>CAJOBZ010000005.1:9427500-10735000 GCA_905332375.1 Pieris macdunnoughi
TAGTGTATTTATTATTGTTACTACACGTTGATGTAAAACCTTTTGTATCAGCAATTTTCGTTTTTTGTAACAGAACTATAAACAATTTTTATTACGCAGCATTCTGTAACTTCCTTCCTTACAAAACAAATTAGCGATTTAAAAGAATGACAAATAGATGCTTGGCTTCTTCTCGCCCGCTCTACGCCCTTGATAATTTCATTTTAAATATTGATGTTCATAACTGTACATAGTAGAAATATATGTAGGTAGATAAAATAATTTAGATTTAAAAACTATTTTTGTGTCTTAACGTTCCTTCTACAGCATTCAAAAACAACACTTGTCGAACGGATATTAGTATCAATTAAAAATAATTAACGGTTGATTACCCCCCATGCGCAAAAGACCATTGTTTAATCACTCTAAGCACTATACAGCTGTATATATATAATAGCTTTCGTAATAGAAAAGTAACGATACATTTTTATATGGAAAAGGTTAAAAGCGTCGTGGGCGAAATTGGAAAACGGGAGAATACATCTTTCGAATACGTTTAGTAAACTATAGAAATTGTATAGGTAGTCGATACTATCGCGCTGTCATGTTAACCTAATACTTGACGAAACTAAGTTCGAAGTTGTATATTCAAACGCTGTGTTTCCTCTATTATTTAAAGATTCGAAACTATAAAATAATTATATTTAGATAATATTGCTTTCTTTAATTTCAAATGATTTACTAATTTCTTATAGACGTTCGCAGACATTTAACGCAATAATAAAATTATACTTTCGCAAAATAAATTTACTTACCTGCAAAACGAACTTTTGGTCAATATATTTCTTGGCTATATTTGGCTGGAAGTCTGGCGACTCAAGTAGTCGAAGGAACAGCTCGTAAACCAGTTGCAAATGGGGCCACGCCGCCTCCAGGGTCGGCTCGTCTTCTTCAGGGTCAAATTCCGCACCATTTGGGTTTGATGAGGGCGGCAATGTTCGGAACAAGTTGACTGCGAACTGTGGACAAAACAATGATTCCCACTTTTATACGTAAGACTAGAATTTAATATAAAAGTCTAAAACAATTAATATTGAATACTCAATAATTTAAAGCATCAAGTATCATGTCATTTTCAGGCACAAAAGTGTCTCTTTAGTGGCGTATCTAAAAATATTAATAATGATTAACTTAGACACACTTAGTGATTATACTTAGTCTTCGACTAGAATAAAAGATCTCCAGCGTCATTATTAAAAATATCTAGCAAATCACCATAACAAAAGACAATACTGGTGAACTTCGTAACACCTACATTTATTTCTGTAAAATGTGTTCACACCTTAGTACACAATTTATGTACACTTTTAAATGCTTGACAAGTAGAAAAAAAACAAGACATCAAATGTTTTGAAGCTAGAAACTAATTTATTAGAAACTTCCTCTCATATTAGAAACAACCTCACCAACATGTGCAAAAAAACCACCATTGAAACCATCCATGAACTACCACAAATATATCAAGATCAAAATTGGCCAAATCTGTGTATAAGTATATAAAAATGAATGCTGACTGCGTTCATTTTTATATATCAAAAGATAAAAGCAATCCCTTTAAACATGCTGCGTAAAGGAATATCACATTTCTTAGAAAACCGCGCTGAATGTAAATGTGTCACAATTTTTACGACGAGCATTATTTTCTGACCTCTTTACTGGTCAAGCAAAACGATTTCTGTCACTACGGTTTTTATTTATTAAAGTACCTACTAGTATCTATCTATATAAAATATATGATAATGTTGTAAATATAAAATTTATAAAAAAGTACACTTCCAAAATAGATAAGAAAAAATTTAACTACTAATTTGAGTTTTTACTAAGTAATTACTTATTTAATGATTCGGTGATTAGGTGCTTAAAATTATATACCTAGTAATAGTATATAGTGACTGACAGTATATATTACTTCCACTTTGATTCACTTTGATACTACGTGTTTGCGTGTTCACACAGTAAGTGCGTGCTACTATTTCGCCATGCCTATTGTTGATAGAGAATGAACGATTGTTTTCGTATATATTTTTATTGTTATTATAATTGATTGCTTTAGGATGTGAAGAGCAAAGTGCAGCTCCTTACAAACATTTTGTAAAACAAAAAAAACTTTATTGAATAATAATAATATTTATTTCAGAGTTATTTAGTTAAATTTAAAAGAGCTTAAAACGATTTATTTGCATTTCACTTTTTAATAAATATTTTTATTGACGTTCATAAGTGTACATCGTGTAACCCGTAGGAATAATTTATATTTTGATTGAATATCTTTAAAAAATAATGCTTCCCTAGAGAAAAAATAAAGTCCAAACCAATATACAGAAACATAAATTTATTCGTTTAGAATACTGCGGTACACAAAATGTACGTATCAAAATGCAAATAACACATTTTCTAATATCAAGGTAGAATTGAAGGTTAATGTATACTTAATTGCAATGCGACAATTTATTTCCCTAGGTTGTTTGCGTACCTACTTTCAAACAAAATTTAGATTGCAAATATGTAGTGGATTTAAAAAAAAGAACGGACTCCTAAATAAAATAAAATTTTACTTGTATTACCAAAATTAAATGTATTAAACCATAGTATATACGGGGTATAAAGATCATCTTATGCTATTTTTTTAAGTCAGTGTCCATAATGGATTTCATTGACTTTTTAAGACGGTCCTTATATAGATAGGTTGAAGTTCGTAGTCATTGATTATACATTATACCCTAATATGGGTACCTGACACCCTGGTACTCTGACATCTCGAACATGCCGATCGGTCCACGGACAATGGAGCTATGCTCCTTCGGATTTTTAAGCCGGTTTGGAATAATAGTGTTTGTTAAAAAATTTCATAATTCAATGTTATAGAAAACTATGGCGTTCCTTTTAATTTGAAAATACGGGAAAATACATTCTACGATTCAGAAACGTCAGATTAATTAAGTCATCTATCTAATATAGACACGGTGTTTGCAATTAAACTCCTCCGAAATGGCTTGACCGATTTTCGTAAAATTTTGTGTGTATATTTAGGTCTGCGAATCGCACAACATCTATTTTTCATCCCACTAAATTTTAAGGGTCACCCACCCTTTAATTTTTTTTCATGTATAATAATTTTATTTTTTAGACAACATTTTTTTGTTTTTATTTTTTTATTATACAGCATACAAAAACACATACAACCTTAATTCTCACCCCTCTACGATCAACTCCTATTTTTTATTATAGTAGATAGTTATTTGTATAGAACTAAAAAAAATGTATCCTAGAAATAATATACATGGCAAAACAACGTTTGCCGGGTCAACTAGTACTATATAAAAAAAACATACAATTCAACTCATCGTGGCATTTATACCCAAACAAGAAATTGCAATACAGTGGTACCTCGACATACGAGTTTAATTTGTTCCGTAACCTTGCTCGTATCTCAAAGTAATTTTCCCCATTAAAATTAATTGAAATACCCTTAATCCGTTCCAGCACCCAAAACACCAACTCAGTTGTTTTTGTGAAGTGTTTATGAATAAGAAAATGATTTCACTCTTTAATTCAATAGACATATTTATAAAAATAAATCTAACACTCTGTTGACTGGTGTGGTCTCTGGTAGAATGGCGCTGTGGAACACGTCTGCTCCACATCATAACACTGAGCCAGGGCCAGTTACAACCACAACACACTTAAAATGTACCTGATTCTATTTTTTTCTTTCCAATTATTATTTTGTGTGTTTCTTTGTGTAAGTAATAAATGTTATGCCTTTGTCTAATGTTTTGCTAATGTACACAATACACATGCAAAAAACGCGAACCCAACTTATCAAAATTGCTTCGTAAACGAGGGGATAAAACTTAAAAGCAAACAGACTAAGGTCTCGTCTGAGGTAATATTCGAGTAGTGTGTACTCGTAAATTAGGGAACTCGTATATCGAGGTACGACTGTATATACAAAGACTGTAAACTGAGGAAGGAATAATACTGACATTCGTATTGACCTAGTCAGTTTTGTCTCTCTAGGGATTACTACAGAAAGGCCTTGACAGACAATTCCATCAATTAATGTTTATTATATATTTACACTTCGTTGCATTACAATATAAAAAATTAACATAGTTAAATGTAAAGGAGGGCAACTGGCGGCCTTATCGCTTTCGAGCGATCTCTTCCAGGCAACCACAGTGAGAAATTTTTTTTTATTAAATTAGATAAGATAGACAAGAAGTGCAAAAATACATATTACATATAGTTATTAAGAAAAAACGTGCGGCACTCGGGGACTGCCGCGGTAGATAGCATTTTTTATCAACTTATGCAGTTATAATTATTTATTTATGCAGTATTTATTTTTCTCACCTATATTACGTCATCGTGTGTAAGGTTTTTTTCGTTACGGAATTTCTTGATTCGGTCGCCGCGCTCAAAGCCCGCGATAAAATCTATGCAATAGCTTAAAAACTAAACAGTAACAAAAAACCAACTAAACCAATAAAGGATACATGAAAAAGAAAAAGTGTACATAGTAAGTAATGTTATACATAGACTAACGTCATTTGCGTAAAAATAACCTTTAATCGTGACAAAACAAGTTAGACGTGACAATTATCATTTATCAGTGTGCTAATGCTATGTTGTGAATTTTGCTAGATAGCTAGTCGTTTAAATTTCACAGCGTTACAATCTTTCTATTCAAAAGAGATTTGGATTTATTACATTTAAACAGCAAATTACCCGGGTCTTTTTAGCACGTTGGTGCAGAAATTTAAAGACTAAAGATGCTTAATAGTGACGCACTGATCATGATTCGAAAGCTGATACGCTAATAAAAACAGTTTAAGAAATGGCATGTCTTGAGACCTATGCAGATGAAGAAGAATCCGAGAGAAGTCCTCCTAGTCCCCACACTAGGGACGCCCTGTGTTGTGGGTAACTAGAAAACAATTATTCCGTGGTACATGGTACATGTTTGAAAAAAATTTATAAATTTAGTGTTACAAATTAAGAATGAGTGAATGAGTGAGTGTGTGAATGGGTGTGTATGCGCATGTATTTGAGAGTGTAGCTGAAAGTTGTTATGATCTTGCACTGTATCTGTGTTAGTTTTCGAAACCTCAAAGTCATACCAAGATACGCAGTAAGGCCTCTGTAGATTCGAAATTCAATTTGGCTATTAATATTTCTATGTGATTTGCGAGTTTGTATCGGGATAGTTAAACAGGTACCTACAGTAATTTTACAAGTCACCTACCATATTAACAGCCTCTGGGTATATAGCCTCTGTGATGACGTCACGCTGTGAGGTGATGTACTCCACCATTTCCAGCAGCGCACCCCGCTTGACCTCCTTCCATTTGAGGTCCGACAGAGGCTCGTCTGCAAAGTCGAACAATAGACAGCATTGCCGAATCTTCTGCACAAACAACTGTTCACGCTCTGCTGCTGGGGCATCTGTAGATTGAGAAATCGTAATGAGATTTAGGCATA
The DNA here is from genome assembly GCA_905332375.1 of Pieris macdunnoughi. Classification (NCBI taxonomy): domain Eukaryota; kingdom Metazoa; phylum Arthropoda; class Insecta; order Lepidoptera; family Pieridae; genus Pieris; species Pieris macdunnoughi. The sequence continues at coordinate 9,433,024 of CAJOBZ010000005.1, forward strand.
TATTTCGATTTGTAAAAACTAAAGAAAACTGTACTGAAATATTGGGCGTAAAACACCACTAAACAATAATAGATCTAAATACACCATTAAAATGTCGCGGGGAAAACACGATGTTTATGTTTTGAAGCCGAAACAGTTATTGTTGAGTTGAACACATCAACTAAGGTGTTATCTACCGAGTCACGGGCTCTGTATAACTCCTGTATGTCAAAAACGTATTGGATTTTGACAAAACTATGTCATAGGTTAAGAATAATCTTCTAATATATAATTCTCGTGTCACAATGTTCGGTCCCATACTCCTCCGAAACGGCTTGACAGATTTTTATAAATCGGCTACTATCTTTCAAACCCCTATGTGATAAGGGACGTCCACCCCAAAAATTTATTTTTTATTTTGTTGACAATTTTTATTTATGATACAAAAATACATACAACCCCTATTTTCACCCGTCTACGACCAACCCCTATTTTTTATTATAGTTATTTTTAATGAACTAAAAAAATGTTTCCTAGAAAAAATATACATGGCAAAACAACGTTTGCCGGGTCAGCTAGTAACATATAATATATCACTAACAATAAAGTTATTATAACGAAAAAGTACTTATTCTCATCGACTAAAGCCTAAAAACGAGCATTCATATGTTTGGATACAAATTTATAAACACAAATTGCACGACAACTTGAACTTGAACAATCCTAAGGGAACTAGGGAATGGAGTCGTTGAAAGATATGTCGGGATACGTTTGCCGTAACAGCATTTTACGCTCCAGTATTTTGATTAATAAACTATCAATATGATACGCAAAAATATTCATATTTATCTTGATCTTATCTTCGTAAATACACGAAACAAAATCTTCAAATCAATAAATATAAGTTTCCTGCGGCATATACTGTAATGAAATGTAAACAAAATAGTATATCGCCTGGTATTTAAAAAATGTAAAACACGAGGACTTTACCGATATTACACAATACATAGTATAACTGTTAACCAAGGTCGTTTATTGTAGTTTATGTATGTTTAACATTCATTAGTTTCCATGGTATTATACATGTATAGACACAGCGGTCATCAGTCGACAATGGGTCGATATAATTCTGCGGCCTTTTCGCCATTTGCCTGCTTGTGACGACATTACCAGCGAACGAGTTTACGGATGCTCTTTTAGAGACACACCTTAAGTAAAATTGCTTTAAGGCGTAGCCACTGTGATGTCTATTACGTCTAATATAAAAATACTCAAATCGCATTAAAATAAACACAACGTTCTAAGAATAATTTCAGCCGGTTTCTATATTCTCCAATGTGAACGAACCTTTCAGCAGTGCCAGTTGCACCATTAAATTCTCCCTCTCACCATTACTAGTGATCGGACGCTCGGGTGACACGGTCGTTGTGGTAGTAGTGGCAACGTTGGGAGTGGACGTAACAGGTAGCGGCGGCGGCGGCGAGCGCGCGTCCGGCGGTGAGCGCGCGTCCGGCGGCGACGGCGCCTTGGGCTGCTGCCCCTGAGCCTCCATACCGAAAAGCGCAATTCGAAACGCCCGGGCTACGTCAGATACGCTCTCGGATCGCTTAGTCGTCTGGCTCGCGACCAGATCCAATCCAGAGTGGAACGAGGGGGACTTGGGTATACCGAGTGGCGAGACTGCACGTCGCGGTTTGCTATCAGCGGCGGCGAACATAGCGCGGGAGGGCGCGCGAACAGCCGGTCTGGTGTGGACCATCGCAAGCGGCGGCCGGCAGCGGCATCCGAGCGGGAGCCGGCGGCGCCGGGCGGAACAAGCTGCGGGGGCGGCCGGACTGAATCTACAAACGTCCGACGGCCGCCCGCCCGCCACGCCACTGCGCGCGCACCCCGCCCCGGCTCCCTTGCTGCCTTCACGCAATCTATACGTGCTAGGGTTCGGTACCAACTACTTATCATTCATATTAAACATGCCTAATTCAACTTCAAAGGCAGAATAAAAATATGTTTCACTATAAAACTTAGGGAAGCAACTTGCATATAACGAGTAGCGGCTTTAATAGCGAAAGAATTCCGGAAATCAAATCGATTGCAAAATATTGATATTGTAACACAGGACGCGAAGTATCCGTTCCATTTTCATGACCTAATAAATCTACGTAAATATCGTACGTCAATCCCGAAAGGTTGTATCCATATTGTCAGCTAACATTGATCGATCCAATATGTTTTGATATTGAGGCTATTTTTAGAAGTTGCGGATAGCTGTTGTTACGTTAAAGGATTTTATTAAAATTAAAATTTTTGTAAATAATTATAATGCTATGCAAAAAAGGTTATTTGTATACACAAGCTATGCGGTAAAAATATGAAGATGTAGTACTATCAGAACTTTCGTGACCCCCTTGTCAAGCGACCGATCGATTTGCACTTTAATTTGTTGAGTCACGACACGTGTACAAAAAAAATCGCAGGTGAAAGGGTGCGTACTCCATTTTAATAATTGTATTCATTTGGAAGAGCGCCAGAAATTGGAAGTCTAAAATTTGGATAAGAAACAATAAAAGTCGGACATTTTCTTAATTTATTAGTAAGTATCTCATAAGATGTTATTGTGCTGGATAGAAACGTTGGTAATTGTTATATGTTGTGCGTTTCAAGAAAAGCACATCGCATCTTTTAAAAAACTATATAATATATATAAAATTCTCGTGTCACAATGTTCGTTTCCCATACTCCTCCGAAACGGCTCGACCGATTATTATGAAATTTTTATGCATATTCAGTAAGTCTGAGAATCGGACAACATCTATTTTTCATCCCCCTAAATGTTAAGGGTGATCCCACCCCTAAATTTTTTATTTATTTTTTTGTCAAAACTTTTTGTTTTTATTTTTTTATGATCCAGCATACAATACAATACACATATAGGTACAACCCTTAACTGTCACCCTTCTACGATCAACCCCTATTTTTCATTATAGTATATTTACATAGTTATTTTTATTGAACAAAAAAAATGTTTCCTAGAAATAATATACATAGCAAAACGAAGTTTGCCGGGTTAGCTAGTTTCATTATAAATTACTTGAAATGGGATCCATAACAGAAAGCATTAAGTTAAATTACAAGCTTTGTGCCGAAGACGCTTTGATGGTTGAGTGAAATAGATTCGAAAGGTCAACGCATAATTGAGATAAGGGGCAGAATTAGCGACCTGTTGATGATTAAATTAAGGCACTTAGTTCTCATAAGATATAACGAATTACTACCAATAATTACGAACAATTATCTTATATTCAAAAAATTGTTACGCAATGGCTATAAAAATATTTAATCACCTTCGTAGAAGTTATAGATCACTGCCGTGTAATGCTTTCAAGGGGAAGGTGATAAAGTTTTTAAAGTCAATAACGTGGGTGAATATTTGGCCCATAAGTTGGACAACAATTAATTATAAATAGCTTGATTTATTATTATGACAGATGTTCTTATTATATGACTTAATGAAAATTAATGTGATATTTGCATGCCTATTTTCGTGCGGCTGATTGTGCGGATTTTTATAATTGATCGATGATTTTATAAATGTACCACTTTCTTGCAAAGAAATGATTTATTATTAATATTGCTTAATTAATAGTTCCGTTTGTATATTCACAACCGTTCATATTACGCAAACTTAATAGTATCTATGATGAAGATCGAATTTAAATGTACACGATTTATAAATATTCTAATAAACTAGTTACAACTCGTAACAATACTAATATGTTATTATAATACATATAATAATATATATTTGAAGAAAATAATTAAATAATATTCATTAATTATTTATATTAGTAAGTCTGGGCATTTTTATAGTGCGACCAATTTGTTATAAACAACGGACGGAGAGGGGTAATTCGAAACTCAAAACTTATCGAGTTAACAAAATAGTAGAAAAGTGGCGCTACAACCGTTTAAGTTTGGGTCTCAGATTTATGTATCTGTTTAGTGATTATTCGTTTTTTGTAATAGGCAAGTCAGGTGATCAGCCTTCCATGCCTAACGCACGCCGTCGACTTACTAGGTCTAAGGCATGGCGGTTTCCTCACGATGTTTTTCTTCACCGAACGAACAAGTGTTAAATGCGTACATAGACAAAAAGTCCATTTGTCCATCCGAGGTCGAACCTACGATCTCAGGGATGAAAGTCGGGCAACAATGCTCAAAATAGTAAATAAAATCTATACATAAAATATTTTTATTTGATAACGCGCAACATGTTTTTTTTACAAAAAAAAAATATTTAAAATTATATAGGTTGTTCTTAATCAAGAATCAGAGAAGAATCTTAATATGAGACGGAATTTTTATCCTGACGAAACCGTAAATGAATGTTGAGGATAACGCAAGATAGTTCATTTTCATTAATGTAACGAAAAATAGAATTGAATGTGAAGATAAAGATTCAAGACTGATAATAGGTACTGGTTAACTTAAAGGCACAGTGATAATTATTATTTAGTACCTACCATTGGAACCGTATCTCTAATAGTAGTCGAAGATAGAAGAAACATGAAGCATATAGTAGCTACTTACAATAGGATTTCGCCCGTGTGAGCCCATTCGTACACGCTTCATAATAAGACGTAGTTACGCAATAATATAACCGTCCAAATTTTGCTGGATTAAAACATGCTACGTCTGGGTTAAGGTTATATAGACGAGTTAAAGTTAATGTACATTGAAAGCGCTCTAAGGGAGAGGAAACGGAAGTCGACACAAAGAGTAGAATGCCGAGCGAAAAGCCGGAACGCATGCCACTTTACAAAACGATGCTAGACTATTGGAAGTTCTGCAGTACCTTGTACCTACTTGTGGCTTGTTTTCAGTTGAATAGAAGGTACAAACGCAATGTCTGATTCAAGTTTATTTAATTTTATGTTTAAATTATTTTATTATTATTTATTACGTAAGATGTCATGTGGAACATGGTGTAATGGTTGCAGCTCCTTATAAACGTTGTGTAAAACAAAAAACTTGGCGATTAAAAAGAGTGGCGGAGAGTTTATTGCCAGATCTTCTCTTCCGTTCTACGCCCTTGAAAACTGTTAATGTAAAATTAGAACCATTTCATATATATATATATGACGTTCATAAGTGTACATTTTAAGATAAGATATAGTCGAGATGTAACCCAACTACTACAAAAATGAATCACGCTCAAGGTCAAATATTTTCAATTAGAACACTATTATCACTAATATATGTATTATTATGATATTAATTTATTATTATATTACTAGTGGACCCCACAGACGTTGTCCTGCATGATATTTAAAGCGATTAGGATATTAAGCAAAGTATGAAAGTACCGTGAATCTAAACCATTCCCAGATCCCCTTGAACACACACAAAAAATTTCATCAAAATCGGTCCAGTCGTTTGAGAGAAGTTCAGTGACATACACACTCACAGAAGAATTATATATATAAAGATAATAGTATTTCAAATGTATATTTTAAAATTATAACGTATTATTGTTAATCTATGTGTTCGAGGATGTAAACCGTGATAATGTGTTTAATAAATATTTGTTTTCTAATGGTTTATACTTTATGTGAAGATACAACTATAAGTATAATTTTATCGTACGTATGTAGATAGGAATAGATTATCTTAACGATAAAATAATTGAGGCAAAAATTCGGCATTTACATATCTAAATCTTCAGCCTTTCTTGGATGAACAGCCACATAATTTTAAATTTTTTTATTAAACTTGCTTTGTTGTGTTTAAACAAAACTTCAACAATTTTTTATTTAAATAATAAATAATATTAATTGATTAAAAATCAGTCTGTAAATTTTTTAATGTAAATCCGTGTTTCTCATTTACGCCAACACGTCTGAACATATTCGGAAGACCTGGAAGCACAGCAGTACAGCCCAGACTTATGGAACTCCCGTATGTAAAGTTCACTTTTCACGTATTCGACGTTTCAACTCGGAATTCTAACCCTAATGCGGACTCCATGGAGTGCATAATAAAAACATGCGAACGAAGTTATGAGTAGCTCATTAAATATTAAATTTCACGCCTTCTAAATCTCATTCTCACTACATTCAGTATACGTATTGTCCTTGTATTATTTTCACTTAACTTTTTTATGGGACGGTCGGCAAACAAGCCGGCGGATCACTTTGGATAAAGTACTACCACCGCCCATGGACCTTTGAGTGAATGGTACGCTCTTTGAAGGCCTCTAAGTCGTATCGATTCGGAAATACCGCTACTGGTGGTCGCAGAGTGTCTCAAAAAGCGTAAAGTTGTGGAGGGCCAGGCCTCGAGGTAAAAAGGATGGAATTTTCTTCTCTGTGACATTACTAATTACCTATATTATTATTTTTTTATTATATCAATTTTCCAATATCCCCGACTCTTGTGGTACGGGACCTTATTTTATACATATATTTTGTACAAACATATATATACATACATACATTAAGAAATTTCCTAATATATAAATTAACAAATAAAAGTAATACGGTGGTGCGTTACCTCTAATAGAAGGTAATTTCACTAACTCCTGTTCCTTATTATTTTGAACGTTGAACCTACTGGAGCCATGTCGTTTGGGCTGGCCATTCCAACCTGGAGGAATTGGACCATCAGCCGCGCGTGGGACTATAGTGGCTGGAGGTGGTGGGCGGTTTGCGAGTGATTGCTTCTCTGGGTGACTCTGAAAAGACACGAAACATTAACGGAGACTTCTTTACTATAATAACAAAAATATAATTAACCTTAGTTGTGCGTTTTTTCAGTATTGTTAATAGAAAAAAAGAAGCTAGCTAAAAGACATTTATTCAACTAACAGATTTAACTCCTAAAAAAAATTCGGGTGAGTAGTGGATCGGGTAGGGTAGGCCATGAAGGACATACCTGGACCAAAACCAGGAACAAGTGAAACGTTCCAAACAAAAAAAATAATAATAAAATATTTTATTTCCCTAGTTTTTGTTACATTATGTTCACAGGTCGTGTTATTCCCTTGGTTTCAGCTACTTACAACTACATATGTTTGTCTCAGAGATCTATATAAGTGTCTGCAGTGTGTGCTGTGAGCTTGTTAAATTGTACAGAATAAATTTATAATGTTGTTATATATTGTCTTATCCTACTTACAGCTAATTATAATTTATGGGGACGCGAGCGTCTTCGCTTGCTGAGCAGCCGACTCCCGTCTTTTTTTGATACATAATCTATTTCACCTAATCTAGTGTTAGTTAGTAGGGGGTTGTGCTGTCCGTATCCGAGGTAGGCTCCACCAGGGGTCTCTAGATCCTCGATGTGCATCTCGAGGATCTAGAGACCCGATAACCGACGAGCGTGCATTAGTGACTATCATGAAAGTGGATGAAGCGAGAGATGTATATCACGTGAATATATATATTAAATATTCTATGGCGTTAAATTTCCGTTTTATCTGTTAATAAATAGTTGGTGTTGGTTCCAAAGGAAAAAAGGCTGCTCTAAATGAACCTTTATGAGGACTAGAACGTATACAATCGATTAGTTTATCTTTTACAATGAGCTACTGATGCTAGATTTTTTTGTCTGCTATATTTAAGGGTAAGGCGCTGTATGCTGAAATACAGGTTCACACCTAGTTCAGCGTCAGATAAACATGACTATTTTTGTTTTTACTAGTTATATATTTAGATATAAATCTTTTCCAGTGAAACAAACTTGAAATAAATTATTATTATAATTAATCACGGCACGCCTACGCATCGACGATCCTAGCTAAGCTGTTTAGCGACCTTGCAAACATGACGCTTGGGGTATGGGGTACAGTATAGATCAGCAGTGTTAGGACTGATAGTCCAATTTAAAAAAAGTGTGTGTGTCAGCTACGACGCACGATTGGAGTTTACTCGTTACGAACGATAAAATGGCGATAATGTTCTGTGGTCGTCGACCATATTTTCATACTAAAGGTGGTAAGAATATATGTTTTTTAATCCCATTCATTTACTAAACCCAATTACTATATATACCTTTCTTATACCTCCACAAAATATACCCATTATACCCTAAACGATAGATTAGTAAAAAAATTACCATAAAATTCCAGGCTCAATTAAGGTAGGTAGTTATTACATCCTAAAAAGTGTATATTCACTAATTACAATTTAGATACGAAAAAGGGAGGCAACAAAGTTTAAAAAAACTATCTCGACATTCTCGAGCGTACTAATTTTTCTTTTATTTTAAGGAAATATTCAAATAATGAAAAATATATAATTACATTTCCAACCAAATAACAAAAATTGTGATAAAGTTAATGGCACTCTATCCTACATTTCTTAAACCATCGGAATCTACTAAACGCTTCAAAATATTTTAAAATTAATTTTTAATTTGAACCATTCACCATAGATTTTGAGAAATTTTGAAAAATCTTAAAAAAATAAAAATATTTTTTTTAAGTGTTTCTTTATCATCAACTTCAAACTAATCCCCTTTAGCTTAAAAACCACGTCGATCGCCACCAAGCTGTCAAAAGCGGTTATTCGTTCGAGAGATATCTACATGAAAGAAACCCGAAAAGTGTTTTTGGATTACTCGAAATTTGTGGTTCGATCAATTAAAATTGCAAAATTACTTATGAGAATGATAAAACTCTCAATGCCGCCAACCCTAAAATTGCTTGATCCATTCAAAAGTTATTGCGGTTTGAAAATTCAAAAATAGTGTTCTATAAATTTATCAGACTTTCGAGCTGACAGCTCAAATGCTAAAATGTTATTTCTTTAACTCAGCGAGCTCAAAATATCAATTTTAACCAAATGAATTAGCGAATTAATGCCCTTTAGGTAACCTTTTTATTTTTTTTTTTTGTAATCAGCGAATCCCTCTAATATCGTCAGATTATAGACAGTACTTTAACATAAAGATAACCACATTTCTTAATCTGACCCTTGAGTATTTCAAAATTGCGATTTTTTTTTGCAAATTAAGAAAATGCTTGTTTGCTCCCATCAAATCGTAGATTAGTAATGAGAGATTTTTTGGTGCACTTAACACTCTCCTTAAAAATCTGACCCCATAAATTTTTTTTTTTTTAATTTTCAACCCTTAAATACAACCACCCCTCATCAAACATAATTAACATACTACATTATTAAAAATACGTAGGGCATAGATCTATCAATATCTACGCTAGGATGTCCATAAAGTTTTTTTTACATATTTAACTATCTATAGCCCTTCCCCATAAAGGAATTTATCATATAACATTTTTTTCTTCTTTTTATCTAAGCTTTGTATCCCAATAGGTCTCTACGACGCTCGAGTAAATCCCCATTTAGCATCGTGGGCTCCCTACCATAATATAAATGTTTGTAGTAGTAATAAAACGTACCTACATCATCTATGCCCAAATAAGATTTTCTTTCTGTGACCAAAGTTACCTTTATAGTAAGAGAAGAATAAGAATGAACAATCTTTTTAGTTTTAATTTCACTGACCATTACTATTGACAAAACTCTATGGCACGCTAGACAATCTACTTTTATTTTTTACACCTGTCAACACTGACAATGTTGTAACGTGGCTGTCAAAACGTGAATTCAAAATAGAAAAGTCTGTGTAATGTATTCCATCTCATTCTTTTACACGTTCAATCCTACAGGTATATATGTTTGTCTCTTTCTACATAACGCCTCAACTTTTCGTGTTACACTTGATTTTACTCCTCATAAAATTTCCGTACCGGGCCATATAACTCAAATCGTTTCTTAAGGAGTAAACTCTATATGTTTGTCTCTTTCTACATAACGCCTCAACTTTTCGTGTTTCTACATAACGCCTCAACTTTTCGTGTTACACTTGATTTTACTCCTCATAAAATTTCCGTACCGGGCTCAAATCGTTTCTTAAGGAGTAAACTCCAAAAAAAAAAGTCAATGAAAGACCAATGAAAATATCGGTTATGAATGGTAACTTTTAGGTATAAAGAGTCACTGAGCTGTCATGGTTTGGGGCGTCAATGATCTCCAAAAATTCCGTGACGTAATACTTCAACGCTCCAAGATGATTGTCAAAATGTTGACGATGATGAAATAAATTCTTAGTAATGAAAATTAAATAATTTACAAACGGTAGTTGGTCCCTTGTTTGGTATTATATCTATTATCATAAACCTTGTTTGGGTTGTAGCCTTGAACATGTTGCTATATATAACGTTTGTATGTTACTAGAATCAACGAAAAAAATAGAGAAATACTTTGTAAGTTAATTACAATACGATTATATTAAAGAACGACCTAATTAATAAACAATGTAAAGGAATATTGTGTACAAAAATTGGGGTAAATTTGTCGAATCACAATCCAATTTTTTTCTACATATTTTTATTACTCGGAAATGGTGTACCATGCTATAATGTGGTGGCGCATGCTCTTTAACCCAATAGAAATGAATTAAAACGTGTTTAGTGAAATGAATGAAAGGTACAGATTTTTGGCTTTAACCTAACCTAACCTGATCACAAACGCCACTTAAAGTAAGTCACTGGGACCAACTGGGAACTGAGACAATATCATTTACATCATGCATAAAATATTATCAGTTTTTAAATTTTTGAAGGGGTCCAAAGCCACGCACTTCCTTAATATTACTTGGGGTACTACATACAAATCGTAAAGAATAATAAAAAAAATATTAAACGATAATGTAAAAAAACATTAAACATCACATCTAGAAAACATCAATTGTCTAACCTTTATTATGTATTTCTCAGCTTAAACTATTAAATTATAAATACATATATATGACACTTTACAGAACTCAAAGGATCTATTATCCTTTACAAGTGCCGCTGACGTCCTGAGCAATTTATCAGTAAAGCAAAGCCAATCATATCTGGGAGCGATGCCAAGAGAAATATATAGGTCACTTATGCACGTGGGTGGCTCTCAATGTCAATGATAACCACATTGATCTTATGTTAGTAGAAAACAAAAGAAACGCGCGATTATGTCAACATGTTTTAATAAGTCCTAAAACAAAATACCAAAAAATATTACAAAAACACGGAAATCATAAAAAAAAGTGTGTGTGTGTCAGCTACGACGCACGATTGGAGTTTACTCCTTACGAACGATAATTATGATATACATCGAATAGAAAAAAATATAAATGGGTCGTAATAATTTAATATAAGTATTATAAAATATTATATAAATATAAAATATATTTAATCATTAATTAAAAATAATAAACAAAGATGGCGATAATGTTCTGTGGCTGTCGACCATATTTTCATACTAAAGGTGGTAAGAATATATGTTTTTATAATATAAATGTTTGTATAATATAAACGTACCTACATCAGATGATGGGCATAGATATGCCCAAATAGGATTTTCTTTCTGTGACCAAAGTTACCTTTATACATAGTAAGAGAAGAATAAGAATGAACAATCTTTTTAGTTTTAATTTCACTGACCATTAAGGCCCATTTACACGATGCCATTTTCTTGTACATACCAAAGCAATAATTGAATGCAATAAATTAAGCGCAATAATTGCCGTTCAAGAATTGTATGCAACTGTTTACACTTGAAAACTTGAATGCAATTATTGTATTCAAGTTTTGACAAGGAAATAATTGCACATGCCTTTTGTTTACACCAATGCAACTATTTTAAGGAGATTATTGCTTTCAAGTTTTGACTTGTCTAAACACAGGCTTGTACGTGCGTATACCATTTAATGGCGCTTTAGTGCAAGTATTGCACGTATTTGCGTTGACAAATTTTTCATTCAAGTTTTAAATGTTTTAGAAGAGTGTTGGAGTATGAATATGTAAATATTAATGTAATAATGGCAGGCTACACTTGTCACATGTAAAGAAAAAGTTTTAGTTTAGAATATAAAGAATACCTGTTTGATTTTTATATAAAAAGATTGAAGATCTGTTTTTTGTTTTCAGTACTTCTATTCTAGACGCGGTGTAACATCTTTGGCTCTTTATAAACATAAATTATTGTTTTTAATAAAATAGACCCTCACCACCTGAGTTCAGAGCTCTTTTTAAAAGATTAGAACCATCCAACAGAGAGGTATGAATATGAGTAAAAAGGTGTTTAAATTCGAACTGAATTAATAAAGTTCATTGAGATTTATCGCAGTCATGAGTGTTTATGGGATACCGAAAATGTAAATTATAAGAACCGATGTACGTAATGCTTTCGTTCACAGGAATTTGAAGTTGACGGTTTCGGACCGAAGGAAATAACAAACAAAATAAAAAATTTAAACTTATTTAATTTAACACGCCCTCACTCTCTGTACTCATGTTTGCAAATGAAGAGATAATTGCGTTCAAGAATTGCGTAAGAAATTATTGTACGTGCTGTTTACATCAATAATAGTTTTGAAAGGAAACTTTTCCCATTGATCAAGAATGTTACGTTTTGTTTAGACCATGCAACTCATTTATTGCGTCAACATAATTGTATGCTACAGGCAAGAAAATGGCATCGTGTAAATGGGCCTTTACTATTGACAAAACTCTATGGCACGCTAGACAATCTACTTTTATTTTTTACACCTGTCAACACTGACAATGTTGTAACGTGGCTGCCAAAACGTGAATTCAAAATAGAAAAGTCTGTGTAATGTATTCCATCTCATTCTTTTACACGTTCAATCCTACAGATATATATGTTTGTCTCTTTCTACATAACGCCTCAACTTTTCGTGTTACACTTGATTTTACTCCTCATAAAATTTCCGTACCGGGCCTTATAACTCAAATCGTTTCTTAAGGAGTAAACTCCAAAAAAAATTCAACTATAATTGTAAATCTGTATTATTTTACACTTGAATAAAGTTCGTGTTCTAATTTAATATAAATTTTGTGCGTTCGCTAAAAAACTTTTTATAACTATTTGTTGACAAAGACGTCGGTCGAAATGAATGCATTTTATAAAATATTCCGTAGGTATGTTATAAATATGCAGTTAGCATTATGTCCTACTAAACTCATGATCAAAAGTAGCACGTTTTACGTGACAGGTGTCATTTAAATAGCGGACCCTCTAATGATAATGTCTTCATGTATCTGCTCTAGTTTGCTTCTTTTAAAACGCTTTAAACCAACTGTTATCAAACTGTGCCACAATATGATGGCTTCTATCGATTTCAGAAAAGCAATTAACGCCGGGCTTCGGCAAATAATATTTTCTTCAACAACTAACATTTTTTAATTAAATTCAGACACGTGTGTAATGTATAGTGCGGCAAACAAACTAATACTTAAAGAACTATGAATTATTTTACCTCAACCAACATTTAATACGGACTTTAGTTAGGATCTTTATCTCTAAGAATAAAAATTCAAATAAAATCTGCAAAATTGCAAAAATCATAAAACTGGAACTCTTAAGTAACATTGTTATTGGGTACTTCCATCATTCCTTGCCATTCCTCAATGATCGGAATGGAATAAATTTATGTCTATTTTTAGAAAGACATCAAGAATTCTTTACGTCCGCCACAGCGCCGCTTCGCTGCCATCCTTGAATGTCAAATGTTTACTTATTCAGCTTCTCTTTTAGGCTATGTTCAGATGGCAAAAACTTGACGCGCGTTTTCAAATCGCGCGACTAGACATTGTGGTATTTTCATACAACTGTTCACATGTACGCGCGTTAACGCGCGTCAACGCGGCGCTCAGAGAAAAAGTCTCTGAGACGCAGGTGATCGCGCGTTAACGCGCGGGGGGGGGGGCGCTATGATGCAGAGAAAAAGTCTTCGTCACATACCGCGCGGTACCGCCGCATCGCGCGTTGACCCGCGCGCAAGATCTTGTCCCGCGCCGCTTCCACGCGGCCGCGCGCGGCACAAGTATAGCAAGCGTGTACGACCTGTTCAGTTGATCCGCGCGGCTTGAGACGGAAAGAACTTGACGCGCGTTTTCAAATCGTAATTTTTTCGCAATCTTGACTGGATTTTAAATCATTTTCAATAGAATCGTATAAAAATCCAACCATGCCCTGACATCCGGAAATAGTTAAAAAAATCTTTGTGTAACCTTGTGTCCCCCCCAAGGTCGGGATACAAAGTGACAAACAGGCTGGAAAGAAGTCTGTCACTTAAAATTGATTCCACCCCCCCATCGTCTTTGTCTTCTTCTGCGACGTCTCAGTCTTCTATATAAAATTCATAAGCAAAGCCTGCCTCCCTCCACGTCCATTGTCAATCAATGTTGAAGCCCACACTGCCGCGCGTACATATACCGTCATGTGAACTGCTCCAACCGCGCGGCGACGGCACGCTACGCGCGGTCATCTGAACTTAGCCTTAATGTAATGTCCGTTTGCTGTTCAGATGAGCGCGCGCTTTCATCGCGATCGCATGTAATTTTATTAATTTTCGTAATTATATTTTGTTCTCGCTTTTAAAATGAGTGAAATTGAAGATATTGACATCGACTTACTAATCGATGAAGTAGAAAAAAGGTCAGCAAGTTGGAATATAGCAAATTTGTATAAAAAATATAATATAAATTGTATTTTTTTTTTCAAAATTGGATAAACCCAATGTGTACGTTTTCTTTTTCTATATTTTTCTTTATAATATAACCACAAAATAATAGCCTCTTCCACGTCCATTTTCTACGTTCTACCGAACTAGACTGACGAGTACTCTCGCAACGCGCGTTAGCGCTCATCATCTGAACGCTCTTCAAATTTGATCGCGCGTTGACGCGCGTTAACGCGCGTTACATGTGAACATAGCCTTAATGTAATGTCCGTTTGCTGTTCAGATGAGCGCGCGCTTTCATCGCGATCGCATGTAATTTTGTTAATTTTCGTAATTATATTTTGTTCTCGCATTTAAAATGAGTAAAATTGAAGATATTGACATCGACTTACTAATCGATGAAGTAGAAAAAAGACCAGCAAGTTGGAATATAGCAAATTTGTATAAAAAATATAATATAATTTGTATTTTTTTTTTCAAAATTGGATGAACCCAATGTGTACGTTTTCTTTTTCTATATTTTTCTTTATAATATAACCACAAAATAATAGCCTCTTCCACGTCCATTTTCTACGTTCTACCGAACTAGACTGACGAGTACTCTCGCAACACGCGTTAGCGCTCATCATCTGAACGCTCTTCAAATTTGATCGTAACGCGCGTTACATGTGAACATAGCCTTAGTGACAAAGAAACAAGATTTAGTATTAATCGAATTAGACTAGATTGAAAAATCGATGCTATGCATGTACTACTTTTGGAAAAAATTTAATCTGTTAATGATTATTTTCGTGAAACATTATAATTAATATTATTATGATAACGTAATAATATATTTTAATAGTGTGATGATGTTGTGATAAAATAATATAAGAATTGACTATAATGACTCATAATGTAATTGTAACTTCGATTTTACCGTTGAAGACAAATTTGCACGCCATGTGTGGCAGAATACGCTAACTTTAGATAACATTTTTGTACCATATTCTTGCAAATAAATTATTATTATTAAAACGGTTCGATAAATATTGTGATATATTTGGTCCGGCTTATTGGCGAAAACAATCATTACAAACTTAATTAAAAGTTGATGAGAAATATAATGAAGACCTTTAATTCCGTCTTAAAGATGAAGAATTAATTTGAGAACTGGTAATAAATCGTAATCGTAAAATCGGAAATATATTGACGTTCATAAGGTAACATTTTCAACTACAACCCACCCAAGTATTAAAAATCGTCACCTTTCATTTTCCAATATGCAATTATTAGTTATTTAAATATGTATATGAATATGAACGAACTAGCGAAATGTGTAATCGACGTGTGTAAACGACGAATTTTTAGAATTCAGACCTAAAGAGGTTGTGGCGCCACTGAATTATTTTTTATTTTTTTAAGTACGAACATACAACATTTATATGAGATATTTCTGCGGTCAAAATGCAAGGTTGTATTGTGACCACAATGATTACGTAAGAATAATTAAACTGAATAAATGATAATTAACAAAGGCGTTAAACATGTTTTTCTGCTTCGATAAGATTTCCTATACACCCAGACATAGAAGATTCACTGTCTTTAAAAAATATCAAGGAAATACACATAATTGACCCCAGGAGTTGTAGCGCCAGTCTACATAACATTACAGTATTAAATCACAGAGAAAAGCTTTGTCCGAGTTTGTCGGACTTAAAACCTCAAACAAATGGTTTATTTCTGAACAAATCATAAAGCGGATAAACAAACCGAGTTTCGCTCTTCGCAGTTTTCAAGGTTTCAAATCAAGATAAAATTACGTTATAAACATTATAAGGTTCCATTTGGAAAAATTTGCCTTATAGAGATATATTGTATCTAGAGTACAAGAATAAACAGCGTTCATACAATTTCTTTAGGAATCGTTCGGTCACGTAGTCTACACATAAAACTGTAAGTGCTATAGTAAAGTACATTAGTATGTAGTAAAGTATATAGTTTCATAAAATAAATAATATTTATATAAAACATCTTAGTGACGCGTAGCTATATTTGTTATACATATACTAGGAGACATAGAGGTATTATTGACGTTAACGTTTCTTCAGTGGCATCTCGAAAGAGAGGTGCGAAACCAGACTAGCGCACTTTAAGATGGTGCCATTGGAGAATCGGAGAAAATTAATTGATATATCGTTTGTATTTAAGATATTTAACAATCAGGTTGATTGCACCAACCTTTTAACTAAAATTAAATTTCGTGCATCCCAGAATACCATTTCAGAAGTTTTTGGCCAAAACTCACTGATATCCAGATTGAGCATTGAAGGAGCTAGGTCTGGGTATCCATAGTTGATCCCACTTTGAAATCGATTTTCCGTTTCCTTTAGTTTTTATAATTGGATTTTTTTGTTCATTTTTATATGCCTTCGTGTACGTTATGTTTGCCTATAAGTGCTTGACACATTAACTATTGTATTTTGTTTTTCTTGTACCAATGTATCAGTGTGCCGAGCTTTGGCAAGCTAAATACATAAATAAATAAACAAAAGTCATTGTTCCTTTATCCAAAATTACAATAAGTGATGATCAGTTATAGCGATAAAACTACTTCTCGTTACAAAAACTACTGGTATTTAAAGACGGTTCAGTGATCAAAGAAAACGCAGGCATTAAATTTCAAGTAAATGTTTCTATACCTAAGTCGTAAAACAGGTTTAAATTCGATTCGAGGTCTTGGCTTCAATTCCCAGCAATTTCAATTCATGAAATACTTGTGAAACGTATAAAAAACATAAATTTCATAAACAAAATTCGATAATGTTTGAGGTTTATTAATCCAATAAAACGCTCTGGCGGTGCTTACGTCATATCTTTTGGTCCCAGACATAATTTTCATGTTATTTAAAAATGTTACGATCACTATAAATAGATTTCCTTGGTAATCAAATTGTACGAGGGTTTAATGAATGTATATCCACATATTAAAGTTAACGGGGTGTGATAGAATTTTCGCTTTTTCAACGTTTTCAATTTAATAAAAAAACAAGCGAAGAAACTTCCACTACATATGTTTTCGATATCCGTGTGTCGTCAGGTTTAAGTGAAAGTTATTTTACACGTGTAAGTTTGTATAAACAGTAAAATTTACTATATTTTTGGACGTTTTAAAGAAATGTAACGTTTGTAAACGATTTCTTTTTCTTCATCTGCTTGACAATAATGGGTTTATTCAACACTTACCCGAGGAATTATTGATTTGAACTTATGATTGGGTTATTGCAATGTTAGGGCCGTCTAGTACTAGAATACTGTACAAAAATAACAAATTCATGAACTTATTACACATTATAAGCTCAAGATAGAGTGACAAATATACAGCAACATAACTTTCCAATACGATTTCGTATCCAATAACGGTAAAGCGTTCTTCTAAATATTCCTTTATAATGTTAATTTTTTTAGCTCATGAATAATTTTCGCCTATTTTGTGTTGTTCATAAATTTTAGTACTAAGTAAATACAGGTGGTTTAATTCTTTAAATGCAACATGGGCGCCTTCTGAAGTGTGAGAACTAAGAACGTACCTACGACACGATCATGGGGACGACGTAAAACAAAAACAAACTAATCCAGATATTAATAAGTGCACTTTTATAATCCTACTCCGTTTTAAAGTAAAAACTACCTGTAAGATTTATTAGAGATATTTTTGTGTAACAATTTCATTTTTAAATATACGGACGATATATATAAGTATACTAATCACATAGTCCTTTAATTATTCAGTCCTATTACACTACACAACCAAAGTACTAAACTGTATCTCCATCACTATTTGTTCCTCACAATCAAGACAATGATATAAGACTAAAATTGTTGTTTATAAATAAGAGGGCTTATTGGTTATTATTTTTTACAAAAAAACCAACGGGATTGACTACCCAGATGTTGACAGGTCACGGTTGATTCTTGTCGTATCTTTACAGGTTCAGGGTTAGACAAAGTGCTGATTTCTGCAGATTTCTGTATCTGGTTCTAATGAGCAAGTAGGTGATAAGCCTCCTGTGCCTGACGCACGCCGTCCTCACGATGTTTATCTTCACCGTTCGGGCGAATGTTAAATGCGCAAATAGAAAGAAAGTCCATTGGTGCACAGCCGGGAATTGAACCTAAGACCTGAGGTGGGATTCGCACGCTGAAGCCACTTGGCCAACGCTGCTCAAAAAATAAACACACTGCTAAAAGAGAATAGGTAGTAGTGCATAATCATCCGGGTTACTAATACCATTAAGTTGTACATATATACGTAAGTTATATAATACCTCCGAAGACAACATCAACATCAGCTAGAGTAAATATTAAAAAAAAACACATAACGCTGCGTAATAAAAACCGCTAGTGATCGTAAAGGACTGCACTTATCATGTCCATCACTTACACCGGTGACCTAAAAACTAAAGTTTGCAAAACATCCTATAAAACTCGCACTTTGCGTACAATTTGGGTCAGTGCAACTGAAAGGAATTTCATGAAAAATATCACAAAATAGTTACAAAGCCCACATGATTACAACGAAGGAATACTTTTCTGACGCATACAACGGAATTAGCTCAGACTGGATTACAAATAATATGAAAACAGCTCGCTATTATCTTGTATATGAACAAATTACTGGTATATTTTCCATGGCCTATCTAGTATTGTAAGAAAATCTTTAATAAATTTTCCGTGAGCTCCACCTTAACACAGCTCCGAATTTTTTATACATAATATTTTCATCACTCCGCAATGCAATAATGTGGTGGCGCATGCTCTTTAACACCTTAGATATTAAATCATCATGATTTGTGAAATTAATGAAAGAAGGTACAAATTTTTGGCTCTAACCTAACCTTTTGCAGTTTAAAGTGCAGTTTTCAAGTTTATTACAGCACGTATGGAGGGTTCTGGGTTCGAATCCCAGTGGAATTGAGAGCATCAAGTGAACTACGGGCGGTTGTTAAATGAACACTTTGTTTATCTATTGTTGAACTGATGAGTGATTTATAGTTAGTACGTGTTTATAATATTGTATACAGAGAAAGCTCTAAGATTAAAAATTAATATAACCTCAATTCGGATGTGCTTTTAAATAACCACATGTTAGTATTTATTTAATCAGAAGTACAAATCTTAGTTATATTAATAATCATGACTTATGAAGATGCAGAATTAATGTCGAGTACCGTACGACTCACCATAACCAGAGGTCGATCAACGGAGCGACGCGCTTGGAACATTGTCGACAAGGAATTCCTTGTAATATTAGCTGAAGCTGCGGAGGCCAGCATTTTAATCACAGCTTATACCCTCAAATATCAAACACTTGTTCACAAATCACTTCACCCGCGTAATATCAGCGCAAAACTGTCACATATAATTAAACCCATTCCCAAATAAATTTATTCGGTACATGATAAGACACAGATAGTGCGACTAACATCACAACTCTCTCGACACAAAATACAAATCACATAAATAGAAACTTAGAAAGTAAACAAAATGCGCGTTTGACGTTCACATCACAGCGAACGAATCTGGCAAACTCAGTATAATCCAAGAAAATCAATCGTGAACGTAGGAGACTATTACTTCTAAAAAATTACAACATAAAACGCACGCTGACATCATTACCTCAACGTTATTCTAAAATTATAATGCAGTGTTTAAGCATGTCGAGCATGTTTATCCTCAACAGAATAACAATTGTGTTTGACACTGGCTTAAGCTTATACAAATTTCTTGATACCGATAAACAGAAAACATAAAGATGCGACGCAGTTTTCTCGATTGTTACTGATAAGATGACACAGGGATTCAGATTCAGGAACGAAACTGAGCACAAACTATGACTAACGTGACGAGACGTCCCGTTTTGAACGGGACTGTCCCTTTTTCCAATTACGAGTCCCGGTGTCCCCGAAATGAATGGGACGCAAAATTGTCCCGTTTTCAGAAAGAGCGCGAAAATTTCAGCAGCAGAATATAAAAAAACACGTGCCAAGAGTTTCATTTTTATTTGAAATCGTCACCGGCTATATTAAAACAAATTTGTTCTTCTGGTAAATGTAATATAACTAAACATTTGGGATACCTATATTTTGTGATTCGTAACTTTAATGCCAACTAACTTTTTTTTTTCATTGACCACTTATTATTTGACCTAAATTAAACCAATGTCCCGTTTTGAGTCAAAGAATAAATGGTCACTTTAACTATGACCCTGGAGATTCACACTCAATGCTGAATGTTTCATAGAATCAAAATTTCGCTTCAGTCAAAGCTTTTAATTCAGTATAGCCGTTGAAAATGCGACTGCCCCAAACAACTTTTGGCACACGAGACGGCCGACGTATAATGTTTGAATAACAAGATCATTGATTCTCGTATGTGTGGTAATGTAAGCAATAACGCGTTATCAGCGTACAATTTAGTTCGTGTCATATAAACAGGTATGTGAAATTGATTTCAGCTCTACGCTTGCGTGTGGAAAATAGCAAAATAACACCAAGGTTGATACTTGATACCGAATGCGGATTACTTTAAGTACACACAAACAGTTATTGGAAATGGAAATCATAATTTTGAACGATGCTACTGTATTGGGAAATAACAGATAACGAAACATGGTAAAAAATATTATATTAATCGGTCCGTGCTTACGCGTAGCTCTTTTATCTACCTATAACATACTTATTCAAAAACCCCGGCGGAGGTCTTATCTCTAAAGCGGAATTTCTAATAGAAAATGCGTGAACTTCCAGAATTACCAGCGTTTTATACATAGAAGATATTAGCTGTTTTTGGCGAATGTTTGGGACGGGCTGGCAAGAGCATTTTGGATGATTACGTCTCACACTCGCCATACCACACCTACGTTTGAAAATGAATGTCTTTAATTGTGTAAACACTGGCTTTTATTTTTAAACAGCGTATAAAATATGTATAGAAGCTAATTACCCGGAGCCAAAATATACAAGGGTAAGAGGGATCTCAACGTAAAGACAGACCTAGATTCCTAAATGAGGTTGAGACGATATTACGGCTATAAATATAAAGTCAGGTAGCCCGGGGTAGGCCATGAGGTCATACCTTACATAAATATACTAAGGGTACCAATGAATTAATTGTCTTACAGCATTTAACTAGGACGATGGAAAATCTAATAATTTTTTTTCTAGGACCAACGGGCTGTATTTTCACCGGATGTTACGTGATATCGCCGCGCATGAATACTGTGCGAAAAAAGGAGCGCAAGTATGTTGCCGACCTTTTAAGAATTGTTACGCTCCTATCTTAAAAGACCGTATGTCGCATTGGTTCGGAAATATTACTACAAAGTGTTGGTGAGCGGCAAGAAGTGCCTTAAAACCGAGGTGATACGGGTGGAATTTCTCATTCTGCCTCGAGGACCGATGATGAAATTCAGCTGCAGGTATTAATCCAAACAACTCCTCTGAACACTTTCCATGGTAAATGCGGTAAAGGATGCAGGGAGACCCCATATCTCTACGCAACGCCAAGGGATCAAGCCGCTCGAAAACTGACTGGTCGTCGACGATTCGAATCGCTCTTCATTGAATATGGTCAAGTGGAAAAAGCTGGTACTGGGGAGCTCCCGCCCACAGGTGAGAACACTAATGGAGCAGGGTCAAATTTATTAATTTTTAGGGTATGGCTTGGAGTGAAGTCCTGTCTCGCCTTGCTGAGCTCACCAAGCTTCTTAGTATATTATTTTCAACTTACCTTACAAAAACTTTCTTAGTGTACACTAAGGTTAAACTATGATTTCGTATTTATAGAATTTTACGGTGAGATTAACTCCCAACGCGAAATGTCTCAATTGATTTTCATTTCATGCAATACTTTGTTTATTATCCTTTAAAAAAAGTTAACAATAACAAATATTTAAAAATCTAAAACTCTATTCTTCAATTTATTTTATTTATGTTTCATTTATTTTATTATTCAATAACTAAAATTCACAGTAACCTTTAGAAAATGTATTAATTATTTAAAGATGACAATATTTTATTACGTAGAACGGATCCAATGTTTTGGTTAGGTTATAGTTTGAATTTCGTTGTCACTATAATATGCCAATTCCAGGGCTCCAGGTGACTACAAATCACACCAGTTATTTTTAAGATTTCTCAAAAATGGGGTTTCTTACATAAATAATATAAATAAACCAATAATACCATAATAATGTGTAATTATTTTATTTCATGCATTTCATAGGTATTTATCAAGATCATTTATAATTTCTTTGAATTCAAATTCTATTTTTCCCAAAGTCTATGGATCCATACAAAATGGCACACCGTTCATTAAAAACCGACAAAAATAAAAAGTCCAGTAAAAGATATGATGGTAAAGCAAATTTTGGGCCATTATTTTTGTTAGGCTTATAGTCAAAGTTTTTGGTAAGTCGTCGATTTCGTGGACTTGAGATTAAGCTAAGCCAACACTAGGGAGAGATTCGTAGTTTGCTCTATAAATACCGACTGTGTCTTAGCTCGATAGTTAAGTCAGAGCAAAGTCTAAGTGCGCACTATAGATCTCACCCTTAGAGGCTAATGTTTACTATACTAACTTACATAACAGAATGTTAGCTAATTAATATATTGTATAACTATAATATACAATATAACATATGGTAGCTATATATGAATAATCATAGAAATTTTATAAAACATCTAATTGTAACCAATAAAGGTAAAATATACAGCTGTTTATTTAAGAATTAACTTTTAGCGGAAACGAGATAAACACTAAGATATAATTTGAACTAAAAGACGAAACATTTTAAAATTACCGGCCGATAATATTTAAAACCGGTAACCGGTACATTCAATAACAAACACTTATTGTTAGCATTTTAGTATGAGTCTAACACTTATCAAATAAAAATGTAAATATACAAAATAAAATGTTGAAAATAATAACTAAAACTATAATGTTCGGTGAGTTGCATGAATAAATTACCCTCAATTATTATAAAACTTGAGCCTAAAAGTTAAAAAAAATAAAGCCTACAACCTTTTAGCTCTGAACCTCAAGTTTTTATCTGTATGGTGATAATTTGCTTTTTCTTATAGGAAAGTAGGCGATGGGTCTACACCGTACGAGCGAGTGTTAAACGATACAAAAAAGTCCGGGACATAGCCGGGGTTCAAACTTACGACCGCTATCAGAGTAGCTGAAAACATAAGGCCATGAGTAGAGGTACCTTTAGTTTTACCTTAGTTGTCCCACGTGAAGCTATAATTTCAGCTTGGACTATTCCTATGTATAAATTGTCCCTACTCTGAATCTTAATGTAAGATACAGAATAAATAAAGCACTAAGTTAAAAAAATTCGCTACAGGTTTTTCAATCAACGTGTCGTTTGAACCACCACTTAATGAAGGGAATATTTTAAAAATTAAATATATTATTTTTTATTATAATACAACAAAATAGCGCGCAATAACCGCGGTTACTCGGTTTGGTTATTAGTCCTTGACACAAGATTTGCTCCAATTTGTTACGCGAATTTAAATTTACTAATCATTTAAGATGCTGATTTACACAGCCGTCAGCAAGGTGAACGTGAGAATACTATATATAGTTCAAATTAGACTTTATTATGACTTTAAATGTAAGTATAGATTTAATGTTTCATGTTTGCATAAATTTTTTACCTCCTTTTTACTTTGCTTCATAAAACATATTTTCTGTTATGTGGTTTCATCTTGTCTTATATTTGAAACATGAACCAAAAAACTACAAATCATACAATAAAATTATGATGTTTAAAAACAGTAAACATCTTCATATTTTAGTGCATTATAGGCTAACTGTGAAGAGAGAATAAGTGAATGTTACGCAAACTATTTATTTCCTTATTAAAAGCCAAACTTTTTCACATAACCTATCTAGATCACTATTATTAAGAAACTATTAAAGATATGACCACAATAGTTCAGAAGGAAAGAAGTATGACACTGATTTATTATATATAAACCTACAAAAATTTACTCAATATTGAAAAAAATTAACAGCACTTGCATTGAAAAACCTTTAAATTTAAAACAAAACTAGTTTGTGTGAGCGCATTACACTGACATTGGAGTTGAATATCAACTGTTTCAAAATAGTGTGGTGCCAAATTCATGAATGTAATATAATGATAAACATCACATATGTTATTTAGACTATAATATGGTATTGCATGTGTTTATTGTATCACAAACCATGTTGATTTAAAAATTTAATTGAAAATCCAGTTATATAATGCAATTACAGTATTCAAAATTTTTATCTCATACTATATTCTTAAAGTGTAAAATATTTTATATTAATATATCACATCAAAATCAATACTAAATTAAGAAACATTTTTCAACTAACCATTGCCTAGCTAATATGCATTCTTATTGGGAATATGACATACAAGTTTAATTTGTTCAGTAACCTTGCTCATTTGCCAAATTGTTCATATCTCAAAGCAATTTTCCCCATTGAAATTAATTGAAATGCCATTAATCCATTCCAGCACTCCAAACACCACCTCATATCAATAAGAAAATGATTTCACACTTTAATTCAATAGACACCATCTTTTTCGGACACAAGGTTATAAAAATAAAAAAAAGCAAACCCAACTAATAAAAAAAGCGAACCCAACTAATAAAAAATGCTTCGAAAATGAGGGAAACAAACAAACAGCAAATGTCTAGTCTCAGGTGGGAGAAACTGTTAGAGTAGTGTGAGATTCCTCGTATCTCAAATCTTGCTCTCATCTCAAAGCAAAATATTGCTTGCTTGGCTGCTCGTATTTCAAAATACTTGTATATTGGGGCACTCATATATTGAGGTACCACTGTATCTTACTATTTTATATACAAACATTTGCCTCATACTTTACAAATCATATCATTATTTTTGCCAAATCATAAGATAGCCATTAAGAATGCTAGTTATTCCTACATTATTAAAAGTTATAACATTGTAAAAGGGCAGAACATACAAATGCATAATATGTAGAACATTATTATTTAATAAATCTTACTTATGTATGAGGTATTTTTTTAAATAACATCTTAAAATGTCTAAAAACACAAATTGTATTTTTTAATTTTTTTATAAAGTCTTATTTAAAGCTTCTCTATTTTAAAATATCAATTTCAATGCAAAGATTCTAGCTTGATTCTAGTGTGAAATTGCAAAATCTGTGAGAATTCTAGTATTCTCAAAGAATATTACTTCAGGTTTTTGGGCAACAAATCTAGTAATTTTATAATGTTTAAGGTTAAAAAAAGAGATACAGAAATAAGAAACGATAGATAATATGATAAAGGGAGTTTATATTATTATATTATAACTATTGATCAGATAAGCATTGCTGACTTAAAATATAGTTAGGGCATATTTCTTATTATTGACATAAATACATTTTGCAGTTTGTTAATACTTAGGCTACACAATATTATAGGTATGCGTCAATGTTTATGTTTAGGTCGTAAAGCGCATGAATTCATGGCGCAAATTGATCCTTATTTTATGAATGAACTCAAATTACATCACAAGTCACAACCTACTTGTATTGGCCTAAAAAGTATGTAACCCGGCTTAGATTAAAATAATTAATTTAAATTTGATAATAACGCTAAATATATAACGTAAAAAGATTAAGGAAAATAGTTGAAACTGAGCCACTTAATATTTTCCGTGAATTACATTTATAAACAATATCAAACATACGGCATACCTCTGTGTCGCTTTCGCCGTTTTTGTTATTTTCTGTTTTGGTCTTCATTCTATTTATCACTACTTACAACACTAAACAATGAATTTCACTGCACAAATTTTATGTTTAATCCAACAAAAAGTAAACGTTTATCGAAATTCCAATTTTATATTCATCAATCATCAATCAGTATTTGAGAATGTACTCTATGGTTTATGCCATCAATGTACGTCACAGTATAAATAGTACCACAGACTAAAAACCTTTGAATACAGATATCAAAAATATTAAGTCTAGATGTTACATTACACATGTCTAATATATATAGTCTACCGTGTATCGTTTTAAACAAATATTGAAGAGAATCATATTATCCAGTTATACAAAGTAAACTAAGTTATAGCTCTCATATTACACAATTTGTATCCAATCTGGCAGCCCTTCTTTTTTTATTACAGGTTATAGGGAGGAACAAACGAACCTATCAGACGCCCATAAAGGGTATTATCTATACGAAATATATAAAATTCTCGTGTCACAATGTTCGTTCCCATACTCCTCAGAAACGGCTCGACCGATTCATATGTTTTATCCAAATTCAGTAAGTCTGAGAATGGGCTACTATCTTTCAAACCCCTCGGTGATAAGGAGTGTCCACCCCAAAAATTAGATTTTTATTTTTAGACAATTTTTTTTGTTTTTATTTTTTTATGATAAAGCATATAAAAATACACACAACCCTTTATTTTCAGCTACCCTCTACAATCAACCCTTATTTATATTTGTTAGTTAAAAACTTATAACTTGAACCCTGAGGTTTATATAGAGAAAAATAGGTAGTCTAGGCATTAAGGAGAAACATAGTTCGCGGGGACAGCTAGTTATATGTATATTAACATCATAATGGTTTATACTAAGCGTAAAGGATATGTACAATACGTAGGTGAAACGTAAAATTATACTCCTAAAACATTCGCTATTTGCGATATCTACCTAATTACTTACCTATACCGCAGCGTGTCATCATCGTGTGTTATCATTTTGAGCTCTTATATTATAGTTTCGAAGCAGTTAGAAATTGTATAACTAAAGACAAAAACGTCTCTGAAATAAGGATACTGTCTACTGCGCGCTAGTCTTGATTTAACAACTCCGATGGGATACAGGCAATCTATTGTTCCCGGTTGTAGGCCGCAGTTTTACCAGCAATTTTTTTGTTTTGTATCGGTATAGGTAGGTTTTATTTGGTAAAAAAGGATACAACGGAGTTCTAATAATTATTATATTTATATAATATAAACCGTCCTAGGTACCTTAAATAAGTACCTGTACAGTGAAGTATACATATGAACAATATGAACCTATTATGTATTTCAAGAACACTCTAAAAAGAAACTTCTAAGGCTTCTACATATTGAGCACAATATTAAAAAATAAATATTGAAATAGTAAAAATAACTAATAAACAGATTTAGTGTCACTTGAAAGAAATATGCCATTACTATTTACATTCCATTTAAAAAATAACTTTGATATTACAAAATATCAAAGTTATTTTTTAGGTTTGGGGCCTTTGGGTTTCTTAGCTACTTTATATGGTCCCAGTTCACGACGCACGAGCAGCCCTCTCCACCACGCTTGGACAATGATGGCAGACTTCGTCATCTTCTCACGGTAAAGTCTAGCCTTCTCACGCTCTTCTTTAAAGTAGTTCCAATCCTTCATTTGCTTGTCATGACTTTCAATCTGTTATCGCACCGGAAAAAAAATATCTAATATATTTAATATTTAAATAATTCTAGGATAGTTTCTTTCCTTTGAAATTTAACTAAAATTGGTATTTTTTACTTAATTTGAAGTGGACATTTGCGAGAGAAAATTATGAGATTACAATTAGTAATTGATCGTTTGCAGGGATTTTAATGAAATCAGTGATTTCGGTACATAATCGCACACAAAGTATGAACTTAACGAGGTTGTCAAAATAAGTTTATGCAATAGTCTTACTAAAAAAAAAAAAACAAAAAAATTACCGTTTCCTCGAGTCCTACGCGCCGATCGTGCTCATTTTGATATTCGTTTTTCTTCAATTGTATTTTAAGATCTATATGCTCCATATCTCTGTCATATTTATTCATCCAATCTTCTACCTTTTGTAAGGTTTCCTATATTTCAAATAAAATTATATTTTTTATCTGAAGGACCATGGTCGATCAACGCGTGAATGTTCAACCGGTTCAAATGTATGCTGCGTCGCTATATCTTAATATATATGTCACGTTGTTTGTCCGCTATGGACTCCTAAACTACTGAACCGATTTCAATCAAATTTGCACACCGTGTGCGGTTTGATTTAACTTAAAAGATAGGAGCTAACATCTCAATTTATACCCGAAATATTATTTTATTGCAAATTATTTGTTAATTATTTGATAGTCACAATTCCAACATAGGGCGCTGTGTTGAAAGTACCAACGTTTCACATAAGCCACAATTTAATGACATTACCACCAAAAAAGCATGGTGGTCCCCATGACTGGTGTTCTCCTACCGATTCCCTTGAATAGTTTACTACTATGTAATATAACAAAAACCTTAGCCACAGCAACGCTTGGCCGGTCTGCCAGTTATTATGTATAATTTAATAATTGAAAGCCTAACATATTATGTTGTTGGTTAATTCTATGCGTGACATTTAGGAGGAAAATAGAAAAGTTGAAATTGAGAAAACTAAAAAATTTGCGCGATTTATAACTGGCTATATACAAAATCACTTTTAAAAAATGAGATTAATACGTTTATAATAATATTAATTAAAAGTTCCACTTCAGTGTGAACTCGTTGTTCATGGTCTGTCCTCTGCTTATAATACTCTATGGTTCGGGATGGACTCTCTTCATTGTCTATGATTGTTTGAAGATGTTGCTCCGTACGGGCCCGCTGCCAACCATCAGTGTATCGACTCTCAGTTTCTGCATTAAGTGCTGCATCCTATAACAGTACATATTTAGATTTTGTATTGTTGTATTCTTTTTTAACTCTATTTCGCAATAATACCTGTTTAAAGTAGGTACAAAATACCAAGAAGATGGTTCTATATCATGAACCCAGTCCTGGGTTCGATTTCCGATACAATAATTACTGAGGGTTTGAGCGGATTTGCCTTTTAATTTTTTTTTATACATTTTATGTCGCATTTGAGGTGGTAACGAGACTTCAAAAGTTCAAACAATAAAAATACTCACTTCCACGTAATTCTTCAACCTTTCGATAATAGCGTCTGTATCATAAATTACTGACTTAATATGGTTACGTTGCTGCCGTAATTGTTTGTTGAGGTCATGACGTAAGCTGGCAACATTAAATGAAAGTTAAAAAAAGTTAAGTTCTGATATTAACCTTATAAACACCACAATTTTATTATTCTAAGCAATTGTTGCCGTCGGCGACATTGCTAGATTGCGGATACAACTTGTAAATAATTAGTAATTACAAGGATTTTATAAACCTTAGGTACAGAGGGTACGATTTGGTCCATGACCATTTGGATTAGTGACTCTCGCCTGTCGCAAAATATTTGTTGAGAACTTTGAAACACACTCTGTTACTGATAAAATATTAATAGTGAGAAAAATATTTCAAAAGTATTAATATTAAACCCAAATGGCGCTGGACCGGGCACATGACGAGAGATTGGATAAAAATTATTACAGAATGGAAACCATGAGATGGAAAAAAGAAAAGAGGAAGACAGAACAAGACATGGGCAGACGATATAAAGAGAATAGGAGGCACAACTTAGACTGGAGGCCTATGTGTCACAGGACACGTTGATAACCAAACACGGGCCATATATTAGGTCCTTACATATGAAATTGGCGTATTTGCAACGATGTTCTCCTCTTTGGTAAGGAATTCCAAATTCAAATTTGTACAGCTATTTACTCATGTATTTGTGCTTCGATGACCGTCATTCATTTGTTTTTGCCTTCTGTTTTTTTTTGTTTGCGTCACTCATTTTACAAAATGGAAAACTTAAAGTATCGCATTATTTACTAGTACGAGTTCCGCCGTGGCACTAGTGCTGCGGAAACGACTCGAAGGGTGAATGATGTGTATGGCGGTCATGTTGCAAAAGAAAACACAGTTCGTTTTTGGTTCCAACGTTTTCGTTCTGGAAATTTCGACCTGCAGAACAAGCCCCGTGGACGGCCTGAGACCCAAGAGGATCCATCGCAAACCACGTCCGAGTTAGCTGCAGGCTGCGGTGTTAGTGATAAAATTGTTTTAATTCACTTGAAGCAAATTGGGAAGATTAAAAAGCTTGAAAAATGGGTACCTCACGAATTGAATGAAGCAAACCGGCAAACGCGCGTAGACTGCTGCGTTACATTACTGAACCGGCACAATAATGAAGGTATTTTAAACCGAATCATTACCTGTGATGAAAAATGGATTCCTTACGATAATCGGAAGCGCTCAGCGCAATGGTTCCAACCATTGCGCTTTTCCTGGCCAGCCAGCCAAATCCTGCCCCAAGCGAAAATTATCCCCAAAAAGTTACTTGTAAGCGTTTGGAGGACTAGTGCCGGTATTGTTCATTGCAGTTTTCTCAAATCTGGCCAGACTACTATAGTACGAGATCCTGATGTCATATTGGTGCGCTCATCGACTATTTGTTTAAAACCAAATTTTTATGTTTTGGAAAATTAAGAGTTATAACTAGGGTGCCTGATCAAAATCTGGCCGCCATTATTTTTAATTAAACGTTATTTTTAACTGATTCGGTAAAAAATTGCGTTCATTTACTATTTAAATAAAATAACGTCTACATCACGGTAATTAATATGAAGCATCCTCAAAACTCCACAGGTGCCGTTGCGCAACATGGCAGCACCTTTTGTTGCCAGGTGTAAACAGGTACTGATTGCAAGGAAAAATTTATACGTTTATAACCTATTTTATTAATTATATGTCACAATTGAAGCTGATTTTTCCCTTTTAATGGTATTATAGTAAAGTGGCCTTAATGAACTACCTGGATGCAAATAAGGGCTACTGGCTGTTAAAGATAAAACAATGTTTCAAACTTAGGATTGAAAGAGAGTTAGCAATAACATCATTTGTTAAACGAGGATACGATTGTCGGCTGTTGCACGCTTTACAAGCCAATGCCATGCGTCGAACGTTAGTGTTCTCATACCACCGGGGTGTAATCAATAAGACGACTTATAATAAATAATCCAAAAAATAATTTTTTTCAAAATGACAAATTATTCTTCAACAATTCAGCCCAGACATGGCTGGCTGGTATCTCAGATGGCTATTAAAACCAACATGGTTCCTGGGAGACTCAACAGCACACGCAGCAGTTAATAGTGTAGCTATGTGGAAATCTGAACAAAGCTTCCGATAACGACTGATTCTGAAATAGTTTGTAGCGAGGACAAGTGAATGCGTGGATGATAGTACAACAGAAAGCTCCGATGATTCAGAAAAAAAGTGTTACGGAAATATAAGAGTTATAAGATTTTACCTTTTTTAATTTTTAATTTGCTTAAATGTTTAATTAATATGTAACTAGTACAATCAATTACTTGAATAAAGTCTAATAAAATTTTTAAATAATACTGCAATAAAATTTTCTTTTATTAAGTCACCTTGGTTTTATTTTTTTATTTTAAAAATCATATTAAATATCGACGTTCTAATGTAGCGAAATTATCAAACTCCCTTTTAGAGAATCTTTTATTTGTATCAGAAAAAACAATGACTTCAAAATTTATTATCATTTTAAAAACCATTTAATATCATTAATATCTAATAGAGATATAATTTTTAAGTTTGAATCTTTCAAATAATTTGAATTGGATTATGTCTTCATCAAAATGTTAAAAAAACCACGCTCTAAAAATAAGGAGTTAGACAAATTGCTAACTAGACCGTCGATATATCAAATCAATATTAATTTTTTGTTGCAATTTTTAAATTTGTCATTTTGAAGGAAATTACATATTTTTTGGAGTAGCTTTATTATAAGTCGTCTCTACTTACTCCCTGGTGGTTGAGAACACTAACGTTCGAGGCATGGACAATGGCTTACAAAGGCGTGGTCACAGCCGACAATCGCTGTCCTCGTTTGACAAATGATGTTACGCGCTAACTCTCTTCTCACCTTAAATATTTATTATCTTTAACAGCCAGTAGCCCTTATCTGCGGCCAGATCTACAAAAAGCAACTTTATATGACAATTAATAGAAAAAAATTGGCTTCAATTTGACATATAATCGTAAAAATAGGTTATGAAACGTATAGAATTTACGTCCGACAGTTCGTACCTGTCTTACACCGCAACAAAGACAAGGTGCGCCGACAGTTCGCGCAACGGCAACCACGACTTTTTAGAATCTTCGATATTTAATTACGTGATGTGACATTACTTTATTTAAATAATAAATGAACACAATTTTTTACCAAAAATCAATTAAAAATAATTTAATTAAATTAATGGCGGCCAGAATTTTGATAGGCAGCCTAGTAAATATATATCGTTTATTATAAATAAACATAGAATTTGGTTTTAAAACAAATAGTCGATGAGCGCACCAATCCTCAGCGGCATCTTAGACCATGGCGGCTGATGTGCTCATTGTCAGCAATTGCAAACCATGATGGAAAAGCTAGCGGCTAAACAACCTAGGCTGGTCAATCGCTCCACGCCACTGCTACTTCACGACAACGCTAGAACACACACTGCACAACATACGGCTACCAAATTAGAAGAGCTTCAATTGGAAGGTCTAAGACATCCTCCGTACTCCCCAGACCTTGCTCCAACAGATTACCATTTTTTTCGAAATTTGGACAACTTCTTGCAAGGGAAAAAATTTAACTCTGATGGGGCAGTCCAAATCGCCTTCACAGATTTTATTGAATTCCCGTCCGACTGGTTTTTTTAGTAAAGGGATCAATGAACTACCTATGAGATGGCAAAAGTGCATAGAAAACAATGGTTCATACTTTGATTAATTAAATATATTAATTATTTAAAAATATTCGACTTTTTGTTCCTCCCATACAAAACGCCAATCTCATATGTAAGGACCTAATATTATACTGGGTATATGTTATACTGGGTGTCATCAATAAAGGCTTAATAATAATAATAATAATATTAACAAACCTTTTATTCTTAACTTCATCGTCGGCCACCTTGACTCGGTATTCATCAGTCGCCACTAAATTATTTACGAATTCTTGTAATACAGCATACCGGTTGTGTAGCGTCAAATCTTTATAAGTATCTCTTAACACCGATGCGAAATAGTTTCTAAGGACACGTAGAATGCGTGGATAAATGTATCAAGAGAATTATGAAAAAGAAAATATATCTGACTTAAGAAAAACTTCTGGATATCGCCTGTGAGTTTGAACACTACCTAGCTTTAGCCTTAAATAGTTCTATGTACTATGGAATATATATATATTAGCAGTGTTGGGTTAGTGGATTCAGCGTGCGACCCTCATCCTTAAGGTCGTAGGTTTGATCCCCGTCTGTGTACCAATGGACATTTTATGCGCGCATTTTACATTCGCGCAAATGTGAAGGAAAACATCGTGAGGAAACCGGCTTGCCTTAGACCCAAAAAATCTACAGAGTGTGTCAGGCACAAGGCTGATCACCTTGTCTATTAGATTTACAAATGATCAAAAACAGATATAGAAATCTGAGGCCCTGACCTAAATAGGTTGTAGCGCCACTGACTTATTTTTATGTTTTTATATACATACAATATACATGTATATATGATAGTACATACTGTATTCCATTTGACTTAATACTGAAAAATATTAGGTCGTATCTACGGGTAAAATTATATAATAGAGAATAAATAATAATATTAACCTATCAGAATCCAATTTATTCAACTTATATTCATTGCAAACCAAGTTATTTGGATCTATAGATTCCAGTTCATCAGTCACTTTGGGTTGAGCGACTCCATATTTCAGGGGAACGAGCAGTTTCATATCCAGCTTAGTTTTAATAATTCGCAGTTCATTATTGCATTCAACTACAAGAAATTAAGCTTAATTACTTCATCTCTCTTTTTTTTATAGAACAGACAAGAGGCTCATATGATGTTTAGTGATACATTCTCAATGCCAGAGGGCTCACGTTGCCGGCCTATTGGTACGCGCTTTTCTTAAAGGACCCTTAGTCGAAATGGTTCGGTAATATTTCAGTGGGCAGCTGGTTCCACATAGTGGTGGTGCGCGGCAAAAACTGCCTTAAGAAACGCTCAGTTGTGGAACGACGGACGTCGACGTGATACGAGTGGAATTTCGTATTCTGCCTAAGTCTGAAGATTAAACTCAGCTGCAGGTATTAATCCAAACAACTCTTCTGACAGGCATTACCCGTCCAAATCGTATCCACTAACACTATTTAGTAATTATCACGATTCGTGTGTCCTTTTCATTGCATTTATTTTGGCTTTGTTATTATATTCATGTTTAAATACATACATACATATGTAGTTTTACACTCCTTTCGGTCGTTTAATTTTATTTTTCCTTAGTGGTTGCCTGGGAGAGATCGCTCGAAAGCGATAGGGCCGCCAATTGCTTCCCTATTATTTAATTACTATAATTTGTACTGATTTTCGCAACGGAGTGATAATTTGAATCCTTTTTTAACTTACCACGATTGCCGTAGACTCGAAACGAGTTATGTAAAGAATGTAATTAATTTGCGTTTATATATGTTGAACAAGTTGTAGGTATTTAAATTTAATGTGCGTTCTCGTTTAAGACTACCACCTATTCGTATATAAAGTGCTATCGTATCAAATCTGACTTTCAAAGATCGACTCTATAATTCGCTAACAAAGTAGCGACCAATAATAATACTATGTAATGACGGAATTTCGACGTAGTTCTTTAAATATCCGAAGCGTGTATATGACAACACTTCGATGTTATTTTAATACTTAATAGAAATAAAATCAAATATACCAAGAATCCGCATCTGCGTCAGTGCATCTTCTAAAATAGTAGCAAAGAAAGAAGCCTGAAGGTATGATAAACTAAAAAAAAAGAGATATTGAGCATAAACTATATGCTATGTTATAATTCCTTACACAGCAAACAACAGCAAAAAATCTTATATGTATATGTAACTTATCGCATTCAATAAAAGTATATTACCAAAACACCTTATTTTTGTTTTCTGTATCAAATTCATTCATGGATATCTCCCGCAAAATCATTTCTTGGTTCAAAGTAGTCTGAAAACATAATATTTTTTTTATATAACATTTTGTTGGATACAATCTTCGAATATATAAGAATTTAATATAAAGTGTAAAAAGCTAACTCACATAATTCTGACCATTCTTAATATCGTAATCTATTTCGCAGCGCCAGGTTTCTTGGACCAGGCTCATAAGTCTCGGATTTGGCATGATTACTATGATTATTAAAAATTACGATGAAAACGCTATACAAAATCAGTTTAACAGAAGCTTAATAATATTGATCGATGTCGAATCATTGACATGTCCTTTGTTTATTTATTTTCGGCTAATGAGATTTATGGATTTCTATTATCTATGTAACATACATTTAAATTTGTATGAAAATTTGTCCACACGAACTGTCATTTTCATACAAATTTAATTTAGTTTTTTTTATGTAACACGGCATATAGCCTGTCCCGGCTTTGTATGGCTGGGGACTTGGTCAAGTTGCCTTAACAGTAGTGTATGTAGAAAGTCGAAAACTAAAAAAAAGGCATCTTGACTAAGCCCCCCTGGACATTTATTTTTTATTTCAATATTATAAACTGTTCCTTTACAAGTTTATGTTATACATAATTAGTTATAAAAGGTTAAGTTTTCTTGTTTTGTTTATATATAATATTTTTGTTGAATTTTTATAAAAATAAGTTCTATTTTATGAGTATAAAATAAAAATAATAAGGGTAAAAGAACTTTTGAGATCGGTCCGCTAGTTTTCGTGTTTACTCATTCCCTTTTATAATATTAGTAAAGAATTTACAAAACCAATAAAATATCGTCACCTGCGACGTTGATCCAAGTAAAAATATTATAAACAAAACTTTTGGTAATCAATTTATTAAAACAGTAACAATTAGCAAAATCATAAAAAATAAACCATATACAAATATAAAACAATAAAAAATAAAAAATAGTAACTAATATTATCGAATATAACAACACAAACATAGAAGCCTCAACATCATTTCTTATCAATCTTATCGTATTACTTTTTTTTCTTATCGCCCCGTGCTGGTCGCTTTGTGGGTTTATATGGCCCCAGTTCTAATCGCACCAGTAACCCACGCCACCAAGCTTGAATTGCCAAAGCTGCGTCTGTCATCTTCTCTCTGTATAAGCGATCAGCTTCACGCTTGTCCTTAAAGGCTATCCAGTTGTTCAGTTCCTCCTCTCGGAGCTTCAGCTGTAAGGTTTGATAAGTATATTAAAAGTATTAAATATGGTCAGGAAAAGAAACAGATACATGTCTTGTTTATGGATCTTTTATAAGTTTTCCGGAAAATAGAAAAGTTTCTGTTTTCAAAACAGAAAATTAGGTAAAATTAAGAAATAGAGGAAAAAGGTGTTAGTTGGATTTCAAGTCCTAATTTTTCTTTCGCAATTTTGTTTATTCACGTTGGAAGTCAAACCATGATCGGTATCGTGACATGTTCTGGTGTTTATTTATTTTCGGCCAATGATTTGTCACTGAGATTTATGGATTTTTATTAAATAAAAAATATTTACTATGGAATATAAGATACAGGTATCACTTATCCCACGGAATTAAATTTGAATCGGTAGACATCCCTACTCATCGAAAAAGAAGTCAGAGGGTGTAGGCCGATAGAAAAATTCGAAGTAAAAAACTTTCATACAAAATGACTATGGCAAACAACACTTATTTTAAAACAAATATCGCAAATTAATTAGAAGTAGCCTGTCTAGCACTAATCCCAGGCCCTTTTACCAAATAGATAATCGTTAACTTTATAGTAAGCCTTTTTACACAGCTTTTATCTATGTAACATACGGCATATAGCCTGTCTCTGCTTTGTATGGCTGAATATTTTTTTTTCTTTCAATATTAACTATGTTTGTACCTTTTCCTCAAGCGCATATCTCCGTTCTTCTGTTGTTTCATATTTATTCTTCGTCCTTTGTATCTTTAAATCCATTTTCTCCATGTCTTTTTCATACTTTACCATCAAGTGTTCTACTTTTTCTAAAATTTCCTAAAATCCAAGATCTAATAAAAAAAGTGAAATTCCGCTTTTTAAATTTAATGACGATATTTGGAAAGATGTATTTTGTTGCTTTAATGTTTACGTCTGGACTTTAGATAATGATAAAAAGGATACTTGAGCGTTGAAGGTTATTACTAAATCAGGAGATAATTAGTATAGAATAAGTAGGTCCTACTTAACACAAGTCTTCTAAAGAATTGATTTTTTTTACATTTAAAGCTTTTTTTGTAGATGCGCTTACATTGATGAGAATGTTAATAAGCAGTTCAACCTCGCTGTGAACTCTGTGTTCTTGTTCTATTTTTTGCTTGTAGAAGTCAATATTTTTAGCATGAGGCGTGTCCTTGAGTGTTATTCTTTGAGAATTCTGTTCGCAACGAGCGTTTTGCCAATTGCCTATGTATCGGCAACGAATTTCAACATTCAGTGCTGCATCCTGTAAAATAACAAATGAAGGAATGGCTAATTATATTTATTTATTGTCTATTAATTACACTTTATATATCTAGTATTTACAATATTACTAACCTACGTAGTAATAATAATAATTTCAAATTATTAAATAGAAAATTAAAGCAAATTAAAAAAAAAATTGGTCCCTGTGTACGTTAAACGATGGCAGCATTTCCTTGCTGTATTGCGATTAGGGTTGCCAATTTTTTTTTCAGCCAAATTATTAAATAGGCAATATTTGGGGACAAATAAAAGACAAAAACAAAATTACAATATTCAGGCTATTTCTGATTATTAGGAATTCTTCATAAGAGCCATATTTATTTCTTTCTATTTTCAAATGTTACATTTTAAGGCAGATGAAATAGCTTCTTGAAAATTGTAATAGTTTAATTGAGATTCAAAAGTTTGAGAATAAAAAAATAATATTCTCGCCAAAAATTGGAGAGAATATTATTTTCTGAAAAATCATGACGTGACAACAGATAGCCTGTAAAATTATTATTAGCCTGTAGAACTGTAGAAAATCGTTTTTTTAGTGATTCGATTGCGTCAGCAATTAATTCTTAGGCTGCGTCCCCAGTAGGCAAACAGTTAGCCGCTGACTGAGTGAGCCGCAAATTTGCAGCGAACGGAAATTTGAGTTAGCTGCAGACTCAAATCAATTTTCGTGCCAAAACCGGTTTTGGTGGGAGTCGGCCGCTCACTAAGATAGTCGGCGCGCGTAAGGGCCGATTTACATTATCTTAGTGTTTAGGAGAGTATTTTAGTAAAAGTTGAAAGGCAAGTTCTTTAGTGCTTTAGTGCGTTGCGAGTGAACGTTTACATTTCTTCCAGTAGAGTATCATTACAACGCCACAATGAACGCGCAACGACGTCGGCAAATACGCTCTATTCTACGCAAAATACTAACTGTAGTTATGGAACAAATAGAAGACGAGATTTTATTCGAAATAAATAAACTAAATATGAATAATAAATAAAATAGCTTCTTTTAAGGCAGTGTATGCCGAACGAATGCCTAGCCTGTTTGTTTTTGTATAAATTGTTTTTAACGTTCCACAAACATTCGTGAACAATATATTCAGACACAAATTTGATAGTTGTATCTTCCGACCATTTAGCCATCTTTAAAAATCAAAAAACACGCACGCGTTTCACGGCACTTGTGCACTCTCCTAAAGATTGTACTAAATTACGTGTTTACACACAACGAGGGAAGATCTCGGGGGTTGCGCGGGCGCGGGAGGGGTATCACTTGAAACAAAAATAAAAAGCGATTCTATTTTGATTCAACTTGAAAGTCAAGTAGAACCGTACTAAAGCAAGTAGCGTTTACATGTTTCAACTAAAGTACTATCCTAAAGCACTCTCCTAAACACTAAGATAATGTAAATCGGCCTTAACGCTGCAAACTGCGTACAGTGAGCGCAAAACTAGCAAACTGTGAACACTCCATTTGAAATATATGGAAGGGCGTACTAAACCGATCCGCCGCTAACTCAGTCGGCGGCTAACAGTTTGCCTACTGGGGACGCAGCCTTAAAGATATAATAATATAAAACGGAGCACGGTTCGAATAAAGGACTGAGTAAGTCGCCGGGGCATTTTAAACTAAGTCTAAAATACGGGCCGGGTAAGTAGTACACCTACCAGGCGCTAATTTAAATCATTATTTAATGACTCGAACCCTACGGTCTAAGAGTCTCTACTCCAAAGGGAACAAAATCAGTTAGAGGAATGAAATATATTATATAAGCGATTAGAGTCGCTTATTATTTTCCACCTGTTTTACGTCATTTGGTTTTTAGTATAAGAAAAACAAGTAATATTTAAAGCGAAGTTTAGACATAAGCTAATGTTCGTAAAAATTGCGTAATAAAGAAAAATCGACGTTGTAGCAATTATTTATATTTCGGCAATTTTAATAATAATTTCGGAACACTGAGAGGTTTTTGGAAAATTCACTTGTTGATATACAAACCCAGAAATTAAATAAATATACCTGAACTCTATTTTTAAGGTTCTCTACAGTCATATTGCAGTCGTATGTAACAGATTTTATATGGTTCCTTTGTTGCCGCAACTGGCGCTGTGTCTCACGGCGTAACCTGCAAAAATAAATACGTTTTAGCTTTTTTTAAAAAAAAATATATAATACATAATAAGTTACATTTGAAAACCGCTGTGATTTGTATTAATGTAACCATAGCAGTCTTGTTTAGGAGATATATGAGATCGTTATACTATCACATTCACATAGCCCCAAATACTGAACTTATAGGTAGTTTAAAGATTTGGGATCTGATCTCGGTGGGTCATAGTTTAGACAGTGAGCAGTGTTGCAGTAATCGCTGTCTCGGTCTCTCATCCATGAGGTTGTTGGGTCGATCCCTGGCTGTGTACCAATGGACTTTCTGTCCATGTGCGAATTTAATATTTGCTCGTACGGTGAAGGAAAACATCGTGAGGAAACCGGCATGCCTTATACCCAAAAAGTCGATGGCGAGTGTCAGGCATAGAACGCCGATCACTTATTTGTCTATTAAAAAAAAATAAGTGTACACGAAACAGATACAGAAATCTGAAGTCCAGATCTAGAATGTTGTAGCGCCATTGGTGTTGGTGATTGAGTGTTGTTCCCACGAGAATGTAAGTGCATGCATAGAATACAAATGTTTGTTTTTAATTAATTTTATTATTATTAATTATTCATTACTTAAGATGTTACGGTTGGAACTCACAAACATTGTTTAAACAAAAACCTTGGCAATTAAAAAGAGTGGCGGAGAGTTTATTGCCAGTTCTTCTCTTCCGTTCTACGACCTTGATTGATAACTGGCAG
This sequence comes from Pieris macdunnoughi, assembly GCA_905332375.1. Classification (NCBI taxonomy): domain Eukaryota; kingdom Metazoa; phylum Arthropoda; class Insecta; order Lepidoptera; family Pieridae; genus Pieris; species Pieris macdunnoughi. The sequence goes on from CAJOBZ010000005.1 coordinate 9,473,915, forward strand.
TAAATGTAAAATTAGAAGGCTTTTTTGACGATCATAAGTGTACATTGTGTTACCTATATGGATTTTGATTTGATTTGCTTAAGACAAGATGTGACATGAATATAATAAATAATAATAAGGTAAAACATATCAGTCGAACATCGTCATTTCATGTGCCCACAGCTAGGACTAACCTTCTGAATTATTTACATATGATTCGGTATTATTTTAAATAACGAATTACATATGTTAACGGACCTTTTTCATTGAGTGAACAAAAGTTTTATTATTTATTAGTGTCTATAGTAGTTAGTTAATTTTTTGTATTTTTATACTGTAATTTTGTTTTTCCAAATTAGTTATTTGTTTTTTGTTTCGTCTGTAAATTTTAGTCACTTGTTGTAGACTCTTGTCAATTTAGGGTCACCTGTTAATTAAGGCCAGATTGCATGAACAGAATACTCTTTTTAATCTATTCTATAGCATTAAGATCTTACAGTTTATTTTTCGCTTCGTCTTCTATAAGCACTTGAGAGTGCTGGCGTTTGCGTGTGACCGTAGTGACATAGTCTGAGAGTGCGTAGAATCGGCGATGTCTTGCAAGATCCAAGTATGTTTCTGATAGAACATAGACAAGGAGCTTTCTGTAAAACCAAAACTAGGATGCAATTAATACTACATCAGAAAAAAGGGGAAGTAAAAAATGATAAAAGTCAGTTTAAGTACCTACTTTTTAAAATAAATTGTGATAAATATATAGAGAATAGACAAAAAGTTAATATAGACATTTTATTAGTATTTTAAACTCTGTGGTTAATTATAATCGTGGTCGTGAGATCGCTTTATGTACAAAGTAAAGAAAAAATTACAGTATTTGGAACCACCAGGGGTACACACAAATTTGATCTTAAATATAAGTTCTTTACGTTTAAAACGTAAGATACATGCGCAAATGAAAACAATAATAACCAAAATTAGAACTTGCCTATCATTATCCAACTTTTCCAACTTATAATCCAAACAGTCAAGTTTCTTAGTGTCGATACCTTCCAATTCGTCGCACAATTTCTTCTTTTCAACGCCATACTTATCGGCGAGCAACTTCTGCATTTCAACCATTGTTTTTGTTAAACGTATTTCTGTGTTACATTGCTCTGAAAATCATAAATTTAACATAACTTCACATCGGTAGATAACAAATTGTAACAAATCCATAAATCTGAACTGAAGAAACTGTGGAGGGAGGATGTTGTGAGCTTTTACTCCAACTTAAAGGAACAGACTAGTCTAAGTCAGCGAGTCAGGGACTCTATATATCCGGCCCTGAATTATGAATAACTAGAAGATTTCATGGTATGACACCATCTTACTACTTAATTGGCATCAAGATTGTAGAATATAGATTAGAAAGACAAGAAAATATATCATATTTAATATTATTAGACACTACTTAATTTTGACGAATGGAGGCTGAAAGATAATTAAAAACATTAGAAAATTTTACTTTACTATTACAGCCAAATCAGTATTCCGAGTACATGTATGTATGCGCATTACGCATAATTGAATATCTTAATAATATGGAAGGATGGTGTACGGTTCCTTCAACTTAAAGAGAGGATCCTCGACCAGTTTAACAACAGACTTGCCGGCCGACCCGAAGGCCCCAGTGGCCATTTTTTTTTGGAATGGCATCTGCTGGGCTTAAGGGCCTTGACAGCTCAGACTGTTTTGGCGAGCCTAGCTCGGCTGGAATGAGGCCGGCTTCGGAATCGCTTGAAAGGCAGGTCGGAAGCTCACTGGAGCGAGCGAAGTGCGAAGAAAAGGACCCCGTCTTCACCGGTTTCTTTTAAATTTAATTTGTTGCCCACCTCGAGAACCAGTTTTATGTCTTTAGCGGCCGGAATAACTTCAATCAGGGTATAACGTCAAACGTCACGTAACGTCATCGCAGTGATTTGTAAGCCCAGAATGTAGGTGTCGCTACATTTAACCCCCATATTATAATATTCGTTATATAACGCTAAATAACGTTCAACTACTGTTATGACATCTTGACTAAACCCCCAGGACTGCTAGGCTTTAAAAGTCTGGTATGGTAGCAACGCGAGTGGTCTTTCACATACTAATTTAACATCCGATTCGAAACCTTATATCGTTCGTTGGTCCCAGGGTGTGCATTGCTTCTATATATCTTCTTCTGATACTATCTTTACGCTTAACATTTTTACGCCAAACCGGAACCGTTGCATTGGGGAAAAGGAAACAATAGGCACAGTAATTCCCTTTCGTCTCTGCAGAATGATAGCCTCTTACGTCAAAAAACCATTTATTTTTTTATTCTTAGACTCTCGACTTATTTATGTTATTAATTAATATGTCCTTTTCACTTTTTACCATCCGCTACCGACGCTTTATTGTTCACTGAAGAGGTGAACCAGAACATTGTCGCAGTATTCCGCAATTTATAAGCACTCACCCAGTATGCGGATTTGTGTAATACAGTCTTCTAAAGCCGTGGCAAAGAGCGATGCCTTGAAGTATGGTAGGCTAAAATAAAATATTTATTTATAACAGAAATTATATAATAAATATTGTTTGTTGATAACATCTTACCTGAACTTGTCATAATACACTTCCTTCATATCATCGATGCCCTGTAAAATTAATTAACTATGTAGTAATTGTTAATCTTAATATATATATAAATTACGCGTCACGTTGTTTCTCCGCTATGTACTCCTAAACTAACGAACCGATTTCAATCAAATTTGCACACCGTGTGCAGTTTGATCTAACTTAAAAGATAGGATACATGCTTACATCTCAATTTATACCCGTAATATTATTTTATTGAAAAATATTTGTTTATTATTTGATAGTCACAATTCCAACAGATGGCGCTATGTTGAAAGTACCAACGTTTCAACTAAAACCTTAGCCACAGCAACGCTTGGCCGGTCTGCTAGTGTATATATATTATTATTATAATTCTACTGTACGAGTTAAGTCACTGAACTCCTCTTAAGTGGCTGAGCCCTGAATTCACAAATCAGCCCGGCAGATGGCGCTACAGTTGGTACTTTCATACTTTGTTTAATATCCTAATCGCTTGAAATATCATGCAGGACAACGTCTGTGGGGTACGCTAGTAATCTCATATAGACAAACTGTAACTAGCAGGATCTGAAGCCTTGGAAAATGTGTCTTATGCTAAAGTAAATTAAGGTTAAAGCACTTATTCAAATACACTGCAAAGCTTTGAATCGTGATATTTTTCTTGCCAACGTCTTAGAAAGTGGTTGGTGTTTGAAAATTAAACATTTAATTTTAGAAATAGAATGTTATTTATATCGTATCCAGGATCTCTGATTCAATTTAAAAATTCCTTCATCATTACTAAACATTTTTTTTTTCACTTTTAGGATGTAATAATGTTAGCTTTAAAATTTAATAAAATGTTAAATGGGAGGTTTTCATGTTTTGTTTCAAATTATTAATAAGAGACGAAAACGCGAGATCGGCCGGTCCTATTTGGTTTATATAAAAAGCTTCGAAAACGATAGACAAGAAAAATGTTGGGCCTGGAAGAGATCACTAGAAAGCGATAAGGCCGTTAAGTTGCCCTCCTTTTCATTTAAATATGTCAATTGTATTATGTTTGTGCAACGAAGTGTTAATAAATACATAAATAAATGTTGCTCACATTATTGTCCGAATCTATAGGTTGATTTAAAGATTTGCTAAATTATTAGAAACTTTAAAAAATTTAAGGTTTCAATTTAGAAGAGCTCTTTTTATTTCTAACAAAAAAGTAGGTCACCATACCTCTGAACTTTCTCTCGAAGATATGTCGCTAGCTCTCCCCCAAGATGTACTATTTATTGTTATACTAGATGCTATATTCAACATACCGATAAAAATCTCAAAAATAAATTAAAAACGTCTAATAAAACTGTAAATAAATATATAAAGAATGTATAAATCTCAAAAAAATATTTTTTGACCAATTGATGTCAACATTTGACGTTTAATTTATAATACAAAAAGTATTGTAACTTTCCTTGAATTTCATTCAGTTTGTAAAAAAAATTTGGATGTCTGTGGAATAGAATTTAATTTGCTTTTCCATAAAAAGGTAAAAACTTTACTGCGCTACCTAAAAGCCAGAAATGTTTTATTTATTATTTTGATAAATACATTTAAGATTATTAAATAAGCAGTTTTTCAAAGATTCTTATATTATTTAAGACGTAGGAATATTATTTATATGAAATAAATTAGTCATATACTTATTTTTTTTATTTCGGTCATATTCACTATTCAATTGTTTATAACAAGGTATAATACACAGCGCCTACATTAATCTTAAATATTTAAGATTTAATTAGAATCCTATGTATAAAAATCAGTACATATATACATTTCATTACTCCTCTGTAACTGTTAATATTTACAAATTCAAAATATTCCTTAACAAAAGACAGAATTATTTATAATACTTCAATTGAGATATTGCAACACGTCTATATATTTAAATAGTTAGTTAACAATAACCAATGTTTAATAAATAAATACTTTACATTTGAAAATCTCGTGAATTTTTAACTCACTGATGTCTATTGTATAGATGAGAGAAAGTAAACAAAAGAATGAAAATAGAAAAGTAAGAAGAATACATCAGCGAATTCAACTAAATCATGAATATAATACTCAAACTTATAATATTAAATAAGACTTTCATCATATAGATGCTTAAAATAACGTTTAAATAAAAAATTATGGGCGATCCTTCGATATAAAACATAGATCTTTTCATTTTCGCGCCTAAATGGAACAGTAGAAATTAGGGGCAGGACAAACAATTTGGGCACACCCATAGACAGAATATGCTATGAGACAATTGTCATTTACGTACGGCATGCGTCAAGATATTCTAAAATAATAAATACTGGCCACAAATAAACCGTGTTTAGAAGTTTCAGTATTATAAATTAAAAATAAATTTCTTCTAGTCATTTTGACATTGACACATGCTTATGACATTACGTTGTCGTGTGTTGACCCTGTTCGGTGTTGTGTGTGTAATTGAGCTCAAATTAAATGCGAGCTCGTCGAACCGCCATCACTTGCTTGAAGATGGCTGTCCGCGTTCTGAAAAGGTTATGAAAAAAAAATGATTTTTTCTTCACTCGGCATAATTACGATGACATCTCAACCTTTTATTAAAACCGGTTTAGAGCTAAGATTAAAATAGAACACAGAGGGGCATTTGAAACCCTGATTCAATGTTTAAAAGAATTATAATACACTTACTGTACTTCCGCAGTGCCTCTTCTCTCTCCTGGGAGTCGAAATACCATAGCGTGATAGCATATCTGAAAATAAAACGAAGGAAGATAAAACAGACCGTCCGTTTCGACCAATTAACTTTTCATTTATAAATATCCAGATGGTTGAGAATGTAAAACGAAACACAAAGCCATAGTGCATTCCGTTCGATTGTGATTGGTCAACCCCTTCTCTAGTCTATTACGCATTCACACGCGACAAGAAACGTCATGTTATTTCGTCCGTTTGACCTATCAAATCGACCAACGTTTCGTTTTTACATTCTCACCAGTCAGTACTTTTACGCTAATCGCCTTAAAAACTTTTCGTTAAAAATAGTATAATGTAATCTGTGTAAAACTATTTGATTTTCTAAAAATAATTAAATGACTCCAAAATATGCTTTGTATCCTTTAAAAGCTCGGAAAGTACTAAAATTTAGGGCTTCTTAATAACTTTTTATCAAAAATTTATAATTAAAAAAATATTTCTGTAGACTATATAAAGCATAGATTTTTTTATTACATTTTATTGAATTTAATGAAACACTTCAAAATACGCTTCTGTTTTACAGTTTGTGGTAACTCTTAAGCTATGACTCCTATGTACATAAAAAAGTGCGTGCGTACAAAGTACACGTCATGTCCGAAGTTATTATTAGGTGCGGTAAAGGCCCCTATAGATGATCATGTACCAGTATATGATCACTCCATGTATTTTTATATCTATATTCACACTGTTTACACACTGTAGGTATACGTACTAATGATAAAATAATCTGCGTTTACTGCACAAGACGTTATGCAATACGTCACGTTGCCATCTAAAGTTCTAATATGTAACTACTAAAAGAATAATTTAACCAATAGCGTGTATTTTTTCTCGATCTCCCTTTCTCTTTCTCTCAATCTTTCTCACTAGCTAGCTCTCTCCCACCTCTCGCTCCATGGCACTGTGCGTGATGCAACGTTCGCTCTATCTCACTCGATCTTTCCCACTTGCTTGCTCTCTACTCTCCCCCCCCCCCCCCCTCTTTTTCTTGAAAAATCACATCTTCGTGACGCTTATATTTTGACAATCAGAAGGTTTACTAATTTCTTTACCAATATTGCTCACTTTTATCAAAAAAGGTTCAAGGTCCACGTTAAACCGGCTTGGTTAAATACTAAAATATATGGGTAATTTTTAAAATCACTTAAACAAACAGCTATATATGTAATTATTGTGAATGTGGTAATGTTGTGTCGTCGTATATATCCACGTTTTCAGCAGCAAGATAATTACCTCGTTGCGTAGGCCGGTTGCACTTCGTGTGGATTCCGCCTGTCTGACCAGAAAAACAGCATTCTATCGAATATCGGCGCTATGTCCGCAACTTGATTTGTACCTTCAGGAAATACCCTGCAAAATATATAACGTTCACAAAAAACCGAATCCTTCATGTATATGATTGCATCATCCAATGCTCTGTAGTCTTTGATTTATGGACAACAGACTACTTGCTCTTGGCCAGAGTTGCGCCAAAGTGCTTGTGACTTGGGTCTGGAAGCTTAAGTAAAAATCAATTTCAAAAACGATTTAACAATCGTAAATAATAATCTCGAAAAAAAATCACGGCCCATTAAAACAAGACCGTCTATGTATCTCTTGTATAATCTGTATTCATATGCTAATTAAGAAAAAATATTATATACCTAAGCAAACCCCCGCATCGCTTAACGTCCCAGTCGAGATTCAGATAGTATATGGCAGTGATGCACCGGCCATCTTTGTTTGGATTATCCACGTGCTTCACGTAATGGCTGCCCGAGCCGGGGTAACATGCCACCATTGCCTGAAAAGAAATTATAAGTGTTGAAATGAGTTTCCCTTGATACGCTTGAAATTTCTGTAAACATTGACTAACAAAGAATGCTTAACATTGTTTTTATAACTTTATAAAGCAATGGCGATCCGCCGGTTAACATCATAGTTTTCCGGGAAACGCTACATCATTTTAATATTCTCATATATTTATCCACACTTCTCACAGTGTAGTAAAATACAAAGTTCTTATATAATGTGACTCTCAGTCGGTCCCAATCGCTTTCTCCATTTTCTTCGAAAAAAACGTTGCACATCTTCGTGACGTTTCGTAAAAATTTAACCCTCATGTGCCTGAAGAAGTTTCACTTCAATTTTGTTTTTGATTATTTTTATTAATTTTCGACACTTAATATTTTAATGACAATTAAATTCATTAAATTCCTAACATATCTTCCTTTTTCCCTATCTTTAAGTCTCGGAAATCTAAAGTTTTAGATTTGTATAAATATGAACAAGAGTTAAAAAATGTGTACTTCGTACGCACTTTTTTTATTTATTTCGTTAGTCCTAGCTAACATAAATTATATGGAATAAATAAAATAAAAAAATATATATATATATATAAAAAAACAATAATACTAAAGACATAGCCAAAGATGGAATACGTCATATTTACAAAAAGGTTCAAACATTTATAAAAGAAAAAAATCAATAAAAATTATTCAATTATTTAACTGATTATATCGTCTGTTGTGTGATCTTGTGAAAGTGAGGGTGTGTGTGGGGTGTGTGAAATATAATTAGACATTTGCATGCTAGTTTAATATGGACCATTGCGCAGGTTTTTATTATCCATCATCATATTAAATTTTTTTATCATCCATATTTAAATGTAACACTAAATATAACATATTATGCTGATATGATTCAACAACGCTTTCAACATAGAAATGTATCTATAATTGATTATAAAATATAAGGGAAATCCCAGCAAACCTACATAACAAACTAGTTGAAGGACCTGATGTAATTGTCTCTGACTCATTGAACATTTTCCTCATTCGCTATTGCAAGCATTCTTGTTTACATATTGCACTGTAGTAGTTAGGTGCAACCTTTCAAATCTTTAAGGAAAGACAAAAATCGAAATATCGATTTTGAAGGTAACCAAGAGTATTTTTTTTGGGACAAAGGAACAGCGTGGTAGTGAAAACTAATATTGCCAATAGCAACCTCGATCTAAATTACAAGATTTTGTCTGTCCAAAGGTCCAACATCAGTGCATATTGCGAGAATTACATCCAATTTTCATACATAAACGTTTAATAGAAGTTACAGGACGGGCGCAGGGATACAGCCTTCGTTTAAAGGAAAAACGACTAGTGTAATGCACAAAACCTTTTAATTTTTAGTCTCATTAACCACAGGATTATGTAGACTAGCCAGCTGTTAGGGAGAGAAAACTGATTTTTTTATGTTGCTCTGTTATAATATCATCTTTGTAAACAATATTTTAAAATACACTCAAAAGAACGAAAACCACGGAATCAATCTCTAAGATAAACTAGTTATGATTGGTGAGGTTCCATTGTATTATTTGATTTATTTCATCATAGACGCTTTTAAGAGCAAAGGTTTTAAGGTAATCCAAGTTTAATTTTATAATTTCCGTGCATGATATGTCAATCGTGGTCTAAATTTTATATCATTCCCGAAATAGATGACAGTCGATTTGTTTCATTGGAGGAAACACGACATTGTTTTAACTAGGTACATTTGTGTGGGGCTAATGATTCAAAGCATTACATATTCGATTTTTTTATACAGTGGGCAAACGGGCAAGAGTCCCGATGTTAAGTGATACCGCGACCTATGGGCACTCTCAATACCAGAGGGCTCGCAAATGCATTGCCGGCTTTTAAGAATTGGTAAGCTCTTTTCTTGAACGACCTTAAGTTGAATTGGTTCGGAAATACTTCAGTGAGCAGCTAGTTCCACATAGTGTGCTGCGCGGCAACAATTGCCAAATGCTCAGTTGTGGAAAGACGGACGTCGAGGTGATACATTAAACTTATAGATAAATTTCACTATTAAACTTCAATGATCAACATATTTATAGTTGTTTTACAAAATGGTAACGCCGCGCCGTCGCCGCTGTGCTTCAAAAATGGGATGCGGAAGAATCGCAAAACTGTATAGTGAACATGAAACAAGATGTTATATGTTCACTATGTCGACTTAGGGTCCTTCAAGAACAGAACGTACCAATTCATAAAAGGCCGGCAACGCACTTGCAAGCCTACTACTGTGTGACTTATGAGTGCAATATCACTTAACATCAGATGAGCCTTCTGCCCATTTGTCACCTGTTCTATAAAAAAACTAAACAGATAATTGTATGACGCAACTTAATTATGGAATACACCATACTGGGCTAGCCTTTGACAAATTAGAAGGCCATTTTAATATTGGACGCATGTGAAATGAGGTCAAGTAAACGCATTGAGCGCGAGCGCATTTTCAAGTGCAATGCCAAATGCATTGACCCACAACAGAGAGAACTCAGCTGACATTATTTTATTATTTCCGGGCTACTTGTTGGAATGTTGTTGGATGGAAAATTTTACATTTATACATGTAGCTTCCGGCAACTTCGTTTTTGCCTAGACTTCTTTAAGATATAACGATCATATTTAGATCAGGTTACAGAAAAGCTCTTCGTATCTCATTGTATACGGACACTCAAGTTTTTTATCCTTCTTTTTAAAAGTTTTCTGTTCCTAATTTTAGTACGAATGAACTTTTCCGAAAACATATAGAAAATTAGCCATATTTATATACAATAATTTAGTTAGCCGTTCATATTTCTGTAGAAATGATTTGTAAAACTAAAATTACTTAAAATATGTTCTTGTAATGTATTATAACTCAAACTATTTATTTTTCTTTTTTTAAATCCATTTAATTAAAAAAAATCAACACTGCATCATTCGGATAATCAATTAACTCATCTAGTTATTGCTATTTTATCATTAATATGAAACAATAACATAATTATACGTGTCCGAGGTTTTTGCCCTTCGCCGGTTATTAATAGCTACTAATGATATCAGCTGTGTAGATCAACTCAGCAAATATTACTTTTTTTCATATCTGCCAATATGCGAAATTTGGGAACATCTCGATATTGAATTCAGATCGCCATCGCTATTGTAAGTTACAGAATACCGACAAATGGCACTGTCATTTAAACCACCGTAGGTTTGGCTCTAGGTTTCTGTTTATTGAGACCATTGAAAAATATTAATGAAGCCAGGACAAAAACATAAACACGAAAAAAATTTATGTGAAATAATACTGCCTTGTTCAATAGTTAATTATTGCAATAAACTGGCACATTTTTAAACCGGTGATTTAAAATCCATTTGAAAGCTTTATCCACGTGTGAAATCCCTATTAATCACAATGACTGTTTTATAAATAGAAATCAAAACGTATAAGTGTAAACGATTTTACATAGGTTTGTAAACAAAACGTGGTCTCGTAGCCATGCTACAACGCGGTAATGTTTACACAGCCCCCTCACGCCGACCCCGAACCCCGCGAGAGCCGCCATGCCGCTGATCACGTACGCCGTAGGATTCAATGCGCATGCGCCCACTAGGGACGTAACGTTTATAACTAATCGATTTTTGACAGCTGAAACGATTATTTAACAATGAATTTATGTTTCCCTTACGCCCTCCATAGTGTATGCGACCTATTATATCAAACTACACAATATATATTTATAATGTTGATTTAACGCAACTAAACCTATCGAAAAAAGATAAAGTTTTATCGATTTTACTTTGCTTTGCTAATCGAATTCTACTTTATCTTCGATACATCTTCAAATACACGTTAAGCATGCAATATTCTTCTAATCCCCTAGGATAATGTCGTTCTCAAGAAAATAACTGAATATTATAAGTTCAACAGTTTTTAGTATTTGCGTACTGTGGGTATTATGAGACGCTGAAAGTTAGTCACCTACCTAATTAATACATATTAAACTGAGCGTTTTTGAACGAAAATGACAAAATAAATATGAACTTTATATTATTTGCTTTGTAAGGCCACATCTCTTCTGAGTTCTCATACTTTGCCAATTATATACTTTAGGTTATTTAAGCGATGACGTATTTGGCTTAGGACAGTACTGAAAATGTCTCCTTTCCGAAGCCACGTCACATTTCGTGTCGCAGTGCCAGCGGGCTGAGATATGTGCAAGACATTTTTTTTTAATAAATAAGAATTAGGACGATTTTGCATAGTACTTTGGAATTTATCAGACCTAATTGTTTATTATCAAACTACAATTCTAAGCCTGCGATATCCGCACTTGGCACTGATAACGAATCGCAAATAGAAATAGAGCTGTCTTAACGCGAAATTTTCATAGTTGTAGCGCCCGTCAAATATCAATTTGTATATACAAAGAACCGGTCGTTATTGGAGATAAAGAAAACAGCATTTACCTAGACTAGAATTATTTAAAAAAAACGGTTTTAAAATTTGCTTGGTATAATAACAAAATTAAATAATTAGTTTAAATTATAAGGAGCTGTTCTTGTAGGTAATTAATAAGTAGCATATAACTAAATATTGGGAGTGAGAACGGCGATATTCCTTTGAAATTCTTGAAACACTCGACAGTAGGAATGCCTAATTTAATAATAGATGGATATGAGTCAGTCATTTGTAACGAAGGTTTTTCTTAGCCATACAACAGGGCATCGAAATCGTTGGTTACCTCCAGTTTATTTTGCCTTGAGGACCTCAAACAGCTACCTTTACTACCACTAAACTATTCAAAGTAGCATATGCGAATATCATATCGTTATATGCGAATCGTATTTTATTTAAAATAATTTATTTACAAAAAATTAATTAATTTATTTATGTGGTACAAAAATATTATGGTCTAAACTAAACTTCGCATATTCTGCCACACATAATAGCGAGCAAATTTGTCAATTACATAGCATTATACATCATATCATAGTCAATACTTATAATATTTTATCACTACATCATCACATTATTAAAATATATTTTTACACTAGTGGACCCCACAGACGTTTTCCCCTGCATGATATTTAAAGCGATTAGGATATTAAGCAAAGTATGAAAGTACCGACTGCAGTGCCATTTGCGGGGCTGATTTGTGAATCTAAACCATTCCCAGATCCCCTTGAACACACACAAAAAATTTCATCAAAATCGGTCCAGTCGTTTGAGAGAAGTTCAGTGACATACACACTCACAGAAGAATTATATATATAAAGATTATCAAATTAATATTAAATATAATGTTTCACGTGTTACGTATAAGAAGTTAAATACACATTGTATATAATGTAAAAATCAAAATAATACGATACAATGGTAACTTGTGGTTCAAGTTAGTACTATGAACGATCGATGTTATCAAAGGACAGACATTTATAATATTTAGCGACAGTTATACTAAGTTTAAACTTGGATAATGATTTCCCTAAGGGCAATAATCACTGTTTACTAATAAGGAATGTATGTGATTTTCTATACTTGTATTATAAAGAGGTAAAGTTTGAGGTTTTAGGGGGTTATCTCTGGATATACTAAACCGTTTTTCGAACTAATAACGTAACTTATGTACAGCTATATATTACCCGAAAAATTAAAAGACTTTCGTAGATTTGTTAAGTCGGAGAAAAACGGTCAAACGGAAACGATTTGTTACAAACGCTACCTTAGTGATGAGAGAGTTCCAGAGTTCTAGTAATGCCTATAAAAAGTCAAAGTATAAACTTTTATATTATATAAAAATACGTCCTCCAATCAAGTAGTCTGTTCGCAATAACTACTGCACTATAACTTTACAAGGTCTACTCTACAGGTCATAGCCGCCCAAAGCCGGGACGAGTCCCTAGTATTTAATAAGTATAAGATAATACCTATATATAATTCTTAAAATTGTTTTCGTTCATATTCAGGATATAATAATATTGTAATGGAGTACTAATAACTGATCCCATCCTTAAGTCAAGTCTACAGTTTTCCAGTACATACATAACACTACGAGTAACGCGCTTGTCAATAAAGTACTAAGTAGCAACTTCTCACCTTCGTTCTTCCATTGATGATGTAGTTCCCCATCTTGCCATTATTAACCATTTTGTTCGCTTTGAGAATTATATTATCCACCTGAAATACATGAATAATACAATTAAAATATCAAAATTTAATAACAATATTAGTCCGTTTATATAAAATAACTTAACGGTTAAAAATCCCGCAATTCTTTTTTTATAAACATCATCTTGCCAGAATGCGAAGGACAATATTGTCTATGGACGGCCCAATGACGATGGTATTGGCAAATTTAAATGTGGAACATAAGGTCAAATTTCTAGTACCTACTTTCTAACGGCCGTTATTATTATGTAGGTACCCTCTATGCAAAACGTTTGCAAAACTCAACATGGGTCATTAGAAACTGTCTTAATGCGTGAAAATTTTCTTATCTAATAAGCGGATTATCGTTTTTTTAAACGCTCGGTAGGTTGATTGACTCTAAATGGATTCTCTATTTTTATATTTTCTCTAAAGAAGAACTCTTGAAACACAGGTATTAAGGCCTATGACTTGCCAATTTTTTTCCCCGACTGTTTATTTCTCTCCAATAGCGCAATAGAGCCAATAGACTGCCGCTGGACTGGCCACATAGAGAGAAAGGGAGAGGATCGGAGTGTCAAGAAATCTGGGAACACCAATGGGTCGTCGGCCCGGATGCCGCTGAAGAGCTACTTGTGCGAGCTGATGTGCTGCTCGTAATACGGCCAGTATTACGAGCAGCAGCACAAGAATTTCGAAGGTGGCGTTCTCTTGCTTCGCCAAAGACTCGCTTGCGCCAGCGGAGTAAGTAAGTGAGTATTACTTCCTCTAGAGAACTCAGACTTTTTTATTACCGAGCAAAGTAGTGCTATATGATGAGCAATGGTCTTCCCATGCCACATGGTGTTATTTGATCTCTATTAAACATTCAAAAGTTTATTTGTATATTTGGTCTACGCATAAAACAGTAAACAAATACCAAACTGATGATTATTCAGTAATTTGAGATAAATGTACCGATATCAATAATGTCTGATAATACGGCGCCAGAGATTAGGTACGACGTTTGTCGATGGAATGTCTGTAGTACGATTCTACGAAATTGTATATTGTGCTCTGTCATATGTTACTTGTACGTTAAACTTATTAGAATGGCTCTAGCTTATATTGTTATCGGCCTTTGCGCCGAGTGTACGATGGCTATCTGATATGATTTTAATATCAAGTTAATTTTTAACGAAGTGCCAAAGCCTTTTTCGGAAATCTTTAATTTTTTTAACATGACAGGTCATACACTCCGAAGAGATTCCGATCATATCCCCAAGCAGGCGCTTGGATTGTAACCAAAAGCGGAAGCGTGGCCGTCCAAAGCAAACCTGGCGACGTACTGTTGCAGCTGAGGCAGAGAGAGTTTTGGAGCGAGGTGTAATATGAATCTCAAGATCGAACACGATGAAGGCTCACTGTGGGCTCCCTTTGCCCCATCCAGGGGTCATAGAAGATTAAGTCCAGTCCATAAACCTTTTCGTTCAAAAATAATCTGACTTTTATTTATTTATAAGACTTTTTTGTGTTTCTGTTATTTTATATTATAGCGAGGTAGATTACGCATAAAAAACTATTTTTTTACGCTCACGACCAAATATAAACGCACACCATGTAGGTCGTGTTTTTATGCTGACCAAATACTTTGGAGATTTCGCCTAACCGCAACCACACAAATAAGTGTCGTAATATTTTACAAAATATATTAATACTAAGTTATTTATGTATCTCTAACTACGTACTTATGGGATATAATAGAACTTATAAGATACGTTTAGTACGAATCACTTGAATAGATAATAGTAGATAATATTCTAAGATTTAGTTTGGACAATGTTACGATAAATGTGATTTTTTTTAAATAAAAACGTTAAAATCCAGTAATTTGGTACATAGTAAAAAGGGAAAACACCTTCTCTTCCTTCTTTCCCGGGCATAGAACCCACACATTCATCTCCAATCAAAATCAGTCATCTCACATTTATAGTTATGCTTTTCGTTAAGTTCATAATTGCAATTAAGCCGTAATATTCATAATAAGTAAATCCATATAATTAATTAAATTTTGACAATTGTTTAAGACGCAAAGCCAAATCATCTATTAAATTTTCATCTCAAAAAATTTGTTTTCTAGAAATTTTGAAATTCAATTAATTTAAAGATTTTGTTTGTACCTAGGAGACCTGTTTCGCACGCCCTTTGTTGGATGATACGTGACAGACCTCACACATTTCGAATATAATATTTTATGCGAACGATTTCCTTAATTGAATCATTTTGCAAGCGTTTATAAATAACAAATGCATTTTTCTTATAGGTAGACATTCAATGTTTGTATTAATTACTCGTTTTAAGCATTGGTGGTCTTAGTGCCTTACAACCCAATCCAGAAATTAATACCTGTCGAAGCATGGCGGCTTAAACGCAATGCACCATGCATTTAAAACATAAAATTTTCTGGTAAAAATTGCTTTGATGTATGTCAAATTCTAAAACAGAAATTGGAGCCATTGAAAATAAGGCCTCAAATTCATAACTTTACATACTTTATTAATATTAAACATGCATTTTATTGTTGGTTATATTTCTTATTTGAGAATTTCTTTTTTACTAAATACAAAAATAAATAAATTATGTTGTTGTTATACAAAATATATTATATTTTTATTTCAAGATAGTAGAAACTTTAAAAATAGCTTACTTGACTTATTAATTGTCCTATGTGATAACAGTGTTTCTCTTTGCCATCTATCCATGTTATCCTGTCGCTTCGAATGGTTTGAGCCTCTGTTCTGACAGGATTTGACACCAACTGACCTGCCTGTGAATATACAGATTATACCTACACAAAATTATAGCCAATTGTTCTAAAAATAAAATAAAATATTAATTTGTTATTGTATCTTCAAGTCATTTGATTAGGAGACATCATGTTAAGCGAGATTATGCAGTGACTAGAAAATTTGCCTCAGTGTAACATAAGGAAATTAATTTATAAAGCTATTACAGCAAATCAAAAATTTCACAAGTTTTTGGTAATAATTCACATTACAATATGATTTAATAATGTACTTTTAATTTTATAATGTGTAACTTTTTTATAATATATTATGCCATGCAATAGTGTAATTTTTTTTAAATGCATAGAGATTCTATTGGAAGAGTTAATACATATACTGTTGAATATTCAAATGGAAACAGTAAATAATAAACATACCTGTGTGTGTGTGTGTGTGTGTATTTAATATAAAAAAATAAATAAATTTAAAATATATATGGGTATTATGGTGAGGAAGAGAAGAAAGTTTCTAAGATAAACATGTAATTAAGTTATGGACATAATAAAAAGAAACAGATGGTCATAAATCATAATTAATTATTGAACCTTAAATTCCACTTACAGAGATTCTAATTACATATAGCATTCTAACAGTACTACAAGAAGTAAGGTGATATAATTAAGCAGATAACTTAATAATTTCACAGTCACAAAATCCTAATTAGGTAAGATATTGAGTTTCTAGTATAGAAAGAAAGTTTTCAATATGATTACCGGGTTGTTGAACAGATGGCGATAAGGATGCCCTTTGCACTATGTAATATTTATTGGAGTATTTTTATATGAATCATATGTGCAATAAGTGTAAATATTTTATATTAAAATAAAATATTATTAACTAATCTCACCTAACTATCAAATAATAATATAATTATATAAATAATATAATATATGTGAAGCACAAAACACTACATATTACTATGATATATTGTCAGGTATTATGTATTAGTTTGATAGTAGGCATGTGCAAAACAAATGAAGAATTATCAAAATTTATCTATTTCAAGATGTACAAATTATTATATTTTTAATAGAAGAATTAAAGATAATAGAATATTTAAATACTTACTGTAAATATTCCTGATCTGTACATATCTAAAACTTCTTGTAGAACTAAAAGTCCTCTTTCTTTACCAAGAAAGTTGTTTAAAACACACACGCCATACTGTGTCATGTCCCGTATCACCCTTTGACATATATCATAAGATGGGTCTGTTTGATCCATATAATAGCTATTCACCATATTGGAAAATGGTGCTGAGCTGCCTTTTAATGAAGCTTCTGGATACTCTTTAATTTTTGTTTGATGCTCTTGAGGTAGTTCAGGCATCTTTACATCATTCTTCACTGTAGACAACACATGTGCTGTTCCAGAAAACTCCACTGTGTTTAATTGCTGAGCTTTCTCACTTAAAATCTCTTGTTCTGATGAACCTTCATGTGTTATGGCACTTACTTTTGGCAAGTCTTTATTTGTATACACTACACTTGAGATTACACTATTTTTTAAAACTTCTTTTCTACTAAGGGCTTCGCTTTTAATTTTTAAACAGTTAGAGTCACTTATATTGTCAAGACTAGATTCACTACCCTCAATTTTCAAACTTTTACCAGTTGTCTTTTTCGTATGTCTACTTTCACTAGCCAACGTCTCTTCATTAGATTTGTGCGGTTTTTCTAATGTACTAATATTAAGATTCTCAGAAGTTGTTCTTTTTAGATCTTCAGAACTGACAGGCGGAAATTCGGCTACTATGCCGTTTCGAGAGCCTTGTTTTTGCAACTTGGGTGCGCACTTACTTTTATGTCTCCGCCAATCCTGTCGCTGATGTTCCGTATTACAATAATAAACGATTAAACAGCGAGCACATCTACGATGAGTTTGCTGTTTACAAACGGCGCAACAAGCCACTACGCCTGCTTGATTCATTCTGAATTTCTTATAATAATTTCACTATCTACGGACCGGCCCTTGAACAAAATGACAATTTGAAATTTTGAAACCTCGTGTCAAATTTTTTTCTTGAAAATTGACTTTATTGAAATGTCATAAGTTGACATATAATTGTATCAAAGACAACGAGTGAACTTTTTTTAGTATAGAAACTTGTCTTTACAGAGCAGGCGTGAAGCGCTGGCAATTCAAAATCAGGTTCATAAAAACAAAATATTTTGAATAATATTAGGTCCTTACATATGAAATTGGCGTTTTGTATGGGAGTAACAAAAAGTCGAATATTTTTAAATATAATAGGTATATTTAATTAATCAAAGTATGAACCATTGATTTCTATGCACTTTTGCCATCTCATAGGTAGTTCATTGATCCCTTTACTAAAAAAAACAGTCGGACGGGAATCAATAAAATCTGTGAAGGCGATTTGGACTGCCCCATCAGAGTTAAATTTTTTCCCTTGCAAGAAGTTGTCCAAATTTAGAAAAAAATGCTAATCTGTTGGAGCAAGGTCCGGGGAGTACGGAGGATGTCTTAGACATTCCAATTGAAGCTCTTCCAATTTGGTAGCCGTCTGTTGTGCAGTGCGTGGTCTAGCGTTGTCGTGAAGTAGCAGTGGCGTGGAGCGATTGACCAGCCTAGGTTGTTTAGCCGCTAGCTTTTCCATCATGGTTTGCAATTGCTGACAAAAGACATCAGCCGTAATAGTCTGGCCAGATTTGAGAAAACTGCAATAAACAATACCGGCACTAGTCCACCAAACGCTTACAAGTAGCTTTTTTGGGGTTAATTTTCGCTTGGTGCATGATTTGGCTGGCTGGCCAGGATCCAACCATTGCGCTGAGCGCTTCCGATTATCGTAAAGAATCCATTTTTCATCACAGGTAATGATTTGATTTAAAATACCTTCATTATTGTGCCGGTTCAGTAATGTAACGCAGCAGTCGAAGCGCGTTTTCCGGTTTGCTTCAGTCAATTCGTGAGGTATCTTTCAAGCTTTTTAATCTTCCCAATTTGCTTCAAGTGAATTAAAACAGTTTTATCACTAATACCGCAGCCTGCAGCTAACTCGGACGTGGCTTGCGATGGATCCGCTTCCACAATAGCCTTCAATACTTCATTATCAACTTGGGTCTCAGGCCGTCCACGGGGCTTGTTCTGCAGGTCGAAATTTCCAGAACGAAAACGTTGGAACCAAAAACGAACTGTGTTTTCTTTTGCAACATGACCGCCATACACATCATTCACCCTTCGAGTCGTTCCCGCAGCACTAGTGCCACGGCGGCACTCGTACTCGTAAATAATGCGATACTTTAAGTTTTCCATTTTGAAAAATGAGTGACGCAAACAGAAAAAAAACAGAAGAAAAAAACAAATGAATGACGGTCTCACAGAAAACCGGCGTGAAGTGATGCAATAAGTTCATCTTATTGTACTCGCGTTTCGTGCGGTGAGTGAGACTCCCGGAGCCCATCAATCCCCCCCATAAGTATGAAGATGCAGTTCAAACAGAGAACACCCCAGGGGGGTACCACACGTTTCCGCTGTGGAGAATCCCCCTCTGGGCGTCCATCATCGGAACAATTGGTATTCGATGGTGGATGCACAGGCTGCCCTTCGTATTCTGGGGGGGCAAAAACTGCGCTAAAAACTTATGTATTAATAGGTTTCGATCTCGGGGCAAACGGAAGCATTTACCTAAGGCAACCCCTTCCACGCTTACGGTGGACTTTACAAATGTTAGGGGGCTGAAAACTAACCTAAACGCGGTTCACTTTTACTTAGAAACTGCGAAGCCGGCCTTGTTCTTCCTTACTGAGACTCAGATGTCCTCCCCGGCTGATACTTTTTACCTCTCCTACCCGGGGTACAAATTGGAACATTCATTTGTGCCACGGGCGGGAGTTTGTGTGTACGTCAGGGAGGATATCTGTTCTCGTCGCCTCGGGACGCTTGAAGGAAGGGACCTATCTAACCTCTGGCTGCGCGTAGACTGCGATGACCATCCGCGATTCTATGCGTGCCTGTATAGGTCCCATAGCGGAAATGACGAAACTAACCGACTCATCGAGCACATTCAAACGGCTACAGATTCCCTGCTCGAAAGGGTTCCTACCGCTGAAATCGTGATACTTGGCGATTTTAACGCCCATCATGCCGATTGGCTTGGCTCTGATACCACCGATCACGCGGGAAGATCCTTTCACGACTTTGCTTTAGCCTACGACCTGACACAAATGGTCCCTGCGATTACGCGAATACCAGATGTTGATGGTCATAAACCCTCTTTGTTGGATCTTCTGCTGACTTCACATCCGGAGAACTATCAAGTCTCTGTTGACCCGCCATTGGGTTCATCAGATCATTGTGTGGTCCGGAGTACTGTGCCTTCTACGCGCCCTTCACGGCCCCGCTTTTTGGGTTGTCGCCGTATTTGGCACTACAAGTCAGCAGATTGGGACGGGATGCGGTCTTTCTTTGCGGCCTACCCTTGGGGGCCTATGTGCTTTTCGTCGGAAGCTCCAGATTCCGTCGCTGCCTCTGTCGCCGAAGTGGTTCTGCAGGGCATGGAACTCTTTATTCCATTTTCTGCGGTGCCGATTGGTGGCAAGTCTCAGCCCTGGTTTAAACGTTCTTGCAAGGCGGCCTCGTGCCGAAAGCGAGAATGCTTTAAGGCATGGGCGGAAGCGGCGAAATCTCGTGATGCCAATACCAGCGAAGTTAAAAAAGCATATAACTTAGCCTCCAGGTCCTTCAAACGGGAAATCACTAAGGCAAAGTCAGAGCACATTGCCAGATTTGGCGAGAGATTGGCCCAACTCCCTTCAGGGACTCGAGCCTTCTGGTCTCTTGCCAAAGCTGTCCAAGGGAATTTTTGTCAGCCCGCCATTCCACCACTGCGCAGGGAGGATGACTCGCTGGCCCACACTGCGAAGGAGAAGGCCGACCTTTTGGGCTGTCTCTTCGCGTCCAACTCGACTTTGGATGACCGAGGAAGATCACCACCGACCATTTCGCGGTGTGATTCTTCGATGCCGGAAATTACATTCCGGCAACGTGCTGTCCGCAAAGCACTATCTTCCTTGGACATTCATAAGTCGAGCGGGCCGGATGGTATCCCCCCAATTGTGCTGCGTACTTGTGCTCCTGAGTTGGCTCCGGTCTTAACGCGCCTTTTCCGGTACCTGTACTCGCTTGGCACTGTCCCGAAGTGCTGGAAAACCGCTTCGATACATCCGATCCTTAAAAAAGGCGATCGGTCTGATCCGTCCAACTATCGCCCAATAGCCATAACCTCCTTGTTCTCCAAAATAATGGAATCCATTGTTAATTGCCAGCTCTTGAGGTATCTAGAGGGCCACCAGCTGATTAGCGATTATCAGTACGGCTTTCGTCGTGGTCGTTCGGCTGGTGACCTTCTTGTATACCTTACACATAGATGGGCAGAGGCAATTGAGTCCAAGGGGGAGGCGCTAGCGGTTAGTTTGGTCATAGAGAAAGCCTTCGATCGGGTGTGGCACAGAGCACTGCTCTCGAAGCTCCCAGCCTATGGGCTACCCGAGAAATTATGCGATTGGATCTCCGGCTTTCTGGCCGATCGGAGCATCAAGGTCGTCATCGACGGAGCATGTTCCGACCTTAAACCCGTGAACGCGGGGGTCCCACAAGGCTGTGTTCTATCCCCGACCCTGTTTCTTCTGCATATCAATGATATGTTGCAACTTAGCAGCATTCATTGCTATGCGGATGACAGCACTGGGGATACTCTTTACACTGGCCGGGCAGGTATTTCTCGGGCAGTTGTCGATGAATACCGGAACAAACTTGTTTCTGAAGTCGAAACTCTACTACGTGGAGTCTCAGACTGGGGCAGACCTAGTCCAATTTAACCCCAAGAAGACACAAGTTTGCGCGTTTTCCGCTAAAAAAACACCCTTTGTCGCTACTCCTCTTTTCAAAAACACTCTTCTTAAAGCCACAGCCAGCATTGGAATACTTGGCGTTGACATATCGAACGACGTTCAGTTTCGCGGTCACTTGGAGGGAAAGGCTAAATTAGCCTCCAAAAAGCTTGGTGTGCTCAGCAAGGCGAGACGGTACTACACTCCGGGCCACCGCATGCAACTATATAAAGCGCAAATTCGGCCCCACATGGAGTACTGCTCTCACCTCTGGGCGGGGGCTCCCCAGTACCAGCTCCTTCCACTTGACCGTATTCAACGCAGAGCGGTTCGAATCGTCGACGACCAATCCCTCTCCGAGCGGCTTGATCCTTTGGCGTTGCGTAGAGATGTGGGGTCACTCTGCATCTTCTACCGCATTTACCATGGAGTAAAGTGTTCAGTGTTCAGAGGAGTTGTTCGGATTAATACCTGCAGCTGAGTTTCGTCATCGGACGTCGAGGCAGAGTACGAAATTCCACCCGTATCACCTCGACGTCCGCCGTTCCACAACTGAGCGTTTTTCAAGGCAGTTTATGCCGCGCACCACCACTTTGTGGAACCAGCTGCCCACTGAAGTATTTCCGAACCAATTAGATTTAGGGTCCTTCAAGAAAAGAGCGTACCAATTCTTGAAAGGCCGGCAACGCACTCGCGAGCCCTCTGGCATTGAGAGTGTCCATGGGCGGCGGTATCACTTAACATCAGGTGAGCCTCCTGCCCGTTTGCCCCCTGTTCTATGAAAAAAAAAAAGGTCATCGAAGCACAAATACATGAGTAAATAGCTGTACAAATTTGAATTTGGAATTCCTTACCAAAGAGTGATTAAAGTGGCCAGTACGAAATACGCCAATTTCATATGTAAGGACCTAATATTTTAGAAATCGTTCCAATAAACTAAATAGGAAAGGCGATAAAAAATAGTGAAAAATTTATTTTCCAAATTTTTATTTTACTTAATGGAACACAATAATATTAACACACTAAAGTACCTATTTTAAATTCTATAACAGATAAAACTCGTGCAAGTAAAATAAAACGAACATCAAGGTTGTCTGTAAAAATAAAGTAATTGTGAATATTATTATTACTGCATCATTTCCTTTTAAAGCAGTACCTATTTCAAATAAAACACTTAAAAAAAGTATTTAATAAACTTATTTTATTTACAATAAAACTAAATAGTTTAAGCATATAAAAACAAATTATGATGAATTGAAGAAAATAATGTTACATATTTTCTTAAATGTAATGTTAAAGCATTAAAATAGGTACATTTCTCTATATACGGTAGATCATACCATTTCTAGATTTAAGAACGTTTAAAATGTAATTAGCTTTAATAAAATACAATCAGATATTTATTGCTAAGAGCCACATAATAAATAATAGCGGACATCTTATTTCTATTACTTTATAAAGAAAATTTAACAGATATGGATTTTTCGAATTCTTATAATAGAGCATGAAAGATCTCCCAGTGAATCAGTCATCACTTATCACATTACTATTGGTATTAAAGTGACGACTATTAGTATTTAATTTTCATTACTTATAGTATATCTTTAATAATGTATTTACCACCATCTTAAAGTCTATACAAGGATTTCCTATACAAAGAGAAAATAAATTTTGTGTAAAGAGAAATAGACTAGATTAGTTAAACGCCAAGTCTTGCTCTATAAATATTCGAAGACTATTAAGAAATTTCAATATAGTTGAATCATTTCATTTTTAATTTATAATTGTTGTTAGAGGAAAACTTGACGAAACTACTTTAAGGGCGTAAGGACGTTCGTCGAAATAATCGAGTTTAACCGACGCACGCCGATTCGCTTATATAACTTACTCTAACTTATGTCTATAATACCAACACTTATTATAGCTTTCTCTGCAGCCTTTATTAAGTCATCCCTTATAATCAAATGGAAGATTGATACTAGCTTTGTGCCTAAAGTACAATGATGTGATATTTTCTGAAGACAAATACAAAATATAACTACATATTATTTTAAGGAAAATAAATTTTGATTTTTTGAAAATAAATCTAGACGAATATCTATTAGGTATGAAACAGCCAATTGGACCCTAAGATGCTTAAATCGTATTTGATAGGCACGAAGTCGATAGATTTTATCAATTAATATAAATACATTACATTGACTTAAAGCCTTTAAAAGTCTCTTAGGCTTGAAGCCAGTAAACTAACAATTTTATACTCTGGAATGGTCGTCATTGGTCGGAGGTGCATGAAGTACCCTAGCAAGTTCCGCCTTCTCGTCAGCTGAGAGGACATATACAGGTGGTGCTGCCGGTAGAAATCTTTCTGCTTTATGGGGTTCCCTTTGTAGTCGGGCTCGATATAACATTACAAGTACACAAAGGACGCTTATAATAAAGGCAGACGTAGCTGCCAGTACGATTAACGCTGTGTGATAAGATGTAGCTGCAGATACCTGAAAAATAGATATGATTAGGTAGAACAGGCTAGCTTCTGAATAGGTAAAAAAAATGCGGTATTCACTAGTTCTTTAAAAAGGAGATATTTTGGACTACGTACAGTTGATTCGCTTACAATCTCCCTCTGCATGGCAGGTGAAGGTGGTGTTGCAACTAGACGGTATTCGCTTCTTATAACATCAGCGCCAAGAACGCCATCACCTGATTTAAGGCCTTCCATTTTTTCTTGTTTCACCTAAATTATAGATAGATCTATGTAATTGTCAGATATTGCATAAAAATAAAAGTATATAGAATGCGGATACATACAGTCTAGTATTTCAACTGTAATTTTAATAAATAAATGATTATATAAGTTATTTGGTTACATATGTTTAATTTTTAACATACTTTATAATAAACAAAAATATTCTATTAAAACACAATTACCATAGATTCCAAATGGTATACTAAATCAGCTGATCTTGGGCCCGGCAACAAAGCACGCAACTTAATGGCGTTGCGTTCTTTTACGACTGTTACCGGAACCCGCGCGCCAAGAGACGTTAGATGGGAAGATAGCGTCGAACGAGCTCTTTCTCCAGCAGCACTGTCAGCTCCAATTAGTTCGAGTTCAAGGAGAGCAGACTCTATTTGTGTAATTTCTATAAAATTAAAAAAAATATATTAATAACCTCAAAAACCTTAGCCAAATAAACTCAATTTTCCTTTACAGCATATTATACATCTTACTTTTCATACCTATAGTATTATTATAATATCTATTTTGGTTGATGATAAAATGAGAAAAACTCATCCTATATAATATTGTAATACATACCACAAGGATCGGAATCAGGTAAGTCAGTTATTAAAGTATGTGAAGGCCGACGTTGTCCGGCCGCGTCGACACACCAACAACGACCACGCGAACATTGCCGGGGCGAAAATGATCCGTCTGACATGCATCTAGGATTCCAGCCCTCGCCACCTGTGAAAAAAGTTATAGTTGTCTATGGCTTATCTAATTTTAGCGGGAATCAAAAGTATTGTATATTTTTGATACTTGTGTAACTACTAACTCATCTACTGTGGATCTCAAAGTAATACATAATAACAATAATTTTATTTAAAAAGTGTAAATCATGCCATTGTATTAGTATTTTGCTTAAGATTTTCACAACACTTAAGAATTTAATAAAGAAAAAATTATTACCAAGACAAGACGGAATAGGGGTAAGAATGATAGTCTCTTTAGAGATAAAAGTAGAACAAACCATTATCTATTTCTTCCTGCATCATTTGACATTTGGTCTTAAAAACGGGTCGTTCTCTCACAACTATTGGTACATCTTTTTTCGTTGTCTGCGCAATCCTTGGTTCGACGGCCTCCGTTAGGACTGAAGTATCTTCAGATTCTGTGGAAGCTGGTTCGTCATTCTGGTCCAACAGCTCGTTGCTGTCAAAGTCTTCTATGTCGTCATTGAAGTCATCTATTCGATATGTTGTCATCTGTCGTATTAGCTCTTCTAGCACTGAAATTTAAAACGTCTACCTTAAACCGCATTAACGCAGGTTTCAATATTTTAAAACCAATCGTAATTGCCACGATTATTATATGTATAGTAAAGACATTTTTTTTAGAAAGGCAGAAACTATTAGCTGCTTTTTGTTTCAAATCAGTATATTCTTAACATAGGGAAGAGTCCATCAGAATGAATTCAGTACTTTCTGACATATCTCTGTATTCCTGGACCTGTACAATACCTAGGTAAAGTTTTTGACATTCTTTACATTTTTTTCCTCTTCAGTTCACAGTTATTAGATGTTGGTTAATTTTTTTTAATACTTTTATTATATATCTAATATGAAAATCACCTTCGTCAGCCCTTGCTCTTTCGTCAAGCGGATCTCGCCTAACCCACTTCCGGGCCTGCCGGAAGTTGCAGGTCGGCTTCGCGCCGCGCACTAATGACCCCTTTTGAGGCTCACCGCGACCGTTTACACACCAACATACATCTGAAAATAGGTTTTTACTATAAATTATAATTTCGAAAATGAAATTGCCAAGACCACCCATTTACGTCCTTTGTTTTCTTATATTTTTGTTTTTTTAATCTACTTTACGATGCCTCAGTCATAGTTATTTATGCTATAAAACGTTATATAAAAAAAATATAAACAAATATCTATACCAAAGTTATGCGATATACATAATATATAGTTATAGATATATGTATACGATTACAGAAATGTGATGTTTGGAGCGTTCTCTGTGTCCGTTTTTATTGATTTAAGATCTGAATCAATTGTTTCGCCGGGATGGAGGCCAGAAACTATAGCTTGGTAAGCCTAGGAGATAATGTTGGAATTTGTATGTCGTTTACAAATTCCTTTAGTAAACTTGAGAAAAATAAAATGCTATTTATCTCATATTATCACAAAAAAATTATGAATACTAACCAATATGTGACATGCACTGCACTGGTTCCCAAGCGCCAGACACGTCACACTTGGGTATGAAGGTGCCTTTGCCGAACTTTTGCGACGCCGCTTCGTTTTTCTCTCGTAGACGCTCGCATGGACTTAAAACTACATAAGGAAAATATATATGAACATCCTATTTCATTTTAAGAGCCGTTATCAAGCTGGTGAAGTTCCCATGCCGATTTGCTGCATAAGTATTAAATAAAACAAAACATCAACGTCTTATTGAGCTATTATAACTAAAGTACTTTTGCGTCTCTATCTGTCAAATTGTGTTAACGATGCGATGAAAAGAGACAGAATAATACGTAATATCAGACTGATTTATGTTTTACGAATAAGGGGTGAGTTATCAGGTAACTTTCAAACGATCGTGTATGTTCGTATATGAAGCAGATTTTGATTTGTATTGAACGGTCGTGGATTATTGTGGAACATGGTGTAATGGTTGCAGCTCCTTACAAACATTGTGTAAAACAAAAAACTAGGCGATTAAAAAGAGTGACGGAGAATGGATTGCCAGTTCTTCTCTTCTGTTCTACGCCCTTGGTTTGAGAACTGGCAGTAAATGTAAAATTAGAAATATATATTTCTTTTTTGACGTTCATAAGTGTACATTGTGTTACCTATATGAATAAATGATTTTGATTTGTCGAATTAAAAAGACTGGTCTGAATTTGATGACACATTAAAAAGGGTTTTGAAGTCTTGCCCGAAGCAAATTATTTCTATATTAAACAAAAAATCTATGGTCATGGTATAGACTAAAATATTACACGTTAAAGTTTATATGATATAAGTAAGTGAAACTGGTTATGCTTGGCCACACAAGTGATTCCACAATTGGGCCACGACAAATACATTTAACTAATAGAGTAATGCGTGTCTATGCGCACACCGATTGTATCACTATTTCTCTAAATGTTTAACATGCATGAATTTACATACGTTAGCTGGATTTATTTCTTCGATTCAATTAAGCACATAACAAGAACTCTTTCGATGTTATCTTACAACGCCACACTCTTATGAAATATTTTAAATTGTTAGTCAAATAAGCACAATGATAATGATCATTCATTATATACATTTCTAGTTTCCAACACCGTGTTAATATATATTATACATAAAAATATACTAAAACCATGCCTTTTTGTTCAATTAATTTAGGTCCAATCTTCTTTTGGCTATTTTTTTCTGGCTCTCCCTTCACTGTTATAAAGCATAGTACAGAATTAGGAAGGAATTGAAGAGTAAAACTAGATAGGTAGTACATATAAACAAATTATATAGCATAAAAAAGGTAAAAAGCAGAACAATGAAGGATAATATATTTATATATAACAAAAATAAATAGGTAAATAAATACGTATCGAATGAAATTAGAACTTTCAAAACAAATCCATCTTTCTTAATATATATGTCGCAGCCAACTAGTTTAACGCTAGGCCGCTAGTTAAACGGCGCTCTTAAGTTAAGAGGCTAGCCTGTTGATTGAACGGCTAATTAAGCTAGGTGGCTGCGACATATAGATATTGTTTCGGTATACAATATCCAAGTCGAAATAACCGAAACGTTTGACACTATAAATCATTTTATTAATAATCTCTAGTAGTAAGTATAAGCAATCAATTTTCAGGTATTATCGCTCCACTGACCTCGGAACTAAATAAATATTCATTAGCAAAGATTTTTTTAAATTGCACCATAATACAAAATCGGTATGACCACCTTAATAAGACATTTCTACACTTTTTTTGGGCTTACTATATTATTAAACTTACCAGGGCAGACTGCGTTACATTCTTCCTTAGTGCGGAAGTTATTGTGTGTGCCAGAGCAGCCGTTGTATTTGAATCTTTCGCACCGATTTCTCTCGTGATGGAAATACCATCTTGTCGCGTTCAAACCTTTGCCATCCGGACAATCTCCTTCGTCTTTGTTCTCGAAACATACAGTTCCTAAGGATAGAAAATTTGCATTTATAAAATTAAAAGTCATAGCGTATAACGAGAAATAGGTTCTATCTTAGTCGCAGCAGACGTGACGATGACCAAGGACTTGACACAACATCACTTTGATGATGACAGAAATACTAAGATCCAATATGACTCATAAAGAAAAATCAATAAAATAGACGCAGAACTGAGTATGTCCTATATTTGTAGTAGGTACTTTTAACAGTTAATAAAATATATCAATTTCTAATAACTGGTATTTGTCATTATAAAGGAAAAAGTATTAAATAATCCAGGAAATCTGAAAAAAGAGATTAGAAATATACTAATATTACTAAGAATATAACTAATTTTGATTGAATATATTCTTAAAAGCTGAGCTATGACTTTGATACTCACGTGGTTTAGGACAGCACACTGAAGGCCTAGAATCGTGGGGAGCGAAGCGACATGCATGAGTGGAAGGGCAGGCCGCAGCGCTAGGACCGCAGAGGAGGACTCCAGAACCATCGGGGGCTGATAAAGGTTCTCCCTCCGGGCATTGAGGGGATGGAGAACATCTGGCTAATGGCGGGCATGACTCTCCCTGTATTGACATATTGGTTTATATTACTTCATGCGATTCTCAACTGAAAATATAATAATAAACACACGAACCGTAGAGCAAAATTCGGCACAGAAGACCATGGATATAAACTTAAATATATAAAATAAATAAATACAAAAACTCAATAATTTAATTAAAATGATAAAAACAAACCAACCTCGCAATCCACTGGAACCAGGTCGCAGGTCTCATCATCCCTACACTTGGCTTCAGCGCAAGGGTCTCTGCAGGTGCAGGTGGGACATCCCCTGGCATCCAACACCCTCCCGTGGGTACACACGTCGTCGTGTTCGCAGTGGGGCAATGGACATTCGACTGGGGCATCACATGGTGGAGTGGAGTTTGATACGCGGGTTCCAGCTATCTGTAATGGGATGTTTGATGCTGCTATAATTTTTTTGATGATTTGACATTAAAACTTTAGTGGTACGTAATGAGACTGTCAAAGCGCTGACAAAAACATGTCAAAAATGGTTTAATAATCATTCAGAGGTTTAAATTTAATGCACATTATAATTGTTAATGACTACGACTCGATAATGTTTAGATTTGTATTCCAGTGTAAGTATTAAAAAAAACCATCCGTAATTATTTTAATCATAAATTTGGAAGTTCCTGACACACCCGGTTTCCTCGGATGACCACGTAAAGCTCTCGTGTCTGACGTCTCATCGTAATATGAGAGTTACATAATTAAGGGTATACTTGTGTCCCTGTCCCTAGCCAGTCTTAATAGAAAGAAGTCAGCTAAGCTGAATTGGCCTTAATAACATTATAATTATAATCTGTTTTGTTTGAAACAAACATTCCGAATCACGCATCGAATATCGGGATCAAATAAAAGTAATTTAAACAAATTAAAACGACTTCCAACACCTGTCAGCTGAGAAGAAATTAACGATTTATTTGATATATCTAAGTTACATAGAATTAAGATATTCTACTGAACCAATATCGATGAAAATTGGGTAATAATGTTGTTGAAATACACCTGACTTAAATCAAAACATCATCTTGATATATTGATTAGTACCCGAGAAATTTGTGGACAAACATAGATACACTTATATATTATCAACATCTCATTAAATTTGTCTAAATTGATACATTTTTGAAGGCGTTTAATAAATTTAAGATAAATCAATGACCTCGTTGCCCACAGTATCCACACACCAACAAGTTTTTTCAGAACCCCTGCATTGGACTCGTTCGTATGATCCATCCTCAGTACACTCCGGAACCCAGCTCCATACTGGGGGACTCCCACTTTCAGCTGATTTGTGTAAAGCTAGAGCTCTGAAAAAAAATAACAATTTTTTTTTTTCTTTTTAAAGACAATTCACACCAATTGACCTAGTCCCATGCTAAGCTGGTGAAGCTTGTGTTATGGGTACTAGGCAACGGATATACATACATATTATAGATAGATAGACATATAAATACATATTTGAACACCCAAGACCTAAGCACAACACCAAATGCTCATCACATCGATGTTCGTCTCAGCCGGGGATCGAACCCGGGACCCATGGATTCGCAGTCAGGGGTACTAACCACTAGACCAATGAGTCGTCAAATACAAATACAACTCAGTAATATATAATATTATCATTCGTTGCATGAACGTGACAGCAGTGCGGGCTGTGGTAAAAGCGCAGGAAACTAAACCGTGAGGTGATTTTTTATACCTCAGCATTTTAAAAAAAAGCGGAGAATTGATATTTAGACACGGTGACATATATCTTTTTTCCTTTTTAATTGTACCTCCCGTATATAGTTTGTTATATAGCCGTGCACCATTTATGTTCTTTATGTGATACCTTTTCCTCGTATGGTTATGGCTATACCAATATAAGATTTGTTATATTATTTTATGATTAATAAGACAACTGTTTTAGATAAAACGCGTTTAAGTACATTCGAGAACTTTCCTCCACCATGCGAAATCTGCCAAATTACGTGAGATATTCTGGATTAGTTGTGAAGCTATAATTGTTGTCCATATATGCGATTATTTTCATTCTACACACGCTACAGAGGTTTAAATCACAATTTTTTATTTCTGTTGACAACTTAAAATTACAATTAATATACTATCAATCACACATTTTCTACATTTCGAGCAGGATTTTATAAAAAATTATTGTATTCTATTTTGAATGTTTATTATTTTTTAAAACAAAAAACAATAACTTTCCTAATTTTTACATGAGTGACATTGAAAGTAAACCGAATAGTTGTTATTGCTTCACCCTTGGACACTCCCATACCATTTTCAAGTTGCTCAAAAATTTGAATATAACGCTTAGGTTTGTGTACGGTACTATTGATAGGTACCTTGAAGTCTCCAGTTTAGGACAAGAAAAGAACTCTGCCACCTCCCAAAACACCAGCAGTAATCAAAGCTATCAAGGCGCGGATAGTAAGAAATCCTGTCCAAAACAGAAGTTATGGATTTGCAGATGGGTGTCAGTAGGAAAACAGTAAAAAAGGTTTTAAATGAAGATCTTGGTCTACGAGCATACAAAAAAGAGTGGCACTTACTTAATGCTCTCTAAAACAATAAGGCTTAAGAGATCGCGGGTGTTGTTTAAGCGGTACCGAAAAACCACACCTATATCCTCTTTACACAAAAATTTTTCGATATTGAAGAGAATACAATAAACAGAATTATACAGTGTACGCTAGGAGTTCTGAAGAAGCTGAAAATAAAGTTCCAAGGGTCAACATGGACATCATCCATCATCAGTAATGGTTTGTTTTGGGAGTGTCCTATTACGGGCTAACTGAGGTTAATTTTTTTCGAAAAGGGGGTCAAAACCAGTGCTACATGTACCAAGAGACGGTTTTGTATCGCCTTGTCAAAGACACGTCCAGCACCCTATTTGCGGGACATCACTTCGTTTCCAGCAGGACTCTGCGTCTGCATACAAAGCCAAGACCACTAAAGCCTGGTTTGAGCGTCAAAACATCGTCTTAATTAGACATGAGGATTGGCCTTCCTCCAGTCCGGACCTTAATCCTTTGACCAGAAATTATGACAGGGCTTAGAGAGGAAGGTCTGTGATAAACCTCATGAAAATTTGGAGAATCTGAAGTCATCTTTAAAAAAACCAGTGACTGAAATCGACACGAATATGGTGCGTGCTGCGATAGACGACTGGCCGCGACGCTTAAGGGCCTGTATTAAAAATGAGGGAGGTTATTTCGAATATTTTTATGCTTTTTTATTCCTTAATTAATGTACTAAGAATTGATATATCACTCATTACAAACTGATCAGTACTTTTGTTTTTATCATTATTTCCATTTATGACAGAACTTTGGGACCGACTACGTACCTTCGCTGCTGACAAGCGGTATGATGCACGACAGTCGTGCAAGCTGTGCCGCATCCCGTCGCACAACATCTTTGATCTTCGCCGCATTCGTTGTCAGACCGACACGCCCATTCACACGCACCCGTCCATGGTACAAGGTATGGACATTGCCCGCTTTTGCGAGGGAGACCTATAAGATAAAATTAAAGATTATTATAATAGTGTTCTATTGCTTTGAATGTGGTATATGTGATGCTAACACAAATTCACAATCACAATCCAATTATAAGCCAATTTAAACAGCTAATGGCACCGTTTTAGCTAGAGTATTCTTGCCTCTTTTCATAACACCGTAAACACAATTTCACAGAAAGAGATAAATGATATATATAGTTAAAAGAGTGCAATTACTTATTTTATTTTTTATGAATAATTTTTTTTTGATAAATATACCATTTAAACTATTATAAGAAATAAAACCATATAACTTCACTGCAGAATAATAACATAACAATAACATTATATAAAATTAGTACTAAAATTTTAGAATTATACACTAACACACAAATAACATAAATAACATTAAAAAATACACGTCCTATCAGTAAGCCATCTTGGAAGTTAAAATTTTTAAGGTATGTCAACTGATGCGGAAGTGTTTTGCTGAGCATGGTTGCTTCTCTGCCTTTAGGCAAAAAGCACTCGAAAACGAGTTATAAGAAAAATGTAAGGCAGTTATATCCGATTAAGAATTTTGTGGTAAGTTCTTTATGAAGCTTAATAATGTGAGAAATATGTAATTAAATATACAGAATACTCACACGCTGGTACAGGCGGACAGTAATCGGCGTCACAGGCTACGTCAACGAGTGCGCAAGCCCGACCTTGAGGACATGTTACTCCCGCGCATGGATCGCGACACCGGCAAGTTGGGCACTTATTGGAACCAATCTCGAACCCATAGTCACAGCCCATACGGCAGGTTAGATCAAGACAGGACAGGTCTGAGCGAATTCTAGTGAAAGTAAATAATAATCATTAGAGGTCATATTGGGCACTCCATTCCAACCTGGTAATCTATTAAGTAATATACATATATCCAAATAACTTTCTTAATTCACAATGCCAGATTCGGAATTGTTTCTGGCTTTTAGATAACATTCACAGATAATTGTATTATTTCAACATTATCTATAATTAATATTCTGTTACACCTACTAAAGATGCTAAAGTGTTGGCAAGACCATTTTAAGCTTAATGAGTAATGAGCTACTTAGGTCAAGATTTTGTAGTAATAATTAAATACTAAATATAATTTTAAAAGCCTAAGTCTACTAGCGTAGCGTGTGTTACTTACTTCTCACAATCCAATGCCGATGAGTTGGTACTTGAAGTGTCAGGTATCTCAGTGCCGAAAGAGTCCACACACCAACACCTTCCTTGTGCACATTGTTGTGATGCAAAGGATCCGTCAGGTTTGCAGCTTGGCGCTGGTAAAGCCAGTTTCATGCCATCTACTGTACCCTCCATCTTCTCGTCGAAGTCACGTAGGTATTCACACACTATAAGAAATGATGATAGCAACAATTAGCTACTTTAGTTACATAATCCAATAAGATTATTTAATAAAACATTTGTAATTTTCCAAAATAAATTGTATTTATTAGTTCATCCCAAAAATTTAAGCTGCAACATGTAGTGTAGAAGTTGAATTCCTAAACCACATGTTGGTACGTTTTTCTTTCACGTTCCGTCCCAACACACAAATATTTGTTACCCGGGAAAATATATAGAGTTTACATACCATACAAATTACAACACGCCTTCCTGAGTACTGACTTCTCCGAACTCAGAGAAAGCATCTAATATAAAATTATACTAACTAGTTGGAATATCATCCAGTCTGTCTGTCTGTAGCCTGATTTTATCAGAGTCGATACAAATGGGTCCGCAATTTGAAGTTGAACAGCACAGCATTCCATCTTCACAGTTACCATCCAAACACGCGCTTGTTGAGTTAATACTGCACACGGCTTCAGCTTCAGCTCCACAGGTCTCGAAGTTAATCTAGTAAAAGTTATTTAATGCGTAAGGGCTTTCTTCGAAAGAACGTTGATGGGTGAAAATGTAAAACGAAAGACGCAACGATTCTGCGTTCCGTTGTTTTGCGATTTTGTCTAAACTCTAAAGTATCTCTAGTCCAATACGGGTTGATACGCCATGTTATTCGCTTTTAGTTCGTCCGTTAAACCGCCAACCGTTACGTTTTGCATCTTTCGTTACAGTTGAAACTTCTTGGTTTGGTTTTATGTAATATGAAACGGTTATTAGATCATTTATTTGTGTCAATTTTAATCCTATATTTTTACGTTTTTATTTTTATAATTAATTTATTGAATTTTAAAGACTTTCAGAAATTACAACACTGATACTCGTATGACGCAGATAAAGAAAACATACCTCAATAACTTCGCTCTCAGTTGAATTATCAGCTGTTACATCTGGACAGCAGACAGAACCGCCACTCCTTCTGGTCATAGAACAGATGTGACCAGAAGGACAGTCCTGCTCAGAGCCACAGGATATTACGGATCCATCCTCGTCGGTGATTGGGACTCCAACTTCGCACGGGTTTTCATACGATATCCTTGGTCGACCTGAATTAATTTAATACTAAATACCACTAGTTATTGCAACCTCCATGGGTCTTTTGCAATAATTTCGAATTGCAAAGTTTAAAAGACTGATAAAGTTTTCGCGTTTGGCAAATTGTCAACGAAACATGCGATGAGTTAATTAGTCATTGTGAAAAATTCTCAATTAAACTTTAAAAAAATCCGGCATTTATTTATACAATTTTTTCTGTTACGTTTTGAAGTTTTAAACAGTAAACATTTATTCATAAAATGTAAAGAATAAAAGTACAACTTACACACAGGATATCCAGTACAGAAATCACCCGTACAGTCCGCGTCCCTGACCCTCACACACTCTTCGTCGTCTCCACAAGGGTAGCCCGCGCAGGGGTCATCACATTCACAGGTCGGACATCCATCTGTACCAGTCTTGTATCCGTATTCACATACTCCTGCGCATAGTGACCTGGCGCAGGCATTAAGGCTCCTGGCTCCAGATCTTGCCGGACGGGGAGTAGCAGAACATTGGACGGACGCTGATGGCCCCATTGAACCTCGTAGTTTGTTACCCTCGGAGTCTACGCACCTGCAAACGTGTGTGTCAATATATCCCTCGTTCATAAAAACTAAATCAGTCAGTTGCACACTTCTTACTACAGTACTCTTTCGTCTCTTTCTGTTTAATTGTGTTTACACAGTGATGAAAAGAGTAAACTTTATTTAAGACGCTGCAATTAAACTGATTTATTTTTTATGTACAACTTTTATCGAGGGAGGAAGGAATGTTTGCTTATACCTTTAAAATATTGTTTACAGTAGATAGGACCACGCGTATAATGCGGGCAATAAATAAATAATAAAAGTTCCCGAGAAGAAATCGTTATTATATTGATACTAAGCTCAAAGATAAAATACGTAATGACGTAACAGTGGCTAATTATATTGCCTTGAATAAGTAATGGCTTTGAGTTCTCACCTAGTTCTACTAATACATATTAGAAATTATATAGTATATTAAAAGAAAAGTAGTTATAAAAGTTAAGTCCGTTAAATTAGACGACTCATTGGTCTAGTGGTTAGTACCCCTGACTGCGAATCCATGGTTCCCGAGTTCGATCCCCGGTTGAGACGAACATCGATGTGATGAGCATTTGGTGTTGTGCTTACGTCTTGGGTGTTTCAATATGTATTTATATGTCTATCTATCTATAATATGTATGTATATCCATTGCCTAATCCTAATTGTCCTAGCATGGGACTAGGTCAATTGGTGTGAATTGTCTTTAAAAAAAATTAAAAATAAGTAACTCAAGTTAAGGAGTTAGGATAAAATTACCAGCAAACTAATCCATTCCGTGAGCACTGCTTTGAAAAGAAGCTACCATCAGGCATACATTGAGGGACATATCCCCTGCCTTCCTTCTCGCTTACAACCAATAACTCTGCCAGCATCTTTTGCTGGGTGCACATCGTAACATTGTGTGGTAAAGTGCAATGACGTCCACACTCCCCTCCGTCACAGCACTTTTGCATTGAAGGACATTCGAGGTCATGAGCACATGGCGTGCTACAGTCCAACTCGTTGGTAGACGGAGCTGGACAAGTACCGGCTTTTTGTAGTTCTAAGGAAGCTGGGCAGCAGACGCCATAGTCGTTTCCTACAATAGCAAATAAAATTTGATTTTATGTAAAGATATCGTGTAGGAAGGAAGGTGCTGCTCTTCCTCCAACCTCAAGAATTCTCAACCAATCTAACCACTGACTGACCGGCCCAAAAGGCTAAGGTCGAGAACATTTATATCCTTGCAGTGGGAATAACTTTTTAGCGCGATTCACGGCGTCGTCGCAGCGATTTGTATACCAAGATGGCGCTACAACATCTAAAGACACATGATAAATTTTTATATCATAATAGTTTTAGCGAAAAATGTGATAATCGATAAATAGCCCTTTTAACGTAAAACTCGAATAACTAAATAGTCTTATTAAGTATATCCAATTAATCATATATGAGAAAAGTATTTGAAAATCCTTGAGCAGTGTTGGCCTAGTGGCTTCAGCGTGCGCTTCTCATCACTGAGGTCGTAGGTTCGATCCCGGACTGTGCACGAATGGACTTTCTTTGTATGTGCGTATTTAACATTCGCTCGAACAGTGAAGGAAAACATCGTGAGGAACAGTGGCGTAACTATACCATCTGGGGCCCGTGGCATATTCTTTTGATGGGGCCTTATCAGTAAAAATCGTCACGTTGTACTCAGTTTAATTTTAATAAAATTCGAGATTTTAAGCGTCCTCAATTACACGTTGTATATGTCCCACTAATGGCCATAGGCCTCCTCTCTTAGGCGAGAGGGAATGGTCTGTAGTCCCCACGCTAGCCCAATGCGTATTGGAAAAAAGTCGACGGCGTGTGTCAGGCACTGGAGGCTGATCACCTACTTGCCTATTAGATTTAAAAATGATCATGAAACAGATTCAGAAATCTGAGGCCCAGACCTAAAGAGGTTGTAGCACCACTGATTTATTTGTATATTTTTTTATTTGAACATCCTTAAGACTTTTTAATAAGACTTAATATTAGATAGGCATGCGTCAATCACAACAATAACTCCAATAGTGCTATTTACATTAATATTCTATTGTTTACATATTTGGTGAGCGGTAAAATAAAACAATGGTCGATTGATACCTGATTCAACCAAACATCGGTAGAGCGGGGGACAGTTCGGTTTTCCTGGATCGGTCCCGCAGAGGAAAGGCCTACTCGTTTCGGATATTAATAAAGGCTCTCCCACTGGGCAGATATTTTGGAGGCTTCGGCCTCTTTTACCTGAAAGTAAATAAAATATTTAAAACAAATCAAAATCATTCATTCATTTCGGTAACACAATGTACACTTATGAACGTCAAAAAGAAATATATAATAAATTCTTCTAATTTTACATTTAATGCCAGTTCTCAAATCAAGGTCGTAGAAGAACTGGCAATAAACTCTCCGCCACTCTTTTAAATCGCCAAGTTTTTTGTTTACACAATGTTTGTAAGGAGCTGCAACCATTACACCATGTTCCACATGACATCTTAAGTAATTAATAGTTAATTAATAATAATAAAATAATTTAAAAACAAATATTTGTCCTCTATCAGCAGGCAGTAAGTATCGTGTACCTGAACGGTAATAATTATTAGGAATCATAAAATATTGCACATAATTCACCTATTAACTATATCCAGTTGATATTCGACCTCTTCGATACAGGAATAAATAAATGATATTTAAAATAATTGCTCATTTATTTTGATTACGTAGTTTCAAGTTAAT
This sequence comes from Pieris macdunnoughi, assembly GCA_905332375.1. Classification (NCBI taxonomy): domain Eukaryota; kingdom Metazoa; phylum Arthropoda; class Insecta; order Lepidoptera; family Pieridae; genus Pieris; species Pieris macdunnoughi. The sequence goes on from CAJOBZ010000005.1 coordinate 9,512,723, forward strand.
TTGAGTTCTACAATCAAAGGGTCAACAGCGACTAATTGCTCATTAAAAATTAGCTGAAATTGCGAAATCGTTCCAACTTCAAAGTTAATAGAATAATTAAATATTCACATTTGATTTACTTATATAAATGTCTAGTAATATTTATTATATACTAGTCTAAGTGATAGAACTTTAAGTTGTATGTCGAACAACGTTAAAAATTAAGATCTTTTTTTGTTAGTACTGAAAAATCCCTGGGGCAAAAATGTTATTGCAAATACCATTTATACATTTAAACATGTTCCACTTACAAGTAGGGACTGGCGGGCAGGGCGGGCGGAGACAGGGAGTCTCCTCCAGTTGGCAGGATAGAGATCCTGGACACGTGACAGATGAGCAGGGATCTCGGCATTTGCAGAGAGGGCAGCCTCGGGCGTCGAGTTCGAATCCAAGTGGGCAGAGCATACGGCAAGTATGGGCAGCGCATGATGCTGTACGAGTGCAGTTTACAAGAGCAGCCGCCGGCGCACGAGTCCCGGGAACCTATTCAAATTTTTTGTAAAAAAATATTTTTTGTACATCATTTGCACAAGACCGACGATATGTATTATTTTTTTATAAATAATTTACTATGTAGTAAAAATAAATTAAAAATTATAATTATATTAATAAAAATAATATTGTTTCCTATAAATACCCTTAATACTGACAACATTACGACTATTGCACTACTGAGATGTTGTGATTACTGATTTTATATCATCTTTGTTTTTCATTTCGCGTCTAACAACACAAAGGGAAAGGTGAAAAACAAATGTATTGTAAGACCCTCTTTGTTTCACTTACCTCAAATCCAGTAGGATCAACGCACCAGCAGGAGCTAACAATTTCATTATCACACTGAATCTCTTCGAATTCCCCATCCGCCGCTTTGCATCTAGGGGATCTCAGGGATTTTATCCTTCGTCCGCTTCGAGTATTTTCAACTGCCAGAGCGCGGGAAATCCGTTCTGATGACAGCTTTATGTTTTCACAACCTGTAATATATTTAAAGCTCTAAGCGATAAAGTTCGTCAGGTGGAATATTTTAACAACTGAAAGGAAAAACTTATAAAAATAAATAAATCTAGCAGAATTTTAACTTAAATACTAATGTCTCTTTCAATCACAGCGTCAAGATAGTTAGACAGAAGTGATGGAGTACAATTAGACATACAATACATGTACTCGTATATGCTACAGGTTCATATTATTTTTCACTAACAAATATAATAAAAAGCATCATGAATTTCTCTATTTAAACTTACATACCACCAATTTCAACTTAATGACCCACTAATTTAAATTTACATTAAATATATAGATTAATATCAATGCATAATACAAAGGCTATGTTGGCCCGTGCGACTCTCATCCATGAGGTCCTTGGTCCAACACTCCCTCGTACGGTGAAGGACAACATCGAGAAACCAGCATGTGTCAAATTCAAAAATCGACCTCATGTGTCAGACACAAAAACTGATCTACTACTTGTCTATGAAATAAAAATGATCAAAGAAACAGATCCAATCTGTGGCTAAGACCATATAGGATTGAAGCATTACAGGACTATTATAATTAGGAATAGACTACTACTGATAATAATCTTCTGCAATTTATAGCATGTATGTGGTTATCAGAACAATTTAGTTCACAGTGACGCTTTAGTTATGAGGGTTTTAGTATGCTGCGTTTGCTTTTGTCGAGTCTATTAATATTCATTGGACATAATTTACGGTTGCCCAAACACTAATAAGTTTCACCTTTGTAAATATCGTGGTTATGTTACATTTCCAATTAATATGATTGACAAAGCAAAAAACAAACCAGTGGCTCTACAAACTTTAAAGTCTGGGCTTCAGATTTCTGTGTCTATCATCATTTGTTTTTCTAATAGGAAAGTAGGTGATCAAACTTCTCTGCCTGACACACGGCGTCGACGTTTTTGTGTCTAAGGCATGTCCTCACGATGCTTTTACTTGACCGTACGAGCGAGTATTAACGTACATATACAGACCATTGATGCAGTGGGGTATCGAACCTACAACCTCGGGAATGAGAGACGCATACTGAAACCACCAGGCCGACACTGCTCATAAATTTATGAAAAACCCTCAAATTAAAAGCCTTTTTTCTTTCATACCTGACGTTATAACTCAACAAATAATTTATGATATTAACTACCGTTTATCCATGAAATGTTCTATCCTTTTTACTCTCGTATGAGTTTTAAACTAAAAATGAGACCAATACATAACTGTAGTAATAAACCTTAATTAACAATAATTAATTAATACTCTTTCCTGGAGGCAAACACTTTTTGGGTCGCAGATCAATCGTAGTGAGTCGCGGAGTATATATTTTGTACGATTTAATCCATATAGCATTATGAAATATCATCAATAATAATATGGACCGTGTGTCAACATTTAGTCTGTTATGTAAACATTGTTGGTAAATAATGAGTATTGGTAAGGAGTATTATTTCGAGCCCGGAGTTACGTAAGCCATAATCAAACAAGTGCAATGATCTGTGAAGCGAAAACAATCAATTATTTTAAACGTTCGCTTTTTGTATTATTAGATTTCACTTCTCATAATAAATAAAAATAATATAGAAATGTGTATACATACAATGCATTACAATGTGTTAGATTTGGGTCCTTTTTAAGTAAAAAATATCTGTGTCAGGGTTAATAGTTAATTCCATAACAAAGTTAATAATTTTTCCTTTGTTGTATCAAATACGTTTTTGATATTTATTAAAACTTCTTCAACAGTGCCGGCGATTTAGGATTTAGCGACGTGAAGTAATGACATGACGACTAATTACATAATTATTTTTTTATTGTTACATTTATAACTCCGCTGTGTCGGCACATAGTTTCTGTCTTTCGGAATAAGCAATATATTTCCAAAATTAGTTTATGTGAAGTTTTCCACCATTTTATCAAGAAGCTAAAACAATTAAGTCGTCTACATTTTGGTTGTTATTTGCCACGTATTGATCTAATTAATTTCACTAATGATTGATCTAGCTATGCTCAATTTATTTAAATTAATGATACATAGGTATTGCTTAAAAGGTCTAATTAATTTTATAATTGACGTTTCCAACGTTGCACTTTACCGCAATTAATAAACCAAAATTCAGTGTTTCTACATGAATTCATATTTGTGTCTTTGTCAAAATGTGTTAACGCGGTTTTGATATAGAACAGTGCTTTCATTAAAACAGCGTAATTGGACTGAAATTGTTTTAAATGGGTATAAACGTACTACACAATTCAAAGACATATTAAATGTTTTGATCTCATTACTATAGTTTCCCCCGGAGGAAGTTTTTCGCTTAAAGGCGAAGTACAAGATACGATTGGAAGAATCTAAGAGAGAGATAAAGGTACTTAAGAAGGTTCTTCTCGCCCGGTCTGATGCTAACGGAGGTTTTCAAATCATTTTGAAGCAAAACTTGGCGCGTATAGAAAATAGGCTTTTACCTAAAAAGAAATTGCCACCAATAGATTATGACGTTGGATCTTAGACCCCACCGGAGGGAACTACACGCCCAAGTAGTTGGGCGACTGTTGTATCGAGGAAAAAAGGTAAAAAGATCGAGCAACATGAGGCGGTCCCACCCAAAGGGTTGAGTGGAGAGGTGTTATACACTGTGCCACGGTTAGCAGCAGTACTGGAAGCTGTGGAAAATGGTGTTACGTATGCTAAGGTAAAGAACAAAACGAGATAGAGTGTAGCTTTACCTACGTTAGCAATAAGTCATATAAAAATCAAGCGGGCAGCAGCAGTTGGGCGTCTCCAGAAGATAAAGCACTCCCTATAGGGAAATTGTATTCGTTTTTACAACAAACACCCAAGCGAAATTAGAGAATTATCACTAAATAAATTCAAAGCTCTCGTTGAACGTAAATTAATCAATAAAGCTTTATTTTAATTTGACGAATATTTAACTGATCCTTGGGATTGATTTGCTACAGTTCAAACAATTTGTATGACTCAAAACTTGGCGATTAAAGAGTGGCGGAGAGTTCCTTGCCAGTTCTTCTTGCCCGCTCTACGGCCTTGACTTGCGAACTGGTAATAAATTTACATTTAGAATTAATTTAACTTCTTTTCTGACGTTCATAAGTGTATTTGTTTACGTATATGAAATATGAATAAAGTTATTTTGACTTTGACTTTAACTATATATTTTTACATATCTTGTATTTTTAATGTGTCTGTCATGTTTATTGATAAATAAATTAAACAACTACATAGCTAATCATAAACATCCGCCATCTTGTGTGAGTGTGTGTATAATAGGTGAGGCTTTCAGGCCAAGTGTTGCTGATGACAGCAACTAAAAGCTGAATTGGGCCCATTTTGATTTGTATTTTTGGTTTATATTCTTGCGTGTATTAATTTTAACTATTTACTTTCGTTCCTAATAAGTTCCGAGGTTTTTTAAATATTGACATTTAATTTCAACCCTGAATGCGGTTTAACAGTAAAAAAAATATTGTTAGTTGTTACGTTTATAGCTAAAGCGGTATTTATGTAAAGGTGCTAAAATTACCATATGTTGTTTTGTGTAAATGAAATACTAACCTGTATAAAGTGGGTCTACGCAGGCTTGTCCACATGACGTGTTGCAACAAATCTGTTCGCCACATTCATCATCATTGCTGCACGGTGTTGCTCTTGCTGGACATGAGCTCTCCTGAGCTGGACACCTTCCTCTTAGCTCGGCGCTTACTGTAACCATAGATAATACTGTATACTAGTACTGTATCGATATTATGTCAGGTAGTAGACGAAGTCACGCAATTTATTACTCAATGTGTAATTTACGTTATGAAGTTTGTAGCATTACCAAGCTAAAGAGTTTGTTTGAACGCGCTAATCTTAGGGACCATTGTTTTGAATATAAAAATGATTTGTGTGTTATTATGACTATAACTTGGTACGAAAGAATTTCTGCGGTTAAAAGCCCGGTTAACAGTTTGACCAAATAATATTATTGAAATAAAAATTAAAGAGGTTATAAATATAAATGATAAGTTCAGTAATTATTTATGTTATAATAAGTATATAACCACAGTAGTAGATTACGGTAGCGAAGTTTTAAGTAGAGCCTAGATAATTCATCAAGAATGTTACCTTGCTGGAAGCAGAGCAAGACAGCGCAGAGCAGCGCCGTCCTCACCGCTGTCGACATCGCTGCATCACACAGACGAAATCTGAAAAAAATATATCCATTTTAACAATCAATATTTATAATTATAAGTTCTTTACATCTTTTACATTACTATTAAGAGAAGCCCTTTTGCTAGTTGACGGTGAATCAGCCCGTGGTTTTTTTAATAAATTAAGAATTTAGTTGTATCTATCTGCATCGTACAATTGATGTAATTTGTTTTATTTATTTAATTAAACAACATACAAACAGTTGACAATGCACAAATAATGCTAATACCGAAAAATACTCACTAAAAACAACACATTTTACAATACAAAAAATATATAAAACACACATTAATCAAAAAACTGAGAAAAAACAACAGACACACCAGGTATATAAACGATCAAACTAAACAACAGTTCCACTAAACATACATTACAAATTTGCTTAAATCCTTCTTGATATTGTTATAGAGTTCCAGATGACAATAACATAAGTAGATATCAAAAACGTACCTGACGATTTACCATCGATGAATTTACGTTTGCCTAATGGCATTCCTAGGTTTACGTCCTTGTAAAAACTAATAATTATTATTCTAGTCATGTCTGAATAAGCCATTACGCAGTACATTTGAGTCGCTAAACCTAAAGCAGGTAGCCTTGTAACACTCCAGACAATTGCGACTCATCTTGAGAAATACATTACCCAATAGTCACTAAGGGCTAAGGGTAATAATAATAATAATATAATAAAGCCCGTTTTATTTCCAATCATGCCAAAAACAAATTATAATATACAGCTTAGATTATATTACATTTTTATTAAAAAAAATCGGTTGTCTGTAAAGTCGGTTTACTGACGATAGTTTAACGTGACAACGTCATAAGAAAATACTTATGGAATGGATGCATTTTTCAAAAGAAAACTTTAATTTTATTTGTTTGATATATATTTTGTATGGATATAGAGAAGGAGGTAAATGGAAATCACAATTGAATTGATCTAGTTACATTTAATTGTACGTATAAATACAATTATGTCAATCCGATTGTGCCTCTTTGTCGCTCGTTTCGCGCTCTCGCTTGCACTTCAAGCCTTAAATGGAACGCCTCAGAGCGAGGTAACGCCGCATGTGTCATGTTTTTTCGTGCGTGCAGACGGCTCCATCGAATTATAAGACTAAAATTTTCTTTTGCTTGTTATCAGGGCTAAGAGTAAGTCAAACGTAAATACGAGATAAATTCAAGATTTTCCGCTTTAGGAACTTTGAATTTTTTGTTCAAGATTGTGACTTGTGACCCGAAATAAACGAATTGTGCTCGGAAAATACCTACACCTGTTTGTCTGATAATTTTTGTTTTACGAGCCTTTTGTCCATTTAACAATTATTGTTTCGCCGGAAATTGCCCCCAAGATTAGACGGTTAAGAAGCGGTCCTACTACAGGTTATGGTTTTCATTCATTTACAGCGTTGGTTAAACATTCCTCATTATCTAAGTTTCCGGTGCCGTTTGTCATAAAGGCTTTACAAAATACTGTTTTGGTATAATTTATTTAAGAACAAAGCTTATTGTGTAAATGCAAATCACGTGTTAGTAATTATAATTATTTAGATCATAAAAGTGATTGTATTCAGAACGTATGGCCTCGTCTTGGATTTCTTTCCCAAGTACTAGATACATAATTACATTTACTAAAGAAATATCTTTTTAAATGTATGATTAACGTGACCAGACGTCCCGTTTTGAACGGGACTGCTCTTTTTCCAATTACGAGTCCCGGTATCCCCAAAATGAACTGAGGGACGCAAAATGGTCCGGTTTCAGAAACCGCGCGAAAATAAGCAGCAAAAAAAACGTGCCAAGAGTTTCATTCTTATTTAAAATCATCACCATCTATATTAAAACAAATTTGTTCTTCTGATAAATATAAATATAACTAAACATTTTGAGTACCTCTATGTCGTAACTTTTTAGCGAACTAACTTTTTCTAAATAAATAACTTTAAAAAAGTCTTTTTTTTTCATTGACCACTTATTATTTGACCTAAATTAAACCAATGTCCCGTTTTGTGTCAAAGAATAAATGGTCACTTTATGTATGATACAACCATTTAACTATCTAGTATTATATATATACGCATAGTAATATAGTCGTCGAGTGATAATAGCTTAGACACTCCTTGATAAATGGACAATCCAAGGCATTTTTGTTAAACAAACAAGCTATTATTATAGATAATAGTTCCAAATTGTAACGTTAGTAAATTCTAACGTATCTTGTGATCATAATTCACGTAACATATTATGAAAACGGTAATGCTAATTACAACTTTCTATTTCCTTTGTTATGAGCTATTACTTAATCTTAAACGTATACTTAAATATTACAATAATATGAATATTTTTGACATCATTATTATCAGTATTTACTTCAAGTTTTGAGTATACAAAACTACGATGTTTCAAATGCTTTAAAAGATGCAATAATATTTTTGTCATAACTGTGAAATATTTATTTTGGAAGGAGTTTGAAATTTTCCATTATTAATCCAATACTTCTTGTATATTTTTTTATAAAGTATATTCAATCGTCTTTTTAAGGCTACAACCCCTTTAAGTCTTGGCAATAGACTTCTGAATATGTTTCATGATCATTTTTAAATCTAATAGGCAAGTGGGTGATCAGCCTCTAGTGACTGACACACGCAGTCGCCTTTTTGGGTCTAAGACATGTCGGTTTCCTCACGATCTTTTCCTTCACCGTTCGAGCAAATGTTAAATTCGCACAAATAAAGAAAGTCCATTGGTGCACAGCCCGGGATCGAACCTACGGCAGGTATGAAAGTCGCACGCTAAAGCCACTCAGCCAACACTGCTCAATGTAAAGTTATCACTGGCTTGAAAATGATGATGAAATGAGACAATGATACTCTACATTACTTGACCAAGATTATACACAACTGACGTATTTCTAAGTGTCAACGAAATATCAAATTTCAGATACTAAGTTGTCATAAGAAAGTGTTTTGTGTAACTAGATGAGTTGGCAGCCTTTCACTTAACACGATTCTTGCGTCATGTTACTGGCGTCACTCGGTACTCGTGAGTTCAGTCACTTAATATTAGTGGTTATAAATACATATAACAATATTTCATTATATTTATTTCTAACACACAAATATACAGTAATTACAATATTCGTAATCTACGTAATAATAATGATTAATAAAAGATAAATAGAAAATTAAAACAAATTTAAATATGTAGTTTGGTTCCTGTGGCAGTGTGCCTTTAACGCTGGCATTTCCTCGCTCTATTGCGATACTTATTCATTCTACAAGGCGACAACTTAAATCTTTAATTAGCGCCCGTGCACTCTAACCCCACAGATATAAATTAGTCATAAACATATCTGCTGTCTGCCTCTAAGTGTTTTATAACACTTATTTATTCGCAGAGTGATAAAGACAAAACATTCAATAGCAATTTGGACGTAGTTTAAAATTAAGAAAGCAAATATTTTTATTTTTCACATTGGAAGAAATAATTTATGAATTATTTTAATGCCTTCTGATGAAAAAGTATTTATTTTATAACAAATTAATATGCTAAGTAGGTCCCGCTACTCAATATATTTTAGTCCATAGACGGGTATTGTAAGGGGGAAATCAACCACATACAAGCTCACTTGAAAACAATTATAAACTTTGTCAAGTTGGAAATTAGTTTGAAATTGAATTATCCTTAAATTGGGTAGACATTATACACTGTAAGCGACAAATTAATTGTCTATAGTTAATTTTATTAGTAACAGTAGTAAAATAATATGTTACGTTTAGACCCCACTTGGAGGTGTACACGGAATCCTAGCACTTTCTCATTGTACTATTAAAAAGTACATTACACATTAAAAAGTACTTAGTGGTGTATGATTCTCTATTGCGTGCCAAAAAGTACAAAGTGCTTCGAATATTTTCGCTAAGTGTTTTTTACACAAATGTTTATAGGTTAGTCTTTGTTCAGGAATCTCGAAATTAAATGTTTATATTACAATGTGGAAATGTACCCTTTGTTGAAAACAATTATAAACTTTGTCAAGTTGGAAATTAGTTTGAAATTGAATTATCCTTGGGTAGACATTATACTCGTAAGCGCAAATTAATTGTCTATAGTTAATTTATTAGTAACAGTAGTAAAATAATATGTTACGTAGACACGTACACGGAATCCTAGCACTTTCTCATTGTACTGTTCACCTTTTTGGTGTAATAAAGTTGTTATTTATTATATTATTTTAACCAACTATATTTGTTATTTTATATACGAATAAGTTAGTTGAATGCATTTTATGTCTAAAAGGAAACGGTCTTATAAAAAAATCACTGTTTAGCGTCAGGCTAGTTGTGTTACGAAAACCGTACACACTACAGTGTATGCAAGCAATAAAGTGTAAATAAATACATTTAGGTTCACAAAATAGAAAGTCGTACTTAAATGGAATACTAAATATTGGAACAATAGTAAACGAAACGTGTTGCATCGTCATAAAGACTTGATTTGTCTTCATATTATTCTGTCTATAAATAATAATAACTCAGTAGCTGTCTTGGTCTCAGATTGCATTTGTTTCTTTGATATTTTTATTTCATAGACAAGTCAACCTTGTGTGTGACTCATGTTGTCGGATTATGGATTTGATGCGCACATAGAAACTCCATTGGTGCACACCGAACGGGAGATCTCAGGGAGACCTCATGAGAGTCGCACGCTGAAGCCACTAGGCCAACACTGCTTTTTTATATAAAAAACATGAGTATATAATACAAAAATAAGAGGTAGTGGGGTTGCGAAGCTGACTATGCTTTATGGGTTCTTAAAACTAAGTGACACATCTGTTACCCATAAGGGATATAAGTGGTGTTGACCTATTTTACATTTCTACTAGTGGAGCCCACAGACGTTGTCCTGCATGATATTTAAAGCGATTAGGATATTAAGCAAAGTATGAAAGTACCGACTGCAGTGCCATCTGCCGGGCTGATTTGTGAATCTAAACCATTCCCAGATCCCCTTGAACACACACAAAAAATTTCATCAAAATCGGTCCAGTCGTTTGAGAGAAGTTCAGTCACATACACACGCACACAAGAAATATATATATTAAGATTTATATATATAAAAGAAAAATAAATTGATTACTGCCAAAGCTGACGTTTTACAATGTATTGTCTACAAGTGTAAGTGATTGTTAACATTTGGTTATTGCGCCTTTTTTATTATTAACTAAATTATATATCTTTATATGTACCTTAACTAACGGTTACATAACTAGAGGCACACGTATAAAGTAGCCATGATAAATTCACACAACGGTAAATGTATGCATTTTTAACCGATACCTCCCAGAGTGCATCTTCTGAGAAATACGTCTACATTATACGTGAGCTTTTTTGCTTTTGTTCTCAAGAAAAAGCTTTACTTAATAGTTAAGTTAAATATGGTATGACAATATTTATCAAACGTATATTTCGTCTGTCAAAAACTGATTAAATTGTTATAGGCACCCTGCCTTTATAACGTGGGCGAGTATTTAGACCATAAGTTTGACAACAATTATAAATAATTTAACTTATTATATGACATTATGATAATGTTCTTTTATAATAGACATTATGATAATTTGTATGACATTTGCATGTCTATTTTTATATGGCTGATTGTGCGGATTTTGATAATTAATCAATTAAAATTGATAATTAATCACTTTCTTTGCAAATAAACGATTTATTTATTTAACTATTTATAAACACCATATTCACAAAATACCTATGTAAAACTGAAATGAAATCGTAACAAGACGGAAAGCGTTGAATTTGTGTTGTCAATTAGCGATAGGATTCAGAAATAGACTGCTGATTTTCATAAACAATATTTAATTAAAGATTTAAGTTGGCGCCTGGTAGGTAGTACCTCCCGGTAACACCAGACTTGGTGCTTTCCTCGCTTATCGCTATTCGTTACCGTATCGCAAAACAGCGAGAAAATGTCAGCATTAAAGGTGCCACACGGACCAAACATATTAAATTTGTTTAAATTTTCTATTTATATTTTTTTTATTATAACTATGTAGGTTAAGAGTATTTTAAGTTATTTATTGGAATACATCATTGTAACTAGCGTTTTTTAACGTCAAAACGATGTACTACTGTCACTGACCTTGACCATTGCATTAACTTGACAAATAGTAAAAACTTAATATAAATTTAAAGTTGAACGTCATACCTCTTACCACTATACTATGTCGTGCCTCAAATTCGTGTTGGGTGACGCAGTTCGCAAACTGGTTTTCAACGTTTAACTTTCGTTTTTGTTGACGCCGCAAAATGCGCCGCTATTTAAATGCCAAACAAAAATGTTAAAACATACGTATACACAAACTCATAGATTTAAATGAAAAACCTTTTATAAATTTGTTTACTCAATAATTGTTTAAATTCTGGTTGTTAACAACCCTGAGGTCGTACTGTCGATTCCGTTTGTCCGCCGTACTTGCGCGGTGAAGGAAAACACCGTGGTACCCAATGTCATGTCTGCTCCGTTAGGGGCATGTAAAAGAATGAACTTAGTACTTCATTTGTTTTGGTAAATCTATAAATTACTGGGGCGTTAAAACATTTTATGACAACCCATTTACAAACAAATGTACCTAAATCGGTGTAAAATTCTGGAAACATACCAAAGCCATGTTAGCATTATGTTACACACATTAAAAAGTACTTAGTGGTGTATGATTCGTGCCAAAAGTACAAAGTGCTTCGAATATTTTCGCTAAGTGTTTATTTACACAAATGTTTATAGGTTAGTCTTTGTTCAGGAATCTCGAAATTAAATGTTTATATTACAATGTGGAAATGTACCCTTTGTTACAAAGATTAACGTGAAATAAAATTAAATCCGTCAGATTTCTGTATCTGTTTAATGATCATTTGTCAATTTAATAGCCAAGTAGGTGATCAAACTCCTGTCACGTCGTCAACTTTTTTGGTCTAAGGCAAGCCGGTTTCATCACGATGTTTTCCTTCACCGTTCAGGCGAATGTTAAATGCGCACTATGTGTGTAAGAAAGTCCATTATTGTTCAGCCGGGGATCGAACCTACGACCTCAGCCTTGCGATTCTGTAACTCACTTTTCGAACTCACACAGCGGTTTTCGCATCGGCGGTCGCTCTCAAATCAGTCGTGAAGCAGTCATTTCATGATTTGGCATTCTAATAAGGTGGGGCTTGTAGTTTATTGTTTATCAGAATGCCAATTCATACAATAACTGCTTCACGACTAATTTGAGAGCGACCGCCAATGCGAAAACCGCTGTGTGAGTTCGCAAAGTGAGTTACAGAATCGCAAGGCAGGGATGAGAGTCGAACGCTGAAGCCACTTCCAACACTGCTCATTCTTCATCATAAAGTAGAGTATGGCCAATATTTTAAACTATGTACTTTTTTTCAATAGTATACATACATATTTATGTACTGACAATTACCTTTAAAGGCCAGTAGAAGCTCCCAGATAACTATTGCGACAGTATTTTATATATGAACTCTCTAACGGTTGGACTTAAAGCTCCTAATCTATTACATTTGAGATGAAAAGCTAAGTTAGATCAATCTTTCAGTAGGTACATGTTGGCTACTTAATCGAAATCTTGTCTCAAAGCAGAGTTATTACGCAAATATCGGCATATTTAGTGACCTGAAGACACTATATCCAATAAGCCCTGAATTCCGTCTGCGATATACGTACAAAGGAATCTCTTTCCCTCCATAACCTGTAATCAAGTAATCCAATCCGTATAACTGTCGCACAGAGTAGCAAACTCTCTAGTTTTCACTCGTCCGTCGCACGGCACGACAAGCCTCCGGTGAAAGTGCCCACTCGGACAGAACCAACAGAACAATGTGCATAGATTATATTCTATCTAATTATATGATAGGAAAGTAATCTGTGCATATAATCAATTATAATTTGTGATTACGCTGTGGCTATTAAAAGTCATTCATGTAAATTTAACTACGAGTTTTCGCCTGTGGACTAGACAAAACCTTTTACAAATTTGTCGCTACAGCCTGTTGCCTATATAATATATAATAGGCTTCTCCCCTGATTGCCAGTACTACCGGTTCCACGCGGTCTGCAACCAACGCCTTCCCTTCACCCCCACCAGCTCAATCAACCTATTATATTTGCCCCATCGGCCATCGGTTTTAGGCTGTTCTCTTTAGTTCTTCAACAGATCACGATCGAGTAGATAAACATCGAGAATAGTTTCTTAATAAATCTCCTTAAACCAATTCCTGCAAATAAATACTTGTTGCGATGAATATTTAAATAAACATCTTGTCATTTCGATACACGGATGCTATGATAACTATTTCGAACGATGCGTCATATGAAACACCTTTGAGTGTTTATTTAGAATCCAAGCTTATCGGAATAAACAAAATCCTTGAGTTATAAGGTTACTGTAGATGTACCATGTGTCTACTCCTGGTACGAGATTATTTCTATAATAATAATCTTTGTGCGTAAAATCTCTTACGTTTTTTTTTATTTAAATATTGGGTAAACCCATGTTAGTAGGTGTGCCTTTTTTTTAAATACTTGTACTACCAGTGGGAGCCGATCCCATAACTATCTTGTTTGCAAAAGAAGACGCCTAGTGAATTGAGGTGTCAGTGTATCGCTAAAATCGTGACTTTGCCGAAGATCTTCTATATTGCTTAAAATGAGGTTAATTGTAGTTCGAACAAGACTTTATGAAAATTTTATAACGGCAAACTATTATTATTCAGTAAATATTTATATTGAAATAATTACTTTAAAATACTAAGCAGATAAAATGATCATAACGGTAAATCTTAAACAGAATATGAGATGAAAGCTTAACTGAAGCCGGAAAAGTGTTGGAAAAGTTGAGCTATAAACTTCAAGTTGTAAGCTAATCAGCGCATTCATAGATAACTTCGTGTATTCAATTATGTAAATATTTAATGCATTCATGTAGAAAACTTGATACTATTGAATTGACTAGTTAACCGTTATTTACATGAAAATAACTGATTCAAATAAACAATTTGTTACTAGATAAAAAAAATGTATGTCGTTAATATGACATTTGCGTGCCTATTTTTATATGGCTGATTGTGCGGTGTTTTTTATAATTAATCAATCTGTACCACTATATTTGCAAATAAACGATTTATTATTATTATCATTTTAATAGACTAATAATATTCATTAATATAAAATTTTGCCATGTTAACGTCATCTATTACTGGTTATCTGTCTAGTTCATGATAGAGTTTCTCCCTGACCACGCCTGGTGAAAATTCTGCGGAAAGTCGATTACCGTGATAAATTCGCGTGTTCTATTTTGTATTTCAGCAAGCCAAATTAATAACAAGTCTTCAATATTCTGTATGAAATTTCATAATAAAACGACGTAATAAAATCTCGTTTGCAAAAGATAGCTATTATGGCAACACTTTGGTTAATTATTTCCTATATTATGCACTTTGCATGTTCGGCCGCTTTCATATGCAAAGTAGGGATTATGTTGCCAATTGCATTTATTTTAACGGAAATATGTATTATGAGTAATCTCTATTCATAAAATTACGTTTTGAGGTCTGTTATTTTTATAATCGATATTCACCAAAGTAGGATTGTTAAACTATCTGACGATATTAGGTAATGAGTAAAAGACTGGCGGGCAACAAGCCAGTTAAATACAGTACAGTTAAATATGAGAATTTATTTTAAAAAATCAGCTACGAAGTAAAAGCCAATCTGGGCTAAATTTTTCTTTCAAATTAGTGTATTTGTTGTGTTCTGAAAAAAAAAACATTGTCTCTGATCCTAGAGTTAGTCTTAAAATAATCTTATATATATATATATATCTTGTTGCGTATATATCACGAAATTAGGTCACTTCAGACCAATTAATAATTACTGCTAAACATTTGGATTGAACCAATCTCAATTTGTCCTAATCCTAAAAGCAACTAGTATTCATTTTCTAAATTAGTTAATTCGCTTTCACTCTTTACAACCCTAGGTAATGAAATGACAAACGCGTATGGAACATTGAATCACACATAAAATTCCTCTATAATAATAGGTGTTTTTTTTTAGTTTCAATAAACATCTCAGGAACTACTATTGATTCGAATATTTTTGTTTTAGATATTGTATCTAGGGCGCCTAAAAGACATGCTTTGAAATGTAGATAGTACTGTATAATGCGCTTTAGATTACGCAATCGGCGATATGGAACAGCGTTGTTTGCCAAACAGTATCTTTGATCTGACGTGAGTGAATTCTTGAAGAAAACAAAGTTTCCCGGCCGTTGCCCTCTTTGTTCATAAGTACTTATGTCTCCTGCATTTTACTTTGACTTTTCTTATATCACTGATTTCTAGTCGTTTTAATAGGCAGGAATAAATAGGAAATTAAAGCAGTTATGTTTCGTTATGCGATTAATAAATACGGATAATATACGAATCACTGTTTTATTATTGCATTTTTCTACTATTTGAACAATTACTATTGTGTAGCGTCTAGATGCGGAAAGCGTAAACTTCTGCGCTATAAACTCGGGAACATAAACAAAATGTCGAGAACAAATTTTTAATTTATGTACTTCATTTTCCATGTTGAAAATATCGCATGATTTTATATTCAAAGTAATGTACATTTTAAATATTGCGTTAAATAATTTCGTTTAGGTTTAAAACAAATATCTACCTAGGTTTTTGATTGATTTTGGATGCAGATTTTTCATTGATGTTGCTCCGATCTGGATACAATATTTTTAGTTCAATTTTAAGGCATAAAAAAAACGTTCCAGGAAAACAGACAAGATATGTCTATTAATCATAAAGAAGTTGTATCATTAGCGCCAAAATATTTGATTGATTACACGACTAAAGTAGGTACTTTTAATAATTTCAATGAAAGTTTCTAATAAATTTGATTTCTAGTTACGATCATTTCCAAAAAAGTTCTAAATCAAAGTCATAATCACATTAATTAATAAAGACTTTTCAAGCCTTTAAGCCAATAAATTTTTTATTCTTTTTAAATTATGAACAGATTTTTTGTCTTATACATAAATCTAATTTTATTTTGTATCCGACCTAGAAATGTCTAAAGTAGAATAACAATTCGTCGCGTAGATGTAACCAATAAGCTACTCTAGATACGTTGCTTAGAAATAATCCCATGGGGTTCTTAATCCAGTACAAACGTTAGTCTTCGTAAACAAATTTTAAAAAAACCGTGCCACGAGGCCATCATCTTTGAGTACCTAATACCTATATCAAATCACCCACTGGCCAAGCATTACATATTGGACATGACAGGGCTCCACTTCACATCGATGAGTTCATTGACCGGCAAACGGATGCGGTTTGGAAAATCGTAGTAAATGATAGCTTTGACCTATAATCTTCATTTCACCCAGCGGTTTTGTGGTATCAACGACCATTTTTGTTCTAATTCCTTTATTACGGGTTAAAAATTCAATTATATTGGACATTTCATTAGTGGTTGTTATAGTATATTAAGGGGCCTCTTGTATTAGTGGAATTCGTTTAAATAATTCGAGACATGGGAATGATGTATACCTTAAAGCAATCAATGAAATAGAGACGGAAACGTTTTTTGCTTTAATGTTTTTAGGCATTTCAAAATAACTGTAGAGAAAGCTAATCGCCTGTTCCATCTCGGTTTTAAAACATTACTATAAAGTATAGAGTGTAAGACCGCGGGAATACGTTTTTATTTATCGAATGGACTAAGATTTTTTAGGCTGTAAACATATAAAGACCGTTAAATCTAGCCTCAATTTTCTCTCTCTCTTTTTCTTTCGACAAAGAGATCAAATATAGATCGCACAGATTACAACCATTTCCTAAGAGATATTATTTTGATATGAGATTTTGATTTGAGCAAAGTAATTATTGATTTGAGTTTAAATTAAACCCAATTATATTGTCACCTTACCGCTTCAATATTACTTTGCAAAAACATTCTCTGGTAGCCAAAAAATCAAATTCTATAGAAACAACAGAACAAACATAAGGAACATTGGTATTAAAATTGTAGTTTAATCTTTACGTAATTTGTACAGCTGATTATAAAGCCTGTAGGATGTGATTAACTGTTTTCCACTTGTATCTGTTACTGTGCTTACATAGCGGTGTAATTAGTTTGATGAATCGATGTTTGTCAGGCAATTAAAGATTTAACAAACACTGCATTTCCAGTGATAATTTTGTATTGAGCAAGGTTATTGTATGTACTAGACCTAATATTAGAATAGCTCACTTAATGCTGATAATTTTAAAATAAATTTAATATAAGAAATTAAATTTGTTTTTACGATCTTCAAGTCGGGATTTGTGTTTTTGTATTTTTGTATCCGTTTAAGTTTCCAAATAAAACATTATTTGAACAAGAAAATATATATATATATATATCGATGATATATACTTCGTACAATTTATTTGTTGTATGTTTATTATGCAAACAATTATTATTTATAAAATACTGCGACCCTGCAGCGTAGAAGTTACCAAAACATTTCAATGTTACAAAACCTTTTATAAAATTAAGCCAGGAATCCATTCTTAGGAACTAATTTTAAAAATAGTTAAAAAAACATCTTTAAAAATAATCGTCCTCTTAAATTCTTAGCTTATGGAAATAATTTCGTATAACTTGCACCGCAAACATACGTATACAAACAATACATTATATATGAAATATTTTAAGTAATGCACTATATCTTCATACAGAATGGCGAGGCCTCAGGCACGTAGAAGATCGATAGCGCTAAAAGGAACTTTATTTCCTCTCAATTCAAACGTAGCTACATGATACCTTTCAATTATGTAAGCCGTGCTTAACAAGGAGGATGATATGTATATATATACAATAGACACTATATTCTAAGTTTAGAATTTGATATCTATTGGTGGGTACATGGTTCTACTTATGATTGGTTTGATAAAATCAAAAAGTGCACAATGATACCACAGAGTTTACACATTTATTATTTACATTTTAGACAGGTAACTACTCCATAAGGCCGGCAACGCACCCACTAAAATGGTGTTCATGGGCTGCGGTGAATGCCTTTGTATGGCTGCCCTGTTGGCTCATTTATCACAGTTCATATCTCTCTTAAACATATAAAAATTCTAACAATTATAACAGCGCATAAGAATATGAATCGCTTCGCAATTTCCGAGTAAGAAGTGCAATCGACTGGCTTACATTATTTGACTATGACGATGTGGTCATTGGTGGAAATTATATAATAATAATTATTATTAAATATGCTACAAATGTAACTAATAAAATAACGGTAAATCACGGGATTCTGAACGGCAGTCACCTGGGATACATGTTTTTTTATAATAATAAATTATTAATATTCATCAAGATACAACAGGAACCTGGGACACATGTTAAGATTATAATAATAGTGTAAATACATTGAATAGCGATTTAAGTAACCTATTCATTATTAAGATAGGATATTATCAATTCGCTTATTTGAAGATAAACTAAATAATATTTTTCCTGTGAAAACTTCTTAAACCTCTGTTCTACGCCTCAGGCGAGTATGCTCTCTATCTCTGTCATAATCCATCACCATTAAACTCTTGCTTTTGGCAAGATATAGCGCCATGTTCTGACCTATTTAATACTTTGAAAAATCATGAACATATCTGCAGTTATTTTTCTAGTCTTGTATTTTTTTATATATTATATTCACATTCGCAAATGATGTTTATTCTTGACTAGTGATACTTTATGTTGACTTGTTATATAATCTGATGCTGAACGTCATCGCATTGTCATACTTAACTTCATCTTCATCATGAATGGCTATATAGCCCCTTGTGGGGCTTGGGCTTCTCAAGTAAATTTCACCGTCGCAATCTATCTCGTGCTTCTTGGGGCCAACTTCGAACCCCTACCTATTGTTTCTGGGGTTGGCAACACCAACGCAGCCTAAGTTATCATATCCATATCCCAAACATTTACGCCTGTTTTTTTTTATGAATTGGATGATGTTGCAGTCGTTAAGGATGTTTTAAAGTTAACGCCAGAATACGCCAAACACCGTCGTCGCAAACTACAATATAATTTTAACAATACATATATGTGTACAATTGTTGTTTCAGTACAAGTTGCATATAGCTACATCATCTGTGTTCAAGTGGGTATTTAGTGAGTGATTAAACGACATATAGTATTAAATAGGTTTGTTACGAATTCAGCTATGGTTTTAATTAAAGGTTAGTTATTTTATAACTACAATTATCGTAATGGATCTCAAATTGTTAAGGTGAAAAATATATGTTATTTCACTCAATGTTAGCAGTTAAAAAGAATTATTTATACGGAAATGCATTTCGCTTTCAAGCAGGAAAAAGCAATATTAAAATTTTCACCTGAAACCACTTTTAAGGATTACAAACTAAAATACTAAATTTAATCTAGCTAAGGGGTTTTAATATGAAAGTATTCAATTATAATTAGTGTACTCGTACAAACTTTATACTAAAACAGACAATATAATAATTCATTACATTTATCAGTACAAGAAATTCATCATACTACACGTAATTAAGTAAAAATTTAAAAAGGGCTAATTCTATGCAATTCAACGAGACTTAATGTGGGGTCAAATTTCCTTTTTTCTTGGAACTATAATATATATGTAGTTGGAGCAGTGTTGGCCTAGTGGCTTTAGCGTGCGGCTCGCATCCCTGAGGTCGTTGGCGCGATCCCTGGCTATGCACCAATGCACTTTCATGATATGTGCGCATTTAACATTCGCTCGAACGGTGAAGGAAAATATCGTGAGGAAACCGACATGTCTTAGACCCAAAAAGTCGACGGCGTGTGTCAGGCACTGGACGCTGATCACCTACTCGCCTATTAGATTAAAAATGATCATGAAACAGATTCAGACATCTGAGGCCCAGACCTAAAGAAGTTGTAGCGCCACTGATTTTTTTATAATATAGTCGGTACTCAATCTATATATTTAAATACAGTGTAAATTCTTTATACCCTCATTCGTTATAACGAACACTCCATATAACGAAGAAACATGCTTGGACCCTTGAAATTCGTTATAAAGAGTTTACACTGTATTAAGAAAACCGTACATTTTCTATTCCACAAGTCTTAGGAAGCCCTTGGATGAGCTTAAAAACTACCGCGCCTAATCCCGCGTTCATACTTGCATATCGGTTTTTGGATAATGGCCCAGGTAAGGTCCTAGCGTGATAGGGCATTTTACGTTTGCAATTTTTCTGTACTATTTTCCCCTCCGGATTTGATACTTTAATACGCGACACTCCTGAGACTGCATCCATCTCTAAAGTTTAATAAAAAATAGTATTATGAGTCCCATCATTAAATTCTTGAGCATTTAACTTCTTCAGTTCAGGCTATAAAGTCTTTTATGTTCAATATTGGCAGTTTAACGACAAGGGAAAGTACATACTGGATTATTGGTTAAATGGCCGCTATAAAAGGCCTGGCCGAGATGCGGTTAATACGGCTATATTGCGTCTTGGTTTTGCCGTTATAATATGTAGAGTTATAGCGAGCAAATATTTTAATTTTACTTCAAAATGTCACTAAATTACAAAAAAAATCAGTGGCCATGCAACCTCTTTAGGTCTTGGCGTCAGATTTCTGAATCTATTTCATGATCATTTTTAAATTTAATAGGCAAGGAGGCTGATCTAGGTGATCCAGTGCCCGACACACGCCGTCGACTTTTTGACGTCTAAGACATGTTGGTTTCCTCACGATGTTTTCCTGCAATGTTGGACCAAATGTTAAATGCGCACATAGAAAGAAAGTCCATTGGTGCACAGCCGGGGATCGGACCTATGACCTCAGGTATGAGAGTCGCACGCTGAAGCCACTAGGCCAACACTGCTCAACTCAAATACAAACCTGTAATCAAATCTAAAGCGATTTGCTGCAGTAAATCAATATTAAAACAAATACTTGACACGAATTTAAAAATGGAAGAGGTCGATCCCGTGTTATTACGCGGTAAGTAAAACCAGACATACCCTAGGCATTTTAAATAGTATACGGGATCAGTAGACCGGCCCGTTATGACCATTTACTGGTGAGTAACAGGGTTATGCGTCTCCACGCACCGGTGCATACCGCTAATTGAATAACTGCTACAATCATTTATTGAAATTGTGGATAGCAATGTAGACGTAAAATTTATAAATGGCTAAACAAAGATAGCCTTTGTACAAAGCCATTTATTCCTACGACAATCTAAAAAGGGTTTGGGAAATATGCAAAACAAAGCGCCGTCCTCGACAAACATTTTCATACCGAACCCTTTCTTAAAGTCAAGATTTGTTGAGATATAAAGGAAAATAAAAATAAACTGAAGGCTGATATTTCATTATGGGAATAATTTAATACAAACAATGAAGAAGTCAGTCGAGTGGTTAATTGTCTTTGGAAATTGAATTTACTCTATTTCTTGAAATAACAATTTACATTGGCTTTTTCATCTGAGTTTAATAAACGAACTTCAATCTTAAATGTCAACAGCCAATACTTTATTAAGTTTAAAGAGAAAGACTTTGTCTTCAACAAATGCAACTTCACAAGTTTTCCGTACTTTAAAAAAAAAAATATTGATACTATTTACTTAATTTTGGTATTGTATTAAGCAAACTACTTGGGAAATAAAAACAAATCGAACAATCAAAAAGATTTCTATACTTTCAGATTTGTGGTTGTAGCCACTATATTTAGCCATGTATAATTCATAACTTCTGTTGAGATAGTAATAACGTCATGCTCCTCGAACTAATTAATCATGTCTTCGGCTTGAGGAATCTAATTAATTACATTATATTTTACCACAATATATACAACGTTAAATTCACAACACAGATGATAACGAACAGATCATTAAGGATTCAATTGGACTGATTAAGTTTTGTTAATCGTTAAATAGAAAAAAAGGGACAAAATGTGTATTAAAAAACTTTACAATTTAATTTGTTATTTTATATAGGGACGTACATACATCTTAGTTTTACATATTGTTTCTCAATAAGTGAATTATGTATGCAATTCTTATGAGAAATAAAGTTATTCTTAAACCTAAAACCTACAAGTTAAAAGATGGGTAGATGATCTCCGATGAAATGGAACAGGCGAGCCCAGGAGGCCTATGTCAGAAGACAACCTGACCATAACACTGGTAAATAATAATGGTTTTTCATACGAATTATTCGTAATTTTGCAAATAACGGTCCGAGAATAAAGGCTTTATTTATGTTTTAATGGTGAATAAATAAAAGTAATTATGACAAACATTTAATCATGTCATCGATTCAAAACCCTCATAGCTCATCAAATATTATGTATTTGACTAAACCTAGCGAACGAAATAAGGTAGGCAACCCACTCGCCAGCCCTCTGGCATTGAGATTGTCCATGGGCACAATACATGGCGGTATCACTTAACATCAAGTGAGCCTCCTGCTCGTTTGCCCCTATTCTATAAAAAAAAATATCTCAGAAAGAGATGCAGACATGATGTTAAATAATTTGGTATTATAACGCCATTTGCTGTAGTTATTATGGATCTCTGTCTAAACATACTCATATACTAAGCGGCGTAATGTGAAATAGAGATTACAACTCATCAAATATAAGCTGCTTATATCGGCTGTACTAATGTAAACATAGCAGTAGGATTATTGGTATTGGTCCTGTGGGTTGACATTAATTTAACAGAACAAAGACGAACGAAACATCTATTCCATAAAAATACAATTTTATGTTTATGGTTATGGTATTGTATAACACTGGCTAGATTTACGTACTCGTATCTGTTTCATGATATTTTTTTTTCTTAATAGACAGTTAGGTGATTAGCCTTTTATGGTCTAAGGCATCTCGGTTTCCTCTCGAAGTTTTCCTTCAAGGCGTGCTAAATGCGTAAATAGAAAGAAATTTCCATTGGATTCGCCGCGGTTCGAACTTACGACCTCTGGCATGAAAGTCGCACGGTCAAACTACTAGGATAACAGTCTTTATATGCAAAAGCAGTACTTGTCAATAATCGTTCAAAGTAATACACGCAAAATACGGCCATTTTGGCTAAAAGTCTGGTATCCATTACAGCGAATTCAAATGAGTTTTAATATTGAACGAGGAAGTCTTGGTAGAGTGCATCATAACAGTATGGGACACCCGGAATTGAGGTCAATTGATGCATAAATTTTTAGTACGAACCAGAACGGCCCCGCGGGGAATTCTAGTTAATGTATTCGAAGACAATTTTTGTAATAATAAGTACTTCAGTGTGCATTTCATTCACGTTTAATACTATTGTGGGACGGATTACGTTTAGAAAGTTTATAACCAAAGCGGCAAGCTACAGAACTACGACACTAAGGCACCTCTCCTGCTTCGTCTTACGTGGACCAGTTGACCTAACCGTTTGAATCCTGGTTTTAATTCAAAAAGTTAAGGATAACTATGGTTGTCTATATTTAAACTATAGAAATTTATATAAAAAGCATTGAAGGCTTCATCATGGCAGCAGGCACCTACAAATCTCATCCCTGAGGTAGAAGGTTCGATCCCATACACCAATGGACTTTCTGTCTATGCGTGAAGGAAAATATCGTGTACCGACATGTCTCAAATCTAAAAATTGAAGAGATGTGTCAGATCTTAGTAATTTCTTAGAAAAAAGATCTTAGAAAAAGAACTTAGTTGTCCACGCCCGAGAACCGAGCGGTTTTTACGCCGGCTTTTTCTCTCGGCCTACACCCTCTGTCTTCTTTGCCGATGAGTAGGGATGTCTACCGATTCAAATTTAATGACGTGGAATAAGTGATACTTGTATCTTATATTCCATAATAAACATATTTTTTTATGAAAACCACGGATGCAATTTGTGGATTATTATTTTAAGTTTATATAAAGGTGCTTGCTTAATATACAAATCCAAGTCACGATTTGATTCATGACAGATATTATTTCTGTATTAATTCCTTTCACAGCAGTAAGAACTAAAAATACAACACTGGAAAAGACCTTTTTTAGGTTTAGTTTTACAATGTATAATGTTCAAGTAGCATTTTGTCGGTTAAGCAAATCCGTTTACTCGGTACTTAATGACAAAGACAACCTTGGAAGGCCGCCAGTTTTATTCACATAAATCCCGATAGACAACATTTGCATATCGGCCCTACTGTCGCTGACCGGTGTGGCTGACGATTTTAGGCCAGCGTTAAGAATATTATTCTTGTAACTTAGGCATAGAAAAGAAAAATATTCATAGAAATTACAACAATGGATCTGTACGCGCGCTATAACATCAAGTTAACGTGGCATTTTTACGTCGACAACGATTGCTGACAAGCCCTCGAAGCGGTGACTTACGTATGTTTTGTAAAATACGAGTAAATATCACAATACGGCGAGGAAATGCTGTCTTAAAGGCATACTGCCACAGGGACCAAACTTTTTAAATTTATTTTCTATTTATCCATTATTATTACTTTGTAGGTTAAGAATATTGTAATAAAGCCATGAAACTTTTTAATAAATTATATCATATATATTCCGTGCCATATGACGTCTTTATATACTCGTTAGCTTTCACCATATAAGTGTTTAATTTAAATCAGTATTATAATACTGTTTTAGATATGATAAAATGTCGGATGTATGTACAGAGGAAGTATTATTGAATAAACACAATTTTAACTTATAAGTAAAATCTAATAAAAAAATATTAATATAATCAGCGTGATAAGTCAAGGACCGTTTAATTTATTCTCAGTACTTTTTTTCTTAAAAATAATAATACTAAAATCCATTAAAATGTTATATTTAAAACTTTCTACTTCAACATTGCTGCAATATTTCGCTGGATTTAATTTTTCGCATATAAAAGTTAGAGTCTAAAATGAAGCCGCACTTTGAGTAAATATTTTTTTCATATTATTACGACTTGTGAGTGGTTAAAACGTCTCTTAACCTAAAGGTCGCACGTTCGAGTGCCAACACCAAACTTGTGCTTAACATGTGCCCGTTCATTATGAGCCTGTTACCAGTGTGTCAGGCACAAATAGTACCTAGGTGATGATGTCTTTGTAAAAACCTAATAAAAAAACCGATGCAATATAAAAAATCACTGGCCTAACTACTGATCTGAATTATATACATTATATATTAAATAAGATAGTAAATAATCATTCAGATTGCCAAACAATCATTATTTTGGTTATATTTCGTTATATATATGTATATGGTAAGATAGTGAATTGTCTATAATTTTTAACAGATGTATCGATTGTGGAGTCTTTCCGGACGAAATGAAATTAAGTAAGATTACACCGTTGTTCAAGGCCGGTAGTGAGTCTGATCCGTCAAACTTCAGACCTGTTTCCGTGCTCCCTGCTTTGAGCAAAGTTTTTGAAAAGATAATGCTAGACCAGCTTTCTTTACATTTTAATAAAAATAAACTCTTACATAATAAACAGTATGGTTTCACTAAGGGTCGCTCCACAATCGATGCCGGTGTGAAGTTGATTTCGGACATATTTAACGCCTGGGAAGAATCATATGATGGAGTCGGCGTCTTTTGTGACCTGTCAAAGGCCTTTGACTGTGTTCATCCTGATATACTCGTTGGAAAGCTTCAACACTATGGCGTTGATGGCAAAGCTTCCAGCCTGATGAATTCATATTTAAAGGGAAGGATCCAAAGAGTTCATGTCAATGGAGTCACCTCTCCGGGTTCGCAGGTATCAATGGGCGTCCCCCAAGGATCGATTCTCGGGCCTTTCTTATTTCTGATTTACATAAATGACCTCCCATTCTTTGTCAACGAAGTTCATGAGATGGTATTGTTTGCTGATGACACTTCACTTCTATTTAAAGTGAATAGGAATAACGTATTATTGGACGATGTAAACAATTCTATCTCTCGTATAGTTAACTGGTTTAATGTAAATAACTTATTGCTTAATGAGAATAAAACAAAATGTATTAGATTTACAACTACTAGCGTAAAGCGAGATATTGGTAACCTGAAAATTAAGGACAGTGAACTAAACTTTGTTGACAAAACTGTTTTTCTAGGCATAACAATAGATAGTAAACTCCAATGGGGCCCACACATAGAGACTCTTTCGAATAGGCTGAGCTCTGCAGCATATGCAGTAAAGAAAATCCGACAGTTTACTGATGAGGACACGGCTAAAATTGTGTACCATAGCTACTTTCATAGCGTTATGTCGTACGGCATTTTACTGTGGGGTGCTGCTGCAGAGGTTCAATCCATATTTGTGCTGCAGAAGCGGGCTGTTCGGGGTATTTGTTGTGTTTCTCCGAGGGAGTCGGTACGGAATAAGTTTAAGGAATTAAATATTATGACACTATCTGGTCAATATATTCTTGAAGCCTTGTTGTATGTCCAAAAAAATATAAACGATTTTAAAACAAATGGTGACTTTCACCAGTATAATACGCGAAATAGAACTAATTTGAGTGTACGACCAACCAGGCTCCAAAAGATAAACCACTCCTTATATGGAAATTGTATTCGTTTTTACAACAAGCTCCCAAGCGAAATTAGAGAATTATCACTAAATAAATTCAAAGCCCTCGTTAAACGAAAATTAATCAACAAAGCTTTTTATAAATTTGAGGACTACTTAAATGATCCTAATCCTTGGGATTGAATTGCTCCAGTTCAAACAATTTGTATGACAATACTTGGCGATTAAAAAGAGTGGCGGAAAGTTTCTTGCCAGTTCTTCTTACCCGCTCTACGCCCTTGACTTGCGAACTGGTAGTAAATGTAAATTTACGATTAATTTAACTTGACGATTCAAAAGTGTACTTGGTTACCTACTTGAATAAAGATATTTTGAGTTTGAGTTTGAGTTTGAGTACATTTGAGGACAATTGGTAATTACTTTTTTTTATTAAAAACTCCCCAAGCAGTAAAACTGTCTAGACTCTCTAACCGAGTGTAAGAAACTAATCTGAATTAAAATATCTCTCTTACTTTGCATAACTTTCATCTCATGGTTGCTTACATTGACGTCATAGCAAAACAAAAAAATCTCAATTTTTTTTTGACAAACAATACATTTCAGTCTACCAAATATTCGTGCATTCTTAAATGAATTAACTATCTTTACAATACACGAAACAAATGTACTGGTTTTATACATGGTAGGTCTTCATTCGATAAGTCTCATTTATTTCGTAATTCTACAACATCTTTATATATATAATTCTTCTGTGAGTGTGTATGTCACTGAACTTCTCTCAAACGACTGGACCGATTTTGATGAAATTTTTTGTGTGTGTTCAAGGGGATCTGGGAATGGTTTAGATTCACAAAACAGCCCGGCAGATGGCACTGCAGTCGGTACTTTCATACTTTGCTTAATATCCTAATCGCTTTAAATATCATGCAGGACAACGTCTGTGGGGTCCACTAGTTATATATATAACAAAAACGATTAACTAAAGATGGAATACATAATAAGGTTCAAACATTTACGTAAAGAAAAAAAATCAATAATAACTAATTCAGCTGAGTTGTGTGTTGGTGTGAAAGTGATGGTATGTATAGAGGGTGTGCTCATGATGCAGGTTACTTAGCGCTATGGATATTCTTAAGTAATTTTTGAATGAGTCGACAACCGTTACTTATGTAAACGTATCCCCAAAACGAGTCGTATTACGCCCAGTAGTAATTTGAAAATGAACTGTATAATGCCACTGTTTATATTAAATTGCCGATACAATAACATCACAAACCCCCGAAGCACTTTTACTGTGAAAATACACAATTCCAATTTCTATAACGTGATTGTAAATATTGCAACAATTTTCTGACGTAATGGAAACATATATATATTATGTGTTGAGGTACACTAACAATATGGCATAGTATGCACCACATTCAGAGGAACATAACAAGAAAGAATTAAATGGAAAATGTCAAACATAGTTCATATATATGTTAGAGATTTTTTACAATATTTTATTCCTTTGAGAAAATTATCTGTCGTATTTTAATTTTAATTACCACTATTATAAAAAAAATTATATAATTTCCTATCGAATCTACGAAATCGAATTTACTACATAATATTTACTTTACATTCCTATTAAAAAAAACCGCGAAGTTCCGTGTCTAGTCAAATAAGAGTTAAAAATTACAGGTCTTTTAGCATCACTATTTGTTTGACGATGGTAGAAACACGTAAAATATTTATTTGAAACTCCATTTGAGACCTGAATAATGCCCATCTAATTCCCTCTGGTGAAGTACGAAGTTGGATTACAACATAAAATATTGTGAAGGTGGGAAAAATGTATCCAATTATGTTTCAAAGACAGCTCAGAGACCTTGCGTATTATGTTTTTGTGTGAAATTCCAGGTTTCATTTTGTAAAACATAAATTCTGAAGCTTATTGAATAATAAGATTGTCTAATAGAAATCAAACGAATATACATCTGGGCTAGAAATTCAAAATATAAAAATAAATTAATCTGAAGTAAAATTTTCTATTCATGCTTTTAAAATATGCTATATACTCGGAAATTACTTACATAAAAACTATGTTAAACCTAACCTTGGTAATACTAAGACAGATCATTCTAATTTCAGAATTTAAGTCGCAATTAGTCTTAGGGTCTGTTTCACAATGTACAGATAAGTTCTACATAAGTTCCAAATTAGCTATTTATTACTTATTGGTAGGATATTGTTTTGGTTGTTGCGTTTCACGACTGTCAGTCTAGCACGCGCTATTCGTCACATAAAGTCATAAGTTATGAGTCCGATGAAGTGTCAAATAGCACAATTTATCTTCCAATTAATGTATGTGTTGTATAGCTATTTGGTACTTTATCCATACATTGTGAAACAGACCATTAATGTTTAAAAAAAACGGAATACCTTAGAAATAAATTTAAGAAGCGATTATTTCACGATTCACATAGAATTCAGTAGCATAGGGTAGCGATAGACTTTATTACCGATTGGATCTATGAGGAATCATTACAAATTCAAACGTGAGAGGACTGTTAGTATATTGTATCCAGCATTTATTATAGTACAGTACTATATTTTAATACCACATTGATGACCGTTCGACCATGTTTAATCAATTTTGATATATAGCTATAGATTAACTCAGCTTACACTATCATTATTTAACATTAAAATTAGATATTAACAATAAATAAAGATGACAACGTTAATATTTCTTTCTATTACAACTTTCTAAGCTTCATAATAATTGAATGCGACCTTCACGGGACCACATTTTATGTTCCTTCATCACGCGATGCCGTGAAGCTAGCGAAATTATTAACTGTGATTTATAGTATAATTTATCACTCTTGTTTCGAAAGTTATCTGGACTTTGTTACAAATAATTAGGAAACTGAATAATACATCAATATATCAAACTTAGTTATACTTGAATTTTTGTATCTGCATTTTAATGTTGTTTTTATATACTTTAAAAAGTGGTTAGAAAACACAACTAATATAAAATAAGATTTTAGAAGTTTTCAATTTGTCCGTTTTATGCGTCTTGTTGCCATTTCATGTTGGCATTTAGTAGTTTCTTATAGACGCAATATATTATAATATTAATTTTCTTAATATTATAAATAGAAATACGAAGTAAAAATGCAGTACAATCCGTAAATATAGCACTTATGTCACTCCCGGAAGTAAATACTTAGTAATGGCGTGAGTCCCTATCTAATACCAAAAACAATTTAGGGGCCTCATAGCCTAGCGGTCTTATTAAGTGGCAGCTGCCACTGTGGTGAGGGGTACCGGGTTCGATTCCCGGTTCGAGGGCAAGTTTTAATTTAATTTAAATTTGTTCTCGGCCTTTGGGAGGGTTGTGCGGTACTGCTTAAACTGTACATGGAGGACACGGTCGAATTAAAGACAACCATTTCAAAAAAATCCTATACTTGACGCTGGCTAATACACAAATCGTGTCAGAGCCATAAATAAAAAAGACTTAAAGTACTACAGGAGAAAATATATTATACGCCGATGTTCCGATATATCACATACGGTTTCCGTTAATTCCACAGCTAATGTATTGTCATTATCTCAGTAGATAATGCAGTCAATGACCGGAGTATAAAACGTGGGAAAAAGATACAATAGACGGCGGATAGGAAGATGACATTTTACCAACTTTCACACTTTACAATAATTGTAATCTGGAAATCAAAGCGCGCGAAAATATAAGTAAGTATTGTAAATTGTCAAAGCATTTAAAAGTAACTTAGACATTATTTAATGCTAATAGTGAAGAAAGTGTTTTATGTAATTTTTATTTTTTTTATTTTATTTATATGAGTTTGTTGACTAGATGGATGGAATTGGATATATTTAATTACTATTAATCATTGAATGTGTAATTGTTTTTTTTAATTAGACCTGTTTTTTACATACAATCGAACGATAAATAAATAGGATAAACATCATATTTAGGGTTGGAATTTCAAAAAAAAATAAAGGAAAATATTACGCGTTAACTTAAACAAGAAGTGACAAATACATATAATATGTACATAATACCTATTTTATATGTAATTATAATCTGTGGCATGGTAGCAAGAGCAATAACTAGCCACAAAACAAATAAAGCGGTTGAAATAAGCTCTTAATTACATTATTGATTTACTTGTAACATTGTCACTGAATCATAAATCTGTCAAGTTCCATGTTTGGGGTTTTGCACAACGCAAGAGCAATGATTTACTGTAGTCTGTGACGTCATCACACGATACACTTTCGTCTAGGGTTGACTGTCACATATTTGATGCTTATAGTAAAGAAATTGTTTTATGAATTTTACCCTATTTTAATATCGAATTTACCAATATCTACAAAAGCTGAATATAACAGCCGATCTTTTCTTAAAAAACTTTTAAAAAAAGGGTGCTTGTACTTCTTATGTACGCGCGTAAGAAGTTATACTTCTTTGGAATTATTAAAAATAGTTTTTGATTGCATGCAAATAATTAATTATAATTAAATAATCAAAGACTGGAAAAGGAGTCATTATAGTCAATAAAGTTCAGTTTACATTTGAAAAATTAAATAAATAAATATTTATTATTATTCTCTTACATTAAGTGTCACATAAATTCTATTATTATTCGAATGTTGTTTTTTAATTGTGTCCAATGCCGTAGCATCATCCGTGGGCAACTTCATTCTGTTAATTTTGTGTCACGGTGCGCGCGCATCGTAAAATTTCAAAAATTAATCTATAAAATACTTGTCCAATGTGAATTGCTATACTATATGCATAGCTTGAAGCAAGAACTAAGGCTTATTAAACTTGCTTTCATTATACCGCTGATATTGGTTTACTTGCGCAGCCCTAGTTAGGGGTGCTATTAATCAAATCTACCAACCAGTTTACCGCAACGCGGCTTAATTAGAACAGCCTTCATTGAAGCCCTCAGGATATAACTGTGAAGTCGATGAGAATAACTGGGCCGAACTGGTGCGCTTTCTTGTTTAAAAACTTTGTACGAAAAATATTCGTTCCATAATGAAAAATTAGGAATTTCGTAAGGTATTTATTTATTATTCGTTCGCCTTTCTTCTATAAAACTTATGTTGTTCCTTTAATATTTAAATCGCTGACGCAGAGTGAACTTTTTTAAAATTATTCGCCAGCCAGTACGAAACATATAATATCATGGCGTCAATCGAAGCGTAGTTGCATATATTATATTACATTTTCCATGGCACTGTTATTTAAAATTTCCGTAAGCAACCACTAGTCTTTTGACGACAGTTTTTTAGTAAACGCATTTGGATTAAAATAAGCTGCAACAAAAAATAGTGTTCATTTCTCTAATAAAAAAAAACCTTAAAAATTGGCATGCAGTAAATTTATGTAACTTTTTTCCGAAAAAGAAAATCACGCGAAGGGCGTAATTGGAAAATTAGGCAATTTATCTTCATCCCCTAAGGCTAATCCACGCCAACTTTTTCATCGTCTGAATATTCAGCCAGTCATGTGTGATACGCAAATTTACGAATTTTGATGAAAAATTCAATTTTTCTTCATCATTCCATGATGTTTGAATATTGTAATTTGTAGAAGGTCTCTCTAGTTAACCAAAATTAATTAGATTAGCTTTTAGTTTTTTTTTTATTTCAGTTTAATAATTATATAATTTTCAACGTCACTTGTAACTTTATTTTTGTTGGTTTTGTTATGCACTTCTTGCACGTTAGCGGTAAGGCCGCGCGTTGCATCCCTAATGTTACCTGTTTTTATCTGTAATTTTAAAAATAATTGCTACAAAAGGCGCTTCTGTGAAGGTTGTATTATATTATATAACCTTCATACGCCCTAAAAGCCTTAATTCAAAACGCTTTCTTTTCATTCCTCTGACATTGATTGAGCGAAAATATACCTTACCTTACGTATGAAATTTGTTATTTACATTTGTAATATAGTATTTAATCAACACATTGTATTGTACGGATTGTATATATTAAAGAGATTTAAAACATAGGTATTCGCTTAAGAAAATCTATTATAAATTTTAGGAATAAATTCGAACAATGGAAAGTTTATAGAAATTTAGTATTGCCATGTATATTATTTCTAGGAAACATTATTAAGTTTATTAATAATAACTATCTACAATAATAAAAAAATAGGGGTTGATCGAAGAGGGGTGAACATTAAGGGTTGTATGTATTTTTGTATGATATATCATAAAAAAATAAAAACAAACAATTTTGTCGAAAAAATAAAAAAGTTTTTTTGGAGTGGACACCCCTTATCACTTAGGGGTTTGAAAGATAGATAGTAGCCGATTCACATACTTTCTGAATATGCATTAAAAAAATCAAACGAATCGGTCGAGCGTTTCGGAGGACTATGGGAACGAACATTGTGACACGAGAATTTTATATATATATCGAGATTAAGTTTTTTCAATAACTTGCGTTTTGATTTTGTATGTTATCGTGAATTCATAAAAAATTAGACATTCTTTATTTTTATAGTACAAGGGCAAATGGGCAGAATGGCAGAATTAGGTATTACTTAGTTAAATGTATTAAATATTTTTTATTGATTTTTTCATTTGTGAATGTTTCAACCTCTTGTATATATTCTGTATTCCATCTTTCTATCTCTTTAGTATAATTGTTTTTTGTTGTATAATAAAATTGAATTAAATAAATAAATAAACAGTTTTTTGCGTGTTGCAGATATACTTAAAATCTACTTAATAAGAGAATCAGTATAAGCCAGCTTATGTTATACAACTTTGATACTTAAGGTTCAAATGTTCTGCTATAACAGTCAATGTTCGGTTTAAGTTGCGAAAACTTATAAATTATAGTTATATTGTTCATTGTATGTATTTATTTAGGAATGGAACTTGTTAACACTATATATTTAGTAACATAAATACATAAACACTCGTGAGTATGTTTTTCCAGATTTTATAATAATATTCTCGCTGATCCGGCAAACGTTGTTTTACCATGTATATTACTTCTAGGCAGCACTTTTTTAGTTCAATATAAATCTACAATAATAAAAAAGAGGTTGATCGTAGAGGGGTGAAAATTTAGGGTTGTATGTATTTTTTAATGCCATATAATTAAAAAATTTAAATTAAACAGTTTATTCAAAAAATAAAAAATATTTTTTTTGCGGTGGACTTGTCACTTAGGGGTTTGAAAGATAGATTCTCAGACTTACTAAATATGCACAAAAAATTTCATAAGAATCGGTCGAACCGTTTCGGAGGAGTATGGGAACGAACATTTTGACACGAGAATTTTATTTATTAGATATTCGTGATTTTGATAAATCTTAAAAAGCCTTAGCACTATCGTCGGATCGGAGAGATTCCATACTACAAAAAATTCAACAGCCCGCCAAAACGGCGGCAGATAGAGGGGGAGTGCTCGAACAAACTTTGACCAGCTACTTGGGGCGCTGTTAGGGGGCGATAGTATGGTTTTCCATTTTTGAATTTTTCGAATTTTGTTCAAAACATAAACTAAATTGTTTGGCGTTATCGGAGGTATACTAATAAAATGTGCATATACAATCGTGAAATGTAGGCATACGCTTAGCTATATTAAATAGACATACATGAGAGTGCTAAAATAACAAAAGGATGCAAGATTTTTAAAGACATTGTGTTTTTTCTTTCCACACAATAGCATCTTATATTTTCCCCTGTTTAAGTAACTAATAATTAACAAGCAGCCCTAGAATAAAAGAATAAAACTTTTATAACCGGAATACTTGTACTAACGACATGTCAAGCCCTACAGTCTAAAGAAAGAAATCTCGAGAAACGTCTCTTATTAAGACCCTTTGTCTATGTCAAGAGGACGCTACAATAGATAATAGAATATGTAACGAAACTCGCGGAAAATGTTGTGAGACTAATAAAACAAAAAAAAAAAAATAATACGTCATTTCGGAAGATAACTAATTAATTATATACTATAAAACTAAAATACAGCATGAAAAACATAACTTCGCTGGCTCTGCAACTCAAAAAGTGTCTCGGACTCCGAAATGAAAATTTAGCTCCGTATCCTGTGCCACCTGTTGGCCAATTGTTGGCTTTCAGCTGCAGCTCCTCCTCCACTTCCGCCTGAAGCATGAGGCTTACCTGAGTCCTCATTCCGATATTGGCCCTTGCTCTCAACAAGCATCAGATTAATTAAAAACAATACAAACTTTTGACAAATCAATAACAACATATTATAGTATATTATAACAATATTTTATAGAATTGTTTCGAAAGTATTACATGAAAGTAATATATTCAAAAATCATTTATTCATGTAGGTAACACAATGCACACTTATGAACGTCAAAAAAGAAATATACATTAAATGTTTCTAATTTTACATTTACTGCCAGTTCTCAAATCGAGGGCGTAGAACGAAAGAGGAGAACCGGCAATAAAATATCATGAGCCGTCAAAAATATTTAATAAAAATGATGATTGCAGTTAAAAATTTTAAATCATAATAACAGGAGCAATTTTAAACATATCTAACATAATCAAATTGAGCATCGTTGCGTTAAACTCCCGTAATCTTTGACCTCGAAGCACCTCGAGGCTAATTAAATTGAATTATTATATTATGTATATATTTTTCGCTACTAATAGTGATTTCCTGCAATATTAAAAAAATACATTGACTTAATAGCGTAGAAACGTCGCTTAAAAATAAATATGGTAATTTTGATTAACGTATATTTTGCACAGAAATAAAAAACTGCATATATCCATTGAAAAGTTACATTTGGGGTTGCGTTTTTAGAGGACTAATTTTATTTATGGAACATGTAGGGGGTCAATACAAGCTTAACTCCAAGTTTGTGGGGTTGGCGTGCTTGTCCCCGGCCCCATCTTATAAAGGGGTCCAAAAACCACTTTTTGGCTATATCTCCTAAACTATCCATCTACATAAAACTTGTAAAGACACATTTTGTAGCAAATCGCTGTGTCTACGATTATGTCTATGTAACTTTTTATCATAAATCCAAAATTCAAAAAGTTATAAATAAAAAAGTATACTAGCTACCATTCTAATAACTGATTGATAATATAATTATGTCGAAGATTACCATATCAGCAAGTTGTCTGTGGAATAGGCCTACTAGGAATACCAATAAGTAAAATTGTAGGAATGAAAAAAAAAATATTTAGGAAATTTGTTTAAAATAAACGAGAGATCATAAAAGTAAGGTAAAACTGCTGTTTTGATCGGCTTGTCATGAGCATTGACGCACCTAGTCAAATTTAGAAATAGGAAATATTTTCACTTTTTTACTTATAACTTTTTGAATTTTGGATTTATGATAAAAAGTTACAAAGACATAATTGTAGGCACAGCGATTTGCTACAAAATGTGTCTTTACAAGTTTTATGTACGATGGATAGTTTAGGAGATATAGCCAAAAACGTGGTTTTTGGACCCCTTTTTCCAAGATGGCGGCCGGGGACAAGCACGCCAACCCCACAAACTTGAGGTTAAGCTTGTATTGACCCCCTACAGGTCCCATAAATAAAATTGCGTCCTCTAACAAATGTTAAGTTTGGCCCTCAAATTGTAACATTTCAATGGACTAATATTTATTTACGAGTACGTGTATTTTACTAATATTAATTTATTACTGTCAAACAGTGCATATGTATGTTACCATTGAGTATCTTTTTAACATATATAAAATTGCGTAAATATCTGATACTATATAAATATAGTTTAGATCAGAACTGCATATTATTTTTACACGTAAAAGTGGGCTCTTTTAACTGACATATTAGAGACATAATTAGATAAAAGTGGCACAGGTAATATAAATAAATATTTGTGACAGAAAACGACTCTAGAACTCTTACATTAAAGGACATTAAATCAATTTTTTTTAGTGATACAATAATTTTTGTAATATAAACTATTATCAATTAACCAACTCTCCATTCTAAAATTAAACGCCAAAGAAAGTCTAATAGTCTATTGTTATCTACCAAAATGTCACCCGTTAAGGTGCTATCTTTTCGCCCCAATTCGTTGTAAGCTTTTAATTAAAGTAAAACTCGTTTACAAGATTAAAGGCTAGAAAATAAATTAAGTTGTAAATACTTAATCACTTCCCTTTGAGGAACATAGCGAGATTTATTTAGATATTAAAACTCAAAGCGAAAGCTCCTCAAGTTTTGTTGATTTTAATGTTACGTAGCTTTCTCGGAAACAGACGCGGCATAATAACTAGAAAATGTTACTTCTTTAATTAAAATTTATATTTTTTATTATTTTGATTTCAATATCTGTCATCACAATTTTAATGGTTAAGCGTTTGGTGTAAAGGATATAATAATAAATTTTCAAATATGAAATTAAATTTCCCTATAAAAAAAGTGCGTGCGTACAAAGTACACATGTCAGAAGTAAAACTTCTTTGGCAAACTAATTTTTAACTCTTGTTCATATTTATACAAATCTAAACCTTTAGATTTCCGAAACTTAGAGGGGGGAAAAGGAAGATATGTTAGGAATTTAATTGTCATTAAAATTCTCACTATCTCTCTCTCAATCGGTCTCAATCGCTCTCTCCCTTTTGTTCGACAAAAACGCTGCACATCTTCGTGACGGTCCGTAAAAATTTTACCCTCATACCGCCTAAAAAAGTTTCACTTTAAAAATACTCGCGACTCCACAGACGCAACAAAATTATAGGATAGTATAACTAGTTACAATATTTTTTTTCTACTCATTAAGAGTGTGATTAAAAAAGGGTTTATTATAGCATACGGTAGGTACTATTTCTCTAAAAATAACTTCTATACTTGAAACATTTTACCAGCAATCAAATCCAAAACCGGAACAAAACGGCTGCAACAAAAGTAGAAGTTCGCCGAGTGTATTTTTGATTGAAACAAGTTCCGTTGTTTCTTTTGCCCATGAAAGACAATTGAAAGGAAATCATTAGACGCATTACCTTGATTTTTTACCTACAACTTAAGGAACAAAATAAAACAATTCCTTGGCATGCGAATTCGAAATTAGCGAGTTACTTTTCACTCTTGACCTTCGAAAGTGCACGCGATTTCTAAATACAATATATATTTTAACATGACCGCGATTCAATAGTATAAATAATAAAATATAATTTATAATATTATATATTATAGCTAGATATTTTTATTATAAATCAAGTTCTGTTTTACGGCAGATTTTTGGCGTAATCAGTTTCATTATTATTAGCTAATTGAAAGTAGTAATGTAATGTAAGTAATTTAATACAACGTGTGTGTCCCAGTAGAACCTACTTAAGTATAGGAAGGTTAAGCAACGATATCGCCTCTATCATTGAAATTCTAAAAGGTAACTGAATTTTCTCCATTTCGATGAATAGGAGATGATTTAAATCAAATAATGCAGTAAAAGAAATCCGTATAAACCAGATATATACCCTAGCGTGTCCGTTTTGCAATATAATTCGTACATATAAATCTTACTTTCACAATTTACGCAGTGAAATCTGCTAACCGTTCCAAATTCCAACAAAATTGTTGTGAGTAAGAAACATAATATTAAAAAAATACAAACCTCCTAAAAGAAACGTATCGCTCCAGATTTACAAGATCCTGTACCACAGACACAACACAACACAAATCACTCGCGATGCTTTCGCGCCGATTTCTACTTTCACCAACACGTGCTTCGCTCTTGAAAGTCGCACCAACACTGGTCCGCTGGCCACAGAGCAGGCAAGCTTGCTTCGACGCGAAACAAGGCCACGCGAAACGATGCTCCCATTTTCCACCAGTTGAAAGTGCTCATATCCGTGATCAAAGTAAGCAGGTGGGAGAAAGCACCAAAAAAATGATCCCTGACTCACAATCTGTATATTTAGTATGTGCGAAAGTGACCAAACTGGTTCGATGTCGTCAAAAATTATATGCGATAAGTATTGGGTGAATGTTTTGTTGTGGATTTAGATTTTTTGACCCGCTTAAGGATTAAATGCATATTGATGAAAGTTGAGCGCAATAAAATTATTCACCACTTTCACAAATATATTTTTTTTAAATCGGGAGCTCATAACGCCCAAGATTGCTTTAAAATAGTGAATTTAAACGTAATAAATTCCGCTGGTAATCTTAAAGTTCAAAGATCGTTTAAGAAAGCTACTTTGAATATGGAATACGAACTATCCAGCCATCACAAAGGCTACGTGGGCGTAACCCTCTGAACCTGGGAATTGCTTAAGCGTATCTTAGAAATAATTTCATACAATACGTACAAGTATAATATGTGAAAGCTATCGTATAAGTGTTTTGAATGGAGCGTGGGCTATGCATAAAGAATTTTGAAACTCCATTCAAATTCGTTGTTTGAAATTATATAAGATTCTAATCCCCGATGTATCGAATAAATAGAAATCAAATGGAAACCTGGTTAAGTTTGAACCTTGTTTTCAATATTTGGGAGATCCAGGATCCAGGGGACGCTCCCTTACGCCACATTTGACACTGTGAAGGTAAAGAATCATACCACTATTGGGTCATTTTGAGTTTTTATAGACTATAGCCGAAGAACGTGAACCATCTTATATTTATAGTAAATTCAGCTATGGGCCTCGATGCGAGCGCTAGATCTGTCAATCATTCGACAGACAATATCTATGGATATCAAATAACGTCCTTGATTAAACCTTATTTTTAAATAAATCCTTAAAATACATCAACAGGACAGTCAGAATCATTGTTAAAAATGTTTTGTAACATATAGCAGCAAAACCATTTATAAGCCTGCCTCTTGACGACAGCAATCATCATTAGAGGTTTTTATTTTGAGCCAATTTGCACACTGAAGTGCTTATTTTGCCGTCTACAAACTTTTTTCACAAAATTTACCATTAATATACAATGCAATAATGAATTTTAGTCTTTAAATTACAGTTGTATTTATACAATTTGCTTAAATTAATTATTATTAAAACAATATCCGGTCAGTGTAACTGATCAATATTTATTTCATATCTTTTTTTTGTTTTTATACCATCCGTCAGAGAATCTCGTATATTCCACCCTGTTCAATCCTAAAACTCCTTCCTATCTCAAAAACGATTTCAAATTTTTGGGAGCTCATAGCTTCCGCTCTTCCGAACTATATCCTTGAGATCCCATCTCATAACTCTTCCTTTCTTAGCGAATCCTTTAAGGTCTCTGCGAAGCTATGGAATTCACTTCTAGTCCCTATTCTCCTTGTCTATTTTACTTTAATTATCTACTGTACAAGCATTACCTATCCACATTGTATTTGTATCCTTAACTTTCGTACCTACTAAGTGATGTGAAATTGATCAAAATTTATTTTTTAGATTGGTTACCTGGAAGAGGTTGCTCGAAAGCGACGAGCGAAGCAGTTTCCTTCCCATTGAATTATGTCAACTGTAACAATTATATTGCTGTATGAAATGAAGTGTTGATAAATAAATAATCAAGCCCCTTTAGGAAAGTGGACAACAAACATAAAGCCGTCTGTCCGAAATCCGTACTCTAATCGATTTTTCTTTGCATGCATATAATACATCCTCGAACAGCGAAAACGTTATGAGAAGACTTGCTTTATTTATTTAATTACAAAAGCTTGCCATGGCTCGGCTCACTCGAACATTAAGAAAAAAATGTATTTATTAAATACCTAGGGATACATATAACGATAATAACCTTAAAAAATATTATACGTATATAATAACTAAAATATATTATTAAAAGCAGTCCCCCTTGAATAGCTAAAAAAAATACAAGATTTATGTGACCAGCACTTACAGTCAACCATTACAAACACGAAGAGAAAAAAATAAATCGATTCATAAATTATAAAAACTAAAGAAAAATTGATTTCTAGCCTGATAAACTATGGATATCTACTACTTGTCTTTAATATAGCAAATGAAACAGATGAATGTCAGCCCCATGCCGTTGAAGGTTGACGGGAGTTATACAGAAAATAAGCTAAATCTCACGTTTTGTGTACTATAGGAAATTTCTCCCAAGAGTCGGCAATGCAATAATTATACTTTTTAGTAACGAGATCCCAAAATATCCATTTGCATTCCATCAATATTCATTTACGTAATATTTCAGGTGATACAACAATGCCGGATCCGACACGTCAACCCGTTAAGCGGGTCATTGTCACGCGTACTTTCCTTCAATAGGATGTATTACATTCACGGACACATCTGGTAATAACTCATTATAACATATTGGCTTAAACTATTAATTTATATTACAATAATTAGACCGTTGCGAAAGTATAATAATTTAGTTGGCCAATCGTTAACTGTACTCCGTATTTATTTAAAATACACTTCTTTTATTAAGAGAACGTGGAATTAATTAATATAGTGGCTGATACAACAAAGGCCTAAGCGAAAACGAAAATAAATCTTACTTAAACGAGAGTTATTTATTTGATTTAAAGTATTCACGCAGCCGGTTATAATATTATGTCCTTACATATGAAATTGGCGTTTTGTATGGGAGGAACAAAAAGTCGAATATTTTTAAATATAATATATTTAATTAATCAAAGTATGAACCATTGTTTTCTATGCACTTTTGCCATCTCATAGGTAGTTCATTGATCCCTTTACTAAAAAATCAATAAAATCTGTGAAGGCGATTTGGACTGCCCCGTCAGAGTTAAATTTTTTCCCTTGCAAGAAGTTGTCCAAATTTCGAAAAAAATGGTAATCTGTTGGAGCAAGGTCCGAGGAGTACGGAGGATGTCTTAGACATTCAAATTGAAGCTCTACTAATTTGGTACCCGTCTGTTGTGCAGTGTGTGGTCTAGCGTTGTCGTGAAGTAGCAGTGGCGTGGAGCGATTGACCAGCCTAGGTTGTTTAGCCGCTAGCTTTTCCATCATGGTTTGCAATTGCTGACAATAGACATCAGTAGTAATAGACTGGCCAGATTTGAGAAAACTGCAAAGAACAATACCGGCACTAGTCCACCAAACACTTACAAGTAACTTTTTTGGGGTTAATTTTCGCTTGGGGCAGGATTTGGCTGGCTGGCCAGGATCCAACCATTGCGCTGAGCGCTTCCGATTATCGTAAAGAATACATTTTTCATCACAGGTAATGATTCGGTTTAAAATACCTTCATTATTGTGCCGGTTCAGTAATGTAACGCAGCAGTCGACGCGCATTTGCCGGTTTGCTTCAGTCAATTCGTGAGGTACCCATCTTTCAAGCTTTTTAATCTTCCCAATTTGCTTCAAGTGAATTAAAACAGTTTTATCACTAACACCGCAGCCTGCAGCTAACTCGGACGTGGTTTGCGATGGATCCGCTTCCACAATAGCCTTCAATACTTCATTATCAACTTGGGTCTCAGGCCGTCCACGGGGCTTGTTCTGCAGGTCGAAATTTCCAGAACGAAAACGTTGGAACAAAAAAAGGAACTGTGTTTTCTTTTGTAACATGACCGCCATACACATCATTCACCCTTCGAGTCGTTTCCGCAGCACTAGTGCCACGGCGGAACTCGTACTCGTAAATAATGCGATACTTTAAGTTTTCCATTTTGTAAAATGAGTGACGCAAACAGAAAAAAACAAATGAATGACGGTCATCGAAGCACAAATACATGAGTATATAGCTGTACACATTTGAATTTGGAATTCCTTACCAAAGAGGAGAACATCGTGATTAAAGTGGCCAGTACGAAATACGCCAATTTCATATGTAAGGACCTAATATCTACACAGTTACCATAACATATTGTACATTTAAACAAACAATACACGGTTAAAAATTATTAATAATGATAATTTATTAATTATTATTATTAATTATTAATAAATTATTATTATTATGTATTACTTATTAATTAATTATAATTAATTAATTTGTTAATTATTTTTCATAAATTTTTAATTATTTTTATTATTACTTTGTAGGTTAAGAAAATTGTAAATACTGTATACTTGATTGTAAATAAATTTTATTAGTTTTAATAACGTCATAAAAAAAGACAATATGAGATTATTTGGCTCGCACTGTTTTATCTTGAGCTACTACTTTATACCTACATATAAACTCAACTCACAATTATGTGACAAACAGCGAAGTTTTTTATCATTATCAAATCATATCATCCTAATCGTCGTTAGTACGTTTTACTGTGTTGATATGTATACTTTTAATATGAGTTTTGTTAGTCCTATAAATATGGCGAAAGAGCCTTTCTTGGCTGTTCTTTTCGGATCTCGGCCCATTTTTGAATGTGATGTTATATTGTCATGATATAGTATATATGGTCCGTGGTGTCCTAGCGCTATAAGGCTTTTTAAGGAAATAGCAAAGAGGTTAGTCGACATCCAGGAGACCGAAGAGCTGGCAGCTACCTCGCACAAAGAATTAGTCTAGCTATTCAAAGGGGGAACGCTGCCAGTATCTTCGGAATCTTGCCTAAAGGGACTCCTTTTAATAATATATTTTAAGGTTACATATTGTTTTTATTGCTCTTTTTTGTGTTGTTCCTTCTGTTATATTATATAAGATAGATTATGTAATATATTAACAATTTCTATTCGACATTGATGATTCAGTGATTTAAAAAGGGTTACTTTACGCGTTATCTTCTTTGGCATTATTAAAAATAGTTTTTGATTGCATGCAAATAATTAATTACAATTAAATAATCAAAGACTGGAAAAGGAGTCATTATAGTCAATTAAGTTCAGTTTACATTTGAAAAATTAAATATGTAATTATTTATTATTATTCTCTTACATTAAGTGTAACATAAATTATATTTAGTTAAAATTATATATTATTATATATTTAGAACATCTCTACCCAAACACTAAGAAGTATGTTGTTGCTTTGGCAGTATTGCACAATATAAAATTAATAAATTTCTTTGAAAAAATAATCAAAACTCCTTTAGGTATTTGTTTAAAAGTAAATGAAAATGTCATTATGGTCATTCAAAATTCTTGGCCATACGAACTTCACGCATATTCTATTTCTTTTTACTAGTAGATTGTCTCATTGATGATCTCGGTCGCGCACGATATAATCAACTCCCAATTTTGTGTCATAGTAATCGTAAATTTCACCCTTTTCCCTAAAGTATATTCAAAAAATAATAATAAAAGTTTACAGTGGTGTGACCGCGGTCTACTCCGGAGGGAATACTAATTATTTTTAAATGTTATCTATTTTAATATATTTGTTAGTTTCCTTCAAACTACAATTATTGAACTGTCCCACAGTTTGTGTGGTTTAAGTTGCTTACGCGTGTTAACGAACGCATTAACTGTACTAATACTTATTTCAAGCAAGTACCCGTAATCATCTAGAAAGTTTCCAATCAATCCGTAAAGATTGATGGAAAGTGAGAACTGTTTGCCAATTTGTCAGTGTCAACTTGCTCTGTACAAATTATTTTACTCCTGTATCTTAAATTTAAAAATAAATCAGTGGCGCTACAACCTTTTTAGGTCAGATTTCTGTACCTGTTTTATGATCATTTGTCAATCTAATAGGCAATCCTGTGCCTGACACACGCCATCGACTTTCTGGGTCTAATTCAATCCGGTTTCCTCACGATGTTTT
Organism: Pieris macdunnoughi; assembly: GCA_905332375.1. NCBI lineage: Eukaryota > Metazoa > Arthropoda > Insecta > Lepidoptera > Pieridae > Pieris > Pieris macdunnoughi. The sequence goes on from CAJOBZ010000005.1 coordinate 9,557,253, forward strand.
CCTTTGCCGTTTGAGCGAATGTTAAATGCGCATATAGAAAGAGAGTCCATTGATGCACAGCCGAGGATTGAACCTACGACCTCAGGGATGAGAGTCGCACGCTGAGGCTAATAGGCCAACACTACTCCTGTATTAAATACACGGCGTTAAGATTTGTTTAAGTAGAAAAAACATTACTTTTAATGCATTTTTCGTCCTTTGGTCAAAGCAATCTCACAACGCGTATGTATGATGACAATTTATTAGCTTAAAAATATTGTTTTTTGTTTAATACGTCATTACTTCTTCTACCGTAAAGAGCATACATCATTAGAAGCCATATGTAACATATTGAGATACACAAGTACACTTAGCGTGGGAAAGCTTGCAAATTGCACCATCATAAGTGCATCTTACGAACAAAATTTATCCATAATCTTGTTATTTCCAGTATACTGTATAAAATGTAGGTTACGAAGATAAATCTCAGTACTGTTACAGTAATAGCAGTTATTATTGGTGTTTCGAATTTACTACACGCAACCTGCTGCGAATGCCTAATAGATATCGCGAATGTTGGTACAAATAATTATAATGGGTATTTGGTTCTACGGAACTATCCTGAAGCATAAGGTATGTTTTTGTCGAAATGTGGAGCGTGAACTATTAACCCAGGGCCGGATTTAGGGGAGGGCAACCGAGACTACAGCCCCGGGGCCTCCACAATAGAAAAAAAATCTGACTAGTAAACTACTTTTCTTTGATATATTTGTTAAATACTAAAATGAATCTACTTGGTTTTGCAATAAAGAATTGATTGAAAAACTAGACTGATTTTTTTTTTTCATTTTATTTAGAAAATAATTTGGGGCCAGGGGGCCTCCACTCTTTTGTTGCCCCGAGGACTAAAATCTCTATATTCGGCCCTGTCAACACTCATACTTAATCAAATTAATTAGTTTAACACCTTTCTGCCCTACTTAGCGCGAAGTATCGACTCCGAATCTAAGCTAAGACGCCAGTTAATAGGTTCCTTCACGGTCACGACCGTGTAGAAATAGAAAGAAGCAGGCATTTCTGCACACCTGACAATAGGTACTAAAAAATAAATTTGTGTAGGTATGAAAATTGTAGCAGTGCTCCATATATTTGAAGCTATCAAACTAATTATAAATATAAATACTTAAAATATCGTAAAGTACCTACGCGCAAATGCACAGGCTATAGATCATGCAAGCGCTGATTGATAATTGGCTATGAAAACGACGAATTTTGATACACAACTTCCGATACAAAAACGTTCCTTTTATTAATGATACCTTGTTTTGAATTTAATTGTATTAAATTTTTTAATTGTATTGTATTATATGAACGCATTACATATAACGTACCGTGTTCTTTTTCTTTCATTCTCTTTTCGATGTTTTTCATTATTGTTATTTTGTGTGTGTGTTAGAAATAAATGTTATGTCTATGTCTATTTTACTGGAACTAGCAAATACTGGTGACATTATAGTATCTACGTATTTTAGTCCAAAATACTATGAAAGTAAATGTTTTGCGAGGACAATAATAAAATAAAAAAATAAAAATAAATATCCCATTTCATCGACGAAAGCTCGCGACTGCGTTGCCGGTCTTTTGCGAATCATGAGTAGGTATGTGAGAACACTACTAGATCCAAACGTACCTAGATTTGATCAAACATATACTTCTATAAATAGGCAAAATTATCTATTTGACTCACGGTCTAGAAAGCCTTGTAGCCGCAACGAATGAACGGCATTGGGCATTCCCTGTCCATTGACTCAGCTGTATTACTTAAATATTGACTGATATCTAGGCCACTCTAGACTGTTCTAGGATATCAGACGGGATTTCGGCCTTGTTAATAGAATATCACCATCTGCTTATGACGTCGGTCTGACGTAAGTTTGGTAATCTGTAGGAGCTGACTAAAATGCGATATTCAACCCTAAGACATATTACCGAAGAACCGTATGGCGCCATCTATAGGACGATAAGAGAGACGCCATTTTGTTATAAAATGGGAGCTTATACATATTTGTAGAAAATATCAACAAAAATAGCAATAATATTTGCAACTAATTATAGTATTCTGATAAACGAGCTAGGTTTGGATATTCATAGTTGCTCCCCTCACATTTTGAAATCGATTTTCGTTTAGTTTTGATAATTTAATTGTTTTGTTTAATTTTTGTATGTTATGTTTGCCTATAAGTTTTTGTCACATTAAATTTTTTTTTTATTTTTCTTGTATGTTAGCAAGCTTTTATAAATAAATAGTTCAAAGATAAGCTTCTTAGGACGAAAATCAAACGCTAAAGATCTCAACCAATTAAGAAGGTATATCTATGTTGGAGATATACTAAGATGTATTATAAAAGATTAATTAAATTTAAAATATAGCTATAGAAACGATTACTGCAGCGGTGTTGGCGTAGTAGCTGGAGCGTGCGACTTTCATCCCTGAGAACGCAATTTCGCTTTCCGGCTGTGCACCAATGGACTATCTATGTCTATGACCGCATTTAATACTCGCTCTAAAAAAACTACATATGTCAAACAGAAGGCGGATCACCTATTTATCTACAAAATATAAATTATCTAAGAAACGGATGCGATCTAAGTGCAAGTTAAGTTTATATAGGGTTGTAGCCCACTGGATTAATATAAGAGAAGTCTACTATTTAAATTTTAAAGGATACTCAAGCTGAAGAAGGCGTTGAAACACAATAATAATAGCTCAATTGCCTATATTTGTAAACATAAAACCAAATAAGAAAATATTTTTGGTTGTTCTCCTAAATGTGAATGGAAATGAAAACATTATTGCATTTATCTATTTATTTTATTTGAACATAACCATTAAGAGCAGCCCCAATAGGCGAGCTTCACCGTGCAACTCCCATCCCTGAGGTCGTAGCCTCGAAACCGGCTGTGATGTGCTGAGAAAATTCCATAAGGAGTTTTAATCTAATGGAAAACATCATGAGGATACCGTCATGTCTTTAAAACGAGGTTGATCAAGCACAGAACGCTATTACGAGATAGATACTGAAATCCGAGACACGCGTTAGTTGGTCACGAATATAAACTCAAACTCAAAATAACTTTATTCATATAGGTAAACAAGTAAACTTATGAACGTCAGAAAAGAAGTTGGGTGGATGTAATTGTAAATTTACATATACTTCTAGTTCCCAAGTCAAGGGCGTAGAGCGTGCAAGAAGAACTGGCAAGAAACTTTCCGCCACTCTTTTTTATCTCTAAGTTTTGAGTCATACAAATTGTTTGAACTGGAGCAAATCAATCCCAAGGATTAGGATCATTTAAATATTATAAAAAGCTTTATTGATTAATTTATGTTTAACGAGGGCTTTGAATTAATTAGGGAGTTTGTTGAAAAACAAATTCAATTTCCATACAAGGAGTGGTTTAGCTTCTGGAATCTGGTTGGTCGTACGTACACTCAAATTAGTGCTGTGTCGCGTATTATACTGGTGAAAGACACTATTTGTTTTAAAATCGTTTATATTATTTTGTTTATATAGATTTTGTCTCAAGCCCCAGATCACCTGGATATAATTACGTCCAGTTTAAGAATTCGAAAATAGGATAACGTTAGGTACTTAACAGCTGGAATGCGACGATTTTATAAAAAAAATTAAGCAACGGATTTGGTACGATGGGCATCCGATTAATTTTAAATTCGCCCACAGAGCACTTCTTAATTTTTGCGTACATTCATATAGCGTTATTTTCCTAATACGATACCTATTCAATTACGTACTGTTCGCGCCTCTAAAGTTTCAGACGACTATCTGAAGGGAAGTGAACTCGTGGTGACATCGTCGATAGGTGTCAATTGTCAGTGTAATGTCAATTTCATTCATCTTTTCTATAACCACAGATGTTCAATAAATACAATATTCATAATAAATTTGATCTAATGAAGACTTTTACATTAATAGGCTTTTGTAAAACAATAACAAATTTATCTTCAAAATTTGATTGAAAATATCTGTTAATATCAAAAGATAAAGTAGCCGTTCTTGGGCTGAGGGCCAAGTTGTTAAAATAAGCACGCCTGTTCGGCGCCATTGGTATCTTGTTTTAATACTTGCCAAATTATATGAAAAGGCGCTTAGATTATTAAAGCGAACTCAACAATAAAAACTATTTATCCTACCTTTATCGTTAATTATTGATACCATAGAAAACTTCTTAACATTAAACTGTATAAACTTACAAGTTTAGTTAGGATAATTTGTCAACGAGTTTTATATTGATATAATAATATTTGCGACTTGTAATACCAAAGTCGAAAGACCACGCACACCTGGATCGAAAGACCTAATCGGCTGGATTCTGTGGTATATGGTAGTTTAAATAGCATGGAACAAAACATAGAGAATACGAACAAATTATAAAGAATTTCAACGTTTGGAACTCTTTTCTTAGTGTTTATTTGAAGCGTGTGCTTTTTTTAAATAATTGATACTTAAGCAATAGTGATTAGTCGTAACAAAATCGGGCATGAAAATATATCATAATTAATCAAGATCAAAGTATATAGTATAGTGAAATATAGACAAAAGAACATAGATAATAATTAAATAATTTTGCTGCGAGTGTAACACATCACCTACAATTAATATTTTTCTGATCGTTTTTAACATTAGGCAAGAAGTGTTGGCCTAGTTGCTTCAGTGTGCGACTCTCATCCCTGAGGTGGTAGGTTCGATCCCCGATTGTCCACCAATGAACTTTCTTTCTATGTGCGCATTTAACATTCCCTCGAACGGTGAAGGAAAACATTGCGAGGAAACCAGCTTGCCTTAGACCCGAAACGTCGAGGGCGTGCGTCAGGCACAGAAAGCTGATCACCTACTTGCCTATTAGAGATTAACAAATGATCATACAGAAACAGAAATCTGAGGCTGTTTTTTACATTAGGTAACTTAACCCTTCCTTCCTCTGGACAATGAGCTGGCCATTACGATGACCTTGACCTTATGCCACTTATTTGATATTTCTAAAGATGCGTATACAAAGTTGTATTATACATTGTTATACTTCATAAAAAAATAAAGTTATCAATGGTCTGCCAGTGTTGTCGACTTCGATCATTAGTTCGACTTCACCAAAATGTGCTTTAAAAGCAAGTTCAACTTCACGAGTCGTTCCAAGTGTATCAAAATTGAACGAACGATCTCTTAAAAATAATTATTTTGTGTTTCCATAATGGCGCTTCTAAACGGGCCATGTTTTACTGCAATTGATGGCTGCACTGTTGGCAACTAATTGCCCGGCAATTACAAAAATATTTTAATGCAGCTGATGGCCGAACAATCTATGGCTGGGCAATGTGTTGCAATATGTCTGCAATAGTATGGCCCATGATGCAGACTCCTAAACGGGCTACACAAACCGGCAACAATGGCTGACGAAATCACACTTGTCGCAGCAGCTTATAATGTTTTAAAAAAGAAACAGAAAAAGAAGAGATCGTGGATTCGACTTTACTTAAATATGCGTGAAACTGTAGACAATTTGAGTCTAGAAATAAGCCTTGATAATAAATTATTCAAGAATTTTACTAGAATGTCAAAAGCAGTCATTTTTACGTAGTAACCTAACGTCAAAATGCAGCTGATCGCAAAACAGAATATAGCAACAGGCACACTTCACTCATCGCAAACGTCATGTCGCGTAGAAAAGGATACACTATGCCATAACAAAGAGAGTGACTGAAACAACAATAGAACTGGCTGTGCAATATTGCAGTTGAATTCGATAGCCTAGCGATCGTTCGGCAACCCATCGGGGCAACATCAGCCATATGTGGCTATACAAAACATGTTTGGCTATATGGCCGGGACATTACTGCAATATTGCATATTGTGGCTGCAATTGTTGCCGGGCCACAGTGTTGCAGCCATAAATTGTAGCAAAACATGGCCCGTTTAGAAGCGCCATTATAAGACGATTTAACACAAACATTATATTCTAAGACATTTCAAGCGTTCTCTTAAAAAAATAATAAGAATGAAGCAAGCTTGATGCCCAATCCTGTTTGTATTAGGTATTCGACATCTTTTTTTAACTATTTATGATATGCGAGTTTATTTGTTTTTTTACATGTTATTTAATTCGTACCAAAATAATAAATAACATGTAAGAATGAGGATATTCGTTTTAAGTAAATTACTTTTATTCTATAATTGTTTTGATTATACCAATTTTAAATCTGTTTTCCTTAACTACTCCTTTCTATTCCAGGAACCTACTTGCGTAATAAATGTCAAGTCAACTACTAGCACTAGCTTTTGTACAGCAAAAGAAAGTTTACATTTCAATTCAGAACGTTATGTGAAAATGTTAGACGACTTCTTGGTGCCTAAACTATAAAACTTTCCTGGCTTTAACCAAAGAACATGGTTCCAGCAGGACGGAGCAACGTCACACACGTCCAATACGTCTCTGCCACGAGTTTGTGAAATTTTCTTAGGCAAATTGATCTCCAGGAGAGGTGACATAAATTGGCCTCCACGCAGTGCTGATTTAACCCCTATGGATTTTTTCTTATGGGGTTATCTTAAATCTAAAATGTACGCCAATAAGCCAACTTCTCTGGCGCAATTGAAAGAAAATATCCGTCACGAAATGGCAGCCATCACTGAGTCCACCTGCCGAGCCGTCATAAGTAATATTATTGATCGATTAAATGAGTGCCGCGAATGTGAGGGTCTACATTTCGACGGTATTATTTTTAAAGAATAAATTCCCAAAATGTGAATAATAATGAATAAACACATTTTTTTTATTGATCAACTAAATATGAACTTTCCTCTACCCAATATTATAATAACTTTTTTTTAAATTGTAAGCAATAAATCTGCAAAGCATTGCCATATCTTAATATTTTTACCTGTAAATTGTTGCCAAACAGGCCGTGGGTATGCCCCTTAAAGAAAACAAATCAATATTTTCCTTGTAATTAAAAAACACATTCTTAATAAATTATAGTTCGAAAGGAAAATGGGTTCTATTTATATGGTCAATATGGAGATGAAGGCAGAGCCGTCTATTTAAACGAATCAAGAATAAATTGTACCCATTGTGCTCCAGGACCTCGCGGGCGCACATTGTCAACATGAAGAGTTTAATAATTATCCTCTCAATCGCAACATTTGCTTGTGGTAAGTAAAAGCTGGTTTTTAATTTATTATAAAATTCGCCTATATTACTTATTAATGTCTTAGCTACAATCACAAGTTTAATTTCCAATATCGGAATATCCCTCGATAAGTGAATTAGAACACTCACTTTATTTTCATTACGATCCTTACTGTGAGAATTTTTGATGTGAAATACGTGAAACTGTTCGTGGATACTTAAATAAAATATTTTCTTTCTTTCATTTGTTTCTATTAGTGATGTTGATTTGATTCTTCTTAAAAAATAAATTAGAACATCTAACATGATATACCAACTTATATTTTGTGTATCAATTCAAAGAGGCATCGTTGAGAGTTAAGAGTCTTATCAATATCAGAGCAAAAAAAAAAATACAGTATTAAAAATCGTTACTTATAATTTTTGTTTTAATATCAATCTAATATGTGTTTATTTTTTAGGTGTCCAGTACAATGGACTAAGAGGTAAGAAATTTAAATACATAGCCTAACTAATAATAAAAATAATTTATTTCTATTGTCATACAAATAAATTAGAATGTCAATCTAAAAAATACTAGTAAAATCTAGTAATACGACAAAATTGCGGTCAAAGGGCTAATTCAATTTAAATTTTCAGTAAAATTCGGCTGGTCAGACGCGTTGGTGGACAAAGAGTACTTTTACAATATCCCCAGAACGATCGCTCAAGCGGAAAAAGAAGGTTGGCGAAGGACTGAGAGACCACCAGGCCCTCTGCCCGAGTTAAGGCTATATTGTCCTTCTGATAGATACGTATGCCCCCTATTCGACTCCGCTGGATTCGTCGCTGGATTGCAAATTGCTGTAAGTATAACTAAAAACAATAATACTAAAGATACATTTGCAAAAGCAAAAACACTGGTTTTGTGAACTCTTTTGATTTTTAGATCAGCCTTGCGATTCTATAACTCACTTTTCAGTTTTTAATAAACTACAAGCTCCCTTCTTATTAGAATGCCAAATCATAAAATGACTGATTTGAGCGCGACCGCCGCTGTATGAGTCCGAAAAGTGAGTTACAGAATCGCAAGGCTGGCTTTTCGTTAATTCAAGCATAATATGTAAAAATCAAATACTTTTTACCAACTCCAAAACACCGAAGGAGGATGAAATCAATTCGACGTTCCAATATACACAGACTCATTTGATAATCTAATTGATTTCAAAACATTCTTTCTTTTTTCTCAAAAATCAAGCTTAACATAAACTTATTTATTGACAAACAAAAAATGCTTTGCAAAACATTATTTAAATTATGCGGTCGCCGAGAGAATCCATGTAAGTACCTATTCTAAATGTAACAAAATCGAGTTTTATTAATAAAAGTATTTTTATGAGTAAAAAACATTTTATCCTAAAATACGTGTTTGTGTGGTATTTACATATAGGTAAGAGTAATTCTGTATATTCTTTAATCAAGCTTTCAGAAACTTAATTAAAGGAAATAGGACTTAGGCTGACTTAGACTTACGAGTACCCTTATAACGTACTTTATTGTATTTCTGGACCACTGGCATAGTCAAGTAAAATATATCAAATATCCAAGCGGTTGTCTGTTTTGCCGAAAATTTATTTGGCATTTGAGTCAAGCGCAACAGTTGACATAAAAAATAATATAATAAACTGGTTCGCGCATTAAAATATTTAAATATTTTCCTTGTAGGTTTTAATTAACGCACTTGGTCGTTTAAAAACCAAGTGATAGGGAAAAAGGCAACACTCAACTGGTATATAAAACAAGTTGTGTTTTTATTTGTCATATTTCCAGTATTAGCGACATAGGTAAATGAACTTTGCATTTTTTCAAACCACAAAAACATGTTTGATCAGGTTAAAGCGTCCTTCAGTATGTCAACCAGTTGTGTCAAGTAACCTTCTAGGAATTTACGTAGGGCCTGGATACATCTAAACCTTTCATCCGAGTCGAAATTGACTGTGGAACATGGATAGTAAAATTTTATTCAAGCATCACATACTTATTTCCATTTTAATTTCCTGTTTTAATTTTCGAGGGTTCGCATGATATTATGGCTAAATGTGCAATTCAAATATGGAGTGGCCCGATTGGTAGAGGCCCAATAACGATTCCAACTTCTGCAGCAAACTGCTGCGGCAAACTGGCAGAAGGCTCACCCGAGGTTATGTGATACCGCGGTCCATAGACACTCTCAATGGGCTGGGGCTCCCAGAGGGCTGGCGAGTGGCCTTATAGGAATTGGTAGTTTTCTTGAAGGACCCTAAGTCGAGTTGGTTTGGAAATACTGCAGTGAGTAGCTGGTTCCAAATAGTGGTGGTGCGCGGCAAAAACTGGGTCGCTGTCACTAACTGTTAGAAGTGCTTAATTTTGGAATTAGACCAATGAAACATTCAAATTAGGAATATTTACCCATTTCCTCTAGATATTTCCATGACACTCGTGAATAAAGGATTACAATACGATTATTGTAAGCACCGCTCAGCCCACAATGTTCAACGAACAACCGTTTATCTAATTTAATCCGTCTTCCATGAAGTAACATCGTTTTGACTGACTTTTACAACTTATAGCGATAAAATGCGTTTCTCTATATAGTGCTGTGTTGGCGTAATGGCAAAGAAGGCCTCAACTCTGAGGTCATGCTATTGATCCTCCCAGGTCAGGTACTCTGTACCTTCCAGTAGCAATTCGAAATTTTCTCTCACTAAACGTATTGCTGATGTCGCAACCTTGATACAAGATACAGGGTACTGATCCTGGATTGTGTATACACCGCACTTGCTCTTACGATGAAGGAAATCTTCTGGAAACAGAAAACTCAGGTGAAAGACAGGTCACCTGCTTGCCTATAAAAACAGATTTACAGCTGAGACCAAGAACCAGTAGAACTGATTTAATTAATTTGTGATTGCCAACTTCGTCTGTACGGAAGAAACTGATTTTATTATTTTAAACACGTACCGCTGTGTAAGATTTATCGTTTGCAATAGAGCAAGGGACATGCTATTTAGGACATTTTATTTATATATGATTTGAATTAATAATTTTAGTTCAGTAATCACGCCACCCAACAATCATTCATCAACAACATCATGATAATTAGCTTCATTATGATTACATTAGATAAATATAATAAATATACAGTTCCACGAGATTAAAACGTATCGGTAATTCACTAATTCACTTTTCGTATCGGATAATTATTTGTAGATTTAATTTCGATACTGCCACATTTTTTAAAGCGTGACTTATGTGGTATCAAATCACTTGTTCGCAACCATGCGTGACAAATAAATAATAATTCTATAATCGTTTCAGATATAAATTATCTGTTTACGAAACCGTTTTAAACGATAGGAATATCAGATGATAAGTTATGGAATTGAAATATGTGTTAAACTCAAAGATTTTAGTATTTAATTGGGCATTTTACCAACTTCCATGTCATTTTCAGAAGAGTGAATTTCTATGGAAACGTTTGGTAAATAAAAACAACATATATCAAACATTAACTTACTGTTTATTTTTTTCAATATGATTCGGGTAAAAATTTAGAAATTGAAGGCAAATTCTGGTAACTTTTGCATAGTCCAAACATTTTATTATACATATAGTTTTATTTAACACATTTTGTGGTCTATGAACCCACAAACACACTCTGACTCTTTTTTAGATATCTGAGGTGGAAATGTATTCGCACATCCCCTACCCCCAAAAATTGCAGGGGTATGTTGGACTCGACCCACACCAGAATCTCTGCTATTCAGAGACTGGGTGAGCAAAAATAGAATGTTGAATTACAACTTGTAATTTCCATCCTCGGTCTAGAACGTATTAATACATACATCCTAAATCTCACAGTCTATTTTCTTAGGTAGCATACTCACTGCTTGCCTTAGAAATTCGAACGAGCCCTCCGATAGGCGAATGCTACACGCTCGATATTTATCGTGATATTTGGATCGTGATCCAAAATTACGATGTGTAGTACATGCGTATCACGATCCGTGATACGGATCGCTGGATTTCTAGAAATCTAAAAATCCACGATCCGTATCAATTATCGTCGATAAATATCGAGCGTCTAGTCTCTGCTCGATATTTATCGCGTCAGTATTTATTCTGCCAGCGATGGAAGAGGACGCGCATATATGGAGGCGGAATAATATAGAGAATTCATACTTGTATTAGAAACATTACCTATAAGTATAGGCTGATTTACACGTATTAAGTTGCCAAGTCTTAACTAAATTTTAAGTAACCGTTTACACGTAAAAATACTAAATAATTAGTTAAACTCATTTATTCGCTCAAGATGGACGACCACAGAACAAAATATTATAGGATTTTCTCTTCCTGATTGGGGATTTACTATATTGTATGCTCCAATACATGATTGTGAAGGTTCTGGGGACTCAACGTAATACGTATTTGAAGAAGGCGAAGGAGTAAAACGGCTACTATTATTCATTGGGGAAGGGGTTCTACTACTGTTCATTAATTGTTGTATACGCATATCGGACAAATAGTTTTGGATATGTTTTTGAGCTTCCAGCGCCGAAAGCAAAAGCATAGCTTTGCAATGACTCCGCCAGCTTATGCTTTTCACTTAAATTTAACTAAATTTTGCCTGTCCAAACGTGTCAAGTGATTAGCCACGCCCACCAACTTAACCGAAAAATAGACAAAATTCTATTCTACCTTGTTTACTTGCAACTAAATTTTAACTTGCAACTTCTTACTAAATTCACTGTTTACACGGGTTAAGTTACTTAAAATTAAGTTAATATTTAGTAAATTTTTAGTCAACTTAATACGTGTAAATCGGCCATATGGGACACCTCAAATGCAAACTAGGCAAACTACAGAAAATAATTTAAAAAATAACAGATATGAAACGATCTGGTGCTGCAGCGGAAAATGTTTACAATTCAAAGTCTTGGATATTGATGTATATCAGCATATACTGATAATAATAATAATAATAATGGCAACGCAAGCTTTCTTAATATTGTTACTCATATTGTAACACGAAATGTACGAGTGTACTCAATGAAATTTACCGTCGTACTGACGCGATCCGTATCGAGTGTGTAGTATACTAAAAAAATACAAGATAAATATCACGATAAATATCACGATAATTATCGAGCGTGTAGCATTCGCCATAAAGCATTTGCCCGGTACCGCACAACCCTCACAAAGGCAGAAAGCAAATTTAAATTTACTGAAATAAAATTGCGCTCCGACCGGAAATCGAACCCAATACCCCTCATCTAGCTTTATTGTTTTTTCTCGGTTTAAAATACAAATCAATAAACTAAAAAAATATTAATAAATTAGTTGAGGCTTATATACAATACACAAATAAGACCAACTCATACTTAGATATTTTTTTTATCTATATAGTCTATATTTTATTACGAACACTTGTTAATATTAAATCCTATTTTGTTCTAGTTCCCGGTTGATGAGTTCGAATCTCCAACCATAAAACCTGAGAAGAGATTCGTGAAATGGCGTGCTCCAGCTACGGATTTTGAACCAGCTAGGGACTACTGGACCGCCACACATTATTATGTCTCTGCAGGTTTGTTTGACTTGCGATACTTTCAAGTTTCAAAACACCGTTATAACATGGGGTAGGCGTTGAAGGCAGGTTGATTCTATTCGGAACCTGTAAAATTGTTATTGTTCCAGTGATCGAACAATATTATAAAAAATCCGATACTGTAAATATAATGCAGAGGGCCCCCGGGGGGGGGGTTCCCCCCCCCCCCCCCCCAAAATATTGATATAGGTTTTTTTAATAGAATCTCTGAAAGCGGGCGCTGGTCCTACAGTAGAGAACGGTGCGACATTGCAAGATGGCGGTGTATGGGTCAGTGACCTTGAAGGACAACTCATCAGGATTCCAAGCACCGAAGCCGAGCTGAACACTACCTTGTTTAAAAAACAAAACTGCATCCCCAATATGGGTAAGATCGAAAAGTACTCTTTGAATACCCTTATATCGGATTTTAATAATCATATTATATAAAAAACAAAAGAATAATTTAATTAATTAAAAGCAGAATTAATTGTAAGTCTTAATTTTCTCCACAGAAAAAACTTTCTGCAATGGCGTCTTTTTTAGACGGGAATCGAACTTACTGTTAGTTAAACGAATTTAAAAATAAACCAAGCGATTGACTCGTGACACCGACAATTAATTTTGCATGAAATCTAGGGTATTATTATAATTAATAACGTTTAAACAATACAGGAACTCATTATCACTGGAACATGACCCCCGAAAAGAGCTGTGATGATATTCTACCGTGGTTCGCGTTGACCAGCAAGTCTGACCTCATCGGAGTGGGCTTTCAGTTCTTCGCCAACCTCCCACCCACGCCTGCTGGCAAACGAGACTGGTTCGAGCGTTACACAGAAAAGAATCCTTCTGGCGTAAGTTTGCTTATTTGGAAATACTAAGTTAGTAACGTGTAAGTCAGCCAAGGTTTTGTGACCGTCAAAACATGATTATATTGATAGTACAAAAACGAGAATTCAATAATATAAAAATCTTCCACATACAAGTCCTTGCTTTCTTATCTTAGACGTTAATAATTCGATTGCAACGGGGAACAAAATTATTAAAGCAAAATATTTTTTTTAAGGAATAATACAATAAGGTAATGCTAATATTACTCGGATACACATATAAATATAAAAATGAATTTTATTTTTTTCTATTCGACGATTTAAACATTGTTGTTATCTATTTAGTGTTAATAACTAAAAATTACTTAATCTTTATGGTTTTTGCGATCTATTTCAGGAAAGTAAAACTAGGTAAACGAGTATTACCAACATTGTGCACAAAAATAATTTCAGTAGAATAGAAACATCTTCGTGTTTTTTTATAATAAAAATTTGCAAAATTCTGAAAAAAAAAATACAAATATAGTTTATCTATCACCCAAGGAAGTCAAAAATGAGAAAACATTAAAACAGTGTTGTTGCCCCAGGGAACCTCAATCGAATTTATCCCATGGTTCAAAAACTAAGACCTAAATCATATTTTTCTATTGTTCAGCAGCTATTTCGCTTAAAAGGAACTGTTTGTTATAAATGCAATAATTTTATTTCAGTACGAGATGGTGACTCCATTTGCACCCAAGTGCTACCTCGATTACGCCTCAAAGTATAATGGTATTGGTCTTCATGTCTACTTCATTGATGACCCGTGGAACATTCGTTGCCAGTGAGTATCGGCTACTTAGTTCGATCTACTGATTATAATTACTATATTTAATAAATGAAATTATTAATATGAAACTTACAATCTTTTAAATTACTATAACAAAAACAATAACTAACCTTAAAATAAATAATTAAAAAATATTATTAAAAGGAGTCCCTTTAGTCCGAAGGGCGAAGATACTGGCAGCGTTCCCCCTTTGGATAGCTAGACTAATTCTTTGTCCGAGGTAGCTGCCGGCTCTTCGGTCTGCTGTGATGTTGACTAACCTTTTTGCTATTTCCTTAAAAAGCCTTATAGCGCTAGGACCCCACGAACCATATTATATACTATATTATATATGACATAACATCATAAAATGCGCCGAGATCCGAAAAGAACAGCCAAGAAAAGCTCTTATACTCCATAGCTATATAGCTCCATATTTATGGGCATTTCTCTACTAAGTGGAAAATTGTTGTCCAAAACTTTTTTTAAAAAATTTTTTTATTTTTTTTTTTTTTTTTTTTTAATAAATAAATTTTTTTTTTTGTTTTCGCCCCGGGCCCTTGTTTTTTTAATTTTTTTTATTTTTTTTTTTCCTTTTCCCCCCCCCCCCCCCCCCCCCCCCCCCCCCCCCCCCCCCCCCCCCCCCCCCCCCCCCCCCCCCATTCCTTTTTTTTTTTTTTTTTTTTTTTTTTTTTTTTTTTTTAAAAAAATATATTAAACCCACTAAACACCCACCACCCCCCTCTAATAACCCCTATTTTTTTTTTTTTTTTTTTTTTTTTTTTAAATACCCCCCCCCCCCCCTCCCCCCCCCCCCTCTTTCCCTTTCTTCCCCCCCCCCCCCCCCCCCCCCCCCCCCCCCCCCTTCCCCCCTTCCCCCCCCCCCCCCCCCCCCCCCCCCCCCCCCCCCCCCCCCCCCCCCGGGGGGGGGGGGGGGCGGGGGGGCGCCCCCCCCCCCCCTCCCCCCCCCCCCCCCCCCCCCCCCCCCCCCCCCCCCCCCCCCCCCCCCCCCCCCCCCCCCCCCCCCCCCCCCCCCCCCCCCCCTCTTTTTTTCTTTTTTTTTCCCCCAATTTTCTCCTTCTTTTTTTTTTTCCCTCTTTTTCCCCCCCCCCCCCTCCTTCTTTTCTCATCTTCTTTTTTCCTCCCCCCTTTTTATCCCCCCCCCCCCCCCCCCCCCCCCCCCCCCCCCCCCCCCCCCCCCCCCCCCCCCCCCCCCCCCCCCCCCCCCCCCCCCGGCGCCCCCCCCCCCCCCCCCCCCCCCCCCCCCCCCCCCCCCCCCCCCCCCCCCCCCCCCCCCCCCCCCCCCCCCCCCCCCCCCCCCCCCCCCCCCCCCCCCCCCCCCCCCCCCCCCCCCCCCCCACCCCACACACCCCCCCCCCCCCCCCCCCCCCCCCCCCCCCCCCCCCCCCCCCCCCCCCCCCCCCCCCCCCCCCCCCCCCCCCCCCCCCCCCCCCCCCCCCCCCCCCCCCCCCCCCCCCCCCCCCCCCCCCCCCCCCCCCCCCCCCCCCCCCCCCCCCCCCCCCCCCCCCCCCCCCCCCCCCCCCCCCCCCCCCCCCCCCCCCCCCCCCCCCCCCCCCCCCCCCCCCCCCCCCCCCCCCCCCCCCCCCCCCCCCCCCCCCCCCCCCCCCCCCCCCCCCCCCCCCCCCCGCCCCCCCCCCCCCCGCCCCCCCCCCCCCCCCCCCCCCCCCCCCCCCCCCCCCCCCCCCCCCCCCCCCCCCCCCCCCCCCCCCCCCCCCCCCCCCCCCCCCCCCCCCCCCCCCCCCCCCCCCCCCCCCCCCCCCCCCCCCAAAAAACCCCCAACCCCCCCCCCCCCCCCCCCCCCCCCCCCCCCCCCCCCCCCCCCCCCCCCCCCCCCCCCCCCCCCCCCCCCCCCCCCCCCCCCCCCCCCCCCCCCCCCCCCCCCCCCCCCCCCCCCCCCCCCCCCCCCCCCCCCCCCCCCCCCCCCCCCCCCCCCCCCCCCCCCCCCCCCCCCCCCCCCCCCCCCCCCCCCCCCCCCCCCCCCCCCCCCCCCCCCCCCCCCCCCCCCCCCCCCCCCCCCCCCCCCCCCCCCCCCCCCCCCCCCCCCCCCCCCCCCCCCCCCCCCCCCCCCCCCCCCCCCCCCCCCCCCCCCCCCCCCCCCCCCCCCCCCACCCCCTCCCCCCTCCCCCCCCCCTTATATAACCCCCCACCCACCAAAGGTTTTTTTTTACTTTTTGTTATGGCGTTCCCCCAACCAAATATTATCCCCCCCCCCCCCCCTCTTTTCTTTCTTCTTCTTCCCCCCCCCCCCCCCCCCCCCCCCCCCCCCCCCCCCCCCCCCCCCCCCCCCCCCCCCCCCCCCCCCCCCCCCCCCCCCCCACACACCCCCCCCCCCCCAAAGTATGTTTTTTTTTTTTTTTTTTTTTTTTTTTTTTTTTTTTTTTTTTTTTTTTTTTTTTTTTTTTCTTCCCCTTTTTTTTTTTTCGGTGTTTGTTTTGGGGGGGGGTGGGGCCGCGGAATACAAATAACAAAATTCATATTAAGTGTATACATATCATTACAGTAAAACGTACTTTATTCCTTAATACTTTAGTATTACTTGGGATGATATGATATGATATGATAATGATAAAAAACTTCGCTGTTTGTCACATAATTGTTTGTGATGATTAAAAATTTATAAGATTATATAGACTATTTATCACTAAATAAATTTTCTTTCGTATTATCAGGGCTTTAATTTTCGTGGTTATTCTTTTTCAGGCCCGGAGATTCTGCAAAGTCTGCAGCTGTCCTGGATCGCGTAAAGCTGAATGGTGCAAGATACGCGAACAAGATGTACGACGAAGTGAAAAGTTATTTTTCGTGAATAATTAAAAACTAATAAATCTGCATTATAAAATTATGTGTTCTAATTTCCCAACAACCTTAATCCCCTTTTGCCCAAAAGGACGTGCTACACGTACTATTTTTAGATGTTTTTTTCTTTAGCTATCTGCGCTATTTTTAAAGACAAAATCAATTGACATTTATTAATGTAGGCAACTTACGTAACTACGTAAAAATAAAATCAATTATTCCAAATATACTGTTCTACCACCAACATGGTTGCAACTGTTATACCACTGTGGCTCCATAAATGAATTATGATTCAATAAGGATAAAAATTTAAAAAGAAAAAACGTTTAGCCTCTACGGGCAAAGGCCATAACGAATCACACAAACGCATTAAATTATTTCTATTATCCCAATTTCAAGTATTAAGACATGCCACTATATATTTAAAAGATTAAGAATTATCTGATTTTAAAACTTTAAATAATAGCTACTTACGATATTAGATAGTTGATATTTTTTTAGAATTAAGTCCTGAAGAGACTTGATTGGAATATCACGAAGATAAATACGCATGAATAATTAATTAATAGCTTCTGAATTATAAGTAGGTACTAATCTTAATCTGTAAATATCTATAATTATAAAAAGAAACGTTTTTGAATGTTTGTTTCCAATAATTTAAAAATGAATTCGGCTGTTTTATAAATAAAACAAAGAAAGAGAGAATCGTGAATTTATTGTTAAAGATTATTTATAAGCACTATACAATTAATATACTAATTTCATTTTTTTAATTAATGCGCAAATCTTTTGATGACATTTTAATCCAGTAGGCATTTTCTTTTAAAATACCTTACAAGTTTTCGCGATACCTGGAAACGTAAGACAAACTAATGACGGACTCTTCTTACACGGTGTTTCCTTGTTTGGTTAGAATGAATATCTAAATATATCTTTGTATCAAGCGAAGTCAAGGCGAATCAATTGTATTCGATAAAATATCAATTAAGTAGTGAATATGCATACAATCTTATCGATAACAATATCTTTGACTTCACTATATATTTCGAGGTGATGTTGGGTGTTTAGCAACAGGGACTATGAATCGGCTATTGTTAGTATTGGCGGTAATCGCTCTTGCGTGCTCTGGCACAGGTAAGGAATTTTTAAATTATCTGTTTGTTTCCGGTTTAAATTTAAATCTGAGCTCAAAAGTGAAATGTTTTTTTTTAAGTTAGTTTGTTAGTTTTCTTTCATAGACAAGCTTTCTGGGCGTGTTTCCTCACCATGTTTACTGTATTATCTATTTTTAAGTACTCACAATAGGAAGTTCACACATTATGCCTAAATTTCATAACTTCGATATAGATCATTAATAAATTTTTTTTCTTAGATACTTTCACATTGATGCCATTACATATTGTTAGGGTAATATCATATCAAACTAATACGCGTCCTGGGAGACGTTTATAAAAAGTACCGGTCCGTCCCATAATTTCTTCAGTATTTATCTAATAGGTATTTTCTGCGTTGGGCTTTTATTTTAATAGGCAATTAATAATAATATATATTTGACGTGTAGGAGTCAGAGTTGTTCTAAGTCTCGTTTCTGAATCGCATCCCTAATACCTGTAAATATGATTTGCTCGGTCCAATATACAGATTTTAGGAAATTCAGAGGCCTTACAAATAAACTTTCCGATAAGCGTGACCCACAAACGAATTTGTATAGGAATGATATTAGCGCTCGCTTTGTCAAGTGACCATTTCCTTACTAATTCTTTTGGCGTTAGTGGGTCATGTTTGGTGCAAAGTATTAGTGAGTTCGATACAATATACAAATTTATGCCGCAAAATTGTCTACTGGTCCGATTTAGATGAAGAAGAAAGAATCGGGAAAAGCCCGAGATATTAATAAAAAAAAATTCCTTTCAACGCAATTTTATTTCAGTTGTTTATGCACTTTTTAGAACAACGTGCATAACATTCTCTATAAATAACACACTTTTGTTCTTTCAGAGGCCGCACGGCTACGTGGACTTAGAGGTGCGTATATTTATTATAATTGTATAATAATTGTTTAGTAAAACCTAAACATAGCAATCAAATATGCAGTATTTACAATTTTCTTAACCTACATATGTAGTTATAATAAAAATAGTTAAAAATTAATAAAAAGAAAATTAAAACAAATTTAAAAAGTTTGGTCCCTGTGGCAGTGTACCTTTAAAACTGGCAGTACTGTTATAAATACATACTTAAATTTATTATAACTTGATTCGTATTGTCGACTAAATATTTTATTTAAAAAACATCAAATGTAATTAATATTTATTATCGCCTTGCAGTAAAATTCAACGTCGGTCTCCGCCCCGGCACTGACTTCTTCTTCGACGTCCCCCGCACTACACTTAATGCTATCTTGAATGGCTGGAGTGTAACCCAAGGAACAGCTAACATCCCTAACTCCAACCTCACCTTGTACTGTGCTTCAGACCGTATTCTGTGCGCTTTCTTCGACACCACAGACAGAATCGCTGGTCTCCAAATTGCTGTTAGTATATTGGATTTTTCTATCTAAATACCCGACCTGCTTTAAATATGCTGTATACTCATAGAAACACTATATTATTACATCTATATATATAAAAGAAAAATGGTCTTCGTTTGAGGCTCCTTCACGCCTAAACCACTGATCGTATCGACATTCGATGCGAAATTTTTCCTAGATGGTTTATGGCTATTTATTTATTAAATTCCAACGTTCCTTCATTTTTTTATTGCTGTTTTACTTTTATGAAAATTTATCCATACGGACTTCACCGCGGAAACATTCGGGGAGGCTTCCTAGAACCTCTAAACGTCAACATCTGTTAAAAACTCGATTTTCGAAATATTTCAATTTTCTTAGCGGGAAGTTAAAAAGAAGAATAATAAAAATATGAAAAAAAATAAAATAATGAAACATAAAATTTATTTTAATTCGTCCAGCAAAGCGGGCGCGAAACGGCTAGTAAAATATAAATGTAAACGATGCAGCTTTAAAGTTGTCTTAGAAAAAATAATTTTTTTTTCTAAAATTTACATTCGTGTTTTTGAATAAGTTAGAACAACGTGTTCCTGAAATATTGACTAAAAGTAAAAACTGGTAATAATTAACTTAATATTTCCATACCTTTCGATAGTTAAAGGTCGTAACGATAGTTTGATAAAAAATATTAAAATTGTGATAACTCAAGCCTCTTAAATCCTGACTTTATTGCTTTCATTATAAGTGTTTTTGTTTTACAGCACGACCAAAGCGAGTTCTCAAACAACCCTTACGATTGGGCCACACAAGGTCACTCGTTATGGACTCCCCCTGTCAGCTTCGGACAAAGGCGCAGAACTTACTGGGTCACCCAGATTTTCTTCATTTCCCCGGGTAAATATGTTTCCTAATATACCATACATACTTGATACCATACTTATTATCTTAGACGCAAGTTAAGCTAATTTTACTGTAAAACTTTACATCTTTGCTTTTTACGATCTAGTTTTCAAGATCCTGTCTACCAATGACAACCAAACGAACCGTGAACGTCTTCCTATAGCTGGTTTTTAGAGATATTTAAAAATAATTTACATAATTTTTGCTCATCCCAGTTTTTTTCTGCATATATATTTTTTAAAGTAATTTATCAAAATTAACCGATTTCTAATAAATGTCAACTTTTTTCACCTATAACCTAATGTAATGTCCTAGATTTAATCCAAAAATCCATATTTCAAAAACTACTAAGCCGATTTTCATGAAACTTAGATAAGACATACCTGTATAAAATAAACCATCTCGGTATTGACTAGCTATACTTACGAAAATTAGCACACTTATATAACATCCAAATATTTTAAAACCATTCATCCATCCTTCTCACGTTGTTATTTATATTATTTAATGTAGAAACAGCCGCAAAGGGCGTACCGGTAACTCCCACGAACGAAGAAAGCATTCTGAGAGAGAACGATCTCTGGGTGACTGGCATTAACAAGGAGATTTACAAAATCTCCGGCGACGAGGAAGAGATCAAAAAGACAATTTTCACCAAACAAGCCTGCATCCCATGGATGGGTGAGTACATCATACAAATCTATGTATTTATAAACAAATACATCGTAAGAAAGTCTAAATTAGCATTTTTATGACGTTTCTAACAAGATACAAACCTTGGCCATAGCACGCAAATATAAAACAATTATTATAAACAACAGTAAAATAAAACAAATTTTAAATCAAAGAATTCGCGTTGTATAAAGTTTAAATTCAGTTACTACGTATTATTAAAACGCCAAACACTGAAACGCCCGAAGCATGGCCGTAGGATTGGCAACAAATCAATCACTCAATTGATTAAAGTAAACAAATTGGTTACATTTTACTAGTTTCATATAGAAGCGTTTGTGTAATTGAATCAGTATTCAACATTACAAATCAATACTACCTAGCACCCGTACTCTGTAACTTTTTGTAGTGAATACTGAGTTTTGTACTTATATCAATATAGTTCTGTCAATATTCTGCTAGAATGGTCCTATCTATATTCGGGTTTCCTGAACTGACCGACGTAGATACTACGATATAAACTGTAATTGTTCAAATAAAACACCATTCCTAAGGCTGAGAATATTTAATACAAAAAACAATTGAGATACTTATACTATTTTTGAATCAAAACGATACCGCGATTCAAGGAACCACAGGCGACATCTATTGGTTGAACATAGAACTATAATTATTTAAACATACCGCCCACCATGGACAGCATGTACATCACTTCCGCCCACCGTGAATAAACTGTAAACAAGTAATCGTAGTGGACTGTAATAGAGTTTAAAAAGTTCGTACAAACCTTTCACAGTAGCTAGAAGTGACAACATACCTATTATATTATACAACAACAAAAAAAATAAAAATAAACAACATCAGATTTACCCAAATATCTTACTTCGTCACAGGCAATACACATAATTTGGTTATAGGACGCTTAAAGATAACATCCTTACATTTAAGGCTAACAACCCTCGTAATATTGTCCGAACCTGTATGTTTATCCGTTATAATCCCTAATAACCATTTTGCTGGAGGAAGATTATCCTCTCGAACTAGAACAATATCACCAACATTCGGTTCTGGTTTTTGATGTGCCCATTTGTAACGTTGCATGAACTGCGTGAGATATTCATTTGACCACCTACGCCAAAAATGCTGCAGCAACTGTTGCGTTAGCTGCCAGCGCTTTAGTGAAGAAACCGATGAGGTTTCATAATTGCTGTCCGGCACCAAGACCAATGGCTCTCCAACAAGAAAATGTCCTGGGGTAAGAGGTGTAGGATCTTGTGAGTTCACACTTAATTGTGACAATGGTCTGGAATTGAGACAGGCTTCTATTTGGTACAGAAGAGTGCTCATCTCTTCAAAAGTCAACGTCTGAGTACCTATCACTCGTTTTAGGTGGTGTTTGGTGGATTTTATTCCAGCCTCCCATAATCCACCGAAATGTGGAGCATGAGGTGGAATAAAATGCCATGTTGTTCCATTTGTTGCCAAACTCTCAGCAATTTCTATTGCCAATGATGACTTTTCTTGGGACCACAATGTTTTGAGTTCGCGTGCGGCACCTACAAAATTTGTACCATTATCACTGTATAGGTCAGCGCAATGCCCACGTCTGGCCACGAAACGCTTGAATGCGGCCAAAAAACCTTGCGCTGTAAGGTCGCTTGCAACCTCCAAATGTACTGCTCTAGTTGCCATACACACAAACAAACATACATATCCTTTGTATGCTCGATGGCCTCTACCTTTGGATGTTCTTATTAAAATAGGACCCGCATAATCCAGGCCGCTTCGATGAAAAGGACGAATTGGAGTTACACGTGAAGGAGGTAACTGTCCCATAAGTTGGTCTCTTGCTTGTGCAGCGTATCGTACACATCGAACACAATTTCGAACGAATAACTTTGTACGAGTTTTAATATCTAAAATCCAGTATTTGGACCGAATATAGTTTATCATTAATTGCGGCCCGCCATGCAAAGTTTTTTCATGAGCGTCCGCTATGATCAAGTCGGTAAGATGTGATTTTGATGGCAAAATCACTGGATGTTTTCTGTCTATGTTGAAGTCAGCTCTTTCAAGACGACCACCAACTCGCATGATACTTTCACGATCCAAAAAAGGAGTCAATACGGTAAGTTTACTTTTCTTATAAATTGGTTTATTATTTCTTAAATCATTGATTTCCAGAAAAAAGTACTCATTCTGACATGCTCTTATAATAATATGTAATGCTTGATTTAGTTCTTTATTCGTTAACCATATAGGAAAACTCTCTTCAGGTCGCTTTAATTTGTTTATAAACCTTCTACAGTAAGCAAATACTCTCAATGATTTCCTTAAAGTCGAAAAATTTGTCCAAAAAATGTTTTGACTACTATCCACCACATGGCATGCCTTCACACCCTTTTCTTCTAAATTTGTTTCATCAACGTTCCTCCGGGGATAGTTTATAGTTAGTTCGCTCAGCCACATTGGA
The DNA here is from genome assembly GCA_905332375.1 of Pieris macdunnoughi. NCBI lineage: Eukaryota > Metazoa > Arthropoda > Insecta > Lepidoptera > Pieridae > Pieris > Pieris macdunnoughi. The sequence continues at coordinate 9,581,055 of CAJOBZ010000005.1, forward strand.
CCATTTTTCCATAAATTAGCCGCTTCACATTCTGATGGACGGATGCCTCACGAAGCGCAGTCTGCTGGATTTTCAGTGGATATTACATGTGCCCATTGATCTCTATTTAAAATACTCAAAATCTCTGAGACTCTGTTTGCAACAAAGGTCTTCCAACGGCTTGGGTGACTACTTAGCCAAGCTAAAACAATGGTCGAGTCGGTCCAAGCGCGCAAATTTTCGTTTTGCACGTGTAGTACTTCAGCAACCTCTCTTAATAGTTTTACTAACAAAACGGCACCACAGAGCTCCAGTCGTGGAATAGAAATTTGTTTAATAGGAGCTACCTTCGTTTTACAAGTTATCAAATGCACATGTACCTTTCCTGATCCGTCAATCACTCGTGAGTAAACTACAGCAGCGTAAGCATCATTGGAAGCATCACTGAAACCATGCAGCTCCATGTGGCGGTGTTTTTGAGTTATTCCAATCCATCTTGGTAAATGAAACTTGGTAAGTGTTATAAGTTCTTCACGGTAAGTCATCCATTCATTTAATAGTTTTTGCGGTAGCTCTTCATCCCAACCGATTCCTGCAAGCCATAGTCGTTGGATAAATATTTTTGCTTTGACTATGGTTGGAGCTATCCATCCCATTGGATCAAACAACTTGGCAATGTCACTAATCACCTTTCTTTTTGTTACTGGGTAACTGACCGGCAGAAGCTGCACAGAATAGTCGAAACTATCAGTACGTCGATTCCAGTTAAGTCCGAGAATTTTTATCACTTCATCCATTTTTAATTCCATATTTTCTTTTATAGCTTCATTATTCTGGTTTATTTTATTTAATACTTCTACACTATTGCTTGACCATCGTTGAAGTTTAAATCCAGCTTTATTTAAAACTTTATTGATTTCGAAAAACAATTCTTTCCCTTCGGAAATCGTTTGGCAGCCCGTTAATAAATCATCCATGAAAAAATCGTTCAAGATACAGTGGTAAGCTACTGATTTTCCCCTTCATCATACGCTGACTGGCGCAGAGCTCTTACCACTAGAAAAGGTGCTGACGCCGTACCAAATGTTACCCTCAACAAACGTAAATGTTGAATGTCTTCTTGAGGGTTGTTCCGCCACACTAACCGTTGATAGTCGATATCACTCTTATCTACTTTTTATTTGATGATACATCTTAATGATATCAGCAGCGAGACATATAGGATGGAGTCTCCATCTCATAACTGTGTGGCGTAGCTCAGACTGTAAAGTGGGCCCCACCATCAATTCACTGTTTAAAGATACGCCATTGTGGTCAGGACACGAAGCATCGAAAACAATTCGTAATTTGGTTGACGGTTTGTCCGCTCTGATAACTGCATGGTGAGGTAAGTAAACACTTTCTGATTTATTTACCTCTTCTGTTGGTACCACCTCCATAAATCCGAGGTCTAAATACTCTTTGATAACATTACCGTACTGAACTTTTTATATCTGGAGTTTTTAATAAGCGTTTTTCGAGTGATAAAAATCTTCTGATCGCTATTTGTCGTGAATTTCCGTACTTGCATACTGGATCGACACTTTTAAATGGAAGTTTAACGACATAACGACCAGACAAGTCTCTTGATGTTGTTTGTTTAAACAAATCTTCGCAACGTTGTTCTTCAGGTGTAAATTGCTTGTTAAGACAAAATTTGTCAGATTCGATTTCCCAGAATTGTTTCAAATCAAACTCTTCGTATTTTACACCAGCATGATGGGAGGTTATATTATGACATCTCGAAGATTCGTCATTGGTATTGTTAATTTCACCAGAAACTATCCAGCCAAACCTCGTGTTTTGGGCAATGAGAGATCCTTGCGGACACTTCATTAAGCCTTCAGTTAAAATATGACAATATACCTCCGCTCCCAGTAAGAGGTCTATTTGGTTAGGTACGTTAAAATTTGGGTCTGCTAGCGTCATTCTTGGTAGAGTTGACCACAACTTGTTCATAAACTTTCTTTCAGGAAGGAATGACGTTAGTTTCTTGAGTACATAAGTCTTGACATTGATGGTAAAAGTCGGATCTTGAATTGATTGTAGTTTAATAAAAACTGCATATTTGGAATTCAGTGATGTGTTCTCATCACCTCCTACCCCCGTAATGACACTATTGGTATGTATTTTCTTCAGTCCAAGAAGTTGGACTGCAGACTCCGTGATAAAGGATGCCTGTGATCCTTGATCCAATAAAGATCTTAGTGTCATTTGAGATCCGAGATTTGTTTCAGCTTTCACTAAAGCTGTTGCCAATAAAACTTGATTCTTATTGCTAGAGAAACAAGTGGTAATTTTAGTTTCTACGATCTCGCCTGTTGTTGTAGCTGTTGCTGCCACAACACTAGTATCTCCTGATTGTAATGTTACATCAGGATTGCTTGAATGTAATAATGAATGGTGTTTCCTTTGACAGATGCGACACCTAGTGGGCAAACGACAAGATAAAACCGTATGATTTGAACCTAGACAATTATAACATAAATTTGAGGTTTGGACAAATTTACGACGGGCAGATATATCTTCTTTTGCAAATTTCTTACAATTTCCCAATTTATGACTATTTTCGAAACAAAAAGAACATGAAACAACATTTTTATCTCTATTATTACTTATAACATGTGCTTGAGTAATTTTTATATTTTTAGAATCTAAGAATTCCAACGCCCTAAACCTATGCTCCAAAAACTCTAAAAATTGGCTTAATGTTGGCAATTCACTGGTCAAATCACAAATCCTAGCCTCCCACTTTTACGAGACTCGGTATCTAACTTTAATACTAAGATATAAATGACTATAGAATCCCAATTCTCGGTATTTACTCCCACATTTTTTAAAGCATGAAGACACTCGTTTGTTGTATCAAAAAGATTTTTTAAAGCACTTGACATTTCATGTACAATATTTTTCTGACTAAAAAACTTCTTTAAAATACAATTAGTTGCATATCTCTTATTATTAAACCGATGCTCTAACAGTTCCCAACACACAGCATAGTTATCACTAGATATTGGTAGATGACGCAAAAGCTGCTCAGCTTCTCCCGATAAATAACTTTTTAAATAATGGAGTTTCTGGACATCCTGTAGAGCTTGATTATTATGAATGAGAGATACATAAAGATCCCGAAATGTTGCCCACTCTGCATATTTTCCCGAAAACATTGGGATAGCAATTCTAGGTAATTTGACCCCACTCTGCTCTGCATCATGACTCGCTTCTGAAGCTGAAGAAGTTTTCTTCTGTGCTTGAACACATATTTTTAAACACTCCTTTAATTCAGACTTATAATCAGTATACAATTCCTCAACTAAACCATAAATATCCTTAATAAAATATCCCGACATTTCTAAATCATCCTTTTCTGATTCGCATATTAGTTTCTGATGCGTTGTGTCGAATGATTCCCAATACTTCTCCAAAGTCTCAGTTCGTGTTTCAATATAAGACACAGTTATTCTGTCCTTCGGAGATTTTTTAAAGTTGGTAAAGGCTCGCTGAATTTTCTTTTGTATATCTTCTAGTAGTCTTATCAACGAATCCATTATAAATATCGGAATTTTTTTTTATTTTTTAATCAGTGAGCAAATTTTTCTAAGTCCGGTATAGGTGAAATTTTTCTAAGTCCAGTTTACTCGAAATTTTTATAAGTGTTTAGTTATTATTAACTTAGGAAAAATTGGTCATGGATTCCCCGTATAACCACTATTTCGGTTAAAATTTTACAAGTCCATTCACACTGTTAATTTTCTAAGACATTTCTTCCTAGTGGTTAAGTGTTATTTTTGCTAGTCACCTCTTCTGCTTAATATAGATTTTCTACTTACAGTTTTAGACTATACCAATTTTGCTCACTGACTTTTAGCTGGAACTGCTCTACTCCGTTTCTCCACCAGATGGCACCACTGTCGCTTAATTCTTCATTATCCGGCTCGAAGGACCATGTTCAAATAAAACACCATTCCTAAGGCTGAGAATATTTAATACAAAAAACAATTGAGATACTTATACTATTTTTGAATCAAAACGATACCGCGATTCAAGGAACCACAGGCGACATCTATTGGTTGAACATAAAACTATAATAATTTAAACATACCGCGATTCAAGGAACCACAGGCGACATCTATTGGTTGAACATAGAACTATAATTATTTAAACAGTAATATTACTTTAATTACCTATTTAGAAGTTATAATATATCTTCATCAGGTGAACACTACTACTACAACATGACCGAAACCACTCCCTGTACCGCGGAAGGAATCTTCCCATGGTTCCCTCTTGTTGACTCTGGCAAATTGGAAGGTGTTGGGTACCTAGTTGCTGGCAAATTGGATCTCGTTAGCGGCAGACGTGACTGGTTCGAGCGACCTGGAGAAGGCGCTGTCAAGGTGGGTTATTTTAAACATTGTTGATAATACTACTTTGCTATACAAATTTCGGTGCCACAGTGACGGCTCACGGCATAATATCAATTTAGAATAGAAATACTGTTAATAGCGTTCCACACAAAGTATAGAAAAAAATGCGTCTAGCAGCGGTTCATTAATCGTTGCTTTCTAGCAATATTATGAAATTTAATAATACCTACCTACCTACCGGTGGATTAAGACGTGTATGAGAATAAAAAATGTTTGTAAGAGACTTAAACCAATATTGCTTGTTACTTAGAATTTTAGCTAATGGCGTCTAATAAAAAAAATTAATTTTTTTTGGTTAGAGTAATGAAGTAGTTTCTCCTAAGTTCTTGAGAATAGATTCGTCAAATATTGGGATTTTGTATGCAAATCAGCAAAACCTTGCGTTTTTTGAGCTTTCTCCGCCCTCTCGTATATTTTGGTACTAACAATGATAAGAATTAATCTTGGCGCCTAAGTTGACCAATTTATGCATGGCTGGAGATCTTATGCAAATAATTACAAAATATGTGTTTACTAACTATATTTTATTATTATTATTTTTAGGCAATCGTACCCAGGGGACCTCAGTGCCTCTATGACTTGACTAGGAACGTCGGAATTGTTACCATGCACATCTACTTCACTGACCAACCTTGGTACATTGGTTGCCCAATTTGGTAAAAGTTTAAATTATAAGTTGTAATTAAATTATTAAAATGAGATTGTGTTTTTTTATATTTACCTTAGACACTTAAAATTACACTATTATTATTAATAAAATAAGTTATTTTTAATTAACCATAACCCTTTATCAAGTATGTGATTTAATTAGTAATGGGTATTCAAAGAATAGAGTTAAAACATTATAAACTTGTATTCAAATAAAATGCATTAATCAACGCCAATTGGAGTTTTGAAAGATTTCTTCTTGATCTTCTGTTGTCTTCGCTTAAGATGCCTCTGTATTCGGCTAGAACCTTCCTTCTTTAATTCTTCATATTGCTTTACTAGTGATTCAACCCGCATTTCCGCTATAAAATAAAAAGTGCATGTGTAATTTTTTAAATTTATTACTCAAGTAACTAACAGAATGTTAAAAACAATTGATAAACACTCTTATATTTATTAGTCCATTAGTTGCTTTAATTGGCTTCGCCTGTATGCATTTATTTAAAAATTCTAATTTACATTCAAGAATTTTTCAATCTTAATAATAATCTAATTCTAATTCATTAAAGTACGTTAATATGTTTAACTATGAATGCTTTTATATACATACTTATTGCATTATTTATTAGAATTTAACTTGCCATTTCTCATAAACCCTACTTCAATTAATAAGTGATAATCATCTAAAAAAAATTAATTTATATTTTGTGTAATTTGTGTTTAGTGACAAGTTCTTACCAAAACAATAAATAAAATAATAAAACCTACTGTAATACTTCAGATAATGATTTAAACTCTTTATTTTATTTATAATACAAAGGATATTGTTATTTATAGAGTTGGAATATATTATCAACTTACATTTCTTTTTAAAGTGTGGTTGTTGCCCTTGCTTAAACTGTTCTTCTACTTGCTGTGCCTCTTTACTTCTTCTTTCTTTCTCTTTCCTATCATTCTTGTTAGTTCTTATCTTATCCTTTAGCCTTTGTAACAGACGCTTCAACTGAATTTGTTTTTCAGGATCTGTGGTTAGTTTTAATTCTGCCTTTATAGCTTTCATATCACTAACTTGCATATCAGATAGGAAACCATAGTCTTGAGAAAATTGTTTCTTATCAAAAGTTCCACATAATGGGTCAAACCTGTGGTAAGAAATAACATTACTACGAAGGCCTAGTTGTTAAAGTAAGGCAATCAATTGATTTAGTCTAAATAAATAAATGTTCATACATCCATTTATTAATCAAAATAATTATAGATAAGACGTTGTCGTACTTATTATTTTACATATAAAACAATAAAGAAAAACAATATGATTTAAATAATAACAAAAATCAATGTGTATTTTAAATTAAGGATAAATTACAATTTGTCTTGAAGGTCAATGATTTTTAAAGCAGTTGATGGTAGTCCCGGTAACTGCAATTGTCTTCATGACTTCACATATAAATTTTAACAATACACTTGACTTTTATAAATTACTGTGCAAATGCTGTATTTAATATGTTTGTTTTAAAAATATTATTATATTTACAGCTCTGACTTCTAATACTAATATTTTCTGTAGTACTCAATTATTAATTTCAAGACTATAAAAGTTTAAAGTTATGTACAGATAACATTCAGGGAATAAAAATTGATGAATAGCACTAAATTAGGAAGAAATTAATTTATAGCCCAAAGAATCATATATATTTTATAAATTAACCTAATTCTAAAAACAGACAAGATTCGGAATTTAGGATAACCACAAACTTTCCTTTCTTCAAAACCTATGATCTATCTAGGACCATATTTTGATATAATATGGTAGTGGTAGTTTTTGCTTACTTATCTCTAAAGTTTGCCTAGAAGTATCAAAGCAAGCCTAAATAAATATATTCATTTAATAGTTCCTGATAATTAATAAAAAATTACCTTGGATCACGGGCCTCTATCTTTTTCACAGAGCCAATATCAAGATGCATTTTTACTGGTCTTTTGGAACTCACTTCCCTAGGTCTATTTTTATTCTCCCTTTTAAACACCTTAGGCTTTAGTTCAACATTACTTGTGCCAAATACAACCTCTTTATAAACTTTAGCACCAACCTTCTCTTTTAACTTCTGGAGATCTTCAAAGGACATGGTTGATAACTCTTCCTTAATAGCAGTCTACAATAGGTAAAAATCAAAAAGTAATATTTGATAACAAGGTATCTCAAGTACCATTGCATTAAATATTACTTACCCTTTCATCATCGTCAATATCAGAGAGCTGTTCGTTATCACTATTTTCCATGGTCTTTATATTTTTAGATAATCGTATAAAGAATAAATAATTAAGTTTAGGTATGATGTACCAAATAGAATTAATAGGTTATCTCTGTCACACTGTGTATGAAAATCAGAATTGAAACTATGTAATGAAAATATGTAATAAGTTATGATTAAATATTTAATCCAATAGAATAAGTTTTTTGGAACTCAAGTCTCAACATAATACATATGAACATAGAACAATAATTTACTTTTAAGTTTTATTACAGATATGATATTTTTTTTATTTTTTTTTATTTTATGGCCTGGTAACGAGACCTTTAAGCCAAATCTTATTTTCGGTCACTAAATTTCACTTATTTTCACTTCATTTAATTTCACATGTTATTCTTATTCCAACATTCCACTTGTTTTCTTAAATCTTCCCTACGGTATTTTTAACGTATTTATATAATGCTCTATAACACTTTTTGTTTTTGAGCAAATCACACAACTGGCGGCGGGAGGGATCACTAACTTCCATTATTTCACTTGCTAATAGTAGTCTATTAAAAATGAAAATTTGGTTTTGGCATTTAAAAAAATATGATTCATATCTGCGATCTCGTTAGTGCAGAAAGAGCAAACATTGTTATCTATAATATTAAGTTTAGCGAGGTGTGCGGGTGCAGTGTTGTGACCAAAACGCAATCTGTTGATTGTGGTAACGAACTCACGACTAACTGTATCCAACTCATAATCTTCATACCAGGGTCTTCTCAGTAAATTTTCTTGTATACTTCCATACCATTTTCCTTTAAGTTTTTGATCTTCTTTCCATAAATTTGCCCATATATCTTTTATTGAATTATTTATATTATAATAATAATCGGTCATAGGAACATGTACCACATTTCTGACATTAAGAGTGTTAATCCCTTCATATGCAGCTTTGTCCGCTATTTCATTACCAGTAATACCTTTATGTGAGGGTACCCACATAAAGGCAATAGTTACATCTTTCTTATACAACCGCAAGACAGTATCTTTAATTAAATAGAGAATATAATTGGTTTTAAAATTATTAAGAGTAGCATGCTTAAGACTATTTAAAAGACTCAAAGAGTCTGTCAAAATTAGAAAATATTTACAATTGTTTATAGAAGTAATCGATTTTAAAGCTGCAAAAACTGCATATGCCTCTGCTGTAAATATGAAGCAGTTTTTATCTAGAACAAAGCTTTGAGCAACATCTTTTTGGGAATCATATACCGCACTTCTCACAAAATCATTGCCTTTACTGCCGTCAGTATATATAGTATAGTACTTGTTATTTTCTTCTTTGAAAGCCAGTAAGTCCGAATTATTTTCAATTGAATTTGATAAAATCGTAATAGGATGTGTGATACAACTGTATGAATGAGTGTAACACGACCAGTGAGAATGTTTTTTGATGTTTGAATAATGAGATTGTATTTCTGTAAAGATCTGGCACAAAGTTGGAGATGTACCTGTCAGAAGATCATTTGGTGAAGTGAGAGGACCATCTATATTGATAGGGTGAGGTATTATCCTGTTTATAATTTGTAAATTATTTGATGATAATAGTTTCAGACAGTATCTTTCTGTAAGCATAAGTCGTCTCAATATCAATGGCATAATATTAGTTTCGACTTCCATGGCCCTTATGGGAGTCGAACACATTGCTCCTGATATGATCCTCAAAGCCCTGTTCTGCAATATATCCAATTTATGTGTATGAGTGCTATTTAAATAAGCCAAAGAACTGTAATCAAAATGACTTCTTACAATAGATTTATATAATATAGATAGTATTTTGGGATCTGCACCCCATGAAACACCTGCTAGACATCTTAAAATGTTAACACCTCTTAATGCATTTCTAGATACATATTTAATATGTTCTTCAAATGACAGCTTCTGGTCAATGATAATACCCAAAAATTTGTGTGAGGTGACTCTTTGAATGACATCACCATTATATACAACATCTACTATTGGTGTGTCTTTTCCAAATATCATGGCATTACTTTTGGCAGCATTTATTTTCAAATTTAATCTGTGTTGATAATAATTACTTAACTGCTTTAATCCAGTGTTAACATTTTCAATGGCTACTGTTAAATTTACATCAGAACTATACAACACTAAATCATCTGCAAATTGAAGTATATTTACATTTTTAGTATTTACATATTTACATATCTCACAAGTATACAAGTTATATAACAAGGGCGATAAAGTTGCACCTTGTATAGTACCCTTTGATGCAGTTCTAGGTCCATACAAGATATTGTTATGCCTAACATATAGTATTCTGTTAGTAAGGAAATCATAAATCCATTTAGATAATTGTCCAGGTATACCAGAATTACTGAGTACTTTCACCAGTATGCCAGGATCCACACTGTCAAATGCACCTTGCACATCCAAAAATACACAAACTGTGTGTAATTTATTGTTTTTTGCATTTTTCAGGTCGGATATCAGAGAAATGAAGCTATCGGCACAGCTTCTTCCTTTACGGAAGCCATATTGAATATGTGGTATGACATTATTGGATTCTGCATACCAGTCAAGTCGAGATTTTACCATGTTTTCAAATATTTTCCCAATACATGATGATAACGAGATTGGACGATAGGAACTAATCTGTTCAGGTGACTTATCTGGTTTTAATATAGGTATTACACATTGAGTTTTCCATGAACTTGGTATGAGTTTCTTATGCCAGAGATTATTAAGAATATTCAAAAATATCTTTTGTACAGATTCAGATAAATGTTTTATTAATAAATATGGAAAATCATCTAAACCAGGACTAGTATTTCTTCTAGATTGTATACTCATTAAAAGTTCAGACCATGAAAAAGAATCCAGTAAAAATGTTGATTGAGGATTCTCATTGTTAATATTAAAATAATTGTCTAATGAATCTGAATCAACTAAATTGTTATTATCTGATAACTTATCTAAAAGTGGCTGTACAAATTCATCCCTATATGATTTATTACCAGTTCTGATTCCCTTAAACTTTTTAATGAGATTCCATATTTGACTGATGGGTGTAGTTCTATTGAAACTATTGCAAAAACCAATCCAACTGATTTTTTTTGCTCCTTTATAGTGCGTTTTTTTAAAGCATCTAATCTTTTATAGTTGATGTAATTATATTCTGTTGAATTGTTTCTATACAATTTCAGGGCTTCATATGATTTTTAAAAGGCTTGTTCACATATACTGTTCCACCAGGGGCTGGTGGTCTACTCCTAAAGTTAGTCCTAGTGAATCTAGGAACTACCATTAGTTTGAGTTTATTAAGCCGACTACAAAACTCATCATAAGATTTCATTGGACTCTCTTCACTAACCATCATGTCATGGAAGACCAAACCAGACAATTCGCTATACTTTGTCCAATCTGTTTTATCATATAAAAATCTGTCAACATGTTTATTAATTGTGTATCTTTCAATGCACATTGTAATGTTAGTTATGGTTGGATAATGATAACTACCCATAGCATCATCATGTACATACCATTCACAAAGTGGAGCCACCTGTGGACTAACAAAGCTTACATCTATTGCTGAGGGGTTGCGTGTAGGATAATTTACTGTAGTAAAACTACCATTATTCAAAATACATAAATCACATTCATCAATTATATTATATAAGTTATTGCCTCGACTTTTCGTAGACAGGCATCCAAAAGCAATATGATGTGCATTGAAATCACCACTAACAAAAATAGGTTTTGGTAATCCTCTTATAATATTGTGCAATCTATTCATTCTTATATTCCTACTGGACGGAGGACAGTACACACAAAGAATAGATATAGTAGTATTTTCTGTGTATATACTTATGGCTATTGTCTGTATATCTTCATAAAAAGTAGTATTTATGACATTATGTTTTAAATATGGTTTAATTAATATTCCTACACCATTACGAGGATTTTTTGAATTTTTATTGTAGAAATTATAACCAGAAATATAAAAAGAATGGTGTTCTTTTAACCATGTCTCATTAAGTAAGCAAATATCAATATTTTTTTTCATTTAAGAATTTTGTAAGAAGATGTTTTTTATTATTTGCACCTTGAACATTAAATTGCGCAATACGTAGAGAGTGTGTTATATATGGTTGTGTATCCATTATGTTGACAGATTCTTAATAAGTATATCTTTTATAAATGTTGCAGTGATGGGTTCATTATCAACCTTATTACCTATTTGAACCAGTGTTTGTACCAGGGCCATAAGTACATCACTGTTTTCAATTATTTGTAATTTTATATCATTAATACTATTTACAGATTTATTTACATGTTTTACATTAGGTTTATTATTTACATTAATTACTTTTTTATTTATAGGGTTGGAGCGTGGTGGAAGAGGAGGGAACTCATCATTATCTTTTGTATTGGCAACGCTTGCATAAGTTATTTTATTTTTCTTTTCTAATGTTTTCTTCATTTTAATGGGACACAATTTAGAAATAGCTAAATGAGGTCCGTTGCAATTAGCACAGCAAATCTCATTTGGCTTAGTGCAGTCTTTATAGGAATGTTCACCTGAACAAATAGAGCAACGCTCTTTGCCATTACATATTTTTGCAAAATGATTGAATTTAAGACATTTAAAACATTGTTGCAGAGGAGGAACATATTCAAATATTCTATAAAAAAATAAGTCGTATTGGACACTTTCAGGTAAAGTATTTGCCAGAAATGTGATACTTACAGTTTGTGTTCTGACTAATTCATTACCAATTTTTTTCACAAATCTCCTAACTGCTATTATTTCATTTGTAGAAGTCAATTTAGCAAATAGTTCTCTATTTGTAATATTTGTGGGTACAAATCTGATAATACCAGTTTTCTCAATTTGAGCTGCTGGAATATATGCTCTCATTTCGTGTTTATCAAGAAAGCTGTTATTATTTATCAAATTGTTAGCTGTATTATGTTGTCTGAAGATCACAACAATTTTATTTGCGCCAATACGCCTTATTGCCACCACACCTTTAATATCGGAAAATATCTGATTCAAATATATTGGGCTTTTATTTCCCAGCTTGTCTTGTATATTTTTGCTCTGAATGAAAACCTTAAATTCTGTGTTAATTGCATTTTCAGGATATAACCTTTTATAATTGGGCTTGCGATATGCCATATAAGAGTCTTTCTCACCACTTCCGCCGCCAGCATCAGAAACATCTTGGAGATCTTCTAACCGCCGCGCCGTCGTGGTCTTTTTTGAGGTGGGCGGGTCAAACCCGCCCCCCTCGTTTCCTTCCATTTTAATTATTTATTCACTATATTTATATTTAATTTGCCAATTTATACTGTTATTTACAAAGAAATAATATTTATATTAATTAAAATACAATTTTGAAAAAAAAAATTGAACCGCGCTTTTTCAACTTCCCGCCAAGAATTACAGATATGATATGTTATTAAGCACAGACTATGAGATTAGACACTAGACAGATCAATAGAGGTATTAACCACAGATTCTGCAGTGAACGATGTTTTTTTATTATTATAAGGGTAACATCAAAGACGAAAGAAAGAAAAGATTCATCATGGGACGTCAAGGCAGAATACCATGCGTATCACCTTGACGTCCGTCATTCCACAACTGAGCGATTCTTAAGGCATTTTCTGCCGGGCACCACCACTATGTGGAACCTGCTACCCACTGAAGTATTTCCGAACCAATTCGACTTAGGGTCCTTCAAGAAAAGAGCGTACCAATTCTTAAAAGGCCGGCAGCGCGCTTGCGAGATTTCTGGCAGTGCGAGTGTCCAATGGCGGCGGTATCACTTAACATCAGGTGAGCCTCTTGCCCGTCTGCCTCCTGGAACATTAAAAAAAACACAAATATACAAGAAACTATGTATTAACAAAAACAATTTTTTAATGTGTAAAGTGTGTGTGTGTGTGTGTGTGTGCGTTTTAATGGTTTTTGTTTGTTTGCCACTACCGAGTTGAACAAATTGTGCTAGCATTTACTGATATTAAAAAAAAAATAACACAATGTGAGATTTATAATAAAGTGACGATGAATTTTTAAACAAGATAAACCATACATTTTGCAATTGACTTCAACAGACTAATAAACTTTGATTGGTAAATAGCCTAATAGTTAACGACAAATTATTACGACGGTTACAAAGTCGTTAAAGAGGTATCATAGAATGAGAAATCCGCTGGGAACATTTTCCTCGGGACGTTTCCGGTTTCACAAAATATTAAAATACTATTTATAATTGAAATAAACGCTATTTATAATAATAATGAATGTAGTTCTCATCCTTTCATAAACTTTTAATTTGGTTTTCCTCGCAATAGAGAAGGCTATTTAAGTTTTGAAAAGATTTGGCCGTTTTTTAAACATTTTCACAGTTTATAGTCCTTCCAAAAGTTCCTTCATATCTTCAAATTTCATATTTTTCTTATTATTACCACGACTCTCCAAATTCTTTTCCTTTTTTAATTTTAACAGATTAAGGAATTTATCGCAAAGTGCTTTTTCCATGTCTATTTTAAGATTTAAAAATTCTTCTGTATCTTTAAGGCACTTTTCATACTCTAAATGCATACTCCTGCATTTTTGTTCCCAGTAATATGCTTTGCGTGTTAATTGTTTATTTAAGGCAAGCAATACTTCTAATAAATCTGGTTGCATTTTTTTTGGTGATGTATCTGTTTCCACTGGAAGAAAACCTTCTATAATAACCGTATTATCTACTTTTCGTTTCCAATAAAAGAAACCACTTTTTAATTCAAACACGTAATTATTTTTTTGTAGAGATAAGCATTGCTTAAGATTGTTAAAATACTCTTTTTCTGATATTTGAAGGTTTCTGCTAAAACTTGCTAAACGATTTGGCGAAAATTTTCCTTTCCAAACCTTTTCTTTAGCAAATATATAGATTTCGAAAGAAGTTGTTTGCCAGCCGATTAATAAGTAAAGACACTCTGTCAATGTATTTATTTTTGTCACAGTTATAACTTCATCTAAATCCATATTGAATAATCATATACAATATTATTATTTCGCTTTTTTATATTTCACACCCATTTTGGTTTTTATTTTTATTTTGCAAAAAAATTGTTTTGACCTATGTTTCAAAATATTTTACTTGTCAAAAATAAAAAGTTACAATTTTTTTTTTTGAGAAAAACCTATGCGTTAAAATAATCACAATAGCATAAAAGCACTAAAGCATTTAAAAATAAGCACGATATCATAAAAATGTGCTCTTTCTCTATATTCTTTCGATCTTTACAATTTGGCCACGTTTTCATAAGCATTTATTAGAGAAGGTGTTTTTATTATGATTTTAAGGACTGCTTATACATTATACAACTTTCTTTAGCTTTAGGATATTAGAGTCGTTACAAAGCTTACCAACTAGTCGTTAGACTGACTAGTTGGTAAGCTTGGCTTACAATTTCTTTCCTCCAATATTATTAACTAGCAAACCCTAACTAAGGTCGTGCGTTTAAATCACGAGTCACTGACAATCGTGTTACGTATCTGTGATTTAATGTTGTCTATGTGTTTCCGTTACCTGTACAGTATGTCTCGGACCGCTCTGTCATGGCTGAATATATATGTGTGTGAATAATTGCAATGTAGTCTTATTTTAATAACCGCTTACCTGGCCACCCACTATAACATGGTGTCAGAAGTTTAAGTAGTGAACCAGAAAAGAACACAGAAGCCGACAGAGATAAACGCTACAAAAATTTTCACGTAAAACGTCGCCGCGTGGTTCAGCCTAAAAATGTCGGATAAAAGTACAAGTTGTCCTCTGCCGCCGAGTAATTTCAGTATTGATATTAACGCCTCGAATATGCCTTTGGCTTGGAGAAACTTTAAAACTAGTCTTGGTATTTATACGATTGCCAACGATTTGGAAAAAGAATCAGACAAAAGAAAGGTAGCCATTTTGTTACAAACTATTGGCTCAGACGCTCTCCAAATATTTTACTCGTTTAATACTGAAATAGATAAGATCACCTACAAGGATCTACTCGCCAAATTTGAAGACTATTTTACGCCGCGTGTGAATATATCTGTCGAAAGGCATAAGCTGTTCAATAGAAAACAAGGTCCAGATGAAGAAATTGAGACATATGCCACTGATCTCAAGAATCTAAGCATCCAATGCAATTTCGAAGGTCTTGCGGACGATATAGTAAAGGACATATTCTCATGGAACTTAAATTCATCTTGCTCATACATCAGAGAACGTATCCTGATCGAGAAACCATCTTGGGTTGGGTTTGAGTCAAAGGCACCTGAATTTGATGATACTGATTGTGCAGGAGTCTCGGGGACCCTTGATTGGAACACCTCCAAGTGATTTTAGCTTTCGGATAGGCGTCAAAGTATTTTTAAAAATATTTTTTAACTTTTGTGAATTGTATTGAAATTTATAAACAATCCGCCATTATCTAAACTTTTCTATTGGTTACAAGAGATGTGACATTCTCGATTTCTATTGGTTATAAGTGATGTGTCATTGTCGTTTTCTATTGGTTATAAGTGATGTGACATTTTCGGTAAATTAATTGGATCGATTATTTTCTCATTTGTTATTTTTAAAGTTGAACCTAATCGAATCGATTATTTCCTCATTTGTTAATTTTAAAGTTGAACCTAATCGAATCGATTATTTCCTCATTTGTTAATTTTATAGTTGAACCTAATTTAAGCATTACTTGTGAAATGTACATACATTACATTAACTTCATGTTTTAATTAATGTATGGTTCCGAAAATTATTAAATTATTCAAATAGTACCCAAAACCGAATCAGAGCACCCCACTATCCACGTGGTCTTATCTGCCTTACCCCTAGAGTGTATATAAATAATCGGAGGCGCGGAGGAAGAGCCTCCGCAACCTCGGCTTTTTGGTCGCCTTCGGCGACCAGCCTCAGCCGCTACAGCTTTCATAATGCCTGTGTTTTGGTACGCAAGGGTGGAGGGGCTGCATTTCCCGTAGCGCCGGAGCTGTCCACAAAAACAAATATTATTTAGATTGGTTAGGTTAGAGTTAGTATATGAATATTTGGTCGCCGAAGGCGACCAGGACGCCGAGAAGCCGAGGCTTGAATAAACAATTACTATTTAGATCGGAGCTGTTCACAAAAAAAATATTATTTAGATTGGTTAGGTTAGAGTTAGTATATGAATATTTGGTCGCCGAGAAGCCGAGGCTTGAATAAACAATTACTATTTAGATCGGAGCTGTTCACAAAAAAAATATTATTTAGATTGGTTAGGTTAGAGTTAGTATATGAATATTTGGTCGCCGAAGGCGACCAGGACGCCGAGAAGCCGAGGCTTGAATAAACAATTACTATTTAGATCGGAGCTGTTCACAAAAAAATATTATTTAGATTGGTTAGGTTAGAGTTAGTATATGAATATTTGGTCGCCGAAGGCGACCAGGACGCCGAGAAGCCGAGGCTTGAATAAACAATTACTATTTAGATCGGAGCTGTTCACAAAAAAAATATTATTTAGATTGGTTAGGTTAGAGTTAGCATATGAATATTTGGTCGCCGAAGGCGACCAGGACGCCGAGAAGCCGAGGCTTGAATAAACAATTACTATTTAGATCGGAGCTGTTCACAAAAAAAATATTATTTAGATTGGTTAGGTTAGAGTTAGTATATGAATATTTGGTCGCCGAAGGCGACCAGGACGCCGAGAAGCCGAGGCTTGAATAAACAATTACTATTTAGATCGGAGCTGTTCACAAAAAAAATATTATTTAGATTTTTTTTTTTTTTATAGAACGGGGGCAAACGGGCAGGAGGCTCACCTGATGTTAAGTGATACCGCCGCCCATGGACACTCTCAATGCCAGAGGGCTCGCGAGTGCGTTGCCGGCCTTTTAAAAATTGGTACGCTCTTTTCTTGAAGGACCCTAAGTCGAATTGGTTCGGGAATACTTCAGTGGGCAGCTGGTTCCACATAGTGGTGGTGCGCGGCAAAAACTGCCTTGAGAAACGCTCAGTTGTGGAACGTCGGACGTCGAGGTGATACGGGTGGAATTTCGTATTCTGCCTCGACGTCCGATGATGAAACTCAGCTGCAGGTTCTTCCGAACAACTCCTCTGAACACTCTCCATGGTAAATGCGGTAGAAGATGCAGAGTGACCCCACATCTCTACGCAACGCCAAAGGATCAAGCCGCTCGGAGAGGGATTGGTCGTCAACGATTCGAACCGCTCTGCGTTGTATACGGTCAAGTGGAAGGAGCTGGTACTGGGAGCCCCCGCCCAGAGGTGAGAGCAGTACTCCATGTGGGGCCGAATTTGCGCTTTATATAGTTGCATGCGGTGGCCCGGAGTGAAGTACCGTCTCGCCTTACTGAGCACACCAAGCTTTTTGGAGGCTAATTTAGCCTTTCCCTCCAAGTGACCGCGAAACTGAACGTCGCTCGATATGTCAACGCCAAGTATTCCAATGCTGGCTGTGGCTTTAAGAAGAGTGTTTTCGAAAAGAGGAGTAGCGACAAAGGGTGTTTTTTTAGCGGAAAACGCGCAAACTTGTGTCTTCTTGGGGTTAAATTGGACTAGGTTTTGTCTGCCCCAATCTGAGACTCCACGAAGTAGAGTTTCAACTTCAGACACAAGTTTGTTCCGGTACTCATCAACAACTGCCCGAGAAATACCTGCCCGGCCAGTGTAAAAAGTATCCCCAGTACTGTCATCCGCATAGCAATGAATGTTGCTAAGTTTCAACATATCATTGATATGCAGAAGAAATAGGGTCGGGGATAGAACACAGCCTTGTGGGACCCCAGCGTTTACGGGTTTTAGGTCGGAACATGCTCCGTCGATGACGACCTTGATGCTCCGATCGGCCAGAAAGCTGGAGATCCAATTGCGTAATTTCTCGGGAAGCCCATAGGCTGGAAGCTTCGAGAGCAGTGCTCTGTGCCACACCCGATCGAAGGCTTTCGCTATGTCCAAACTAACCGCTAGCGCCTCCCCTTGGACTCAATTGCCTCTGCCCATCTATGTGTAAGGTATACAAGAAGGTCACCAGCCGAACGACCACGACGAAAGCCGTACTGATAATCGCTAATCAGCTGGTGGCCCTCTAGATACCTCAAGAGCTGGCAATTAACAATGGATTCCATTATTTTGGAGAACAAGGAGGTTATAGCTATTGGGCGATAGTTGGACGGATCAGAGCGATCGCCTTTTTTAGGGATCGGATGTATCAAAGCGGTCTTCCAGCACTTCGGGACAGTGCCGAGCGAGTACAGGTACCGGAAAAGGCGCGTTAAGACCGGAGCCAACTCAGGAGCACAAGTACGCAGCACAATTGGGGGGATACCATCCGGCCCGCTCGACTTATGAATGTCCAAGGAAGATAGTGCTTTGCGGACAGCACGTTGCCGGAATGTGATTTCCGGCATCGAAGAATCACACCGCGAAATGGTCGGTGGTGATCTCCCTCGGTCATCCAAAGTCGAGTTAGACGCGAAGAGACAGCCCAAAAGGTCAGCCTTCTCCTTCGCAGTGTGGGCCAGAGAGTCATCCTCCTGTGCAGTGGCGGAATGGCGGGCTGACAAAAATTCCCTTGGACAGCTTTGGCGAGAGACCAGAAGGCTCGAGTCCCTGATGGGAGTTGGGCCAATCTCTCGCCAAATCTGGCAATGTGCTCTGACTTTGCCTTAGTGATTTCCCGTTTGAAGGACCTGGAGGCTGAGTTATATGCTTTTTTAAGTTCGCTGGTATTGGCATCACAAGATTTCGCCGCTTCCGCCCATGCCTTAAAGCATTCTCGCTTTCGACGCGAGGCCGCCTTGCAAGAACGTTTAAACCAGGGCTGAGACTTGCCACCGATCGGCACCGCAGAAAATGGAATAAAGAGTTCCATGCCCTGCAGAACCACTTCGGCGACAGAGGCGGCGACGGAATCTGGAGCTTCCGGCGAAAAGCACATAGGCCCCCAAGGGTAGGACGCAAAGAAAGACCGCATCCCGTCCCAATCTGCTGACTTATAGTGCCAAATACGGCGACAACCCATAAAGCGGGGCCGTGAAGGGCGCGTAGATGGCACAGTACTCCGGACCACACAATGATCTGATGAACCCAATGGCGGGTCAACAGAGACTTGATAGTTCTCCGGATGAGAAGTCAGCAGAAGGTCCAACAAAGAGGGTTTATGACCATCCACATCTGGTATTCGCGTAATCGCAGGGACCATTTGTGTCAGGTCGTAGGCTAAAGCAAAGTCGTGAAAGGATCTTCCCGCGTGATCGGTGGTTTCAGAGCCGAGCCAATCGGCATGGTGGGCGTTAAAATCGCCAAGTATCACGATTTCAGCGGTAGGAACCCTTTCGAGCAGGGAATCTGTAGCCATTTGGATGTGCTCAATGAGTCGGTCAGTTTCGGTATTTCCGCTATGGGACCTATACAGGCATGCGTAGAATCGCGGATGGTCATCGCAGTCTACGCGCAGCCAGAGGTTAGATAGGTCCCTTCCTTCAAGCGTCCCGAGGCGACGAGAACAGATATCCTCTCTGACGTACACGCAAACTCCAGCCCGCGGCACAAATGAATGTTCCAATTTGTACCCCGGGTAGGATAGGTGGGAAGTATCAGCCGGGGAGGATATCTGAGTCTCGGTAAGAAAGAGCAAGGCCGGCTTCGCAGTCTCTAGATGATAGTGGACAGCGTTGATGTTAGAATTAAGCCCCCTAACATTTGTGAAGTCCACGGCGAGTGTGGACGGGGGTGCCTTTGTATAATTGCTCCGTTTGCCCCGAGGACGATTACTATTTTTGTAGAGCGCAGAATTGCCCCCCCAGAATACGAAGGGCAGCCTGTGCGTCCACCACCGGGTGCTGAGTGTCCCGGTGGTGGACGCCCAGAGGGGGATTCTCCACCGCGAGCGCGTGTGGTACCCCCTGGGGTAGATTCTGTTTTTTCTGCACCTTCATATTTCTTGTGTGTGTGGGGGGGATGGGCTCCGGGAATCTCTCTCACCGCACGAAACGCGAGTACAAGAAGGCGAACCTTTTGCATCACTTCACGCCGGTTTTCTGAGAGACAGTGGTACTGCCCCGGTCGTGCCTGCCCATTTGGCTGAAGCCCGAAGGCAACAGCATGGCACTCCCACTAGGAAGGGGTTGACTGATTGCGCTGATGAAATAACCTCTGTCACAGGTTATTTCACCAGTGGGCGATGGGGTCGTCACGTCCCGACGCCTAAAGATTGGTTAGGTTAGAGTTAGTATATGAATATTTGGTCGCCGAAGGCGACCAGGACGCCGAGAAGCCGAGGCTTGAATAAACAATTACTATTTAGATCGGAGCTGTTCACAAAAAAAATATTATTTAGATTGGTTAGGTTAGAGTTAGCATATGAATATTTGGTCGCCGAAGGCGACCAGGACGCCGAGAAGCCGAGGCTTGAATAAACAATTACTATTTAGATCGGAGCTGTTCACAAAAAAAATATTATTTAGATTGGTTAGGTTAGAGTTAGTATATGAATATTTGGTCGCCGAAGGCGACCAGGACGCCGAGAAGCCGAGGCTTGAATAAACAATTACTATTTAGATCGGAGCTGTTCACAAAAAATATTATTTAGATTGGTTAGGTTAGAGTTAGTATATGAATATTTGGTCGCCGAAGGCGACCAGGACGCCGAGAAGCCGAGGCTTGAATAAACAATTACTATTTTGATCGGAGCTGTTCACAAAAAAAATATTATTTAGATTGGTTAGGTTAGAGTTAGTATATGAATATTTGGTCGCCGAAGGCGACCAGGACGCCGAGAAGCCGAGGCTTGAATAAACAATTACTATTTAGATCGGAGCTGTTCACAAAAAAAATATTATTTAGATTGGTTAGGTTAGAGTTAGCATATGAATATTTGGTCGCCGAAGGCGACCAGGACGCCGAGAAGCCGAGGCTTGAATAAACAATTACTATTTAGATCGGAGCTGTTCACAAAAAAAATATTATTTAGATTGGTTAGGTTAGAGTTAGTATATGAATATTTGGTCGCCGAAGGCGACCAGGACGCCGAGAAGCCGAGGCTTGAATAAACAATTACTATTTAGATCGGAGCTGTTCACAAAAAAATATTATTTAGATTGGTTAGGTTAGAGTTAGTATATGAATATTTGGTCGCCGAAGGCGACCAGGACGCCGAGAAGCCGAGGCTTGAATAAACAATTACTATTTAGATCGGAGCTGTTCACAAAAAAAATATTATTTAGATTGGTTAGGTTAGAGTTAGCATATGAATATTTGGTCGCCGAAGGCGACCAGGACGCCGAGAAGCCGAGGCTTGAATAAACAATTACTATTTAGATCGGAGCTGTCCACAAAAAAAAATATTATTTAGATTGGTTAGGTTAGAGTTAGTATATGAATATTTGGTCGCCGAAGGCGACCAGGACGCCGAGAAGCCGAGGCTTGAATAAACAATTACTATTTAGATCGGAGCTGTTCACAAAAAAATATTATTTAGATTGGTTAGGTTAGAGTTAGTATATGAATATTTGGTCGCCGAAGGCGACCAGGACGCCGAGAAGCCGAGGCTTGAATAAACAATTACTATTTTGATCGGAGCTGTTCACAAAAAAAATATTATTTAGATTGGTTAGGTTAGAGTTAGTATATGAATATTTGGTCGCCGAAGGCGACCAGGACGCCGAGAAGCCGAGGCTTGAATAAACAATTACTATTTAGATCGGAGCTGTTCACAAAAAAATATTATTTAGATTGGTTAGGTTAGAGTTAGCATATGAATATTTGGTCGCCGAAGGCGACCAGGACGCCGAGAAGCCGAGGCTTGAATAAACAATTACTATTTAGATCGGAGCTGTTCACAAAAAAAATATTATTTAGATTGGTTAGGTTAGAGTTAGTATATGAATATTTGGTCGCCGAAGGCGACCAGGACGCCGAGAAGCCGAGGCTTGAATAAACAATTACTATTTAGATCGGAGCTGTTCACAAAAAAAATATTATTTAGATTGGTTAGGTTAGAGTTAGTATATGAATATTTGGTCGCCGAAGGCGACCAGGACGCCGAGAAGCCGAGGCTTGAATAAACAATTACTATTTAGATCGGAGCTGTTCACAAAAAAAATATTATTTAGATTGGTTAGGTTAGAGTTAGCATATGAATATTTGGTCGCCGAAGGCGACCAGGACGCCGAGAAGCCGAGGCTTGAATAAACAATTACTATTTAGATCGGAGCTGTTCACAAAAAAAATATTATTTAGATTGGTTAGGTTAGAGTTAGTATATGAATATTTGGTCGCCGAAGGCGACCAGGACGCCGAGAAGCCGAGGCTTGAATAAACAATTACTATTTAGATCGGAGCTGTTCACAAAAAAAATATTATTTAGATTGGTTAGGTTAGAGTTAGTATATGAATATTTGGTCGCCGAAGGCGACCAGGACGCCGAGAAGCCGAGGCTTGAATAAACAATTACTATTTAGATCGGAGCTGTTCACAAAAAAAATATTATTTAGATTGGTTAGGTTAGAGTTAGTATATGAATATTTGGTCGCCGAAGGCGACCAGGACGCCGAGAAGCCGAGGCTTGAATAAACAATTACTATTTAGATCGGAGCTGTTCACAAAAAAAATATTATTTAGATTGGTTAGGTTAGAGTTAGTATATGAATATTTGGTCGCCGAAGGCGACCAGGACGCCGAGAAGCCGAGGCTTGAATAAACAATTACTATTTAGATCGGAGCTGTTCACAAAAAAAATATTATTTAGATTGGTTAGGTTAGAGTTAGCATATGAATATTTGGTCGCCGAAGGCGACCAGGACGCCGAGAAGCCGAGGCTTGAATAAACAATTACTATTTAGATCGGAGCTGTTCACAAAAAAAATATTATTTAGATTGGTTAGGTTAGAGTTAGTATATGAATATTTGGTCGCCGAAGGCGACCAGGACGCCGAGAAGCCGAGGCTTGAATAAACAATTACTATTTAGATTGGAGCTGTCCACAAAAATAAATATTATTTAGATTGGTTAGGTTATATAAATATTAATATACTAACCGTATATTAATATTTTTTTTAAATAACTGTTCAACTGAAACTCAAAATCGAAAACAAAATCGGATTTAAAATCGGATTAAAATCGAATACTAAAATAATCGATTTTTTCACTTTCACAGAATAGATTATTTTTCACATCTCTATTCTCTACTATTCATTGTTTAAAGTATAAACGCAATCGGCCATTTCGAATTTGGATTTTGCCAGAACAGTGTGTGTTCACAGTGATCAAGTGCAAATTATAAGTTAAAAAGCCGTTACTTTTTAGGTTTTTTATTTTTGCGTGAATGTGCGTTATTTTATTAGCATTTTTTTAAAACTTGGCTTTATATACTGTCTGTAATATATGTCTAGTACAGACACTGATTTCTTGCGATCATTTTCAAATTTCGTGTGCGAATGGCGTCTAAAAATAGTGGACATCTTAGGTTAGTATATTAATATTTTTTTAAAATAACCTGTGTTACTTTTTACGTGAATGTGCGTTATTTTATTATCATTTTTTAAAACTTGGCTTTACATATATACTAGACACTGATTTCTTGCGATCATTTTCAGATTAAGTACTGTAAAAAAAAAAAAAAATTTTTTTTTTTTTTGGTTTCCGACACCCAAAACTTGTGGGGGGTGATTACTACACCCCTCCCCCTCCCCCTCCCCCTCACCCCAAATTTAGGTACTTCTCTTTCACATCTTTACCACCATCTTCGTTTGATGCAGCCGTCAGTCTCGCTAAAACGCTAAGAAATACAAGGTTAGAGGCCAAAGCCTTATCAAGCCATGAAGTAAGTGTCGTCAGTCGTCAATCACGTCACAGTCGTCTAACAAAACGTGGTCAAGAGAGTCACAGTCAAAGAAGTCATAATCGTCAAAGAAGTCATAATCGTCAAAGAAGTCATAGCCGTCAAGAAAGTCTTAGTCGTCACGATGCTTCATCGTCCAGTCAAGAACATCAGTCTAAACAGTCATCCAAGAACTGCTCCAGATGTGGTCAAGTTCACCGTACAAAATGTCCAGCCATGGGAGTCATCTGTAACAACTGCCACAAGCCGAACCACTTTGCCAAGTGTTGCCGCAGCTTGTAAATGTATTGTTAACAGTGTTGCCAACTTAATTTTAACGAACCCACCAATTTTGCCGTCGCAACCCACCAGAAAACCACTAATATCCACACTAACTAATATTATAAATGTAAGTGTGTTTGTTTATTTATCCTTCTTTTACGCTCAAAGGAAATATAGGATCGATATGATTTTTATGTCCGCAGATAGGAGGTTAGGCAAGCAGCCCGCGAGCACTATTTTTTAGTTTTTACCGCGGGAAACACATGTTTTACTGAAGTTAACAGTAGTCTATGTCACTCTTTACTTTAGATGGATAGGCATAAAGCTAGGATATATTTTTTGACAGTAAAAGAACAATATTGTAAATTGAATTATAAAATTAGTTTATTTTCATTACAAAACATAATAATATAATAATAATAATAATAATAATAATAATAATCTTTATTGACATATTTGTAATTACAGAAATCCTATGAAGACTCTGACACCTAAACTAGGCTTTAGTGCCTGTATCTCAGGAGTCAGTGGCTTCTCCCAATATAATTCGTAACAAGTGTCAAGAGAGCTTATTCAAAATTTTACAAGACAATACTTTTTATAGACATTTGTAAATTCCAGATATTACATCTAATTATCCTGTTACACATAATATACTTAAACAAAAATAACATATATTGAAAAAAATGTTTCAGTATAAATTACAATGAATATAATAGGTAATAAAATAGGTACATACACATAAAATACTAAAATACATAAATATACATAATACATAAATATACATAATTATACATTTTACATATGGGTATATGTAACACTAGTATAAATATATAAATTATACACATAATTAATGAATCAAAGTAACTAAAACATTATTGTAGCATGTTAGTTAAATAGATCTTCTGTTTCCTCATAATTTAAGGACAAAAGCCAAGTCTTAACAATTGATTTGCAGTCATGTAGTGAAAGAGGGTAGAAATTTAATTTTTTGTTTATTTTATTATATAGAAAGACTGAGAGATATGCTCGTTGTCGCCTTGCGAAGGTAGTACGGAATTTTGCTGTGGGGAGTACATTTGGTATACAGCGTTTGTTACTGCAAACCTCTGGGTTATAAGGGGTATGGACATGTTGTTTGGCTATTATATTAAAGACGAATAACTGTCTAACACTGAGGAGCTCACACTGTTTATATAAAAGTGTGGTTGAAAATCTGAAGGGTTTGAAAGTCATTACTTTTAGTAAAGATCTGTGGGCTCTTTCAAGCTGAATTAGATGTGACTTGCACGCTCCACCCCACACGCTCACGCAGTATCCAATAACCGATTTTACTAAGGCAAAGTAAACAGTGCGGAGTAGTTCAAATTCCGCGGCATAACGTAATTTTTTGAATGTCCAGATTAGTTTTCGCGTGCGTGCCGTTATAATCTCAATGTGAGGTAGCCAACTCAATTTATTATCTAATTCGATACCGAGGTAATTAATGGTATTGGATTTTGTTATATTAATGCAAGTACAATTTCGCTCAGAGACACATATGTGTATTTTAAGATTAATATCAGTCATATGGGAATTAATAGTTTGGAACTGAATATACGAAGTTTTAGAAATATTTAAAGTAAGTAAATTTTCCCTGAGCCATCTAGCCACCTTCTGCAGTCCGCTTTCGGCAATATTTTGTATCTCGGTCCAGGTGTCCCCATAAAAAACTATAGCCGTATCATCGGCATAGGTAAACAACCTGCAACTAGTTAGGGACAAATTACATAGGTCGTTTATGTAAATAAGAAAAAGACTTGGACCAAGAATACTGCCCTGCGGAACTCCAAAAGTTACATTTGCGTCGGAACTAATATAATTATTAATCTTAACCCTTTGCACCCGACCACTAAGGAAATCTTTAAAAATAAGTAGGGCTGAGTCTCTTATTCCAATTCGCTCCAATTTGTCCACAAGTATAGGAATTGAGACGGTATCAAATGCCTTGGCAAGATCGAGGAAGACACCAAGGCACTTTTTTTTCCTGTCAAGTTTTTCTGTGACAAACTCAACCAAGCTACCCACAGCGTCTTCTGTTGACATACCCATTCTGAAACCAAATTGTGAGCTGGACAGAATATTGTACCGATTTAAAAACTGTATTAACCTCACGTTAAGCATCTTTTCTAGGATTTTTGATAGTGCTGTAAGCACAGAAATCGGTCTGTAGTTTGCAACACAATCCCGTGCCCCACCCTTGTGAACAGGAGTAATGAGAGACCTTTTAAAGACTTTTGGAAAGCAGCCTTCCCTCACACATGTTTGAAACAAGATAGTAAGCGGCGATACAATGACATGTCTTACCATTTTTAGAAATCGAGCTGGTATAGAGTCCCAACCAGTGGCACAATCATTTTTTGAGCTTAAGATGAGAGATTCCACCTCAGCCTCATCTGGTGGCATTAGTACGAAGGAGTTAGTCAAGCAATTTGATCTTGTACATTTGTAGTTATACTTACACCCTGTAAGTTTTTCAGCTAGCTCTCTACCAACATTAGAAAAATAACTATTTATGTCCTCAACCGCATCCAATACGTTACAATTCCTAATTAACTCATCGGCAGAAGATTTTTTACTTGAACTATCGGTGACATATTTTATTGCAGCCCAGGTTTCTTTATTTGATTTTGCACTTTTTAATAAGAATTTATCGTGTTCGCGCTTCAATTTTCTAAGTAATGAGCAACAAAAATTCCTGTACCTTTTATAGGTTATTTTAAGAATTTCATTTTGGGGGTCCCTTTTTAAATTAAGATGCAGTTTATCCCGGTGACGGATACAGCGAAGTAGGCCCGGAGTCATCCAGGGCTTAAGAGATTTTTTGCGCCTGGGTACACGGACTTTTTCAGTGTTAGCTTTAATAGCAGATGACAGAATTTCAACAAATCGAGTCGCAGCAGACTCGGCGTCTTGCTTGTTAGTCATAAAAGTAAAATCAGCCAATTCAACATATTTTATAGCTTCACTAAAATTTACTCTTTCAACAATAGAAGGGCACTGAGTATTAGTCCGTTTACTGTTAAGGGATAGATTTATTAGAATAGAGTCGTGATCAGTTACGGTGGAATTTATCACTATAACACTAGTTTGTAAAACAGTTTTAACCATTACATGATCGAGACAATTGCTTAATCGTGTTGGATATGTGTGGCCTGGCAGAAAACCCAATTCGCTGGTTAAATTTAAGTAAGAGTTACTGTTTCTGTCACCGTTTCCAGGTTTTATATCGATATTTATATCACCTATTAAAAATATATTCTTAGATGATATAGATTTAACAATATCATTCAAAGCATTCAAAAAGCGCTCAGTGTAGTAAAAGGATGGTGATCTATAAATAGCTAAAAGTACAATATCTGGTACTATTTTAGCTAGCAGAAAGTTAGCATCTTTAGGATTAGGTTCTTCAATTTCGCAATTTATATTTTGTTTAGCATAAATTATAATACCGTCATTTTGATTTAAGCATTTTTTTGTGAAATAAGAATTATAATCCTTGAGACTGGGTATGGGTTTATTGTCGTTTAACCAGCATTCAGTTAAAATTATTATATCTGGATCAAAGTACAGACGAGCTATATGGGCCAAGAATGCATCAATATTTTTGTAAACGCTACGGATATTTTGTGTTATAATTTTTAGGGAGTTTCCTGATTTTTTTACTAAATCATTACAATTTTTTATATCACAACTGTAGGCAGTTGCCACTGTTATATTATCAATATCATTATTTATATTATCAGTAAATCTAGCCATTTGTAAAATATTAAGCTTTTTGTCGCAGCTACTCGTGTCTGAGAAATGCTAACATTTTTACAAAGATAAGATCTCGATTTCAACATGATCACTAGACTAAGAATGTATAATTTTTTAGTTATGTAAAATACAATACAATGAACAGAGTATAAGTATGTATATAAAGAAAAACAATAATATAATATATAAAAAAATAAAATAATATCTATAAAAACAATAATTAAGTGCCGGATTTTCACAAACAGGAAAGTTATCGTAGGCCGGCGGAGTTTCCTGGGGGCCTCAAAAGTCATTGTTTTAGACGAAGTTTATTTAAATCACCCTCACTATCAATTCTAATATGCCGTTTACCTTCATCTTGTCTCAGGTAGGTTCTTCCAAATGAGGTCCAGCAGAATTTATATCCATTTTCCTGAGCAAATGCACGAGCCAGATAATTTAATCGTTTTCCGCAGGGTGATAGACATTCTGAAATAAAAAATGGCTTTGCTGGTCCTTCCAAACTTAAGTGTGCCGTGTTCAATCTGTTAGCAGAATTCATTTTGTTAAATTTGCGTGCCTTTTCAATAATACCATCTTTCAATATAACGCTGCCCAATTCCACAATAATTGCTCCATGTCCAGTTTTACTTTTTGTACGATAAATATCCTTAATATCCTGTTTCTGTATGGGAAAATCAATAACATCTGCAGCTTTTGAAGCAATGTTACATAAACTATCCTTATTTTCACCGGTAATCTTAGGAATATTTCTTAGTTCAAGTTTAGTTGAGGCAGACGTTCGTTCCAGCGACTCGATTTTCTTTTCAAGCTGATCAATATACAGACGATCTTCATTCCTCTGTTTTTCCAATTTCTCGTATTTAGCTTTCATATCTTCGTACTGCTTAGAGACAAAAGCAATGGAGTCTTTTATTTCTGTATTTTGTGTCAAGATTTCTCTCATGGAGGATTGCAAGGAGGTGAATTTACTTTCATTTTGAGAGTTTGCTTTAGCAAGCATATCCTTAATTTCGGTTATGAATTTTTTAATATAGGACTCATCCTGCTTGCGCCTCATAGTTACATTGCTTCGCTCCTCATTAGATAAATCTGGCGCGGAGCCCGAAAAAGAAGCTTTCGGCGCGTTCAACCTAGCTTCCTTTAAGTCTTCGGGAGTGGGGGTGCTGGGAGGTGTGCGCTTAAGAGGCATATTTCTGACAAAAGATGACACCAGAGTACACGAAAAAATAAACTTGGACCAGCCCCCTATAAATTTCCGCTACCCGCTATCGCTTATGAATTACGGCAACTTACAAAGCTTGCGTATCAATGATGCGCGCAGACGGAGCGTACAACTTAAGCTGTCTCACAAGTGTTGTCCCGTTCGCACAGATGCACTTACTGCACGCAACTCATGCGCTCCTGGTACACACCTTAATTTATTCGCACGGAATTTATTTTTAATTTGATTTTTAAGTTATAAAACAAATAGAATGCACACGTCTAAACGCTTCCGCGGTCCAGGAGGGAGAGGAACAACTAATAGAAGACATACAAAATCGTTAAAAATCATCTTCAGCAGAGTCGGTTTCCTCTATACCTTCTGATTTTAAGTACACTTCTTTCGTTCCTATTTCTATCTGGACTACAGAATTTGGCAAGATGTAATTATTGCAACACTTTCCTTCGCGTTTTAAACCTGAGCGGATTGTCATAATAGATGACAGTAGATCTAGCTTCATTCGGTTTCTATGTTTTGTCTTAACGATATTCATCATGCTGAATAATCGCTGTACTTCAGCATGAGAGTGCGGTAAAACTAGCTAGATATAGCAAACGTGGCTAAATCTTCAAATCGGTTTTCTCCTGCAATGTCTTCGAAATCCAGCACCTCGTACCAAAATTCCTTGGTATTTTTTGTATTTATCCATTTGAGTAAATGGATTTGACGCCACTGCTCGTCAACTTTCGCTATGTATTCTTGATTTTTATTAAAATGTAAGATCAGGTCAGTGATCGGCTCTTTATTGTGAGACAGTGCACAATCTACACTAATTCTTTTCATATTTTTCATGAGTTTTAAGTTTTCGGGCAATCTGTTTTTCAGTTCATTAACCAACTGCACAATAAACTGGATGCACCTATTACGTATCATTTCTTCTTCATTCCGTGGAAGTCCTTTTTCTCTCATCGTTGACACAAAAGATTCGAATCTGTACCCCAAATAACATTTCTTATCAACAAAATCTTTAATGTTTTGCGTAAAAACGTCTACCTTCTGGGTCGGCAGTACTATTTTGGTAACAAATGAATCAACCAAATTTGTCAATTCGTCGTACAGTTTTGTATGATCTGCATCTTTGGATTCAAATAATTTATTCACTCTGTTAATTTCAGTGAGAATTGGATACATAAATGAAATGTACGCATAATTCACGTCATCTGAATACATTCCATGCAGCAATTCTGCTGTGTAACACCTTTCTTTCAATTTGGCCATATTAAAATGTGTTTTCAGTTCCAACCATTGTGCGTAAATGCGTGCAACTGCAGACTATAGAAAGCCATCGAGTTTGACAAGACTGTACAATTTTTAATGGATCATGACCGTCGTTTATAAGTTTGTATAGTTCTTTGTAAGCCGCTTGCCTTGACGAAGATCGATTGAACCAATCATATGTTTCTTTAATAATAAACTCGAGATTTCTCGGTAAAAATTGCTTTGTTACTGCCGATACTGCCAATTGCAGAGAGTGACAAATGCAACGCACCAAAACTAAACTCGGCAAATCCTTTTTCAGTTTAGCATATACACCGTTATTGACGCCGGTCATCACGGAAGCATTATCTGTTCCGATGCCCATTAAATTTTGTAGAGGTATATTAAATCTAGCGAGTGTCGCTTTTATGGTACCAACAATCCCATCTGCATCACACTCGTTCAGCATTGGAGGATCTAAAAATGTAGACATTATTTTTTTGTGACTGCAGCTGTAATAAATGATTATTATTCCCAGATATTTGTGAACGGAAATATCGGTCGATTCGTCTATCAATAAACTATAGGGTTGATCTTTCAAATCTTCTTTTAAGTTTTCAGCGAAATGGGGTGATAGCACATTTTTTATAATTTGAGAACATTTTGTCCTATGTAAATGAATTTTTTCGTCCTCTTTGTGCATGTGATTCACCACTTCTCCCATATGATCTACTACACGTAGGCTGGTATGTGCTGCTGTAAATAATGCTAGCCTAGCTTCTTCTTTCTTTTTCCCACGCCTTCTCGTTTAAAAGGCAACTTTGGTTGCGTAGCTATAATCTGTAAAAGAAACGGAATGTAAACTATAACAAGCAGATGTAAAATAAAAACCGGTCAAGTGCAAGTCGGACTCGCGCATGTAGAGTTCAAGAAAAAAAATCCAATGACGGATTCAAATTTCCAACCGCAATTTTTTAAGTTTGTAATCGCTAATATTTGACAGTCAGTTATAGTTACATATATATGGGAGCCCCTTTCATTTATTATTATTATTATTATTTGTTGTTATAGCGGCAACAGAAATACATATTCTGTGGAAGTTTCAACTTTCTACCTATTACGGTTTATGAGATAACAGCCCACTGACAGACGGAGGGACAGACAACGGAGGCATATTAATAGGGCCCCGTTGGCACCCTTTGGGTACGGAACTCTAAAAAGGGCCTACTTATTCTTTGAAAGTTGATGTTGGCTATATAGACCACTAAAACTTATTTATAATATAATACAACTATATTAAAATAAATTTTTGACACATCGTAATTTATATTATATTAGTTACGTACGTACCTTTGAATTTTGCAAGTGTTTTTTCGATAATCCGTGATTCTTTAAATCTCCGTAATGATTTCTCAATACAGAGCCACATAATCTGCACTTTGCAATTGGACCAGCTGTACTTTCTATCACTTGCAGCCAGTCCTTTAATTGGGAGTCCCGTAACCAACAATCCCGGAACTTTTGCGTATATTGCGCTTTTGGCATTTTGTTTTAAAAATAAACTAAACTTGAATTTTAAACAAACACTCCGATGCATAGGATAACCAAAACTACTAAGTATCTGTGTTGTGACTTGTGTATTTCTATTTTTGTGCATGCATACGAAACGAACACATACAAATCTCATTAATTCAAATCAAATTTGACCTATTAGTCATACGAATAAAGTCCATAATCAAAATAATTTAAGAAATTCATAAACTTGTTTCGGGAAATTCCCGAGAATAACCAACGTAATTTTACAGAGTTGCCTACATAATGACAAAATATTCCTTAATAAGGTAAATGTTTTCGTCTTTTCCTATAAAGATATCAATCGTGCTAGTGGTTAAATGTCGTAGCATCCCACTGAATGAAACAAACTAAACCACTAGAAAAATCCACTAGCCACTAAAACCAAAATTCGCCCGCTAAAACGTATATCTAAACCACCAGATCTAGTGGAATATCCACTAAGTTGGCAACACTGATTGTTAATGTCTTTAACCTAATTTTGTTTTGTGTAGCTGTCAAAACACAGTTATGTCAATTTAGTAGACGTCAATGTGGGAACTATCAAAATTGAAAATGTCAGTCAAGTCAATGTTCCGTACCATTATTTTAGTCTAATAGTATGTAAGAATTTTGTCAATGTAAAAAAAAAAAAAAATGTATACTTACGTACGTACTATGTTCCACTTCATGCCATGTTTTCTTTTCTTAATAAGGGAGATGTTACGTATCTGTGATTTAATGTTGTCTATGTGTTTCCGTTTCCTGTACAGTATGTCTCGGACCGCCTGTCATGGCTGAATATATATGTGTGTGAATAATTGCAATGTAGTCTTATTTTAATAACCGCTTACCTGGCCACCCACTATAACAAATCGTAAGGTGTTTAGCACGCCAGTTTTCTCATGATAGTACTAAACTAACTAAAAATCGTCGGTCTGACACAGATGAGCGAGCACATACTTGCCTATAAACAAAAAAACGAAAGAGATAAAGAAATTTGTTGCCATGACCTAGAATTTGTAACGCCACTCTTCTTTCAAGTGAAACCTTCTTTAGCGATTTGAAAATCGATGAAACGAAAAAGAGACAGACACATAAATTCATAAGATTTAACGTAGGAGAAAATTAGATAGGAAGCACTATACAGTGTATTTAAACTTAAATTGTAAAAACTTTAAATACCTATATATATATATTTTTATTTGCAAACGGAAACTTTCGTGAATGATATTTTGTCATTAGAATGTTACTAAAGAACAATGTTATTAAACTGACGTTAACAAATCTATGTGTCCGACACTCAATTTTTTGGTATTAAAAAGCTTAAAAGCAACCAACATCCTAATTTGATAAATGAATATAACGACTACCAAGCAAAAAAGCACATGCGTTTAAATTAGGTGTCTCTTTCAATCAAGAATCGTATAATGTTTACATGGTCTAAGATCCCGCTATACAACGACCTTCACCGAGATGCTTATTTAATGAAACGTATTTTATATTTAATTTAATATGTCAATAAATATAATCCATATGGGTTGTCTAGCAAATTTCAGTCCAGAGTATGTTTAATTAATAATTTAAAAAAAATATTTTTTTAAACATTTCACCGGTATGATTATTAGATAAATTCTATACCAATCGAAAGTATGAAGCCCATAGAATATGCAAACTTTATGCTGCCCATTCTTTTCCGGTCACAACTATCGGGTTGCCTGGTATAAACAGGTAAATCTGTACTAGCATTTTGCAACGGTCTGTTTATTGAATGAAATTAAAGATTATTTTATTCTGAACACGGTGGTATAGGGTTGTCTGCGAAAAATCAGTCCAGAATTGCGGTTGTCGAATTTTAAAAAGTAAAATATTGTTAAAATTATTATGATTTAAAATTATCTTAGCTAATATATATTTTATATTTTATTTTCGTAAATTCCATGTGGCTTAATGCAACGGATCCAATATGCGTGAAATTTGAGCCTGAGAACTGCGGACGGTTCTTAGATGAATATTTAAAACCAGTAGGATTCATTGGGGATCATACACCTTTAAAGATAGAAGACATTGTCGAAAAAAGTGAAACAGAAAGTGATGACGAAGAAGATTCAGAAGTTGAAGATCGTAGTTTTATGTCCTATGACTCGGATTCTGAATAATTAAAAAAAAAATTGTATTTTTAATTTTTTACAATAAATAGAAGTAATTTTTTAATTGTTGTTTTTGAAGTTATACTTCTTTAGGCGCTATATGAAAAATTGATGAAAGTGAAATTTTACGATGCGCGCGCACCGTCACACTAAATTATCAGTATGGGCGCCGAGCGTGCGCGAGCGAGATGGAAATAGAATATGCGTGAATTAAGCAGCTATGCTAAGAATTTTGAATAACCATAATGACATTTACCTTTTAAACAAATAAAGGAGTTTTAATTATTTTTTCAAATAAATTTAGGAATGCTTTTTCACAAAGACCAATTGTTACTTAGTTAAAAGGTTATGAAACATACGTAGTTATTAAATTGAATGAATAATATAATAAAATAATAAATAATTATTAATATTAATTAATAATTGAATAATATACTAAATATTAAATATTATTAACGTTAAATATTTGTTATTAATTATTTAATATTTAAAAAAAATAAAGAAAGCCAAAGAAGTTTAACTTCTTACGCGCGTACATAAGTACACGCATCCTTTTTTATTTTGTCTTATAATAAAAATAAAATTTGCAAGATTACCCTGATTAAAAAAATTCACTTTTATGGGTTTTGAATTTTTTCCAATTGTTTCAATTGATTTCAATTTCTCTGTTTACATTTATAGATTTATAATTTGTATGTAGTAGGTTTTTTAATTTTTTTCAATCAATATTTTTAATCAGGGTATTATTATATATGAATCACTACAACCTTCTTTTTTACTAAAGATGTATATTATATACTTTAGTGTCACATAAAAAATATACACATAAATAATTAATTGATTAAAAAAAAATTAAATAACTATTTCTCTATTTAAATAATAAACTACTCCAAAATGATGCATAATTATACGAGTCCATCGCTATCCTTTTCTTTTCCAAGCCCAAATAGCATGCGCACTCTCATTCTTTAAGTGGGCGGACTTTAAACAGCTGCTATGCTGTGTCCTCTTCTATCGCATGGGACTTGGAGCAATATTTTACTTTTTTAAATTCGACAGCCGCAATTCTGGACTGATTTTTTGCAGACAACCCTATACCACCGTGTTCAGAATAAAATAATCTTTAATTTCATTTAAATTTCATTCAATAAACAGACCGTTGCAAAATACTATAGGTCTACCAGGATCTGATGGCAAAAAGGGAAAAAGAAATTTACGCTAGCAATACTGGGGAAATTGGAGTAAAACGTTTTGATACTTTTTTTCCCTTATAGCGGCTGATTCTGTGTGTGATACATGCAAATATAAAAATTTATCCAATGAACAAGGATAATTTTTGAAAATGTGGCGAATGTGGGGTTTGAAATTTAGATGAAAACCTCCAATTACTCTGTTCATGAGTTTATTAATTAATTAAGTACTTGAAAATGGTTCCAAATACTGCACAGCCATAAAAACGTCTTCAACGCAGTATTTATGATAAACCTTTCCTCCTGCATCTCAATTAACCGATCTTGTTCACAAGATTTTAGCCATTCATCGATCCCTATTTGAGAGAAAGAAACAGTGTAAAACTCATTTATCTTGTTTCTGATCAATTCTAAATCAAAACTATTCAAGTTTATTTGTAGTATAAGAAACCCCTGAAATAAACCAAAGTTTAGTATAAGTACATAATATAATACACACGAAAAATCCCATAAACCAAAGTATCAAGACGTGTCACTCCTACTAACCAGTCAACGCTTGCACATGGCTCAATATCGATGATTGTGTATGTTCTGCATCTTGTTGACCAAGTATTCTTTTTTAAACATTGAAAACAATTTGTCTTGCTTGCGATTGAAGAGGTTTCTTCGACATTTTCATCACTTTTTAAAGGATTTTTGAAGCCAAACCAAAAACAATTCCTCAAAATTTCAGTTGACAGATGAAATTTTTCTTTTATTGCCATATGAATATCGCTAATTTTTAAACTTTTTTTTTGCCATCAGATTCTGGTAGACCTATAGTACAGATTTACCTGTTTATACCTGGTAACCCGATAGTTGTGACCGGAAAATAATGGGCAGCATAAAGTTTGCATATTCTATGGGCTTCATACTTTCGAATTTCGATTGGTATAGAATTTATCTAATAATCATAAAGGTGAAATGTTTAAAAAAATATTTTTTTTAAATTATTAATTAAACATACTCTGGACTGAAATTTGCTAGACAACCCATATGGATTATATTTATTGACATATTAAATTTAATATAAAATATGTTTCATTAAATAAGCATCTCGGTGAAGGTCGTTGTATAGCGGGATCTTATACTAACAGCCTTAGCTTAGAAATAGCTTCAAACCGTTTAAAGTTGTGCACATTAGTTGAAATTGAAAGTACTTTGTGGTTAGAACTCTGAAGAAAATCAATATTATTATGTATTTATTTTTTGTATAAAATATTTAATTCAAAATGATTAAATTTGTTTATTCACTAAACAAATTTAATATAAAAAAAAAGTGTCGATAAAAAAAGGGTTGGCATTTCGTGTTATCCTTAAATTCAAGTTTTTACTTTAGAATAGTTATGGAGTGCGAAGATACTTTCATATCAAGATTTGAAATAAAAGGTGAGAAGGTTTATATAAAGATTCTTTGGAAACACAACGAAGATGATCTGTTTCATATTCAGGTGTTGGAAAATACATCTAGTTGGTATGGAAACTATTCTTTAGAAAGTGCTAAACATTATGCAGAACTTGTTGAGGAAACTTTAGAAATATATGAGAAAAATGTGAGACAATGTTTGAGAAATCGTAGTAGTGATTATTTATTTGATTTTGTATCAAGTGTTGAACCAAGTTTTTGTTGGAAAAGGAGGTATGAAGGTTCAACTGCAGTTTTAGAACATGGTAAGGTTAATTTATTAAGAGATAAATTACCAGAACCTAAAAACAGACTTATAGATTTTCTCTTGGATAAAAATATGGAATTAACGCAAATCATAAAAAAATCTAGAGAAACTTGTGGCAACTTGTCTTCAGAATTAGAAAAATGCAAAAAAGAATTAGAGGCATTTGCTGACACAAAAATCTCTCTGGAGTCTACCCTGTATAGTAAATTTCTTTTGTTATTAAATGCAAAGAAAAAGAGAATTCAGTTGCTTGAAGATCTCCTTAAAGAAAATGAATAATTTTAACAAAAAATACTATATGTATATTTTTACACAAAAATAATGTTTTTTAATGAAATTATATTAAAAATATTTAATAGACTGTGTTTTTGTCTCTATTTAAACATAAGTACTATCAAACACTTAAAGTTAAAGACCAGTAATCTTCATATAAAAATAAATATGTATACCAAAAATTCTGGCTATAGTGGGATGGTGGCCTCATATCATTTAATCTAAGGAAAAATTCAAGATTCAATTATTGCAAAGTTTTGATAAAATTTATTTCACATCTTTACAACATAATCAATCTAGTGTAGATACAAATCATGAAATCTTTAATAGGTATTGGCAGATAGAATCAATACTTGATGGTACTACATAATATAATAATATTTGTAGCAACAAATTCTTGAATGATTAGGAAGGGGAGGCAGGCGTAACCATAAAAAAGAGTGCGTCAAGCAGCACCCTTCCATCACTGATGCCTACTTAGGTTTTGCCCCAAATTTAGGGGAATTATTAGGGGGTACTATTTTCAAGAAATTAGATAAAAAATACGCATGTTCCTATACAATTTATAGTAATCCTCGAACCCAACCAAAAATCTAAACCAAATATAAACTCTAACCAAATTATATAACTAATACCTGAAGATCGAAATAATTTGTTAGAAAAGTACAAAAAGCTCTAAAAAATATATAAATAAATAGAAAAAGCGCAAATGAATGTATGTGCCAAGAAAAGGTAAAAAAAAACTAAACTTAAAGAAAGAAAATAATAAAAAAATTTAGTTCAAATCAAATTTTCTCGCAATTTCAAACAAATGTAACAATTTGTTTCTCAATAATCTTCCTATAATATGTACATATAAAATAAAGTTTTTTGAAATTTTAGGTAATCTACCTATTTAGGTAAAATGTTTTTCATTATAGATTAGTATGTTTTTATATTTCTTATGTCAAAGATAGAAAGATAAGGTAGAGTATAAACATGAAAATTTATAATATGACGTATTTTATGAAATCTAATATTGACCCGTATATGAACGTAAGTACAAATTCGAGTTACGTCACTGCTTGGGTCATGTGCGACACCGCCCTTGCGTGCAGCCGTCTCTCTATTTAATTATTCGTAGCCTTGCCAGTTGCCTAGATGTCAGGGCGTAAGACGGATTTTAAAGCGATATCTCGCGGCGGATTTTCATCATTTCTTATTTTGACTCAGGTTGTGGCCTAGAGTTACCTCTTCCATAGCAATGATTAGTTTATTTACTTTAATTGTTCTAGAATCTAGATACTATTATGTATGTAGTATGTTCACATTTTAGTCCTATATTATGTAATGGTATTCTCATCACTAATTAATTATTATCTAAAATTTTCTTTGAATGTTGCTTGTGGTGGTTAAAATAATCCTCATTCTGACAAGACCTTAATTTTCTTGAAGAAGTACTTTTGCATACATAATCTAATAAATTATACCAATAGCCTTTATATCTTAAATATTTATTTGTTTTTTTTTAAAAGCTTATATTACTATTAATAAGAGATTTAGATTACATAATAGGTTTCTTTATAAAAAAATGTCAATAAAAATTATAAAATAATTATTTATTTAAATATGTAACAAATCATATAAATTGACTTTAATAACTCCTTCCAAACAGAGTAATGAATTTAGGCTTATTTTTACAAGCTGGATGTATGCAACAGTCATCCGCTGATATTTCACGAGGCTGTTTAAATGGTATGCAAAGTGACTTAGCACCCATAGATGGAGCTTTAACCTCGGTTGTTTGATCATCTTCATTTCTGTAAAAAAAAATTTGATAAATCAGTGATCTTCTAGGTCAGGACCTCAGATTCCTGTATTTGTTTCATGATCATTTGTCAATCTATAGTTGAAATACTACACAATATACTTGATATATATAATCTTTATATCAAGTAGGTGATCAGCCTCCTGTGCCTCACATACACCATCGACTTTTTGGGTTTAAGGCAAGGAAGTCACCTTATGATGTTTTCCTTCACTGTTTGAGTGAATTTTAATAGTATTACTTTTAAAAAAATACTATGAGATAAAAATTTAACAGCTTTGAAGTATGTTCATGAATAAAATGTTGAAGTGAATATGACAAGCCTTCTAAATGATAACATTACCTGGCACTATCATTCTTAATGTTGTCTTCGCAGGGTATATCTCCACAGAACGGAGAAAGAATGATGTGCTTGCGTTCCAGTGCATTTGTAAAGTCGTCCCATTTTGTGACAAGTGACAATCTCTCATCTCTCTCTTTAGTTGCTCTACGAAAAATAGTTTGTTACTCTCTCTATACTATAATATAAACATACTAAACAATCAGGAATTTTCATGAAACATCTTCAAATGTCGATAACATATTACAGCCTATATGTTGCTACATTGCTAAGTTGAATCTATGAGTAGAAACCGCAAAACATTTGGTTCAGTAGTCATATATTTTGAGACATACTCATTAGTTTTTTTTTAATGTAAAGCCACAAAGTTTGTGCAATTGTTATATAAGATAGATATCTCTATATGTATTCATAAGTGTGTCAAATAAGCTAATTATAAATTCAAAAATTATTGTATATTTATAAATGACGGATTAAAATAAAACAGTGGCGCTACAACATTTTTAGGTCTAGGCTTCAGATTACTGTATCTGTTTTATGATCATTTGTCAATCTAATGAGCAAGAAGGTGATCTGCCTCTGTGCCATTTTGCCGTCGACTTTTTGGGTCTAAGGCAAGTCGATTTTCTCGCGATGTTTTCTTTCATCGTTCAAGCAAATATTAATATAGAGTCGCACGCTGAAGCCAACACTGCTCAAATCATGGATTAATTAATAATCTTTATTATTATCATTAAAAAAACATATACATACTTCTTGAACATTTCCTCGTGTATCGTAACTAGTTTCTCTCGAAGCTGCGTCGGCGCCGTGTTCCTCTTTAAGGTTTGTTTTTCTCCTGTCAGTCTAATTACGGCAACCACCTCACCGCGTGATATATCTTTCGGTCCTAATTCCACACGGATTGGTACACCCTGAAAACAAGTTTGCAAAATGTGTTTATTTAGAAAAAACAGTTGAAAGGTTATGAAATTAATTATTACGTTATCATTAACGTGAGACGGAAGTTATATAGGCTTAGTTTCATACAAATAATATAGAGTTGAAATTCCACCAGTGCCTACTTCTCTGGTGGACATGGTAACACTTATTATTGCTATGTTTATGTCGCAGCCAACTAGCTTAATTAGACGTTCAATCAATAGCCTAGCCTCTTAACTAAACAAAGCCGTTTAACTAGCGGCCAGAAAGATATTGGGTTGATCAAACAGCTAGGCAAATTACTTGGATCGATGATGTTTCACTACTTACTTAGCCTGTTGACTGTTAATTTAAATTTAATTCCACTTTCTGCCACCTAGCGTCTAGAGTCTAAGGTCTTCAAACTGTCAACATGGCGTCGGCAAACCACAACTTTGCTGGTATTTTCCAAAGTTTAATGAAAAACAACAAGTACAATGGAAAATAAAAATGAGAATTTAGCCGTGACTGACTCGAGCAGTTTAATTTTTAAAGAATTTTTTGAAGTCAATGTTTTATCTTTTTTATTTCTATCACATGGTCACTTCAAATCCAAATTTATTTATTCAATGACAAGTTACATTTTTAGCAGATATTGGAGCCCCT
Source organism: Pieris macdunnoughi (assembly GCA_905332375.1). NCBI lineage: Eukaryota > Metazoa > Arthropoda > Insecta > Lepidoptera > Pieridae > Pieris > Pieris macdunnoughi. Next base: position 9,622,408 of record CAJOBZ010000005.1, read on the forward strand.
GAACTAAGTTAACTCTAGGGAGACCTCTACATCAGGGTACCCCGCACCTCCAATGGTTTAATGAAATAGTAACTCAACAATAATTGAAACCAAAATGCAATATGAAGAAAAATAGAAAGCCAGGACTTATTACTAAACTAAAGATACAGGTTTAAATCGTGACAATTTGTACACACCAACACACACTTTATCGTACGAATGGCCTTAGCATTAGCCAGCCAGTTTATTAAATAATGTTACAAACGCTACGGCTTTCTTTATCTTTCAGCCTGCTAGTAAGCTGTTTAGTTAAGAGGCTAGGCTGTTGAATGAACGGCTTATTAAGCTAGTTGGCTGCGACATTTACAAGACTGTCTCATTACTCAAGGGGTAAGGCAATCTCGTATCAAACGTCCGTCCCAACGGAGTATGCATGGAGCGTGTCCTTGGGCATACTTTTACACTATATCTTATGAAGAACATACCTTCAACTCCCAATGGTTAAACTTCCACCCAGGCGAGTAGTTATCCCTATAGTCACCATCGGCTCTGATACCAGCTGCCTTCAATTCATCCACCAGGCTCTGACAAGAGTCCATAAGTTCCTTCCTCTCTTCAGCTTTACTGGAGGCCGTGATACCACAAGGCACCACTATCGCCTGTATGTCGGCTACTCGTGGTGGTAGAACTAAACCTCTGTCGTCGCCATGTACCAGGACCATTACACCTGTCAATGTAAGTGGTATAGTCAATATTTCCAAAACCAATGTTGCCTCTTCAATGTTTGCTAATTTTTATGCCTATTATAAATCTTAAAGTAGTCAGAACTTGACGGAGTCAATAAATGTTTATTTTCATTAGTATGTCAAAATTAGCGTAGTTCAGAAGGTACTGATCTATTTATTGTAATTTAATAAAACAATATAAAAAAGTCAGTGGCGCTACAACCTCTTTAGGTCTTGGCCTCAGATTTCTGAATCTGTTTCATGATCATTTTTAAATCTAATAGGCAAGTAGGTGATCAGCCTCCAGTGCCTGACACACGCCGTCGACATTACTCAACAGGAAGGAAATTAAGTAACCAACAACATATATATAGCGTCACTTGTCTTGTTATTGAGTTAGGAAATAAAAATATACAAAAATATATCGATACTAAGTACAGATAGATAGAGTCGCTCTCTGAAACCACAAGGCCAACATTGCTCTCAATTTAATAAATAACCGAGCTTTAATTCATACAATTATTTTATTTTAAGTTTCGTCTTGTATTACAATATTAGGAGGTGGTGATTAAGCCGTGTAGGTGTTAGAACCATAGGGTTGGTAAAATTATAAATTACTGGCCCAATAAGTTTCTAAAGCTTCAAACGAAATTCAATTAAAAATAAATATTTAGACAAGAATTAATTTTTTTTGTTTATATCTTAAACTTACCGATAGTTCTCGTCGTTATTCCCCAAGAGTTTTGATAGACAAACATCTTCTCTTGGGTTTCGGGATCATCGTACACAATGTCAAACATACGGGAGAAGTTCTGCCCCAAGTGATGACTTGTTGCGCCCTAAAAAAAATTGATTTATTCAATCAATCACTTACTTTAATAATTATATTACTGAATTAATTATATACTTCAGTATTGATAATTTACACGAGTATGCTCTTAGAACTTTATCTATTACAAATATTTGAAATATGTTATTGCTTACTCTAATATTCATTAAAACTAATTTCGCCTAATTGTACTCTTAATTCATCTTTCGTCTTTTTTTTTGGCAAGTTGTATTATTCCCGAGATGAAAAGAGACAGGTACGTTAAAACGATGCATATAGACAGACTGGTTATTTTTTTATGAATTGCGGGGTTTATCTTATATATAAAATTGTTGTGTCACAATGTTAGTAGAGTCCTAAACGAAACGGCTCAACCGATTTTTATCAAATTTTATATGCATATTCAGTAGGTCTGAGAATCGGCTACTATCTATTTTTCATACCCCTAACATTTTATTTTCTGGACGAAATTGTTGTTTTTAATTTTTTTACAATGTGCCATTAAAAAATACATAAAACCCTACATTTTCACCCCTCTACGGTCAACCTCTATTTTTAATTATAGTAGATAGTTATTTTTATTGAACTAAAATAATATTTCCTTGAAATAACATACATGGCAAAACAAATGTTTGCCGGGTCAGCTAGTTTTTATATAGAATTGTAATTTTTAAATAAAATTAAAATTTGTATAAAAAATAATAAAGTGTAAGAAAAGGTATTACTAGTGACGAAATTTAACTATTATTTTAATATTTTGTTTATGGGATACAACGTACACAAGCAATCACTTAAATTTAAGTGTTTACCGCAACACGAGGAGGTTTGAAAGTACTATAAGCCTTTAAGGTAGTGAAACTTTGGATACCATAAAAGTATGATTGTATTCCTTGTAAAAAAAAGGTGAGTATAAATTCTTCAAATTCTTCCGTTTTACCTGTATAGCTCTGCCACTAGCACCGATGTATGCTTCAACGGTGGTAGTATAATCTCCACCCGCGAACTTTTCCTTCTCAGTTTTTCTGCCCCTTATGACTGGAATGGCTAAGTACTCTTCATATACCCGGGCGTATAGATCTGTAATAAAAATTAAAAAAATAAAAGAAGTTCCACGGAAAAAAGGTCCTTCGTTTTTCCGGCTTAATAATTTAAGATTAATTTGAGTCTTTGAAAACTGCCACTTACTTAAATGTATGTAACAATATTAAAGAAACGTTGTTATAATAAATTTTTGTTAAATGTTTTACGTTAATGTGTAGAAACAAATTAAATTAAAAATAGAAACAAATTAAATTAAAAATAGAAACAAATTAAATTAAAAATAGAAACAAAAAAGTTTGTTGAAAAACTTATTTATTTAATTATATTATCTAAATATATAGATACCCAATATCTGTAGCACTTCCTCCTCTGCTTCGCTCTGAAGTCGGTACGCAGAGTGTCCTTCTTGCCAAAGGAATTCTCGCGTTCGCAGGAATGGTTGCGGTTGCTTGAACTCCCATCGCTTTTAACAATAAACTTGACAATTGATGATCGAACATATTATAATTCAGTGTAATATAAACTAAACTCCTTCTTTAGTAATTCTAATTCAGAATTACATTTAAAAAAAACATTGACTAGAAATCGAACCGATCGCTACCAAGACACTCTTAATCTTAAACAATGGTAAAAACTATATGAGACATGAGAACTTGAAACTGATCGTGGTTGGTAACACAGAAGGCAAAAGGTCAAGTGGCCGTTTACCAACCAGATGGACCGAACTCAAAGACTCGTCGTCATCAAAACTGTACACTGAGGCTGATTAGAGAGGCTCTGGACAGAAACCGGTGGAAACGGATTGTTCGCTCCAGATGCTTCTTTACTGACCACAACGCTCAGACATGAGCTGCCGACTGAGCAGGAATAAATATATAGTGAAGCCGAACCAGTGAAGAACTATAAATTATGAATGAATTGCAATATGATTATTATATGTAGTATACGATTTTTAACTTCATGTGTTTATAAAAACTATAATAAACTATCTGTTCATAATGTTTGAATTTATTTAATGAGAGATTAAAGTTGAATTCACTTTTGTTATTTTAAATCGTCTTTTTTAATGCGTGCTCAAGGTCGTTTGGTAGTATTTTGGTGTCTTTGTACTCGCCCGTATTCAAGTGCTGTCAAACCACCTTTTTCTGTATGAAAAACACATTTGCTCAAGACGACATTGTGTCTTAAGATACGAATATATATCGACCTTAGTGTTTTTATAATGTTGAAGCCTTAATAAATAATAAAGAAAAATGTATTGGAAACAATTTTCAGCTAAAATCTAAATATACTTACAACGACGTTATTCCACTGGTTAAGCTTAAGCGGTAAGTCCCTATGGCTCTGTATCCACTTCGCATAGGCCGGGTACATCACGGTTTCAGAGGTGGGTCGTATGGCTATATGTTCCGCCAACTCGCTAGAACCAGAATGCGTCACCCACGCCACTTCTGGTGCAAAGTCAGCTATATGGGTCTTCTCGCGTTCTAATGCCGCCTATAAAGATAATGTTGAAGTTGAGGGTAGGAACTTTTAATGCCAATTTCAGTTAAGCACTAAGTCTCGATTTTAAATGTTAGTGACATTTAATTAATTTATTCAAATGAGAAAAATCAATATCTGTTTTCTCGGTTAAGACACTTAGCCTAGTCCCATAAAAACGTCTTAAATAGGACAATTGTTCTATAGATGTATTTAATACTATATGTAATAAGTATAAATATTAGATAAACATTTCAAAGTATTTGCATCGTTATTTATTTCGCGAGAACAAAAAGCTGTTCACCACTTTGGCGGCCCATTTCCAAATTATTTTTAAACATATCCATCCATGTGACATCCGTATAGGCCGCTAATATAATATTTTAAGATAATATATTCATATAAACAGTTAAACCGTTGTCTATAAAGCCAACTATTATGGTTACCGTCACAAGGCGAAACAAAGTAAAATATTACCTTAGACACAAACATAGGGAAATACACATCCTTCACACCCATACGTTTAATGCTATCGCTGAAGAATGCGCGAATGATTTCCCAAATACTATACGCCCATGGGCGTAGGATGTAACAACCGGAGATATCGTAGTAGTCGATCATTTCCGCTAAAACAGACAAAATAAATTAAAAATTATAATCCTAAATATATGAAATCAAAATTGCCCTACCTAATAAATTTAATATATAAAATTCTCGTGTCGCGGTTTTGTGGTTAAACCCTACAATACGGCTTGACCTATTCTCATATTTTCGTGTGCATAAGAATAAATGAGAATCGGACAACTCTATCATCCCCTAAATGTTAAGGGTAGTCCACCCAATTTTTTTAAATTTTTAGATAAATACATATTTTTATTTTGGTAGGATACTTAAAAAATGCATACAATCCAAATTACGTCAACCTTTATAGAAAGAGCGGCATGGCAAAACGCGTTTGCGCAGGTCAGCTAGTGTAATCGAAAGGTGCAATCGCCTGCTCCTAATACATACGCCGTTGCTTTTCGTGTCATAACAATAAATGTCGCGGCAGCAGCCTAAATGGGTCTTTGGCATATCATCCGTTACTTTGATCATCATGAATGTGCAGGTCGCGAGCCGTTTGCGAGCTGCGCGCGTGCAGTCACGGCAATGGTTTGGTGCGCCTCTTTCTCTTTCATGCACTCAATTCTCGCGCTTACAGCTCCGTTTACTGGCTCAGCATATAGTAGTAAGAAAACAGAATATAGTACGCGGGCGGCGCACGAACAAAAATGCACGTGATATATTGTACGTGAATTTAAGTTACTAAGTAGTATAAAGTAAACAATTTCTTATTCTGAATACATACCTTTAGTTATAACTTGCTGGTACCAGTCTGAAAGATCAGTGTCTTTAGAAGCCTCTAATCCGAGTCGAGTTATTTTCTTCACCCCACTTGAGGATTCCTCTTTAGGCTTCGGCGACTAAAACACCATATTATTAATGTGAATAATAATGAATACATGTCAATATTTTTAACTAGGTCCCTACATTATGTACGTTCCTCCAGAAATGCGTGGATACTCAAAAATTATACAATTTCGATGAAACTTACAGTTTCTCAGACTGGCAGACACCTGCTTTAATCAAGGATTATTTCGGTGACTTCTGGCTTACGAGAAATTTGTGGACAAACATACACGTACTTAGCACACGTGTATGGAAGGCTTCATAGATCACACACATAAAAGCCCTCTTTTGAAATCGGATAAAAGACGAATTTTTATATGACACTTCAAATTGATACTTCAAATTAAATTAATTTAAGAATATTATCGTTAACTTTATGGGTTACGGTAAAATAGATGATAAGCTATATATCGATATATCTCGTAAAGGGCTCAGCTATTTCTGATGAAATTAATATAGTAAATCAGCTGATTTACTGTAGCAACGACGCATCTTACCTGTTCTTTCGGCTTCTCTTTCTTTATCTCTTTCTCTTTCGGTTTCTTCTCTTTGGGTTTGGTATCTCTAGTTGGAGCAGCTGCAAATGCTGTGCCAGTCTCTTGTTGATATTTCGCTTTTAATTCTAGCAACTTCTTTACCTCTGCATCTACGGTCGTCTAGGATCAAAGTTTGTTTAAACTAGTTAAAAAACAATATGAAAAATTATAAATTTAAATTGTATTTATTAATATTAATTGTACGACCCGCTTTTGCTCACTCAGGTTTTCTTAGTCTTAAAAGCGTAGCGATTAAATCGTCGGAGTTACGCTCCAAGAGACGCCAGACGCAGGCACTCCCTTCAGCATTTACAATGATTGCATTCATTTATTTTATATAATTTGTTTAACGCGGGTTACATACGATAATACACGGGTGTACATCATATTTTTAAGTTATTTAAAACAGCCCCACTGACCCAGGAACCCTACATTAATTAAAAAAAAGTTTTTGACTTTGTCTTAATATGATGATTTCTTTTTTATATTTGTTAGTTAACCTGAAATGAGTTTAATAATATAATTATTTAGCAGGAAAGTGCGTAGTCTTTAGACTATATATTTATTAAATATATTTTTTTGTTCTATAGATGCCCTTAAAAATCTCTTTGGTCTTTTTTAAAATTCTTGTTGTTAAGATACTAATATATGTAGGTGAGTACGAGGTTCACCGAGTCTACTAGTAAATCTAATATATAAAATTCTCGTATCACAATGTTCGTTCACATACTCCTCCGAAAAGTTGAGAATTGAATACTATCTATCTTTCAAACCCATAGTTGTATATAATTTTTGGATAACTTTTTTTGTTTTTACTTTTTTATGATACAGCATACAAAAATACAAACAACCTGTAATTTTCACCCCTTTACGCTCAAGCCCTATTTTTTATTTGTTAATTAAAAACTGACTTGAACTCGGGTTTATATACAGTTCACAGAAAAACCTAAAGTTTTCATCCCGGAAAACCGAACAGTGTGGGGTAGCATAGCAAAATGTTCCATGTTAGTATGTACGAAAAAGGTAGGCTAAGTAAAATCACATTAAGGAGAAACGAAGTTCGCGGGGGCAGCTAGTAATTATTATAATATTTGAACATTAAAATATTGATATCTACCTTGTCCGCTTTCTTCGCTTTGAGATCGCGTACGACGTCACCTTGCTTTGCAATTTCCACCGCTAATGCTTCACCGTTAACACCGTTCATTGTTTCCTATTAAACAAACTTTTATTACAAGTACATAGAGTTAACTTGAGGTAATAATAGCCTTTATATAATCTCATCCGGTAATATTATAATTATGAAATGAAATACTGACTTTTTTTGACATATTTTATTTACCTACATACATCTTTAAGATATTTAAAAAATTCAATTAAAGCATTATTCTCCTAACAAAACAATGCTTTAAAACAATTTTTTAATTATTAAAGTACAATGTGTCCCGACCAAGGAGGTTTCAATTCAATTTAAGTAGACATCTGTGGTGAGTGCGCTGCGCGCGCAACGCGCTGGTTCCGAGCCAATAGACCAATAACAGACTTATAATTTATAATTTGTTTTTTTTATATTGCATTTTATTTAATGTAGCTACTTAAAGCCATGAGATTAAATAAAGTAGTGTATGCAACTGCATATAATATAGGTATTAAAACATTCGTGTGATCTTATTTTGAACCGAGCCGCAGGCGAGTTTCAAAAAACTAACTACTACATTCATGTTTTAATACCCTCTATTATATGACAGTTGCATATACTACTATTAATTCCGTTTCTATTTCAATCTTCTTTTAGGTATCTGTGTGTCCTTTTTCCCGCCCTTCCTCTACACTGTGACACTCTCTGCTATGCACCACCTCCTGTTTCTTTGATTTGGTTTATCCACCATCTAAGTTGACAACTTGGGTTATTTTCGAACAAATACGATATAGGACGAGTACCGTTTCCTAAAACGCCGGCAACGCACACGCGAGCTCTATGGCAGTTTAAGTGTACATGGTAAAACTTGTTAAATATTTGTATTTTGTGAATGATAATCCAGTGGCGCTACCATATAAGTTTTAGATTGCGTTTGCTTCCTTGCCTTCTATCCCTGGCACATGTCGGTCGAAATCTTAAATTATCGTAAGGAAAGGAGCAATTTGCTCACAGTAAAGCACCCTAGAGCAGTGTTGGCCCAGTGGTTTCAGCGTGCAACTCTCATCCCTGAGAACGTAGCTTCGATCCCCGGCTTCCACCAATGGACTTTCATTCTATGTGTGCATTTAATATTAGCTCGAACGGTGAACGAAAACATCGTGAGGAAACCGGCTTGCCTTAGACCCAAAAAGTCAACGGCGTGTGTCAGGCACAGGAGGCTGATCACCTACTTGCGTTTTAGATTTAAAAATGATCATGAAACAGATACAGAAATCTGACGCCCAGACCTAAAAAGATTGTAGCGCCGCTGATTTTTTAATTTACCCTAGGACCAAATTCTATCTCAAAAACAGCGCTTAAACCGCCATCTTATTTAACTTATGTAAAAACGTACTCATGATTTTTTTATTATAATTTTATTACCATTTACTTTTTATGCAAATTATCAATTAAACAATCAAATTACATATATTAAAAATGTCCAAAATTAGTTAATTTACGTGAGAAATTTCAATATAAAATTTAAATTAAAGAATTACTAGAAATACCTGTTTAACAATTTCCGCTTTGACTGGTGGGGTTGCAGTGGGCGTCCAATCCTTTCCGGTTTCTGATTTGTACTGAGCTTTTAGATTAAGTAGATTTTTCACCTGAAACAGTAAAATTATTGTTATAGAAAAGCAAGACGAATATCTAAGAAGTGAAAACTTAAACCAAATATTTAAAATATTACGTAATAATAATAAAGCCGTATTGTCAACAGATTTAATAGCAAATTATATTCTTTACTTTCTCCTTGGCGTTTCATTTAAGAATTACTAAAAGTAAATACTCTAATCTGTCAGAGATTACAAATATCCATTTTATTAAGTGCGGTGCTCCAGATTAAAAGTGGTTTAACGGCGAGTGATAATTACGTTCCTTTTCATCATAAACAGTAAAAAACGCACAAGTAAAGATAACATTTTTTTTTTAAAAAGGTTTACTAAACCTGGAATCAGTAGGCAGTGATGCCAGCTAAAGAATAAATTAAAGTAATTAAAGTTAATTCGATATGTTGTTCGTGATATTAAAATATTTGTTAATTTTGTATTTGGTCATTAAGTAAGTAAATATTTAGATTTAGCTTTTTGTAGGTAAAACATAAAAAATGCGTAGCTTTATTTATTTTGTATTGCCCTCAAATGGGTCAAATTTGTCCCTTTTTCGGTGGAGAACTTTTTTAGTAGCAACACTTATGAAATGTCAGACGAAATTTCTACAAAATGAAAAATCAGAGTTTAATTACCTCGACATCAACGACACTTTTGTCAGCTTTCTCCCCTTTCAGCTTGCGTACTTTATCCCCTTGTGCCGTTATTTTTGTTAAAATATCACTAACATTATCTGCAGCAGCAGCTTTAGCAGGCGTAGGAGCTGCACTTGGCTTCCAATCCTGTAATAAATATTTTTATATAGAATTATAAAATTTATATTTCATTTATTTAAAGTTTAATGTTTAATCCGGTGTGTGCATCTCTCCTTAATTTAAATATCAAGCTTAAAGAAAAACAAATCTATAATAATTTAAGAATTTCATTTATATGTTCCAATCTTAGTTCAACTACTTGAATTAAAAAAAATTGTTAATTAGTCCATTTAATCGCCTGTATTGTTTATATGTAACATTTACAACGGGTGAAACAACTGGGTACAGCCAACTAATATTATGCTCAATGTTCTGTAATACTAGTGAATAAAACTACGATAATTTCTGTAAAAATTAAGGAAACTGCCAAGCCTTATGCATACATGTGTTAGGAACAGAAGGCTGATCACCTAGTTGCCTATTTATAAATGATCATAAAAAATTTGAGATCGAGACCAAAGGTTCAAGCACAACCGATTTTCTTCTTCTATAATCTCTTATTCCATTATCATCTATCCTAGAAATACCTCTCAATAAATCAAATAAAAATGCAAAGGGAATATACAGTAACGGTGTTATTTATTGCGTATTTAGAAAAAAACAATCTCACTAAAACCACCTTCCTCACTTTATTAGATAGAAGTCCTAAGTAATGTCTCTAGACTATGATCAAAACTAACCTGCTGATAGATATTAAATTTGTCAGTATCAGATGAAATCAAATTTGTTAAACTTTGCAAACAAAATCTACAGTGCGATACTTATACTGTAAGAAAAACATTTCTTATACGAAAATTATACCTGTCCGGTCGCTGCCTTGTATTTAGTTTTAAGCTCTAGAAGGAGTTTGACAGCTTCTTCTACTTTAGCTTTCTCGGCTTTGGCACTCTTCAGAGAGCGGACGAGATCCCCTTGCTTCACGATCTCTTGGTTGATACTCTCCGCATCACCAGATGCCTTTAGAGCATTCGAAGCTGGAGCTGCACCAGGTTTCCACTCCTTAAAGAGATTTTGTATTGTGAAAATTTTCGCTGACAAATAAACGTTTTGCAAGGTAGCCCGAAATTTAAAAATATATCAAGATTGATAAAAAATCTACGATATCAACTTAAAGCTGATGACCTCAAGGTTAAAGAGTCACTGAGGCCACGAGTTCAAATCTCGGCTATGCAAAGATGAATTTTCTTTCCGTGTGTACAATTTAGTAATAATATTTATTAAAAAAAATATATCTTGACATACTGATTCGAATAAAAACTTTTTAGGAAATAAATAGATGGGAATATATTACCTGTCCGGTAGCTGCCTTGTATTTAGCTTTAAGCTCTAAAAGGAGTTTGACAGCTTCATCTACTTTAGCTTTCTCGGCCTTATGGCACTCTTTAGAGAGCGGACGAGATCACCTTGCTTCACGATCTCCTGGTTGATACTCTCTGCATCTCCAGATGCTTTTGGAGTATTGGATGCTGGGACAGCACCAGGTTTCCACTCCTTAAAGAAATTTTAAATGTCTTGTGAAAAATATTCCCTGACAATAAAATCATTTTTTACAATATTTTTAACTCGTAGTTGAAAATATATCAAGATAGACCGAAAAAATCTACGTTCCAACTTATAGCTGAGCTGGCCCATGGTTAAAGGGTGCGACTCATTGTGGTCGCCTATTTAAATAACGACTGTGAACCGATGGATTTTTCTTTTTTAGGAGAGAAATTAAGACATGCTTTTACAGTGAAGGTAAATATGATGAGAGCGGAATTTACCCACAAGTCGTAGTCGTGTGTTAGGCAAAACCGACTGATCGTTTACTTGTCTAAAACGAAAACTGACAAAGGGGAAAATACAGTAAATAAGGCCAAGAAAAAAGAGTTGCAGCGCCATTTTTTAATATATAAACGGTGGAGACCTGCAGCGTTAATAATAAATATTTAACAAATCTTTCTATCATCAGTTACTGATACGAATTAAAACTGCATTCTTTGGTAGTCTTTACATTTATACTCTTAAACAGAAAATAAATTGAGAGGAATATCATACCTGTCCGGTCGCTGCCTTGTATTTAGTTTTAAGCTCTAGAAGGAGTTTGACAGCTTCATCTACTTTAGCTTTCTCGGCTTTGGCAGTCTTCAGAGAGCGGACAAGATCACCTTGCTTCACGATCTCTTGGTTGATACTCTCCGCATCACCCGATGCCTTTGGAGCATTCGATGCTGGAGCTGCACCAGGTTTCCACTCCTAAAATAATCAATAAATATAAAATATTGTCTATTTAAGGCATTAGTTAGCCTAGGTAGGTTAGAACGTGAAAATTTTCCAAAGGAACATTTGATATGAAGGAAGAGTTTGGAAACAAATCGTATGTACGGAGACTTTGACGTAAATAGTTAGAACGGGGCCACGGGCAGGAGGCTCACCTGATGTTAAGTAATTCGAGCAGAGGGTGCGGGGGGTTTTTTCCGGTTTTTTTTTTTTTTTTGGTACGCTCTTTTCTTGAATCGTCGTCGTCATACGTCAACGTACGAAAATCATAAAATTGTTTTGAAAAATTTAGAAAATACGTGAACGTTTTTCCTGTTTTCCTACTGCATATCAATGACATGCTGCAACTTAGCACTGGCCGTGCAGGTCTTTATCGGGCTGGTGTCTGAAGTCGAAACTCTGCTACGTGGAGTCACGGACTGGGGTCGACTAAATTTAATCCAAATGAACCCCAAGAACACTTAAGTTTTGTTTTTTTCGCTTTGTCGCTACTCCTCTCTTCGAATACACTCTCCTTAAAGCCATAGCCATCATCGGGTACTGGGCATTGACATATCGAACCACGTTCAGTTTCGCGGTCATTCGGAAGGAAAGGTAATATTAGCCTCCAAGAAGCTGAGTGTTCTTAGCAAAGCGAAGCGGTACTTCACTCCGGCCCATCGCTTGCAACTAAATAAAGCGCAAATTAGGCCCCACATGGAGTACTGTTCTCACCTCTGGGCGGGAGCTTCCCAGTACCAGCTCCTTCCTCTTGACCACATTCAACTAAGAGCGGTTCGAATCGTCGACGGCCAATAACTTTCCCAGCGGCTTGATTAAATTGGCGTTCAGAGGAGATGTTAAACGGTGGAGACCTCTAGCGTTAATAACAAATTTTTATTTAATCAGCTACTGATACGAATTGAAACTGCATATTTTGGAAGTCTTTACATTTATAATTTAAAACAAAAAATAAATTGACGGGAATATCATACCTGTCCGGTCGCTGCCTTGTATTTAGTTTTAAGCTCTAGAAGGAGTTTGACAGCTTCTTCTACTTTAGCTTTCTCGGCTTTGGCGGTCTTCAGAGAGCGGACGAGATCACCTTGCTTCACGATCTCTTGGTTGATACTCTCCGCATCACCAGATGCCTTTGGAGCATTCGACGCTGGAGCTGCGCCAGGTTTCCACTCCTAATATAAAATAACAAAAAAATAAGTGATGTTGATGTAGATGGAGCCGTAGGTTAGCACTGATATTTTGGGAAAATAAACAAATGTTTATTTTTAAGGAAGATTTTGGAAATAAAATCGTTTACGTGGTACGAAAGAACAGTAGTTAGGAGACAACAGTGATTAAAACTCATAAACTTGTACGGGAATGATGCGGTAGTCGATATTATTTACTTTAAATTAATTATTTTAACTAAATTTAAATAAACGTATCTTTTTACGTATTTCATGCCAATATTAAGATGTTTAATATCTATACCAAAATACCTTTGTAATTAATTTAATTATCGTCATTGTAGAATGATAACCTCGTATGTCAAAAAACCATTTATTTTTTTATTCTTAGACTCTTATGTCATTTAAGGCTCCCACACAAAACTGCGAATTCGCATCGCATCGTAAATATCTGCGAATTCGCACGAACGCAACGCAGAATTTCCGATCTGCTTCGCATCGCACATTCCTGCGATATTACGTCATCCTTGGTGACACCATTTTAGTCCGCTCTGAGACAGCTTTAGAGAAAAATGGCGGAATATGATATAGATTGTTAATTTTAAATTGAGGAGCTCCGTCCTTTGGACACAACTGATGATCATTATAAAAATAAATTTATTACGCAAGATCGGGTGAAACAACGCTGTGAAAGTTTGTCTCCAAATTCCAAGACAAAGAAAACAGTGAAAAAACAAACCTTGGTAAGTACTTTTGCTTCTACATCAATACAATTCCTGCATATAAGTACGAATTAAATAGCGTCCGTGGTGTAAGAAGGCTTCTTCAGAATTTGGCGCTAGTCCTTCTCTGAAGAAATGCTACTTCAGTGCAAAAATGTGCAGTACGACTAGGTAAATAATGAGCATGACTAATATCGTGTTTTGACCTATTTTGATTTGGACATCACTTTTTCGGACATTTGAAGTTATGTAATATTATAAATTTAAATTTATTTTACAAGATTACGTAAATTAACGTCTGACCCACAGACTTCGTAAAGCTACCAATCGATAAGAAAAGACCAAAACATTGGTAAGTAAATTAATTTCAAAACAACAAAACGATAGAATACAAAGCATTTTTTAATGAATAAGTTTTATGATTTTCGACACATATGTTGTCGTTCCTTTGATCGAACAATTTGTGTTACATGATGGCTTACAAAGAAGTCTGGGCGGCCATAATGCCTAACATATGACTACTTCTATGAGCATAATTGTGCATGTTGCGTGGGCTTCTATATATAAAGTTTTAAGTGAAGTACGCTCAAGGTAAAATAATCGAGAATCGACTATGTCGTGTTCTCAACGCATGACCTTTGAATAAAATAGTTCCCATTAGAGTTCATAATCGTAATGAATGGATGAACCCAGAATCTTCTTTTTCTTTTATATCTATTTAACAATAACAGAAGTGCAATAATCTTTTTGCGATCCATCTTACGCTTCTTAAAAACACGTTCAGTACGGCTGACTTCGAAGGAATGGTCGCCCTACCAAACGGTTTGACGCACTAAATCGTATCGCAGAAATTCGCAAGTTCCTGCGATGCGAATTCGCATCGCATCGCAGTTTTGTGTGGGAGCCCTTAAATGGAAATTCTGTAATGTTTGGTTCTCTGGACATACGAGGTTATCATTCTACAGCCACGTTATAATATGCCTATACTAAGCAATATGGAAAATACCCCACAGTACATACATTTTTATTAGTTCTAATATCTGTTGTATAAAAAATCTATGATATACAGTGAAAATCTGTTATAACGACATCGAAGGGACTACTCATATTTGGTCGTAAAAACCGAAAGTCGTAACAGCCGATAACGTTGTTATTAAGAACCTAATACAATATAATTCAGCCGGGACCTTTGATTTTGGTCAATATAACCGGTATGTTGTCACTGCTTACACAACAGTCGAAAATTTACTCCCACCCAAAAAAATACAGAGAATTAAAATATGTATCTGTTACAATGTATTTTACTAATGTCGAACAATAACACTTTTTATCTCGTTATATTCGCTCAAAATTCTCACATAAATTAGAAAAATGTTTTAGAGTGTTATAGTAATCCTAATTAATTTTTCTGCATATTTTGAAGTGATCAAAACTGCTTCGTTACGTAACGCGTTACGGCGCCAGTCTGTCTAACTTCTCTTTCTCTTAGGCCCAGAACACACGGTGAAAGGCAACTGCAACGAAACCCTTTTGAAATTATTGATTTGAAACCACAGTTTTATACACACGCTGCAACCACAATCATTTCGGTTTTCTTTGAGAACAGACGTCTGCATAATGAGTTCTTCGAGTGA
Source organism: Pieris macdunnoughi (assembly GCA_905332375.1). Classification (NCBI taxonomy): domain Eukaryota; kingdom Metazoa; phylum Arthropoda; class Insecta; order Lepidoptera; family Pieridae; genus Pieris; species Pieris macdunnoughi. The sequence continues at coordinate 9,637,778 of CAJOBZ010000005.1, forward strand.
CGAAGAAATTGTGGTTACAGAAATGAAAATGACAGCTAACTCACCTGTCATTTTCATTTTTTTTCAATTTCTGCCCATGCTTTATCAGTCTCAGTCTTGCGAGAGTAGCTTGATAGTGTGGTATTATACAAGCAAGGATACTTTTCCACTTCTAACACAAATGTAATGTTTTTTGTTCGTCGTCAGCCATTTTGTACAAAAGAAGCCAAACCCGATGAATGAAACCCAACGCGAGTTTCCTACACGACGGTTTCAATGCGACTGATTTGCAACGCGTTTCAAACTGTTCGCGTCATGTGTGGTCTCTCAAAGGACTCTATATCTGAGATGCAACTCAAAAGTAACTAGAAGTTGCAGTTTCGTTGCAGTTGCGTTTCACCGTGTGTTCTGGGCCTTACGCATACGGCGGCGGTAGGCCGGCTACACCTCTCTCACTCTAACCCGCAGCGCTAGCCGTATAAATGAGTATTAGTGTGTACGTTTTTGACCTTAAGAAAGCAAACTTTAATATTCACCTGTCCAGTAGCCGTCTTGTACTTGGCTTTAAGCTCCAAGAGGGTTTTAACAGCCTCATCCACCTTGGCCTTTTCAGCCTTCGCACTTTTGAGCGATCGCACCAACTCTCCTTGCTTGGTAATTTCTTGGTTCAGCTGCGATGCATCAACCGCTGGTGCCTGTTTCACTTGTGTTGTTTGTACTGACTTTGGCTGAAAAAAAAAAAAATCACCTTTATATTACAATTTAAACGTATACGCGCACGGCGCTGTCATTAGAGAAACATAGAAAAACATTTATTTTTATCACAGTGGTTACTCAATTGAATAGTAAGAGAATAATAGAATATATGCAATAAATCGTTTATTATTAAACTTTGAACAGCCTTAGGCCGAATGGACTGGAGCTGACTTAAGTGGATTAACCCATTACCCAAATTATTTTTCATACCTTAACCTAACAATACTGAATACTGCTAAGTGCTAACGAACCATGTTAATTACTTAAAAACCATATTCCGAGTTGGATATTGGTTTTGAAGAATTGTTATTGTGGAGGAAGGATGATGTACTTTTCCTACAATCTAAACGGAGGATCCTCGAACAGTCTAACCACTGATAGTCCCAGTAACCTCAGTAAGTTCGAGAAGTTTTAGCTATATACATATGTATATAGCTAAATGTATATGCTTAATTGGAAATACTGCGTTAGCGCGTTTCAGGGTATGACGTCATCGCAGTGATTTGTTAGCGCAGATTCTAGGAGTTGCTACATTACAATATCATTATTGCCCCTAATAGCACTACCTGTACGAATAAACGTTATTATACACGATCTCTTTATACCTAGTTTGCGACGCCCTGCCCATCCTTTATGATACTCACACGCGATGTATTAATATTGTAAAATTAGAAGCATTTAATGTATAATATTATATGTATAATGTTTAATATAAATTCATAAGTGTACATTGTGTTACCTATATAAATGATTTTTGACTTTTGTAATGTACTTGTATAAAACTCAATATAAATCATACTTGGTACAATATAGGCAGACAAGGCAGTACATTTTGGCCACTCAGGTTTTCTTATTTTTATAAGCGTGGAAATTTCCTAAATCGTCGGAGTTACGCCCCGATAGCCAGTGGTAGACACCCTCTTCAACTGTTACGTTGCTTCATTCGTTACACAGCAATCAACATTTCATTATTTCGCTCTTATTGTTGTACGCGAGTTAGTTAATATAGAGTCAAACTAAAATCCTCTATTATTCAAAGCACTCCGATGACAAAGGAACCGTACAAAAATTTAAAAGAAAACTGCACGGAACAAATCCCGTCGAATTACTACAAATACGATTGACCAAACTGCAAATATTTTAATAAAAAAATCTATATATAAGTTATAATTAAACGCAATTTAAACTTGTAAAATTTCAATATGTTAATTAGAATTTATCATTTAATTCTAAATATAATACGAATTTATGCCATAATTCGATTTTATTCATAGAAAAAAGACTTATATTGTATAACAATAGTAGACAATTATATCATTATTTAAGTATTTTATACGCAAAACATTAGCAACTTACACGTGGATAATTTACAGTCACACTCACAACTGTGACACGATTCACGACCTTTCATTTTCTTCACGCTTAACATTCACAAAACACTATACATTGAAGGCTTACATAGATTAAATGCAGAAAATAGCATGTATAAACACCTATGTGCTCCAATTAACTTCAACTTTACAATTGTTTTTAATTTGATAAAATTTCTACTAATATTACATGTTAAAAGATCGTAACGCACAACTATTTATATGTTACCATGTCGATGTCGCAGCCAACTAGCTTAATCAGCCATTCGATCAACAGCCTAGAATCAACTAAACATGGCCGTTTAACTAGCGGCCGACATTAACGAGATTTAGGTTTTTTAAAGAACTATTTAACAAGTAACAATATAATAATAACAAATATGCTCACAAGAAAATTATTGCATTACGATTTACGGTAATTACAAATATAGAATAATATAAAAAGAAATGGCAAGGCAATGTGAGTGTCCATGGAAGGCGGTATGACTTAACATCAGATGAGCAGGGGGCACGTTTGTTTAATATTACATAAAAAAGTAAAAGAATAGAATATTATATGTGTGTTATTTAAGATTAGTTTATTTTAAGTAAAAATAAATACAAAATAAAATTTATGACAATTCCTATGATTTTAGATGTTGCCTATAGGATATACCATATATTGTATAATATAATTTGTTATAAATTAAATAATTATTATTGAACAGGGGGCAGAAGGTTCATCAGATGTTAAGCGATGGACGAAAAATCGCTTATAGTCGTATTGGTTGGGAAACACGTCGACGGAAAGTTGCGTCATATTTCCCCATTCTAAATCTTTTGTAAATTAAAAACACTCACCTGTCCAGGCATTTCCTTAGTATGACCATCAGGAACATGGAACAGCACCAACGGCGTGACTCTTCCTGTTTGTGGTGAAGGTCCAGCAGATGCGACATCCACACGGAAAAAGCCACGGCGCTGGAGTTGTAATACATCTCCGACTTTGACTTTAGCCAACTCTGGTTCACCTAACATTGGTATTTCCCACTGAGGACAAACATCTTATTTATAACCTTTCGGACAGCAGGATTGTTCATACAACTTGTATTAGTGAAAATCTGTATCATCCAGACTTTGAATAACTATTACTGTACATTACAAACAAACACGGGAACAGTTGAAAAAAGTGCGTTCATTGGTTTGTTAATTTGTTTCTATAATACAAAGTATTACTAAATTCCGCAATGTATATGGATCAAATTGTAGTTAAAATCTTATCCAATATTAGCTACGATTTGTATAGAAATAATTCATTTTTATTATTACTTTTAGATCCTATCTATAAAAATAAACTATCCAAAATTACCAATCAATATTTCGTTAAACTTTCGCCATATTGGCCTTTGGACAAAATTTTCTTTCGCCATTTGGACACCTTAAGTGAATACCAATTTTTCTTCTACATTGTTGGTTAATAGTTAATACCGATGGTGACTCCTTTTATAACCATTTTAAAAATTGTATTATATTATTGTGAATCTTTCATAGCCATCCAACTGACTACATTTTCTTTTTAATTATTGAAAATAAAATACCAGCGCGTTCACTGATAAACTAGGTAAACTGAACGGAAAGTATTGAATTCATATGAAAAGTATCATTCACCGGGATTCGTGAATAAGCTCCAAATACATGAATAAAACTTAGGTGAATTTGCTTCAAATTAGTCCAAAACTTACCCTAGTCTGATGTCCAATATATTGTTTGAAGTCTTCGTCTTTTCCCAACAAAGGCTTCGAAATAATATGGTCGAAATAGACGCAGTAGACTTCAAGACGTGGAGACTTCTCAGTATCCGCTAGCCAAGTGATCTTGAGGGTCTTTTTATAGTCTTTATTATCAAGGTTCGGAGTACCATCCACGCTTACCACTTTGCCGTCTGGACCTCTATAAAAAATACTCTTTATAGATTCTACAACATATAATTTTCATCTATTCTTTATGATAATAACAGTATTATTTTTATTTATACAGGCCTTGTGTATTTCAGCGGACAACTCTGAACCTTGAGGTCGTACGTTCGAATCACGACTGTGCAATTGGCATAAATATATAAAACAAAGTCGTGTTAGTTACACTACTTATAACTCAAGATCGGCTGGACTAATGTTAGTTATCTCTTTTTTCGTGGATTCTTTTCCGCTCCGAATAGCAGAATAAATAATAAAATATCCGATAAGTTATCGAATAAAAATAAATAAATTAATTAATTTTACGAATGCAAACAGCATGTGGTGCCATCTGTTGACAAAACCGCATCATTTTACATGTAATTCGTGTCAGTTCAAGAAATTCCGATCTTGAGGTGAATGATGAGATGCATAACCAGGCTTTGATCTTAATTGAAGATCACCTCATCAAAAAATGTTGTATATCAGAAAGTCCTTTAACATGCAGTATCGCAACATTGGCGCTAGAGAGTAGAGGCCTAATGTGTAAAACTGCCATTCTTCTTTCGCAATGGCAAGCAATAAAACATTTTAGTATTTGCAAGAAAAGTATTAATGAAATCCTACATTAAGTTTAACTAAAGTTAACACCATATTATTAGACTGTTAGGCGGAACGAAGTTAGCCGGGTCAGCTAGTACCATATTACATACATACATAGACCCCTTATCACTTAGGGGTTTGAAAAATAGATAGTAGCCGATTCTCAGACTTACTGAATATGCATTAAAAATTTCATAAGAATCGATCAAACCGTTTAGGTTTAAAGACATTTATTCTCATAACAGACAATAGTCACTTACATGAGAACTTATATACTAAAGATACAATTTATCACGTCGTGGGTCATTGAAGAGCTTCAAGGATGAATTAGCGAAGTAGAAGTGGACTTTGATTTACGTAGGCAACTGGGATCACTTAAGAGATGGTATTTTAGTCTTAATTTAAATATTGCCAGGCTGTCTTGCACTTTTTATATTTCGTGGAAGTCTATTATACCGCAGCACTCCCCCAACGCTCAATGTTTTTTTTACCGTAATTGGTTCTAAACTTAGGTAGACTTGTTTATTTTAGTTACTTTTATAGCTTAATGACTTATGGCTTATTATTATGGGGTCATGCTGCTGATGTCGAGACTATTTTCATCCTGCAGAAGAGGGCTATTCGTGCAATCTTTAATTTAAAATGTAGGGAATCTCTTAGAGATAAATTCAAGGAAATTGAATATACTTACCTTTACCTCGCAATATATTTATGAAAATATTATGTATGTCGACGTAGGAAAGAAAGGGGGGGGGGGGGAGAAAAAAAAAAAAAAAAAAACCCCCCCCCCCCCAAAAAAAAAAAAAAAAAAAAAAAAAAAAGGGGGGGGGGGGGGGGGGGGAAAAAAAAAAAAAAAAAAAAAAAAAAGAGGGGGAAAAAAAAAAAAAAAAAAAAAAAAAAAAAAAAAGAAAAAAGAAAAGAAAAAAAAAAAAAAAAAAAACAAACAAAAGCCCCAAAAAAAAAAAAAAAAAAAAAAAAAACCAAACAAAAACCCCCCCCCCCCCCCCAAAAACCAACCCCCCACAAACCAAGGGGGGGGGGGGGGGGGGGGGGCGCAAACCCCCGCCAAAAAAGGAAAGGGGGGGGGGGGGGGGGGGGGGGGGCCCCCCCCAACCACCAACAAAAAACCAACAAAAAAAAAAAAAAAAAACAACCCCCCCCCCCAAAAAAAAAAAAAAAAAAAAAAAAAAAAAAAAAAAAAAAAAAAAAAAAAAAAAAAAAAAAAAAAAAAAAAAAAAAAAAAAAAAAAGGGGAAAGGAGGGGAAAAAAGGAGAAGAGGGGGGGGGGCGGGGCCGCCCCCGCCCCGGGGGGGGGGGGGGGGGGGGTTTTTAAAAAGGAGAACAGAACAACCCACACAAAAAAAAAAAAGAAAAAGAAAAAAAAAAAAAAAAAAAAAAGGGGGGGGGGGGGGGAAAAAAAAAAAAAAAAAAAAAAAAAAAAAAAAAGAAGGGGGGGGGGGGGGGGGGGGAAACCCCTCAAATTTATCCAAAAAAATTGGGGGGGGGGGGGGGGGGGGGGGGGGGGGGGGGGGGTGGGGGGGGGGGGTGTGTTTTATGTATACAAAAATAGTGATAAGTTTACTAGAATAGAACATACGCACAATGTTAATACACGGAACAAACGCAGGCTGCAATTTCCTCGTACTAGACTATCTAAAGTTAGTAATTCTTTTTTGGGAAAAGGGATACTCTTCTTTAATAAAATCCCAGAGGCTCTTTTATCTCTGCCTTTTAATAAATTTAAGAAATGTATTAAAGAAAAGCTGTGTAAAAAGGCTTACTATAAAGTCAACGATTATCTAGTTGATAAAGGGCCTGGGACTAGTGCTAGACAGGCTACCTCTAATTAATGGATTTAAAAAAGTGTTGTTTGATAATTTGCTATTTTAAAAGAGTACCGAGAGTTTTTTACGCCGTCTTTTTCTCTCGGCCTACACCCTCTGTCTTCTTTGCCGATGAGTAGGGATGCCTATTCAAATTTAATGACGTGGAATAAGTGATACATGTATCTTATGTTCCATAATAAACATATTTTATTTTAATTAGATTGTGAGGGCGTCGTGAACTGCGCTTCTGAATTTGATTTGTTTTAGTGATACTTTCACTAGTTAGTGTGTATATAGTCATTTAGATTAATAAGCTGGTATTGTATTGAAATAATTGTTTCATATTCATGAGATTTGTTTCACTGTAGATTTTTTAGTAGAAGTTAATTATGGGTAATGAAAAAGCAATTTAATTACTTTATTTTGAGCAATTTGAAGGTGTGAAATGTTAAAACCTTTTCGGAGGACTATGGGATGAAACATTGTGACACGAGAATTTTATATATTAAATAATTATCTAAGATCCTATTATCTAAATATATAGAATATGTTAACTTACCTATGTATTTTATCAATCTTGATATTGCCATAATTAATAAATGTAGTATTTTCTCCTTCCTTTAGGGCTTGAGCGTCTACCTGGTCAATTAGGAGTCTGGGACCCACCCAGACAGTTTTTGACCCTACGTCTGGATTCTTGGGGTGAAGGGCTACGGTCAATGTGGACTCGGATGTACCTTTTAGGTTCACCGGTACTGGGTTTGATTCGAGGGCCGTGTAACGCGGTGCTATCGGATCAATTACCTGAAAGACATGTTGTTGATTTGTAGTTAACATGTAGCTATAGTTCACTTTGGTTTTGTCGACTTTTCTTAGAAGCAAGCGTGTTATCAAGCGCAACTAAAGTCGACGCATTATGAAGGAAATAAAATAAATAATATATATTTTACTATTACTCCATCGTAACTATCACCTATCTCTTTTCATCAGATGGTAAAGACAATTCGATGGAAAGTGACAAAACAGTAAGTATATTTCATACCTTCTTATTAATAGCCCATATCTTATCCCATTCCATGAATACGACCGATCGTGAAGAGCCTTGCGCTTGTATGAACTGCCTTAACCCTTCCACAGACATACCGCGACGTAATACACCACGCACTGTCGGCATTCTCGGGTCATCCCTGTAAATATAGATCTTCTTAATAGTAGCATTCCAGAAAGAACATTCCAGATAACGGAGAGAAGCATATAGAAGGTGAAGAGGGCGTCCTAAAAAAACTTCAGGAGGCCGTTACTCTTGAAGGTGTTCCGATCAATGGTACTGAAGGAAGCTAGGATATCCAGTAACAAGAAAATTTTTATAACAAATCTAAACGGCATAATTAAAAATTAATAAAAAGAAAATTAAAACAAATTTATAAAGTAAATTTAATTTTAATTAAATAATGGTAGACAGTAACCGGGCACCCCAGAGCTGGTGCTTTCCTTGCTCAACGAATAAGTATCAAATCAAATCAAAATACGTTTATTCAATTTAGATGCGTCTGAGCGCATGCTTATGAATGTCAAAAACGTTTACAAAATTCGCGAAAGAGCAAGATTACGCCATCCGTTCGCGAAACTACCAGGAAGCCTTGTTCTGAGAAGAACGGGCAAGAAACTCAGCAAGTTTTACCCTCCATCTACATTACAATTATTCAAAGGAAAATGTCATAAACCACAACGTCATTAAAGTTACATAAGTAAAAAAAAATCTGTTCTGTGATTTATCACAATACAGCGAGGAAATGCTGCCAGCGTTAAAGCTACACTGCCACCACAGGGACCAGACTTTTTAAATTTGTTTTAATTTTCTTTTTATTAATTTTTAATTATTTTTATTATTAGTATGTAAGTTAAGAAAAGTTAATACTGTATATTTGATTGTAATGATTACTAATAAAGTTTAATTGAAACTGTATAATCTAAATGTTGAATAATATTTAAATATTGGAAATAAACGTGATTTAATTATTATTATATAATAGTAGATATAATGAGATTGCAAGAGTACTCTGCAAATAATTGCTTCTTAATATAAATATGTACTATATTTAAATTTGATTGACGTTTTATAATTTAAAGTCTGTATTTTATGGCCGAACAATGTAATCAAGTTTTTAATTTATTTAAATAATAATAATAGACTTACCATCCATCGACAAGTCCTTGCTCGACAAACCAAGTTAACTTCCGTTTTGAAAGCACAGTATTGGTCATACTTAGTCTGTAAAAAAAATCTTTTAAGCACTCAAAAATTTTATTGAGAATAAAATATTCATTTACTAAAGAAAAATAAATAATATTTTGTTAAAATAATATATTTAAAGAAATCACTTTACGTCTTGATTCGGATAGCACGTACGGGGAAGTCGCTACTCAGACAAGATCGACACGACAAGCGACAAGTAACGCCTGACTCCCCGTACCCAAGGGTACCCTCTTATTCGAGCATTTGTTGCCATAAATTTAGGTATAGCACCATCTAGTTGCAAGTAGTATTTGTTATTGAATTTGGCCAAACACTACAAACTATCTATTAAATTTATGATTTGTATCCGAAATATGAAATTTACTAAATCCTATTTACACTACATCTAGTGTAAATAGGATTAAATAATCGTTTATAATAAAGACGTGAAAAATTATCTTAGTAAAATTTATCAATTATTAAATTACAAATTTTTCCTTAAATTAAACGATTTCATTGATTTCTGAAGTGCCGCCATCCCACTATAGCCAGAACTTTTGGTAATAAACCAAAAATTCTATTTGAATATGAACAAAAACTGGTTTATTACTCTAATTGTATTTGGTATTACTTAGAGTAAATAAATGTGTAGTGTGTGTGTGTGTAGAGCCTAGTGACTTCATCGTGCGAATCTCATACCTAAGGTCGTAGGTTCGATTTCCAGCTGTGCACCAATGGACTTTATTTTTATGTGCGCATTTAACATTTTGCTTGAACGGTGAAGGAAAACATCGTAAGGAAATCGACATGTCTTAGACCCAAAAAATCGACGGCGTGTGACAGGCACTGGAGGCTGATCACCTACTTGCCTATTAGATTAAAAATGATCATGATACATTCAGAAATCTGAGCCCAAGACCTAAAGAGGTTGTAGCGCCACTGATTTATTTATTTTTTAAATAAATGTGTACTCGCGTACAAAGACAATATTAAATAAATGTAAAAATAGACCTGCTGTACTCCCATATGTATGGTTTGCGTAGCCCCAGGGCATCTATGAACCAGTAAAACTGTGGGTCTCTGTCGTGATACTCCATAGTACGTAGTACGTGAGTCACGTCCTCAATGGCATCCACTATTGGACACGCGAAATCATACGTTGGGTATACTCTGAAATTTTACATATTTCAATTATTATTTTTTTTAATGATTAAGGGCCCACAACGCACTTGTGAGCTCTCTGCCAATGTGATTGTCTATAGGCAACGGTGTCACTGAACGTCAGATGAGCCTCATTAATCATTAATTGTAGTTAAATAAATGTATAAATTAGAACGAAAACACAAGTGACTTGTTTTTTTTTAATATCGCTAATCAATTTTGACGTAAGTTTAATATTATCAATAAAACATAAATATTATGTCTCATGTGGGGTATGGGAGAATTTTGGAATTGAAAAGAGATTGTGTGGAGTTATTTTACAATATACAATACCCATATTAAAAAAAAACTACTAAATAAATAGTTGAGGAGTTGTGCATTGTATGGAAATACATACTTGTATTTATTTCCAGTTCTTGGATGTACTTCAGGTTTACAACGGTAGATGGTAGGATCCCGAAGACATCCATTCGGTGATTGCATATCTATTTTTGCGCGCACACAATTTTGTATGCCAATATCACTGCCCTTTTTCATTTCTTCCCACAGTTGAAGATTTTTCTCTACCGCTACAAATGACAAATATTACACATTTTTAAATTCTCATACATAACATAGCCAGATTGAGAAGTTCATCATTCATAAAATATAATCATGTATAAAACTATGAAGGATTTTATTTTAATAAACATGATTAAAGACGCATATTTTTATTACGTTGTGTCTTACTTTTTTTTGTTCTTGTGATTCTTGTGAGGCTGTTTCCTTATCTATACAATTTTTTTATCTAATAGGAGGCAAATGGGCATGAGGCTCATCTGATGTTAAGTGATACCGCCAACCATGGACACTTAAGTTACCAGAAGGCTCGCAAGTGCGTTGCCGGCCTTTTTAGAATTGGTACGCTCTTTTCTTGAAGGACCCTAAGTCGAATTGGTTCAGAAATACTTCAGCGGGCAGCTGGTTTCACATAGTGTGGTTCGCGGCAAAAATTGCCTTAAGGTGAGATCTATATCCACTTGACTTTGCTCAGACTTACCTTACGAAAAACTTTGCTTAGTGTACACTAAGGTTAAACTATGATTTCCCCGTATTTATAGACATTTTAACGGTGAGATTAAACCAACCCCCCAAAAAGGGACAGAAAATGTCAAAATACAAATTGATGTTTCATTTCATGCAATACTTTTGTTTATTATCCTTAATAAAAAAACCAATAACAAATATTTAAAAATCTAAAGTACACATATATCTTCAATTTATTGTTATTTATGTATTCATTTATTTTATTATTGCAATAACTAGAAATTCACGAGTAACCTTTTAGAAAATGTATTAATTATTTAAAGATGACAATAATTTTATTACGTAGAACCGGATCGCAATGTTTTGGTTAGGTGTATAGTTTGAATTTCGTTGTCACTATAATACCAATGGCCAGGGCCAATTGCCAGGGTGCCACAAAAAAACACACAAAACCCCCCCCCCAGTTATTTTTAAGAATTCAAAAAAGGGGGGTTTGAAAAAAAACAAAAAAAAAAAAAAAAAAAAAAAAAAAACCCCCCCCTTTTTTTATTTCTCAAGGGGAAAAAAAAAAAACCCCCCCCCCCCCCCCCCCCTTGTTTTTTTTTTATCATTTCTAGTATTTTAAATATTTTATTTCTTTAATTCAATTTATTTTTCCCAAAGTTATGGAACTCCGATACAAAATGGTGCGCGGCAAAAACTGCCTTAAGAAGCGTTCAGTGGAACGACGGACGTCGAAGGTTATATGGATGGTATTTTGTATTTTGCCCTTGATAATGAAACTCCTCTGACCACTCTCCATGGTAAACGCGGTAGAAGATGCAGATAACAAAATAAAGTCCAGCCTTTCGAAGCTGGGACAGGCTACTAGTAAAATTCTTATTTCAGTTATATCTATTTGAAATGTTAATGTCTATAACAAAATATTATTACAATAATGTATAATATGTTACAGATAATTTATGAATGCACTTAATTTTATTTTATTTACCAAACCAAAAACACCATCAACTCCTATAAGAAAATACGTACAATTGTTTCTATTCTTGCTTTCAACTTTCTGTTCCCTCTCGTTCTTCATCTGTTCTGCTGGTGTGTCATCTACAAAAGCTTTACTTTCCTTTATAAGCTTCTCACAGTATTGCAACATCAGGTCAAAGTATTGAGATGTGTGTGTGAACATATCTGGCTTTATCTCTAACATCTTTACGTCTTCCAGGATTACCTGTTTAACACAATTTATTTTTCTTGGTAGGTCCATAAAAAAACTATTATGATCACAATGGCACATGCCTCCCCTATACCTAACGTGACCAGACGTTTTCAACGGGACTGTCCCTTTTTCCAATTACGAGTCCCGGTGTACCCGACATGAACTGTGGGACGCAAGATTGTCCCGTTTTCAGAAAGAGCGCGAAAATTTAAGAGTTTCATTCTTATTTGAAATCGTCACCAGCAATATTAAAACAAATTTGTTCTTCTGGTAAATATAACTAAACATTTTGGATACCTATATTTTGTGATTCGTAACTTTTATGCCAACTAACTTTTTCTAAATAAATAACTTCAAATTTTTTTTTTTTTTTCATTGACCACTTATTACTTGACCTAAATTAAACCAATGTCCCGTTTTGAGTCAAAGAATAAATGGTTACTTTACATATACCCCATTGAAGCTTTATGATATCTAGAAGCTACAGCTAAATATTTATAAGAAAAAACTACAATGCTCATGTACAGGTGAACTTTTTTTTTAGGCCAGTTTATCTCAATGTTTAATAGAATTACTTACCTTTTCAAAATCAGCATTTTCTTTAGCAGGATTTGTATCATCAAATCTCATAATAAGCTTGCCTTCGAAAGCCAGCTGGTAGTATTGATTGAGCAGAGCTGCTTTAGCATGTCCAATGTGCAAATATCTGAAACAAAAATAATTATATTATACTAGTTGTCTCATTATTTTACTCACATAGAGACCCGTCTTGTCACACCATGAAGGCAGCAATGACAGTATTGTTATTTTTCTTGTGACTATAGTATTTTGTACAATTTTTCCACATTAAAATTTAATGATGATACATTTACATACCCAGATGCTTCAGGTGGAAAACGCACCACAACTTTTCCCATTTCAGCATGAGGTAACTCAATGAATTTACCTTCTTGCTGGCGACCGGAACTTGTTTCTTTACTAGAAGGTGGTGATCTCCTATAACAAATTCATGTAATTTAATTCTTCGAGGATCAAAATAAATTTATATTAAAAAAAATATATAATGTCTATGCTTCCTCAAAACAGTTATTTGCGTAATAACAGATGACCATTAAACCTATGTAGGTAAACCTGTCTTTTTCTATATGATTAGAATTGTTTTGTTTAAAAAATGTTTACAAACCTAGATGTAGCCTTATTGATGTTTTCCAGTATATCAGAAGGTATTTCTTTCAGAGCTTTCTCAACTGGCTTCTGAGCTTGAATAAGCTTCATCCATCTTAATATATTGTTTGGAGGGTTCTTCTTAGATATTTCCTTAAAGCTATTTGAAGCTGAAAGTATTACAAATATTTATGTGTAACTCAGCAGACTGACTGAAGTCCCAAGAATAATTAATCAAAAGTATCTAAGATTTTTTTAAACATGCCAAGACTTTGTAATTTACCATATAAAACACTGAAGACAGCCAAATCAGACACTGATAATGATTCCCCCACCAAGTAAGTTAATGGTCCCAGGATTTTGTCCAAGTAGCACAAAGATTCCTGAATTTCCTCTTCCAAAATAAGGCTGAATGAAAGCCAATGATTCATCGTCACCCTCTGCAAGGTTCCAACAGATTTATTAAAAGTATTCTCCAAAATCCTTATCAAATCGTTACTAGTCCCATATGACAGAGCTTTAGTAGATTTGGGAAGAGTAATGGTTGATTCGGCACCCCAAACAATCTCTACATCTCCTGCTGAGGACCGGTAGAGTTCCACTGCTAGCAAACCACCTGGGAAATAAAATATTTTTAGAACTAATGAACTTTACGGCATATGAAAATATAAGTGCATTTAATGCACTAAAAATTTGCCTTACCGAGCGGTGGATTTGTTTTACTACAAACTACTTTCATGATGAAATCTTAGTGTAATGTTTATTAAAATAACTTAATTGAAAATTTTATCGGATAACAAATTTAATGCACTGTAGACTCGCCACACCAGTCCACACGTTTGTAAAATGAACATTGTCATTCTAATTTCTAGTATCGAATCGTCATATTGACAATGACTGAACACAAAGCTGACATTCGACCATAGGTAACAAACTAATTTAATGCTTTTGATTATCAAATCTTCAAATCGATTTAGTTTCGAAAATATCGAGGTTTAGGCCCATGGTATCATAAAATACTCTATACATCGAGGTTTATAAAAATTTTTTTCAAACGACTGGACCGATTTTGATGAAATTTTTGTGTGTGTTTAAGTCGATTCACAAATCAGCCTGGCAGATGGCACTGCAGTCGGTATTTCATACTTTGCTTAATATCCTAATCGCTTTAAATATCATGCAGGACAACGTCTGTGGGGTCCACTAGTATATTATAAAATTGGATCGAGTGAATACGGTTCGTGGATCATATCGCGACTTTTTAATCCATAACGATTGACGATCCATGTCATGACTCATCCCTACGATGATTACGGTTAAAATATACATCGTAGGTTGACAGTTGACACTTAACATTTTATCTCAACTAAATGCATAACATCTACAAAAACAATAGAAATGTCAAAACATTTCTATTCTTTTTTTCTTATTGATTATTGATATTTTGGTAGATTAAAATTTGAAAAGAATGAAACGACAAAATGTTCGTACCCTGTCTTTGGTTGTTTGCACCTTTACCTATTTACTTATTGGAGCAGCAGTTTTTGATGCACTGGAGTCTGACACAGAAAGTAAAAGATGGGAAGTTTTGTCTGGTAAGAACTAAAACTGTTTTTGCACATTACAAAGTGTTTCAAGAAATGTATTTTTTGTCAGTGAATATAATATATCTTAGAAAAATATAAATTTTTCCCCTTGAGTGCCTTACTTGACCAATCCCTTTTGGTCATTAATTATCTTCTATCTTTGGAGGTGAAGCATCTACCAGAATTACTTAGTTGCATAAATTTGTTTGTAACCTGATTTAGAACTCTTATTTCATACAACCATATTTAGAAAAACATAGTTTAACTTAATATTGTTTGATGTGGTATTTCAGACATGAAGAATGGTTTAGTACGAAAATACAATATCACACCAGAAGACTATCATATGATAGAAATAGTGATTATAGAGAACAAGCCACACAAAGCTGGTCCTCAATGGAAGTTTGCTGGTGCATTCTACTTTGCAACTGTTGTACTAGCCATGATTGGATATGGCCATTCTACTCCAGTCACTGTCGGAGGCAAAGCTTTTTGTATGGCATATGCTATGGTAAGTTTGTGAGCTTATTAAAAGATATTTTATAGAAAAAACAGCTTTTGCCATAGCATTGGATTAAAAGAAAATGTTTTCTTTTATTAAAACCTGTTTTGGTGTACTGTATATGTGACATATGAAATACTGTTTGTTAATTTTTTTTAATTGTTATCAATTTATTAATTTAACCTTTATTATGAGTTTTATAAGTGGATGATGTTGTAAACACTTATTTTTGTTTTTTAATTTATTCCTTATAATTTTTAGTGTGCCACCCATAGTTTATCAAATTTTGTTTTTAATTTGAACCACTGCAGACTTTTAAGGACATAATTATTCTGGATGTCGCCATAAATTGGGTAATTACATATAAACATTATTGCCAGCTTAATCATACTTAAAAATAATTAAGGTAATATGAAGAAAAAATGTAAGGTGAGTACAGACATAACTGATAAAATATGAAACATTATTAACACTAAATATAATATAAAAAATGAATATATTCTATGTAATATTCTTATCTGGGTTGTACTACTTAACATAAAGATATATTATGTTGTAAGCTTTAAGTCTGGACTGATTTTCCCTCTCTTTAACATTCAAAATGTTGGAAATATTATACTTAGCAAGAAAAATAAATAAAAGTCATATTATAATTACATCCTTAGAGTTAAATTACACAGTTAATATTGTTCTTGGGGATTAAAAAATAAAGGGGGCTCCCCCGCCGGGACCCCCCCCTTTTTTTTTTTTTTTTTTTTTTTTTTTTTTTTTTTTTTTTTTTTTTTTTTTTTTTTTTTTTTTTTTTTTTTTTTTTTTTTCTCTCCCCCCCCCCCCCCCCCCCCCCCCCCCTTCCCCCTTTTCTTTTTTTCTTTTCCTCTTTTTTTTTTTTTTTTTTTTTTTTTTTTTTTTTTTTTTTTTTTTTTTTTTTTTTTTTTTTTTTTTTTTTTTTTTTTTTTTTTTTTTTTTTTTTTTTTTTTTTTTTTATTTTAAAAGGCGGGGTCATAATTTTTAATTATCCTGTGGTGCCACAACCCTTATTGGAGAGTGGAGAGTTTCTTGCCAGTTTATCTACACTATTGAATTGGCAATAAATGTATATTTAGTCATTATGTTACCCTATTATTTTATATTTTTATTTAGTTTAATTTTGTTAATATTTTGTGTATTATCAAGTGACAACTCCTCTGTGACTTCTGAACAGATATATTTTTCTTTGAATATAACTTATCCAGACAAAATTTATTTACAAAAAATAAATAATGTTTATAATTTCACGATTGACTAATTGTGTGTCCATTGTGCTATGGAATTACAAATTAATTTTATAATTTTAGGTGGGCATACCCCTGGGTCTAGTGATGTTCCAAAGTATTGGTGAGCGTCTGAACAAATTCGCGTCAGTGGTTATACGGCGAGCTAAATGTTATTTGCGATGTAATACAACTGAGGCAACGGAAATGAATCTTATGTTTGCCACTGGAATGTTGTCTTCTATTATAATTACAACAGGTAAACATCTTATAAACAATAATCTCTAAATTTTACACTTAAGAGATTAATTATCGTTTTTAACACTATTTAAATTGTAAATACAATCAACTCTTGATAATTTGACACTCGTTAATTTAAATCTCTCGATAATTTGATTTCTTTTCTAGTCCCATGAAAAATACTCGATAAATTTAATAAAATCAATGTTAATTGGTCCCATCGGTAATTTGAAGCTGAGAAGGAATAGTATCTTGCTCGCCAACATGCCATAATTTGATATACTTGTCATGTTAATGTCACAGATCTGTCTGCTGTTTTTTAAAATTCTTTTGACAATGATAGACACTCAAATAAAGATTACGGACTCCTTTTCGTAATAAAATTAGTTAATAACTATATTATTGTATTTAATTGTTAATAATAATAATATAGAAATACAAATCACGATATTTGATTAAACTCTTATTTACTTAAATCCCCGCTACCCCTTGTCGTTATTTCAACGTTTGTTAGTTTGAACTCTTGGTAATTTGAAATTTATCTTTAGCTTCTAATTATCGAGAGTAGACGGTACTGATAATTTTTATTAAAATAAAACATTATATTTAGAATGAAAATTATAAGTAAAATATGGCCTTATATTGCATCGGAATGTCCCCTAATTCTCCAATAGGGCAGACTATTCCACATGTTTTGTTTGGATGTGTAGTGTGTACCATTTCTTTGGAAATTATTTTGGAAAGTCTGAAAGTTTTTCCGGGAATTGAATGTCATTAAAATGTCACAGGTGCAGCAGTGTTTTCAAGATATGAAGGATGGAACTATTTTGACAGCTTCTATTACTGCTTTGTCACTCTTACTACTATAGGATTTGGAGATTATGTTGCTTTACAGGTACAGTAGTAGATATATTGTAGTACACCTTTTTTTTAATGTGGTGAAAAGAAGCTTATTTAATTTTGCACTCGAACCGGGTATCGAACCCGATACCCCTCACCTAGCAGGCACTTAATAAGACCGGTAGGCTATGAGGCTCTTATTGTAGTACACCATACCAATAGCTGATTTTGTGAGTCTATGTATATCTAATCATAACTACTTAAACATTTTATCTTGCAAGTATGTTACATGTTGTATATGTCAACGTAAAATAAATTGTAAATACCGTTAGATTGTAATCTATCTGAACCTTTATGTACTGCTTACAAAATAAAGGAATTCTTATGCGGTAGATTGTAATCTATCGAAGTGAAACCGTCAAATTGTGAAACGGTACGCACCTCGCGCGCTGATTGGTTGAACGGAATATGTCACGCGCCACCATATTTGTTTGTTGTCGAAACAAACAGTGTTTTGGCGAATGAATTGATGTCGTGTTGAAAGTAACTCACAGCTTTAGAATTAGTTATATGAAATTATTGTTCATATGTTTTCGATTTGTTTTTTAACAATTTTAAAATTGTAATTTGACGGTTTCACTTCGATAGATTACAATCTACCGAATAATAATATGTTAAATTGTAAACAGTACGTTGAGGTTCACAATCTTTTGACAGTTTTACGGTGACATATATATGTAATGTAATACAAAATTTTATTTAGTATACAATATTATACATGTAAATACTTTTAGAATGATCAAGCCCTAACAAGTAAGCCGGGATATGTAGCACTGAGTTTGGTGTTCATTCTGTTTGGATTGGCCGTGGTTGCAGCTAGTATCAACTTGTTGGTCCTACGATTTATGACTATGTAAGATTCATTTAACTAGTATTTTTTGAAGTGAAACTTCTTTATCGGGGTTGGAAAAAAATTTAGTGTAACATTTTTGCGTTACGCGTCACATTTTTCCGTTACGCGCCATGTTGCTTTTTGAAGTCAAACTTCTTTATCGGCGTTAAAATATGACATATAGTATGTTTTTGACTTTGAAGTTTGACAACGGATTACATTTTCGACTTGAAATTTGCTAATCGCAATTTGCAGCAATTAATTTGTAAATTGTATGCTAGGCAGTGTATCAAAATTTACTGTGTTTAAAGAAATAGTTTCGGACCTCTAAACTTAAAACAAACCAATTATGGCTCTGCGTACAACAAAGGTTTTATATAAGTTTCACTTCTTACGTGTGTACACCTAGTACACGCACACATTTTTTTTAAAAACTTCTCATTAGTTTTGGATTTACACATAACAAGAAAAACATCAGTAGAACTTAAAAGAATATGAAACAAGGTTTACTTAATATTTTCAGGCAAGCTGAAGAAAGCGCTCGTGACGAAGACAAGGATGGATCGAAGACGTTGCTACCAATAGATGGTCATATAATTACTACCCGACAGAGATCCCATGAAGACCAGGCTTCAGTAAGATATTTCAATAATTCACGTCATTTTACAGGACTTCGATTGAAAATCTTTAATCATAAAAATCTAGGCCTCTTGTAATACCAGTATAATTACTATTTAATCTTTTAAATGTAATATCTATTATAATGATTTGTTTTGTAAGAATGAATTTTAAAAAAAATATATTTCAGGTTTGTTCCTGCAACTGTTTGGGAAATAAAACTTGGGAAAGTGGCGCCCTCCTACCGCCCGTCCCATCTCATCATGAATTTCTCGATCATTCCCTGTGCACAGAGCTGATAGAACGAGCTTCTATTTAAAAAAATGTATAATTATCTGTGCCAACAAACCTTTTAAATGTCAAAACCACAAACTTTGTGGTTGGCATAGACAAGTAACTCTCTGGTTGCCAAAATCGACAAATTGTGTGTTACGAATGTAAACATTAATATTTCTCTATTATATTAAAAATAAAATTTTAGACTCATCTTTTGTACCCATAATATTGTTTTAGAAAATGACATAACATTTGCACAAGTATACATGTTTATACCGCCTCAGTGGTTAAGTGGTAGAAGTTTATACCTTTATAATCAAGTCCGACAATTTCCCCTTTCTGGTTCGATTCCCAGTAAAAAAAACGTGTGTATGTACTTGAAGTTATACTTCTTTGGCGTAACAAGTTAAAAAAAAATCAAAAATTTTATTCTACGTTTGTAGAAAAAACGAAAATGTTGATAATAGCTAAGTTCAGGGTGTCGGTTTTTTGAGACGGTGCGCGCATCGTTAAAATTTACTCTCATAATTTTTCCCTAACGCGCCAAAAAAAAGTATAACTTCAAAAATTATTTCGGATTTTAGTCACTTAATGTAATGTAAAATCTAAACTGTGTAAAAATTATATATGTATATTATACTCCATCAATCTCTCAAAAAATTGCCAAAACAATAGATTTTACTTCTATTAGAGTTTAAATGTGCCAAATAGTGGTTGAATTTAATAAATGTTGACAAATTACTTGAATTTTATTAATTACAGCTGTTCAGACCATAGGCATAAAGCCTAGAATTAAGTAGCAAAATTTGGGATTCTTTCGTGAAATTCACTATTATACAATACATATTAAAAATATAAACTTGGCGCCGGAAGACGAGACTCTTTGAATATCGTAGGTTTTTATAAATAAAAACTAAATGAGTTTAGTTCAAGTGCACAGGCGTTTATTAAAGATTTAAGTTGGCGCCTAGTAGATAGTACCGGTGACCCCAGAGCTGGCACTTTCCTGGCTCAACGAATAAGTATCGCAATACAGCGAAGAAATGCTGCCAGCGTTAAAAGTACACTGCCACAGCGACCAAACTTTTTAAATTTGTTTGTATTGTAAATAAAAGAAATTCGTTTAAAAAAAATGAGTTTAATAACATTATTTTAACTAATATTTATTCCTAAGAAATTGTTTTTACCTGTAGTGCTATTAACTAAAATACTGTCCATATTTTAGTGAAAATTTTCGTTAGACCGGTGTTTTTAAAGGAAGGTAAGGAAATACTTCTAAAGGTAACCAGAGATAACTATAAATGTTAAAATATATTCTTAAAATGTAATTAGAACTATCTGTATGGCACTGACCTATAAGTGGTCACCTAATTAAGTCATTTACTCCATAATATAAACCAAAGCAGAAAAGTATGAAGCTTACTCGTAGACATGAATTTAAAAATTGTACACATTTTTTGGTATCTTATAGCAAGCAGTTTTGGTTTTTTCTATAAACCTTCCATGGATACCGGTATAAGTGTTGTTCGGAAAGCACCCAGATGTAAGTAACTAGTTATAATTATTTAATTAATGCTATTTTGTTAGGACGTCTGCATAAACAAGATGCATATATGATCTCACAATAAAAGTCAAAGTAGAAATCTCGTTCGAAAGAATATGTATTTCGTGTTAATTAAATATGTACATTAATGTGTTAATTAATATGACAAAATAAAACAGCAATACAAATGGGAGTATAAAATTATTCGTTCCATATAGCTTAGTTAAACTGAAAAAAACAACCGTCTATTTTGAAATGCTTATAATTTTCCGGCAGAGCTCATTTTCCCCCCGTCCGTATAAAACATGGATTGTGATATTGGTGAAGTATTGAGCCATAAAGACAAATAAACTAAGTTTTCCGCCATACAAAGAAATATTCGATAGCAAATCAGAATTCAATTGTTCAAGGCTTTTATTTTATGTCTTAAACGTCGTCTGAGACCGTAAAAACCAAAGGTAGTTTTTCAACCGACTTCCTGATAATTTTAAATTGGATACATTTTATATTTCGTATATTTTTATTTAGGGAATATGCCCTGGCTGGGTGTTGGTCTATGGTGCAATGGGTGTCCACCCCGAGGTTGTGAGGACGACGAAGCAATAATACATGGGTACTGTTGTGGATGTAAGCATGTGTTCGGTAAGTCTTGACCCAATGAGGTATAGAATAAACATTCCTAAATTACCATGATTCTTAAGACCACATAGAGATGAAAAAAATCTTGTTTCGCTGGGATTGAACTCAGCGCCACAGCCTTATACGCCATATACTTTGAAAAGTTGGCCAACTAAGAGAATCGAAATTAAAAAAATGTTTTTAATTTTAATAAATCATGAAAATTTAGATGAACTTACGTTATATGAACAATACAGGGCTAGTTTTTGGAAATGGAATTAAAATAAAGTCGAATACCTGTTACCTAGAAAGTCTTAAGCTGGCCATAGACGGACCGCATAATGCAGTCGGCTACGACTGCTTGGAGCAGTTGCGTTCGACCGCAAAATAATACTGATCCGAGTTCATTTAAAAGATGGAATTCGTTGAAGAAACACTGCTACTTTTACTATTACTACGCAAGCGTAGGCGTAGAAGACACCGTAGGGTGGGTGCATCCAATACTACAATCAAGAGAACAGCATGGAATATTTCATACTTTGTATCCCCAGCTGAGAGAAGACACTATAATGTTTTTCAACTACTTTAGAATGTCCGTGGTTTCATTTGATGAATTAGTTAGTATTTTATTTTATTTGAGGGAGAGGCGCGCGGTCGGCAGCAACCGCTTGTAGCGGTCCGTGTATGGTGGGTCCGGCAGCTCTAAGCAGCCGACCGCAGAGCGACTGCACCGACCGCTCAGAAACTGGTCGTGCGGTCCGTGTATTGCGGATATGAATTTAGTATGGAAACTGCAGATCGCCGTGCGGAGACCGCTTAGAGCAGTCGGTATCGACTGGAACATGCGGTCCGTCTATGGCCAGCTTTAGGGCAGACATATTTTTGCGATCACTAATTTTCAAGTGTTGCACCAACCTGCTTTCTTAACTGAAGTGAAAAGAATTTTCAGTTTCTTTCAGTCATGTAAAAAGTGTAAATATTATAATTCATATCAGCGTTTTTTTAAATTATGGGTTTTTGGTAATCGAACCTTTTTATTTATTTAACAACCGAAAACGTGACTTTAGTGGGAACTTCCATGTTATTTTTGAATCTCACTCTTGGAACTGTGTAGGTAGAGGTAGTTTCCTATAGTTCTCATGATTATATTTTATTACAGATAATTTACCAATACTATGTCCAGAATTTCTCCAATGCCCTCTCAACTTGCACGGCCTCTGTCACGACTATGAGTATATGATGAGATGTTGCTGTTGATTCTCCACTCAATTTGACTTGTAAAACTTTTGTAATTTTAACAACCCAAGAAATATCTTTGATTCATAATCATTTACGGATATATACAAGAGTTTCTTACGCACTTAGCCCAAAACTTCTAGTGCTTTTGTGTTTACCACGATGTATAATAATTCCCGTTCATATCTTACTTATTTAAATGGCTACAATATTTGCGTAAATTTGGGATTGTAAATAAAACATCCTTAATAGCATACTGTTTTAATTTCTAAGAAACCCTCAATACAGAATTACAGTGGGTTAGCGGATCTAATTAAACTTAACTCTTCACATAACAGTACAAAAATAATTAAGTTTCATACGATCAATTAATAAAATTCGCATGCAATTTTTCAAATGCCACATGTATTATTGCGTTTAAAAAAATTTAATAATACTTAAGACAGAACTTTTAAATTAACGTGAAAGTTGAAAAATCGCACGACAACCACTGTGGTGATATTAATGTCTTTTAATACTATGTTCCCGCTGAATCGAAAGTGATGACTAAACATTATAACTATACATCCGTCTAACGCTAAGGCCAATTTGCTATATTATCTACAGTTTTGTGTTAAGTAATGAAGATATGAACCCGTGCAACGGGTTAATACTAGAAACCTGGAACTATTTTAGTTGTATCACACACGGCATTAAAATCAAGCAAATCGGGTCCTAACACAAATGTGGTACAGCCATTGCGGAACAATACAAATATAATGGAATAACACTCAGTGCAAAATTAGTACCTCGAGTGAAGAAGCCGGCTTATTAGCCTAGAACAAACATACCGAGAGAACCTTTAGATTTTAATTATTTCACTATAATCCTAAATACAAAAACATTAAATTTCCCACGTCGCATGGATGATCTGCTCGGAGCACATAAAATTATACCTACGATAATCATTATATATAAATATGTATAAACATACACCCATACATTTCACCGTTCCGTTGAACTAACAATATGTCGGACGTTGCAACTTAAGAGAAGTTAGCTTAACATAAGTTCACTATTTTTTAGATTTGTTTATAATAATTAATGCAATAAAACGTTTGTTGTATTTGCGTTCAATAGTGTAAGTGAGGCGAGCGGCGGCCGGGACGGCTCCATTATCTCGCCAGCCTAAAATGAGATGGAAAACTATATATTTATTCATTTATATATTCGTTATAGAGAGCTTTCGTTATAGGGAAGTAAGAATTAATGTAATGGTATTGGGTTAAATCAAATAAATGTAACTCATTTTTACGTTATAGAGTTTACCCTGTATATAGTATACACACACAAAGGCATAATAACTATCTAGCTGAATAGCGGTATATTTTGTTTACCTCATTTGTATTATTAACGGTAATAACGAAAGGTGACTCGGGTTTTCTCAGAGCAAGTAACTGCAAATTTAAAAGCCGTAGAATATAATTGGGATATATAAGTATTACTTTAAAAAAATGTCACTTCTGTGTCATTATTCTATGTCAAACATTATTATAAAATCTATAATAATAAATCTGTAACTTACAAGAGACCGCACTCATTGTTTAGTTGTATAAGTAGATTAAATAAATTTATTCCAAGAAAGGATTAAGGAAAACTAGGAAGTTTTTGACTACTATTATTCCAATTAACTTATTACCAATATTAGATAAGAAATGGGATAAAAACAACATTAATTAAATACTTTTTAAAGGTTTTTAATAGCGTGTAACTTACCAAGTGTGAGTAATATTCAGCAGCAAGACGACTTGCCAGTATCAATGGGTCTTCCCTGATCAATCTTGACGGACATACTGGATGTCGGTGAACCGGCAGATGGCGGACCAACGCGCGCCTTAATCTCAGCCGCCATCGTCATGAAAGCTTGCTCAACATTCGTAGAGTTCTTCGCACTGGTCTCCAAGAATGGAATACCTAGCTGTTCAGCATATTGCTGAAAAATAAAGATTCCATCAAATTCCACATTACAATGGTTTGGAATTTTGTGGTATATATGTAGGCGCCAGAAAGTTTGGCCATTTACAGAACCGAGTCAATCAATATTTTTTCTATAACTGGGGTTATTTCATGATGACAATTCACAAAAATATTTTAACATTGATGATCATGTTTCAACTATTTGTTTAATCCTTGAATCATGATCTGAATTTTCTCGTCATTGTAATAACAAGAATTTATTGGAGCCCTTTATAATTCAAGGGAAATTTCCCTTTTACCTAAAGACAATTATTTGTCTTCGACACTTGTATCTTCCATACGGCTGGCAAACGTAGACATACAACACAAAAATAAAAACCAAACTATACATAGCATACAAATATAAATATATAAGTTGGACTGTAAAAAACTATATGGATGAGAAGCGGTGAACAATATGTCGGAAGTGTTAACAGGAAGCGAAAAACCTGGAGAACCTTTACCTGTGAAGGTGTTTTGATCAATGGTACAGAAGGAAGTGTATCGAGGGACAAGAAAAAAAAAAGTATACAACAAATCTAAACATTTGTGAAGTTTAGGAAATAAAAAGGCTTTATTATTATTATATTACATCCCCGTCCGCAAATTCTGATTATAATAGCAAAATAATAAAAGTGCTCAAAACAAAATTTCAATGCCCTTTAAGATAAGATGTCATTCAACTTTATCTCATTCTTTAGTCCTTGGTTTTTAGGTTAAGTAAACATTAGCAGATGCATTTATCTAAAAATTATGCTACAGAAGTCACATATTATGAAGCATGCAAAAGGCACCAAAAAAGCGTAGTGGGAAAACTACATTGATCACTAGAGTCCATGCTCCAATCTAACTACTAAAAGGACACCAATCAAACAAAGTATTTAAAATACTTTAAGCAATGCCGAACATGGGTTTATATCAATAATGAATGCCACTCCTTTACTAGGAAACTGATAGCTTTTTAAGAAATATTCAAAGCCACGCCTGTGTACCATTACATTTCTATGATGTTGTTGCTTTAAGTATATATTTAATTTTAAATAACTACCTATCATTCTCTGGACATAATTTCTTCATTTGATAATTATAGCAAAGTTCTTCTATGAGTTCCATAAAATATTCAACACAAATGTAAAAAATATCTCTTGTGTAAGTAACTATTGGCCCCAAAGGTAATATTCACAGTTGAAACTTAGCTATGAGTATAACTCCCAGATGTCATAAACAAATGGCATTTGATATATGGAAGTCGAACTTAGCACTCATTCCCCAAGATGGACTTGTATCAAGTACATTGATACAGAAATTAATATATAGATAATATAATATATAGAGCTACGGGTACAGGAATAGTAACTGGCTTGTAACTTACATTGGCTGTAGTATAATCGACAGCTTTCTTTGTAGTGAGATCACACTTGTTGCCGACCAGCAGCTTATTGACATTATCACATGCATAGCGGTCAATTTCCTCCAACCACTGCTTCACATTGCTAAATGAGTCCTTTCAAAATATAAACACATTAATATTTTTAAGATTAATACTTAACAAATACTGCTGTGATAGATTGATTAATAAATTCTGTAACTTTAAAATATAAACAAAGATGTATTTGAATAAAGTCAGGCACACAAAAGCTTGTATCATGTTATGTTAGACTGGTTAATTAAAATGGGTATGTTATTGTTTTCTAAAGTTAGCAAACAAAGATAAATGCATGGGCAATTTCATAAAAAATTATAATACAATTGTAACTACCTAACTTTAATTAATGTTAATTAGCAGACGATTTATGAATATAATTTTGGTGGCTAAACAATTAAATAGAGATGATGATGTCATAGATTAATTATAAACAAATTTATTTTTGTTCTTATTACTGTTTACAGCATTGATCTTCTTTTAATACATTTAAAAGATTTAACATAAAAGAAGTTCAAATATATGATTGACAACCCCATGTTAGGAAGTTTTATGCGAAATAATGATCACAACAAATAAAGTAATATTTAATTAATCACGAACATCCAATATTAATGTTTCATGAATAATTAATGATAATTAACATTAAGGCGAAATTATCATCAATTAATTAAGAATGTTGACTTTAATATACAAAAGCAACCAATAATAAACTTTTGAGCGAATTAATAGTACAGTTGATTTCATTTATTACAACCTTGGTTGTAGCAACCAAAGATTGTGTGAAGTGACATTATATCTAAGTCCCTTGAATTAAAAACATACTTAAGTATTAAAGTTTTAACAACTTTAGGTATAATAAATCTTTCGTAACAAGTTCCTATAAATCCCATGCAGATATTGCATCTGCTGTCAAAGACACAAAAAGCTTTCGTTTTTTGTTTACAATCACATAGATGGTCAGCAAATGTGGAAACTTTTACCTTTTGTTATTTAATGTAATATATATTAGCTAAGCATGTACATTTCAGAGTAAAATTTATTCAGGCTCAGTTACAAAGTGATGTTCTGACTAGCAACCATTTCTACTCAGAATATGTGTCTGTATCTCTTTAACTTATCCTGTAACAACGCCTGGATATAAAGACGAAACTAAAATTGTCCCTTCATCATTGTTATATCCAAAATCAACTGTTTGTTCAAGTGAATTGTCTCATTACATTTTAGGATGGTTTATCCAATGTTATTTAACAGTATTATTTAAGTTAACATTCAGTACTTTAGGAAAAGGGTGTATCCTGGTTCATTGCTGGACATTACAAAACCATATAATATAATCCTATAAAAAAAATATTTTTTTATTAATTACCTGGTCTGTACAATCGTAAACAATGATGATTCCATGGGCTCCTCTGTAGTATGATGATGTGATTGTTCTAAACCGCTCCTGTCCTGCTGTATCCCATATTTGTAATTTTATTGTCTTGCCATCTAATTCTACAGTCCTTATCTTAAAGTCTACACCAATAGTACTTATGTAGCTCTCTGTGTATGTGTCATCTGCAAATCTCAACAAAAGACACGATTTTCCCACACCGGAATCGCCGATCAACAAAAGCTTGAACAAGTAGTCGCTGAAAACCAAAACATGACATTCTTAAAGCATACGTATTGCGTACATTAGTTAGGTACGTGTAAAAATAACACATGCAATAAAGGAGGCGTATTAAGAACACGGACAAAGAATCACATTTTTATAATACAAACATTGTAATATGAGATATCAAATGAAAGATATAATGCGGAAGTTTCAAATATATTCAATTTAAAGTTTATTTAAAAGCCATTCACATTGTTAACGATTACGTTTCGATTTCTTTGGTACACCTTATGAGTCACCAAAACATCTACTCATTACATTTAGACAAAGAAATTAATATGTACAAACGATCATTTAGTGGTCATTAAAAAAATAGCACTATAGCAATAATTGTAGTATAGGTAAAATTTATTAACTTTTGAATAAAATTTTAGCCCATCCTTGTTTCACACTATATCGTGACACCAATACTTACTATTCTGGATTCATTTTGTACTATAATTTTATTTCGAACACTTTGATGAAGTAGTACAATTTATCAAAAATAACGAATTCCTTTGTTTCGAAAATGTGCAGCGTAAAATACAAAACTAAAGTAATTTTTTACGTAGATATTAGAAATAATGGCTGCCGTGAAACACCCACACTGACGTAAGTCATAAATACACAAATGACAGATGGACTGCCACTTGGCAAAAATTATGTTTCGTTCAGAAACGTGTTTATGTCAATCAATATAATATATTCAGAATAAAATTTCAAAACGGTGTACTACTGAAATAAAAAAATTGATTTTTGAAAAAAAAAATACTAGAAATGTTATTTTTTTTTTGCCAAAAACGAAGTTCAATAATAACTTTAATATAAAAACGTAATGAGTGTTCCTTTCTGTAGATAAAAGAAAAGGGCTTGAGAGAAACAGATTGTGACGATTTAGCAAGAAATTCGCCAAAGCTATCCTAAGGAATTTGTTTTTTACCGACCGAATGTGTCCTATCACCGACCATTTTTCCCTTGCATATCAATAACATATTGTGTCTTAGCAAAATTCATTGCTATGTCAATGGTAGCACTGGGGATCCTCTACACTACACTGGTAATTAGTCTCAAATGAAATCTTTATTGCATTCCTAATGTTCATATTTTACGTGATACATTATAATTTATCACAATAAGGACCTTTCTTAGCCACAGCAATGTTGTGAGAGGGCATGCTTTATTATATTCTTATACATTTTTATTCTTATAAGATACATTATTTGGTATATTTGCTTTGGTTTCACGTTGCGAAAAGGTAACTTAACTTTTATAAAGAAATTAAAGTCTATGAGTCAAATACTATATTATAGTCGGGCAGTAGTCGATCAGTACCGGTACAATCTGGTGTTTGAGGTCGAAACTACGTTCAGTTTCGCTTTCAATTGGAAGGAAAGCCTTAGCCTTTAGCCTCCAAGAAGCTTGGTGTGCTCGTCAAGGCGACGACGGCTCGACACACCATTATTTGCAACTGTATAAAGCGCAAATTCGAACCCCACATCCATGTGTTCTAGTGAACAGCACACCTCAAAACTTAGCATATTTAATATTTTTTTCACCGTGCACCATCTCTCTCTATGAAGAAGCAGCTGACCGTCGAAGTATTTACGAACGAATACGTCGAAGGGTCCTTCAAGAAAATAGCGTACCAATTCTTAAAAGGCCGGCAACGCAATCGCGAGCCCTCTGGCATTGAGAAGGTCTATGGGCGGCGGTATTACTTAACATAAGATGAGCCCCCTATGTCACCTGTATGATTGCTTCCATATTGAACATAAAAAAGCATGACATTAGCTTCCTCTTTGTCACTAGAAAATTTTCATACAAATTCGTTTAGCAGTAGCGGGGTCGAAAAGCTATTCTATCTGAAGCCCCTGAGCACAAAATAAGTTCTCAGCTTATTCTAAAATTTAACAATTTATTTGATACATGTCAAACAAGATTTTCTCATTCATACGGGGTAATTTCTGTATAAAACTAAGTTTAATTATTTCAACCACATATATCAAGTAGTGTGGATTCAGTTTCCGCACTGAGACACCCATTTGCTCCGTTGTGCGTCCACGTATACAAATGATTGATAAATAAAACAACCTTAATCATGTTAAATCTTTTTTTTATGTACAAACGAGGTAAATGAATCAAGAATAAAGGTCAACTATGAGCCTACAAATTAATTATAGGTTTTACAATATCATCTCTTGCAATATACTTAATGGTATCTTCCATATATACAGACTCCGGTCTTTGAAACCAGCGATAATCTGAAACAAAGCAGAAATCTAGTTTTTTTTAGTTTTTTTTAAGACTCTGGCACGGTTTGTGCATTACCCAGCGTCAAGTATGAGATTTTTATCATTCGTGCTTTTTGTCTTAGAAATTCGATCATGTCCTCCATGTACGGTTTAGGCACTCGCCCGGTACCGCACAGCCCTCCCAAAGGCCGAGAACAAATTTAAATTAAATTAAAACTTGCCCTCGAACCGGGAATCGAACCCGGTACCCCTCACCTAGCTGCCACTTAATAAGACCGCTAGGCTATGAGGCCCCCAAAAATCTAGATTTAATGATACTGATCAATGAAGACCAACATAGTAGTTATGTGGTAAGCTTGCCGATATTAAATGAAATTCGAGCAAATGTGACCTGTATTAAGAACGCCAAAGGATTTGTATTATTATTATTACAATTTATTATGTATACAGTATATAAACACACTAGCAGCTTAATAAGCTGATGACGTATTTTGAGATTTGGAGAAACTATCCAATCTATTTTTAAAGAAGTTCAAAGATGGTGCACTGATTACACTTTCCGGAAGCCTATTCCAGTCACATGGTGGAAGTAGTCACGTGACAAATCGTGAGCTAATGTCATTCTCATACAAATTCATTTCGCGGTAGTGGGTCACACCTGTCGAAAAGTGATTTTGTCTGATGTGATGTGTGATTTTACTAAACTAATGTAGTCTATGGGTTTTGTCTACTAATTTTATATCTTTGACAGAAATTTGTGTTAATATGTTTAAAAAAAGGGTGCGTCTAAAATCTCACTCTCATCAATTTTGCATAACGCGCCTAAAGAAGTATAACTTCAAAAATCTTACCTTGGTACCGACAATAGTCAGGCATAATAACATAAGGCTGGGCCCGCGTAATTGTGCGAAAGGCCTGGGTTCACCCTCCCTATATACATAAATACATCCGTCGTAGCAGCCCGCGAACAAAAGTCCTCCCACCGCCCGTAAACACACTGCGCCTTTACCGCCTTCGTGGGTTCCGACATGGGAGCCACTCTAGGAAATATATATATTTATTAACACTTCGTTGCAGAAATATAATACAATTGACATAATTGAATGAAAAGTAGGGACTCTGGCGGCCTTATCGCTTTCGAGCGATCTCTTCCAGCTAGATAAGGTAAGCAAGAAATACAAAAATACTTATAGTTATTTAGACAAAACTAAAACAGGAACAAAAAAGAACACATGAAAAAGAAAAAGTGCACACGAATCACGATAGTTTTAGATCAGTTTCACATCAGTTAGTACGAATGTTAGGGATACGATGTGGACAGGTAATGTATGAACAGTAGAGATTTAAAGAAAGTTAGAGAAGAAGCGAAAAGGGACGGGAAGTGAATTCCATAGCCTCACTGCAGAGACCTTAAAGGTTTCGCCAAGAAAGGAAGAGTTATGAGATGGGATTACAAGTATATAGTTTTCGGAAAAGCGTAAGCTTAAGCTATGGGCTCCCAAAAATTTGAAATCTTTTTGAGATAGGAAGGAATTTTAGGATTGAACAGGATGGAATTAAGAGATGGAAAACTTGAGCATCACGTCGCTGACGAATGGGTCGTACTTTCTTAGACCTTTTCGAGATGATTCAGGTAAGGTAAGGTAAGCCAAGGCTGTACATTTTGCTCATTCAGGCTTTCTTCAGGCTAATACACCAGAAATGCCAGACGCAGGCACTCTCTTCATATTATATTGCATTCATTCGTTACATAGCAATTAACATTTCATCATTTCGCTTATATTCTATTGTTGTACGTGAGTGGTTAATAAAAAAAATCCTCTATTATTTAAAGCACCCCGATGACCCAGGAATCGTACAACCCCTAAATAAATTCCCAAATTAAAAAGTACTAAAGCCATAATGATAAAACTGAAAACTTTGCTTTTTTTATTTAAATTATTTACTTTTTGGGTCTACCAAAAGATGGCAGTTTCCTCACTAAGTAATTCCGTACAAGCTATAGTTAATGACGCATAGTCCATTGGTGTACTGCTGGTGTTTGAACCTTAGAACCCTGATGCCATGACTCGGGAATGAAACAACTGTTCTCTAATTTAGATTTCTTGCCAATTATTGCTTATAAGAAAAAAAAGGGTGCGTGTACTTAAGTACGCGCGTAAGAAGTTATACTTCTTTGGCATTATTAGACTGGAAAAGAAGTCATTATAGTCAATAAAGTTCAGTTTACATTTGAAAAATTAAATAAATAAATATTTATTATTATTCTCTTACATTAAGTGTAACATAAATTCTATTATTATTCGATTTTTTTTTAAATTATGTCCAATGCCGTAGCATCTTCCGTGGGCAACTTCATTCTGTTAATTTTGTGTCACGGTGCGCGCGCATTGTAAAATTTCACTCTCAACAATTTTTCATAACGCGCCTAAAGAAGTATAACTTCAAAAAAAAATCTTAATATATTTTCAGCTTCATATAGACTAGGTCAATCAATTACTCACTGTATAATCAAACACTTGTATCTGATGGCTGCTGGTTCCACAATACACCTTCCCATCTTCATACAACAGGGTATACACTGTCATTTTAGGCCCATTGAGTGTCCGGAGTAGGAGACCAGTTTGAGCATCTTTGATTGTCACATTCTCAGAGCGAGCAGCTACCAACAAAACCTTTCTGGGTCCTTCCTTCATTGCCCGCAGTGCCAAGATTGATTGGTCCGAAAACTTCACTGTACTCACTGGTATAAGTAAGTTGTTCTGGAATGGAATTATAGCCATTTAGATTCCAGGTTGCCAAGTCCGGGGTTTTCAATTGACACATGAGATAAGATTTTTTCATATTTCATGAATAATATTTAAGCATAAAACAATAATTCAATGGGAATCAAACCCAGGATTGATATGTTATAGGACTCGTGTCTATTTAGCCGTCCTTTTTACTATAGGAACATATTTTCTGCGCAATAGCCACAAATCTACAGATACATTTAGAGGCTGCCTATTTTAAGGAATTTATGAAAATGGTCCAGTAGTTTTTGTGTTTATTAGTTCAGCGTGCGACTCTCATTCCTGAGGTCGTAGGTTCGATCCCCGGCTGTGTACCAATGGACTTTCTGTCTATGTCCGCATCTAACATTCGCTCGAACGGTAAAGAAAAACATCGTGAGGAAACCGGCATGCTTTAGACCATGAAGAAAATGTCTACGACGTGTGTGATTACCGACTTGCCTATTAGATTGACAAATGATCATGAAACAGATACAGAAATCTGAGGCCCAGACCTAAAAAGGTTATAGCGCCAGTGATTTATTTTATTTTTAGTTATAACAATACATATATTTTCTCTTTATAAAAATAGCACAGATTTGCTTTTTTATTTTATGTTCACTGTTCTATATTTAAAAAACCTTACTTTGCATTCAAACTGAAGTACAAAACCAGTCCTTGTACCAACGAATACCGTGTCCCAAGCGCGATCCATCGTCTGTATGGGACTTAGTACATTACACTCGGGGCCTTTCTCTAGTCCCGTCTGAAATGAGAATAAAAATATGTAAGCAATGTAAAAAAAACAAATGACAGTTGCCCATATTTTTTGCTTATTTATTGTATTAAAATTATTAACCTTGAACAATTGAATATCACATATGTAGCTACCCCTACAATCTACAAATAACTGCGATGACGTCATACCCTGAAACGCGCTAACGAAGTATTTCCAACTAAGCATATATACCTAAAACTTCTAGACCTTACTGAAGTCTTTGGTCCAATCAGTGGTTACACTGTTCAAGGTACCTCCCTTTAAGGTGCGCTTACACGGGCAACTAAAATTTTTCAATTCCAGTCAATACTCGTCAACTATGACGTCACGACTACATCAAGCAATTTACGGCAACGGCAACAAGCAGCAATACTGCGCAATACAATATTGAGCGATATGGCGCAGTTTCATCAACTAGGCAATACTGTCCTACACGAGCAATTCAGTATTCGCTCGCTATAGACGACATTGTTCTTGCTGCGGCGGCTTGTAGCGCTTTTTTCATTATTAATCAAAAAGATAAAAAAGGAATAGGCGTATCTGGGTGCGATCGTTTTTGGCCGCAATTTTCATTGTGTAATTAGATAATATATTATTCAAAAACTTCACTAGAATGTCAGGAACAGAATTTCAAATACTTTTGAATAAAGTTATTATAAATTATTATTATTTAGACCTCTCGCTCTCCCCGCGGAAGCAAGACGGCAAGCCGCAAAACAAACAAGTGCGAATGAGATACATATATACAAAAATTGCTAGGAATTTCCAAGTCCATTGGATATTCGTCAATTCGTATCTGCGACATTGAGCGATATGAAATATCTGGAGCAATTAGAAGCAATATCGCCGAAATAATTTATTGAAATTTATTGAAATTGCTCCAGACACTATGGACTGACCATTAGTGTCGCCGAGCAATTATTGCCCTCGTGTAAGCGCACCTTTAGGTTGGAGGGACTGTCAGCCATCTTTTCTCCACAGATATCTATTGTTCTGTACTTTTTATTTTTCTTTATTTCATTAAAACATGGGCCCGTAAGTATGTATATTTGTTAAGCACTAATAATAAATTTAATAGGCCAATTAAATATAGGCGTAAAATATTTTGAAAATGTATCGAACATTGGATGTTCAAAATCTAAAATAACATATTTGCTACGAGTCGTATATATCACTAAGTGGCGATTTCGAAACGATGGTTTTCTTTATAAAATTCCATCTATATTACAAAGTATTTAATGTAAAACTAAAAACATACAAAATGTTTACCTAAGATCTTTATTTTAGTATGAAGTTTATAAAATTATTAAAACAAAATTGTCCATATAAAAATATTTATGATATAAGTACTAAACTACCTTACTCCCAAAACCCTAGACATAACAGAAAATAAATAAATACCTCTAGATCATAATTACGTATACGTGAATCCAGGGAGCCAGTATACACCGTAGTACCATACTTCTCTTTAACTACACAAAGGCATGTTACAGCTAAATTAGAGCCCCGTAGCGTGCTGATCAAATGTCCGTCACCGTTAAAATAATAAACATTTCCGTCAAGACCAGCCGCTAAGAAGTTTGGTCCAACACTCTGAAAATACACAATTAAATAATACATAATTTTTTATAAGAATTGTCACTTAACAAATGTAAAAATCAGTCTTAGAAAATTAATGAATAATTTAATTTTTAAGAATAGAATTGTAGTGTGAGTAATGTAGAGCTTATTGTTTTTAATTTATCAATATCGATTTTATCGATCGACTTACCTTACTTCATTGGATACTTAAAGGAAAAAAGGGAAACAGAAAAATTAGAATTACGCACCTCTATTGCTAGAATAGCATCAGCGTTTCCATTTGCAACAAGTGAGTCGCGCTGCAGATTCTCATCAGCCAGATAATCATATAGTTTACATTCACCGCCTCGTGTTTCGATCGGCGTCGTGTTATCCTCTATTGACGACTGACTGTTGTCCAAAATTATTTCTTCGCTTAGTGCCACTTGTTCTACTTTCTCAGTTACAGCTTTCTCGTCAAAGATTTCACCAATAACAATATCTTCAGAAACGTCCAACATGTCGAATTGTATCTCGCTGCTGATAACTGTTTCCTCAACTAGATCTTCACATAAAGTTGATACAACATCTGATTCTTCTGCAACTGGACTAATTGAAAATTCCATAACTTCATTCACTTTAATATCACTTTTATTGTCTGTCTCTTCGTCTGTTTTCAATTTATTACCAATCATATACTTACTCAAATCTTCACGCATTAATAATATGTAACATTCTTTAAAGTCAATTTTATTATGTGCTTGAGATTTTTTTTTTTTCGTTTTACTGAGCTTTCTTTTTGACATTTTTGGTTTGACTTGTTTCTTTTTGTATTTGCTCGGAGTAGTCTCGAGATTATCTAGTGATATAATATCTTCCAAAGGTCTATCGTCAGTAATAATCTGTTCTATAAGCGAAAAATTAAGTGTTTTAGCTTTGTTTCTATTCTTCATATGTGAATTAGCATCATTCTCTATATTAGAGGAGACTTTTTGCTTTTGTCGTCGTTGACTTTTAGCAGGGGATGGACAGTGACTTTCTACACTTTCAAATGCAATTTGTTCTAACTCTTCAGCAGGAATATTTGATAAATTGTTAACAATGGTTTCTTCTATATCCTCATCTTCATTATCTTCTTTATTATTTTCAAAAGAACTCACATTTAACACAGTCATACCTAAATTTTGCATTGGTATGTGAGCAGTACCACCTGTGTTTTCTAGAGAGCTGTACAGCTTAAATTTTTCTTGAAGCAATTCTTGTATTTCTAAATCTATTTGTTTCATTCTTTCTAAGGCATCAGTGGATTTAGTATTTTTTTTACTTTCAAGTTCCTGTAAATCTACCTGAATACCTCTAGTAAACCTCTTTCTACTTGTCTGTGTACATTGCGATGTTATGGAAGGTTTACTTGTTTGTGTACATTGCGATGTTATGGAAGGTTTAATTGTTTGTGTTTGTTTTGATAAAAAACATTTTGGATCATGGGACCTGGTACATTTTTGAAATTTGTGATTCGAAAGTAATAATGGTTTATCTTTATCTATCTGAGCTATTTGTTTGCCTGTATTACTAACAGCTGTGTTCCTGAACGCTTGATGAATATTGACTTTTTTGGGAACTTCTGTAAACATATCTATAGATTTCAATGAAGATTTTGAATCAGCTTTGGTTGAGGATGTGGATTGTACACATGCTATATTCTTAGGACTGGTGGAATGATTTGATGAGGTAGAGTTTTGTCTTTTTCTGTCTTCACAAGTTTTTGCTTTAATTGGTGTTTCTTTGTCCTTCACACACTTTTCCGAACTATTTCTGTCATTAGTGTCAATTTGTTTATTGTTATCTAAGTGAATTTTTTTTTCTTTATTTTGTTTGGGATCAGAACAAGCTTTTGAAACATCATTTAACATATTTTCACTATTAGTAGACATTTTATCTTTATTTATGGAACAAGCAACCTTCTCTTGACATAGTTTTTTATTTTCATCCTTATCCTGGGTTTTTTTACGTTTTTCCTTTCTATGAGACGGTCTTCGGTCTATAGATCGTTTCCGTGAATTAGATGTTGGAGTTGATGTTTCAGTTGTTTCTGAATGTATAAGCTGGTTAGTTTTCTTTTTTGTCTCAATATCCAATGATTGATTTTTTTCAGCTTCCTTTGTCACTGAACATGTCATACTTTGACCATTACAGTTTTCATCACTATTAATTTCAGTTGTAGGAACCCTAAGCGACTCAAGTTTTCCTGATGCAAAATTTTGTAATTCATTGACTATCTTGTCTTTAAGAGGTATTTCGTTTTTTTCGTGAGGTTTCAACATATCATTTTCTTTTTTGATGACATGACCTTTGACAGTATCACTTTTCATTTCTTGTTGAGATGATGGTGAAAATCGAATGGGGTTGGATACCTCATCATCCTCAAGAAAATTATGGTCAACAACAACATGATACTGTCTATCTAACTCAGCAAATGTATCTTCTTCTTCTAAAAATTCAGAATTATGTTCAAAGAGTGGTGCACTTTGGTCACTTGATTTTGATGGTTCATTTCTTGGAGAGACATTTTTATTATCAGCATCCCAGGGTTTGTTCCATTCAGTGTCAATCATAGTAGAAGATCTCCAACCTGTTCCTGTGTCTGTATCAGACGAGAATGTAATACTTTTATTTCGGACTCTTCTTTCATATAAAGGCATAGAATTCTCTAAAGTCTCATTACTCACCTCTACTTCAAAATTTTCATAATAGTTGTCACACTCTTGTTTATTTAAATAGTTATATGTACGGTAATCTTGAGGGTATTTCTCAGCTGGATCCTTATCATTATGATAGGAAAAATTTGTGGGCTGGTCATAAGAATATCTACTATCAACTTCATCTAATTGTAAGAGGTTGCTTAACTCTGCCATAACAACTGGTTTAATATCTTCCAACAAAATAGTATCTTGTGGATCAAGAATACATTGCATTTGTTTCATAAACGTATCTTCATAAATCGTGTTATTGTCATTTTGCATAAAATCTTTACTTGATGAGCAGAGTGATTTCTCAGCTACAGATCTCTTATGTCGGTTAAAACTGTTTTGAGACTCCGTAAGTAGACTATTTAGAGCATATTCAAATTTTGTAGAAGAGTTTGGGTTATCTAGTAATTTATGAATCTTTTCTTTGTCCATTTTAAATAATTGATGAACAATTTTATTTTTAATTCTTTCACAACTCACTTTTCTTGGCTTAGGTACTTTCTTTTTTATTAAATTTTGATCATATTGACTGTAACTCTCTATGGTTTTAATGTTTTCATGCATATGACTACCATTATCCTTAATATCTTCATTTGTTTGGTGTGTTTCTTCTCGATTTAATAATCTCTTTCTTATAATATTAACTGTGTCATCAACAGACCTACTAAATGTGTTTGAATTTTCATTTGTAGGTATAGGATTGCCACCATAATGGTCCGATGAAGGTGGTCTATGACCAGCGTAGTCAGTTTGATGTTTATTATACTGATGTGATTTTTCATTATATGCATTCATGTAGTTTCTTTCATCACCATCATGATTCCAAGGGGATATGGTATGAATTCTATTTTGAATGATTTGTCTTTGATCAATATCACCCATGTTGTTTATCAAATATCCCTCAGAATTGTGAGAAGACCCTTTATAATTACTAGAGCTGTCTCCATGTTTAATTTCTTTCATAAAAGATTTTTGATGTGGTTCCTTATCTTTTGCTCTGGCAAAGGAAAATTGGGATTCTTGTCTATATCTACTCCATTCTTGGTCCTGATTTCTATGCTTATTTCCAATGTGAGGGTTGAAATGTGGTCTATGAGGCCTAGAGCCTAGCGGATATCTGTTGATCATTTAAAATGAGTTTAGTCTTTATTCTATTGTTGAAGCAAGTTTATATTATTTGGTCTTGATTATATGGGTAGGAAAAACAAATTATATGCACATAGTTATAAATACAGTTATGGCGGCAATGTATTTGTTGCAAAACAATAAGTTTGGGGGTTATCTTAAATAGTAAGTATATATTGCTGCTTTTTACCTGCTAGTATTTAGTTGGTTATAGTTTCTTTGAGTTCGGTATGGTGAATTACCACAGTTTCGCTGTCTGAACATTCGTGGGTTTTCATTACGCCATCCACCAATACCTTGATGACCTCGTCTCATATTGTTATGATATTAGCATACCTAAGTACCTAATACTACACTAGACACTATAATTATTTAAAACTACTCAGATTTCAACTGTACTTTGCAAAACAGCAACAATATTGCGAAATAAACAGTTTGATCAATTTTTTATTTGCGAGAATACAAACAGAATATTATCAATTTTGATTAATACGACAGTTGACAATTTTTGATATTCACCACAGATGTAAAATATTCACGGAGAAAATAAGCAAGTAATATTATTTTGTCTAAACCTACAAAGTTTAATTAATTATTAATCATTGTTAGTTATAATTGTGGTAAGATTGCTTGTCTAATTGGATTATGAAAATCCCAAATATATTTAAACAAAAAGAAAAATAATAAAACCACTGTCTTTCATCGGTAAGTATATAAAATTGTTCATGTTATTACAACTAATAAATAGTTTTATGTCGGTTTTGGTCCATTTTGTAAAAAATATCAGCAGTGTAAAATACTGCACTTAGTTAAATACATAGATTTATATCGTTAGATAGGCCCCGACACCAAAAACTGTGGCATTGTTTTTGAATGTGTGCGTTAACAAAATGCCGACACACGCACACTAACGAGTAGTTAAAAAATCGTGTTTCTGCCATTGTACTTATCTGTTGTTATTACCTATGTACTGAGAAAATAGTGTCATCTCTTTTTCTCCTACATTAGTTGCAAACACTACTTCCTCTTTCGTGCACTCGCCATTTAAATTTGTTATTTTAGACAGTGCGGAATGAAAAATAAAAGTCTTTAAATCAAATCGCAATACTTACGAGTGAAATGTTACACCTCTGGCTTTATTTGTGTTTCTAGAATTGTTGTTGCACTTTAGAAAGGCACACGATGGCATTTTGTGACACTAAACTGCTCGCAAACGTCCGGTTAACACTGTGTAGTGTGTTTAGGGGTGCACTGATCCCAGGTTAGTGAGCTCACTCACTTCGACTGTGGATTAACACGGCGCGGTCTCACTGCGGTAAGGGCCTATCTAACTATATTAATCTATGGTTAAATAACGTAAACAAGAGATGTTACTAATGATTCTCTAAGGATAGAAATGATATTAGTAGTTCTCTTCACCCGTCTCAACTAAGAAAACAATAGTATCTTTGTTTTTTGGAAAATAATTATGCATGCAGTAATTTTTTATCTTTATTTCTTTGTTTTATTTATCTAAATTATTTATTTTATTTAATTATCAAGGACTCAGGTTTTCGACATCCTTACAGCTTCCTTTTTACATGTGTGTAAACGTTAAACGTCACCAAGTGAGTTAGCCGGCATATTGTATATTTTTTTTTTTTTTTCAACAAAATCCCTAGTGAGATACAAGTGTTGTCAATAAATAAATTTAAATCGTACATTAAAGTAAAACTGCTTGCTAAGGCTTATTATAATATAAATGAATATTTAAACGATCCTAGTGCTTGGATATGAGTTGCTCCAGTATAAATAGGTA
This sequence comes from Pieris macdunnoughi, assembly GCA_905332375.1. Classification (NCBI taxonomy): domain Eukaryota; kingdom Metazoa; phylum Arthropoda; class Insecta; order Lepidoptera; family Pieridae; genus Pieris; species Pieris macdunnoughi. The sequence continues at coordinate 9,678,734 of CAJOBZ010000005.1, forward strand.
ACGCGACTGAATCTATCGGCTGTATTTCCAGACTCTGGGGCGATCGTCAACATCCACGACTGTTTTAATGTAAAGTGGGAACAAACCGTGATCCATGTGGTATCAAATTATTTCAGTATTATTATTATTTTCTTATGTAGCCAAGTCCACATTTCAAGGATCGTCATGCTCGCTTAAATGTCATTGCTTGTGGCGGCGTCCATGCGTCGGGATGTCTCTCTCCCTAATATGTGGCGAGGGGGCCGATGGCTGGCCATGCGTCATACTCGTGAACGGGTGCTACTTGTGGTGACTGGTCGTACTTGAATTCGTGTATGCGGTGATGTTAATTATTTCGACTATGTGTTTGCGTGTTGTTCCCACGAGAATGTAAGTGCGTGCTCCTATTTCACCATGCCTCCTGCTGATAGAGGACAACTCTTTGTTTTTAATTTATGTTATTATTATTAATTACTTAAGATGTCATGTGGAACATGGTTTAATGGTTGCAGCTCCTTACAAACGTTGTGTAAAAAAAAAACATGGCGATTAAAAAGAGTGGCGGAGAGTTTATTGCCAGTTCTTCTCTTACGTTCTACGCCCTTGATTTGAAAAATGGCACTAAATGTAAAATTAGAATCATTAATATTATGTATTTCTTTACTGACAAGTCATAAGTGTACAATGTTTTACCCATATGATTAAATGATTAGAATTTTGATACATCTCAATAAGAACTAGTTGGTGACGTGGCCAGCGACGTTACCATGGCTACGTCTGGCGTCCCTGCGTCGCCAGACTGAGTCGCATTCAGTTCTGTCTCGACTCAAAAATCTAAATCAAAAATAAATTATCACTTATAATACCACAAGAGCTTCAAAATTATCGGGTATTTCCCGATAGGTTCGTTGCAAACAAATGAAGGAGTCAAGTTTTTCAAAGATCCAACGTTTTTTGAAAAACTTGACGACTTTATTTGTTTGCAGGGAACCTTGAGGGAAATGCCAGATAATTTTGAAGCTCGTGTGGTATTCGGGGGATTATTTTTCCGACCCAAATGTCGGCCAATAGAATTGCACCATGAGACGAAATGTACAGTTAACAAATAAGAATTTCATAATGAATAAAACAACTACTTAATACTTTTCTTGAAGCAACTACCAGAGAAAATTTTCAAAAAATTATCAGTATAATACCATGTAGGTTGTACCACGTGACGTCGAATGGTGCAATTCTATTGGTCGATATTTGGGTCGGAAAAATAATCAATAAAATAATAATTATTATTTTATTTTATCGTTTTAAATCAAATTCATTAAATCAAGATCATTTTTTACGTAAAAAATAGATAATTAGGAGAGCAGCCCTGCGATTCTGTAACTCACTTTTCGAATCGCAGGGCTGGAGCCCAATTAAATTACTAACAATTTCTTTCAGGATAACTAAGTAAAAAGCGTAATTAAGAGACTGAAAAAGCAAAAAAAGTGCTAAGGTGTGCTAATTCGGCAACTTGTTGGCGACTGAGTGTGTGACGGAGCATACAAACACGTGCAAACACCGCCAAGTGAGTTAGCCGGCATACATCTCAATAAGAACTAGTTGGCGGCGTCGCTGGCCACGTCGCCATCGCGTCTTGACTTTTTCTGCATCACACGAGTACCTACCATCGCGAATTTTTCTAGACATTTCGACATTGTTCTAAAAATTGTTAGGCTCAGAATAAAGTTACTTCAATATAATAGTTAAAATATTGATAACAAATACTTACTGGTTTAATTTTGGTATTGATCGGATCTTGCAAAAAAATATGGTATGTACATTTTATTTTATTTTTTAATAATAAACGGCTCAAATATAAGACTCTTGGGCCGTGGGGTAACAGGTGCTAATTAAAGATTTAAGTTGGCGCCTGGTAGATAGTACCTACCGGTGACCCCAGAGCTAGTGCTTTCCTCACTTAACGAATAAGTATCACAATACAGCGAGGAAATGCTGCCAGTGGTAAAGGGACACTGCCACAGGGACCAACCTATTTAAATTTGTTTTAATTTTCTTTTTATTATTGTTATAAGAAATTTAATATATTAGAATAAAAGTATGAGTAAAAAAGTACCGCCACAACTTTTATTTATTAAAACAAATTGTTACATACAGCTAATATATATATATATATATATGGGTCAATACTTGAGCATGCAAAATTGGTATTTTCAGAATCATTTAGAACCGAGTATGAACATTGTTATGGATCAAGCTGGCAGTGTTCTAAACAATATGAGCTATGAAATACCACAAAACTAAACGCTTTCTCCTATAGAGTGATATCGACAGAGGAAGCGCCGTGTAAGAACTGGAAGAAACAGTACATGTCTACCTAATCCTAGGTATAAGCTATTAAAGTCCCGCTATAATTGACGTTGGATCTTCGACTCCCGATTTCACTTTCCGAAGGAAGAGAACAGCTTCACGTCCATCTACTAATCTGTGGTCATACGATAGCGCTAGGTACATCATAGGTCTTATTTCAACCTGAAAATAAATATACATTTTTTTATTTATTCATAACCACCTTACCACAGCGTAAAAACAATCTGGCAGAGATAAATAACTTTAAACTGTTAAGAGACTGTTCGAAAAGTGAGTTACTGAATCGCAAGGCTGTATTCAGTGTTGCGTCTTAGTACAAACCACGGGATTCATACGTTATTCATACTACTTATTTCACACATATTTATTTCCTATTTTTACAGTAACTTAATACTAATAATACATTAGAAAACTTATAAATAAAAAAATTAAACTAAAAACGTAATATAAACAAAACAAAACAAAAACCTAAATCTTTTTATAAAATAAAAATCAGTGGCGCTACAACCTCTTTAGGTCTGGGCCTCAGATTTCTGTTTCATGATCGTTTGTCAATCTAATAGGCAGTAGGTAATCAGCCTCCTGTTCCTGACACATGCCATCGACTTTTTGAGTCGGCAAGCCGGTTTCCTGACAATGTTTTTCTTCACCGTTCGAGCGAATTTTAGATGCGCACATAGACAGAAAGTCCATTGGTGCACAGCTGGGTATCGAACCTATGACCTCAGGGATGAGAGTCCCACGCTGAAGCCACTACAACCAACACTGCTCAAACTAATTATAAATAATTCTTGTGAATTCAGCCAGTAAGAACTAAATATATCCGTCTTACATACATGCAATAACATCCAGGGTGCGCAAGACACGCGTGGCGTAGGTATGTTTATAGTAGGAGAGGTGGCACCAATTTTTGGGCAGGTATTTGAGGCAAGCTGAAAACTTGTCACATACCTCTCCTATTATATTCCAACACGGAATTGCAGACCTGGCTGGTGAGCAGCGGGGCTAAATCAACCCCTACATTTTTAAAAATATTAATTTTTTTTCCCCAAAAATATATTTGAGGCAATACGCAATTTATATATGTTGCAGTTTAATACTTAATAAATACGAAAAAAAATAAGCCAGACAATTTAATCGGGGCTTTAACATTACCAGACGCGTGCAAATATTTTTCAAAAAATTATAAAAAATGTTTTTGAGGCAGCTTGAAATTTTAATGGAGTGTTATTTATAACTATAAAATAAAATTCCCAAAAAGACAGATCATTTTGGTAGGGCTTTCTACCTGCCAGGCGATCAAACAAATAATGGATGGGTACGGGCCTGTACTACTATAGACAAGCTGTAGTGTGAGAGAGAGCGCATATCGACAGCTGTCTTCGTTCTGGCTTGCCGCGTTACTATTGGCTCTAGTGAGGCCACGTGACGTACATCGATATATCCAAACTACATATTGAATTAGGACCATCTATATGTACGAGTTTACCTGGTTTTCATGCGTTAACAGGATGCGATTATAATCCATCATTTTTTCAAAAAGGCAAGATAAGACCATACAAAATATTGATTAAAAACAAAAATTATCAAAAAGCATTAGCAGATCTTGGAGTTGCGCATGTTACCAGTTCGCGTGATGAAATTTTGCCAGTCTTAGAACAATTCGTTTGCGAAATTTATGGATTTAAAAATACATCAAATATAAATGAAGCACGATTTCTTAAATTTTGTGCGACTTACAAAGCCGACACTGAAAATGAACCTTTCAGAAAAAAAATAAAAAATTGTGATCCCTCTACTTTACCTCCATGCAAATCTGAATTAAAACAACATCTTTTAAGAACGCAATATATAACAAGCATTTGGAGAAATGCATATTTACGATTCCCCAGTTCTTTGACACCTAATAGAAACGGATGGACACTTAATGAGGATACGCTAGATTTTCACTGGTTTGACGGAGAGTGTATGCCGCAATTAGTATTCGACGCTGTTGTTCACGAGGAAAATAAAAATAACGATGATGAAAATCATACTACAGGTGAGAATAAATGGTTTATTTTTAATAACTGCTGCATTCAAATTTCTGTGATTAATTAAAAAAATAAATATCTATTTCTTTTCGCAGATGATGAAGAGGTTGCCGAATCTGATACAGATGAATCCGAAGATTCAAGTAGTTCTGATGAAGATTCTGATCCACAGACGAAAAATGATAATTTATATCTGACGTGAAACGAATTTAATTTATTTCTAATTTTTTTATACTTAAATAATTGAAACACTGAAGAAATATTATATTTTTATAAATCTAGTTTTGCTATTTTATATTTTAATCATTGGTTTTTTTTATACGTAACCCTTATTAATTTTAAGATGAAAAAGGTTTTAAATTTCCGTATAAATTTTGACTTGCAATAATGTCAGAGAAACAATTTTTAGTTTTGAATGTAGGGGCAACAGTATGAATTCTGTACTGAATTTTTTTTTAATTCTCTTCAAAAAATAAATATTTTTACGGAAATATCAAATATTTAACAATTCATTACGTTTAAATTCGCATTAAAATTGGCAAAATGGCTAATTTTTTAAGATAAAAAAGAAATCACAAAAATATCTCCCTTTAACGTCCATAAATCAATACAATCACTTTTATGCAAAATGTATTTAGTACAAATTCAGAAAATTTTATATTTTTTTACTCCGAAATTCTAACTAGAAACCTCATGGGTTATTGTAAGTCACGTGGCCTCGCTAGAGCCAATAGTAACGCGGCAAGCAAGAACGAAGACAGCTGTCGATATGCGCTCTCTCTCACACTACAGCTTGTCTATAGTAGTACAGGCCCGTACCCATCCATTATTTGTTTTATCGCCTGGCAGGTAGAAAGCCCTACCGAAATGATCTGTCTTTTTGGGAATTTTATTTTATAGTTATAAATAACACTCCATTAAAATTTCAAGCTGCCTCAAAAACATTTTTTATAATTTTTTGAAAAAATATTTGCACGCGTCTGGTAATGTTAAAGCCCCGATTAAATTGTCTGGCTTATTTTTTTTCGTATTTATTAAGTATTAAACTGCAACATATATAAATTGCGTATTGCCTCAAATATATTTTTGGGGAAAAAAAATTAATATTTTCAAAAATGTAGGGGTTGATTTAGCCCCGCTACTCACCAGCCAGGTCTGCAATTCCGTGTTGGAATATAATAGGAGAGGTATGTGACAAGTTTTCAGCTTGCCTCAAATACCTGCCCAAAAATTGGTGCCAGCTCTCGGACCATTACAGTCGTTCACTTAGTAGAAATCCCATCATAGTATGAGCGTATATCCTATATTTTTTCAAACTATTCAATGTTGAGTTTAAATAAATTGTTTAAATTCACGTCTAAATCCTATGCAGTTATCTATCACTGAAGTGTAACGTAGGCATCACTAGCGTAAGGTAAAAACAATTGAAATTCAAACTATTAATTTTAAAATTCGACCAAATCCTATTCAAACTCTACGAAAATTATTACCTTTCCATTTATTGCGACTGGTCGTTGGAAAATCGCATGCATGCCCAAAATTGCAGATTGAGGCATATTAATTATAGGCATGGACAACAGCGAACCGAATACACCTCCGTTACTAATTGTGAATGTCCCTCCTTGCATTTCCGATAGTTGCATTCTCCCTTTATGTAGAAAAATAATGTATTCAAATTTATAATATATTAATAATAATAATGTAGTACGTAAAAAAAATATTAATAATATAAGATAAAAATATCTCGGTGCATATAACAATATTTTATACAAAGCCAAAACACAAAAAAATAGAAGAAAACTGAAATTTAACATTAAACACAAGACCATTAATACTGTTACTGCTAAACAAAGTCTTCCCGCCTCTTCAAATGTTTCCTCAAATCCTCTTTGGTGAGGTGGAAAATATTTTTTTAAATTTATTTATTTACACTTCGTTGCATTACAATATAAAAATTTAACATAATTAAATGTAAAGGAGGGCAACTGGCGGCCTTATCGCTTTCGAGCGATCTCTTCCAGGCAACCACTGTGAGGAAAGAAAAAAATAATGTATTATATTAGATAAGGTAGGCAAGAAGTGCAAAAATACATATTATATATAGTTATTAAGAAGGAAAATAAAACTAAACAGGATCAAAAAAAAAAACAACATTCTCATAATAAGTGTCATAGAAACTTAAATAAAACTCGAAACATTGGCGAATTATGCAGGTAATTCTTGTTCATTTAACAGTATACCGAGGACTTGTATTTGTGAAAAACATTTACGAGTATAAATATAATCCTAATAGCTTTGATACAAAGACAACTACTACTACTCTATTAATTTGTTGACGTTTTTAATAAACCAAAGTATTACAGACCGGCTTATTTCAGTTTGGTCATTTGAGGCAAGTAATTAAGGCTAACGATAATACGCCGTGTCCGTTAATTACATCCCACTATTTATAAAAAAAAACAATAATAGCAGACTTAACTAAATCGTCTCTTTCTGTCAAATTGTGTGTACGTTGTTATGAAAAGAGACAGATGCACATCAAAGCGATACAATTAGACCAATCAATTTTTTTATGAATAAGTGGTCCACCATTCAATCTAAACAAATCTATAGTTACCCGCTCTTGCTTTCTCCGCGAGCGCGTTTATCGCAAGTTCGATGCGAGGGTAGTCCATCGATTCTACATTTCGCAACACAGGTGTCACTAAACCTTTTGGAGTCGCCACAGCTACAGATATATCCACATAGTCTCTATAAATAATAAAACAGATGGTAAGTGTACTTACCACCACTTATCGTATCACCTGTTATTCATAGCCAATTGAGGTAGACTCTTAATTAAATTCTTTCACACACCCACAACCACTCATGCTTTAGTTTTAATTTGTTCATAACTTTAGTTTAGTCTTAGTGTGTAGTTATCTCTTTGTAACGTTTAAAAACTCACATTACATATTTTCACTAAAAATCTCTAACAACCTCAGTGTCCTATGCTGATACAGAAAAAATAGTTTAATTAGAAGTTTGTGTTATATAGAAATCATAAAGTAAAATACAGTTCACATGTCAAAAGAAGAGACTGGCTGCCGACAACACAAGGAATCCTAGTGTGGGGACTAGTGCACTTCATTTTACCTAAATATCCGTGTATAATAAAGGTTTTTCTTTCTGTATTTTTTCTATCCACGGAAGGCTGGGATTTTACCACAGGACTTCTGCAGTCCTATTATAGGCACCAGCCTCTTATAAAGATGCATTAATTATTATTGTATATCTAACTCAGGACCCAGCTGGAATTGATAGGCTATTAGAAGTGATTGCAAATTTTCCAATTTTATATCCAATAAGCCGTATCTTAATATTGAAAAACTAACAATCAAAATAAAATGTACTTTTAGATACCACTATCATGTCGACACGGATAGACAAAAAAAAATAATTCGGCAATAAATATAGCATTTGTTACCCGGGTTAATGGTGAAAGAATTTTTAAAAGAAATGAGAAATTATCGTTGCGTCAACGAACACGTTAGGTCAACTTAAAAGTAATTGATATTTACAACCATTTCAAATATAAAAAAATGGGTATGGTTTGAACGAACCTGTAAATAACATCAGATCCAATGATAACAGCATTCAAGACGGGTTGGTCGAGTAAAGCATTTGCAGATGCTTTTAGGAACGGTGACATGAATGATAGTTTCACCCCCCATTTCTTCGTGAACGCCGCTAGATTCGCTTTGCGGAATTCCAGCAGCTTACTTAAAAGAAGAAATTTAAAACAATTAAAACGGGAAATCCAGTATTTTTTTAACGTACGAACGTAACGTATAGGTTCCTTCTGTGCTTGACACACGCCGTCGACTTTTTGGGTCTAAGGCAAGCTGGTTTCCTTAGGATTTTTTCCTTCACCGTTTGAGCGAATGTAAAATAGAATAGAAAGAAAGTCCATTGGTGCACAGCCGGGGTTCGAACCTACCTCAGGGATGAGAGTCCCACGCTGAAGTCACTGACACTAGTCACTGTTCATATAATATATAGATTATAAGTTATTCATATACCGTCACGTGAAAGTAGACGACTTTGTATTCAATTACAGTACTTATTATATTATTAAGGCGTTTTGTCAAAGATACCACAAATAGCACTCTACTTTTCGATACCTCATATCACATTCATTAAAGGTTGTCAACATAGCACACGTATTCTGTGCATCCTTCAGTCTTTCGGCGATGATTTTTCTCATTTTGTTCATCGGAACCGGATACTCCGTACGGGAGCCGGATATCATTTGCGTTGGATCGCCAAGTCTCTGTGCTGCCAACTGTAAATTTAATTAAATATATTTAAAAAAATCTTTCCTGACGTGCGATTCTATTAATCCGTGAGTTCACCTCGCACTAAACAACGCTCCCTTCGTTCCCCACTCAACTGACTGTTAAGCAATTTCTCATTACGTCTTGACAAGCGGAAGAAGCTTATAGTTTATTGTTTATCAGAATGCCAAGTCGTAAAATGACTGCTTCACGACTGATTTGAGCGCGACCGCCGCTGCGAAAACCGCTGTGAGAGTTCGAAAAGTTAGTTACAGAATCGCAAGGCTGTTTGCAGTGCCGAAGATATAATAAAAAATATTATGGCAATATGTAACTAAAAATCTTAAATTTACCGTTGGACCGGCTGCTTTTGCGGCTTTAGCTGGAGCTGCGGCTGGCGCGGCAGCAGGTCTTGCGGCAGCGGGGGCGGGAGCAGCAGCGGCGGGGGCGGGTGCAGCTGCAGCAGGGGCGGCTGCTGGTTTGGCAGGAGCAGCGGCTGGAGCTGGCGCCGCAGCAGGCTTTGCTGGTGCCACGCCAGTTACGTCAACCTGAAATTTTTTATTAAAAGAATAAAGATTTGGATGGATAAATAATAATTTCTACATTAATTACCTAAAAAAAAATATTCTAAATTTTGGTGTTCTTTACATTACAATAACATAATATATTTATATCGTTTTGAAAATAAAATCATCATCTCAGTTTCGAAATTAGTACCGCCTAACAGTCAATGCATGTCGTGTTACAGATTAGCTGAACTTAATTTATGCATATGAAAGTAATACAATTAACACAAAATAAATATTAAGTTCACTACCTTTATTTAAAATTATTTAATTTGAGAGCAGTTTATCGTATCGACTTGAACATTAAATATTTGACAGACAGACCCACGAACATTTTATATTAGATTTATTTTTCTTCTTTAGTTTTTGTTATAATTTACCAAACCAATCGGAGACAAACACAACAAATCAAAACTATGAAAATCTGTATTAGTCGTTCTCGAGTAATATTAAAAAATAGCCTTTATAAATTATTAATTAACATTAAAATGATTAGTCCCTATCTATAAAGTTGAAAATACCTGGAACAATGGCTGCTGAGATTTGACGGATTGTCCATTTTTAACGAGCATTTTAACAATCTTCCCATTGCCTGGCGACATAACAGGCAGAGCTGTTTTATCGGTCTCAATCTCCAGCACCACCTCATCCATTGCCACTGCATCTCCTTCATTTTTTATTAACCTTAAAACCAAAGAAATATAACCGTTCCAAAATAGCTATGCATTTGTACCATCTAAGGCACTGAAAATATATCCTTTTTACATACAATATGAAAATACATTCATAAACTAATGAATTATAAGTAAATAAATGACATAATATTTGCAACAACTTTTAAAATAAAAGTAGTTAAACCATGGATTTCCTTAAATACAAGAAAATAGCGAAATGTTAACTCAAACTCAAAATGTCTTTATTCATATAGGTAAACAAGTACACTTATGAATCGTCAAAAAGAAGTTAAATTAATTGTAAATTTACATTTACTACTAATTTAACTGTTACTACTTAGATAAGATAGCAAGTTGTTTGAATACTTTCTGACTTGGTTCCAATTTTAAATTACACTAAACGTAAAAACATACTCTATGATTATTAAATTTTTTAGGTTATATTTAAAGACTAAAAACTTAAACATTTCATTAAGAGTTTTATTTATCGAGGTTTAATATAAAATCTTATGGGACCTCTTTCTTGATAGGTCAGTCCGCGGTTGGCGGAGCTATGAACCGTACACAAACTCGTAGATAAACCTCATCCTTAATTTTTTTTAACTCTGCTGAAATAAGTTATAACTCACTTTATATCGCCACTAGACACCGAGTCTGGAAACGTCGGTGCCTTCACATCTTCGACAGCGAGCAGAAAACTGCTTGTATAGATATGCCTCTGGTTGCTGCATACCGGTATTTCTACGTTATCCCTAACAGTTTAAAAAATTAAACAGGACAGCTAACAAGTGTTTTATTTTTGGAAACAAACAAACAAACAAAAATCATTTATTCATGTAGGTAACACAATGTACACTTATGAACGTCAAAAAAAAAAGAAATATACATTAAATGCTTCTAATTTTACATTTACTGCCAGTTCTCAAATCAAGGGCGTAGAACGGAAGAGAAAAACTGGCAATAAACTCTCCGCCACAAAAAAATTCATAAGAATCGGTCGAGCCGTTTCGGAGGAGTATGGGAAGGAACATTGTGACACGAGAATTTTATATATTAGAAGATATACATTTCAAGAATAGATAAGAAACTTATACTGCTTAACTTATAACTTGTAAACTACATACCGACTGAGTTAAATGGTATAATTAATGGTTACTTGGGAAGTTTATAGGTATGAGTGTAAAATATTGGCAATATTGATTACCTTGAAATTTGAACCACAGATTGTCTTTCATGTTTGAGATATACCATGTGATACTGTCCTATACACCTTGATGTTGCTCGTGCGATCTAAAAACAGAAGTAAATAAAGCCTTGGTATTTTAATTTATTTTCGGTATTTTATTTTAATTATCCTTATACTTACAATTCTAAATAGTCTGCGTCTAATCATGTTACGATAAATATAATTTAATTAAATGTATATTTCTTCCAATAAAACATCTTTCAGTAGAAAATGTAATCACTGTCAATGTGAGATAATCTTCTTTTTTTTATGTCGTTGGTAATATTACGAAAGAGGATTTAATTATTTTATCTCCTAACCCTAATAATATATTTTATACGACCAAAACACTCTTATTTTCTGAACTTTACAGAATTATTCAATTCCCTTTATTTACGAAAACATTTTGTAACTATGGATGTCACAGCATAGTTTTGAGGTTGCTGCTATTCGATACTAGATGTCACTACAACATTAAAAAATGTAAATAAGTGTTTAACTTTTTGAACCTACTCATTCCATATTCATATGTTTTAAGTTTATAGATATTACAAAATTTAATGTAATTTTAAGGTTATTTATTTTAAAAATTATGATTTTGCAGGACAAGAAATTGATTCCTAACACCCAGTCTGTCGCACACTTATTAATTTGTAACTATTTATTTGTCAAGTTTAAATTAATTTTTAAACTAGTGTCATACTAAAGACGAAAATGTGAATGTTTTTGAGAATATATTGATGTTTTTAATCATACATGCGACTCATATCATGCAGTTGAGTTTCATTTTTTGATATGTTATAAATAAACTAAGAAGTTTCTCAAAAAACTTGACGAAGTTAAGTACATTATCGTTTTAGTTCTTATTCTAAGTTAGCGTTAAGTTAGGGGCCGCTCCATGGAAATAATTCAACCAAAAATAAATTAATTAAATAATTAATACAACACCAAAAATTTAAAAGAAGTTTATTTGTTCGTAATATTACTAAATATTATAATTAACTCTAGGTATGTTGAATACCATGTCAATAAAGTTTATTTAAATTAATATTATGTGCGTTAAAGCCTATTATTATTTATATAATTATATTTACTGCTCATGAATCAATAAAAACCAGATAACGTTAAAAGAAAAATGCATTACACCAATTGTAAGAGCTTTTCTTACTTTTGCTGATATGGGGGAGGAGGGGATAAATAATTGTAGTAAATCTGATTACGTAATACTTGAACGGCGCCTAATTTGTCTTGGTTCGTCGCAGTTCCGATTGTTCTAAAAACATATATGAAGTTCTTAAGATTTCTCGTATATGATTCTACAATAAACTAGTGTTTACTTATACGTCAATGTCATAGCTTTGACATCTAGACATTCCATCGTCATTGACCAATACATATGCTTTCAATAAAGCGACTTACAATGTTGTATGTAATCTATTTCTAACATGCTGAGATTAAAAATATTTGTAAATGCACTGGACGAACGAATAAAAAAAAGATTACGTTCCGTTTTATCTTCTTCATATGTATAGTGAAAGCGTGTATAGCGTAATAATAATAATAATAAAACAAAAATCACTTTATTTGACGAAAAAACAATTACATTTTGTACTTACATTCTAAAGGTTATAAACATACAATCTGCAACGAATCGTTGTGTTCTCACTATTAATTTTGGTTAACCTCGTACATAAAATAATTCACTAGCGTTTAAACTAGGCCTAGCCTGTATCTTAAACGCTAGTTCCTTCCAGTGTCTTTAACAAATTGGTAAAGTTGTTTGTCATAAGATGTTTATTCGGGTTATATTTTTATTGTTTATAAAACTAAATGAGGGTAGAATCTAAAATCGCAATGAAGTTTAATTTAATTCGCAGTTAGTATAATTTGGAAGAGATTGCGATTCGAACCTTTGATATGTCGGTCTTATTCCCCTTGACACAATTGTACAAGAGATATACTGTTATTACGTAAATACACATATTGATTGAAATGAGCAATCGATAGACGCGGCCCGTTTAGGGACGCATAGATTCCTAATCAAAGATGCGGGCTGCACGAATCTTAGCAAATTAGTAGGGGAGAAGTTACCCCTGCCACGCCAGGGTTGGCAATCTCTTTAAGAGTTTATTAAATGACGTATATACACTTGGATTGGGGTAAATGGTTTGCACTTTAAAGAGCGAATTATTGACTAATGTAAATAAAAATACTGACTAGTGTTTAGAGAGGGAGGGGATATTTATAAAATATTTTGTTGCATCGTTGTTTGAATTACTGTTTCGTATTTATTTAATAATATAACCCACCATTACAGATTAACCCAATGCGGTGACTTATATTTACATCACATACACAGAAAAAAACAAAACATTCAACAGTAGATAATAAATTAAAATATTTACAAACAGACTATGTTTTATATTTAATTAAAAACGCCTTTTGATCTATTCAGTTCATTATGTTATGTACTATATTTTACTTGTCTATATGTTTATAATTTCCATGGTATTAATTACCTATACTTGTATTACTTATTTATCATAAGTAATATACTTGATTCATTGTAAATATATATGTAAAAACCTAATCTATTTATTTATTTACATTTCGTTACCTTATACAATAACATACATATAAAATGCAGGTTACATATTAGGCAACAGGCGGCCTTATCGCTAACAAGCGATCAATAAAAAAAAATACACCTACAGAGGGTAAAGTACAAGAAGTGCTTAAATAAGTCACAAAAAAGAACATAAATTATATATAACATGTAACACTAACATAAATTTTGTATAATCTAAAGAAAAATGAATAATAATAAAAACAAAAATGTAAAAAGTATTGTCTTTTATTGACATAACTTTCACACATTTGATAATAAAACAATTTATAACGATTGAAGTTATATATATACAATTATTTATCTTTACATAATTTCAAATTTAACCGACGTATCGCGTCTTTACAGCGTGCGTGGTCACGGTGACTGAAGACAAAAGGTGTTGAATGTCAAAAAAGTATCACAGCTGTAGAAAAAGTTGTACTATCTGTATTTGTTTCCCCGGAGTTGGTATCGACTAAAAGATGGAGGGTTTTGGCAGAAATGGTTCACGTATTGGCAGAAATAGAGGACACCGTGACCACGCACGCTGTAAAGCACGCGAAACGTCGGTTAAATTTAAAATTATGAAAAATAATTGTAAATACATAACTTCAATCCGGTAAAAAATAGTTTTATTATCAAAAATGTCAAAGCTAATCCAAGGGTTAATGAGTCACAATTAGATATATATATATATATATACCAAAAAGACAACCCTAAAGTGGTCAAGAATGTAGTACTATCTTGAGTGGTCACTAATGTTCACTCAAAGACCTCTTAACTACATCTCTACGGCAAACAAGCGGCAGACGAAGGGTCACTTAACAACTATACATATAATGGTGATCATTCAATTACGTTTACGAAGATTAATTCAAGATCCTATTCCATAGTTTAGTTATATCTAATATAACTTATACACTATACAACTTGAGTTTGCACAGGCCTCTAGCACTAGCAGGTTTTTTGGTCTCTTCTTCGAGATTCCAGTTAAATACAAGAACGCATTTATAACGCGCAAAACGTTTTAAATCAAAACTTGCTCCTTATGAAAATACTATAATCGAAAACGTACAAAAGAAGTTCATTAGAACCTTATATAAAAGAAAATACAGTCCTTTACCCTATCAAGTATTTTATGGGGATTTTAGATTATGACTCACTATAACTTCGTAGAGATTAGGTTTACTAAATATTGTTTGAAGATACAACCAGACAGAAAGTGCATACATGCTAAAAAAAAAATTAATAAACTAATTTAATAAAAAAATATAAAAATCAGTGGCGCTACAACCTCTTTAGGTCTGGGCCTCAGATTTCTGAATGTTTCATGATCATTTTTCAATCTAATTGGCAAGTAGGTGTCGATTTCCTCACGATGTTTTCCTTCCCCGTTCGAGCGGATGTTAAAATGCGCACATAGAAAGAAAGTCCATTAGTGCACAGCCGGGGATCGAACCTATGACTTCAGGGATGAGTCGCACGCTGAAGCCTCTAGGCCAACACTGCTCATACTTGCTAGAAGAGATTTTAAAACTGTAAGTTCCGGACAATTCCACCCGTATCACCTCGACATCCGTCGTACCACAATTGTTTAAGACAACTTTTGAGCGCGCACCACCAGCTGATGTATTTTCGAACCATTTCGACTTAGGGTCCTTCTAGAAGAGCGTATTTCGATTTAAACAAAAATTATCACCGCAGCCGGAATCATAACTTTTTGCTTTGTACTTTACTCGTACAGTCCAGCATAAGTAAGTTTCCCGTTTGCTCTTACAGCTTAACAGTTTTCGACTAAATTTGATTGTAAATAATCATTTATGAGAACTAAATGAATTGTAATACCGTTTTTTCATCTTCACTAAAACTCGATGTAACTTAAATAAAATTACAAGTTTCTTGTCCATGAACTATATATTTTTTGTTCGGTTATCATACACTTTAATTTTGTACATATATTCAACTGGTATAGACAATATTTTTTTAGATATAATACACGTCTCGTCGGTGTAGGCTAGTTTGCGTTGCCGACCTTTGAGGGAGTACACTCTAACTTTGAATAGTTTAAGGTCGTCGCTCAGGGAAGGCTCCCACTGGGACTCGATTCCACAACTTAAAAGGCTTTCAAATGTTTCAAAGGAAAATAAAAAATAAAACTATGAACTGCCTTCAATATACATACTGAAATCTATGTAGTACTTTCGTGGAATTACATAAACATTTATTTCACGTGCTTGGGGACTTATGATTATTTTTATAAATGTTAGCCTTTTTTTACAATATCCAATTACCGGCCAGTACTAAAAGATATAGCATAGACATTAGGGTGTTTACTGGACCATATCATAAACATTATAGTGTTGCAAGCAAAACTACGATGAACTTCGTAAGCAAGGCCGGACCGGTAAGTTGCGGACTTAAGTTATTAATACTTGGACACATTGTTATGAAACAGCTTGGTGAACTTGAACACTGATCGATAATTGTAAATATATCTTTAATTAATTATTTTATTAACTATCGTTATAATCCTTTATCAAAGACTAGGTAAACTTTGTGTGATAACCTGAAGTAACTAATTAAAAGCATCGTATTACAATATTCTTAAGTGAATATCACCATACTTGTTTATAATTAAGAAAGAAAAGAAAGACAATCTTTATAACACATACTATAAAAGGTACAGTTTAAAGATAAAGTTTACTAGCCCCCTAGGATTCTGTGTATTGGCCATCTAGTTTTTCCATTTGACATATTAATGATTTTAGATACTTAGACGTAATATATTCTACATAACACTTACTGTAATCAATTTAACTTCTGTGGCACAAGAATACTTTAGGTTTGAACATAAGGTTTTTTTAGTAATGATACTCTCTTTACTTGAAGGACTCTAAGTCGAATTGGTACTAAGATTGTATATAAAGAGCAAATTTTGTTTTTGAGAAAGTGATTAAGTTGAAAGCGCCTCTGAATGAGAAATACGTAGGGCGAAGAAAGTGCGTTTATGGTTCGCTTATATGTAGGTTTGCGTTGTGTATTATGTGGTGTGGTCGGTGTTTGTTTCCAAAAATTCAACCGTTGTCTAACCCTTAGAAGTTTTGTTTAGTTAATTTTTTGGTTTCTAAACATAAAGCAAAAATTAGCTGTAAATAAAACTATCGATAAAAATTTACCACAATTTAGCACATGCCTACTTATTCACCGGCCTTGTCGAATCTTTCTTCGGTTGTAAGTCCGGTCTTTACCAAGTTGGCAATTGGATTTATTGTATAAATAGTTGAGAGAATTTGCCCAGATTTATAGTTTGTCTTGAACAGTAATTGCTGTACAGCGATATTGTCTAGCAAATTAAGTTTGCGATACAAATTGTTGCCGAAGTTTCACTTAGCCAGTTGTTAGGCACTTAGTTGTTCGTGTTATTACTAGGCGATTTCAGATACGAGATACCTTTGTTTAATTTATTTATACATTTACGAAACTGCATATAGTTATAATATAATTTATTAAAGGGCTTCAGACGCACACTTACAGGAGCATAAGTATGAAGCAATGACTCATAAGTTAATTAAAAAAAAATTGTTTACACTTCGTCACATTTATAGAAAAAAAATTACATAACGCATAAAAATTATAAGGGATGCAACGGGCATCCCTAATGCATGCAACCTTAGTACGGAAAAAAACTAAAAAAAGGAATATGATGGGTATAGTGCAAGAAGTGCATAACCAAATCTTAAGTTCTTAAGAAATCATAAGAAAATTATGCAATTACCAACCTTAATCTAAAATAATACAAGAAAAATTAGCTAATTGCACGGATTCATGAATGGCGATGCAATACAAAAGAATAAGAAATACAAGAATTACAAAAGTCACGATTGAGCAGGATAGGATACGGTTAAGAAATGTTTATGTAGAAGAGTTTTACAAGATGTTAGGAAATATGTTAACTATCTATACCTAATGTATATTTTACATATCGATATAGAAAATAATTTCATGACTGATAGACATTTCCTATATGTAAATGGTCGCATGAATGCG
Source organism: Pieris macdunnoughi (assembly GCA_905332375.1). Lineage (NCBI taxonomy): Eukaryota > Metazoa > Arthropoda > Insecta > Lepidoptera > Pieridae > Pieris > Pieris macdunnoughi. The sequence goes on from CAJOBZ010000005.1 coordinate 9,696,549, forward strand.
ATTACGTTCATCTGGATAGCAATTAAAGGAAGGTAAGGGCACATTTCCGCCGGAAGTACCGCCCCCCGCCCTCTCGGCCTTCATGCATCCTTCTCTATAAAAAATTATATGTATTTTCTAAAAAACGAACGAGTGATCTTCTAGTGCTTACTAAGATCGAACTATATATATATATATATATATGATTAATAAAACTTTCGGAGCAGTCTTGGTATTGTGGTTTAAGTTTATATTCAAGTTTTCACTTCTGCCAGCACTCCCGGAGTGCAACCTGTCGTTTTTTTTATATAGAACAGGGGGCAAAAGGGCAGGAGGCTCACCTGATGTTAAATGATACCGCCGCCCATAGACACTCTCAATGCCAGAGGGCCCGCGAGTGCGTTGCCCGCTTTTTAAGAATTGGTACGCTCTTTTCTTGAAGGACTCTAAGTCTAATTGGTTCGGAAATACTTCAGTGGGCAGCTGGTTCCACATAGTGGTGCGCGGAAAAAACTGTCTTAAAAACGCTTAGTTGTGGAACGACGTAGCGGATACGTACGTAGATATGTACTTGGATATAAAAATCTAACATAGGATTGACGCATTGACGTACTTGATGTGACACTGTAAAAGTTACTTGCGATTACTTAAGATCGAAGCTAAAGTAGGTCACAGATTAGCAAGTCTAGACGGTCCGAACACAAACCAATTTGTTTAACATGACACTACATCATTCCGGGACAAATTCAAAGGCCCCTGAAATTAGAAACCGAGTCAGGAGAAAATGTTTGCTTAAGTAATGAATTTGATATCAATTGGTTTAGTTATCACGTTTTATATTTGCCATCACGTTTTATAATTATTATATATTTTTTTATTATTAGTCGCCGACCAGCTGGACGACCATATCAAGGACAGGTCTTATTATAATATATGCACCGTCTAGGTATGGCAACACTAAGAGTAATATTCCCGTCAAGACTTAGTTCCCTTCTGTCAAATTCCAATACGGTTAATTTTCGAGTTTGAATGTGAAATTAAGGAAAATTTACAAAGATTATATATCCCACAATACATATTCTTGACATTTATCTGGAGGAGTCAAAAAAATATCTCCGTGTGTTCGCATTAAATACTTATTTAGTATTTTATAACACGGCCGATCGCCATGTTTGATTATGTATTTTTCGCCATGAAATTTTACGACGATCGCCCATTTTATTTAATTTTTAAAAATCATTTCGTGAGTGTGTTGTGTGGTTTGTGAACTATTATTGAACTTATATTAATTGTCCCCTTATCCTTGCGTCGGTAAAACACTGTGTTTATTATTCGTAATCCAATACGATTTCCACTCGTATTCCAATCCCAAGAAACGATATTTTCATAGCCCGGAAAGTGGCAGGCATTTAAGGAAAAAAAATAAAACATAAAAAATGTATAATACATATTTAATTAGATGGATCTTCAACGATTTTTAGATATTTCAACGTCACCACGTTTACCACTATTTCATTTTACAATAATAGTCTATGAAGTAAGATTATTTAATTACAAAACACATAACTAGTATGAAGTTAAAATCTCTATCTACAAATACGTATATTTTAATCATTGTATATTATAGAGGAGGGAAAAGTAAATGTGATCACTATACCACAAATAAAATTTGCATACAGTGTAATAATTTATATGGCACGAAGGCCAAGGAAGTAGTACATTCAGGGGAGATTCGGAAACCGGTGGAGCCATTGTGATGAGGGAGCAAGACTTCCGTTCAGAGCATTCGCATAAAAAATCCTGTTTGAATTTATTGAAATATTTTAGAAGATAATAAAATTGATAATAACGCTAATTTGTAGCTTTCTTTTGATTAAATAATAATTTTATAATTTCGGTTATATTCTTTAAATTTTTATTAATGACTAGAACTCGTAAGTAAAAACCTTTGTATGTTACTATCTTACGTATATATAAGTATTTAGTTACTTACATAACTACTATAATGTTACTTAAGATTTTATTTTTCGATTCCATTCAACTTAAATAACGATAATATTTTATTTAAGAATCATATTGTTAAGTTTTTTAATATAAAAATGGACAATAATATATCTGTTTTGCTGACTGTATTTTTAGAAATTTTGGCAACTACTTTAGACTTAGCTCAAGTATATTCTTGAACATGAGCAATAAATTATTCTCAGTATTACAGGTTTCTCAATCCGAATGTTACAAATACATAGATGTTGTAATAATGTGCGGCAATAAATAATTTGTTTTGGCTTTCTATATTGTCTAAGTGTTTTGTTTTATAATATGTATGTTAGCTGTAAGATTACTAATAAATAAATAAATATTTTTAGATCTCATAAATTTAATTGTGTTTTATTAATTTTGAATATCTCATGATAAATATGAGATTTTACTAAAAACAAAGGAATAAAAATAAGGACTTAATATGTTAAATTAATGCCAATTTTATTGAAGAACAAATTAAAAAGCTCATTTTAATCTGTTATGGACAAATCTTGGTTATAATAATGCTATATTATGTACCCTTTTTTCTTATTTATATATTCGTAACAGACTATAGAATAAGAAATCATAAACAATTTAAAATTCTCTTTGTCTCTGACGTAAATTGAAATGAAGTCTGTGGATAGCCGGGGAATGGCGCCGTGGCGGGAAAGTTTCTTAACCTCATTGAATTTCATCTCCATTTACATAAGGAAAAGATAAAGACAAGATGCCGCCATTTTTTTGAGGGGTGGATGGAGACTTATTTATAGGCGTTTCATATCGAAATGCGAATTTATAGAGCGAGCTCAGCATTCGTTTCATTGAGTACATTTGAAGGGTGTCTTCCCCTAGACGTTGATTTACGAAGAGATGGTCTTTTTTAGTTATTGCAAACAACGATTTTACTTATTTTTCATATTGAATTTCCGATCTTATATATTATGATCTTATATACTAATAATATAAAGTACATGACTGAAACTTTAATTATTGCATGACTATTTACTTTGGAAGTTAACTAAAAGCATATGTTACGGTATAGTATGAACATATATAGGTTTAAAATAGCCGAAGGTAGACGCAACATTAGTCACGTTTTCCATAGACAGAGCTCATTCACCGAATAATATTAATAACAAATAGCTAAAACATTTACACCACAAGTTATAGAGTTACAGCGATATTATCGTTTAATTTTCCGAACAATTATTTTATTATACGAATCGAATGGGTTTTGAAATGACCAAAGTTCAGAAAACAAAGATCTACTCAACGCTGTCAGTAATCTTACTGACCATATAAGCGAGAAATTGGATATGGGGCAGGTATGTATAGGTGTCTTCTTAGACCTCCAAAAGCCTTCGACACGTCTCACACTATTTTGCTGCGAAGAATGGAACTGTTAGGAGTGAGAGGGGTGGCTCTCAATGGTTTCATCCTACCTTAAGGATAGGCAACAGCGTGTTAGTCTTAGGGGACACACAACCACAAAAATACGTATTTGGAGTACCACAGGCAGTGCGCTTGCACCACCCTCTTTTAATATATATCAACACCTTCAGTCTCCACTAAACGGTAATATTTATTCATTTGCCGAGATACAGCTATATATTTCATGCTAAAACTTGGGAACAGGTTTCTGTCTTAGCTAGAAAGGTATAAATTGCGTCCCAACTGCTTCAAAACATCTCTTAGTCTAAATCTCAGCAAAACCAAATTTATGTGTTTCAGCATAACAATCGCTCCCCCCAACACCCTACCATCATAAAACTCCCACTCTTCCAATATCCATGCCAGTGTCCTTTCTCGAATACACCGAAAGTATAAAATATCTAGGAATAATAATAGATCGACACCTCACTTGGGAAAAGCACATTGATGCACAGTCTTCTAGGATCAAAAGCTTATGTTAATATTTAATCGACTGAAACGAGTAGCGGAGGACAAGTTATTAGAATAATTTATTTTGCACTTTGTCATCCATTCTCACATACTGTATATCGGCATGGGGAGGAGCGGCTAATCTCTATTGCTTAAGTTGGAACGTCACAAGAGCAATCCTTAAGTTGCCTATCGCAGCCGTTTAGATACCCCACATCAAACTCCACCTAAAACAAAAACCCTCTGGTAAGGAAGCTTTACATCTTGGCGACCTTTCAAATATCATAATTCCATGGCTCACAATTCAGGACCATCTAAAACAGACGTTTTGCATTCCCAACGCCAAAACGAAGGACTGTATTTGGACAACCTCCTTTGCATTTAGGGCCCCTTCCTTTTAACAAAATCTCCAAATCTATGGACTCTAGATCGTAAAACTATCCAGATATAAATTAGCAAGTCACATAGAAACTACACTACCAAATTGATTTCGAATCCACAGAGGCATTACTACATATCTTGGTATGACTTTGAGGTTTCATAAACACAGACACATCCATCATAACAACTTTCAGCTACATTCTCAAATACATCGCAAACTCACCTATTCACACACTCACTCATTCACTTCATACGTAACACTAAATTTATAACTATTATTGGTATTTTTTATTTTTTATTATCATTTTTTTCATATCACATTTTTAAACTAATTTTAACATGTACCACGAAACAATTGTTTTCTAGTTACCCACAACACAGGGCCTCCCTAGTGTGGGGACTAGCGATTTATGATTTCTGTCACAAACCTTTCTGTCATCAATAAAGTTTTTATTATTATTATTATTATTAATTTGAAATTTAAGTACCTATGTGTTCAGGTGTATTATTTATTATATTGAGATGTGATACTATAGGTGTATATTTCGTATAAGCTGGATCTAGAAGGTTGTTAATCGAGTTGGATTGCCGAAAAAACTTATGCAGAACATTAAACAACGGAATGTTGCGTACCTGGGCCACGTGTTGCACCAGGAACGCTACCACCTCCTTCAATTAAATATAAAAATTTTAAAAAAAAACAGTGGTGCTACAACCTTTTTAGGTCTGGGCCTCAGATTTCTGTATCTGTTTCATGATCATTTATCAATCTAATAAGCAAGAAGGTGATCTGTCTCATGTGCCTGACACACACCGTCGACTTTTTGGGTTCAGTGTTGGCCTAGTGGCTTCAGCGTGCGACTCTCATACCTGAGGTCGTAAGTTCAATCCCCGGCTGTGCACCTATGGACTTTCTATATGCGCATTTAACATTTGCTCGAACGGTGAAGGAAAACGTGAGGAAACCGACATGTCTTAGACACAAAAAGTCGACGGCGTGTGTCAGGCACTGGAAGCTGATCACCTACTTGCCTATTAGATTTAAAAATGATCATGAAATAGATTCAGAAATCTGAGGCCCAGACCTAAAAAGGTTGTAGCACCACTGTTTTTTTTTAAATTTTTATATTTAATTGAAGGAGGTGGTAGCGTTCCTGGTGCAACACGTGGCCCAGGTACGCAACATTCCGTTGTTTAATGTTCTGCATAAGTTTTTTCGACAATCCAACTCGATTAACAACCTTCTAGATCCAGCTTATACGAAATATACACCTATAGTATCACATCTCAATATAATAAATAATACACCTCAACACATAAATTTCAAATTCTTTGGGATTCTTTTCTTCTTTGGGCGTGTTGGTAGAAGGAAGAAATCATGGCTTCGCAACGTTAGTTAGTGGACGGGTATTGCAACTGCGGAAGAGGTGCTTTACTGGCACAGGACAAGACACGCTACAAGAGACTGACGGCCAACCTCCAGAAATGGAGAGGCACTAGTGTTTTAATTAAGTTTTATGTATTTACATAATTAATTTTCATTGAAATATCAAAGTTGAAGAGGTTGCAAATCTGGTCACATACACGAAATCGCGGGCGAAACTTCAGACGGAATTTATTTTAAATTTGTGTATAAGTCCGTACTTTACACCACAGCTACGGGTACAAGCCGTTCGTCTCAGCAGGTCGCCTTTTCAATAGCAGACCGTATCCGTTTCATGAGCACTGAATAGTTTCGTAATTTAATCAGTACAGTTATTATTAATATACATAAAATGGTTTAACATTAAGAAACGTAGTAACGTACTGAATTACACGAGTTTCTTATGTTTTAAAATATAGGTTTTCTCAAATCTTAATATATATAAATTACGTGTCACGTTGTTTGTCCGCTATGGACTCCTAAACTACCGAACAGACTTCAATCAAATTTGCACACCGTGGGCAGTTTGATCCAACTTAAAAGATAGGATAGCTTACATCTCAATTTATACTCGCAATATTATTTTATTGCAAAATATTTGTTTATTATTTGATAGTCACAATTCTAACAGATGGCGCTGTGTTGAAAGTACCAACGTTTCAAATAAGTTACAATTGAATGGCATAACCACCAAAAATGCATGGTGGTCCTCACGACTGGTGTTCTCCTACCGTTTCCCTTGAATAGGTTACTACTATGTGATATAACTAAAACCTTAGCCACAGCAACGCTTGGCCGGTCTGCTAGTAGTATGATAAATCAGACCTAGGGGTTTGGTTACAATATGTGATTAACTTTATACAACAAACATAGCCCCCTTTGTGGTTTAGTGGTTAACGCACAAGGCGTATTATGAGAAAGTTCCTCTGCGCTAATTGATTTGAGTTCAAAGGTTGAAGGTTGCCTACTTGTCCAAATAATTAACAATGACAAAGATGCATATATATATATGCCCCGATGTAGTATAAACATATACCCATACAATCATATTCCCGAATTAATGTGACGTATAACTTTTTCTCAATTTAAATATACTTATTACGTATTATATGGGGAATAGGACACACAATTCACTTTTTAAATAGATACTTTAAATAGGCTTCTATCGTTTAGATCAAATTTTGTTTTCCTATGTGAAACAGGTCATGACAACCAAAGCTATACAAGTATGAATAAAATACGAATATATCGGCAGTATGTAAACGGACGATTTATTATAATTTATAGTTGTATCTACGATATTAGTGGTTTTGCTCCCCTTACATTCCTCTTAGCTACGAATTCAAATTGATTAACGACATCTTATACCCATACATGCATAGAGGAATATCAATAGAATACAGATATAGGACATTCTATAGAAAGTCCGTCGTTCCACAACTGAGCGTTTCTTAAGGCACTTTTTGCTGTACCACTACTATGCGGTGCCCACTTCTTCTTGAAAAGCCTTCTGGCAATGTTAGTGTCCACAGGCAGTATCACTTAACATCCTGACCGTTTGCCTCTTGTTTCATAAAAATAACAAAATTGCTTAAAACTTCGTGCCAAATTTTTATAAAACTTCGATAACTCGTTTTAACGCATTGTTACATAGATAAGATATTTCTTAGAAATACACTGCGTTTATACCTACTCATTATAAATTCCTTATTTTTGTAAGCTGTTAGCTTAAAAGACAATGGTTATGTTATGTAAAAAACAATGGCGCTACAACCTCTTTAGGTCTGGGCCTCAGATTACTGAATCTGTTTCATGATCATTTTTTAATCTAATAAGCAAGTAGGTGATCCAGCCTCCTGTGCCTGACTCGCCGTCGACTTTTTGGGTCTAAGACATTTCGGTTTCCTCACGATTTTTTCCGTTACCGTTAGAGCGAATGTTAAATGCACACAAAAGGTCCATTGGTGCACAACCGGGGATCGATCCTACGACCTCAGGGATAAGAGTCGCACGCTGAAGATACTAGGCCAGCACTGCTCACTTATATGTTGTAACTACGTAAAATTGTATATAATACTATGAATTTTAACGACAAATAAGCATGACGATTACCATTCATACAATTTCATTCTACAAACTCCGTTAAAAATATCAACAACAAAATACTGATGTTTTTATACTTACCTACGCACAACCCTTCCCAAATCCATCTTAAAGACGTACATCAAACGAACACACTTTTCTACCCTTGCTAAAATTGTAAAGAAAAAAAAATCCCCAAGTAAAGACGCAATTATTTCTCCGCAAACTTTACTTTATTCTCCTTCACAAATTGCGTGTACTATATGAAAGCAAATAAAGTTCAAAATTGCCAGTCAAAATAATATCGTTGCGTATAATATCTTGTAGTTTCGTTCGCTAAAAGCACTGGCTGTATCAAAGAAATGCGTCTAATGAATGTATTGATAGCTCAAGCTATATATGTGTATAAGTATTTTTTTAAAACACAAATGTCCCTGGTGGTGTGCGTGAAGAAGGGGGAAGGTAAGAGACGCTTTCTTTGGCCCCTATTTTCTTATAGCTCGCCCGAGATGTTTTCATTCTTTCTAGTATATTTCAAATTACATAAACACACTGTTTCAAGAACATCTTGCCCTGACATGACTATATATACCTAAATATCATATTAAAATTGATCTGCGGCGGATATAAATAGACTTTTAAAAGATAATTTCGAACGTAATATTAATATTTTAGATACCCAAATCGATCATAAAAAAACTCTAAACTCACCTAGCTATTCATTGTTTTATTCTTATGAAGCCAGTGTTAAATTGAAAATAAATAAACGATTTTCAATTATACTAAGGGTTATTGAGACCGATAGCTGAAACGTGGCTTTAAAAGCAAATTAACAGTTTCAATAATTTTTTACACGCTTTATTTCTACATTATAGGCACATTAACATTATAAATAAATCTTTATTTAAAATCGGATTATATAATAGTTTAAACAGAGTCCTTGAAATCTATTTTCGTCATTATTTTGATGTTTATTTACCAACGTTTAAGAGTAGCTGTTCGCTCAACAAATCACCCCTTATTTCGCCCGACTCCGTCGATCGTCTCAAAGTTGCACGCACACAAACGCACGCCACTATTCGCGATTACACCGACGCACACACGCAAACATTTCGCGAGGGGCGCTTGGCCCTTACGAACTCCTCCTTATATTTTCTTTGTTATGTAAAAAAATAATAATAGGAGAAAGGGGATCTTAAAATCGATACTCAAATACAGTGCCACGTATTGGGCGTCTTTGGAAAGTTTGGCGGTAGAATGGTTAAGCCTAATTTTTTCAACCAAATACACAAATAATTAATTCGACTGACTTAATTTCTTCACAAAATACATAGCTAGAAATTAATAGCAATACTAAAGCTATTAGTAAACACTGAATGGTATTTGTATTAATTTGAATAATACGTAAGCAACTTGCAATGTTCATCATGGAATAATCAGAAATTGTTTACACACAATGTATCTATTAATATTACAGGTAGAAGTACACACACATGTAATGTATGTTCTTTTAAAGGATTTAAGTCGACAATTATTACACTACATTATTTAGCCTGTCCCGGCTGGATATTTTAAAAATATTTTCGAAATATTGTAGCCTATATATTGCAAGATTAATATAGCATTAGAATACTGAAATTTAGAATCGGTCCACTAGATTTTACAATCAAGCAAAATTCTTTCTCCTTACAATTTTAGTAGATGTTTAAAAAAACTCACCTTTGGCTGACACACTCATCTCGTTTCAAAATCAATTCCGAACTAAATGTTTAAATCCCTTGATGACCTAAAACCCATTGAGCATCAAAAGGGAACCGGTTATCAAAAATTGTCGTTTTCAAACAAAAGTTGAGTCCAGATGGCCGCGGCCGCGGATGCTGCGATCTAGAACTGGTTTTTTTTGAATAAACTTTTGTATTAGCTATTTTGATTTATTCGATTTTTACTGAATGCCGTGTGGGAATTAAACTCAACAGGTACCGTCGTGTAGAAATGTCCTACAGTGATAAGTAAAAAAAGGCTTTAAGCTGTTAAATAACTTTATTTTAAGACAAATGCAGTTTATAATAATCAAATAGAACCTCCACTGTTCCCAACAACTTTTATCGAGCTTTAATTTTACGTTAACAATTTTTAATATTTAACAACATGACAGTCTAAAAGTTATTAGGAACAGATATCACGCCCGTGACAATCGTCAGAAGGTTTTTAAATTGACACACATGTATATGTAATTAATAAGATCTAAATTATAATAATAACTGAACTTGTTTAAAAACCTTTTAACGGTACAATAATGCCACGGGCGTATATTTTCCATTAAATGAATAATTTTGATAATACATATCACGATACATTGTCTTGTCGTGATTTCTATCGTATGTCAAATGTCAGCTGTCATTTGTAAATTTTGTGTTTGAAGTTCTTAAATGAATGAAAACATATAGAAGTAAAAATATTCAAATTTAAATCATGGTTTTTGGTACATGTATAGAATCAATGTTATATTTAAGACAACAGTAATTAGGTCAATTCTTTGTTAACAAATTCAATTCAGAACAATAATTTAGTTGCATCTTATTATTAAATGTTTAGATTTACATATTGTCATATTAAAATTAGCTTTGAATTACTGAACTCATTTAAATGGAAATGTTGTACAACTTTGTGCGCGACTGTCCTCGACTTCTTTTATTTCCTTAGTCGCTCGCGTTGTTTGGCGTTGTATAATAGCTATCGAGTATCAATTTAACCGGAACACCGGTTATGTTGACATAGATAATTCGTGCTCTGTAACGTAGTTTATCGTATAATGCTTTCCGATTTAAGTTTGAAACAAAATAGTTGCATTATTTTCATAATTTATTCCTTCACATAGATTTATTTGTAAATTCATTTTGAAAGAAACTCAATTATAATCTATAAAATATTTTTAGGATATTAAATACGTTTAAAAGTGTTCATAGTTTGTAAAAATAAGTTTTTGGAATACTGGCCTAAGTTTGCCTCGAGTTCATTAAATGTTCCGTGTTTATTTTTACGCACCGTACTGTCCACATAAGATTTGAACAAATAATCTAATTGTAAATTATGCAGAGCATGTCGATAAATTATTAGAAAATATATTCACTCGTACATATTAAACATATAAAATATTGAAGTTTACGAAATTAAAAATAGCGTTAAGACAAAAAGCATAATGTCAATGATTATTTTGAAAAACCACAGATATTTTTCTATAGCCCCCCCCCCCCCCCCCCCCCCCCCTCCCTCTCCCCTTCCCGCCCCCCCCCCCCCCCCCCCCCCCCCCCCCCCGTCCCCCCCCCCCCCTTCCCCTGTCCCCCCTTCCCCCCCCCCCCCCCCCCCCCCCCCCTCCCCCCCCCCCCCCCCTTTTCGCCCCCCCCCCCCCCCCCTTTCCCCCCCCCCTCCTTCTTGTTGCCCCCTTCCCCCCCCCCCCTGCCCCCCCCCCCCCTCCCCCCCCCGCCCCCCCCCCCCCCGCCGCCCTCCCCCCCCCCCCCCCCCCCCCCCCCCTCCCCCCCCCCGGGCCCCCCCCCCGCCCCTCCTGTTCTCCCCCCCCCCCCTTCCTTCCCCTTTTCCCCCCCCCCCCCCCCCCCTCCCCCCCCCCCCCCTTCCCCCCCCCCCCCCCCCCCCCTTTTTTTTCCCCCCCCCCCCCCCCCCCTCCCCCCCCCCCCCCCCCCCCCCCCCGGGCCGCCCCCCCCCCCCCCCCCCCCCCCCCCCCCCCCCCCCCCCCCCCCCCCCCCCCCCCCTCCCCCCCCCCCCCCCCCCCCCCCCCCCCCCCCCCCCCCCCCCCCCCCCCCCCCCCCCCCCCCCCCCCCCCCCCCCCCCCCCCCCTTCCCCCCCCCCCCCCCCCCCCCCCCCCCCCCCCCCCCCCCCCCCCCCCCCCCCCCCCCCCCCCCCCCCCCCCCCCCCCCCCCCCCCCCCCCCCCCCCCCCCCCCCCCCCCCCCCCCCCCCCCCCCCCCCCCCCCCCCCCCCCCCCCCCCCCCCCCCCCCCCCCCCCCCCCCCCCCCCCCCCCCCCCCCCCCCCCCCCCCCCCCCCCCCCCCCCCCCCCCCCCACATTGACAACAACCGATATGTTTATACAGACTGTGTGTAAATATATATAAATACATTGTTACATATAGAGACTATAAGCTATAATATAAGCAAGCAGTAGAAGATGAATTTAATAAAAGACCTTCAAGTTAAGTTAAGATTTCTGACGATAATTTGCTTGCCTTAAGTTGGTAGAATTCATGTTTGGTTCTACTCTGGTTTGAGATTATCTAATACGATTACTTCTACATTACGAGTTATTAGTTATAATTTATCTTTAACATTTTTCATATTCAGTACTGTCTGAATTTGAATACCATCAAGGGCTTTACGTTAGGGTGGACCGGTCCAGCAGCTGAGCTATCGACCACATTCGCTTTATTGAATCAAGTTATACAAATTATTAAAATTAGAATATATCTATTTTTATGGAAATAATGAAAAGCAAAATATTTCAATAAATGATACTTATTTTTTCGTAACTTTCAAAACTACTATTATTTAAATTTAAGTCGTTAATTGCATTGCATTTTTTGTCAAGTAATTTATTGTAGGTATTATTAGATTTTCTAAATTTACTTTTTTTATTATACTAAAATACAAGCGCAAAAAATGAATCCGTTAATTAGCAAAATTAAATATTTCAGGCCAAGAGTGAAATAAATCTTTATTGCTGTAGTATGTACTGTTTTTAAATAAAAGAGATGTTTCTTTTCGACGGTAGATGTCACTACAAACTTTCACTAAAGCGCCTCTTGCGAATTGTTATTGTATTAAATGTAGTGACATCTAGTATCGAATAGAAGAAAAACTATTTTAACTATCCGAATATAGATGGTGATATACTTTCCATACGTAATATTGGTATACTAGTAGACATTAATTTAAAAGTAGTTTCTTCTGATTTCAATTTATTTATAATTTCAGGTTAGATTTTTTTCCTGTATTCATTAATTTTCTTTCTGTTATACACAAAAATTATAACTAATTAAAGTAACATGTTTGTAAATCAAATATTTGAAGCGCACAATGCGCATGGCGCACAATGCAAATGTCATGTTATATATGTAGCATGGTTAAAGGACCTTTCATAAGAAATTTACAGAAATTATTTTGTGCTAAAGGATATAATAGCTACTTCCTTTATGAAGTTTTTCGCATCATCGAAGCGTTATAAAGAAAATTACTTGACGTTCGCCGAAAGCGTTTTTACATTGTTAGTTTTTTTTAATATACTTTATACGATAGCGATGAAAGAGAGTTACAGGTAATTCTTTGAATTTTTTCGCAATTATTTTAAAATCACATGTAGGTATTTATATCATTACTATTTAGAACTATGTAATGAACAAATCGCAAATAGAACTGTTTAACTTTTTCAATCAAAACTTAGTTCTGCTTTCAAAAAATTCAGTAATTATAAACATTAAAATATTTTTTTAATAAAAACATTATATTTTTCGAGTTGTACATTGTACTAATTTTTTTAATTAAATTTCTCTCTACATACATGTATAATACGTTCTAAGTACTCTCAAAATAATAAAAAAAGCCATATTTTTATTTTGCGAATTTCGCTTCCACTTGTCTGATTTATGTTCGTCTCTTCCGAAATCCGGCTTCATTATGCTAATAGGGTATGCAATAAAGGGGTTAATGTTAATTTTTCATTCATACACCTTGTATACACTAACTGCAAAAACCATATAAAAATAATATTTTATATAAAAATTGTTCAAACGTAAATGAAATTTATGTTTTTATTTTATTTATGTTCAAATTTGGAATTCATATTTAAATTACTTTTAATCGCCAACTAAGTTCTTTAGTCCCTGTGTTAATAATTTGCGTTGTCTAATCAAATCTTTATTTTTAAATTTGGAATATTAGTTTATGGTACAAGCAGGAAAAATGTTAGTTCGCTTGTATATTGAATTAGCAATTTGCTTAACTACTTTGATATACGAGATTTTGATTATTTTTAAACAGTATATGTCAAACAAGGCAGTATGGCCTACAATTCTGGAAGACAAATAAAAATACATTTATTTGTCTTCCACATATTTAATTAATTGGCTACAGAGCGTTTTTGTATTTTAGTAAAAGTGTATCAAATTTCAATTTTCAAATTTAGAATACTTAAAACCAATCATTACAAAAATTAAATTTCTCCGAGTACTAAATACGTCTTCTGTAAAATATGCAAATCGTATGAACAGGCGAAGGATGGAAATAATTTATTATAAATGTATAAAAATATCAGCCTCACTCAGTTTCCCGCCTGAGCTCTGACGCTTTTTAATGATAACCGACAGATAATCCCTTGCTTGAGACAATTTTATAGTAAAGGATATGCGCGAATTGTTAACATGAATATAAATAATTTCAGTCGATACTTATTTTTATTCGTCTAAATTTAGTTGCACGTTAATTATATAACCTGTACCCTCCGTTTTGACGCGTTTGTTTTTACGATACTAATAAGCCGCTTCTTTCGCTAGAAGAAATTCAGCAATCTGGTCAGTTTTGTAGAATGCTTTATTTAGAACATAGAACATTTTAGTTCCATAAGGATGTTGCTACGCCGTAGCGCCGTAGCACATGTACTTGTTTAAATTACTATTAACATTAATGCGCTAAGAAATTTGTCTTTGGTAGAAACTTTGATGAAAGATATTTTTAGAAATTTAGTGCAAAAATCTTTGAGCTACCGCGTACTCAGCCGTGTATCGAACTCACTACCTCAAACTTGGGAGTCGCATGTCTAACAAACCTTTAGAAAACCATTTTTTTTAATTTATTTAGAAAATTAAAGCAACTTCTGATAATATAATTATACTATGTATAATTTGTGTAGTCATCTTAATCCAAATCGCAATATTAACGATCCCTAAATGTAATAAAAATAAAAGCGGTTAAATGGCGGTTGATTTAAATTGCAAATAAATTAAATGAGAGCAGTTTTTCACACGAGAAAAGTTTTCACTTTCCCGCCTTCCGCAAAGTGCCGCCGCGACGTGGTTTTTCTGCTATTAACAGGCTAGCTATTTGAGTTCAGACGCGAATACCTGAGGAGAAATAGATGTGAAAAGTTTTAGAGAAAATGTTTAATTGAAGCAGTACGACCAACTATTATTATGTATGTATTACACACTAAAATGCCTGTGAATTTATGTTTTTAGGTTTTAATTTAGCCTCAAAGTTTTCTTCTCTTTAGGACTGATTTTCTTGATATCGCTTCTGTCAAGTGAATGAGTTGACTGTTACTCATAACTAAAAAATGCGGGTAGTTTGCGTTAATTTAGATAATTATTAAAATGGCGTTGTTAAAACTATGCTAAATAGTAAACTATCGTACTTCATAATAATTTATTATGTTTAATTCTTTAACTGATAAAAGAATGCCGAAAAGCGTTCATAATTTCGGTTGCCCTGGGGAACAAAGGCGTAAAAGTAAAATCTATTTTTTTTCAGGAAAAAAAAAGCTAATGCTATTATTACTAGGATACTAAGTACATTACATATAAATATATATATAAAAAAGAAAGCATTTTTCCTATTTGACAATATACACATTGTTGTGATGTATTTAGTGTAATTAGTTAAAAAATAACTAAATGTATATTATAGTAATTTCTCTAATTAGACTGAAGAAAAAGCGTTTTACGATTGTTTCACTGTTTAAACATAGCTACGGACTACACAGTAACTGCACGTAACGACGGCACATTTTGACGAATGTCTAGAACGTATTTAATAATGTATTACCACTCTTTTCGCGGAAATATCAAAGAAAAAGAGATATATTATTTACATTCTTTATTTGTTTTTAAACTGCCGCATAAACTTTTATTATTATTTGGTAGAATTACAATCTAAACTAAAACTTTATGGTAATCTTGGTAATCTATATGGTTGCTATCTAATTTAGGAAAGTAAAATTAGGTAAACGAGTTTTACTAACATTGTGCACAAAATAACTTCCGTAGAATAAAGACATCCTCTTGTTTTTATAAAATAATGTTTTGCAAAACTTCTAAAGAAAATTACAGTTTTAGTACATCACCCAAGGGAGTCAAAAATGAGAAAACATTAAAACAGTCGTAATAGTGCTTTACGACTTTGTTCTCTGGGGCAAGTGATTTGATCGAAATACTTGTTATCGAATGATTTATGTCTCTCAAGACCACAGCATAGGTGTAGTGATTTCATATATTTTTAATACTAATAAAAATATATGTTATCAACGACGACGTTATTTTGAAGCAATTATCAATGTTTGATAAATTGAAAATGTATAAATAGAAGCCTCATCAAACGAATTATTTAAATTATTCGTTGCGTACAATTTAATTTTAACGTTACAAAATATCACCAAAATTATTTTGAGCACAAAATTATTCAGTCTAAAATATAATCTTATCTGGCACAGGCCTTGAAATTAATATCAAATATTTCACGCACACACACTAACGTGGAACTAAACTCACACACAATCCGGGACCAACACATTGAACCATAAGAGGGGTCTCTTTGTTACATTAAGGAAGGGCAAAGACGGGTGGGATTTGGGGAGGGTCGATGTTTTGTATTCAGCTAGCTTGGCCGTTTACGATTTCACGCGGGACACTTAGAGATTTCCACGGGTTTCGTTCATACCGAGTATAACAAGTACGTAACGGAATTTCTTTATTGCAGACAACTTTGTTGTAAAACGGAATTTGATTAATACTTCGATTGCGTGAGAGAATTTTCTAATTAAAAATTAAGTGGGCATATAGGCACTCCATGTACATGTTTAAACGAAATCGGTAGTAAAAATAGGGGTAAACCCTTAGCCAATTATATACATATAATCTCAACTTCACGGATATCACTTGTTATTTTGAACTCAACAAAATTAAAAGGTTTCTAGAACCACCTGTAATTGTATTGTGAGATATAATTTGATTCATAATGCCCGACTTTGAATATTATAATAAGCGTAAAGCGTTTTATATATTTTAAACAATTTAAAAATGCTCAAATGCAATAAGTAACAATGGTTATCACCATTCTGATATAGTCTTACAGGATAAAAAATAGCAACTGAAAGCCTATTTTTCCCAATTGAATCACGTCAATTTACTTTTTGATTATAATAGGGTCTTCATAAAATATGTTTTTTTCACATTAAATAATTATTACGTAAACTTGCAATGTACCTAGGTCTTTATTTACGCGCGTATTTAATTTCTTCGACACATATACTAGCAAATACATTTACCATACTAGGAGAAAACAATGACATCTATACCTAATTTTGCCCACTTGCATTTTCAGTTTCTTTTGGTCCTACCTAAAAATTTATATTAGGTCGAGTAAAAAGTTCAGTGAACCTGATACATTTTACCATCTTTTTCGATCGTATTGTTTTTAAATTTGAATTTAGAATACCACACCACATGGAGATACGCCTAATAAGTCGGGTATGCCCTTGATGAAGTCATTGATTTTTGAATAAAAAACGTGTTTTATCAAATAAAGGTTTAATTTAATGACGCGTGTTGCCTCCATGGGCATCTACGACAGCTCTCATACGATTAGGCATAGAGTTTATCAACCGCTCTATGAAATTTTGAGGATCATCTCCCATTCCTCTTCTATGGCAGTTTTCAATTCCTACATCGTCTGGGCAACTGGCTGACGAGCCCTAACACGTCTTTTTAGCTCATCCCACATGTGCTCAATGGGGTTCATATCTGGGCTTCTGGCTGGCCAGTGCATAACTGCGATGTTCACATCCCGAAGATATTCTCTGAGATGCCGGCCGTATGGGCTCTTCATTATCATGCATAAAAAGGAAACTTGGGCCCACATAGTCCGCGTATGGCATCACGTGAGGTTCTAAGCCCTCAAGAATGTACCTTTTAGCATTTAATGTTGGCAGCCTGTCCCGTAACAACCTCAAGTTGAGTTTTGCCGCTAGCGATATACCGCCCCAGACAGTCCATGAGCCACCGCCATAAGCAACCCTCTCTTCAAACGCATTGTGCAAAACGCTCTCCCTTACGTCGTAGACCTTCTTCCTTCCATCATTGCCATGTAACGCAATTTTAGACTCACAGAAAAGAGTACACCGTTCCAATGCTGCTGAGTCCAATAAAGTGAGCGCGCGAAATGAAGGGCGCTATTCGGTGGGCTCGCGTTAGTTTTGGGCCATTAGCTGGCTTGTGTGGTACCATATCGCGTTCTTTTAATCTTCTCCGAACAGTTCGAGCGCTCACATTTACTCCATGGAAGTCGCGAAGTTGGTTTTGTATCTCAATGGAGGTAAGGTGACGATTTCTCAAGCTGGTCGTCACGATGAATCGATCCTGCCTTTCAGTTGTGACCCGAAATCGTGGCCTTCCTTGGCGACGAACAAAACCGCCAGTCTCTAGGTATCTCCGATAAACGTTTCCGGACCGCAGATCGACTTAAATTAAGTTGATCACTCACATTTCTTTGGCTGTGTCCGGCCGATAAGTGCCACAGCTTGGGCGGCGACTACAGGCAATATCCATAGATTATTGATAGAACCTCATCTTAATGTTAAGAATAAGTAATGTTTGTTGCAAAACCAAAGAGAAAAATCACACTTTCAAGAATTAAATCCAACTAAACCAATAAAATCAAGTTTTCTTAGTATTCGATTGTTTGATATCAATGAGCAGGCTCCAAATTGTGTTTTGTTTCTTTAAATTCTGTGTTCGAAATTTAAAAAAAAATATTGAATGCAATTATGAATGTACCAGGTTCAAAACTGCATAA
Source organism: Pieris macdunnoughi (assembly GCA_905332375.1). Taxonomy (NCBI): domain Eukaryota; kingdom Metazoa; phylum Arthropoda; class Insecta; order Lepidoptera; family Pieridae; genus Pieris; species Pieris macdunnoughi. The sequence continues at coordinate 9,715,164 of CAJOBZ010000005.1, forward strand.
AAACTTTTTACTCGACCTAATATAAATTTTTCGGTAGGACCATAAGAAACTGAAAATGCAAGGTGGGCCAATGATTGTCCAGAAGTGTATTATTTATTATTAAAAAAATGTATTAGTTGTAGTTACTTTCCAATACCACAGATACACAATTGAATTTTATTTCGTAAAGAGTTGTCATTTGTCAAGCAATTCTAAACTGACAATCTAGAATTCCCGCCACGCGCTATCAACATTGAGTCTGTAAAGAAGTGGAGTTCGCAGCTGTGAATACTAATTAGGGAAGCCAGGATTTACTTTAACTTCTTTTGTTAAATTACTGCAAATTACGGTCTTTTCCCAGACGTAAGTATTTATGAAGATAAATATAGACTGGTTAAAATTAACCGTTTAAGCGTCAGAAATGTTTTTGTTTGTTTTAAATTTTCGAAAATATTTGTTTATTAATATATTAATAGATATATTTCCTACAGTATGAGCATATATTATGTTTAAAATAGCAGCATTTTTTATTATTTATTCGACATATTTCTGCTTTAAAATTAATTATTATTGGCGATTTTTCTACTGTAAGCTCCATTCAGCGAAGATTGAAATACCATGAGGCAAACGAACAAAGAGATTACCCAAACGCTTCGTCAAACAAAACATGTACAGTGATAACCGTCTCCTCTAATGAAAAGCACTAGCTAGTTCTGATTGCGACCCCTCTAACAGTCTTAAAGTTTCGGAACCCACTCACACACGCAAAACGCCACCCCATCCCACACATCAAGGAAAGGAAGAAGATATACACTACCAATGTAATGTGACCCCTTTCTCCCCGCGGTTCTCGTAATAAATTACATGGTCAAGCAACAAGCAATGAGTTCTCGGAGTTCTTCGTAAACTGGACGGCCGCAGGGAGCCGGGGGGTTAAGGAACGAAAGAAGAAACCCCCCGTGTTCACCGCAACGAAACCGGACAGTCCGCCCACGCAAGAAGCAAGCCTTAAGTGGAGACCATATCGATCTACGCCCCTTTCATGTTCTTAATGCCCACTTTGTTGGATGTACATTAATTATTCTGAACAGCGTTAAATAGAACCTTTCGATAAGGGCGAGTGGAATTCGAATGCTCTAGAGAATTCTAATTGGGTATCGGCGTTAAATTCTTATCTTAACTTGAAATACGATTTTGCACTCTTCGAAATCTCAATTTGAGACTCTTCGAAAATAATTTCGCCGTTTATCATTTATTTATTTTTTTGTTTACTAGTAACATTTTTCACAAAGTATTCATTTTCGTTTGACATAACACATTCCGAATCGACTATTGTTTAACTGTGAAATGTCTATAGAAATATTGAAATATAATCTGTGTTTTGCTTACTGACAGTTCACGTGTACACAAGTAATCTTCTTATTTAATCGATCGGCGGTCTCTAGTGGATAATTAACATCGTACACACATTAATCATCTGTGTAAGACGAGCGCGGGCGAAAGTATACTGTTTCCGAACGTCGCGCCGCGTGTTATTTACAACTGGCAATTTTTAAACGGTGACAAAGTTATTTTTTTAATTTTGGCGTTCTTTTTTTAAATTTACACAGTTTTTTTTGTTCAAAAATTATGTACTAATTGGAGTGTTCAAATTTAACGGGTAGAATTTTAAACACATACTGTTTTTAAAAATAATTCTTTTGTTCAATGAAAGTTTAAAAGTTGAAGTTTTTTTAACTTAGTTTTAGGTACTGTTGTTACAGACTTTAACTGGTTCAATTACCGGATGTAGCGTATTTTTAAGATATTATTACATGCATTTGTTTTATTTGTTACTCCATTAATACATTAATCAGTTAACTATTTAAATTTCGAACAGAACTTTAAACATATAGTTGTTTTATAGTTCACAAACCTTAATAAACTGTTTATATAACAGCTATTAGTTTACCTAGCCGTGTAAATAGTCCCACATTAAAGATAAGCAGATCCTCAGAATTGGGTTCTCCTTGATGCGGGATGCGGGGGCCGGGAGGCAAGACACTCGATCAATACCGACCCGACTTTCAAACTGTTTTCACCCTCACGAAAGTCGCCCGGACTCCAACCGAGTGGACCCTGATGGATTTGTATGGAGCTGCTATTACGTCACAGGAATAGTCTGAAGTGAGCTCATGAATATAGTTTGACGTTCTGTTGACATGATATTCCGTAAATTATCTGATTGCTCAAAGCTGTATATCTTATCTTTCAAATATTCACAGTTTTATGGAATGAATGTTAATTTTGTTTGTGAAATCATTGTAACTAGAGCTATTCTTCGACTGCTTGCTTATTACATGGTTTTAGATGTGACCTGAAACAAAAAATACATAGTTTATTTATATGTAAATATTTCCAAGAGTACTTTACGTTGAGACGAGGTACTTATCAGTTAGTTAGTTATCAGTAATATTAAAGGTATAAAAAAGTTTATTTTTATTTTTATATAGAACAGGGCTAACGGGCAGGAGGCTCATCTGATGTTAAGCGATACCGCCATGGACACTGTCAATGCCAGAGGGCTCGCAGTGGGATCCAGCCTTTTCAGAATTGGTACGCTCTTTTCTTGAAGGACCCTAAGTCAAATTGGTTCGGAAATACTTCAGTGAGCAGGTGGTTCCACAAAGTGGTAGTGCGCGGCAAAAACTGCTTTAAAACGCCCAGTTGTGGAACGACGAACGTCGAAGAATTTCGTATTCTGCCTCGACGTCCGATGATGAAACTCAGCTGCAGGTATGAATCCGAACAACTCTGAACACTCGCCATGGTAAATGCGGTAGAAGATACAGAATTACCTCACATCTCTATGCAACGCCAAGATATCAAGCCATTCCGAGAGGTATTGGTTGTCGATAAGTCTGTTAATGACACAATTTCTTTTGTTACACCAAAACCATTGTCCCGATCAGCATGATACAGAGCATTTGCTGTATTCAAGATTACATCAAGGATTTAATAAAGAATAAATTCAGTACGTTTTAACAGCTCTATATAGATTTTAGCACGTCTTCGTCTCGCTGTCTTCACGTAAGCCTCAACCCTCTCCCGCGAACATTTCGTTACCCCCCACACGTATCTTATACCTTCTCCATTTCTATTGTATATACGAATGTTAGATTGTATTTGAATTTTGTATTTGTGTTGCTGTTAGGCTACGTCCTTAAAACTTGAATTTTGTAGAAATATGATTTTGTGGTTATTAAGGTACCGCTGGAGGTCCAGCAATTGGCGGGAGTTGGCACAGGAGGTGCTGGAATATTCTCATTTCGGAGGCCAAGACATTTTTATAGTGTTTTTATAACAAATATTCTATTAATACAATATAACTAGTATATAGTATATAGTCAAAATAGTATCGAAAGTGTTCTAGGTCTGAAATTGAAAGATAGAGTAAGGCGAAGAAATAAAAGACTTGACAAAGTTAAGAAATGCTGTTACTTCTAGTAAAATATTTAAATGGAAATGGACAGGACTCTATGAGAGATGACAAAGATAAATGGACGAAAAAAGCGACGGAATGGCTTCCTCGCTTTGACAAAAGAAAATGAGAAAGAAAAATATTAAGATGGGAAGATGATATAAGTAGAGCAGCTGGCCCAATGTTGCTACGTATAACCCCGAGAAGAGTGGAAGCTCTTAGAGGAGGCCTATGTCCAAGGACAAGCTGTAAAATAGAAATTAACTGGCTTGCCGATTAATTATTAATGTTTATAGTACTTCACAGTTTTATGTACTAGGATAAGTATTTTACAGCAATAAAGCCTATTATTATTATTATTATTATATATTATACAATAAGTTGGACATCATATTTTCCTTCATTAAATTATAATAAATGAATTCATACCGTATTAAAACTCGTTTGATCACTATAATTGTATCAATTTACGATGGTATCTTGTTGTTCAGTAATATATAAGAATACACGGTTAAGACTTGTAATAATTCTTAAATTTGTAAAATTAATTAAGTATTGCAATTATTATGTTTAATAAAAAAAATATACACGGAAATGTATAATTCATCCTCCATTTTGAAGTCGGTCAAAAATACACTTTTCTATCCCTGTCCTGTACACACGTCTTATATACAAAAATAATCATCTAACTAAATATAAACCATTCTCGAATCTACTTAAACACACACAAATCTCATCAAATTCGTTCCAGCCGTTTAGAAATTGAATTACAATGAAGATAAACGGGTAGACGGCTTGCTTGAAAGTAACTGACGAATTGGGACATTTTTTATTTTAAAATAAAATTACCTAAATATCAGGCAGAAAAATCTTTTAAATGATACAGATCATATATATGAAAAAAATTATAGTAAATCCTTATTTTGGTTCCAGGTAATACAAATAATTGTCTCTGGTAATAATAAAATATTTTTGACGTCCCGCGTGATACGTAAAGCACCACAGTCATACATCAGTTATATATTGATGTTTATTATCTATAAAGACAGGTTTAACCAACGTTTTCTCAGGATAACGGTCAAATCCGACTGGATATTCAACCCGTTGGATGCTGGACGTGAGAACGCAGATAAAAAAGGGTTACCGTGACCTAAGGTCAAAGATGAGAGACAACACTACAATGTATGAGATTATTTCCAAGAATAAAAATTAATAGAACAACTCTGTTAGCGATTAGGATTTTTTGTAATAATAATAATAATAACTACATCACAATAAGAAACGAAAGAAAAATAAAACTAAATAAATCAAGACAAATGATGTAAACTCACACTGCTTTTAAAAAATAATGTGTATCCGCAATTAAAGTTATTACTATTATTTGCATTGACATTGCAATTAATAATAATAATAATTTTAATTGACAGCAGTGTTGGCCTAGTCTTGAGCGTGCGACTCTCATGCCTGAGGTCGTAGGTTCGATACCCGCTGTGCAGCAATGGACTTTCTTTCTATGTGCGCATTTAACATTTGCTAAAACGGTGTAGAAAAATATCGTGAGAAAACCGTTTTGCCTTAGACCCAAAAAGTCGACGCCGGGTATCAGACACAGAAAGCTGATCACTCACTGGCCTATTAGATTGACAAATTATCATGAAACCGATACAGAAATCTGACCTAAAAAGGTTGTAGCACCACTAATTTATTTATTTGCATTAACATTCCTAACAAAGAATTACTCTTAGACAAGCAATAACTACTTGCATTTTATATTTTCGTTTATATACTTGCCTCCTTATTCATAAAATTTGTAAACTTTTCACAGATAAGATTTGTCAAAAAGAAATAGCGTTTTGGTTAAAATTTAATGTAGGATGTTAAACTAAATAAATAAATAAATACTCGCCCACGCAATAAAGGCAAGGGCCCTATTTTATATATTATACACCTATTTTATATTTCTTCTGTAAAACGGCAATATTATGTTTATCAACGGCTATATTATTCTGTTCCAAGATTGTTAATAAATTAAATTTAAATAAAATCCTAAATTTTATATTTGTTTAACTTTTTCTTTATTATGTAAAATTTTAATATATCGTCGAATCGATTGCTCTAGAAAAGTACTTCTGTTGATTTAGCGGTATTTTTATAACATTATACAATATGACCCTTAAGGTGAAGTTCAAGCCATGGAGGTCATAGGCGATTTAAAAAAGGGGTTATTACAACTTTACAATAAATGACATTTATTTTGGAATCATTATTTTTGACGTTCATAAGTATTACTACGAATAAATATTTTAATGTTTTTAAAATAAACAATTGTAGCATTATATTCAGGCTCCAGTCGACGTTTTAAGGTAATTTATATTCAAGTGTATAACGTGAAAATTGGGAAAAATTATTTCTAAAATTACTTAAATACCCTTTTTTCGCCACTTAAACTTACGAAATAACAATACATATGTATTGAATATTTTATGTATTTTACTTGAGTAATGAGAAACCTATACAGTCCATTAGACAGCAGTCAAATACGCTCTCTGCAGATTTAACAGTTCGTAGCAATAACAACTCGTATTTAGATATAAAACGATTAGATAACAAGTTACTTAAATATTTTATAACCTCCAAATGGATCTACAAGTGTATTATTGTTAGATGTTCCGAGCCGCGATCAATATAAGAGGTACCGCGCCTTTGATGACTTGCTATTTTCATGTTTGGGGTGTAATAGATATGCCTGGACACTGAAAAACAAAACACTACTACGCAAGCAAATGTTTTATAGCTTGGTTAGTGACTTGGTCTATGTAATAATAATAAGCTAACTTCGTATCTGCCCTGCGATTCTGTAACTCACTTTTCGAACTCATACAGCGGTTTTCGCATCGGCGGTCGCTCTCAAATCAGTCATTTTATGATTTGGCATTCTGAAAAGGTGGGAGCTTGTAGTTTATTGTTTATCAGAATGCCTAATCATAAAATGACTGCTTCACGACTGATTTGAGAGCGACCGCCGATGCGAAAACCGCTGTGTGAGTTCGAAAAGTGAGTTACAGAATCGCAGGGCTGTACTTTAGTATCGATATATTTTTGTATATTTTGTATTTCCTAACTCAACAAACAAGACAAGTGACGCTATGCGATATGTGTTGTTGGTTAATTAATTTCCTTCCTGTTGAGCAATGTTGGCCTAGTGGCTTCAGCGTGCGACTCTTATCTCTGAAGTCGTAGGTTCGATCCCCGGCTGTGCACCAATGAACTTTCTTTCTATGTGCGCATTTAACATTCGCTCGAACGGTGAAGGAAAACATCGTGAGGAAACCGGCTTGCCTTAGACCCAAAAACTCGACGGTGTGCGTCAGGCACAAGAGGCGGATCACCTACTTCCCTATTAGATTAACAAAGGATCATGAAACAGATACAGAAATCTGAGGCCCATACCTAAAAAGGTTGTAGTATTTTAATTAATTTTCTTAAGTGTTTTTAAGGTGTTTCCACCAACATAAATTTAATGATTTAAATTACTTATAAATGGCAAAAAATATACTAACGTTATTATTGTTTTGTAAACTTTTATAATAAAAGCATTATATAAATAAGCGAAACTAAAAAGAAATTGTAAAGCTATGCAGCGAAACAATGTACAAAGTAGGATACTCTAGAGGCGCGTTGTAATAAAATCTTGCCGTCGACGGACGCTTTATGAATATTGTGTTGGCTCTGTAAAAGATAAGGCTTGCCAAACCACTCCGAGATAAATAACTTTCCTAGGGCGTTTTATTGTTCTCAGAATTGCCGTGTGAAAATTGCCACGGGCTATTTTGTGTTTTTTGAATTTAGAACCATTGATTTAAGGTTGTCGCTTAGTATAACCTACATATTAGATCGATTTCCAGCAATGCGTCTTATGCGTCTCATGACTGATTGAAGATGGTTTAAATGTTCAATATAAATCTTCACAATTTACTATATTAGGGATAAACTAAGCTTTTAAGAGCAACAACGAAAATAGGTTACTGTTTATTAAAACTTAGAAGGTTTGGTAATAACGCGCTATATTAAGAATATTTAAACAAATATTCTAGATGCTTTCCACCATTGCGTTAATCTAGCCGGACACTTGGCAGAACTACTGTGTTGCAAAATAATAATTATATTACCTTAATAAAAAGTCAAAATTTATTCATTTAGGTAACATAATCTACACTTATGAACGTCAATAAAGAAATACATATTAAATGCTTCTAGTTTTACATTTACTGCCAGTTTTCAAATCAAGGGCGTAGAACGGACGAAAAGAACTGGCAATAAATTCTCCGCCGTTCTTTTTAATCGCCAAGTTTTTTGTTTCACACAATGTTTGTTAGGAGCTGCAACCATTACACCATGTTCCCCATGACAACTTAAGTAATTAATAAAAAATAAAAACAAAGATTTGTCCTCTATCAGCAGTAGGCATGGTGAAATAGGAGCATGCACTTACATTCTCGTTGGAACAACACGCAAAAGAGTTTTTATTTAATAACGTCGAATTGTGATCGAGCTACGTTAATTAGGTAAATATTTTTGATGAATTTCTATACTCTTGCAAAAAAAATAACTCTCAGCTTCATCTCAGTATAAAACTTAAGATAATGTTAATGTCAAAGGTTTTGTGGGAGGTCGTTTAACAGTTAACAGCCATATCGTAACATAGGCATACATCACACAAAGAGAGTGTGAATAAATCCCCAGAAATAGCTAATAGTTAATGAAAACACCCTGATCTTTGAACTAATAGTGAAAGCATTAAACGACCCAACCATTTTGAATTACTAAATATAAACATCAAGGGATGCCGACCGGAAAAGCAGATTTATACTTCAACCCAACTTAGATCATAAAAGTACTATATAACACGTCCGTATATTAATACCCCACCATTTATCATCACTCACCCCCTCGTCTTTTGTGTAAGAACCCGCAACGGTCGGCCAAACAAGTTCTGACAACTAAAACTATTCAAACATGAGCGGTTAACGTCGCAAGTTGTTCGGCGCTGTTCTTAACTCGGCCGACTGCTGTAGCGTCAGGAAAATTGGAAAATTAAATACTGCCAATGAAAACTCGACTTTAATATGAAGCGATTTAGTTGAATTCACAATGGGTATCGTTGATGATTACGTTGGAACACGACAGCGGAAAGTATGCTCTGGAGTGCGCTAATAAAGTTGGTATTTCACGGGTTAAGACTGGAGCTGATTCCGGAAGGGTATAGTCGTAAGGAAGTTCGTCGATTATGTTTAGTCAGTTCTGGCTGTGTAATGGAAAGGAAGTAGGAATTGGGGCCTGTAAGATGCGGTCGTATAAGGCGGCCATTCCCGTTAACCCCCCCTCCCCGGGGAGGTGGCACGATTTGTTTGTTTCTAAGGTCCTACAAGTTCGCAGCTGCGGGTCGGATTTAAATTTTCCACACGCTCTTTGTCTGAGTTTCAATTGCTTAGCGAAACCTGTATAATTTCTAAATATACCATAGCTGGAGTTAAATGTTGTGTGGAAATACGTCGCCTGTTTTTGGATCCTTACAAAAGTACAACGTCATTTATTACATACATTTCTTTTTTTATGACAGTGAAACAAATTAATCACGCCTATTATGTCCAATTTAACTTCGGTAATTACGATTGAAATGTGCAATAATCTGTTGCAATCTTACGATAAATTCCTTTACTATTCAATATTTAAACTAAGGGGGTTGTTTAGCCATGAGCGGATGAGTGAGAAGCGGCTTACAAGCAGGATATACAAGGAAACCATGTATGGTGAAGTCCGTTTCGGTAGGCCTTGTCGACATACCTGGAGCAGGAGAAACGTTGGGACATGTTAATAGTACCCATAACTGAGGAGCGTGCACGGTGAATGTCATGACTTTCATGAAGCAAGAGTGGTAAGTCAGGACCGTAGCAAGTGGAGATCTGTGCCTTCAGGAAAAAAGCGTGAATGTATAAATTAATAAATAAAGTAGAAGAGAATTAAATTTGAAATAGACTGTACCCAACAGTATTTAATTTCTATGTAATTATTGGAAAACTAATATCACTAAAGACATATATGTAACTTTAGTTTGAAAGTAATAGTTCATTAGCCGCAAGCTGGGGTGACCTAATATAGACGAGTGGCTACTAACCACAAGAATGAGCCCCGTCTCCATACTATCTATTCTTTATATGAGGATAATAATGAGTTTAAATACATGTGAAGCGATTAGAATATTTTTCAATTGTTTCAATACATTATTTACAATATTCTTAACCTACATAGTAATAATAATAAAATAAAAGTTTGGTCCCTTTGACAGTATACCTTTAATGCTCGCAGCGATTCCTCGCTGTATTGCGATACTTATTCGTTGAGTAAGGAAAGCACGATCTCTGGGGTCACCGGTACTATCTAGCGTCAACTTAAATCTTTAATTAGCGGCCATGGCCCAAGAGTCTCTACTCCAAAGGGAACCAAATCAAAGTTGGAAGAAAGACTTATACTTGAGCCGTTTAAAAGAAATATTTAAACGGTTTTATGGTTAGTTTTTTATGTTTATCGTTATTTGTAAATATACGAGTATTACAGGTTTAAAAACATTATTTTCGAACGAATGTTTTTGGATCGAATTAAGCACTAAGCAGTGTTGGTCTAGTAACTTCAGCGACTGTCATCCCTGAGGTCGTAGGTTCGATCCCCTGCTGTGCACCAGTGGACTTTCTAAGCAAGCATCTAACACTCGCTGTAGGTAACACACGGTGTAGGAAAACATTGTGAGAAAAATGGCATTAGACAGAAGGCTAAATCTACTATGAAATAAAAATGATCAAAGAAACGGATGCAATCAGCCTCTAAGATTCAGGGTTGTAGCACCACTGGATTTTACTGGTATTTATATTATCGACACCAGGATTTTAATAACCTGTGTTAATTAATTAATACCTGTCAAATATGTCACAAGTCTATGTGGTATTGTAGACTTTCAAAAACCATTGAATGGTCACAAAAACAATTTTATTTTGTATCTTCGATAAACAATTGAAAAATAATACGTTTTGGTTGTGAGCTGTGTTACGGACACGTCATTTACAGAGGCGCCAGACGAATTAAAATGTAACGGTTTTAACAATTTTACGTTATCCATCCTTAACTGGAAATTTAAAAAAAAATTCGGTTTATCGAAATTGGATGAACTATTGACATTTTGAATTAATATTGTTGTTAATTTATGAATACCGCGATTGACACGTCACTTTTGTGTCAGGCTTTTGTGTAATAGGTATTTCAAAAACTATATCTGCCCTGCGATTCTGTAACTCACTTTTCGAACTCACACAGCGGTTTTCGCATCGGCGGTCGCGAAAAGTGAGTTACAGAATCGCAGGGCTGTTAAACTCATTGCCGATTCTAAATACTAGGGTAACAGAAAATCAATAGAGTTAAAGCAAGTCGCCGTACAAGTGGGAGCGAAGGGACAAATGACCCAATTTCCTTGAGTGGTCCACGAGCCCTTCAATAATCTTCACTCGCCCGAAAAGGGTTTTCATAGTAGCTTTTATTTTTAAATATTTTCCGCATTGTAGAGGCTATTTAGCCTACATATTTATGTAGACCTAAAAGAGGATGAAATTCCTTATAATTTAATAATTAACATACCGTTTCTAATGTCTTACATATAAGTTCAGCGGTCTAACTTTCAATTACCAATACATATGTAAATGTTGGTTATTTTGTGCTGCATTGTATGTATCTAAGGATAAGACCGTGTCTGTATGAACACGGTAAACTCAAAAACTGTCGAGCGGATTTTTTTACGGTCTCACCAATACATACAGATCAGTGCTGGCGTAGTGGCTTCAGCATGCGACTCTCATCCCTGAGGTCGTAGGTTCGATTCCCGGCTATGCCCCAATGGATTTTCTTTCTATGTGCGCATTTAACATTCGCTCGGACAGTGAAGGAAAACGTCGTGAGGAAACCGGCATGCCTTAGACACAAAAAGTCGACGGCGTGTGTCAGGCACAGGAGGCTGACCACCTACTTGCCTATTACATTGACAAATGATCATGAAACAGATACAGAAATCTGAGGACCAGACCTAAAAAGGTTCTAGCACCACAGATTTTTTTGCTTGTAGCGCTGTGATTTTTTTTTGTTTTAATTCTTCTCCAATACATAATACGAACCTTGAAAAAGGTGAATAATTTATTGAATTGGTAATAAACAAAAGTTTATCGTTGAAGTGGTCGCAAAGATCTTGACAATACACCAAACTCACGCGAATCTGTGGTCTTTTATATAAAACTATGACTAAACTTTATTACATTAAGCACGCACTGTATTCACTTATCATATAAAAAAGATATTTTGAAGACCGAATTTCGCCATTTTGCAATTTCGCCCCTTCATCTTAAATTGTACCTTATCTTCACCCCTGCGACCCCTATCGCGAAGGGGTGCAACGCCCCCTGGGGCCACACCCCCACTTATTAGTCCGTCAATCTCCAACTTTAAGCAATAACCTGCAGTTATTGATTTATTACGATAGATAAAACTTGGATGATATAAAAAAAATGTGAGAGATCCAAATATTTTGATTGACATTAGAGACAGTACATAACATTAAAAACATCTTAAAGTATTAGAACGGAATGTGTTTAGTACGAAATGAAATGTTTTTCAAATATTATCAACAATGATGATGACATGACCGGTATATCACGTAACAGCTTTAAATTATCTTAAATGCACAATTATCTACTATTAAAAAATAAAATAAATCAATGGCGCTACAACCTTTTTAGGTCTGGGCCTCAGATTTCTGTATCTATTCTTGTATTTCTTCATCAGCCTTCTGTGCCTGACGCACGCCGTTGACTTTTTTAGGTCTTAGGCAAGTCGGTTTCCTCAGGATGTTTTCCTTTACCGTTCAAGCAAATGTTAAATGCGCACATAGAAAGAAAGTCCATTGGTGCCTAGCCGGGGTTCGAACCTACGACCTCAGGGATGAGAGTTACACGCTGAAGCCACTAGGCCTACACTGCTCAATTATTTCATCTATTACATTTATGTACAAAGCGTTTTGTGTATTTTTTTTCAAACTGAGTATTTAAAAACAGCGGGAAAATACAATCAGCAAAACAATTGAAGATCGCACTCGTCTCACGAATTTCGTAAAACTAATCCTCTTTTAAATTAAGAACAGACGGGGAATTTAATTACTTAATAAGTCCTATCGTAAGCCGGTGCCAGCTTAAGGCTACGTCCTTAATTTAAGCCACCCCAGTCCACCCCAAGACATATTTCATCGGAACTCCTCCTTAACTGCCGTCCGACGCCCAACTTTCAGTAATATTTCACTGTAAATAATATACAAGATACGTGAGATACGGCACTTATGGTTTCGTTTAGAACTACTAATTACTTTTCGTAAATTTATTGATTTAAGAGAGAGGCTAGGTGTACGTAATGAAATTTTGCTTTCGAATCGAATAGTTTAAAATATACTTTCCGCGTTTGTTAATAACTAGCAAACTTAATGGAATTATGACGTTATTATAATGTTTCTATTGAACATGTATTATCGAAACGGCATAAGATCCAGGGCTTACAGTTATTAAATATAATACTAACAATTAACAATACTCCAAAGAGCAATTGTCATGTCTTAGTAAATTTTACAAAAAACGCCACCCTAAAACAACCTTTGTTTTCATAGTGAAAGGGTTTATATTCCTATACGCTTTAGTGTTGAATAGGCATTAAATTTTAAAACATTATGTACGTAATCTCAAGTTGTAGCAGTTTAGTCAAAGTCGTTAGCGGACAAGCAATTTGTCCCCAACTTCGGACGGGCAAGCCTTCATTGCTCTATTTATGTTCACTTGTAGTGGTTTAAAGTTATTGAACGCGGCACTATACTCAGCTATAGACCAGTTATTCCGAAGATATATTTTGGTTGAAATTAGACACAATAATATGAGGCACTGTAGCTATATAAAATTTAACTTCCTAAATTTTTTTGTTAATAGCGATAAAACAATTGATATTAAAAGAGACTTTTAAAGCTCAAGTTTATTTGGGATCGTAGAATTACATAGCTGCTGTTAGTGCTGATAAGGTTTTAGCTGGAATATATATTAGGTATATATATTTGCTGTAAGTAGACAAAATACCTAAAGTGACTTTTACTGCCATTAGAATCAGAAAAAAACCGCATCGAATGTTTCGGGTCCTGTGTCTCTACGATGAAAAAAAATACATACGCCTGAAAACGCCCGTACTTATATTTTTTTAGCAAGATTAAATGCTGTATGTAGACCAAAATCCAGTATTTTAGACATTTGTACTTACAGCAAAAGAAAAACTCATTTTTTCTTTACAAATACTTACTTCTTCCCATTTAAAAACTTAACTACTTACAGCATTTCTCGGCGTGTGATTTTTACATTCGTTTACTTTCAGCAAGCTTAGGGAACTACAGTTTTGTTTTTTTACCATTTACGACATTTTATTTCAACCAACTTACTTACCGAATGACCCCTCATTTCTAGATCTAATCATAATTATAAACTAATCTTACATCTTGAATTGCAATTGAAAGTACCCAAATACATAAATTTACTGCATACAGCATATTTACCGCCTGTAAATTGATAATATTTCCGCGCGTACATTTTTCTTCCTTAGTCGTTTTAAAGGTTTGTGATTTAAAAACTGTATGCTGTAACTAGCCAAACACGTACTTTTAGTAACTTTGGATAAAAAGTTTACTTGCAAATGGTGACTGGCAGTTAAATAAATATATGTTTCAAAAATGGTAACAATTCATGGATAGGTTCGACACTATTAATTTTTTTCCAAAATTAATTAAGTTTTTGGCTCTGGTGAACAATTGCAATATGTCTACTTACAGCAAATATGCTTTCCTACGTCGATATACTATTCCTCCCAGCTACCACTAAGATGTTATCAAGGTGATACTAACCGTACTCAGTATGAATTGTAAAAAAACGTACGTACGGAGGCACGTAAGACTTATTTTGAGCGATTAAAGTAAATTTCCGTCGAAAACTAAAGAAATCTAATGAAAGTCAAATAAGTAATTATCATAAATAATACTTTTATATAACGCGAAACACTTCTAAGCTTTAGTTGTAATGATTAATGAATAATATCCGTTTTATTTATTCAAATAAGAAATACTTAAGGTTCTTACGCGATAATCATTTTTAGCTTTTTTTTATCAAATTCACGGGGTGCGGGATTTTTCTTCACATTAATTTATTACATTAATTCATATTAGCTTAAATTAATACCTAAACCATTGATTTTTTCCTTTATTCACTAAAATTATTACACAATTTTCACTAAAGTATTCATTTATTTACATTTGTGATTAACTTGCATAAAAAAGTTACAGTATCGGTACTCTGTAACCTCTAGTATATACTTCAAGGTTGATTTGGTTTGCGCAATCCCAAGACTGCGACATGTCTACGGACATTGAGAGAATAATATCGAAATTTGATAAAACGTCGGGATAGCTATCGTTATTCGGAGTTATAGAGTACCAGACAGACACAGGTATTTGTAAATACAGATAAAAACTACTCGTCTCTTCTCGTAGAGCTTCTGAGAGCTAGGCTGGCTTAATTATTCAGCCTTGCGATTCTGTAACTCACTTTTCGAACACACACAGCGGCGGTCGCGCTCAAATCAGTCGTGAAGCAGTCATTTTATGATTTGGCATTCTGATAAGGAGGGAGCTTGTAGTTTATTGTTTATCAGAATGCCAAATGAAAACCGCTGTGTGAGTTACAGAATAGCAAGGCAGGACTTTACGTACAACGGACCAAATGATCGTTTAAGTGTTGATATGGAGTCCACAATAATACATACATATAACTCGTCTAATTTTCTAATTTAATCTTTAAATAAAACAAATCAAAATTAATTTATTCATATTGTACACTTATGAACGTCAATATTACAAAAATATAACGCCTAAATTTACGTTTAAAGAGAAAGAGAGTTTAGAAATACGTACTATAAAGGGTATTTAAGTATTCTAAGTTTATATACATAGGAGCTTAAAGTTATCACCCCGGCTATTCAGAAACAAACTAAAGGTACCCAAAATGTTTACAAAGCATTTGCTTAATAACAGAAAGTTTAGGGAGGTTGGGCCGAATACTCCTAATACCTACTGTGTGTACACGATACGCCTGTGTGGGTGCCACTATCGTTAAGGGATTGGATACACTATCAGCTTAAAGATAGTTTAACCTTTTTAAATATAATGTAAAATGTTTGGTGATTAGTGAGCAGTTTGTGTTAGAACATCGTACTTGACTTTCGTACTAACTGTTCTGACATTCACGTGCACTTAATCTTTTTCCTGTGTATTTTTATATAATTGTCCCTTTCACTATCAACATATACTTCAATTGCTTTGCTTTGTTTCATTAGTTTATTTAAGTTTTATATAATTATTGCAATTGTACTGTAATGAGTGAATAAATGTATTTTTCATTAGGTGTTTCTTTTTATTTTTCCAGGGTTGCCTGGAAGTAATTTTCTATTAGCGATAAGGCCACCCATTGCCTCGTAACTAAGTAACGTCAATAAATAAGAGCGATTTTAAAATATCTCGAAATAAGTTTCATTAAAAAAATTTGTTCGTAATTTTAACAGTATAAAAATATTTACTGGTGGGCAAATGTATGTACAATCAAATTAAATGGGTTCATATCTTGTTTTAAAACAACATGAAAATTTCATAGGAAAAGTCAATAAAATGGAGTACAGTGTAGACCTGGCCTTATCCAAAATGAGTGGAAATAAGTGTTGCCATGGTGACGTATCTTAAAGATCTCCCTCAGTACCCCGTCTCAGTTTTCTCCTTTCTCCTTTGCGCTTGTTTCTTGTGGGGAGGCGTAGATTTGTACTGGTT
The DNA here is from genome assembly GCA_905332375.1 of Pieris macdunnoughi. Lineage (NCBI taxonomy): Eukaryota > Metazoa > Arthropoda > Insecta > Lepidoptera > Pieridae > Pieris > Pieris macdunnoughi. Next base: position 9,731,585 of record CAJOBZ010000005.1, read on the forward strand.
GCAAAATATTTATTTAATAGGCCGAAATTAGTCATATCACCTTGAGTTATTCTATAGTTAGAAAAATAAAATCAAGTTATTATCAGCTAACAGTATATGATTTCAATTGATCAAATTTGTATTGAAATACAAATAATACATGTTGTGTGTGCCTGACACACGCCGTCGACTTTTTGGGTCTAAGACATGTCGGTTTCCTCACGATGTTTTCCCTCACCGAGCAAATGTTACATGCGCACATAGAAAGAAAGTTCATTGGTGCACAGCCGGGGATCGAAGCTACGACCTATGAGAGTCGCACGCTGAAGACACTAGGAACACTGCTCAAGTAGCGAAAATACTTGCCGCAGTACTGCAGCCAAAAATTTTTTGAATTACATCAGATGAGTTTAGCCGAGAATTGGTATTAGCGATTTTATTAAATGTTTTCGATTTTTTTTGAATGATAAAATAATAAATACGGTTGTATTTGCTACCAGTCCTGTGGGTCGGGCGGGTCTAATGTAGTGGCCTGCCCCCCGGATCCCACAAGCCATAAAATTGTAAATTAGTGATGAGCCGGCTACCTCGCTTATCGATCTATTGATAGTTTTACTCGTCACCGAGATTTTGTGGAATACTTTACTACTATTATACGTGGTTTGTGGCGCAAGCGCAAGCTTCCTTCATCCCCCATATTATTAATTAAAATATAGTTATTAGATTATGTGTACTGTACCTGGGTCATCGGGGTGCTTTAAACAATACAGGATTTTATTTTAGTCTATATTAACCACTCGGGTATAACAAAGGAATTTAAGTGTAATAATAAAATGTTAATTGCTATGAAACGAATGTAGGCAATAACAGTCGAAGAGAGTGCCTACGTCTGGCTATACTCTGACGAATTTGGAAATCGCCACGCTTATAAAACTAAGAAAGCCTTCGTAAGGAAAATGTACAGACTTAACTCGTACATTATGTTTAATGCCTCCAATGCCTAATGCTTAACAGACTGGTATGGTAGAAGTTTCTGCTATTAGCTGACCCGGATAACATTGTTTTGCCATATAAAGATAATTAGAGAACTAGCCTCTCTAAAAATGGGGGTTGGTGGTAGAAGGGTGACAATTGAAGACTATATGTATTTTAATGTCCAGTAATTTAGTATTACCTTATATAAAAATATACGACCTGTTTATCAGACCTAAAATACACATAAGTTCATAAAAATCTGTCAAACCGTTTCGGAAGAGTTTAGCTTAACACTATAATATGAGAATTCTATATAGTATGCACTTCTTGCACTTTAGCTACATATTTATTTTTTTAGTTTCTCCCTTATTAGGGTTGCCTGGAAGAGATCGCTTGTTAGCGATAAGGCCACCCGTTAGATCCCTTATAATTTTTATGTATTTTGTTATTTGTTTTTATATAAATGTAACGAAGTGTAAATAAAGAAAAAATTATAAATAAATAATAAATTATGGACTTACCTCTGTCTCTAGACACGTTGCCACTACAGCATCTCGGTCCAAACTAACGAAAAATCCGAATGACCAGTAAAGATTAAATTATGGATTGGACTGGTCAAGGAGTTATGTTAATACTTTTGTTATTTACCGGTTATCTCAAATTAGGGGTGATACATTCACAAAGTTACCGTTCACCCTTTTTATAGTACATGAAATTCTCGACCGTGATGCTTGGTGATAGAGTTCATTTTAAGTTGGATATTTTTTATTGACTGCCCTAAGTTGGTATTAGTAAAGGTGTGTGCATATATAATAAGTTTGATCTTGCAGCATCCCCTTGGTAAAGGTGAACTCTTGGTTACTTTGACCCCTGGTCATTCTATTTTGAACCCAGTGTCGTGAGATTGTCGCGGCTATGAGATTCTGTGGGAATCTTTGAAATACTCGGTACTTCAGAGTTATAGAAAATCGGAAATTTCCCGCGGAGAAGCACGAAAAAATATATTTTTTTTTAAATTATTTATAGTTTGTCAAGAAATCAATAAACTACAATGTATTTGTATGAAAATATGTGTAATATATAATATATGTAACTTTTATATGAAATTTTCGTACTATGTATTTCAAGTTTTACATGGATATACTATATGTCGTTATATACTATATAGATAAAAATTAACGCGATTTTTGATAGTAGGGAAAACTATTGATTATCCACAAACAAATCCAGACATTGCTCAATTTGAATAACTTTTATTCGCGGCATAAATCACTAATTAAAAAATAATTATTTTAGAATCTAATTCCCACATTATATATTTAATAGAATATAATTCCAGAAAACAATACACTTTGTAACAGTATCATTCAGTTGGGTATTTAAAACGTTATAAAATATAGTACACATGAGTGCAGAAAATGCATACTGGTATATTTTAAAATGTATGTTTTTTGATTTTAAAATCTTAATAGCAAAAAAGGGAACGACGACATTCTTGGGGATAAAGGGTGGGACGTCCACACCCACCTCTGTCGGATTAATTTCCTGTAGCTAATTGTCTGTCTACATCCCAAGGAAAGGTCTTCCGGCATATTTACTTCCATTTGTTTTTCTCCTTAACTATACTAATATAAAGCTGGAGAGTTTTTAGGTTTTAAGGAACGTTCAAGTATTACGTAACGAATTCGTTGTCCTTTTGTAAAACGTTACGATACGGAGCGGGGGTTGAATTACGCGTTATAGTTAATATTATTTTCGACTTTCCAGTACTTTACACAACATGATTTTTAGGTTTAAGAGTCACTAGGTGGTCACGAAACGTTTTACTATACTTGGGAACAGAAAAACGTTACGGCGCGTTACATGAGGGGGGGATCCAATAATCTCCAAAAACCTCGTAACGTAATACTTGAACGCTCAATATATGATTTTATTTATGTTTTTTGAGGATTTATGTCCTCCTTTGATGCATAGACAATTCATAGACACAAAGACGTGGATCATAAATAAAAATCTTGCAAAATCGGAGAAAATTAATCGCAGAGTTACCGTTGTGTACGCTGTGTTAACGGTGAAAGTTGCGCAAAAATCATATTACGGAAGAGTTTGCCTAAATTAAAAAAAAAAACAAAAACTAATAATCGTCGTCTTCCTTATGTATACTATAATATAATTGGGATTTCTATTAAAATTACTATAATGATACACCTCCTAGCTAGTAATCATGGGCTATAATCTATCTCGGCTTATGTCACTAATTTAAAAAAATTTTATTGATGTTAAACGTAACTGCCAAAATAAACATGTAACTGCCACAACAAGTTAACAGTTAACTAACTGCTGTGTAGTGTAAATCACTCAAAACGACGAGTTATGGAAACAATGCAGAAATTGTTTATATTCGCTAAAGAAGTTAAATATTATATGTTATTTGCGTAATAAAATGAACAGTTACTATAATAATATTTTATAACACAAAAACCTCCAGGCAGTGGAATCAGACTTGGCTATTAGAGGTACAAAGTAATTAACGCAACGGCACTTTACTATCGCTTCGTGTAAATTACTTATTACGTATTAAGTTATAAGCTTAGTGAGTTATACAGTTTATGGAATCGATTAAAAATTATTAAATTCATTTTGTATTTATGTCGGTTATTATCAATTTTGTTGGCTAGACAAAAACCCGAGGGTGTTTTTCATAATTACATATCATATTATATATTATAACTAATCATTTTAAATGGGATATATAAACCAAACTAAAAAACAGATGCAGTATTATTTTAAGTGTTGTCAAATCTAAAATGTGATTGCATTTTAGAATTAGCAATATATTATGATGCGGTATAATAATCTTAACCTTAGCATTGCTACTGTGACACTGATACCCTATGCAAGCACCAGCTCCAGGGACAGTGGACTTGTTGGGTCTTATTTCCATAAGATATTTAAAATACGTACTTATACTTATATTATACTTACACACTGGGGAAACGTTATAAGGCAAGGGCAAAGTGCTGTATACATAGGGATTTTATTTTTAAAATTAGACCATAGTAGAAAGAGCTGCCTGTTTAAGGCTGGAAATGTAACAGGTCGCAGTCGCCTGTTACATAGGCTATACGCTATCCGCCCTACGCCTTAGGGTGAGTGAGTACATAGTATCATAGGTACGTGCGTAGTGGGTTACCATCGTTTTCTTTCGTTACCCATACGTAACTTGATCTTTTGCCTGTAAGGCTATCGGATAGTTTAATAGGGGATAAACGAAAATCTATTTTAAACTGTGAGGGGAGCAACTATGGATATCCAGACCAAGCTCGTTTAACAGAATGCTCAAACTGGAGAAAGGTGAGTTTTGCCTCCGGAAAGGAGGGACAAATGGAATGATGGGATGCCTGGGATATCTAGAGGGTATAAGAAATTTAAATTTTGTTAAAAGGTTGGGGCAATTAACCTGATTGTAACTATCTTAATTGCAAACGATACACCAATAAACTTTCTGCGATTCTCCAATGACAACATCTTAAAGTGTTAGCCTGTTAGTTATTATCCAAATTCCCAGGTTAAACCAAACCCTTTAGCCCCCAAACCTGATGCGTCCAGCCAGGTGCCGCCGCCCAACCTTGTAATAAGAGAATCTGGAGCAGAAAGTGCTTTATAATACAGTTTACTGTCAAATGCTGTTCAGAAATTGCAGTCTACAAAGTCAAAAGTTCCTAGCTTCATTCAATTTGGTGCGTCTGTATTGGTTGACAGTTTTAGATGTTCCCTTTAAGGGCTATCTAAAAATAAAGCAAGACTGGGAACGATTTCACAGTGGGCAGTCAATCGGGTCAATCTGCTCACGCATGTAAACTTGAACGCTCATTCAACCTGTGTCTACTGAGAAGAAGGCATTCTAAGGGGGCTTAGATATAAGTTATGTATGGCGATTTTATATAAATAGAGTAAATAAGACTGTATTCTTAACTTTCATTGCTCCACTAAAATAAAATAAATTAAAAATTATTTATAAAAATAAAATAAATTACAGCCCTACAGCCTTTTTAAGTCTTGTCCTCAGAATTCTGCGCTGTCGACTTTTTGGGTCTAAGGCAAGCCGGTTTCCTCACGGTGTTTTCCTTCACCGTTCGAGCTTTAAATGAGCACATAGAGAGAAAGTCTTCGACCTCAGGGATGAAAGTAGCACGCTGAAGCCACTAGGCTGCTTTATAAATGTACAAATAAATAAGTTCTAATGAAAGCCTAGCTAGACTCAAACAAATCGTGTGTCAGGAGTTACCAAGTTATACTTTGTTATAGATTTTATAATTGGAAAATAAATTCCAATTTTAATAATGAATTACTTTATTGTTTGTTTGTGGTACTGACGTGACGTCATCGGTGTTCTTTATAATGCCAGCTATTATTTAGGTAGCTATGATTATACATTGGCTGATGATTATAGAGAGACTTGACAAAAATATAAAAAAAAAATGTTTAAAGGGCACTGCCGTGGTGTAATAGTACTGTCTTGACGAAGACGTCATCATCATCAATACAGTACAGTCTCTTATACGCCTTAGCCTTAAAAATTCCACCTCTATCACCTCGACGTCCGTCGTTCCACAACTGAGCGTTTTCTAAGGCAGTTTTTGCCGCGCAACACCACTATGTGGAACCAGCTGCCCACTGAAGTGTTACTGAACCAATTCGACTAAAGGTTCTTCAAGAAAAGAGCGTACCAATTCTTAAAAGGCCGGCAACGCACTCACGAGCCCTCTGGAATTGGGAGTGTCCATGGGCGACGGTATTACTTAACATCCTGCCCGTTTGCCCACTGTTCTATAAAAACGCCTCCACAACTTCGAACACTATGAGCTCTTATTACGATCCTTATGACAACCTACTGAACTCCATCGCTTATCCATACCATGACTTCCAATAAACCACCCAGATTAGGTTTTCATGTGACCTCACCAGTAATCAGATTTTGTTTATTCAATTTGTATGAAATTTCGTACCATGACGTCATTCGTCACATTGTTTAAAAACGTTTAACGTAAGTAACAATTATTATAGCCCAGAAAACTTCGACCGGTCTTGTGATTCCAATACGTTTCAGTTTATCATGGAGGATGAGGAGGTCATGGCTAGGAATCTAAACTCATCAGCATCTCAACTGGATGAACAAAGCCCATTTCGAGGTCATTGACAACTCCATCCCACAAACGCAGCGGTCTACCGAGTTTTCTTGCCACCATTGTGAGTTGTTCTATTTGGCCTAATAAATAAATATGTCCTAATAATACTTCATTAATGATAAAACAACCTTTAATAATTGAAGCGGAGTAATTAAGCAAACTTCCTCCTATGACACCATTAAGATTGTGTAAAACCATTTGCCCACAATTTTCCGCTCGGGCTGCGTTCAAACGCTTTCCTCCGCATCCTACGTTCGTTCTAATGACCTGAATATTTTAGTTTTAGCGGTCCCTTGAACCTTCTTGACGCATTCCATGAACAAATCGAATCAACCCTTCGTACGCATGTATTCCTGGTATTTTTTACTTTCAAAAAAATTTCATTGCGACTCTATTGAATACACTCTTATTACACGGGTGTGGTTTGTGTGTGTATATGTGTAAAACAAGCCGGTTTCCTCACGATGTTTTCCTTCACCGTTCGAGCAAATGTTAAATGTGCACATAGAAAGTCCATTTTTACACTTCCGGGGATCGAACCTACGACCTCGGGAATGACAGGTCGCATGCTGAAGCCACTAGTCCAACACTACGTTTCAATCCTTGTTTCGTATCAATAAAATCTAAATAATTTGTCGTAGGCTTGAAATTTTTATACGAAGTTGTTCATTCTTTGAGAAGTTAAATTGTTTTACGAGCAGCTCAAATCGAGAAGAACTGGCGAACTGACTTTCGGTCATTTTTAATCGCTGAGTTTTACGCCAATTGACTTATAGTTTGAGTCTCTGTAAGGTCAAGAGGAAGTTGGTTTTGTATAGCCGGTGGTTTCGTGAGCTGAGGCTAAACTGGTTATAACAAGTTAGGGAGGAGGGTGGGGCTAACTGGATTCCTCTAACTTTCCACGCCAGATAATGATCTTCGCTACGTGGGTGCTGAATCACCAAACGGGCGTTCAAAACGCTGGAACGTTCGTTTACGAACTAGAAAAATATAAAGATGATAAAGTAATTATAGAGATGATAAGGGTCGTTTCGTCGTTTGTTTATTAATTAAATACATAATACTGTAATAAGAGAACTTTATGCGAGACGCGTTGTAGAGAAGATTAGTTTTTACAGATACAGATTACAGTAAATAATATCTATTCATAAGTGTTTAGTACGTGTACTACTAATAGTAATATAAGGAAATGGGTTTGTAATATAAATTTAACAATATTAAAAATGTTTCAAATTAAAACCTTCTTTGTTTCGAGTTGTTTGGTAAGGTTAAGTTTTTATAATTTTTTATAGAACAAACGGTAAGTAATACCCATAAACTATCACATGGCCAGAGCACGAAATCGTGTTGCCGGCCTTTTCAGAATTGGTACGCTCCTTTCTTGAAGGACCTAAAGTTGGAATTGGTCATCCGTTACACTCAGCCTTTAGATAAATGAATAAATAATATGAACTATTAAAAACTAAGAATCCTAAAGTCTTTACCATATGATTGTTTCTCAATTAGGTTAATTAGTAAATTGTACTTCAAATCAACACTTGCTTTAATGTAGCGTATAAAACTTAATAGATTGTATTTTCTTCCAATTTTATATTAGGTTTGATTCACGGTACTTGGGACAAAAACCAATAAAACAACGCAATTATTTTATTTACCAATTTCTTAAAACTTGCAATGTTAAAAAGTGCTCCGATAATTTCGTAAATTTACATAAGGGTGATCCGGGGAAGGGTGGCTGGGTGCTTCCCCCTGTAATTGGACGAAGACTGTCTTCATAGCATTTCTATGACATTCGTTGACGATAATGCGATTGCGAGCCGAGATAATCAAGTAAAGCATTATGTCGGAAAATGTCACTTTGAATGTGATATGAAACTCCTTTTCCAACTAGCTAGTATCTGGTAATTCCTTCTTACGTTTATTTTTTTACTTAGTTTTCATTGATTTTTTAAAGGATTGTGGTAATTTTATGTTGGATTATAACGAATGTAGTGAAAGAAATGTATTAAACATTATGATTAAAAAATACCTTTACTCTGACTTTTCGATATCGAGAAAAACTACATATACACGCGTAAATTTAGTTAAAATAAACAAAAAGTCTAGTAAAAATAAACTTTGAAGTATTTTTATTACTTAATAAAAATATGACGCTTTTAGCGCCATCTGTTGTCGAGTAGTTGCAACATATATTTAAAAGTTTTAAAGTTTAATAAAAAAATAACACCGATAATCACTTACTAATATACTTTGAGTTTTTTCACAAAGGTAGATTTATATGAGCTATATAAATCTACCTTTATAACCAAATAATACCTATTTATGCTTATGAATTTATGGGTATGAATTAATTAAATTAGATACCCAAATAAATTAATTATTTCTTACTTCATTCAAAATACTTTATTTGCCTTCTAAAAATATTTAATAATAGTTATTATTAAATTACAAACAAATATATGTTATGCTACTCGACAAAAGATGGCGCCACATATAAATTAACTTGCTCGCAAAGCTACAAGTATTTTTTACTTTGAATTAAAAATTTGGAAACGTTACTTAAAATCCATGATTGTGATTTATAGTAAATAATAACAATTTCAGTGCACTTGCTTGTAAAGAAATTAAAATGTAATTCTATTATTGGTTCTATGGGAATAATTAATTGAATTTTAAAATACCAAGTTAAGTAAAGTATCCCCAAATGCGCTTAACGCAATACTACGTGTTTTGCAGACAATTTTCATCAAATGCAAGTAGCTAAATCATTTCCATACTGCAAATGTTTACACCGAGAATCGAACTCGAAAGGCTTCTATTGCTTATATACTTTCAACTGACTGTTTCTGACTAAATTTTCATAGTGGATGAATTGAGATAAATCCAAATTTTGACAAAGAAAGTGGTTGCATCAAAACTTTACAATAAAAAAATTACTTCTTCTTGAATCGGTTGCTAGTTATTTATACGTTTCTAGGACTTCGTGTAAAAGAAGAAAGAAGAAGCACGTCTGTATATAATATATCGAAAATCAATTCCACACATAATATATATATATATTTCTTTAAAAAATATACAGGTTGATTACGAACTCGCCTAAAACTTAAAAACTTTACTGAATTGCTTTCACGCCATCAAGATACTTTATATAAAATAATTAACGTATTTGTGATTTATATGAACTTATTCCCTAATTAATAACGTTTATTCATCACTATATAATATTGAAACAAATCTGATGTTGCAAATGAATTAAAAAACAACTCTTTAATCATTAAGACTTAGCTGTGAATGTGAACGTAAATTTTTGGTTCACTATAATTAACAAGAAATTCACTCATCTCCGATTTATATTTCTTCAGTAGGTAATAAATGTTGTGTTTTGGCGAGTTTTATGCGACAATTTCACTTGCTGTCTTTGATAGCATAAGTTATGTTGGCGTTCGTAGTAATGATAATAATAAAGTCCGTTATAAAGGAACAAAATTAGCATACAAAATGTCAAAGTATATTTAATTTAAAAAAATATTTATAATAAAATGTTTCATTTAATAAAAATGTTAACTATAGCAAATTTAATTAATTACATAATGTATGTAATTAACACATGATTAATTTGATTAAATATATATTTTTTACTTATAAATTACGTGAGAAAAAATTATTTGGAGAAAATTAGTGATTTTGAAATTATATATTCATTACGCATTGGCTATTTCACGTACCTATTGAAGTAATGGTACGTAAATGTATAGTTCTATACAAAAAAATCTCTCAAGAACGCCTGATCAGATTTGGTTGAGTGGGGAGGTAGCCTAGAACCAGGAGACGGGCATAGGATATTTTTTATCCTGTTTCCGTGGGACATGACATAAAAGGTGGTATAACAAAACACAACAAACACGAAACACGAAAAATCTATCAGTCAAAATATCAGTCTAGCAGTTCATTTGTTAAAAATGGTATAACAATACTCAACTGACAGCTAAACGTAATGTCTATGGTAAAGTATGATTAAAAATTTGACAATTAGAAGTTTTGAAGTTGATCGGTTGATGTGTTTATTTCGAGTTTCAATTAGCTTACCGTGCCGTTATTATCATTAGCAATTCCACGTCCAAGACCATCGAATCTTTCCCGACTTATTTGTGTGAGTACAGGGCAGAGTCTATCGGGTCCGGTAGTTTCAAATAGAATACTTACGGGATTATCACATTGTTGCTCATAGCTAAATGTAAAGTATTATCTGTTTTTTTATATTATCTTTTATTAAAAAGTGAAATAAATAAAATTTCAAAGATCATACGATGCAAGTGAAAATGAACAGGCCATTCCAAAGAGATTCCAATCATATCCGCAAGCAGGCTCTTGATTGGAACCCTTGCGGAAAGTGTGGCCATCCATAGCAAACCTGGTGTCGTACAGTTGTAGATCAGAGGAAGAGAGCCGGAGCGAGGTGGAATACGAGGATCAAGACCGAACGCGATGGAGACTCACTGTGGACGTCCTCTGCTCCATATAGAGTTTTTTCCCCGACTCTTAAGACCAGGGGTCTACTACTATTAAGAAATTTCCTATATATTCATAGTCGATTGGGGGCCCGTCGTCTCGCCTCCGCTACGCTCCTGTTGTAGTGAGTGACGCATTTCACTATCTTCCTCCAGAAATCTTCCAGTTACGATCTGAAGCTTCTTGATATTTCGGGTAATTGCTCTGTACCTTTATATCGATTGGTTACTCCAGATCACACCTGGAGGCTCCAAATACAGGACATTCTATAATGAGATGCATCACTGTCTGTTTGTAGGTCACATACATAACGGATCTGATTTCAAGTCAAAGTCAAAATAACTTTATTCATATTACATAGAGGTAAACAAGTACACTTATGAACGTCAGAAAAGAAGTTAAATTAATTGTAAATTTACCCTTACTACCAGTTTCCAACTCAAGGGCGTAGAGCGGGCAAGAAGAACTGGCAATAATCTTTCCGCCACTATTTTTAATCGCTAAGTCGCTAATAGGGACAGCAAATAACAGCAACACATTTACTTATAAGTGAATTTATATTTAATCCACAATTTATTCACACACGACCACAATTTAGTTTGTTTATTTTTTATATGGAAACTAGTTTTGAAAATTTTATCTGAAGAATTGTTTGGGTTGATTCCTCCTGCCTCGTTTCAACATGACCATCCACCATCAGCCATCAAGACTGGAAGTCTTCTACAGTCCTTTGCACAAGGCACTGTCTTTTGCGAACTAGCTAAAACTGTGGAATCGACTTAATCGACGGTAGGGGTCTTCCCTGAGAGATACGACCTCCAACTGTTCAAAATTTGAGTGTACCCTCAAAGGCCGGTAACGCACCCAGTAAAAATGGGTGTCTTTGGGCTGCGATGACTGCCCTTTTTGGGCCTCTCGTAGTCTCGTTTGCCCCTATTTTTTTATATTCAACTTTTCTTGTATTATAGTTACATTACTATTGTATTATATATACTATATAGTTATATTATATATACTATATAGTTATATTATATATACTATATAGTTATATTATATATACTATATAGTTATATTATATATACTATATAGTTATATTATATATATTTAGTAGTGATGGCTTAGTGGCTTCAGCGTGCCACACTCAACCCTGAGGTCATAGGTTCGATCCCCGACCTTGTCTATGTGTGCATTGTAACATTAGCTCGAACGGTGAAGGAAAACATCGTGAGGAAATCGGCTTAACTTAGACCCAAACAGTCGATTGCGTGTGTCAGGCACAAGAGGACGCCCGCCCACCGACTTGCCTATTAGATTGAAAAATTATCATGAAACAGATACATAAATTTTGCCCAGACCTAAAAAGGTTGTAGCGCCACTGATTTATTTTATTTTATTATATACATTTAATTGTCTTGCTAAATGTTTACCATAATCAATTTTTAGTCATGTTTATATTTAAACATTTTATAGGAAAAATAAAGTGAATGATTTAAAAAAAATCCTATTGTAAGTCTTTCTTTCCTTATTTATACTACATATTTTGTGCTACGTAAATATATATTTAAAGGTTACATTAAAAATAAACATTTAAACATATAATGTATGTTTAATAAAAAATATATAAATATATTTCTATATTTAAATATATAAATAGATATTTAACGTAAACCGAAGACAAAAATAAAATTATTTATTTCTCATCGTAGTTATGAATTAAAAAAGTAAGTAAGTAAAATTGTCCACTGTCGTCGAAGCATCGTTTAGTCGGGATTTTTTTTAAAATAATTTTCTTTGATAAATGACATGAAAAAAAGAAAAACAACTGATATATCCTATAGGTTATTAGCGCTACTACTCAAAATCTGTTTATTTCATAACTTTTACAGGCAAGTCTTTTGGGCCAAATCACATTTTTGGGTATGGGAAGGCCGATTCCTTACTTAATACGCACCTTGCGTACGCTAGTGCAAATTACGCACAAAGATTGGAACAAGATTTGAACTCATGGTTTAAAAAATTCAAAAGTGTCGCCAGAAATTAATAAAGTAGTTCGTAATTTTGTAAGATATATGTGGCGTAGGATTTTATGACCTTCGTCATATAGTATCTTACGATATTCTTAACAATAAATTGTATACTTAAAAAATATTTTTTTATTATTCATTTAGCAACATATTTATATAACACAGAGTATTAAAAAATTTACAAGCTTCAAATTCAACAGTATTAAAAATTGTAGATTTAAACGATAATTTTGATACTAAAAATATAAATATTACATACAGTTTATTTCCATTCATTTCAGTTTTATTTAATAACTTAATTTAAAGGTTATTTTAATAAAAATTGATAGAAGAAATTATTTTTAGTATCTAAGCCTAATTCTAATTTTGAATTATCTTAAAACGCATGTCTGAATTAAGTTGAAATTATAATCGGTCTTCATTTGCCGTCGGTAACATGGCTGCCAGTGATCACCCTACTCACCCTTGCAAATCTAACCCCCTACATAGATCGCTTTTTTGCGAGAGAGAGGGACTTCCATTGCCAAATGCTTTCGTTCTAAAATATTTTCTACGCATCGTCCTATTTAAGCAAAACACTGTTCTAATAATATACCATAAAGTTGAATTTAGTATGCAATAATAGGTCGACATGCGACTGTTTGCTCTTGTCGCTATTACATGAAAAGTGTGAAAAAGTGAAAGAGACGGATAGAGAGCGCCGTCTCGGGCGGGGCCGAAGTTTTCGTGAGTCGTTCAGTGTTTAGTCGTTGTACTCTTCGCACGGGTGCATTTTTCCAGCGTGCAAAAGAGACAGAGATGTTTTTCGCGTTTTCTTTTTTTATTTTGGTCTTTATCTTTCGGGAGAAATGGTAGAAAATGGTGCGTTTTGAACGGTATGAGTTGGGAAGCGTTGCGTAGCGTGTAATTAGGGTTGTCAATTGTTTTAAACAGCGAATTTTCTCGCCTCTCTATAATCATTCAAAGTAATAATACCAGAGGAATTTTTTGTGATGATTTTCAAAACAACCAAAGTGTTTTGATGTTAGAAAATAAAGATGAAACTTTTGTGAAAGTAAAATTTAGTCACTTTTTAAAGAGCGAACTTTTTTTTACATTATTCGCATTTGATAATCGAATAACGTAATTATAATTTTAAATAGTTTAATTGGTTAACATATGCATATTTGATAATTCAACTTAGTTGTCAACCCTGTTTAATGTTAGGGGGTCGTTTGAGCATATAGCATAATATAGATAATGAATAGAGTAGAATGTTTAATCACGGTTTTTGGAGTACTTAGTATTGGGCGCGGAAATATGAGATAATTATGGGCAAAAATGATTTTCGATTTTGATGAAAATTATATTGCAAAAGTTTTTAATGACACACTGATAGGTTTGCTAATGATTTCGGTACAGTTGTTCCGTGTAAACGGTTCATTTGATATTCTCACTGTATTTTAAATTGCGTTGAAAATTATTCGATGTAAAATCATGCGGCGTAAAGGTTACATGTTTTATCAAATGATTACAATTTGATATTCTGAAAAATATAGAGTTTCTTGACATTTCTTCTTTGCCGCTTTACGCCATTTGGGAATTGGTAGTCTACTAACGTAACTTGCCTGTGTATAACGCGGGATCCAACACGGCTGTGGGTCCCTGCATGCTCCTCCACCACGATGTATTAAAAAAATTGTTACGCCATGGCTATAAAACTATTTAATCACCTTCCTAGAAGTTATAGAAATCTGCCGTGTAACTCTTTCTTTTCTTGAAAGGTGATTATATTTTTAAAGGCAAAATATATTTGGACCATACGTTTGACACCAATTATAAATAACTTATTATTATGACATTACTTTAATGTTGTTATTATATGACATTGCAAAAATTAATATGACATTTGCATGCCTATTAATATATGACTGATTGTGCGGATTTTTGTATTTGATTCTAATTGTACCACTATCTTGGCAAATAAATGATTTACTATTACAAATAAAATGAATTATGCTAAAGGCATACTGACAGAACACAGAAATTAAACTAAAAAGCACAGAACTTGCTCATCAGTTATAAGTATCCACGACATACAAAATAGCAGAAAATAATATCAAACATGATAAAATAATGCTAATTTCAGTGAATAATTTAATGATATATTTAATGATAAATTTAATTATATAAAATCTTTTTATGATTAAAACATTTATCTGCACCAGAATTGGCACCTTACGCTTGAAGACATGGAATCGTAACAAAGATCGCATGTCCTTGAAGTATCATTTATAACCGAACAAATGCTTTCACTGATTGTATCTTCTTCCTCTTGGCAATCAAAAAACTGTAGATCGTGCTTGTCTTAAAAATCCCGAATCCATACATCGACATGCTGTCTCCACACCACTATATCCTCAGCTTGTCTCAGTGCATGAGTGATGTTGATCCATAATTGTTTTTACCTGGTCCGACCAACGGGTAAACGAACGGCCCCAACTTCTCCTGCTATCACTTCTCCCTACCATTACCAACTTGTCGAAACTATTTGGTTTATCTAATATATAAAATTCTCGTGTCACAGTTTTCGTTGCCATTCTCCTCCAAAACGGCTCGACCGATTCTCATGAAATTTTGTGTGCATATTGGGTATGTCTGAGAATCGAACAACATCTATTTTTCATCCCCCTAAATGTTAAGGGTAGTCCACACCTAAATATTTTTTTTTTATTTTTAGATATTTTTTTCTGTTTTTATGATACAGCATTAAAAAATACATACAAACCCCTAACTTTCACCCCTCTACGATCAACCCCTATTTTTTTAATTATAAATGATATATATGGCAAAACGACGTTTGCCCGGTCAGCTAGTATTATATAAAGTTTAGTCAAAAGAGTTTTGATATAAAACACGAATTACTTTCACCTTTGCGAGTACTTAACAACTGGAAAACTTCTTTACAAGAATAAAATTTAATCTTAATTTAGAAGAAAATAAATGTTTGATTTATTAATGTTTTTAAGTATCAAATTAAATTTTAACGCCCTTAATTCGAAACAAGATAATCGTACAAGTAAGTTTGTATATTTAAGCTTATTAAAATTCAGAAGAAATTTAAAAAAAGATTAACCCTCCAGCCTCGAGTCAACCGTGAGAATGAAGGGTCAGGGGTCAACCCGACCTGTTCACCGAAACCGAGTGATCTAAGAAAAGGTCAAGACTTATGACCCTAAAGCTTAGCCAGGGATGACCCCTTTGTGTACTTATTTGCATGAAGCTAATGCAAAGTTCCGACTCATCTTGATGTGAATAAGAATTTTGGAACAAACTCGTATTTTTTACTTTATTATTTTCAATAAGTTGTTCTTGATACATGAGAAATTAAATATTATTATATTTTGTGTCTTCTGGGCTCTGAATTTGAATGAAACAATGTGTACTCTTATCTTTGATATTTTTAAAGAACAGAGGGCAAACGGACAGGGGGCTCATCTGCTGTTAAGTGATAGTCGTAAACATTCTTAATGCCAAAGGGTCGCAAATGCGTCGCCGACCTATTAATAAGATTTTTTAAATTTACTTTTTTTTAGTTCGCGACTTAGTTAATAAAAATAAATATATATAATATGATATAAATATAATATAATATAATATGCCCTTTTTATTTTCTGATTTTGAGCTCGCGAGTGCGTTGCCGAGTGTGAGTCAATTTTTTTTTTAAATTACGTTTTTTTTAAGTTTATTATAATAACAAACTTATCATTTTCATAAATAGTAGAGTGTTAGTGAAAAATTATTTAGGCATTAAAAATAACATCTAAGAATATATTGGGTGCAAACATATTGTTATTTTGTTAATTAGATGTCTAATTGTTAAGGACATCTTTCAAAAACATAAAAATTACCATATAATTTAAAGTGTGAATATTAAACATTCTATCTAGATACGAATGCTCGTAATAATATTATACACAGGACAGTTTAGTCAGCCTCTTGTTATAATCCTTACCTATTTGGCCGCAAAAGTGTATCAAATCCAGTTACTTTAGAATTCGCTCTATGCAAATGAAGATCCATGAGAAAATAACGGACATCTGCAATTATAATTCAGGCCAAATGACCCCTTTCCCGACCTCACCTGCTAGTTGAATTGTTAATTTCCAGTAATTTCTCAAGACACACAATTAGCATGAGAAAGGATTTGCGCCGCGACATCGCGAACGCAGTTTTGGAGCAGTTGATATTATAATTAGTTGATTTGATTTGTGTTTTTAAGCAGTTTGGGAAGCTTTTTGTGAAAGGGATTTTTAGAAACGTTATTATTACTAAGCCTTTATTGCTAACGTTTTCAGAAATTAACAATACACGACATTCACGTTAGATATCTAACATAAAATGAAAGATTTGGGCTAATGGTTTAAAACAGTCGCGTGCTTTGAATTCCGATGTAACAATGTTTTTCTTTATACTCATTTACTTGCGAGGATCGTGAGCAAACCGTCATAGACTCAAAATGAACCTTGCGACTTCTTCAATACAAAGAGTCCTCTTGTGAGTTGTGTGTTATCTATTGCGGGCTTAATTATGAGGAAGTTTCATGGATCTGTTTAGCTCTGCGCCTTCTTAAATTTTCATGTTATTTTCACACATTTATATCCTTTTTATTACATACATAAGTATCTAATTGTCCTTGTAACATGTGTGATGTTTGAGAGCAAAAATAAAATAAAATAATCTTAGGCACAGGCTGATTACCTACTTGTAAATACAATTTAACAAAACTCAATCTTCAAGCATTACTAACGAAATTATATTTCGTGTCAATTTGCGTACAAACGAAGATTTCCACTGCGAATTTCGTTGGATGATACACATTTTAGTCACAAATTTATACCATTTAATGTCACAATTATTGGTTAATTGAAAACGACAAAACGATTAGTTAGCGTTCAACTCCTTCCCACACCGAACGGTCTAACTGACGGCTACAAATTTATTAGATAATTGACTTTCCAATTCAATTGCGTACTGACAAAGCCGATATATATTATTAGGTGCATAATATGTTCTTGGGACCTTGTTCTGTGATTGTAACTAATAACGACGACTAAGTCGTTTAATAAGTTCTAACGAGGCTCGCATGGTTGGTTATATACGTTTCTTTGTGAATAAGGTTGAATGTTTACAAGTTTTTGCTTTGACTAGAAATACCAGCATAATGAGACAATACCACGCTGTTCAAGCCCTACCAGGGCCACTTTTACTTTCTAATTACGTTTGCCCTAAGTCAGTATGTAGGTTTGTGAGATGGCACTGAAACCTCGTTCCAATTTTTATAATTATTTGCTTTCAAATTTTCTTTATTATAAGTACATGTATAGATATTTTTTATATTTATTGAAGTTTACCACATCATACATAATGCTATATCTACGGAATTTGTTACAAAAAAACATACAATAAAGGTATTATATAATCTAGTAATTTTTTGCTCATTTAAAACAACAGCGGATTAGGTATGAGATAGGCACTTAAGAATGCTTTCTTTAAAGTTGATCAGTCCACTACCAAATATATTCAGATGTAGGAGATACTATTGTAGACCATAGCTCTAATGTCACATCAGTTCTGCAATTTGGACTTAACTACATACTGACTTAGGGCAAACGTAAATAGAAAGTAAAAGTGCCCCTGGTAGGGCTTGAACAGCGTAGTATTGTCTCATTATGCTGGTATTTCTAGTCAAAGCAAAAACCCGTAAACATTCAACCTTATTCACAAAGAAACGTATGCGTAAGTCGACACATTCCGAACCTATGATCTCCATTCAATATTCGAATTGGAAAAAAGAACCTGTAGTCCCGTGACCTTGCTTTTCCTGGTTCGTTTTTCGTTCAGCACGCAGGCGCGGTAAGGTCCGGATCAATGCCGAAAAACGGGGGTTTTGTCCCCCGTGGCGTCCCTCGCCGCAAAGTAAGCGCCTCGCGGCATCTGAAGGGTTAAGCTCGGTTGCTAGGAGACGCCTTCGTTTTTCGGCAACGGTCGATAATCCCATGCCGTATAAATTTCTTTAGGCATAGGTGGGAGTCTATGGGGGCTTCTTTAGATATCATTTTTAGGTAAATTATTACAGGATGGGACATAGTCCAATGTGGTCGAAATTGCCGTCGGGCTAAAACATATAAGCTTTGAAATTTTGAAAATAAATATGTTCCTCAATCATCAGGGAATTCCTTAATAGGTAGTTAAGGAGTATGGTTTCATGTACATTGTCAAGTTTATCTTAAAACAGAACACTATCACATCAAAACTTACGTTATAAAGTGATTATCCAATTTAAACTTATGGAATTTAAAGGTCTTAATCACGTCAAATAAGAAGAACAAAAATCTGAAGACTGAAATGTATCCCTTGAAAATTTACGAATTCAACCAAAATCGTTCCATAACCGATATCATTAGAAATATTGTGATATATGAAATTGATTAATTTTTAAAAATACTGTTTTTACACATATTTTTCTATTTAATTATAACATTACATCAACAAGTTATGTCGACAGCAAAATGCTCAAAACGTCATCAATCAGTCAATATAAAAGAAAAAAGTAACTATTTGTATTTTTATATCTCTTTCACCATTCCAAACGAACCATATCTCAAAAGGCCGGCAAAGCAGTTGCGAGCCTTTTGGCAATGATAGTGTCAATAGGCGGCGCTATCACCTAATACTCGTAGTAGGTGACCCTCCTGTGCGTTTGCTCTCTGTTCTATAAAAAAGATGTTCGTAATATGTTAAGTAAATAACACACCAAAATAGATTGTTACCAACAGTCAACTTAAAACTCTAATTTAGTTACTATTAGAATTAACACTACATGTATTCATTGAAATTATGTTTAATAGTTTGTTCCATACAAATATCACTTCATTTCAAGCCCCTGGAATCTGGCTAAAGGCCACAGTAAGACAGGGAGCGGTGGAATGCCAAAACATAATTTAGGTCGCCGAACTAGTGCAGTGAGAAAAAGCTACTGAATAACGCAGCATATTTATTAACATTAGTTCTTAGTAGGTATATAAACTTGTATACTTTGTAAAGATAATATATGAAGAAAGAGTTTTTGAAGGAATTCAGTCGAGGGACGATATTTTCTAAAAGTTTATTAGAGCATTTTTATTGAACCAGTACAACCGTTTTAGGTCTGGGCCTCACATTTCTGTATCTGTTTCATGATCATTTGTCAATCTAAAAGCCAAGTAGTACAGTCTCCTGTGCCTTACACACGCCGTCGACTTTCTAGGTCTTAGGCAAGACGGTTCCCTACGCTGTACTCCGTCACCGTTCGAGGGAATGTTAAATGCGCGCATAGACAGAAAGTCCATTGGGGATTGAAGCTACTACTGTTCACTACACTATAGGCGTAGTACATATTTATTTATTTTCAACTAAATAACCTAATATTTAAGGGTAGATATGATTGTTCCTACCAATTCTTACATACGGCTGTCAAACATGGGCACATTAAGCGTAACCCAGAGAGCCATGGAAAGAAGCATAATAAAGAAAAGAAGAATTGACAAAATAAGTAACAAGAATTTAAGAGATAAAACAGGGCTTACTGACGTTGTATATAAAACAAAAGAACAAAAATGGAAATGGGCTGGACATACCATAAGAGGAGCAGATAAATGGAGCAAAATTGTAACACTTTGGCAACCAAGAGGCCATAAAAGAAGCAGAGGTAGGCAATTTAAAAGGTGGGCCGATGAAATCATGGAAATGGCTGGAAAGACTAAGACCTGGACGAGATTGGTATACAATAAAGAAAAATGGAGGACAAGGGGGGAGGCCTTTGACCGTAGGCACACAGAATCAGTTATCGTAGATTAAGAAAAACAATAGTTATCATGTATTTTTTATTTCTGATATAAGGCTATAAATAAATAAATAAATAAAATGATTGTTTATACGTTGTTGATGAAACTTCAAAGACAGGGAAAGGCGTTCTTGACCTAGTCTAAATACAAATAGCTATTGCGTAGGATGCCATCGGCGATAGTGAGAGTGCTATTTCAACCACGATAGACATAGCTAGCATTGAACAGGGCCGGGCTTGCAAGCACCAAGAATTTCTAATTCGCCTTTGTATAAAATTATTGATAATTATAATGTACGCTATAACCCTTTACAAGTCTTGTTCTTAGATATTTAGTTGTTTAATATCATATATATTGAATAATCAAATCAAATTCTATAAAAAAAAAGATTTTTATATGTTAGGCTACGAACTTTTAAGGCCACCTAATAAGGCAAGTGGGTGGTTAGTTCTCCGTGTCCGACACTTCGTATTTTGGGTCTGAAACATGTGGCTTAACGCTTACTTTGTAGAAGTTAATTAACTTAACGAAAATGTCGGTGCACAGCCGGGATTTAAATGTACGGCCACGAGGTTTTAAGTCGAATTCTTAACCCATAAATGCTTATTTATTTATTTACTTACAGTTCGTAGCATGCAGAAATACTGTACAATTAAAATACTTAAATAAAATGCAGGGCTACTGGCGGACTTATTGCGTTCGAGCGATTTTTTCCAACCACTGTGAGAAATAAGAAATTAAATTAGCTATTATTTCATTATTATTAATTAATTATAATTCTTATTAAGGCGAGCGCAAGAAGTGCAAAGCTACATACTTCAAATTAATTAGACAAAACTACTGGAAGAAAGCAAAGTAATTAAAAAATATGTAAACCGTGAAAGGGGTAATAATAAAAAAGCACACATGAAAAAAGAATGGTTCATGAATCATGATAATTTTGGATCAGTTAGTAGGATAGTTAGGGGTAAGATGTGGACAAATATTTGTACAGTAGAGATTTAAAGGATATTTAGCTACAAATTGATATTGAGTTTTTCCTATGTCGTTTAACATTAAACATTATTACTTTGTTTTTTTACCTTAAGTCACAATATGTATTAAATAATAAATCGTTTATTTGCAAAGAAAGTGGTCCATTCAGATTGATTAATTCTGAATGCACAAAATTCGCACAATCAGCCATATAAAAAAGGCATGCAAATGTCATATTAATTATAATAAGAACAGTTATTATTATTAATTATAATTAACTGTTCTTATTATTATTATCATGATGCCATAATAATAAGAACAGTTAATTATAATTGTTGTCAAAACTTATGTTCTAAATTCTTTCCCACGCTACGCAGGCTTTGCGTTTAAAAATTTAATCCTTTTCTAAAGCATTACACGGCAATGATCTACGTATAACTTCTAGGAAGGTGATTAAGTATTAAACACTTAAAGTAATGATAGTAAAAAAAGTTTGTGTATTTATGTACAAGCGATAGAAGTTATACTTCTTTGGCGTAACAACATTAAAATCTTTCGCCTTATTCTACGTATGTAGAAAAAACAACACTAACAATAGAAAAGAAAGCGCTAAAAGAAGTATAACTTCAATAAAACTAAAATGTTGACTACAGCTAACTTCAGGGTGTTGGTTTTTTGTAACGGAGTGCGCGCGCATCGTAAAAATTTACTCTTATCATTTTTCCCTAACGCGCCAAAAAGTTATTGTTCAACTTCAAAGAACATATTTACGTTTATTAAATTATTAAAGATATGAATGAATAGAAATTCTAAAATGTAACGCCGGCGCTGTGTTCGTTTGTGAGTGTGTTAGCTAGGTAATAGAGTGATTAGGCTAGGTGAATGGCCTATGTATTAGAGGTCGCATGTGACAAGCAATATTGGAGCGCTTTCATAAGTATTTAGGTTAATAATTAATATTCACTTAAAAGCCTTCGTATTAGGATTTAATGTTTATCAACATTATAGAGGACGCAGGTTATTTAATGGAGATACTAGGAATTTTGAAGAGCAGTATTGGCCTAGTGGCACCAGCATGCGACTCTCATTTTTGAGTTTATAGTTTTGACCCCTCATTTGACATTCGTACGGTGAAGGGAATTGTCGTGAGAAAGGATGCGTTAGATCTAAAAAGACGATGGCATTTGTCAGGCACAGAAGGTGGATCAACTGGTTGTATATTAGAAAAAAAATATCCGAAAACATAAATCTGAGTATAAATATCAAAAAATGATTGAAGAAATCTAACGAAAAGAAACGTAGTACTTTAAAGTATAGTAATTAAGCATATACATATCTTAATAAATGGATCGGAGGCCACATGTTGGAAGGGACCTGCAGGAAGAGAAAAGTGGAATCACCTCAAAATTTCTAGTGGAGAAATGGCTGAAAAAAGCAAACAATTGATCCTAATAGAAAGTTCAGGAGGAATTCCGTAAACCAAGAAACACAATAATGCCTAACCTAGACTAAGTATGTAATAACAAAACTAATACTCTACGTACATTTTATAGTAAATAGTTTGGATTAAAAGTGCCTTTATTATTATAATTGTAATATATCCATTATAATACATTACTAGCATAAATAGCTATGAGTTTATTTATTTAAACACAAAAAATACATACGTGTCCTGACAGTACTTAACAATACGACAATGTCAAACACAAAAAAATAAGTATAATATTAAATACGTCAGATAAACCAATACGTTAAACTCACTCTGCGTACATATATAAAGTTGATACTATAACGCTTTATTAGAAAATGTGTGTACAAGTACTACATTTTATGCAAGTTTGATTCATCTAAAGTTAGACATTATTATAAAATTCACGTGATAAATAGAATAATCGAAAACAAGCTTCGAATATCGTTAAACGTCCTAGAATATCAATCTTGTGTAAATTGCATACTGCGGTATCAACAGCAAATTGTTACCTAGTAACGATTCAGACAACACAAAGCAACAGGTGTCCTACCAAGAAGCTATAGTCTAAGAGGATTGCCGCCGGATTGAATTGTGATGGGAACAATGGGAAGACGTAATGGATACCTAACGATTTAACTGGAAACAATTAGTTCGCTGTTGGAGTTTCGGTTAGAAGATTGGTTTGGACTTTGATTTCTTCATAATACTATTGTGGTTTATTTTTTGTGTCTGTATTTCTTACTATTTCAACCTTTTTAGGTCTAGGCCTCAGATTTCTGTATCTGTTTCATGATCATTTAGCAATTGAATAGGCAAGTAGGTGATCAGCCTTCTGTGCCTGATGCACGCCGTTGTCTTTTTAGGGTCTAAGGCAAGCCGGTTTCCTCACGATGTTTTTCTTCACCGTTCGAGCGAATGATAAATAGAAAGAAAGTCCATTGGTGCACAGCCGGGGATCGAACCTACGACCTCAAGTATGAGAGTCGCACGCTGAAGCCACTAGGCCAACACTGCTCATTCCAGTCCAGATGAAACCGTTTTAAATGAATCCTCATCTGTCGGAAGTCTTCTTCTTAATTAAAAACAGAGTTTACTTATATTCTTCTTCTCTAGTCGCGTTCTTCATTACTGAAGGTCGTACTGGTGTTGTGTAGCTTCCTCTATTCGACCCTGTCTTCGGCCCTGTCTTAGGCCTTAAATTGGCCGGTCCAGCGAGGAGGTCAGACTCGGTGTCTCGAGTCTTCTATTCTACTCACCACAAGCTTCTCCAAGTTATCGATACCTCTGCGTGCAAAGGAGTTCAGGATCTCTTGGTACCTCACTGGAGAAAGACGGGTTGTCATTTGAAGTAACATAATATAGTAATAGGTATTATTTACCTTGACTTTTCATGTTATGTGCTCAAAATTTTTTTTATTTAGGCTTACGATTCAACTGAAAATCGCCCAGTAGTTTTTTATATACCCATTATAAACGTATTAGCTATTTTATACTGATACTAATGTTCTGTTATTCCGCCTATAGAAGTATTCATAACGAAACAAAACTGACGAGTTTTGTGAGTCGAGCCTCAAACCTTTTTTAAGTAGTTTTTGTAATGGTCACGATAATGCCAAAAACTGGCCTTTTGAGAATTCTTAAAGATCTTTCGTTAAAGGTTGTTTTATTCCTGAAATAACTACATGTGAACTTTGATGATTACACCAACCTGTGTGATTCCCCTATCATGCTAATGTACACTATAGTAATTATCGATCACGGCGCCTAAACATGGTATGTGACCGCAAACTAGGTAACAGGGAAAGTGACCAATATGTTGACGTCACTATTAACGTACGAGCGTGAGACGTCAGGCGTAGTGTCGGCAAATTAAGTCATAGAATTTATCATTTAACGAAAACAATTTTTCGAGTTATTAGTTTATCTATTAAAGTTTTAAGGCTCTGGCGAAGATTACAAAAATGTAGTGTAGGGATATTTCGTGTATAGCTGATTCTCTTTCCTTCCTTCACATCAACACCAACTATGCAAAAACTCAGTTTTGTATCGCGCAGCTAGATTGTATGCTGAAAAGGAGTATAAAGAATATCTCTAGCGAAAAAAACATACACACATTCACGTACATACCCTTACTTACACACAACACAGCATACGCGAATTATTTAGTTAAATCCCTCCAGGGAAGAAAATGTGTAAAGACCACAAAGCGATGGGCTCACGACATAATAATTCTGGAAATGGAAAGTTCAGGAGGAGGACTTAATCCATAAGGGTTCCATACGACAAGACTGTATTATGCTATTACATATATACAGATATATATGCTAAGCATAGGTATGCTCGCGCTAGTTTCGTCTCTTACTCTTAGATCTAAAATTCGATAATCTGATAACGTCAGTCATGGAAAGAAGAAACAGACACGGAAATGTGTCTGACCTATGCTTACTGGATGGTGACAGATTACATACAATTTACAATAGAAAAACTTTGCAATAAATTTAGCAAAAACGATGTTTGTTTATTTGCTAACACTACATTCTAACCTAGTCTAATACATATTGATAATAATAGGTAGGCAACCTAATCAGGTATTACAGTATCAAAACCTGTTACTTGCCCAAGCGTTAGTTTAGAATTTAGATATACATTGCTGTCGTGATTGAATTTTCTTGACCATAGCAGGTAGTTAATGTAACGTAGCACGCAATGAAATTAGTATCAACCTATATTTACATAACGTTAGAAGTTTGTTTAGATACATAATAAAATTACATGGTCCATTGAGCAATTTTCCCATTAACTAAATGATACATTATATTGATTGATGTCTAGGTGTGCCTTTCGTTAAATAGGGTAATAGGATGTTTATTAGAACATAGAACTTGTATATTTTTAGCATCAGAAAAGTTTAGAAGAATGATTTAAAGGCTGGTAACGCACTTGCGAGCCCTATATCACTCATATCACCAGATGAGCCTCCTGCCCGTTTGCCCCCTATTATATAAAAACTAGCTGACCCGGCAAACGTTGTTTTTCCATGTATATTATTTCTAGGTACCATTTTTTAAGTTCAATAAAAATAACTATCTGCTATACTAAAAAAAGGGGTTGATCGTAGAGAGGTGAAAATTTAGGGTTGTATGTATTTTTTAATGTGACATAATAAAAAATAATAAAAAAAAATTTTTTTTGGGGTAGACACCCCTTATCACTTAGGGGATTTGAAAGATAGATAGTAGCCGATTTTCAGACTTACTTAAGGTGCATTAAAAATTTCATAAGAATCGGTCGAGCCGTTTCGGAGGAATATGGGAACGAACAGTGTGACACGAGAATTTTATATAGGTATTAGATAAACATTGTAAAGTGACCTCTTAATGTCTACTACTAGTAAATGTCCTATGACATCGCGTCCAGTTTTGAGATTCGCATTTCACCTCTCCTCCAAGTCTTTGTCTCACTGTACGGCGCCAGGTTTGCTTGAGACGGTCGAGCTTCCGCTTTCCTTGCGGGTTCCAACTTCCAATCAAGCGCGTTAGGGGTATGGTTGGAATCTCTTCGGACTGTATGGCCTAATCAGTTCCACTTGCGTCGTTTGTTTTGCTGGCTTATCGGGGTTTCTAGGCAGCGCTCCCAGAGATCCTCGTTGGATATTTTCTAGGGCCAGTAGATATCCAGAATACTGTGGATACAGCGGTTGACGAAGACTTGGAGCTGGTGCAAGATGTCGTTGGAATCCACAGATTTGACACAAGATACGTTTTTGTTTTTCGTATTTCTCTTTTCGTTTCTCTTATTAAAATCGCATATGTATTAATCTTTTTCACTGCCTTACCTGGTTTAATTCAATTAATACTTGAACCCTGTTATAAAATTAATCTGTATTGAGATAATATCAGGTACTGTAAAGTGTAATATTCATTTAAATAAATAACAATTATTATCACTTCTTCCGGCACGGTTCAGTGTTTCGTTAATAATTTATCAGACTTTAAGAGTTAAACATATAACCCTTTATAAAAACCTACCGTTGGTTACTATGCCGTTTTTTACATAAACGTAACCATGGCGACGCCACCACCAACGCCAATGTTTTTTAAACCTTTTTTAAATCCATCCAGAATCCAGTCACCCCGGCGTTTGAGTCAACGCCCGTTATAATAACATAGGTACCATGTTTGTTACTATGGATTTTTTACATAAACGTACATGGCAACATACACTATTGGTTATTGGTTTGTGGACTGAGTTTCCGCACTTAGTTTCTCCTTAAAGTCCTGGCTAACTAAGCCCGCCTAACTCCTTCCAAAAGCACAGAAGCTTCCTGGGCACTTTGCAGGCTTCACGGAGCGACCTCCGAGGATTTCTCACGTCATTTAGCCACAGCCTCGCATTCCAGAACTACGCTGGTGACTGATTCCTCTGCGCTGAAACAACCTCTTCACATTGGGCTGCCTGTCGCGCCTAGGACAAAAATATGTTTATTAAGGAGACAATGGCCCGTAATTATTGTTTTGAGATAAGTTCTGTTTAGATTTAGAAGTTGCTTTGTCAGTTGCGGGTTAACTGCTGGCAGAGGCATTTTTGACGCAACAGACACTACCAACGACAACGTTTTATAAGGCTGTAGGTATTAAAACTTAATTCTATAGATCGCTATATTAGCTATATATAGCCAGTGTCCCTAATACAATTTCCTGAAGCATCATCAATCACCCGGTGGGGAGTTAAGTCGACACATGTAAATTTCAGACACATTATACACAGCTCGACGGGTGCGTGAAAAGGGATCTTTGCGTAACGAAGTTATATTTAATATGACTAGCGCCCGTCAGCGTGTTTGCTTGTTACGAGTAGAGAGCTCCTTTTCATCATTTGTAGATCTTCTTCTCAGTCGTATTCTTCATAGCTGAAGGTCGTGTAAGGTTCCTGCTATCCTGCATACCCTATTCGTGAGTGTGTGAGAGTAGTGATATCTCTCCACTATGTTCGGTGTGTAGCTTCCCTTAGCGCAGGTATTATGGGGAGACCCGTGGGAATCGTGACTTGGAGCAGCAGGTTGGCGATCTGCCCCGTGGCCTATTGCCTTCCACGATGACAACCAGCTTGTCCAGGTTGTCTTGTTCGCGACGGGCGATATGACTATAGTAAGTAAGAAATCTTCTTTATGAGAGTCTCGTACGAACTCTGAGTTGATCCAAGATTGATTGGTTTGTTCTTTTAGCGATCCATGGTATGCGAAGCATCCTTCTCCAACACTACATCTTCGAAAGTCTTCGAAAGTAGATCGAACGTAGATGACGTTGTGGTTGAGACTTTCTTATCTTGCCAGATGCGAGTTAAGCTGCTCATAGCATTTTTGATCATAATTTGTAGAAATATTTACATTAAATTACCTACTACAAAGGCATAGAACGACCGAGAACTGTCTAGAAACTGTCCGCCATTTGCGTAATCTCACCATGCCCTGCGTATAATATTGAAACAATACAAACACATATCAGGAGTAAACATATACTCCCCCATAAACAGTAATTTAATATAATCGATAAACCGAAACTGACACGAGGGGGAAAGGGTTGGAAAGGAAAGATATTTCACTCGGAAGAGGCCATTAAGTGTAGGTAAAAAGCGGGCCAGAATAAACGGCAGCCATCAATTAGTGAGTGGGTAAACAAAACGGGTTTGGGCCAAATAATCGCCACATTTTAGTAGCTTTGCGCTTGTTTACTAGTAATTAAGCTTGAGAAGTAATAGGGATTTTTTTTCATAACAGCTGTGTTTATAAATCTAGTCTTTTTTTTATAGCCCTGTTCTATACAACAAGAACAACAACTAGGCAACAAGGCAGGAGGCTCACCTAATGATAAGTGATACCGCCATGGACACTCTGCCCATGCCATGCCAGAGTGCTCGAGAGTGTCTTTTAAGGCATTTTAAGTATTGGTACGTTCTTTTCTTGAAGGATATCTTCCTTATCTCGTTACTTTTTTAATTAGATCCCAATTAAAAAATACAGTTGTAATCCTTTACATTTTTCTATAAACGTGTACCTCGTGAAAGAATCGGCTTTAAGACATCGAAATCTAGGATGTTACGTGAAAGGAAGGTGATAATCTTTAATATATATAAATAACGCGTCATGTTGTTTATCCGTTATGGACTCCTAAATGACTGAACCGATTTCAATCAAATTTGCACACCGTGTGCAGTGTGATCTAACTTAAAAGATAGGAAAGCTTACATCTCAATTTATACCCGCAATATAATTTTATTGCAAATTATTTGTTTATTATTTGACAGTCACAATTCTAACAACGTTAAAAGTACCAACGTTTCACATAAGCTACAATTTAATGGCCACCAAAAAAGCATGGTGGTGCCCATGACTGGTTATCCTACCGTTTCCCTGGAATAGTTTACTACTATGTAATATAACAATAACCTTAGCCACAGCAACGCTTGGCCGAGTCTGCTAGAAAAAATATAGATTTATTTTGTGACATAAAAGCACATATACGATACCAGACATTAATAGTTAGTAATACAATACGAGTAAAAAACTTTTAAAATTTTTCTATCATTTGCTATCTCCAGTCATCTTTCCCGGAAGGAAAGATGGAAGGAAGTTGTAAAAAAAAGAAGGAAATACTTTTGCACAGTGCGATCTCGGATACCTATGAAACTATCTGTGTAGATGATTTGAAAAATTTTAATTTCGAATGCCGAACAAAAAGTTTCACACAAAATGTACGTAGGTCCCCCAATCATGCT
The DNA here is from genome assembly GCA_905332375.1 of Pieris macdunnoughi. Lineage (NCBI taxonomy): Eukaryota > Metazoa > Arthropoda > Insecta > Lepidoptera > Pieridae > Pieris > Pieris macdunnoughi. Next base: position 9,761,346 of record CAJOBZ010000005.1, read on the forward strand.
CAATTTACCAACATTTTGTACGTGGAATTTCTCGCGCGCCATTTACCGGGCCTACATCATCTAGTGTTTTTCGTGACTGGGGGAAAAATATATGCAAATCATACAAATTAATATTAATGAGTAGTGGGTGTAGCCAAACAGCGTAATTTGCATTCTAGCGGTTTAGTGTGATTTTAATTACACTCACTAAACTGTTAAATAATGAAATTGTCTTGAGTTTGTTTCAATCTAGTTCTTTGGGAATAGATATTACGATGTCTGCGTTATTTGTAGGTAATTAATTAATAATAATGTTTCGACCACCCAATGCCCGTTTTATATGGTAAAACAACATTTGATTTGCATTTATTAAATTCTAAAACTTGTCCATCATTAATTCGTAGTTATTTAAGCAAAATGTTTTGTGTTCCATTTTCAAATATTTTACGAGAACATTCTATTTTAATTATAGAACACGCAAATTCGAAATTCAAATAACTTTCGATTTGCTTTGCAAAATATATGAACAGATGTATTCTTTGTTAAAATTATTTTATGAAAACAAATATAACGACAGTGTTCGATTTAGTTTCTATACTGGTTCAATTAACAAGCAATATGCTATTTCATTAATATAAAAATATTTAGTATGCAGGTATTTATTTATTCAAATTTTGATTGATTTACATTTTAAACGGACATATAAATACGTTTATTATAAATTCTATTCGTACATTTTAAAGTGAAGCAGAATTTTACGGAAATCTAATTTGTGGTATGGAATTCGGAGTTTTATTAAACGCTGGTTTATCAAATAAGTGATTTTTAACTCATTGGCAGACACATTTCTGCGTCTGTATTGTGTATGAGACGATGTATTTCTCTAATACAAGTGATCATATAGAAAGACAAGGCTGGTCTTTGTGTTTATTTATAATTAAAGATTCATTTGTTTTGTAGTTGGGTGAATAATGTGGATATAATGAAGAGACTACGTTCCAAGCAAGAATCTGAGGCGGAGGAAGTCTCAACTTTTGGATGTACCGCGCGCACACTCCAACTTGGTTAGCGAGACGCCACTCACGCGAGCGATACATGTAAAAAAATTATATCCAGGTAAATCTATTTGTACCCAGGTTTGTATCCTGGCTGAGTTCACAAAAGTTGCATGTTATATATCTAGATATATCTATTTTTAATGTATTTTAATCGTAGAATTATCGGTGTAGGTATTTGTTGTGTAGTTCGATCGTATTAGTAATAAATATAGAGATAGAGTAATGTGGAAGAAATAAATGTTTTATAGATATAAAGAGCAGTGTTACTCTATGGATTGAGCGGTCATCTTTCAACCGGTAGTGCGTTCAAGTCAGAACTACACCTTTCTTTATATGTCCGGGTGAATGGGGGTTGTATCGCCACTGATTTTATTCCTTTAAAGAGATGTTTTACTGAACGTACTATATAGTATATATAACCGAACTAAAATATAATAACTAAAATGTATTATTAAAAGGAGTCCCTTTAGGCAAGGTTCCGAAGATACTGACACTGTTATTATATTTTAAGGTTTTTTTTTGTTTTTCTGTTATTAACTAAAACGTAGATGAATAAAATAAAAATAAAGAATATTAGTAGCGTAATTACTGTAAAACTATAAAAATATAAATCTACCGAACTGAAACCATATTAAATATTAGAAGTTTCGTCGAAAATTTTACACAGCTTTGTAAAAATCTCGCCAAAAAGTCGGTAATCTAGAGCATTTTTCAGAGTTCTTTCCTAACCATTTACCGCGCAAGATTCCGGCAGATAAGGGACGCTTAATGGCGGCCGTTTAATATCCAGAATAGCGTCGTTACGCCTAAAATTAAAAATGACCGTGATGCAGCGATTTCTTTTTTGTTTAGAAGGGTCGGAGGTGAATTTTGTTGAAAGAATATTTCGTAGGGCCGTCCTTTATAACCTCGGGTGGGGGAGGGTTATTATATTACGTGGGGTGCTAACGTATAATGAGACCCTTTTGAAATTTTCCTTCAAATTCGTATTTTCATTACGGAATAATAGCAGAATTCGCTATATGTAGGTACCTAATCTAGATTTTTCTTTGTTAGCGTTTAATTAAGCAAGACTTTTAAAGGGGAACAACCGCTTTATCGACATTGTAACATTATAATAACGTGTAGTATATTTTTATTCAGTGTGGGTTTCTCTGTCTCTCTCTTTCATCAAAGTCAAAGTCAAAGTCAAATCGTTTATTTCAATTAGACCATCTAAAATGGCACTTTTGAACGTCAAAAAAAAAAAAAAAATATAAAGATGATTCTAGTTGCCCCTTCCAAAAGGTAGTTTCGTGTGGAGAAGAATGGGCAAGAAACTCCACACTTACTCTTTTAAAATAGGTTTACAATATTTTGTTACATTTGTTAAATAATTATATGTGAAGACAATGTACTCTTAGAATAAACTACTATACTAAAAAAGTTAGTATACATGTTCCTCACATATTTACAAATATCGAAACCTTAGAATATTAACATTAAAGAGTAATAAAAATATTAAAAAAACACAACAAAACAGTGTGTGAGATACAAAAAAAAATAATTACATTTGTAGCATTATATAAATTAAAAAAAAAAAAAAATAATAACAAAAATTAACATATTTTTTTTTAGCAAAAAATCAGCAACCAATTTGATTTTGTCCAGGCTATAGAGCCAATCATAGGATTGTCCTATGGAGCAGGACCAGCATGTTTCCAAGCATTCTTATCTTGAATATAATCATCTAATTTGTAATATGCTTGTTTACAAAGTGTACTTTTAATAAAACATTTAAATTTTCGTTCATTTAGTTTTAAATCGGCAGCTCATGTCCGAGCGTTGTGGTCAGCAATGAAGCATCTAGAGAGGACTATCTGTTACCACCGGTTTCTGTCCAGCGCTTCTCTTACGACGGTGTACAGTTTTGAGGACGATGAGTCTTTCACTGGATCCATCTGGTTGGTGAACGGCCAAGTGATGTTTCGCCTTCTGTGTTACCAACCACGATCAGTTTCTCCGAGTTCTCATCGTCAATGTCGGTTTAAGCTATTGTAGATTCGGTTCGAATCCTACTTGTTAACCTTCTCATTCATCCCTTCTACATGGCCGAACCATCTAAGCATTCCCTTTCGTATCCTTATCATTACGTCCTTACAACCCACACTGGTCACATATCTCACTATTACTTATCCTATAACCCTATGTTACTTCTTAACGCTATTACACACACGGCATTTATCCTAGCGTCTTTCTATCTCTGCTGCGCCCAATATTTACTCTGATCATATGTTAATATCAGATGAGTTGGCCCTAGTATATTTCGAATCCTTAAATCCAAGGTTCGTCATCTGTCATACAAGGCACATATTTTACAGAGCTTATTAGATCAGGCAAGGCGCGCGTAGAAGGCAGAATATTGGCTGAATTGGTATGACGAAGTTTGTCTAAGAACGGTTAGATGTACTCGAGTGTTTCGTCCAGGGAAAAAAAACTCGTCATCATGAGCGTCCACTTCGATAGGTCGTTGTCATATGTATGTAGCTTTATGAAATAAGCCTTTTATTGTGATTTTTTTGTTGATGTTTGTAACTACTTTAGTTAAATGAGCATAAAACGTGTATTTTTTGCGTGAAAGCTTCAAATATCTATTGAATGTGTTATCATATTGTAATCGTGACAAAACATTCTTCAACTTATTGTGCCTTTATTCAAAGTAAAGTCTATTACACAGTTTTCTTTAGTTTAAGATTATGCAGTGTGAATCTGTAGCAAAAATACTATTCAGGACTTAAATAAAAATTACTCACCATTGAACGCTTTTCATAGAACGTTTTTTAAGCGAGCTGCCTAATCTTTTAAATGGGATGCAAAGCGGACAATTTAGGGCGTCGGACTGCCGACGCTTAATTAGTATTTTAATCAAAATTAATAGCCGATTACGAAAACGAATTTAAGAAACCTCAGTTTATAAAAATTAGAATGGATTTTATTCATATTGGATTACTTTGGTAGTTTTAAGGAAAGACTTATAGAGAACAGTGACGTAGATTTGCCAGACTGTCAAATAATGGAGACAATAGGCCCAATTGGTGCTCAAACAAGGCGCTATCGTTTTCTTACTAACCCGTTAAAACACAAGCGGCATGAGGCCGCGCACACGATGCCAAAAAGGCCGAAATCCTCACGCGTGAAAGTGCCGTGTCTCTTTTACTTTTTTCCGTTGGCTATCGACGAACCGCCTTTCGATTTCATTACGAACATCCGACGTTTTTTATTTTTAAATCACGCCGTGCTCCACGCGGATCGGTGTGCTTTTTTATTATTTTCCCCACAGGCTTGTTCCTGTTTTTTATGCAAGCGTCCCACAAACAATGCCACCGCGGCCACCGAATTAACTCCCAACTTTTCGCCTTTTCGCGCCAATAAAAATATTTTAATTCGCCACCGGCGAGTTAATTATTAATTAATATTTTTCGACGCCCGCAATTTAATAGCGCCGCTTACACGTGTTTCGATGTGATTGTTTTTTCGCGATTCGTTTTCATGAATGGAATGATGACGTAATAGGATAATGTCAGTGTTGGAATTTTACGTTTTTATTGGGTAGCGTTGTTGATTTTTTTTCGTGTACGAGTGCTCGTCGGTCAATGGGACGAATGCATTGAGCTTTAATTTTCAATGTCATTATCACTTTCACAATGAGTGCTCATGATTTTAAATATTTATTTACACGTTGGGATTTTTTGCTACACTTTTGATTAAAAGTTGATATGGCCTTTATAAGGGTGTTTCTTGACCTGAATGCCTTGAACCGGTTGGGTCGTTGGCACGCGTGTTGCGTGTTAGAGGGGTAGGTCAATAATTGAAATACATAGATAATGCAGAAATACGTTACTTCGGGTTTTGAAACTTGCGAAGAATAAACGAGAAATGAACGCTTAAACTTGTAAGAGAATTAGCATGTAAAAGACCTCTTTTTAAATATTATGGATGTGTTCACTTTATAATAATAATAATGAAGTTTATTTCAAATCTTTACAAATATTGAAGCTTAGATTTGTTATATATACATTTTTTTTCTTGTTACTCGATGTCCTAACTTCCTTCGGAAGATCGGAAACCCTTCACGGGTAAAGGCCTGCAGCTTTTTATAAATATCACTATACGGCTTTCTTTCTCTCCACCATCTTCTCCCTCACCTCCTGGCATTATATATATATATATATATATATATATATAGGCGATCGCCTGGTAATGGTATAGTAAGCTCCCAAGCTATCGCTATCTAATATCTATTCAGAATATTAATTTAATAATATTCTGAATAGATATTAGATAGCGTTGTAGAAGGAGAAGCAGTATAAGGAAAGAACGAGGCTTGGACTACTATGGATGATGGGAAGTTCACAGACGGTCGCAGATATTCTGACAAATGTAGAGTAGAACCCTTAAAGGGTTGTAACCCTACCATATCTATGTAGGTAACTCCGTACATCTGATCTCAAGTGATCTATTCAGGCCCATATGTTATAAATTTGGACCGTGGGGGCCCAAACCCCACGCTTAGCGGAATATGTATTGCGGGGTAAGGCCCTTCTCCCTCAACCTTTTACGACGTAAACATGCGTACAGTGTTTCCAAAAGTTCCAGTAATTACAGCGGCCATTATATTTATATTTTTAAAAATATTTTTATCATATACATAATTTTCGCATACTGAAATAAATAGACACAGATTCTGTCTATTTATTTCAGTATGCGATAAAACCGTTGTGTAAAACAAAAAACTTGTCGATTAAAAAGAGTGGCGGAGAGTTTATTGCCAGTTCTTCTCTTTCGTTCTACACACTTGATTTGAGAACTGGCAGTAAATGTAATTTTTAAAATTAGAAGCATTTCATTTTTTTTTGACGTTCATAGGTGTACATTGTGTTACCTAGATGAATAAATGATTTTGAATTTTGAATGAAGGCACCAAGGTCATAATACAATATTTATCCCTTCAGTCTAACTAAGCATCTACCTGGTAGGCATATCATAGCGTAAACATAACACAAAAGCGACTAATACAAAAATACTATAGCATTTTACAGTATGTTTAATAAATATATCTTTGCAATATATAATGTCAAAAACAGTTTGTGAGCCACATTCTGGGGTGCGTTGGGACAAATCGCCTCCGCCCGCGGCCAGGCACGCAGAGTCGTTTGCAAGACGCACCCTTCTAATCCCTCCCCCCCCACCCTCATTACATACGAAGGACTAAAATTACTCCCCTCGTATAAGGTTTTACGTCTTCTATAAAACGAGATTGTATGCCATTTTTTGCATGCGGCAATCCTGGTCGGAGCCTTTGGTTTTTATTTAGTTATTTATTGAAGTTTACCACATCATACATAATGCTATATGTACAGTATATGTTACAAGCAATCTTTTGTAAAATACATGTAAATTTTGGTGAATGTAACAAAAAATAAAAATACTAAATTTTTTGCTTACTGTCAAAGCAAAAAAAAATTATCAGCAAAACAGCGGATTATGTATGAGATAGGCAATAATGCTTTCTTTAAAATTGAATAGCCCACTACCGAACGGTTTTTGAACAAGAACCTGTGATTTGACTGCGATTAACTTAAATAGTGATCATGATTTATTCTTGAAAAAACTTTGTTTTTAATTTCTAAATATTAAATTGTATACAACTCAAACTCAAACTCAAACTCAAAATATCTTTATTCAAGTAGGTAACCAAGTACACTTTTGAATCGTCAAGTTAAATTAATCGTAAATTTACATTTACTACCAGTTCGCAAGTCAAGGGCGTAGAGCGGGTAAGAAGAACTGGCAAGAAACTTTCCGCCAATCTTTTTAATCGCCAAGTATTGTCATACAAATTGTTTGAACTGGAGCAATTCAATCCCAAGGATTAGGATCATTTAAGTAGTCCTCAAATTTATAAAAAGCTTTGTTGATTAATTTTCGTTTAACGAGGGCTTTGAATTTATTTAGTGATAATTCTCTAATTTCGCTTGGGAGCTTGTTGTAAAAACGAATACAATTTCCATATAAGGAGTGGTTTATCTTTTGGAGCCTGGTTGGTCGTACACTCAAATTAGTTCTATTTCGCGTATTATACTGGTGAAAGTCACCATTTGTTTTAAAATCGTTTATATTTTTTTGGACATACAACAAGGCTTCAAGAATATATTGACCAGATAGTGTCATAATATTTAATTCCTTAAACTTATTCCGTACCGACTCCCTCGGAGAAACACAACAAATACCCCGAACAGCCCGCTTCTGCAGCACAAATATGGATTGAACCTCTGCAGCAGCACCCCACAGTAAAATGCCGTACGACATAACGCTATGAAAGTAGCTATGGTACACAATTTTAGCCGTGTCCTCATCAGTAAACTGTCGGATTTTCTTTTACTGCATATGCTGCAGAGCTCAGCCTATTCGAAAGAGTCTCTATGTGTGGGCCCCATTGGAGTTTACTATCTATTGTTATGCCTAGAAAAACAGTTTTGTCAACAAAGTTTAGTTCACTGTCCTTAATTTTCAGGTTACCAATATCTCGCTTTACGCTAGTAGTTGTAAATCTAATACATTTTGTTTTATTCTCATTAAGCAATAAGTTATTTACATTAAACCAGTTAACTATACGAGAGATAGAATTGTTTACATCGTCCAATAATACGTTATTCCTATTCACTTTAAATAGAAGTGAAGTGTCATCAGCAAACAATACCATCTCATGAACTTCGTTGACAAAGAATGGGAGGTCATTTATGTAAATCAGAAATAAGAAAGGCCCGAGAATCGATCCTTGGGGGACGCCCATTGATACCTGCGAACCCGGAGAGGTGACTCCATTGACATGAACTCTTTGGATCCTTCCCTTTAAATATGAATTCATCAGGCTGGAAGCTTTGCCATCAACGCCATAGTGTTGAAGCTTTCCAACGAGTATATCAGGATGAACACAGTCAAAGGCCTTTGACAGGTCACAAAAGACGCCGACTCCATCATATGATTCTTCCCAGGCGTTAAATATGTCCGAAATCAACTTCACACCGGCATCGATTGTGGAGCGACCCTTAGTGAAACCATACTGTTTATTATGTAAGAGTTTATTTTTATTAAAATGTAAAGAAAGCTGGTCTAGCATTATCTTTTCAAAAACTTTGCTCAACGCAGGGAGCACGGAAACAGGTCTGAAGTTTGACGGATCAGACTCACTACCGGCCTTGAACAACGGTGTAATCTTACTTAATTTCATTTCGTCCGGAAATACTCCACAATCGATACATCTGTTAAAAATTATAGACAATTCAGAGCTTATTACATTAATAACGGAATTTAAAATGACCGTTGACATACCCCATATATCTTTACTTTTTTTTAAATTAATAAGCTTAAAAGTTTTAACGATATCATTACAAGTTATATGTTTAAACTGAAATTTAATATTACATTCAGGTACACATTTTTCTAGCGATGAGATCGCAGCAGCAGGTGAAGAATCTAGGGACTTGGTCGTATTTAGTGGTACGTTTGTAAAGAACTCTTCAAAAGAAGAAGCTACCTCTGGGTCAGATTTTATTAACTTCCCTTTAACTTTTAACATATAATCAGTTCGTTTGTCAGACGTTTTAACTGATTCTTCATTTATTATTTTCCAGGTAGCTTTTACTTTATCCATGCTATTTTTTATTTTTGAACTTAAATATTGAGACTTTGCAGTTTTGCAATCTTTTTTGAAATTATTTGAATACAACCTAACATATTCCCTAAATTCCACACTAGTGTTATATTGCATTTCGTCATAGATTTCATATAATTTTAACCTTTTCCTGTGTAACTCCTCATTTGCCCAGTCACAGAAACTTGTTTTCTCAGAGACCAATAAAGTCTTTTGAGTAAATACTTTCTTGAATTCATCAATAAATGATCCAAAAAAAGTATTGTATAAATTATTAGGGGATGAGTTGCCACACAGAAATGGCATTCTATAGACCAATGCTTCTCTAAATCTGTCCAAGCGGTCATTTGTAATAGGAGTTATCACAATTTTCTTCTTTTTACATGTTTTTTGTTTCCTTAATTGGAATTCAAACCATTGACAAGTGTGATCAGATTTAAATCTATTGAAAATACAAACATTCAAAGGGGCTATGTCACTATATATATTATCTATACAAGTTGCGGTGCTAGCTGTTATTCTTGTGGGTGAATGAAATTGATTTATTAAATTGTATGAACGAAAAAGACTCTAAGTATGCGTACACTTGAATTAGAATGACAAAGTAAATTGACATTAAAGTCCCCACACACAATTAGCCCTTTATTACACTTTACTAATTTACACAATATCTCCTCTAATACATTTTCAACATTATTATAGACAGCTGATGGAGGACAATATAGACATACAACAATGAATTGCTCCAGTTCCACACAGGAGATTTCAATAGTTAGTTCTACAGAGAGGCTGATAATATCCTTTCTTTCTTTGCATTTAAGTTTTTTACTTATTAGGATTAATGAGCCACCATGAATTGCATTTTCTCTGCAAAACACACTACCAACCCTGTGGTTACAAAAATTAAACAAAACTTCATATTTTTTTAACCAGTGCTCTGTTATGCACAAAAAGTCTATTTTTTTGACTATTCAAGAATAGTTCAATTTCTAATTCTTTATTTTTCATCCCCTGTATATTTTGATGAACCACAATAATTTTTTGGGAATGAATTTTATCACATAATATACTTACCTTATTATTGCAAGAGTGGTGCTCTGTTGTCCTATTATCTAATTTAAATAAATATTATTTGGAATTTCTTCCAAGGTCTTATAATCTAATGCTTGCTCAATAGAAGCAAGGGGTCTAGCCAAATTCTTGGCTGTCATCTCTATAAAATATGATAGCGAAACAGCTATCTGTCTTTTTAAGAAAGCAGGTAGGTAATAATATCTACCCTTTGTAATAAAAAACTTTTTCGTATACCTATTGGTATCTATGACACAAAATTTATCATTATACATTGCCAATGTATGCAATGTTTAATTTTATAATTTAAGTTCTAATTTAATAAATCACTGAACTTCATGTAGAAATTCCTGTATCTATAATATCGTCAATTTGCAGCCTTTCATAGTTTAGATAATCCAAACAAAAGTACTTAATTTTAAAGTGTTCCCTACGTTACGTTATTATTATTTTAAATAAAAACAATATTAAAAATAAGATATAGATTTCAATATGAGTCAAACATGAGTTCCATTTTCGGGCTCCAAAAATCTAATTAGAAAACCTTACCTACACAGAGACGTCAAGAATAATACGCAATTCCATACATTACCTTTACAAATTACGAGCGTTATACAATTCCAAAAAACGTTGATTATCTCTCCGTAACTCCCAACGGGGGTCCTTTTGTTATTGTCAAATTAGCCAATCCTCAAGATAACAAAAACAACCCTTTTGCAAGGGACAAAGGCTTTTTATTGACGAATTAAAATTCAGGACAGGCTTAACTATCTTCCGTGTATAATCCCAGGGTGGGGTGGTGATTGTGGTTAAAACCCCACAAATTTTACTACCGGGTTTGAAACATTTTGAACCGAAACCAGGGAGCGGAATGAATCCGCTTTAGAAATGAATTGTTTGATATTAGTTCACGAAATATTTTAATTAATAGTTTGTTTGTGTCTAAAGTAAAACTAATAATTCATTAAAATCGAAATAGTTATTTTGTATGAAATAGTTTCACTTTGATTTCAACTATACGTAGAATTTGAGGTTACCAAATCGACGCTTTACACAAGTTTGCTCCCACTGAGCTGTTTTTAGTTATACGTGAAAAGTTCGTAAATCTTTATATATATAATTCTTCTGTGAGTGTGTATATCACTGAACTCCTCTTAAACGGTTGAACCGATTTGAATGATTTTTTTTGTATACGTTTGGGTGGAGCCGTGGAAGGTTTAGATTCACAAAACAGCCCGGCAGATGGCACTGCAGTCGGTACTTTCATACTTTGCTTAATATCCTAATCGCTTTAAATATCATGCAGGACAACGTCTGTGGGGTCCACTAGTCGTTATTATAAAGTTTACTTATATTTAGCTAACCGCAATGGGTCCGAGTCGAAATTCTTTGGTGTTTAATTCTGCTACTTTTAATGGTCCAGTGAATAGGCTATCACGCTCTTACATTGATGAAAATATTGATATATTTTATAACAATGTTCCAACTTACCGTAACCTTGTTTATCATGCTCTTAATAAGGTTTAAGTTTCTAGTTAATTTTAGTTTTTATTTGTTTTTTTATTTTGTGGTTGCTTATTTAATTTTTTCCCTTTCTAGCTTGCTTATGGTCTAATATAATTTATGTGTATGTGTAAGGGTGTAAAATTTGTGATATCATATTTTCCTTTAAAGTTTTATGTATACAAGTTGTCTTAGAACTTATAAATAAATAAATTTCTTAACGTAGACAATTCCAACTGGAAGATCAAAGACAAATTTGTAATATTATAAATACATACCTACAATAGCCATATCCCCGATGGCACTGATCTGATATATCCGTTTATTTTATCCTTGATTACTCCAAGGCGGCAACTGTTTACAATTATATCACATACAAAACAATTCATTCACTTTTAAAAAGATCACAACATTAAACAGTAATAGATAAAAATATTTACAAAAATACTAATTATTTCTTATAGTGTAGGAACTCGCATTAAGCAGGCATTTTCAGACAATTAACAACGTCTGTTTATCTATGCAGTTCATTAATTATTCCATATATTTTATTAAAAATAATAACTGCAAATGCTTAAAATATCTAAAGTTATTTAATATTTCTATCGAAGAGAATTATAACCGAAAAATTCCCACAATTTATCTCTAAGGACTGTCTAAAAGCAACACGAGTGGGACGCAACGTGGATTGCGTAAATAAAAACAATTCTGAATGCAAGTGAAGTGCAAAGCTCACGGAAAGCGATACTTTGTGTCCATTTCAGTCCATAACACTCAGTTCGCACGATATAAGTTTTTTAGGCCCTACAGTTTCTATAACGGAAATTTAGAACGTTTCAATGGCTAACTACTTCAAATAGATTCATAAAGTAGTTTCGTAGCAATAGACACATCTCTGCGTCTATTTCACTGACAATTTATAGAAAAAATTCGCCTTTTTTTTCTAACAGTTGAATTTTCGGTGTGAATATGTTTCACCATTCGTTTGTTAGAGAATAATATTTTTTCATGTTGACTCAACGAAGTTAAATTCGTTTCTTATAAATTTGAATATGCCAAGGGTTTGGACGCGAATTAATTAACGCTTGTCAAGCTTTAGGGTCACTTGAGAAGGGTCGCTCCTGTTGGAGACACCTGACATCTTCGACTGCACTTACGTATGAAGGGAATAGGCCTTATAGCTGATGTACCATCGTTCTATAGACTCGGCTATGGATCGGTCTCAAGTTATGTTACCCTATAATTTATATATTTTAACAGGAATAAAATAAACTATCATCACTTCGTAACGTAAGAGAGTGAACAGGTATTGCGATTTGCGACTGCTGAAAATTTGCTGCATCTGGCACAGGACATGCTTCACGAGAATGACGGCAAACCTCCAATTGAGTGGCACCAATAGAAGAAGAAGGAAAAAGTGCCAACACACACACAAAGTGCACATTTATTACCAATTATCAAAATTTATTCCTCTTAATTTGACTATTTTTAATAGCCAAGGCTTTTTCTATATGAAATACTGTAAGGAGTTGTAATTATTAAAACTAATTTAAACACAAACTGACTACAGTTATATTCCTATATGCTTTTTAAGTTAAAAACAGTAAAATGAAAGGAAAAGCTTTAATTCATATTGTCGATGCGAGAGTAATATTTGTTGAAACATGTAACTACATCGAAGTCGTTGAAAACTTCGTTTGTTCTTTGAAGTACATAACTAAATGAATCAAGGGAAAACATTTGAATTACGTTTTTAATTTAACATTAAATAACAAATTAAATCGAGCCTATTTTCTGGGTATTTTCCTCAAGGGTCGTCGAAACTCGTAGGAGGGATATTATTCCGGGGGTTACCGCTAAGGGTGTAGGGAGGTGGCCTAATTTTTCAGGCGAGCAAAAGAGGTTGGTTAGAAACACACTGTAGGTATACTATAGATCAAACATTAACATTTTTAGTAATTGTGTATGCACACAATTTCAACTTAAATATTTATATTAAGACGTTGAGGAAATTTACCGAAAATTGTAGCTTATTTATTATTTTGACCATGAGGTTAATAATCCATAGTCATCATGCCTTCGAGGCTATGGGTATGGTAAAGCCTCTGATAAACAAGACAAATCATCTACATATATATATGAATAATTATAAATTAATTAGCCGCATATGTTCCTGTTCCATTCCACATTCGATTTGGGACAGAATCATTCTCATATGTTATATATTTTTATGTTAATAACGTTGAGCAGTGTTGGCCAAGTGGCTTCAGCGTGCGACTCTCATCCCTGAGGTCGTAGGTTCAATCCCCGGCTGTGCTACAACGGACTTTTATTCTATGTGCGCATGATAACATCGGTTTCACCATATGATCACCTACTTGCCTATTAGATAAACAAATGATCATGAAACAGATACAGAAATCTGAGGCCTAGACTAGCCTAGATTTTTTTAATAGTGGAAAGGATCTAGGATAGTTTATTTACGGCATGGCAACTTCCGATATTTGGATTTTCGAAATTACTTTAATATAAAACACTGATCAATATATCATAGGTACCTGTACGCACATAATTTGCGAGACCACTTAATTCAGATTTAATACTTCAAACCATAAATCAAATCGAGCACATGGCACGCAATCCTGCCCATAAATTACGAAGATTTAATTAATATAACGGAACGAAATCTTACCGACGCCATTTTGGATTCCCTTACCACTTCCACCCTTGGATCAGATGATTACGCCTCGACAAAATTATATATATCGACAACCCTATGAAATGTGTGCTTAATTTCTATAGACATAAGGGCTGGAATAGAATTGTATTTGGTAGTAAAATGGAAAAGGCAGGGTTGTCTCTTTAAAGCGTCCTTCTATGGATATAATTAGGGACGCGCAGGGAATGAGATTTTCGACTCGAGTTTAAATGGATTCTACCTATCGAAGTCCGTTTCGATTGATATTTTTGTTAGCATCGTAAGTTAATTAGAGCATGTCAGTTTGTGTGTGAATTAATACGTTCGATCTGTTAAGCGCATAATAGGATACCAAACGGGACTTTATTTTTGTATTGTTTAGTCTTATTTCACGAATACTTTTTGTTTTAAGAAAATAGCAGTGTTGACGAAGTGGCTTCAGCGTGCGACTCTCATCCCTGAGGTCGTAGATTCGATCCCTGGCTTTACACCAATGAACTCTGTCTCTTTTTTTATTGGTAAAAGAACCACAATATACATTTTTTAATGTGACACAACGGGACATACACGATGAGATAATACAAATATTACCAAAAAATCAATTACCAAACAAAAAAAATTAAATTACAATAACTAAACGAAAATTGTTTTGAAAGTGTGAGGGGAGCAACTATGGATGTCCTGACCTAGGTCGCGTCTATCAAAAAACAATGTACAAAAATATTTAATAATGATATGGTCTTACAACTTAAACTCCAAACCGAAGTGATTAAACAGATTTAAGCCATACCTCCGCTGCCTCACAGTTAACTAAAGGCACTCAGATAAATTATTTAATACGAAACTCTGTGCTATTTCCCGCCGGAACAAAAGCTTGCTTTAGAATTATATATGAGCTGAGCTTAAAGTTTAGAAGCTGCCCGTGCAAGTCTAAAAGCTTGGGCGTTGCGCCGTCAGAAGATTGAGCGCCTGTCATTATATATGTATGTTAGCTGTTGAGTTAGCGAGAACAAATATAAATAGCCATTTTTGTTTTGGTATTTTTTGTAATAGTTGGAGAATAATATAAGCAGCTTTAAGAGTGCAATTTAACTCTTACAGTAAAATTTAAGAAGAAACTGGCATGTCTTACATCCAAGCTTCGATCCTTACATTAGATACAAAAGTCTTATCATCTAAATGTCTAAACAAAATAATTCAATATAATAAGCATATAGATGGTGCCACTAAATGATTACTAACCAGACTAAGTGGAAGCTAATTTTACTGAAAGGAAATGTTACTTTTAATTAATGAAAACTAAAATCAATGTTTAATAATAAGCTCCCTACAACCAATAGTTTTATGCATTATTTTTTTAATAATATTAAACGAAATTGGATTAATACTTCCATTTAATGCTGCATAAGAGATATAAATATGAATTTTAATGTTTCTTTAGCAGCCACTCCTGTGCAATTAATTATAATGAGATGTGACGGAATCCATTTATAATTAATGTATTGTAGTGATTTAATTTTGGATAGTGATTTTATCTCGTGCTATAAACTGCGAACTTATTAATTAAAAAAACTCAGACATTCTCAAAAATGATCCTAATTTACAACGCTTTTGATTTATATTTTCTTTAAATACATTTGGATGTTTAAATCATGACTAGGCTAGACTATAAAATATAAATTTGTACGAAAAATAGATAGTTCTCATTTCTCACTATATATTTTTGGCATTGTTCCTCTCCGGTAGTTTTGATTTGCGATTCCTTTGACAATCAAATTCTTGAAACCCCCTACTCATAAAACTGAATTCTATTACTCCTCCTTTACTATGCAAAGTATCTCGTTATCGTACTCCTTACTACTTGATATCAGAAAAGTTCAGTTGATATCAAAATATATCATTTTAAAATCTTCTTTTTGATAATTTTTATTTTGCCTTGTAATTAGCTACTACTTATAATATATTAATTGTGACTCAATTAACCCTTAGATTAGCTTTCATATTTTTGTTTATACATATTTTTATGATTTATTTATAATATTTTTTGCTTTAGATTTTACTTTGTTTTATTTATAGTTACACATGTTAGTTTTTGTTCTATTTGTTAATTATTTATGCACTTCTTGTAGTTTATATGTGTTCTTTTTTATTGTTCTATACTAGGGTTGCCTGGAAGTTATCACTTGTTAGAGATAAGGCCGCCCGTTGCAAAATAACTTATGTAACCTGCTTTTTTATATGTATATTTTTATACGTAAGGTCTCGAAGAGTAAATAAGTAAATAAACATATTAACAACAATATTCCAAGTAGTAATTAAGCCACAGGGTATAACATAAACAATTGAGAATTAAAAGCAGCTCAAAAGAACATAAGTTTTTATCAAATCCCTTAAAATAACGAGTGCAAAGAAAAGAATTGGATTAACTATAGCGTCGGGTTTTAGTAGAAATAAATTTATGCTTTCCCTCGCAAGAACATGTCTTACATTCTGATAAATGTGTTTGTTCTACACTTTCCGAACTGTAATCCTTTTAAAACCAAGATAAATGATACGAAAATTGCTAAGGATATTTTATGGTTTGTTTCTAGGTTTACTCGCGTCTGCTGTTATGAATTGTATGATAATTACAATGTTATTTATTCATCAGTGTTATTTATTTGACGACAGTCATACGTTGTAAGTCTATTTAAGTTCTAGTAAACAATATGTCCCGCTTGACAATTACGAACACAGACTCCATATAATCATCTCTTTGTCCTTCTTGCAATAGGTAGTCCCTTGTGCAGAGGCTGTTTCATCGCTAAGGAATCACGCACGTATTTCTGGAACGCGTGGCATCCCAACGAACAGAAATCCTCGCAGTAAGGTCGCTCCTTGAAGCATACAAAGTGCCCAGGAAACTTCTAGAAGGAGCTGGGCTGGTTCAATTAGCCAGGACTTTACGCATAACGAACCTAATGAGAGTCTTAGTGCGGAAACTGAGTCCCCACTATTTACATACAATTGTACCTTGAAAGGTACCAAAGACGAATCGTTATCAAATTTGAACATATCCAAACAGACCCTAGATAGAACTCCACAACATTGCAATTATAAAATCGTGAAAGGGTAATTCTTAAAAGGCCGGCAACGCACTTGCGAGCCGTCTGGCAATGTGTTCATGGGTCTCACTTAACATCAGGTGAGCCTCCTGCCCGTTTGCCTCCTATTATTTGATTGTTCGCCTAATTAATGATAGATATACCTCACTTTCTACCCAATGACCGGAATGAAATAACCCGCATTTTTCATTTTTAGTACTAACGAAACAATAAAATACTTGCTAAATGTTTGTTTATTATCATTGTGTATATATGTAATAGCACCCCACAAATTGCTTGGGGAACACATTTGCTGTTTTATTAATGCATTTCTAATAAGTGATCAGTCTCCTGTGCCTGACATGTCATAAATTTGGATCTAATATATGTTTTCAATTATATACAAGTTGTATGCAATTAAAAATAATTATTCGCGCTAATTATACGTAAATTGAGGTTCATACCTAACACAATTTTATCAAAGGAAAAATTATTTTGAAACCTGATGAGTCTTCAAAAATAGGTCCTATTCATATTTAAAGACCAGCATACGAGACATCGGAAACGGCCATTATTAATAATTAATTACCCATTCTGATGATATTCCGACAGTACGTTTGACTTTGACGTCACCTGATGTGTGTTAAAAATTCATTATCTTAAATTGAAATTACTCTGCTTTAACAACCTTTTATCATTGGAATTTAGGAATAGCATATTACCAGTAATTTTAGAACGATTTTTGGGGTTTAAGTTTTATTAGTACGATTCAATTTATGATAGAACAATTTGTTTAATTTTCTTCCATATAATTATTAATTGACATATTTATATTAGCATAATTATCGAGTTAGAGGCATAAGTGTTAAATTTGATATTTAACTAACGTGTGTGATCTTGATGGAGTTAACAACTGTTGTGTTTATTCATGTCTATTGTGTGTTCACTGAAAGGTTAATATAGGAAAATACCGAGACGGCGCGGCGAGGCATGAAACTATTTTTAAAGACATCATCCAAATATGTTTTAATTACACAATTTCCTTTTTTGTGTTGTTTTTATAAATACAACAACGAGATAGCTATAAGATTTGACTAGTATAATCATTTAATTTTAAGCACAATTGATCAAAAATGCAATGTTGATCACCTCTGATATAAAAATTTTGACGCAAGTATTTGATAAGAATTCTTTTCAAATGCTGTATCGACCGAATTAATAGTGTACGATTACTATTCTATTTTTATTTGTCTACGCCGCAGAAACGTACCAAACGTGGTGCTACGAACTCTGATGGTCTCATGAGTGATAATTTAATTGGAGTCTAGTCTATAAATAACTAATACTTCTGTTCACTAAAGGGAAGATTCTGATTTATTTATATAGTTATTAACTTATTCTCGTAGTAGTATTGTACGAGCCAAGGCAGTACATTTTGCTCCCTTAGGCTTTCTTAGTTTTATAAGCGTGGCGATTACCTAAATCGTCGGAGTTACGCCCCGAGAGTACAGCCAGACGTAGGCACTCTATTCAACTGTTACGTTGCATTATTTCGTTACATAGCAATTAACATTTCATTATTTCGTCTATATTATATTGTTGTACGCGAGTGGTTTATATAGAGTAAAAATTAAATCCTCTAGGTATTACTTAAAACACTCCGATGACCCAGGAACCGTACAAGTATACTACTAATAAATAAGTACTTTACATTGTAGTCTGTGGTAGTACAGTAGTAGTAGTACACTTTTGGTGTAAAGTTGTAATTGTTATATTAATCATTTAATAAAATTGTTTAATATAAAAATACTTTAAAATAATTTAGATTTTTTGGGAAGTGGTTCCACTTCAGGCGGTAAAAATAATTTTCTTTCTCGTTGTCGGTTTTGCTAAAACTAAACTTATTTACGGTATAATTATCCTGGCGTTATTATAAGACACAATTTATTCATCTTTCGTTGCATAAAATCTCACAGTTGATATAGAAAGCCAATTTTGTCTCTGCACAAAGACACAATCAAACATTATGATTTAGCCTAACTTAAGACTAATAAGTAATTTAAAACTAACCTAATTTACTAAAAAGGATTTTAAGGAAAGTGTCCAATAACACGACTTACAGTCTCTACTAAGAAGAAGAAGAAGATACTGTGTTCTAGCGTACTATTTTTCCACTTACAACTACTTAGCACTCGTCGTGCACTCGCAATGGAAGTTAACATTTTAATTTTTAAATGTAAATAAATTTTCTAAAAAGTTGCATGCTGCAAATATATAGTCGCAATGCGCTTTTTGTTATTTACCATTATTTTGGAATGCAACTTTATTCAATATAGTGTATTAATTATTTTACTTCTTCCAATTGAATACTAGATGTCGATCAGAGTAAAAAGCAGCTGCGCCAAATTGAAATTGCACGAACTCATTAGAAGCCTTCGTTCAAGACAGGGACAAATAGATTGGCTTGTGGTCATGTTCTGGCGTAAAAGGTTCCATTTCCCGTTTGTGGTGACTAATTTAGTTAAATGTTTCTTAATTTTGATTGTGCATTTCAATAAAAATTTCTCAATTTCGACGTGCTCAATTTGTATATAATAACTATGATTTGATACGAAGCTTTTTTAAGCTAAAACAGTTTTACGAATTGTTGTCATTTGAATTTTAACTCGGTATTTTTGTCTGATATCGATAGGGTTAAATCTCTATATTGAATAGTATTTATTTATGCCTACACGCCATGCGTCACGGTTTGCATGTATAATGTATATAATATGTATGTAGTGTGGATTCAATTTCCGCACTTAGACCCTCATTTGGTCCGCTGTGCGAAAAGTTCTTGATCACTAAGCCAGCCTAGCTCCTTCCAAAAGTCCAGAAGTCTCTGGCCACTTCGTAGGTTTCACGGAGTGCCCTCCAAGGATTACTGTTGACTACGTGGGTTACTGATTCCTCTGCACTGAAACAGCCTCTGTACTGGGTATGTCTGTCTTGCCTAGGACAAAGACTCTCGCCAGGGTATAGCGTTAAATATAGTAGCTATTTTAACTCCAATTATTTTCTGTATTATATTATAATTTGGATCTTGTGTATTTCACATTATTATATTTATTGAAAGGTTGATCGGAAGAAAGAGATAAAAATAAAACAATTTATTAATTAAAGTCTAATTTGTCAGTAATACTTACTTGAAAAATCAGATATAAAGCAATATATTTGATAACTAATAAATTATTCATAATAATAGCCTTTATTTCTGTAAAATACTCATCCCAGTACATACAAATGTGAGTACTATAAACACTAATAATTAATCGGCAAGCCGGTTAATATCTATTTTACAGCTTGTCCTTGGACGTAGGCTTCTTCTAAGAGGCTCGGTGTCTAGCTTTACGTAGCCACATAGGGAACAACAGAATATAAAAGTTTAAATATACATACGAGATAGATAATTGACATATAGCGCCAAAATAATTATGAAAGTATCAAATAACTAAAGTTGAATTGGGCAAATACCTTGGACCTTGAAGATATTCAAAACAATTACTTTTTCAAATAATTTTCATCAATTTCAGAAAAGCCAAAATTGTTGAATGTAGATGCGTTATTTTATCAAACTTCCTGCATTTGCTAACAGTTAAGTTGTAGGTTATATTACAATTTGAACTAAATTTTGAAGTTGTTAATAAATGTATATCAAGAACAAAGGTTCGACCAGACAGAAATATACCTTCATAATATTAGTGACTCCGGATTTCCTAGAATTTAGAAACTGCTAATTAAAACAAAATCATGAAATATTACACAGCAACAAACAGTTGCTTTTGAAATTTAAACTTTATTGTAGTGGGGTAAGGTGTAGTTTTAAAAGTTAGAGGGTCTATAAATTAGATCTCACCTCGACTACAATTTGCCGCCTGAGTTATAACGTTCGGTTTAGTCTTTCAGTAAACGTTATTCAATATATATTTATTTATTTTCATAACATTTTTTTGTCAGATGTGTTATATGTACCAGTAGTACCATCCACTGTTTCAAATTGGCGTAATGAAGACCGTGGGACACTTTAGTATGAATTACTTAGACTTATCAGATATAATATAAACATGTAAGAAAAAAAAGTGCGCACCATCGAGCTGCTGCAAGTTTTATTTTAAATAAATTATATTAAGGAAATTGGGTTTTTTGTGACCACCGATGGCAAACAACATAATTGATTATCACAGCTTGATATTTGTAAAATGGTAATGCCATCAATGAGGTTGTTTGTATATACAGGTGTAGCGTAATAAATAAACAATATGTTACCTGTAGAGGGCGTTGTGGCGGTTCAGAAAATTATATAATTATAGGTATGTTTAATAAAGTATATCGGTGTTCGAGATAATCGACATTTTTCAAATTCAAAAAATCATGCCCATTTTCCAGTATTTTTATTGTCAAGACTCCAACAGCTGTGCTTCAGCAATATACTAACATAAACAACTAAGTATAAAACTGTCATTACATTTTTAAATAATCATAAAACAACTACACGGGAGAGTTCTGCCGATAGCCGTGCAGACTTTGAGTTGTTAATATTATTTTCGACTTTCCAGTACTTTACACCACATAATGGTAACTTTTAGGTATAAAGAGTCACTGGGTGGTCACGAAACGTTTTACTATACTTGACAGTCAGCCTGTTTGACAGTTGCATTTTTTGTAAAAAATATAACATTTTTTATATCAGCTCCACACTTGGTCCTTGTTCAATATTATTTAAGTAAGGTTCGCTATCAGCATGAGCACGCAAAGGTATCTTCACATAAATTCACGCTATAATCGTCCCTCGACCTGTCGTTTATTGAGGGATTGTGCCACGTCACGGACTTGTATGGCCTAACTTATAGGCTCTAGCAGGTTGTAATTAATTTAAAAAATCTGTGGCGCTATAACCTCTTTAGGTCTGGGCCTCAGATTTCTGAGTCTGTTTCATGATCATTTTTAATCTAATAGGCAAGTAGGTCATCAGCCGCCAGTGCGGTTGTAATTAATTACTTCTTACAATATATTAAAGTTACTTAAAGCATAAGCCTTAAAGAAACTTATAAATCCTTAAAACTGCTTGCAACCATCACCTCTTATCATAAATGAAACGAAGAATCACTGATAATGGATAGTTATGAAAATGTATCAGAAACACACATAATATTATGGTTGACGTATAATAAATATCGTAAAATGCAAGTTTTGTATGGCTCATTATGGACCAGTTTAATAAAACAACGGCTAATTTATAACCATCTTGTATTTATAAGATCTTCTACTCAATTTGTCTCGTCTCGATGTCAAGGATAATCTTTTATATTCTTTTCTTAATGAAATATCATCACCTGCTAGGATATAGATTCTTCTTTTGTTAGTAATACAATACTCTGCGGTAATATTTTTTTATGCCAGGCTTTTAATTAATTTAATACAGCATATGATTTAAATAGTTTCTTTAATTTCTTATAAAAATTACCTTAACAACGGAAAAACAACAACAACTGTTTGAAAAAATATAAATAGCTAATGTAAAATCGAAAACATAAAAAGTTAATATCAATTAAAGTTAAATGTTTCTGTCCATCAAAACTAATTACTTACTTTAGTTTTAATTCGTTGATAACCATACCAATGCTATATAAATTGTATTTTTTCACCATCAATCGAACTGGGAATCTCCGAGTTACTTCACGGAAGTCCAAAGCTTATGCCTTGCGGTAAAATAAATTTCACAGAAGTACGGCTCGTCAGTGCGTGCGTTACGTGAATGGGCTTACGATGAGTTTTTTTAACGTTGAAAGGTGTTAAATGTATGAAAATTTTAAAGATGAGTCACGCCACGTCGGAAATCCGTAAAACGATGAAGTTTCTGCTGTTTACAATGCACATTTATATATTTTACCTACCCAGTGACAGACTTATGTACGTTTTTGCCTTAGTATATTATATAAAATACTATTTTGTATAAGTAGGGTTAAGGCACCTGGTAGATTGTACCGGTGACCCCAGAGCGGGTGCTTTCATCGCTCAACGAATAAGTATCGCAATGCAGCGAGGAAATGCGTTAAACTATATAATTTTTTTTTTAAGTACTAATTTTTAACTATTTTTATTATTATCTACTATTAAGGTTAAGAAAATTGTAAATACTGTATATTTGATTGTTATGATTAGTATCAAAGAAAATGGTTTAAAAATTACTTGTTTAAACGTACATTCAACTTTCTATTATATATTTAAATCATATTATGTAGTTATGGTAAATCACGCAAAACTAACATTTATAATTTTAAAAAAATAAAGGCCGTTATCATTTAGTCTAAGTCCTTTAAATGACTTAAGTTATAAGTATTCAATTTATCCTGAAATTTGTGTGATCTAAGAATGATTTTAAAATGAAGTCTTATTTTACATTTAAAGCTCCATAGGATTTATATTCTGCGGGCACTCCAGGGTACCCGAGAGGGCCATAAATAACCACAGCCTCCCTCCTTCCCTCCGTAAGGTTGGAGGGGAAGATAAAAGAACCCTCATATATCTTTTCAAAGTGCGGATGGTTTGAGAATTTTAATTTTGTCGGAAAAAGGCTGGTATGTTTTATGTATGGGAGGAATTCGTATTATTCGTATTATTAATTGTCTTACGGAATTCAGTTTAAATTAAAACGAATTAATACGATACATGTCGAGACACTTGCATTGTAGATTTTTCGCTCAAAATTTTGTTTATGTAACAAACAACAATCTCTCTGGGCCTCTGATTTCTGTATCTGTTTCATGATCATTTGTCAATCTTATAGGCATGTAGGTAATCAGCCGGTTTCCTCTCGATGTTTTCCTTCACTGTTCTAGCGAATGTTAAATGAACATAATATAAATAAAGTTCATTGTTGCACAGCCGGCGATCGAACCTAAGACCTCAGGGATGTTGCACGCTGGAGCGACTAAGCCAACACTGCTCTGTACACTAGTATTAAAACGACAAGTGTTTAAGCGACTTTAACTCAGCAGTCATGTGCTTAAGGGCTGTACCATGATTTCTCTATATTAGAAACTAGCGTGTACCACAGTTATAAACATATATATTATACTATATTTTGGAAGTAATTTATTCTTATTTTATGCAGGGATGATATAGCATTCATATTATGAAATAACAACAAACAATCATTTATCTTAAAATAAATTAATGAATATTCAAAAATCGGCGACTTGTGTCACGCGCCTTGCTTATTTAATAAACTGATGCTATTTTAGGCCAAGAACATTCAAGGATTATTATTAATATACCGTTATGTTTTTACATATAAAATGTGTATATGGTTAATAAAACAGCCTGTAAGTACGACGAACAACCCCTTCTCTTAAAGAACTGACAGGCGTACAGGTATTACTTGTTACATTTCGTATTTACAAAGGCTGTCGCCTGAGGGAGCTTTAGTCAATACAGCCCTCTTTATTTGGTTTAAACAAACACATTTTAATGAAGTCTACTTCTAGAACCTTCTTTTAATTACGTAATTTATGACTACAGCTACAAAACATATATTATATGACACTATGTATTCAATAACAATCATAATTTATATATTACATTTAATACAATCTTAAATCTAAATATTAAATAGATACTTGATTGAATCTTTATGTACGTGCCCTTTACTTGCCTGTATATACCGAGAGATCCAACACGGCTGTGGGTGCGTGCATGTTGCACCGCGCTATATTCCATAAATTGTTACGCATGGCTATAAGAATATTTAATCATCTTCCTAGAAGTTATAGTTCACTGCCGTACCTATTACACGGCTTTCAAGGGGAAGGTTTGACAACAATTAATGATAAATAGCTTGACTTATTATTATAACGATGTTCTTATTATATGACTAATTGAAAAATAATGTGACATTTGCATGCCTATTTTTGTGCGGCTGACTGTGCGGATTTTTATAATAGATCAATATAAATGTAACACTTTCTTGCAAATAAATGATTTATTATTATTATTTAATAAAATAAATGTTTTGTCTTTTCATTCAACTTAATAAGGTTGGTCCCTGTGGCATACTTTTGATAAAAAATAAATACTTGTAAAATAAAACTTGTTCACTTCAAAAATTATATTTTGTTTACAATAGTTTCCGTAGATCACATAGATGATTTAAAGCGTTTAAAATGTTTTGAAACACATATTTTAGACCATTGATGAAATAGAACAAAGTGCCAAACAAATAATTAGAACACGCAATTGTCCTAAGCACTGGTCCTTGAAATAATAAAAACAATCCACTCTAAAAACAGGACGACCGAAAAGGTTAAAAAGTTGTCCTTATTTGAATTTTCATTAAAACTTTCTCCCGTCATGAACAAAGAACATTTATATTAAAAAAGTCCAGCGGCGGCCAGATAAATATCAGTAGTCTCGAGAGTGGTCCCGAAAATTTTACTTCGCCTTTTGCCAAAGATTATGTATCTCAGTAGATATTATCAGTTAAGAATGTCGAACCAATTCGCTCAACTCAACTGAGCGTTTACTAAGGAAGTTTTTCCGCGCACCACCACTATGTAGAACCAGCTGGCCACTGAAGTATTTCCGAACCAATACGACTTAGGGTCCTTCAAGAAAAGAGCGTATAACTCTTAAAAGGCCGGTAACGCACTTGCGAGCCTGGCCCATTTTCCACATATAAAAAAAATATCCAAAGTATCGTTTCTATCACACGACGTTTATAAAAATATAGTTGATGAATTATTTAAGGCAACACTTTCTATTTGTGCGGATGTATTGTTTTGTTTGATATAACTAATAATATTTTTATTACTATTTTTAGATTTTAGTAGTACATACATATAATTTTATTTTTTTATTAATTTTTATGCACTTGTACTCTTGCCCTCAGTTTGTGTTTTTTTTCTTTATTGTTTGATACTAGGGTTACTTGGAAGAAATCGCATGTTAGCGATAAGGCCACCCGTTGCCTGATAACTTGTAACCTGTTCTTATATGAATGCATAAATAAATAATAAACTACATCTATTTTGATATTTATGAAGTGTGTAACAATAAAACATTGGTTGGTTAGTTTTTGGTTTTATCCAAAAGTTCGAGAAGAAATCTATTTAATTTTTATTGCCAGACAAGAGATATAAACTAACTATACCTCAATCATGTAATTGACAGTGCGCGTACGTTTCTATTACAAAAATATTTTACGTAGATTTATTTTATTTAGAGCTGGTATATATCTATTATACTTTATCTTTGACAAACTCAATACAACCGAGAACCCGCAAGACCCATACGGCCGGTAAACTTTTAAGCCTCCTTTATATTCCTATTTACTATACTTTGTATATAAAGTAGGTATATTATATTTAAAAAATATATAGGATATTTTTTTTATTTTTTTTAATCTTTGCTGTGATGAAGTCTTAAGTCACAGTAGAGCGTAATTTTATATTAAGTATGGAAATGTTCTGTGCCAAACATGAATTCGGAGACCACTAACGATTGTTGCGGATTTGGAACGCATAATCTCAGGGTTGAGAATTGCATCCTGTTACCTTCAGACTAATAATTTAAATAATAAATAGCAAAGTACAGACTCATCATCCCCCCTCCGGTCGATGTTCCAACTTCTTTTGTCTTATTAAAATATTTTACGCTATTTTATTTTAAATAAGGAGACATTGGGATAGAAATAAAATAACAAATACAACATATAACAATAACCAGCCACAAACAGTAGTTAAAGATATCTTTGAGTAGAGTACAGTCTATGTCGAATATATAGATAATAGAATATAACAAAGAGTACATAAATTAATAATAGCCACTTCAAACGATGACATTAAATTTTGTTTGAGTAAATTTTTTTATGTAACAGACAGGATCCTTGGACTCTCACATTGCCAAGTGCGCTGTTTTCTTTAAGGACCCTAGTGGAATTGCTTCGGAAATAATTCAGTGGTCAGCTGGTTCCACATTTCGGTGGCGCATGGCAAAAACTGCTTTAAGAAATTGGCAATGCAGTCGAATTGTAAACGACAGTGCGCGTATCTATTATTCTATTAATATTTTACGTAGATGTTCTATATGTAGAGCTGGTATCTGTACTACAATTTACTATATTTATCTATATAACTTTTATATTTTTAATATACTAATAAATATTTTTATATATTTTTTATTTTAAAGCATAATATAATCTAAATTCATGGTACGTTGGAAAAACACTGTGGTTCTAAAAACGCATCTTAGCTATGACGTATCCCAAACACTGATTTATATTAATTATAAAATAATTTTAGCTTTCCATACAATACCAATCATAACTTATATATGTTAAGTTTTATGTTAATAATGTCTTATGTCCTTCTCATTCTAATAGTTAGCGTTTTTCTAAAACAGCACACTTGGTGCGCGTAATTTACGTAAGTAACCGTTAACTAAATTCAGTGTTGCTGAGAACTTTTGTACAATTACTGCGCCTCGCTACTTCTCTATAGTAGAGATGGCAAAAATGTATCTAAAATATACTAATGATTATTTTAGATATTGTATATTAAATAAAATAATAAAAAATATTTTTTTCAACAAACAAATGTACCGTATTTACAATATTCTTAACTTAAATAATTATAATAAAATATTGGATAAAGAGAAATATGTGATAAGTGGAAGGCCTATACGGGATAATGTAAGAAATACCGATTAACTTATTTGTTTAAATATATCTAAATAATGAAGACTTTAATTACATCACAGATAATATCACAAAACAGTAAATAAATAAAATAAAATAAAATGTGTAAATGGGCTTACTGCCAATAGCAACTTATTTACTCCCCAAGAACTTAATGCTACACTAAATATAAACAAGCGTAGTGTATGAAAACAAAACTAATCGCTTCGTTAAAAGTATTGAATATTTTTTATTGTTTTGTTCCCTTTAGTTAATATTTCAACCCTTTTGTAAGTAAATATTATGTATTCCATTTCTGGCTTTATTTTTAGTGTAATGTTTGTAATCTTAATACATATATATAAATTACGTGTCACGTTGTTTGTCCGCTATGGACTCCTAAACTACCGAACCGATATCAATCAAATTTGCACACCGTGTGTAGTTTGATCCAACTTAAAAGATAGGATAGCTTACATCTCAATTTATACCCGCATTATTATTTTATTGTAAAATATTTATTTATTATTTGATAGTCACAATTCTAACAGATGGCGCTGTGTTGAAAGTACCAACGTTTCACATAAGCTACAATTTAATGGCATAACCACCAATAAAGCATAGTGGTCCCCATGACTGGTGTTCTCCTACCGTTTCCCTTGAATAGTTTACTACTATGTCATATAACAAAAACCTTAGCCACAGCAACGCTTGGCCGGTCTGCTAGTTATATATAATTTTTGTTAGCTGTAGGATAACGAAATAAATAAATAAATAAAACTTTATTGGTACAAACTTCTTAGTTAACTGTTGTAATAATATGTAGTCTACAGGAATTCTACAACCATTCCGAATGGCAATTCCCGAGGAAGGTTTATAATAATTTCAAGCAAATTGCCTGAAATGTAACTAATATCCTTGAAGAGGTCACAAAAGCTAAAACCACGTGCGCAACGCTGCGGGCTAAAGCTTTTTATTACGTTATAATGTCTTCATTACATTCCTAATTAAACATTTTTGTAAACGCTACCACGACTAAATTATAGTCACTAAAGGATAGTGCTGTCTAACTTTGCACTTTGCTCATATTTTCTACGTAATGGATATATATGGGTGGTTTCAACTTCCAGACTCCAGTGGACGCAACTTGTTAATTGTGAGTGCGTTACGTCTGGAACTCCAGAATTCACCACTTTGAGTTTGCTAGTTTTGAGCTCGTAGAGCCAAATTGGATTTGTTGTTTGTTGCGATGTGCTTTTTGAATTTAGAATTATAATTTCAACTTTGAACTCCATTTCAATAGGTTTTAGTGTGACCAACAAATTATTGATTTCCGTTTTGTAAAAGATGATAAATACATTTAAGTTTTTATTATTTTATTAATAATTTATTAGACTACTCTGTTGTATAATAATTAATAATAACTAAGCCACAATCGACACACTTAAAATTTTATACAATTTTTTTTTTGCCAAAGCCGTCTTATATGCTTCCTCCAACTGACTACATCTCTCTATCTTTGTCGGGCTTGAATTCGTGTATGCGGTGATGTTAGCTATTTCGACAATGTATTTGCGTGTCGTTCCCACGAGAATGTGAGTTCTCCTATTTCACCATGGTGCTGATCAACATCAACAAATCTTTGTTTTTAATTTATTTTATTATTATTAATTACTTAAGACGTCATGTGGAACATGGTGTAATGGTTGCAGCTCCTTACAAACATTTGTGTAAAAAAAAAACTTGGCGATGAAAAAGAGTGGCGGAGAATTTGGTTATAGGTTATATATTTATTTTTTGACGACTTGACGTTCATAAGTGTACATTTTGTTATCTATATGAATAAATGATTTTTGAATTTGAATTAAAACACCGATATTTTGTATAAAAAGACTTTTCGATGGTATTTCTACCTTTTTATTCCTGGAGATAAAATATTTTAAGTCTGTTTCATGAATCAGTGACATACGAGGCTCAAAAACAAGCAGGATTAATTTTAATTGGGTAAAATTTTAGGGTTTAACTGTTAAACTTTCCTCCAGTTTCTGACCTCTACCAAATATAGCATTAATTAATAAGGAATATTTTGAGAATGTGTTATTAAAATTACCACAGAATGACTCATGTTAGGTCAAATAGGAAATCAATCGATCCCTTAAGGGTCTTACCATCAGGTGCAGAGGCTTGCCGAAGACACGGCTGAGTGGAGGAGGTTGTGCGGCGCCACTTACACGACTTTCAGAAATGAAGAGTGCCACTGAAGAGAAGATAGGAATGTATAAGACCAAAATTGGCTTACATTTTGAACACAAATCTAACTAGATGCTAATCTAGTGATGGTGTAAATCTTTGACGAATATACGTATACTTGTAAAACGAGGTGATTTAGAGCACCGTGAAGGATACCAGACACTCGCATTCCTAAAGACTTCTGTCAGTTTTGTTATATACAATCGTGTATATAACAAAACTGACATATTAAAAATGAAAAAAAATAAATAAAATATTAATGCTGCTGTTCTAAAAAGCTTTAATCTAAGTATACATTTCATAATAAGTAAGAACATTGCATATAAAGAGAATTATTAATTTCAGAGCTCATGTGACGCCATCTAGTGGAATGGGCGTGTACTTAACGACCGCACTCGGGAAGGGCTCAACAAACTCCACGATTAATTTCCTAAGGGAACTCTATACCCACCTCGTACCACGTATTCTATTTTTTTGTTTTCGTATCGTTTATAAGGCGTTTATTTATTCAGACAAAAATAGAAGGCTTTTCATATTTGTGAAATTTCGTAGTTTAAACATATGATTAATTAATTAGTGATCATGTTTGAATTAATATTCTGTTCTGTTCGAGCTCAGTATTTAAACTAATTTACTCCATTAGAGCATTTTGCTTCTTGTTTGTTATAAGCAGATTAGCTTTTACTTTTGTAATTTTTTTTAGAATTTAGTTTGGTAATGTATACCTAATTATAATGTTACATGCAATTGCATTGTTTGTTAATTTAGCTATGCACTTCTTCTCACTATAGCCTTAGAAAGCATTTCTTTGTTTGTTTTCCTTATTAGGGTTGCCTAAAAAAATCCTGTTTTTATATGTACGTTTAAGGTAACGAAGTATAAATAAATAATAATTTTCACTGAGCTTCTTCCTTGATAAAGGGGCTGCCTATTTTATTTGCACGAAATAATTAGTTTCTAGTTAGATCCATAAGTCATTACAGTGAAAGTTAGAATATCAAGCAATACAAATACGCTTCCAAATTAAAACTACACCCTCTGTCTTCTTTGCCGATGAGTAGGGATGCCTTCAAATTTAATGACGTGGAATAAGTGATACATGTATCTTATGTTCCATAATAAACATATTTTTTTTTTTTTTTTTTAGTTGATATACCACAATATAACATTATTTACAGGAATATAACTATAACGGCGTGTCACGTGTCAACGTCAATACGGTATTTACACAGGGGACTGGGGAGTCACACTAAGCGCTAATTCATAAGTCTGATCATACCCTTTAACCATATTGCAGGAGTGTTACTAGCGGCACCTATTAAATTATAATGTGAAAGATATGCCTGGTTTGATCTGAGTAAATTATACTATTGTATTCATACGTTACATGTTCATAAAAATGTTGATATTAGTAAAAATTATCCATTAAAGCGTTTATTCATATAATATATAAATTCTATTAATTAGGCACTTATTATTAAATCTTTATTATTAAAACCAAGTTACTACTCGCTATCGGGCTGTAGGTATAAAATCGTGAGGTATTTTAATAAGAATAACAGTCACACGCTGAAGCGGTCAACACTGCTAATAATGGTAAATCTGCAATTTTATTATTATATATTTTATTTCTGTCCCCGTACTCGGTAAAACTAATATCTATGCCATGACTATATAACTAATATTAATATTTAGTAGTTGGCTGGCATTGGCATTCGTTATCAAAAAACCTCAAATTACGCCATCTAGCGAGAAAACCCGTTCGAAGTAGTTATTTCAATATCCGTAGCGTGTCATAAATTTCGTGTCACCAAAAACCCAGTAATCGGAATGGCTAGGGCTAATGGCACATCCAATGGTAGCTGTGGTAAAGCTTTAAAATTCAATCTTCAATCTTATAGGTAATATATAAATTATTTGTAAAAAAAACAACGCTACGAACGACGATAATACGACAGTTTTATCGCTGGTTATCGTGGTACGGGGACCGGCTCACGCTTATCTTCACGCTCGCATGACTATCCTATGGTAATGTAATGAAAAATTACGTTCATCTGATACGTTCTCGGAGCTTTTTGTTCCTAACGTGCTTAATACACCCCTGTATTATGTAATCCTATTTCATTATTTAATTGACGCTGAATTTATTATCCGTCTCTATCGAATAACTGTAATTACGCGTGTGTCGTAATTAACATCAACTTTAAATTAGAAAGAAGTGTTTCAGTTTTATCACACAATCTCTTTTGTTACTCTTACAATGATTATTATGACGCATAAGGCAGTTTTTGACGCGCACCAACGCTATGTGGAACCAGCTGCCCACTGAAGTATGTCCCAACCAATTAGAATTAGGGTTCGTCAAGAAAATTGCATATCGATTCTTAAAAGGCCGTAAACGCACTCGCGAGCCCTCTGGCATTGAGAGTGTCCATGAGCGGTGCTATCATTTATCATCAGATGAGCCTCCTGCTCGTTTGCTTCAATATAAAAAAAATATTCATAGTTTAAAATTGAAGTTTTCCCAAATTGTATCTAGGTTCTCTAGGTAGGTATGTTAATGCACCTTTGACAATATCTGTACTTGACGAAATCGTTTCTATCATGGAGCACAGTTTAAATATCGGACACATTAACCAATGTTAACACCGTTTTGGAGATAAAAGAAGAGAGAATAAAGAGTATTTCTTTCAAGTTGTAACAGAACTATGAATATCCAAATAAAGAAGCCCTCTAAATTTAGACATAATATTAAAACTATAATCAACATATTATACCTCGCTAAATTATTATTCAAAGTTAAACCTATTATACTAATTAAAATAAAGTTAAAATATTCAAAGATGGCAATCAATTCCTTGTGTTTCCGTTAAACGTAAAAAAACGCCTCATTTATTCGCTTTCGTTATACGCTTTCATATAAGTAAAACTAGTTTACAAAATACTATTTTTATTATTTTAATGACTACGTATTATTAATGGGTTTAATATTCTTATTCTACTTAAACGTCTTTAATAAAACAATAATTACTAACACATGTCTTAATGGTTAAGCGTGCGTCTATACTTTGTGACTGCGCGTTCAAATCCCGTAAAATCAATTAATTTATCTTTCTTTTTTTGGTTTTTGAGCGTCAGGTTTAGAAGGCTGATCACCTAAGTCGAAAAACAGTGTTGAAATGCCACTGGATTATTAGTGTATACAAAAAAAATGGCATGAAAGATTCTTATCACATTTATCAGTCTGTCGTTACCCTAACGAAACTCGTTATCACCTAACGTTATTTCACCACCGGCGTCCTTAGCCTAATGCGTTTCAACCCTTCGAGATCGTGGACTACTTTCATCCCCACCCCACCCCATTAAAGGGTGGTTTTTAATACCTTCTCCCCATTCCATTAAAAGACGGTTTCACCTCTAATTATTCAAGGCAAAGTGAACCTTATTTATTCATATTAAATATCAATTTGTTGAAAATCAGTTTGTGTAATACAAATACTGAACGTTCTTTGGAGAACTTCGGCAATAGTATTGATGCAAATAAATTAGGCTTTATATTGATTGTGATAAGATTGAATTTAGTGATTGAACAGATTTGTCCAATTCTCTTTCGCAGAATGGAGGTGCAATAATTTAAGCTAAGGGTGGTAAGGGGTGTTCTTTTTGGAGTTTGTGCGAGTGAGACGTGCGTAGGATGGGTGCGGGTTAAACGCGTTGCAGGGACGCACTCATTGCTTTGTTATTGTTATAAATATGAATTAATAACTTGACCCTTATACAAATAAATGTCTAAGAAGTTACAGCATAGTTTCGTTACATAGGTTTTACATACTAAATTACCTCTGTGTAAGTTTAAATATTTCTTTTATAGAATAGTGAGCAAACGGGCCCGTCTAATGTTGAGTGATATCACCGGACGCTTATGTACACAATGCTCTCACTTTGGTATCATAGTTTTATGTTGAATTTACCTTTAATAAATAACTTCAATTGGTTATGTTGATGTGATCTGAAATAAAGGAAAGACAACGTTAAATCTAATTAAAGTAATAATTAAGAAATTAAATCGTCAAAAAAGCTTTTTGTTATCATTAACGAAAGTAATCTGCCAACACTATATTATAGTGGCTTAAAGGTCAGACAATATTATTATAAATCAATTAAT
The DNA here is from genome assembly GCA_905332375.1 of Pieris macdunnoughi. NCBI lineage: Eukaryota > Metazoa > Arthropoda > Insecta > Lepidoptera > Pieridae > Pieris > Pieris macdunnoughi. Next base: position 9,795,557 of record CAJOBZ010000005.1, read on the forward strand.
AATACGTGGAAAAACGAAAGTATCAGTTGCCATGGCAATCATAGTTAGCAAAGCAAATGAAGCGTTTGCATGCATTTCTGAATTAAGGTGGTAAACTTAACGTCGATTACAGATGATAGTGCAAACATATTTTTGTCAATTTTTAATTCTTAAAATAAAATAAAAAAGAAAAAAAACTAAATTCGCCCCTGTGCCCATCAACAGTAGAATAGGCCGACTCTGCGAACGCTAAAAACATTCCCCTCACCTCTCACTCCGATTTTTAAGCCTACTCCCTCCACCCTCTAACTCCCGGGTTAGCCAGAGGTACATTTATGCGCAATAAATTTTGACCGCCAACATCAGAACAAAATGGCCACACAACACGCAATGCGTGCAATGAAAAATCAACCCTAAATTTACCGGTTCACTGACTATATTTCCATGCAAATAAGTCGCGCTATGTAAAAGAATTGTTTTTGCGATAGCGACTCGGCAAAAATTATCCTTCCGCCGTTTGCAATACGAGTGATTATTGCGTATTTTCTATTAATGCATAAAAGAAGGCAGCAGTTGCGGACAAGCAGAGGTAAATAGGCTATTGTCTGGTTCTCATTTGTCTTGATAGTGTGGTCGACGACTGGAACATTACCTTTGAGTCGTAGAAAGGTTATTACGGTATTGACATTTGACAAATTATATCCATGACAGTTAGGATATTACAGCCTGTACAGTACGTTGTTAATATGGCATTTTTAGTTTTAATACCCAAAGATAAAACCAAAAATTCCACATTGCGAGATATTAAATTCAATCCACAGGGAATTGAAGCCACAGTTCGTTAATTTTCTCAAGAAAATGTCTCATGAAATTTTGAATTAATACGGCTCGTACAGTGTTGAAACGAGGCAAAAGGGATCAAACTATCAGAACACTCTCCGTAGTACACTTAGTCGAATACGCATAGAAACGCGATTTCTTTGCGTAGGAGAGCTGAGAAAAAACCCAGAATTTTGGAAGCCAGTTTGGCTTTTCAATATAGTGACATTGATAACATCTAATACGAAATCCAAGCATTTCCGTATATTCAAAAGAACTGGGGCTGATCCAACAGACTGGTTAATAATAATATAAATGTACATAAAATGACCCTCGACGGACGCTATCAAAGAATGTTAGTTAAATAATTACGGATAATAACCAATATTTCCTGTAGTCGAATAAATAGTTAAACATTATCTACGTTCCCAAGAGTGGAACCGAAAATGTGTTTTGAATCGATTTTATTTGAGCTATAATGTTACTATCCGTATTTGTTCGTCCAGTTTAGGTCCCTGTCTATTTATTTATTCAATTCGATTCGAGAGGTAACAAGTTTACACTTTTTACTGAAGTGTGTGTGTAGCAAACAGCGGTGTACTTTGACAACCAGATATGTTTAGGCCGAAATAGAATTTTAATTACGAACTTTTTAAACTTTTTTGAACACATAGCCTTTGTTCTTTTAGTTAAGTCTCACATATAAGAAAGGTTTGGTGCTTGCGCTATACAAAAATGCGGTTTATAGGATTGTAATTAAAAACTTATAACCAACTACACGATATCATAGATCGGTTGCATCTGCAAATAAATGTATCTAAATATTAGTTTTACATACGCTTCACAAATATGTTGCTAAATAAACGAGAATTTTCACAAACAAAGCAAAAAGCTATTGCTATAGGAACAGGGAGAGGAGCTCATCACGATAAATAGAAATGTCATGATGATGGATTACAGCTCGAGGCAGCCAGCGACAATTTAATTTGATCGGATTATACCCCTTGGTAACTGGTATGGTAACTCGTTAGTGCTCAAAATCGGTCGGGTTATACTACATTATATAGAGTTTTGTACTTAGACAAGTTGGGTTCTTTGAGAAGATACTTGGAAATAGTGCTTCAAATTAAAAATTTCCAACGATTCCCTTTAAACTTATTGGGACTTATTGATGTGAAAATAATTGATAATAATTAATTTTATGTTATTTATCAATTTTCGTAACAACAAACATAATAGAATTAATATATCCTATAATAGAATTACAATATGTACGACGTACGTATTTTTTTTATTCAATTTAAATTCTTTAAAGTCATCAGTATTTCTTGTATAGAAAATGCTTATACAACCTTTATTTTCTCGGATTCGAACTCGGGTTGTCAAAGCGTGGTACTTCTACGGAAGCCGGCTAAAGTGTTTTTAGGACAGGACGCATTTACTAAGGCTAGTTTAATCTCAAAAAACATTACAATATTTTTTCTTATTTATTACCTAAACTAATTTATGTTCCTATGTGTGCAGAGCGGGTGTTCAGACACTGCACCAGTGCAGTGCACTGCACCAGCAATGCACCAGTGCAGTGCCTGAACCTCTGCACACATACGAACTGCCACCAAGTACCCTTAGTACTCAGACAATATGGCTGATGAAGTTTCTTAAAGATATTCGGTAAATGCTAAATCTTAGCAGTATTCTAATTATATACCTACATACATATAGTATTTATTTATTGAAGTTCACCACATCTACATAATGCTATATCTACAGTATATGTTTTCTAAAATATTTGACATCTACATTAAACATAAATGATACAAAAAAATGTAAAAATAAAGATTCTATAAAAATTACCAGTAAACAGCAAGCAAACCACCGATAAGTACGAGATAGGTTAACAATGTATTTCTTAAAATTGATCAGCCCAATACCAGCTCCGGATAAATACTGTTTATTACGTTATATTAGTCCTTTTTTATTATAGTATTTAATAAAAAAGGACATGAGAATACCTATTTATCTAAACAAAGCGAGGGCCATTCAATATTACAGCATAACATTAAACAATTTAGCAAACTACGAAAAAGAGAAAAAAGTAATGACTGCGCAAAAAACAAAATGGAAGGCCGGCTTAGGTATTTGGTTGCCTCAAATACGCATGTGCGTTTCCCGCCCGCGTAGGAAGGTGGGGTAGGCATAGGTATATTTTCTTGTCTTCCCTTTGATATAAATAATTTTGGTTTTTCAACTTTATCACGGTTACACAGGAAGGGAGGGTTGTTTGAGGAATTAATTAGGGATGCTTTAATTTCCCCGCCGCATTAGGCGTTCGTATATACATATAAAAACATAGAAATTGGGTTTTTGTTTAGAGTTAGCTTGGAAATGAATTCTTAATGAGAGCGGAGCGCGTGTGGAATTGAAAACGCTTTCTTTGTTGGCTTGATTAAAATTTTGGGAATTAGGCCCTCTACACTGAAAATATAAATTGAATCTACATAATACTATTATGATTTGTTGTTGTAAGTTCAAATTATAGTATATAGAAGAAAAATATATATATACCTACTACAGGTTTGCGTGTTTATCGGAATTACGATTTATTACGAAAAACGGTCTTTTGCAATTTAATTGAAGTAATATCAATAATGACTTAAATTAGACATTGAATATAATACGAGATAACTTTAAATACTCAGTAATTTTTTAATTTAAATGTTTGTGTGCGCAAGGTGTCTATTGTCTAAGTAGCTATGTCAGAATTAGGTAATTTTAAATATGTACCGTGTGTCATTTATTAATTTAAATGTTTATGTGCAAGGAGTCTAAGTAGTTATGTCAGAATTAGACAATTTTAAATATGTACCGTCAGTCATTTATTAATTTAAATGTTTAGTTGCAAGGAGTCTAACTAGTTATGTCAGAATTAGACAATTTTAAATATGTACCGTCTGTCATTTATTAATTTAAATGTTTAGGTGCAAGGAGTCTAACTAGTTATGTCAGAATTAGATAATTTTAAATATGTACCGTCTGTCATTTATTAATTTAAATGTTTAGGTGCAAGGAGTCTAAGTAGTTATGTCAGAATTAGACAATTTTAAATATGTACCGTCTGTCATTTATTAATTGAAATATTGAGGTGTGTTTTACTAACTATTAAGTTATGCCAGATCAATTTGGCCTAGTCAGTAGTAGTAATATAATAGGTCCTATGTTGAGAAATTCGAAGCAAAGCTATAAACAATCTGTATTTCAGATGAAATTTATGGTCTTTTCACTCGTAACTTCACAAATAAAACCTTCGTCAAAGATAATATTTTATTAAATATTAAGGGATAGAGCTTGCAGAGCCATTGAGGCTTTCAAAAAAGAGTTCGTTATCAAAATATTCCGTGAAGCTCTAAAGCCCAATTATTCACTTTGACGTTGGTCGTAGATAATCATCTGTCACATGGACCTGGCGAAATTACGTGTCCAATTTGCCATGACCTGCCTGATGTCTTTTCCCTTCGATTTCGAGGTTGATTCGTGTGGAGATCGAAACGGTGATAGGCCAACGTACACTGGTTACAATGGAACGAAAGACTACGAAATATTTGAGCTGGGTCCTGTTTGTTGTGCGTAACATAAGATTGTTTGAGTGACACTTTTTGGATGCTGGAGATAAAACGGATCACGCGAGACAGGTGGTATTTTTTAATGACAATTATAATCCTGACGTCAATTCATTTGAACCAGTAAATTTCTGACCCTGAAAACAATGAACTGTCAGCACTTGCGAAATACAAATGAAACAAATCCAGAAGCTATGGTTTTGGGCTCAGATATCCTTGATTCTTTCTGTATGATGTCACGACTGAACTGCTAAATTGTTTTTTTTAATGATTTTTAGAGATAGATTACGATACCTGCTCCGACATTCAATAGCGATAATAATTGCGACATCAATATTGAATTTTGTGCCGCCCCATTCATCAGCGTATTGAGGGAACTTTTTAAAGGCCGGCAAATCTGGATGCGTGCTAAATGGGTGTTCATGGGCTGCCCTTTTTAGGTGTCTCGTAGGCTCGTTTGCTATGCTATAAAAAAAAAAAAATCGGGAACCGTAATGCTATCGTATCGGAAGTTACAGAGTATGGGCGCTGGACACTTTGCGTCATCATGAAAACACATGAAAGGTGAAACATCGGTTGAAAAAAATCTGAAAGTTTAAACAAACGAATTTATAACCTCATTCGGTATTTTTGAAGTAGGCTGACGCAAAATATAGCAAAAAAATAAAACTTTTTTTTAATACATTGTCTCTTCACCGACACATAGAACATCCGTGGGTCAGTCCGTGAGGTGCCCTAGCCACTAAAACCCTACAGCCCCATCTGCTTGCTGTGGACGCGAGGTACGGTAACAGTTTCCCTTAATCCGTGTCCCCGTCAAAAGCGTCTGCTGCACTATTGCGAGCCCAACTTCCGAGTTGCCCGATCCGATGCGAAGGTCACAGTGGAGTACGTGCTTAATCGCGTGGTCATCTACCAGCTTTAGGGTCGGCGTCTGGGAGAACATTACGATCTAACCCAAATTAATATGTAATTTGAGTCTTAACTAATTTACTAACAAGGATATTTAACATAAGAAAGCGTCTGTCACTTTGTTCTTGTGTTATATTTTTTCACTTACGACTGTTTAGCATTTAACTATTTAAAATGGAAGAATAAAAAAATAAACGCAAATTAATCTCATTAACGATAAAAGGTTAAATACAAAAATCAAAGGTGATAATGTGACGTAAATAGCAATGGAAGCATATCCTTGAGTAAACTGGAAACAATCCAACCCCACCTTAAGCTATATAAAGGGATATTTACACATTTGGTAAAGCAATATTTCCAATTTTTGTTTTAATTATTATTAAAAAATCAATATTTTAACTAGCTACGAAGATAAAGAGAGGTGTTGTGCATTTAACATTTAAAAAAACAGTTAATATTATTATTGCTGTTAATTTAAGAATTCACAATAGTAAAAAAAACAGTGGCACTACAACCTTTTCTGTCTGGGCCTCTGATTTCTATATCCATTTTGTAAGTTCTCTAATAGGCGAATAGGCATTAGATTTCTGTGCCTGACACACCCCGTTCAGAGGAAACCAGGAAAAAAGTCGACGGCGTGTGTCAGGCACTTGAGGCTATAATCGCCTACTTGCCTATTAGATTTAAAAATGGTCATGAAACAGATTCAGAAATCTGAGGCCAAGACGTAAAGAGGTTGTAGCGCTACTGATTTTTTTCTTCTGAGCTAGAACGAATAGCCATTATTGAATTTCAAGCAAGATTACTTATTACTTATTAGCAGGTTTATTTGGAAAAAAAATATTAATACTAAAGCGGTTAGGGTAATACCACCACTTTGTGGAGCCAGCTGCCCACTGAAGTATTTCCGAACCAACTCGACTTAGGGTCCTTCAAGAAAAGAGCGTACCAATTCTTAAAAGGCCGGCAACGCACTCGCGAGCCCTCTGGCATTGAGAGTGTGCATGGGGGGCGGTATCACTTAACATCAGGTGAGCCTACTGCCCGTTTGCCCCCTGTTCTATAAAAAAAATATATGAAATAATTAGTACGTAGACGGATACTATAAGTCTATGTCAGTTCTGAATTAACAAAAAGTTCACCATAACTTCACCAACCATAGCGCTGAGCGCATCAAACACATACATTCATAAGTTATAAATAAAACATGAAGAATTGTAATTGTCTGCGGTTAGTGTAAATATACCTTAATGTTTATCAATTGTCTTTATTACATTCCCGCCTTAAATAAATAAGGGCACGAATGCGAAGGCTTCTGTTAATATTGAATATCGCGTTTATTAATTAAATTTATTTCTCCTGAATTATTTTACAATTAATATAATTCTAATAGCTGTCCCCGCGAACTTCGTTTCTCCTTAATGTGACTTTACTTAGGTTATTTATTTAGTTCATACCAACATGGAACATTTTGCTATGCCATCCCAGAAACTGTTCGGTTTTCCGGAATGAAAACTTTTTAGGATGTTCTGTGAATTTTTCTCTTTATAAACCAAATAAAAAATAGGGGTTGATCGTAGAGAAAAAATAAAAACACATGGGGTGGACACCCCTTATCACTTAGGGGTTTGAAAGATAGTAGTAGCCGATTCTCAGACTTACTGAATTTGCATAAAAAATTTCATAAGAATCGGTTGAGCTGTTTCGGAGGAGTATGGGAACGAACATAGTGACACGAGAATTTTATAAATTAGATGTTATTTTAAAAAACATTATAAGTGTAATAAGATACTCGTGGAGATACCTTATAGATACGTCGCAGCGATAAAAAAAATCAGTGGCGCAGATTTCTATATAATATGTTTCATGATCATTTATCAATCTAATAGGCAAGTAAGAGATCCACCTGAGCCTGATAAACGCCGTCGAGTTTTTGGGTCTAGGGCAAGCCGGTTTCCTCGTGATGTTTTCCTTCACGTGCGAATGTTTAATGCGCACATAGACAGAAAGTCGCCATTGGTCGGGGGATCGAACCTACGACCTCAGGGATGAGAGTCGCACGCTGAAGTCACTAGGTCAACACTGCTCTAGTCGCAGCGATACTTCTAAAGGTGGGAACTGACCAAAGTTACGAGGTGTAATGTAACACGTTACACAGCGAGCATTCGAGCAGTCAGTACGTCATGTTACGGGGAAATCAGCGAGCAACGAGCCGCTCGTTGCTCGCTTTGAGTGCTCCACCCGGCGGTCGGTTTTTTGGCGAATCCTTTGACTGTTACGCGGTTCAGTCAGTACGCGTCGTACGTCGCGAGTGATCATGATTATGATTTTCTATAAATTATGTATTTTTTAAGTACTTTTGGTCCAATTAAATGCAACAGTTCATCAAAATCGAGACATGCGTACAAAGTTTTTATACTGTCCAGTAATCATTTGGTTTTTTAATATTGCAATCAATAACAAACCACCTCATAAGCCTGTATTTTTAAATAAGTTTGATGTCCAGTAACATTTTTTCTTTTTCTTCTTCTTAATTTGGATGAAACAATAATGAAATAGAATGAAAGATATCAACACGTCCTCGCTGTCGGCCATCTCGCGAACACTGGCGGTGAAAGCGGAGCACAGAGTTTTGACGAGCATGTTACGCCGATTTTAGAACACAGCGTAACATGCTCGATGCGTAACAGGCTCGATGCGAATGATACATTACACCTCGTAACTTTAGTCAGTTCCCACCTTAAGAAAAATTTCGACACATTGTGGTGTTTTGAAATGAGTGACTGTTCTAGTGTCACAAATTCTACGTTCATTTCTCAGCAAACAATGTTTTCGTTGATATTTAGTTATATACCCGGGAATCAAACCATGAACCTTCGGGTTGTGATGCATAAAATATTCGATTAGAATAGATACTTTTTTTATCGTCAAAATTATATAAAGCAATAAAATTCGGGGTCGTTGTGTTCAAAAGAGATTATGTAAAAGCATTTGTATGGAAAATGTAAATAAGCATATTTTTCAAAGGTTTTGGGACCTTTATTTAATCCGGAAAGTTGGAATAAAATTTTAGCACGTCGCCTAAAACCTTCAAAACAACCCTTACGCCGGAAAAAGGGAATATTTCTTTTTGATTACAACAATATAAACTGTGCCTTTTGTATGGTCTAAAGTATATTGTTTTATCAAATAATATTTGAGGACTATTAAACGATTTTCGAGGAAAAAGTAATAAGTTTTTTTTATAGTACAGGGGACAAACAAACATAATATCTAGTATAAATTATATATGATTAGATTACCGAATTCTTAACTTTCTTGGCTGTTTATCTCAGAAAACAGTTGCTAGCTTTGCATAAACAACAAAGCAATATAATCGTTTACATAATTATATACCAGCACCTAGCAGTTAAGTTTCGTCATCCGACGTTGAGACAGAATACGGAACTCTACCCGTATCACCTTGACATCCGTGGTTCCACCTGAGCGTTTTTAAGGCACACCAGCTGCCCACTAAAATAAGTTTGTCCGAACCAATTCGACTTAGGGTTCTTCAAGAAAGGAGCGTACATATTCTTAAAAGGCCGGCAACGCACTCGCAAGCCCTCTGGCATTAAGAGTGTGCAATGTGCATGGGCGATATCGCTTAGCATCAGGTGAGCCTCCTGGCCGTTTGCCCCCTGTTCTATAAAATAAAAATCTAGCACCGCGCTGTATTAAAAAAATAACTACGCTATGGCAAACAAACTTTTATTCACAGGTAACAGAATAGTACCGTATAATGCTTTCAAAGTGATGAGATTTTTAAAAACTTGGTGCTTCTTCTTTGGGTGGGAGTTTTTAGATTATAAGTGACACCACATACAGACATTTGGATGCTAGTTTGATATAACTGATTGTGCGCTTTTTTATATCATCCATCATATATCACTTTCAAGGCAAATAAAAGATTAATAAATGGATAAAACATGTACGATGTCCCTTAAATATAAGATACATAAAAATTATATTGCAGACAACTTATTGGACGAAGAATTGTACCTACAGCAACTGTTATAATGCTTAGATATTTTAATTTTTATCTATTTACCTATTTAAGCCGCTGCCGCCTCCACCTCTAGCTTATACTGACATGTAAATCCCTTTTCGAGTATGGCAAATTAAGCAGGGACGCCCTTTGCGGCTTCAGGCAAAATTCAATTACAAACTTTGGGACCATCCCAGGAGCACGCCTAAAGGGTGAACGCTTTTTGCCTCTAAATTTTTATGTGGCCCTTTACAAGGTCGTAAATGGGGTGTTTTATGAATATTTCATTTATTTCTATTCTCTCGGGTGTGGTAATGTCTTTCCCTTATATACCCGGAATTGTAGATTATGTACTTTTTCCCTTCAGAACGAAATGTTTGATTACTTATTACAAAAATAATTTAATGAGAAACAAATAAACAGTGGCGCTACAACCCTTCTTGCTAGCGTCAGCGTTCTTATGCAATCAGCCAGGCGTATACCGTCGATTTTTGCGTCTAAGATATACCCTTTTCCATCACCATACATGTAATTATGAAATGCACACACACAGAATAACCCGTTGGTGTACAGCCATGGTTCAAGGCTGTATTTTAATAAAATAAATAAGTAATATACGTTTCTGTGATGTCAAATTTGAACTTATACCTACTGTTTTGGTGACATTTAGATGACAGTTTTAAGAATCGTTGCTTATATTGAAATTAGTATTTTTTCATAAGCCCACAATTATATTATTCACAACTTAAATGTTCTGTAATTAAAACACGGCCTTGTGTATTTTACGAGAATTTTACGGTTAGTAAAATTATGTTTATTGTCTTTTATATACTGTTTTATATGTTTAGTAGGTACAATAAAACCAGTTTACATGAAAAATTTAGTGTATTTTTTAAATTTTAAGAAAATGCAGCCGCTTTTTACCGTATTTCACGTAGCAACCACAATAGTCACATTTGTATGTTATGTGCGATACAAAAAGGCCACATTAAAATTCTGCCGGCGCTTCTGTGTATAATATAAAGTCATTATGTAAATGCGGTCGGCTTTTTGCGCCCAGTTTAGGTGATTTGCGGAAAGGCGGAGTTTTATAATTAGCTCGCTGTGTAGGTATGGGCCATTAACGGAGGGAATCGGAATTGTATGCGTGGTAGGTACTAATGTGTACAATGTGTACATCCCGTGGTAACACTTCCCAATTTACTAGTAACTTTGTATGGAATGGACCCTGAAGTGCGTTTGAACATACACCAATAATAGTTTTTTAAAGATTTGGTTATATTTCTTTTTTTACTTACTAGAAGATATCGCTTGTTAGCGATAAGGCCGCCCGTTGCATCCCCTATAATTTGTAAATAAATAAATAAATACCGATGTAGTTTTCTTTGTATGTTATATAGAAATCTGGCTAATTAAATTGTGGAAGCGCCACTGGATGATAAAAATTGCATTATTATTTTTATTTTATACTTTTACATATTATACTAATTATTTCGACATGTACCGCAGAACTTCGCGCGCTGGGAGATTTTTTTTCTAAAAATCACGCAATCACGAGGCATATGCCTCCAGGCTTATTCTTCCTCTTGAAAAAAATATGTCACTTGGAATCGAACCATATTAAAAAGTTTTAACAAACCAAGCACTTAACTAAATAACAGTTACCTGTTTTCACATTAAATTGAGATATTTTTTTAATTTTATTCTTGTTCAAAAAAATATTTAAGAATGGATCATCAATAAACTTTTAAAATTTATATTAATGCGGATGTCCTGGTATTGTAACTAAAAGCTTTTAAAAATAAATCAGTAGCGCTGCAACCTTTTTAGGTCTGGGCTTCGGATTTCTGTATCTGTTTCATGATCATTTGTCAATCTTATAGATATATAGGTGATCAGCCTCCTGACTGACACACTCCGTCGTGTTGGGTCTAAGGCAAGCAGGTTTCCTCACAATGTTTCCTTCACCGATCGAGCGAATGGTAAATGAGCACATAGAAAGTCTATTGGTGCACAGCCGGGGATCGAACCGACGACCTCAGGGATGAGGGTCGCACTCTAAAGCATCTAAGCCAACACTGCTCTAAAAAGCTTTTAACATTTACGCCTTTAGTACACCTACGCAATCGCATGCGGCAGCGAAACGACGAAAAAACTGTAAGTTGTATGGCAACGTTTCGCATGTGTTTTGTCTCGCTCTATTATATAGCTAGATGAAATAGTTGCGTCCTTGTCGGTATTGTTTCGCAACTAACTGCGAAATGGCTGTTACACAGACGCAGCCGTTTCGCTAGCGGAGTTTCGCATCGCAATGCGTCACCACGCGTTCTGTCAGTGAGGACAGAATTTCGCACAATGGAAGCCGAAAATATTGAATTATTATTAAATTTGATTCGAAATTATCCCGAATTATATTTAGTTGGGCATGTTAATTACAAAAATGCATACAAAAAAGAGGTGGCATGGAGGAAAATTCAAGAAAAGACGGGGATAGATGGTAAGAAATAAAGCTACAATGACATTTCCTTGCGAAAAAACTGCAGTGTACTAACGTTCCGCAGATATTTCGCTACCGCAATTATTTCGCAAAGATTCGCAGCCGCATACGAACGCGTAGGTGTACTAAAGGCGTTATAATGTAATATCCTTTTTCCCTCGAATGATCGAAAGATATGTCGGTCACATCAGAGGTGAGGTTTTAAACTTATACCTTTCTTGAATATTGACTGCAATTTAACGACATCCTTTTTTTCATATGTTTATACCGCTTTTATTCCTCTTATATTATACTTTTGTATAAAATAACTTGAAAAACAAGTTTTATATTAATTTGTCGTGCTCCTAAATAAGACTGCTATTGTTTACATTTATCACAGTGGTTTTCTAATAAAACAAATCATGATTTTATTATATTATTCTGTAAAAATGTATATTAGTAATCATAATAATATCATATATCTACAGTATTTACAATCTTCTTAAACTACATAGCAATAAAAAAATAATTAAAAAGAACATATAAGAAAAATTAAAAATGTTTAGACCCTGTGGCAGTGTACAGCTGGGAGCATTGCTGTATTGCGATATTTATTCGTTGAGCGAGGAAAACACCATCTCTGGGGTCACCGGTGCTATCTACCAGGCAACTTGAATCTTTAATTAGCGCCTGTGCACTTAAATCCTACAGCCCAAGACTACTCCAAAGGGAACGAAATCGAAGTTGTAGGAAAGAGTCATATATTTGAGCCGTTTATTATTTTCCCCAGCTTTTTTGATTTTCCGAGAGAGGTGAGACAGCGCAATCGCAAAAAAATTAAGCTGTATGACAGTTATTTTAAAGCAAAAAGTTTAATTGTGAATGAAACAATTACATATCTTCTACATTTAAATAGTACTCTCGTAAATCAGAGATAATAAGCAAAAGGTCTTATTTTAAACTAGCAGCCCGCCCAGCCGGGGCCGGCTTCGCACGAGTGCAATACTGATACTTAATAGAACTTTTCAATGTGTACAATACTTAGTACATTATTTTGATAAATCTCGTAGGGTTCAGCTTGCGTTTGCAATGTAAGCGGAAAACATGTAATTATTTACGACATCACATTAGAAACCTCAAAAATAACAGAATTTATCCACTATTTAATGGATGTTATTATACATATAAACCTTCCTCTTCAATTACTCTATCTATTAAAAAAAACCGCATAAAAATCCGTTGCGTAGTCTTAAAGATTTTAGCGTACATAGGGACAGAGAAAGCGACTTTGTTTTATACTATTTATTGATTTCACGAAAAAGGTTTTGCTATGCTTTCGGACATGACTTAATCGTGGCTCAACTAGACTATAAATAACAGTCACAATTAACAATTTATAACTGCACTGTAGATAACTTCCAGCACAATAAGTCGAAAACGAATGCTTGTCTCGTAAAAAAGGTCTTTTAATTTTCTCCATGACTACGAGAGCTAGGAGCAGTCCCCTTCAAGTAAAACCACAGATAAATTGCGCCTTTGTTCAGTGCGATTACTTACATTGTCTGCGATACTCGAAAATGTATGAAAAACAGCGAAATTAAAAAGAATTTAATGCCCATTTGAATTCTATACTTAGAAATTAAACTTGTATTATTTAACTTTTATTGTTTATACTATAATGTACACTTTTAAATTAAGAATTCATTTAAAATCATTTAATTATAGGTATGCTTACCAGATATTTCGAATGTTTTTAAATTTATAATATTAGCGGACACGACAGACTACATATTATATTATATACATATATTTAAGACATGTGGTAAATTCAAAAATTTGACCTTTTTTAAATACAGAAAAATCTAATTGTAAGTCTAAACCATTGTCGAGTCCACTTAAACACAATTAAAAAAATCAAACGAACAGAGGATTTACCTACAAAGATTTTTAGTTAATAATTTTAAGTCCACAAATTTAAAGTCCAACATGACGGAAATATACTATTACGGCTACTATACTATAATATAAAACTATATAAATTTTATTCGTCTATTTTTAAAGAGTAAAACCAAGTTAAATTGGTTTAATGAATACGGATAAAATTATGAAACTGCCTCGACGTGTTACATCTACAACAGCCTATACTTAGTTCATACTGGATTAGTCTAATGAGGCCAACGCTTTTTAAAGCTTTAAATCACTTAAATGAATAATTATTGATCAAACGATATACGGATATGTTTGATTACTGAAATATTTTTACTAAGAACCTCAGCCGAGTAAAAGCATTATATGAATCATCTATTAATTTATAAGTAATTTTACAGCTACATTTTTTTTTCTTTTTTTTTATTGGATATTTCACACCAATTGACCTAGTCCCATGCTAAGCTGGTGAAGCTTGTGTTATGGGTTCTAGGCAACGGATATACATACATATTATAGATAGATAGACATATAAATACATATTTAAACTTCTTCTTATTTACAATTATTCTTATTTTTAACTTTTTATTTTATTTTATTTACTATACACCGTTACACACGATCTTCATTACTTACAGTTCTAACTTTAATATTATTATTTTTATTTTCTACTTGGTATTATTATTATTTATATTATTTTATTAGAGGCGCAAACTAGCTGCTGTGGTCTCTGGCAGAATGACCAGCGCTGTGGAACTTTTTGCTCCTCAGCATAATGCTGAGCCAGGGCCAATTACAACCACAGTACACACACATTGCACACTGGAAGCGAACCGAATGGCATAAGGGAATTTTTTTAATTTTAATTTTTAATTTTTATTGTTTTTGATGTCTTATTTTATTTTTTTCTTTAAGTATTGTTATTTAGTGTGTTTATGTGTGTGTGTTTTCGTTTGTAATAAATGTTATGTCTATGTCTATGTCTATGTCTATGTCTATGTCTATGTCTATGTCTATGTCTATGTCTATGTCTATGTCTATGTCTATGTCTATGTCTATGTCTATGTCTATGTCTATGTCTATGTCTATGTCTATGTCTATGTCTATGTCTATGTCTATGTCTATGTCTATGTCTATGTCTATGTCTATGTCTATGTCTATGTCTATGTCTATGTCTATGTCTATGTCTATGTCTATGTCTATGTCTATGTCTATGTCTATGTCTATGTCTATGTCTATGTCTATGTCTATGTCTATGTCTATGTCTATGTCTATGTCTATGTCTATGTCTATGTCTATGTCTATGTCTATGTCTATGTCTATGTCTATGTCTATGTCTATGTCTATGTCTATGTCTATGTCTATGTCTATGTCTATGTCTATGTCTATGTCTATGTCTATGTCTATGTCTATGTCTATGTCTATGTCTATGTCTATGTCTATGTCTATGTCTATGTCTATGTCTATGTCTATGTCTATGTCTATGTCTATGTCTATGTCTATGTCTATGTCTATGTCTATGTCTATGTCTATGTCTATGTCTATGTCTATGTCTATGTCTATGTCTATGTCTATGTCTATGTCTATGTCTATGTCTATGTCTATGTCTATGTCTATGTCTATGTCTATGTCTATGTCTATGTCTATGTCTATGTCTATGTCTATGTCTATGTCTATGTCTATGTCTATGTCTATGTCTATGTCTATGTCTATGTCTATGTCTATGTCTATGTCTATGTCTATGTCTATGTCTATGTCTATGTCTATGTCTATGTCTATGTCTATGTCTATGTCTATGTCTATGTCTATGTCTATGTCTATGTCTATGTCTAAACACCCAAGACCTAAGCACAACACCAAATGCTCATCACATCGATGTTTGTCTCAGCCGGGGATCGAACCCGGGACCCATGGATTCGCAGTCAGGTGTACTAACCACTAGACCAATGAGCCGTCAAACATACATGTTTCATATATGTGAAAATACATAAATGTCTCAGCGTATTAAATTACATTAAAATGCGTTTCCATAAAGATATTTGGTTTTGGAAATACATAGCATAGCATAAAAACTCTTTCGAATTCACTAAATTCAAATTAATGTAAAGTGCGTCATCTCATCTACAGAACATCAACTTGCTTACGAAAGAAAAATAATTAATTAAATTCATTCATTTATAAGTTGTAAAATAACGTGTATGTATAAAATTATACAAGAAAATATGTCATCACAAATTTTACACACATACACATGAATTATATTAGAACATAGACAATCTAGCAAGGGATAAAAATAAACAAAGCAACCACAAAATAAAAAGAACAGTAATAATGACTAAAAAAGTAATAATAACTAAAACTAAATAGAAACTTAAATCCCATTAAGAGCATGATAAAGAATGTTATGGTAAGTTGGAAGATTATTGAAGTTATACTTCTTTAGGCACGCTATGAAAAATTTATAAGAGTGAAATTTTACGACGCACCTGAGACACAAAATTATCAGTGTGATTATAGCGTGCGCGAGCGAGATGGGAATAAGACAATCTACAAGTAAAAAGAAATAGAATATGCGTGAAGTTAGCAGCTATGCCAAGAATTTTGAATCACCATAATGACATTTGTAGTACGTTTTAAACAAATAAAGGAGTTTTAATTGTTTTGTCAAAGAAATTTAGCAATGCTTTTTCACAAAGACCTATTGTTACTTAGTTAAAAGGTTATGAAACAAACCTAGTTATTAAATTGAATGAATAATATAATTAAATAATAATAATAATTAATAATTGAATAATATACTAAATATTATTAAGTTACGAACGTTAAATATTTATTATTAATTATTTATTATTTAAAAAAAATAAAGAAAGCCAAAGAAGTATAACTTCTTACGCGCGTACAGTACACGCACCCTTTTTTTGTATAACACATCAATGTTTTTTAATCAACGTTAGTAATCTAGTCATAAGATCGAGATAGACTATTCACTGGACCATTAAAAGTAGCAGATAAGCGAGCCGTACGTTCGTATAGAAGTTCTAAAAATTCAAAGTCGAACTGACACTTAAGCACTATTTCATATAATTTATAGCAAAAACGAATACAGTAGACGATTTTACTTACAGGGAAAATGTAAAGAACAATTTTTAAACGCAAAATAACCATAATGTATATGTTTTGGATAAGGGTAAATCCCTACGATTTACGTCACGTCGTTAGTCATTACGCATTCCCGCGAAGGCTATGTAGGTAAAATTAAGGCCCTTGTGGGGTGAAAAGGGTCCGATAATAAATGACCCCCACCCAAGGGGCGAAGTTGCCAACTTTTTGTGACAAATTGCTTTGAAAGTGCCTAATTTTAAATATATTATAACATCAATGCTTTGGGTACCTATCCTTAAAGAGAAATTAAATGCAGTATTGAAAGAGGCTGGGATGAAGTCAATACTACTGCCCTAGACTGGATAGGCTGGAGTTTTACGCGGGATGCCCTTTTATCTACATGGGGCGTATAGAAACATAAGTCAATTTATATATTTATAGCTTGCTTGCATATATAGAGGTGGAAAGCTTGTATCTGTGTAGTTGATAAATGTTATGCATGGAATGTCATGGGTTGATTGCATGTTTTAAGAATTACAATACATACATAATAATGCAAGTTTAAATTACTATAAGTAAACATAGTTTCAAGTATTTTCGTTTTAATTTTCTACCAAATAGTTAATATATAGAGCAGTGTTGGACTAGTGGCTTCAGCGTGCGACTCTCATCCCTGAGGTCGTAGCTGCGGTCCCCGATTGTGCACCTAAGGACTTTCTGTTATGTGTGCATTTAAAATTGACTCGAACGGTGAGGAAATAGAAATGTCTTAGACACAAAATTCGACGGCGGGAATAATCATGAAACAGATTCAAAAATATAAGGCCCAGACCTAAAATAATATATAGCATACTGATTCACAGGTTTTAAATGTTTTGCCGTAAATGATTGTTAATTATTATATTACATAATAACACAAAAGCCCGTTCTAGCCATCGACTTTAGTTCAAGGGGATATTTGGTATCGGTATACCTTCGATGCTCTCCAGATCACCCATTAATATGGGTTATATCTTCCTTCATTAAATAAATGAGGTTATCCATTTGACTTGTATGCATGTGATGTTATAGCTGTTATTTGAGAATCATAAGAATCATAAGTTCACAAATTTCTGACATTTCTGGATAGTAAGTGAATATAAAGATGTTAATTCAGCAATCTGGTTAAAATTTAGTTCAATTTCAATTACTTTTATCTACACCTAGTAGCAATTAAAAAAAACTTAAACGAATTAAGTTTCATCATAGGACGTCGAGGCAAAACACGAAATTCCATATAACTTTTATAAGCGTTTTATAAAGCAGTTTTGTCCGGTTACCACCACTTAGAACCAGCTGCCAACTGAAGTATTTCCATACCTATTCCAATTTTTTTTTTAAACTGGCTACGCACTCGCGAGCCCTTAGACATTAAGAGTGTGTTGTTAATTAACATCAGATGACGGCTATTCTATAAATAACAAAAATTAAACAATTTTATCGCAACAGTCCAAACATACGAAGGTCCACAAACGTCGAAAAAAAAACGCATTTCTAACAAAAATCTGTGTAAACAATTGGCCGTTAATAGGAAATGAGAAAATTAATTAAATGGGGGACAAACATAGAAGCCAATGTAGGGTTTTTGTTTGTATTGGAGTGGAACGGCCGGCTGTGTTTTTACAAGATTTTTCGATTCTCTTTGTTTGTATACCAAATTGCCATATAAGGTATGTTTCCGATGTGATTCTAAACATGCTTGTGTATGTATATATACGGTCTTAAGTGAAATAATAATAGAAATCTTTACTAGACTAACAACGCTGTAACTGAATTGCCTTGAAAACTGTTAGAAAATATATACTAAAGAACGTATATACCTTGTATATTAGTCAAGTGCATAATAATTCACATTTGGATAGCGTTGCTATGCAACCAGACACTTTTTTTTGTTTTCTTTAAAATATATTTATACATTTATAACATTAATACATGCGTATTAATTCCCACTTTCATATAGGAGATTAGCGTTGCTAGGCAACCAGACTCTCGTTTGTTTTCTTTAAAATATTTTAAATATTTATACAATTAGAGGTTAGGCTTGAGCTGGCTATTTCCGATTCTATCTGATGATATTTTGATTGATGATCTTCCTTTCAGATATTCAATTATAGATACCTAAAGAGGTATTTATAAAAACTAATGTACATATACAATTATATATAATAAACTTGGATTAAAAACCATCATATTAAACAGTAATATAAAACATACACTTTTGTGTGTGCACGAACCGTGTGTGCGCATACTAATGCTATCAAAACTAACATACAATTATTACGATATGATGTTCTCATCCAAGAAATTACGTCCAAACATTTAAAGAATAATTTTCGTTGATGTAACAGAACAATATTATTAATGGGATTTTTGGACTAATAATTTTCTCTGCCTATCAAGTGCAGCAGTTATGATCATGAATAAATTTATTATCTTGTAGGTACTCCTGTTAATAAAAGACAATATTAATGTGGTTCTATCTTCATCTTAATAACATATATTAATACTACAAAGTGCGTCACGCGTATACAAAAACATAAGCAAGCAGGCGGTAATCTCCACCGTTCATTTATACCAACCTCAAAGCCTTTGTTTAGCAAAAGCGAGCAGACGTACCAATTATAAAAGGTGCCCGAAAAGCCTCGGATTTACGAAAAAAGTTATTTAAATAAAACCCGCGCTGTGTCGCATAAATTGCCTTCATTAATTTCCGGCCCCACGAAATATTGTCTTGAAAGGATAATCAAATACAAAAACAGGGAAATGGCGGTGCGTCATTTCCATACATTTTACCGCCCCTCCGCCCGCGCTTTCGTCCCATTTCGTCCCCTTTTCCGGTCTCTCCGACCCCTATATGAGTCCTCCAATTACAATTCAACGAGTGAGATTAAGGTTGCATTAGAGAGAACGGTTATTTCTGCAATTATCTATGTTTATACATATTAGACGTGATAACCATTGTTTTTTATCTTTAGCTGTAGTTGGGAATGGATTCCAGATTGCTCGTAAAAGCAAAGGAATATTTATTCAAATATGTAGATTCAAGTAACCATGATTGAAATAACATTAATTTAACATAAATATTACATGTTCATTTAATTAATTTCGTATATTCTTTTTAAGTAGGTACCTATTTATCTACCTACAAATTGTGTAAGTATAGCCTCTTGAATACTTTCGACAAATCTATAAGCTTTTAGTGTAAGAAAAAAGGAAATTGCGACGGTTTTTATATAATATTCACATTATTAAAAAGAAAATAAAATAATTTAAAGAGTTTCCTCCAACTTCGATTTTGTTCTCTTTGGAGTAGAGACTCTTGGGCCGTGGGGTTCAAGTGCACAGGCGCTAATTAAAGATTTAAGTTGGCGCCTATTAGATAGTACCGGTGACTCCAGAGCTGGTGCTTTCCTAGCTCAACGAATAAGTATCGCAATACAGCGAGGAAATGCTGCCAGCGTTAAAATAACACTGCCACAGGAACCAAACTTTATAAATTTGTTTTAGTTTTCACATTATTTAAATTTTCAGTGATATTATATTGAAAATATTGCATATGAATTCAATGGATTTCTTATCTAGTATATCTAATTCAAATTTGAAATATGTCTTGAGTGTGCAAAGGTAGGTATATAAACCCAATGTGATAAAATAATACGGATATAGATATCAGCGAGTCAAAGAAAAAAAATACTAATACATTACGTTCGGGTAATTACGTGCAGGCGTCAAAGCCTACCATCCAAATCCCTCTACTTAAAATTTTGCGCCATCCCTTATTATATCTGTACACAAACTGTTATCTGCTATCAAAATTTAGGCAAATATTCACTTTAATACAAACACTTAGGGTTCAATTTCAATTGCAAGTAGAGTACCGCCGCACTTTTTTAGCAAAACACGATTATAGACCGTAAATATCTATTCTTTAGAAGTATTTTCGCGTGAAAGCGAATAAATGAACCTTTGAGAAAACACACGCTATGTAATAAAAACATTTATTTTGTCCGTTTGCGAGTAAATATGAGTCCTCTTCCCCTTATATACGATGATTTAGTGCGCCGTAGATTGTTGATAACTCCTTCATATTCGCCGGACGAGCATTATCTTAGTGAATATATGAAACAAATTTGCTTTTTAATGAGTTTTTTGCGAGCGCTCTCGACTGTCTTATGTTTTGAAATACAGCTCCGAGTTTTGGACGATACTCAAAAAGATTTGGCCGTTTTTGTGATAAACGTTTGTTGATAAGCAATTCATTTCTTTTAGAACTGATTATTAACTTTTATATTTCATATAACGATAAGGCAATATTCTGGCTCTCTCTCTTTTGACAATGGTAGCCGTTAAAATGTCAAAAATGACATTAAAATTTTCGAACTTTAAAATATATCAAAAGGTCGCACTGTCAAACTATTGTTGACAATAGCGCAACGTGCAACCCTATTAGTATATAAGTTTAATGAAACTGTGTACAAATCTCATTGTGCGTTATTGGCAAACCAGTTTCTGCAGCTCAAAGTTTGCATTCCGACTACCTGTAGCGTTGCAAAATCACCCCTTTCATGGGGTGAACGTCAAGATCGGCAATTGTTTGGCATATTTGACCAATAACGGACAAACTTGTTCTGCAGTGCAAGATAGCTGCGATGTGCAAAAGATAGCTTTAATATGCCATTATTAATAAACGGGTTTTTATACAATGCTTTTGAATTTTTATACTGTCAATGGTTTCAATTAAATTTGTAGATATATATATAAGACAATAGTCTGTATTTCAATAGCAAACAAGAGGCTAAATAAAACTTCTATTTGTTTCTCTGTAAATAAAGAATGCAATTTTATTTATCGAGTAGGTTACACACTGATACAATCCTTACAAGACTAACACAATCTTACCTGTAAATAAAGAAACGACAATAAAAGTTCATTGTTATCACCTCTCGATGCATATAGCTTAACTAAGTATTAAATTAATTTACAAATAAGATTAAAATACAATTCAACAATCTCAGCATATTTGCCCTTTACATCTTTGACAATGTCAGCTAGCTTGACGTGACACGACGCGGCTCACTCACGAACTAGCAGTGCGCGCGAATATTCAAATTAAAGAGATCATTCTCTTTACATCTCCCTCCTCCAGGATGAGAATTGCTCCAGTAATTCTCATGGTAGCCGTACATATTATTCAGCGTTATACATCATTTATTCCACCGTCCATTCGAATAAGTTTTGTTATATGGTATAAGCTTGTATTAGTTTTTGTTCTGCCTGTGTTTATTTTGTATATTGTATTCGATATTTTGTCTGTTATTTCAAATGGGCCGATTCTTAAATTGTCCATTTTCTTCCTATTTAATTTGTTTCCGTTTTCAACATATACTAGTTCTCCTATGTTGAATTCCCATTGTGTTCTGCCTTTATCAAATAATTTCTTATTATATGCATGTGATCTAATTGATCTTTCAAGTGCTTGTTGTCTATTTTGAACCCATGTTTCTGTATCTAATGGTTGTCGTAGTTCTTGTGGCAAAATACTGGTGACTTTTCCTTCTAATAGATATACTGGTGCAAAGCCTGTCACTGTGTGCTCGGTTTCATTATACTTATCTATACATTCTCTTGCAATTGACGTCCAGGATTTCTTTTCATTCTTCTGATTTATTTTGCACCTCATTTTGTTAACCAGTGTTTGGTTCAATCTTTCGTTGAGTCCGTTTGAAAATGGTGTATCTTCCGCAGTAAATATTAGTTTTACATCATTATCTGTCAAAAATTCTTTGAATTCTTTTGAATTTAATCCTGGATACTGATCTGCTAGTAATATCTCAATGTTTTCCGTCTCTTTTAAATGCCAAGGTAACTGGTGCTGCGAATGGGCTGTATGATTCCTCAATTAAGTTATTTTTTAGTAAATTACCCACCTGTTTTTCTATTTCTATTTTGTCTTCTAATGTGCAACGATATGGTCTTTTGCTACAGTACTTGTCCACCATTAAGTCTATCCGGGCTTCATAATCTGTTACTGTACCTACATCATATTTGTCTTTGGCAAATATAGTATTATAATTCTCTATTAAATTGTGTATTCGGGACTTTTTGATATTGTCCAAGTGATGTAGATTTGTTATGAAGTCATTTTTATTCACATGCTCATTAAAATTGACTTTAATTTCCTCTATCTCTTCAAATGCATTCATAGTATTTATCTCCCTCTTTGTCTTTTGTAAAATTTTTAAATCTTCATTTTGAGCTAATTTAAATTTTTTTATCATATCTAGTCCTATAATGAAATCTTCAAAATCCAGTTTGTCTACAATAAAAACATCAACATATTCTTCTATATCAAAAATCTTTACTTTTATTCTTATTAAACCTTTTGTGTATGTCACACCATTGACAGTTCTTAATAATATTCTATTTGTATCCACAGAATCATTCTGTGTTCTAACTAACCTTTTGTTTATCAGAGACACTTGTGAGCCTGAATCATATATTCCATTTATTTGTATTTTGTCTTCTAATAACATATTTATTTTTATCAATGGTGTGATTACTCGTTTTTTGTCTCTTCGCTTAGATTTACTTCTATAACCGAATTACTTCCAATCCTTTTGTTATCTGCCCCTTCTTTTTTAAACCAACAAGACTGTTCTGGGTGGTATCGATTACCCTTATTTAAACACTGACAGGTTTTGCATGGTTTTTTTCCTAAACTGTATTTCTTATTGTCATCTTTTTCTTCCTTTTTTATTTTGAAGTTTTTATTATTTACCAAACTTTCACATTTACTTATTTCATGAAGCAATCTTGTTGAGGTTTCACACTTTTCAGGATCAATTCTGTTTCTAATAAATTCAGGTAAGCCGGCTGCTATAAGTGTGACCAGACTTTTCCCGCCAATATTTTCATCCATATCTAATAATAACTTTTCTTTTCTAATGGCGTATTCCATCAGTGATCCTTCTTTATATTTGTAAAATATGGCATACATTCCCGAACTCCATCCTTTATCGGCAAATGTGTCCAAAAATTTATTTTTCCACTCGGACCATCCAGCCTCGATTTTCAAAGTCTTCAATGTTGCCGAGTGCCAATCTGCACATGTTTTGTCCAAAAATAATCTTAATATTTCTATCTTTGTTGTATCTTCCTCAATCTCAAATCGTTTACATTCATTCTCGAATATTTCTATCCATTGTTTCGCATTTGAGAATTTACATACAAATTTCTCAATCATGAATCTTTCTGATATATTTTTCAAATTTAGTAGACCCTTTTTCTGCTGTGTGGATTCTACAATATCTGTTTGTTTTTTTTCTTCTTTTAAATATAGGTCGTTAAACATTAAATTATTATCTTCATCAAAATAGGCTTGAATCATTTCTTCTGTACATGTCATCCATATTGTTCTTTCTTGACCTCTTTGATTTAAACTTTTTCTCACTCTTTTGTAGGTTTCTGTTTTTGTTAATGCTATGTGACGACTCGCGTATTTATCAGTCTCAGACAGTGTATACTTTTTGTCATCTTCTGTTGTAATTGAGGTTATGGCAATTACACTCGTCTTATTGTCAGTTTGTGATGCTTCAAGCTTAAATGCAAACTGCAATTTTTGTGCCATTATAAACAAGTATTGTCGTTTTATAAGACAATAGTCTGTATTTCAATAGCAAACAAGAGGCTAAATAAAACTTCTATTTGTTTCTCTGTAAATAAAGAATGCAATTTTATTTATCGAGTAGGTTACACACTGATACAATCCTTACAAGACTAACACAATCTTACCTGTAAATAAAGAAACGACGATAAAAGTTCATTGTTATCACCTCTCGATGCATATAGCTTAACTAAGTATTAAATTAATTTACAAATAAGATTAAAATACAATTCAACAATCTCAGCATATTTGCCCTTTACATCTTTGACAATGTCAGCTAGCTTGACGTGACACGACGCGGCTCACTCACGAACTAGCAGTGCGCGCGAATATTCAAATTAAAGAGATCATTCTCTTTACATATATATTAACATTGTTACTTTTTATGTTAATTTTGAGCGTATTTATTTGGGAATAAAATTTAATTAAATCATTTAAGACACTTTCCGTTGATAATACAAAAAATAACTTTTTAATAATTCAAAAATAAAAATATCAGTGATAAAAATATTTACATTTAAATTTAAAGCAGTGTTGCCAACATTTTTCTTTTTCTCTAAATTTCTTGTACCACAAAAGTGTTGCACAAGCCATGGCTTCAATGTGCGAATATTATCCCTAAGGTCGTAAGTTCGATCCCCGGCTATGCCCCAATGGACTTTCTGTCTATGTGCGCATTTAACATTCGCTCGAACGGTGAAGTAAAAAGTTGACGGCGTGCACAGGAGATTGATCACCTACTTGCCTTTTAGATTGACTAATGATCATGAAACAGATACAGAAATGAGAAGCCCAGACCTAATAAGGTGGTAGCGCCACTGATTAATTTTCATTTAAATTTGCAATTTCAATACAATCAATACCTATTCCCATAAAAGCTTACAGGGAGCTCATTCCTGCACACGTTAACTGCAAGTACCTATTATATTCGCAACCCTTTAGTAATTTTCTTGTTCCTTTATAAGAACTGGATTATTTACTCACGGTAAATGGTTTATAAGCGACATGGATATTTGTTTGACATCATTCGATCATGGTGTTTCAAACGTGTGTCAGTGTTGTTTGGGAACTGTAACTCAGGTATGTTTTTGCTTGATGTTCGTGATTCGCATATATCAGTATTGAGAATAATGTAATGCCTACAATTATTGTCTATTTTATATTTTTTCACATGGTATGGAAAAGGCTGTATGTCCATTATTTTTTTTATAATAATATCTAATCATATATTTGCAAGAATGTAGTAGAAAAATGTTATGGTGGTTCAATATAGAGTTTTATTTCGCATATGCTGCCACACATAATGGCGTGCAAATTTGTCTAAAAAGGAATTTTACATAGAGGTTTTTTTGTCAATAATATTGCTATACCTATATTAAGTAATATTTAATAGCCTAAGAATGTATATACATTATACCTATGTGAATAAACATTTTAAATTTACCCCCTTATATGATGAAGAATTATTGAGCACAGACACACATTACAGAGTTTTGAAAAAAAAAAATATTTGTCGTTCGCTTTATATATTTTGTCAAACTTTTTACATAACACTAAATAGAAAAAAAAATCCTCAAAATATTACGCTTTATTAATTTCAAAGATAAACTACTCGTATACTTTTAAATTTCTTATAAAACATATTTAACGCGAGGTATAAATGTAATAACCAGTATAAGGTTAGTTCATGTCTGAAAAATTCTTTAGAGCTAGACATTCTTTGTTTATTTGAGTAGCATTCACGCACGCCATGTGGTTCGCGAATCCTACGCAAAATGACAACACACCCAAACAATTGTTATTGTGCAAAGAATTTGTGTTTTTATTATGTCATTGTCCTCCATACAGCCTACAATTTTTTTTCCAGCCAGTCTGAATTTTTTTCTTGTAGACTTGTACAGTTTATTATGCTCTGTGCTTGATTTTAAAATAAATAGTTTAATTTAAGAAGGGTTAAAGTTAGGAAGGCAATGCGTATTATTCAAAAGTCTTGCCATCGACTTTCGGTAATTGATTTTGAAAAATGCGTGATTTATGCGTTTGATTTTAATATAGTATTTGTAACCACAAATTATTGATTTACTTGGCTGTAAGTTAAACGACAAGATAATTTGCAAACACGAATATATCCTGTTGGCTATTGGTATCAAAACCGTTTTGGTTACAGATCATGGCGCGAAAACTTTTCATTGATGCTCCGCCATTACTGAAAAGAAACAAAAACTGGCGGTCGCTTCAAAAATGGAACAATAACCTCTAACTCGGCCACGGGCACAGATAAAAAGACTACTTCGATTCGATATTGGGAACGCATTGACGAGCATCATTCCGACGCGCGGGAAAGTGAGGAGAATAAAAAGGTTACCACTCAAAACACGAGGGATTTTTATGTTTATTTATTAGAAAACTTTTCAACGTTCCTCTTGTTTCAAACATTCAGTTTCACAAAACGCTTCACGATTTTATCACGCTGAAAAAGTATATCAATGTTACATACAACTATATATTACTGTTAGCATACCTACTTTATTTGCCTTTAATTGGAAAAAAAGAAACGGCGAGAATGATTTTAATTGAACTCATTTAAAACTGGCTTACACCAAATCGATAGAAAACCAATATCATGTTTTGTTGCTCATTGTTTTAGTCCCAGCTGTCTTTACTTAAGCAATGCTTTTACACAAATATTGATTTTGTATAGCGTTCCACACTTTTAAAACATCATAGTTTGCCATAGATTTTTTAACGTCGTACAATTTTTTGACTAATGCGTTCTAATTTTAAATTGTTGAGTTAACTAATTACGCAAACACATTGCAGTGAAACGCCGCCATCTTGAATTCGCGAGGCGTCACACCGACCTTTTGTTAAAAAAGGTCTAAGTATAATACATACGTACCTATTATGTGGGAGACAGCAGTGATTAACTAGAGATAGGGTCTAAACGAAAACCCACCCTATTGTTTGCGAACAAAGCCTGTTTTTATCTGTGCAATTTTTTTTGTTTTACATTTGGCGCGTAGGGATCGCTGAGGCACATTTAGCGGTCCCTCCCTCGTAGGGATGAGATTTCTTATGTGGCAATATATTATTATTAATATCTAGGGGTAAATTCAGAGGCCGTTAAACAAAGTAATTTTGTTTATTGCGTCTCGGTTTAATTTTTCGTAGTCACATAAAATTTTAACCCTTTTTTGTTGTCCATTGTTTCAAATAAATAATGATGATGAAATTGCTAAAATAGGAAGAAATCTTTTTACCTTATTAAAATTGCTTATAAATTAAAAACGGTTAATAGACATAGATAAAAAGTAAATATAAAAATTATAGGGTTGGTTAAGTGTAACAAATTTATTATAAGCATGTTTAGACTTTTTCTCTACCATAGTCCTCATTAGACACTCGCAATTTCAAGATGACACTAATATATAATATTAGTTACAACATTTGTTAAATATTTTTCATTGATAACGGCAATAGCTTTTTCAAATTTTTTTTGTCAATCACATAAGGTCACTTGTTAACTCTACACCCTTAAATAATTGTAAAATAGGATTAAAAATAAATTTCATACAAAATCAGATTAAGAAAATTAATTTACAATAATACCTATAATAAAATTTGCCAGTTTTACACGTAGTTTTAGAAATATATTTTTTGTAATTGCTGTCATCTGTATCTGGCAATATTTTTACAACTAATTTGTAATCTGTGTCTAAATATTTCCGTAAACAAATAATGGCGGTTTGGGTCAATTCCAAACCATTTTGATTAGTTCTCTCTGTCGAGATTTTGGACAACTTTAGAAATAATAATACTACAGATAAGGTGACGCGGTCTTTAGATCTTGCCTGACTTAATTAATTAAAAAAATAATTTAAGCATATTTAAAACCATCATTAACACAAAGCAAAGAAACAACACATTTTGACACTCTCTATTTTATAAAAATAAAAAGTTACAAATTCCAACTCTGAATTGTTAAAAAAGAAATATACCTAGTCTAGCCATTTTCAAAGTGATAGTTTGTGCCAATAGCCCATATTTTAACTCTAAACGTGTAAGTAGTCTTTTTCATCAAAAACAATACTATGTTCAACATATACCGTTTGAAAATGTTTGTGAAAAATATTTGGTTTATACAATGCTGCTAGAAAATAAATTGATACAAATTCAATTCGTTTTTTATTTAATACTTTACTATGACATATACACATATATTTATTCATTTTAATATAAGTAATACTGAATTCAATATATAATATATATAATTTTAAAAGTATATCCAAACCATATACAAATTCTTCATAATAGAGATAGGTACGTGTGTTAATGCATTTTATTAGATATACTTTGAAATACTATTTCAACCATACTGTTGCCAAAAAAATTGTTTATAACCCTTATACATATTCTTTGTATTTACTGTATTCGATTTTTTTTTATAACTACAGTACAAATTGACCGACAAGTGTAAGACAATTTAGTACATAGTGGTTATTTTTCTTATATATTTTAGTCTGACATTTTTAAATCAAAATTAAATTATGACATAGTGATACACAATTTAAAAGAAAAAAACGCAATATATAAAAATAGTGTATAACTGTCTAGTTAACCCAACAAACGTAAATAAAATATAAAGATAAGTGCTGTAGGTACTAATATCGATATTAAAGAAGAATTATAATTAAGGTTTATTATATATCTATATACTAAACTTTAATACCAAACCTTAAAAAAACTTACTTAACCTTATTTAGGGTATAAAAATAGTTAAGACGACCTACGACTCACCACCTTACTAAATATATATTAAAATTTCATACTAACCGGTCAAGCCATTTCGTAAGAGTTCTCTATCTATCACAATAATTCTGCCATTTATAGGCTTTACCTAACGATCGCTTTGAAGTTTAATTAGGTTTTTAAAATACTGACCGAAACCAAAGTAGGCAAAAATTGTTTCTTAAATTTTTATTCTTATACCAAAATATGTAGGTTTATAATTCGATGGATTTATCTCTGCATTTGTGCTGGCTGTACATTATCTATTGATAACGCTATTAGATGATTTGTCTCTATCACACTTGGCACTTTACAATTAAATAAATGGGACAAAACATTCTTTAACAATTTATGAAAACCGATATTTTTTTGGCTTAACTATTTTCGGATATAGGATTAGGAGGAAGAACATTATTTAACACTAACACTATATGGAGGAAATAATTCTAAGACTTTGAACTATTTCACCGTTAGAACCCTACGATACATAAAAAAGTAATGGTTTTGTATGGAATTACGATACTGTAAGAAAAACCCAATAAAAATCCCTAAATCGCGTACCTACGCCATAATTATTGGCAATAGAGCATAACGATGTAGTACAGTTTTATAGACGACGTCATTATCTACAAAAAAATCGTCATAGTAGTAGAATAGTGACGGATCTGACAAATAGTAAACTTTACAGGGCAGCCATTTCAAAATAAAATAATCATGTTAGTTTTTGTCATAACTATTTTAATTCATTTGCTGTTATTATGAAAATTAGCATACAAGCAAACAAAAGGGTTTGTTTTGAAACAAAATAAAAATAATAACATTAAATTACACCATTTTCTAGAAAAATCACATGTTTCTATCAGATCCGTCACTTTACCGACTGATTGAAATACATACATGTTTTTTTTTAATGTAGCCGTAACATTTAGTCAACGTAGTATCCAAATATGATAAAAAGTGGATTTTGGATTTTTTTCAAATCCGACATTGTTCTACGATCATGACGAAATATTCTTTTTACGTTTTGTATATATATATAGTCTATTTACAAATGCTATATCGAACATCGTGCTAAGACCGAATGAATGCGGGTGGAACCGCCGAGAACAGAACTAATTAAAGACAATATTATTGACAAGCTTTGTTTTTCTGTCCTCTCGCCTTACAAAAACACAATTGGAGTCGATGCCACAATCGCTATCATAAGACAATGCCGTTGCAGGCAACACAACGTCCCTTTGATCTAAGATATAATAAAAATCCCGCTATATTAATGCTGAAAGTCAAAACTATAGTTCGATTTTTATATTGAACATTAGGTGACAATAAAACATAGTACATGGAATGCTTCGCGTTTATTTATCCGTAAAGTGTAAATATGTATAAATTATAAGCATTGGAACAAGCCAAATTGTACTTTAACCTACAGTAATAAGGTTTAGAGTTTTATAGCATTTGGTTTTTATCTAGCGGCCTAGTTTAACGAGGGTGACTATTTTTCTATTGTCAGGGGTCTATTATGCGAATACATATTTATTTCGTGTTTAACTAGGATTGGTGAATTTTATATAGACATTTGGAGAGGAGGTTAATATAGCCATGATCTAACTGTTGGTTGGTAATACTTTCTCTTAAGATTTAGCAGAGATTATTTAGGCCATTTCAGCTTTTTACTTCCTGATTTACGTATTAAAAAATGTATGCGAAAAAATGGTTGTCTGTAAAGTCGGTTTACGGACGAAAGTTTAATGTGACAACGTCTTAACAAAACATTGATGAAATTTTTGATTGCATACTTTTATGAATAAAATTGAATCATTTATTTATTGAATTATCACTATTTTGTATGGATACGAAAAATGAGTGAGTCCTCGAACGCATAGGCCAATTGAGTGGAAGAGAGATAGATAGCGCAAGCGTACAATGAGCGTAACGGGACAATGAACGTAATAGGACAATGAGTCGTGCTTTTTCAGCCTGCGTTCATTGATTTATTAGACGTTGTCACGTCATAAACAAATAATTTAAAGTTGATTATTTATATTAGGTAACAAACGCAATGTCGATAAAAAAAATTGAGAGAGAAATTAACCAAAATGAATTTACATTTGCTTGAAGTTCTCAAACTGAGGTCTTAGAACAGATGAGATGAACGAAGGACAGTGTTTTGTTTTACTAAATTTCGATAAGGATCTATAACAATTACACTACATCTTAAAGCAATTATTTGTAATAATAAAAAAAACATTTGCTTTTTATTTTTATGGAGGACGAAACGTGCAGGAGACTCACCTGATTTTAAGTGACACCATCGCCCATGGACACTCACATTGGCTTCTGGCTGTGTCCATGGGCGTAAGTAAGTTGCTGGTTCTAAAAATATTGCTTTTATATAGACATAGACATAGACATAGACATAGACATAGACATAGACATAGACATAGACATAGACATAGACATAGACATAGACATAGACATAGACATAGACATAGACATAGACATAGACATAGACATAGACATAGACATAGACATAGACATAGACATAACATTTATTACAAACGAAAACACACACACATAAACACACAAAATAACAATACTTAAAGAAAAAAATAAAATAAGACATCAAAAACAATAAAAATTAAAAATTAAAATTAAAAATATTCTCTTTTGCCATTCGGTTCGCTTCCAGTATGCAATGTGTGTGTACTGTGGTTGCAATTGGCCCTGGCTCAGCATTATGCTGAGGAGCAAAAAGTTCCACAGCGCTGGTCATTCTGCCAGAGACCACAGCAGCTAGTTTGCGCCTCTAATAATATTGGTAAAATAAATAATTATAATACCAAGTAGAAAAATATTAATAATAATATGCAAGTTAGAAGTGTGAGTAAATCGTGTGTAACGGTGTATAATAAATAAAATTAAATTAAAAGTTAAAAATAAGAATAATTTTAAATAAGTAGATATTTGTTTGTTTTATGGGTGGATAAAAACTAAATTTCGTGGGACTTTTTGAATAAGTAGAAGTGTCTTATAAGCGCGACTAAAAGTCGACTTTAATTTTTTAATATAACTGTTTTTTATAAAATAATTTGTATTTTATAAAAAGCTTGATTACATTAAACAATTTAAAAAAAATCACATTTAATTCTTACTAATTTCATAAAGTTAAGTCCTATTTCGATTTACATTTATCCGATATTAAATAAATAAATGTAGGTACCTAAACGTCTCTCACTGATGAGCTAACGCTGTCATTTATTTCACTTGTTTTATATAATAGGATTCTTAACATACATAAACGTAGAACCTTGTTCAAACTTGTGAAACGAACATCACTTTATCTATAGCACTTCACTTAGAAATTTGTTCAAGGAAATCGATATTTTGGCGGTACCTTCCCAATATATTTACAACTGTATAGTTTTTGTGCGTAGTAATATTAGTTCTCTTTTTTAAGAACAGTGACATTCACAATAGGGGTATAAGAAATAAGGGAAAACTTTTCCAGCCGTCTTACAGGTTGCAGAAAATAAATACTTCATTTATGGGCTTAAGTATACGCTGCTATAACGTGATTCCTAGTGAAATATTGGAACTGCCTTTAAACAGATTCAAAACACATATCAAAAAAACCTTAATGTGTAAAGGTTAATGACTACCTGGAAGATAAAAACGCTTGGCAATAGTTGTAACTATATTCTTATAATTTGATTTGTGTGTAATGGTGAATGTGGTAAATCACAGAACAGATTTTTATATTTTTTTTACTTATGTAACTTTAATGACGTTGTGGTTTATGACATTTTCCTTTGAATAATTGTAATGTAGAGGGAGGGTAAAACTTGTTGAGTTTCTTGCCCGTTCTTCTCAGAACAAGGCCTCCTGGTAGTTTTGCGAACGGATGGCGTAGTCTTGCTCTTTCGCGAATTTTGTAAACGTTTTTGAAATTCATAAGCATGAAAGACGCATCTAAATTGAATAAACGTATTTTGATTTTATTAAAAAATTCTCACTTGCTGCTAATAGTTATATATTTTTACGCAAGCCTAGTTCTTTTATGAATTAATGAAATAAATGTGTTTTTTACAGTTATAGTCGATAAACTATTAAACTCTATAATTAAATAATTCAGTATTCAGTAAAGAGTATAATTATAATACAGAGTGCAGTTTAGATTCGACTCAACTTATATATGATATTGGACAGCGTATGCCTTATTAAACTACTTTGGGCAAAAGCAATTATACATGCAAAATTAGGCATTGCTTAAAACTTTTATGAGCGATAAAACTACTACTATTGAAAAAAAAATAACTTTCCAACAAATTAATTTTCTACCTATACAACATAATTAAAAATAAAATTTGTTTTGAAGTTTTTATTTATAGTTTTAAATGTCTTAAATTTAATTTTACACATTTTTGATATAAAAAGGTTTTAATTAACATTAAAATTAAAAGCGTCGGCTTTTGTTTTAAAGAATATGGTACAAAAATATTATGGTGGTACAATCTAAATTTCGCAGAATCTGTTACGCATGGCGCGCAAATTTACATAATTAAAAGGTAGAATTTTACATAGTAATTATATATTATCCTAGTCAATTCTCATACCACTTTACACATTTTACCTAAACAGTAATCTATACTAAGAATCCCCATTCAGTCTTTCATATCAATATTTGATGAAGCAATCGTTAGGAGATCAAATCCCGGTTGGAATATTGTGTGGCATTTAGTTCAGTTCCGGAATGCTACGGAGGGAATTGGTATGCGAGTGTGATTGTCAATAGTGATTCATATGTGGTAAAAATGCTTTTTGACTTTCGTAGCGTTAAATCCCAAAATTATATTGTACATGCTAAATTTTTATGGTTAATAATGGAAAATATATGGAATACCAGCACTGAGCTTATCATTAACTATACATATGAAGTTTTGGTTAGATGCATGTTTGTTCGTGAAAAAGATATTACGTACGTATTGGAGTTTCTTGACGGCTGCCATTGAGGTCAGGGTTTTGTTATTTTTGAAACACAGCGTAAATTATCAATTAATTCTTGTATAAATAACCTTATTCACAATGCAACTTAAATCTTTAAAATAATGTAATAAAAATAATAAATAGACTTTTCCAAATTAATCTTTCAGGTCCTTTATTAAGTGTAATGTCGTTTGAAAATGTATGAACGTATAGTTTACACTACTCCACGATAGATGGCAGTTATAAAATATAAATTTTGTACATACTTAACTTTGTATTGACCAGTAAATACTAAAAACTATGGTTAAATAAAAATAATCAGCAATTTTTTATATATAGCGATGCTCTATTTCATTAAAAATTGTTCAAAATGTAGTTCTAAAGTTATTCAATAGGTGGCGCTAAACACAACCATTTCAGTGTATCTTCAATTGTAATAAAAACTGAGATAAGTTTATGTGCAAGTTGTAACAGTTGCTATTGTTAGAAATGTTGCATGATTAATTAGGTCTGTAAAAAAATTGTATGTTTATAATTGAATATAATATAACTTATAATAATAACTTGTAATTAACTAAGTTATAAGAAAAGTCTAATATAATAAAATACTGCCAAAAAAAAACTTAAAATCGCATTTTAACTTACACCAAACTTCTGTTTTACAATAATTAGTTACTTAAGAGTGACCAAATAATGAGATAATCCACCAGATAAGGCATTAACACAAGAGTAGTTAAGATGTGAACGTTATAAGTAAATAAATATTCTGTTCTAGACTTTCTAAAATATTTAACATGTTTTCTGGTTTACAAATTATTAGGATACAAGATTGTTGCCAATGTTTTAAACTAGAGGGCGCTACGCAAGAATATCTTTGCGTTTGACAACTTAGCTTGAAAACTACTTTTTACACGCTTTATATTGGCTTCACCTGTATGTATGTATGAATGTATGTATGTATGTATGTAACCGACTCCTTCGGACTCGATTTTGACCCACTTTTAACGGACAGACCTGTGCCATATTTTTCGTCTATCGAGCAACCCACGCTTTTTCACAATAATACCAGTATTTTTTGTTTATTACCATTTTCAGCCTAAATTAGGAATTATTTTTCACTTTTTAGTTTGATGTGCTTTAAAAGCGTGTGTTCTAGTTTTTTTAAACTATTCTTTTTTATCAGCTAACTTTCTTTAATCTATCAAATATATAATAATTTAGTAAAGTGGCTCCTTTATATATTATTTAAAACCCACCAAACACATTATATTAAATAAACGAATTACGAAGAAAATTGTCTTGCTCGATAATAAAATATTAAATATTATTTGTTTAATTTTACCCATTATAAAGAGTTATATTACTGTGCTAAATATATTATTTTATATGTAAATATTTATATTAAGTCATACTTAATTCCCATCGCTGATTTAAATTATTATGATAATTAGCCAATCGGTAAAATTTGTACCTGTATTTGTTAATATTATCGCTTAAGCTTTTAGTTATATTAACTTAATCGAAGTTGAGTGGGCGATTTCAATCCTAGGGTCGTGATTTCAATTCCTGGCTCGGTTGGGCCCGCGTGCAGCACCTACACAAGACACAGTGGCAATCTGAAGTCGAGAAACATTAGTATCTTCTTTAATAGAAATATCCATTGTCTAAATCCTCTTTTAGCAGTATTTCTACAATATGGACTTTCGTGGTGAGGATTACTGTTTGATATTGTAGACAAGAGAGGACGGGTAGGAGCCATAGGAGATATACCAACACTAACTCAACCTGTGCTGTCAATATTTGAAAATAGACTTTTATTTAAAAAAGGCTCTATTTGCAAACGAATAGTTTACGTTGAACAATTATGTAAGGCCGTAATTAATCAACGTGAATACCGCGGGAGGCGGGTTGCGTTATTGCATAGCTCTATTTACTCTAGCGGTGACATCTCATTATATACTCTGCCTATGTATACACGATCAGTTATCTAGGACGTTTGCACGCAAAAATCTAGTACTAGGTGCTTGCCCCCGGCGCCACGAACACAGCCAAACGTCACCCACACCCACACAGATGCACGCAAGGAATAAGTTCCGCGTGCTAGAAAAAGACAGATTCAAAAAACACCCGTTGGTATGAGGCACTGCCCCCAAAAAAAGCACCAAAAACGCAATCTGCGCAACTTTCCGGCGCAGAATCGTTAACGACTCACGTTCTCTTTATCGTACACGCCGTGCCTCCTATATTTCTATTTTTTCTCCGTCTACCATTAGACGTAAGACAATTTTTATTGCGATTGAATCAGGACCTTATTATTTGGCTGGTAGAGCGTTTTTGACACGGCAATTCATGGCGTATATCTTCAGCGTCGGCCGCATCACGCACACATTCCCACCGGAACAGAAAATAACGATCGCATTTTTGCCCGAAAAGGACGGACAGATGGCTGAAAAGAGAAGAAAAAAACGACGACCATTTTGCTTGGCGCACCTACGACGCGGCGAGGTGAGGTTTATGTATGCTATCTTTTTTCGTGAAAAAAATCCAACCAAAACAAATGCACGTGGCGAGTGTTATGACCGAGGGCCGCTTGGAAAAATTCTCGACTCTGCTAAGAGATGCCGTTGTTAGCGCATTTTTTTCAAGCGATTTAGTTATGAAAAAACTCTGTGGTGGCGCTGATGTCGATGCGGAAACTTTTATAGAATTGTACGAATGTTTTTGATCCTTTTTTAATTGGTTACTTTTTTAGTAACCAATTTAATGTAATACTAATATGTTTTTAACTAATAAAACATTTTATCGGTAAACAAGCCAGTGGTGCCTTTTTAGTTCTGGGCCTCAGATTTCTGCATCTATTTCATGATATTTTTTTCAACCTAATAGGTAGGTGAGTAGCCTCTTGTGCCTGACACACGCCGTCGAGTTTTTGGGTCTAAGGCAAGTTGGTTTCCTCACGATGTTTACTTCACCGTTCGAGCGAATGTTAAATGCGCACATAGACAGAAAGTCCATTGATGCACAGGGACCGCACATACGGCCTCAAGTATGAGAGTCGCACGCTGAAGCCACTGGGACAACACTGCTCTTTCAGAATCGTTCACTTTTAATTATTCCTTTTAACAAGGTCCACGGGACGATAGGAGTTGTATAAATGTATAGGTAGTTGAATTTTAAATATTTGGCTTCTCAAAAATGCTTATAAGAACGTATAGTTACAATTACCCTTTTTAAATAGTTTAGGGTAAACAAATACTGTTTAATATAGTTTGCTTTTTTTAATAGTGATATTTCCAACGCACTTCCATTTTTGGGAAGAAAATATTTGAGGAGCAACAGCAAGCTTAGCCCAAAGCAAATGCAAGCAAATTAAGGCATAGTTTTGCAAATAAAACTCCACTTTAGTTTATAGTTCTTTATTAACGTTTTCGTTTAAAAATGTATCAACAACGTAATTTACAAGGTACACATATAATATCATCAAATTTATTTTGTTCGTCAGATATGTTACCATCCTTGTGTGTTTCCAAATGTGTGAGTTATTACTTAACTTATAAATAGATATATTATTTGAGTATCCCCCGAGAATCGTAAAAAGTCTGGAGTTAAAAGGTTCTAATTCGTATGTTTAAATTAAATAGAAAATAAAATTAATATTCATTAGTAGCCTAGACAATTAGCTGAACAAAAAGTAATATAAATGAAAAATAATTTTCATGAATAAAAATAAAAATAATTCGTAGAATGGAATCAAAAATTTTGTTATGAATATTTTTTTTAAAGCGAAGACATCGTGAATCGTGATCTATGTTTTAATACTTAATTAATTAATTGACTTATAATAACGAGTGTCTATGTCGCTATGATCTATTTCTCTCTGTCTCTTCCAGGCAACACTAGATATAATTTTATATATATAAGATTTTTTGATGAGGGGTGCCAAGTAAAAAACTTTCTACTGCTGTTTTGAAATCCTGTACGGTTTCAAAAAAGCGTGTCATACGAGTGTTTCATAGTCTCGAATTAGAGTGTTGGTTCAGTTTTATACATTTTTTAAATAGATGCCACGCAGTGAGAACTTATACCCCAAGAAGTAATTCTGTAGGAAATAGGGTAAATAGTTTTCGTGGTATCAAAACCTTCTAAGTGATTTTTGAAAATAGGAATTAGTAAGCGTATCGTTCTTTTCGTTTTTAAATCGTAGATATTTTTTTACAATTGAGTTGTTTATCTATAGTAACCAAGATATATCTATCTAATAAAAGCAATCTTTGGTGCAGCAACTATGGGTTTGTATTTTTAAACTAGACTAGTACACCTTGTATTATTATAGGAAAGGTACCATATTTAGTTTTGGCAAGATTTAAAGTTTTTTTTTTTTTTTTATAGAACGGGGGGCAAACGGGCAGGAGGCTCACCTGATGTTAAGTGATACCGCCGCCCATGGACACTCTCAATGCCAAAGGGCTCGCGAGTGCGTTGGCGGCCTTTTAATTCTTGCATTAGTTAAGATTGCATATGGTATTTATATAGTTTAGGATAAGTATTGGTTCGAGCACTTGTACCATTACGTGTTTGACATTTTTTTTTATAGAACAGGGGGCAAACGGGCAGGAGGCTCACACAGGGTAATATCTCATGGACACTCTCAATGCCAGAGGGCTCGCTAGTGCATTGCCGGCCTTTTTAAAATAACACGACATACAAGAGACTTGAGTATCGACTCTCAATCTCACACTTATATTGCCGACGTGTACGAGGCAAGGATCTTCCATATGGGTACATCAACTCCTAGTTGTCATAGTGCAAAAATATTTTTGTCTTAATGCGACAACGAACGTCGCCGTTATTGTAATACATTGAAGTATTATTCTAAAAGCCGTATGAGTATGTAAGCTAGAAGAAGGCATGTAAGCGTAGCATCGCAAGCAAGGCAGGGATGCTTACGTTTGGGGCGGCGAGGATTTCTGATCGCGGTGGATCCACAGGGCACCATCTGAAATTTAACATTGAATTGTTTATTTATCTGTGCATAAATGTATGAAAAGCACGCGAAATGAAATTCATTTAAAAGTAATGTCATAAATTAATTCGCATTAGTGTTTTTTGTTTAATATTAGTTTCAGTAAAATTAATGAAAAAGAATAGAATACTTTCTTAATAATAATTTTGTTCAAGGATCATCATGGTCATCAGTAATACGTACAGTATGTAGCTACCAAATACAATTTTCCTTAATTCTTTATGTTAAATATTGTACAATTTAGAATCAAATAAATAAATTTTAATAATGTATGTCACACTTGTCGGTAATGTTAACATCGCACTATTATACTGTTCGTAATTTAACTAAAATACTTACAACTTCAACAATTTGTAACTTTTCTCACAGCATCCGGTCAGTGACCTGAAAGTTAAAAATATTTTCTAAATTTAAATAAATTCGCTTATTTTAGATGATTACATTAAAATGTATTGGTTCTTTAAAAACAATGTATTTAAAATTAATCATTATGTAAAGTATAACCAAGAGTATTGTTTGACCGTTAATGTTATAATTACGTTCTTATATTTAGAGGTAGCTACATAACAAATGTTAGCAAAGATGTAAAAAATTATTAAAAAATAGTTTGGAAAGTGTTCCCAAACATAAAAAAATTAAATTAGGCAATGCCATTAAACACCCTTTTTTAATAAACTCGAGCAGTAATATAAAAATTAAATCCATTAATTTAAGAAAATAAAAACTTACCTTTTGTCGTATTTAATTTTCTCAGCTGCTTCAGAAGTGAGGCCACTTGTTCGCTAGTTTCTGAAATCATTTACAGCGTACTTTAATGATTATTTATATTTATTAGTTGATTGGATTAATATAATTTTATGGCAACAAAAATAAAATAACCAATAGAATTGTATATTGTATCTTCTTGATTAAGTCGTTTAAAAAAAAGAATCCATTTCATGTTAAATACTTAGAAATAGATAGCATAGACGATAGAAAGAATATTAAAACATTTAATAGATAAATATCACGATATTAAATTGGAATTAATTGGCTGTCTAATCTCGGGTTAAAACATAACTTTGTCTTTTGTTACGGAAGACGTACTCTGACAAACATACCTACATCTGTACTAAATATTAAATAAGTAAGTGTTAAATAAACATAATAAGTATCTCAATACAGCGAGCAAATGCTGCCAGCGTCAAAGGTACACTGCCACAGGTACCAAACTTCTTAAATTTGTTTAAATTTTAATAATTTTTGTAAAAGAAATTGATACTGTATATTTGATTGTAATAATTAAAAACATTACTTTTTGTAAAAGTAAGTGTTATGTCCGTATAATTATCTCATACTATATGTCCAGATATTTAAATGAAACCGGAATGGTATTACTAAACTAATGTATTTAAACAATGTATGTATTTATATATAATGTTTTATCTTATATAAGACGCATTGATCTAATTATAAGAGAGAAAATTAACGAGAGATGCTCGACTTTCAATGGGAATATAAAAACAAAGATATTTTTTTTTCTGCCTAAATCACGTGTTTTTACCTAGTAACCCCGCTAACTGATTAAAGTCTGTGTCATTTTCTGTATATATACTAGTTATTAATTAATGTTTTATGCCAAAGCGATTCAGCGACAGTCTATCGAAAAATTGTATCGAGAATTCATAATGTAATTGCTGTCACCGCTCAAATTCGCAATAAACCGGTTTACGCATCCCTAGTCCCGATTCGATTATCTTTAGCCAAAATAAAATCACTTGGCCGGAAATACTAAACAAAATTCGACCGTAACACCAGGCTCTTGGTCGAATTAACAGGAAAATACTGTGCAGACATCGATTTTCATTAAAGACGCAAATGTGATTAGATGTAGAGTATGTAATATGCAAATTTGCCGACGTAAGGGGTTGGGGCAGTGATGTATACGGACAAGTTCTGGGTAAAGCGTAAAATATATTTGTGTGAGTGTAGTTTTGGTCAAACCCGCGAGTGTGGGCGGCCGCGTAGAACAGAAACTAGTATAGGCAAAAGCTTGATATGGGAATTATATACCTTTTTATTGCAGAATTTTCAATTTTGTTTTTTCAGAGCGTCCGACCAGTGAGCTGGAAATTAAAAATATGTTATAAATTTAGCTTAAAATATTGTTATTGTAGATGATAATATAACTTTAAAATGTCTTATAAAAACAATGTATTTTTTTTGCATCTTCAATGTAATGTCAAAATTGGGTATTTGTCAAAGTCAAAATATATGATTACTGTAGTTTATAACAGGTGATAGTAGATAACATACACTGCTTAGGCTTACACATAATAAAAACACCCTTTTTGCGACTTTTTTTTGTTATTTATGTATGGTTAAAAAAGTTATACGTCGATGACCTCTTTCGAATTTCTAAAGTTGGTTAAAAAGTAAAATTTACGCCTAAAACATTTATTCTATATTAAATTTTGTTTACAAATCGACTACACCTAACCCGAACACAAGTCCAAACTAAACTGAGGCAGAATCACCAACATCGTGAGAAAGTGTAAATCGTGAATTTTTCATAACAGTACGCCGTTAAATTTCCATAAAACACAATAAAATATATTAGATACGAGATGAAGGAACGGGTTTCCGTGAGATCAGTTGGTCATAGATCAATTCATATTATAATACACCTCGCGTTCCCATAATCACGCATGCGCCGACCTTGGGTCAGCCCTTTGACATGACCGTTGATCTTAAAACTGGTTTCTGTCTTAGATGGTGTTATAATTTAACATTAATCCTGGACTGGAACTTTTGAACTGTTTTCCAATAAATGTTATGTTATGCTAAAGTTTCATTAGTACGTTAGGTGTTATTTGTTTTTGTTGATTCTTTTTAAAGACATTGATGGATTTATCTGTGAAATATAGGTATACTATAATCGACTGCTTGAATACGTATGATGGGAGTGAAGGCGGTTCACTTGAGAATGAATTGTGTATGTGTGTGTTGCACACAGCGAATGTTACATTGTATTTATATAGTTGCGGATTGCACTTTGAACATATGTCGGTAATGAAGTACAAAATATGTGTGTCATGTTTTTACATCAATAGTAATCCACATATAAGATATAGAGGTACATATAAGGAATGGACCTACAAGAGACAGAATTTCCTTCGCTTTTAAATAGTGTAGTAAAAATTCTCTATTTATATTTGTAAAAAATGTTCTTGTGTAGTTTTTACACTTCTAGTTTCTGTTGATTATAAAAAAAAAACATATTATTTTAGTATTTAAGTAAAAAAGCCTTTTTGTATTTTTCTTTTAGAAATTAAATTACACTAAACTACCATATTTTATCTATACCAATTTATATTACTTATCAAGACCATTATCTTACCCTTCTGGGCCTAATTTAGTAGTCTTCTGTCAGATATTTTGAGTTTTAAAACGGTCTATATACGGATGTAGTAACGGATTTTATATAAATAATAATCGTAATATTTGCTGCTAAGCGTAAAACTCGAATACTAGTTTGAGTAATATTTTTTAAATTATTCCTTGAAGTCAGAGGAAAGTTGGTGAGAAAAAATTGCACAAAAAAAATGTGTTTAGTACTTAGGATATTATTTAAGATTCCGGATTCACGTGGAAGCGTAGAATCTATATGGTGGTTGTCAGATAAAAAGGTATGCTATATAAAAAATAAGGCGAAACGAATATCGTATTTCGATAGCTAAACGTTGCAAGCAGGTACTAATGAAAAATTTCGGGGCTGCGTCAATAAAATTAAATCCAAAAAATATTGAGATTGGCCGTAAATATCTAATCCCATCCGGACTGAAAATTACTGTGCATGTGTGGGTAAAAGTTAGATCGTCCACACTTTACAGCCGCGCCTCGATAGGAACGTACAGTCGAAGAACTATTTCCAACTTGTGTTAATTATGTAGACAATAGAGCTTAAATTAGAGCATTGTCAAAATATCTACGAAGCTCTTGACACCTGTAGATATCATAAATACTTGTACAATTCATTTATTTACTTGTTACGAAATTAAAAGGAATTTCAATAGCTAAATTACTTTTTAATTTAAAACAATTGCCACTCTAATGATT
Source organism: Pieris macdunnoughi (assembly GCA_905332375.1). Classification (NCBI taxonomy): domain Eukaryota; kingdom Metazoa; phylum Arthropoda; class Insecta; order Lepidoptera; family Pieridae; genus Pieris; species Pieris macdunnoughi. Next base: position 9,839,009 of record CAJOBZ010000005.1, read on the forward strand.
AGTATAATATGATAGACATAAATATTACATATGGGAAAGTTCTTAAGATATACGCAATGGTAATGATTTCATTTTGATTTAAATGAGAACAATATATGTTTACTGATTAAAAGTAATAAAGTAAAAAAAATAGTAAAGTAAGATCCGGCACCTCAGCGCGTAACAGCGTCGCAATACAGCCAAAAGAATTTCCCAGTATTAAGTGTTGTAATTATCATCAAATAAATACCAATAACAGAACATACAAATTACATAGTAATCTAAACGACATTGTAGCTGAGTGTACTCTGGTCAGCTCCTAACATCATTAATCTAACTTTCGTGCTACCCTTTATAATAGTTCGGTTGGATCCCTCGGGCGAGGGTGCTTCAGGGGGAGGGGGGTTATTAACATACGAATTTGGCCAACCTTCTTCTTGAGGGGGGCGAATTTAAGTTTCGCGTCGTATTGATCCACAGCTTTTCGTTAGTTTAATGACGCGTGGATTATGTTTTGAGTACTTTCATAGAGCTCTCGTGTAGATTTGACATTTTCTTAATTATTTATCTTAGAAGGTCATTTAAAGGTGGAACTAAGAGAATGAATGAACGCCATATGTATTTAATTATATAAAATAATATTTGTCAACGGACAACAAAAGCTTAAAAGAAATAGTTAAATGTAATAATAAAATGTTTACCCTTAAACGGGCAGAGCAACCTTTATACTTACAAAATACTTAAAATCAATAAAAATATGATTCTATCAAAGCGAGAAATACAAATGAGTTATTGTACATTTTTAAAGATTTGCGAAACTAACAATAAATTATTTTTGTCACAACCTATTTCTGTTATGAATAAAGTTGTTTATTATTTATAATAATTCAGGATGTGTAATATTATTGGATAAATCAATTATGAATATTAATTTCTGTAAAAAAATTGTGTTTAGACTCATAGACGTTCTCATTCCAAGTGTACGAACCAAGTCAAACACAAAATGGAAACACCGAAGGTGATGTTCACACTCGTCTTTTGATCTCACGTCTGTTCAGTTCAATGATTTATTCATCTCTAATGAACTGAACACTTAGTAGTGGACTGTAGATTTATATTGTTAATTGAATTCATTGAGAATATAGGGTTTTGCGTTTGTGCGCTCTGCTAAGTACGCCTAAAGCCAAACCTAACAACCCGTCTAAGACATGTCATACTTCGAGCACGTGGCTATAAAATATGAGTAGTCCCTTCGATGTCGTTATAATATATCTGCGCAATATTATTAAGATGCGTTTTTCCTGTTAGCTAGTCGCTAATGATTCAGGCTGTGTCACGATGCACCAGTTTCAGAGGGCTGTTATCGCTTAAAAAACTTCTGTATCGTTAACTTACGACGTCACATAAAAGAGGATAACACAAAAATAATTTATACGATAGCTGTTTGTCGTATTTCGTTAAATTACATAACAGATTTATACATAAGTTATTTTGACAGAGAAACGCGGCAAAAACTAGACAAATTTGCGTATATTTTCCTTGAAGTGGTTTCATTTAATTGCGTAAACCAAAGACAATAATTTTAATAAATCTTGCCGCAGATCTTTCTCACTTTGTATTTATGTAAACATAACGCGGTGCCTTCTAGTAATCCGTCTCTTTTCATCACAGCTTAAGCACCAGAAACAGAAGGAGACCAAAATATCAATCTTATAAGAAGAAAGTTTGCTGTCATTTCAATATAAAATACGAATTATTTCTTCAAGCAAGAACATTGTTACTGAAGAAAGGCTGATTTTCATTACGTTTGGTTTAACATTTAATCCACATATAATCTAAATGATAAACAGAATCGCCCATTCATTTCGATAATGAAAGCCCTCAAAAGGTACCCCCATCTCGGAAAATCGCAGATATTTAAGAAGTTACGCACCACATGCCACCCCAACCCTTTCCCTTTTTTGACAGTCCCTTGAATGCCTATTTTACATACTTCACTGATAAATCTTTGCGTTCGTTGAGTCCATGGACGAAAATTAATTATGAGCGCATTAAGAATTACTTAATGCATTTTGAAAGAAGAGAAAATGAAATTTGCACCAACAGTAATGTACGATTACCTTCGTTTAATTCATTATTTTTAATGCGTTTTTATTCTAATTAAACCAATGTAATGCATGCCCTGACGCTGAATTAAAAATAGTAATTTTGTATAATTCAAATTTGGTTGCCATGGTTACTATTTTTATCAAAAGTTTAGTTCGTTCGTACGCCTGGATATTTATGTTATTATATATGTAACAGTAGCTAGCTAGTACGTCTGAACCTATGTATGTCTTAACATATTGTATCGCAGACTGAGACTGTACTGAAGTTATTAATATCTTCGATAAAACTGTAGTCTACATTGCTGTATTGTCAATAGTTTCCGCAGAAGATAGGGAGTTTTAGGTATTTTTATAACACTTTACAGTATCGAAGTTTTCTTACAAATTTCTAACGTATTTGAAAATATTCTATTACAAATGGTTTAATGTAGGATTCTAATAGTGAAATAATTTTTCAAATCGGCCCACCAGTTGGAGTTGGAAACAATCAAATATTTCCTATTCATAATAATACACTCCAAAAGCCTTTAGAATCTTAATTCCACTTTGATAAAGGTATGTTTCTCTCACTCCAGTTCACTGACCTTCCAAATTCAAATATTTGAATAGTCGAGAAGACATTCGTAGCGTAATAGTAAAAACTTTAGGCAAAACCCTCGAATTATCATCTACATCTGCACATTCAACCCAACAGAGATTAGGCCGTATATAAACAAAGGCACCCTCGCCCTTAGATTGCTCTAAGATCGAAGGCGTCCCCTCTTTAATTGCGACTCCCGGATTTCATTATGCCCACATCCTTGCGCGCGCTTATCTTTTACTGCTATGGCGGACATTTTGTCTAAATTAAAATGATCCAACCATTGCTGGACATGTTTCATAATAATACTTTACTGAAGTTACATTTTTCAGTAATCACTGAACAATATTAATCTCAGATCAGACTAGCTTGACTAATTCTGTTAACGATTTTCAAATGAAATTGCGTTAAAAATTACGCGACGAAGCCTCCTTTTTTTAAATCGGTTACACAAGTAGTATTTTTGTTATCAAAATCATTGCTATTTTTAGAATTCGCCTTTAATAAACATAGGTTAGTTTTAAAATGGCATATAAATTTCTCATAGCAAGACCATTTGACGAAAATATAATAATCCCAAATTTATTCAATCATATATACAAATTGCCTAGTGCTCAAAATAATTAGGCACCTTAAAGGTGTGAAATGGTGTGCGAGAAGCGATGGAATTGCTATGGCGGGAAAGGCACGCGGGAAACGTGCCAGACGCGCTCCAGGGCTACCAACATTGCCATTATCACGGAAAGTTTTATTAAAAAAGTGGCAAATATAGCGTGAAACACGTTGACTTAATTTATTAAGTTATAGTTGACAATTTAGTTAGATTTTTATTATGACTTACGACTATGTATTTGCGTGTTGTTCCCACGAGAATGTAAGTGCGTGCTTATATTTCACCATGCCTCCTGCCTGAGGACAAATCTGTGTTTTTTATTTATTTTACTATTATTAATTAACTATTAATTACTTAAGATGTCATGTGGAACATGGTGTAATGATTGTAACTCCTAACAAACATTGTGAAAAACAAAAAACTTGGCGATTAAAAAGAGTGGCGGAGAGTTTATTGCCAGTTCTTCTCTTCCGTTCTACGCCCTTGATTTGGGAACTGGCAGTTTATGTAGAATTAGAAGCATTTAATATGTAATTTTTTTGACGTTCATAAGTGTACACTGTGTTACCTAAATAAATAAATTATTTTGATTTGATTTGATTATTAAACATTAGTTAATATTAGAATTAGAAGTAGTCATCATTTTTATAAAGGCAGTGAGATGTGACTATTTTCTGTTCTGTGACGGCTTCAGCGTTCGATTCTTATCCCTTCTAAGTTGGGCTGTGCACCAATTGAATTGATATGCGCATTTAACACTCGCTCATAAGGCGAAGGAAACGATCGTGAGGAAACCGCTATGCGTTAGACCTAAAAAGTCAACGGCGTGTGTCAAGCACAGAAGCACTTGACGATTTGAATAAACAAATGACCACACGACACAATTCTGAGGCGAAACTAAAAGGTTATCAACACCTAAAAGCCTACAGATCAAAGTCCAAACCTTTTCATATATCTTTATATCAAATATGGACCTCTGCTCAGACTATCCAGCCCTAAAGCGTGCGCATATCTCGCGATCCTGGTGTAATTGAAAACATACTGTGTTCCGGCAGTTTTAATCGAGCCAACGTAATATGACGCATCACGCACCAGGCGATTTATTAGACTTCCAGCTCTCTCTGCGTCTACTGATATTTAACAAAGGGAATTGTGGATGATCGTAAGATAATTAAACAGCATCAAGATAGATGTTATAGGAAGGAACACCTCATACATACATTTTAAATTGTAGGATATAAATTGGAGATTTAGTTGCAAAATTATGTGGTAAAATCCCTTCACAGTTAGCATAATTTAAGATTTTATAAATTGTTCAAATCAGTTTTTGATAACCGTACGACGTGATGCATCCATTTAGTTGCGAAGATGACGTGGACGTTGGTGTAAACTAGGTATATTTTAAGATTGGCGGACCTTAACTTTGCGATTAAAAAGAGTGGCGGAGAGTTTATTGCCAGTTCTTCTCTTCCGTTCTACGCCCTTGATTTGAGAACTGGCAGTAAATATAAAATTAGAAGCATTAATATGTATTTCTTTTTCACGGTCATAAGTGTACATTGTGTGATTAAATTTTTTGGAGATAAATTTTTCACAAACGTTTGCTGTATCTACGCTGTTACTAATAATGAATATTGAAAGATATCTAAACACTTAAATAGTCTGTGGAACAATAAATCCTTTATAGTGTTTTCAAAGTTTATTATTTTCCATGAGGAAACTATATTTTAATTCGGATAGAGAGCTTAATTACTTACCACAGAAATGCGCTAAATACCCAACTAAAACTAAAATAATGTAACAAAATTTCGTCTAAAATTCGGCTGCGCTCTAAACCAACATTACATAAGTGTTCGAAACTACTGTATGTACAAAACGGAATAAATACTGTTCAAAACTTCTGAGCGTTGCTTAGGTAATTGTTAAACCTAGCGTGAGCGCTTTTTACCGCAACATTACTGCAACTTCTGGGCAAAGTTGGAAACAGCTGGAAACTGGTACTCCGTCGGAACTGGAACTTTGTAGACTACATAGAAACCACAAAGGTACGTATCAGCGCATCAACGCTATCTGCTTTTGAATGCAAATGAGTTGGAAAAGTCCGTTGGTGCAAGAAAACTAATGCAACATCGCTGACGGCTGTTGGCTTGTTGCTTATAATAAATTCAGCGCTGTGAATATTGTAATAGTTTCTCGACCCAGTGCTTTGTGCTGTATTTTTAAATAGGTTGTCGCGTTGCTTAATTGTAAGAACCAAGCGTTAATTGTTATTAAATGTTTTTAGCGAGAATCGACGAACTTTCTAACGCTTTAACACACTGTATACAGAGCTTTTTCTGAAACGGTAACTTTATTAATAGCTCTTTGAGATTCAGAAATAAAATATAGTTTTTAAAAATACCTAACTAAAAACTGGGAGCATAAAGATTGATTTAACTCCATATTAGTATTAAACTAGAAATTTTTTAATTACTTACAAACGACATAAAATTACGTAATTTCCAACTTATGTACTCTAAAAATGAGCTACAATCATTATATATTTAAAAAACCCCATTAGAAAAGATGGTTCATTTTTCCTTCTTTTTGCTGTCATAATCTTTATCTTGTAGCTAAAGGGAATTTAATTTAAACTTTAAAGTAGCGTTGAATCCTCAACTGTGTACGGACTGGGGGCGGTTTGTGAAGTTTTAAGTTGGTAACTTCGAAGCACCGCCCACTGCACATCGATTTTACTATGAAAACATTTTCATTATAAGTACTTTTCAGCTTTATTGAAATTAGTAATTATGTATCATCAAATTTACATTATATTTGCCCACTTTTAGTTAAACAGCGAATATATAAAATAGTTTAATTCGAATATCGTAAAACATAAAGAAATTGTCACCTACAATAATAAAAACGTTCCAGGATATTTAAAGTTCTATAACCCGTCATAAGGTAATGGAGCAAACTCAATTATTATAAAGTAAACGATTGGTATTCTTCGTCCACCCACGTGAAACATTATTTGTTGTACTAGCTGCCACCGCGATTGTTTCGCCTTAATATGATTTCCTACTTACCTTTTTAGTAGATACGCTTCTCCGAAATAAAAACCTAAGTACTAAATAACTTTTTTTTTTTTCCATTCGGTTTCTCCATTAACCTCATAGTTCAAGGAATAAATAAAAAATATCAAGTTGGTCAAATAGTCTCGTCCTGTCCTCGGTACAAATATGCCACGAATGCAAGTAATAGCAATTTAAGGAAATATAATATAATAATTAGTTAAAGGCTTAAAGCATTTAAAAGTCTGTGGCGCTACAACCTCTTTAGGTCTGGGCCTCAGATTTCATTTTTAAGTAGGCAAGTAGGTGAACAGCCTGTATGGTGGTGCCTAGTGCCTGACACACGACTTCGACTGTTTGGGTCTAAGACATGTCGGTTTCCTCACGATGTTTTCCTTTACCGTTCGAGAGAATGTTAAATGCGCACATAGAAATAAAGTCCTTTGGTGCACAGCCGGGGATCGATCCTACGACCAACATTGCACTGATAAATTTAAATGTCCACACTATTTGGTAGCATCTGAATATCTCAAAAACATGCCACCCCTCTCATCTTAATACGAGTTCGCTGACCTTTCGGCCCTTTACGATTAATGTCCAAGGGTTACAAGACTTGCTAATACAGTAAAATTAAGATGACCCTTCGTAACCCATGGCAACCCCTAGCACCCTTAGAAAGGCCGTATAAAACAAATGGTCTAATGACGTTGCTTTATTGTTTATGACCCCGTTTCCTTGCGAAATAGGAAGATTGCACAGTGATTTATATGTTAACGTTATTTTTATTGCGCCTTATTTGGGACAAATGGCATAATCAAAATATAATTTCAGAGACCTGCCTATGTTTGTCGTCGATTTTTGGGTCTTAAATATAACGTAATGTAAGTGTTATTGGGTAGATCAGTTTGAGCTTGATTAAAAAAAAGTTAAAGAAAAGAATTAAAATCGTTAAAAAGCCTAAACGATTTAAATTTTTGTTGAACACGTTTTTACTCTTCAGGGACGCGAACATTTCCGATTTGCATTTTTCTATATATATTTCGCTATTATGTTGAAAAACTACTCAACCGCGAAAAGTTATTGTATATATTATATTTATATATATCTCATAGGCTTGTGTCTATATCCAGAATAAAATGTAAAGTATACTTAATATAGATTTCCCATTTTAACGCCACTAAAGTACTACCTAGACCACTGGGTATAATAAAAATGATTCACAATTTCATATGTAGATAGGGCGAAAACTATTCCAACGTATTCGTGTGTATTTTATATGGAAATTGGCTGCACAGGAAGTGCAGGAAGTAATCTCGACTCGCTGTAGACACACTCCTTTCAGGAGATTAATCATAAGTACGTTTTAGTCAAGATAAAATAACTTATATTTTCATGTCTAAAGACTGTATTACAATATTTTTATGTAAATTACAATGAGTATATAGAGTTGAATAATAAATTTCCGATAGCAAGTATTAACTGTCACGGCTTTATTAGAAAACGTAGACTAGAAATTGTATTACCATGGTAACAATAATAGTATTTTCTTTAGTATAATCGAAATTGTTATGAGACGGTAAGTCACATCTTCATACAATCTGAATCTCTAGTTACGTGCACACTAGTAATTTTTAAATTTTCGTCAGTCAGTCTGAATAAGGTTTCTTATACCAACGTGGAATAGTGCTACGCGAATACTACAAAGCGTAGAGCCCTTGAAAAGTCCTAACCGATACGTCAACCTGCTGTCTCTACATCTCTCTATCTTCAGCTTTTGTCTTAAGGATGTTAAGACCCCTAATTCTCTTTATTTGGCCAGACCAGCGGGTAGGCGATCACCCCTCCCTACCATTACCAACTTGTCAAAACTATTTGGTTCTCTCTTGGCAATAAAGCCAAAGTAGCCAAGCATTTGTAAATGATATGTCGACAGTCATTTGGTGATTTTTAGGTCTGTTGAGAATGGACTTATTGGTTCTTTTTGCAGGCCATGGTATTCGCAACATTCTCCTCTAACACCATACTCGTATGCCTCTCTATTTTTCCGGTTCGCTGCACGACTTTACCAGGTTTCTGAACCGTACAAAAATATGAAAAATACCAAAGTTCTGACGAGCCGACTCTTGGTAGGATTTTTTCTGCGGTTATTTGCAATTAGCTTTAAGGCTATGAGCGAATTTTTTCTGTGGTGCTGTCATGTGGAGTGACTTCCCATTGGAAGCATCTACTAATCTTCTGTCTAGAGCTACTGCCGGTCTTCTAGCTCTTGAATATGGTGACGTTTTAGTCGACTCACATACTGTCTAATGGTGAGTTGGCGAGCAAGTTTATTCGGGTGACAGCTTAACCGCTCTTTGTATATAGCTGCCAGTCTCCGGATTTCCTCTTTCATAGTTGTCATTTTAAGGTGTTCGTGAGAAACCATTAGTAAGGAAAATATTAGCACGTGTTTATTTTGCAGTTATAAGCCGGCCATGTTAAGTAAACTATAATGAAATTATATTTCCCCGTCGCCAGTTGTTAGGAGGGAAACAAAGGCCTCCCTTACTATTGGGTTGTTTGCATTGCAACTAAAATTAGTTTTGCGACCCTTCGCGAAATGAAATTTGTACCCCCAGACGCAATTCACCTAAACACACCTATATGAATCTTTAATTTATGTATCTTACGGTGTAAAGCTCAATTCATACTTGTAAACGTTTAATGGCGTTCAAATTGTTTTTTATGGAATTCTACTGTAGGGATGTTTCTGTTCCCTAGAGTTCAATTATAAATAACATTTTGTTATAACAATAATAATTAATTTTAAGCCAGTAATTTTGAATAAAGTTTTACAAATTATTATGCATGTTTTTGAAACAACATATGAATTAGGTAAAGTTGAAGTTACGTCAAAAAATGCACTAAATATAATTCTATATCCTCACAGACGCCCGAAGGGGAAATAAATCAGTGAATCAACAAATGTATGGATTCTGATGAGTGATGGCTGGCAGGCGTGTCTGCCGCCCAAAAACTACGCTTCTATTATTTATTAGCATTACTCTTTGCTGAATTTATCGGAACCTCAATGCGACAGACACAATTCTGCCTCTATTTCAATATTTTGGTAACAGCCAGCTTTCTTTGTCTCAAATCTTTTACAAGGTACTAAACTAAGTGCCGTCGGACTAAAAGCTAATACAAGTTTATATCCATAATTAATTATTCGTGGAGTATATCTTAAATTAATAATTACTTTTATTATTTTAGTAGAGCAGTGTTGGCCTACTGGATACAGCGTGCTACTCTCATCCATGAGGTCATAGGTTCGATCCTTGGCTGTGCATCAATGCACTTTCTATGTGCGCATTTAACATTCGCTTTGAAGGAAAACATCGTGAGGAAACCGGCTTGCCTTAGACCCAAAAAGTCGACGGCGAATGTCAGGCATAGGTGTCACCTACTTGCCTTGCCTACAAGAAACAGATACAGGACGATCTGAGGCCCAGACCTACAAAGGGTATATAATGTGTAAAGTTAATTTATTATAATAACGATTAACTTAAAAACGGAATTCCCATAGTTTCCTTTACGTCACTTAATCTATTTAGTATAATCATAGAAGTTGTTTCCAATAGAATAACAATAATTAAAAGCTATCTAGGAAAATAAATAAATGATTTTCGTACTGCATTCGCAAGAGCAAAATACAGGACTATGTACACAGATGAGAATAGTTGGTCCTCATTTGACATAAGTAACCTTCATAGCCCGCACAGCAGGCAAAACTTTTCCAATTACGGAGTCCGTCAAGTGACCACCTCCCCCCACTCCGGACCTCAACCCCCTACACAAAGAAGTTTTAATTGCTTGCCTTCGTTTTAGCAATCAGCGAGTATAAGCACTATTTAGATTGGCTTATTACATAGTTTTCATGTTACTTGTATGTAATATTATTTCCATGCAAGTAAAATTTAAAAAAAATATTAAAGGTTCACTGCCACAGGGACCAAACTTTTTAAATTTGTGTTAATTTTCTTTTCATAATAATAAAAAGAAAGGTAAACTACATAGAGTTTAAGAGAATTGTTAATACTGTATTTTCCTTAAAACAAATTAAAATTAATTGAAAAAACCTCTTTGAATTTGTTTTAATTATCTATTTAATATATTCTTTTTTTATATAGAACAGGGATCAAACGGGCAGGAGGCTCTTCTGATGTTAAGTAATACCGCCACCCATGGACACTGAATGCCAGAGGGCTCGCGTGTGCGTTGCCGGCGTTTTAAGAATTGGTACTCTCTTTTCTTGAAGGACACTTGAATTGGTTCGAAAATACTTCTTAAGAAACGCTCAGTTTTGGAATTTCGTATTCTGCCTCGATATCCGATGATGAAACTCAGCTGCAGGTATTAATAATTATTATTATTATAATGGGTTAAGAATATTAGTCGTATGAGTTCTTTAAAAAGAGGTTTCTAGATAATTCTTATGATACTTGATTGCTTTTAATGATCTGTGGTCAGAACTGCATTACCCAAGAGAAACTAGGTTTCAATAGAAATATGACTAGGACATCATGGTGTAGAACCACGCCCCTATATTAAACACGAGAAAAAAGTTATGTTTTGAAAGTTAATGATATTTACAATTACCTTTGATAAGAATTACCGTTTATAATTCTTATCAAAGGTAACTCTAAATATCATTAACATTCGTTCGAACGGTGAAGGAAAACATCGTGTGGAAACCGACATGTCTTAGACCCAAAAAGTCGACGGCGTGTGTCAGGCAGGGAGGCCGATCACCTACTTGCGTATTAAATTGAAAAATGATCATGAAACAGATTCAGAAATCTGAGGCCCAGACCTAAAAAGGTTGTAGCGCCACTGATTATAATTATATAATTCTTAGCAAAGACTGCTATGTTTAGCAAACTCAATATATTATGTACATACATTATACACGAAGCTGTAACTCATTTAAAATTCACGCGTTTGAAATTTCACCCACCCTCATTAAACTAAGGTCCGAAACTAGCAAATTAATTATAAAATATGTCAAAACAAGGCATGAAGTTAGAGCGACCCATCTGAGACGCACAAAGGCGCTACTAAAGCTCACCGCAGATAGGATACTTTGAAAGGAGCTTTTGAATATGATATCCGTGCTACATTTTAAGGCTTAATTAACCTATCGTATATGTAGACTTAATATATGTATTGTATATATAACTATGTTTTCTTCTGCTTTGTAGAATACTATTTTTTATTTAATATCTTTATTAGTAATCAATACAATTAAATATACAGTAATAACAATTTTCTTAACCTTCATAGTAATAATAATTAAATATTAATAAAAAGAAAATTAAAACATTTAAAAAGTTTCGTCCCTGTGGCAGTGTACCTTTCATGCTGGCAGACTTTCCTCGGTGTATTGCGATACTTATTCGTTGAGCGTGGAAAGCACCAAATTATTACATATTTTTATTTTGAAATATAAATAACACACTATGTTGCAATAGAATTGTCTATGTTTTTAGAATTCCACGTTCTTATAGGTATTTTTACGGGACTAGCAATCAAAGTTTGTAACCACTAAAACCAGTGGAGCTACAACCTTTTTAGGTGTGGGCCTCAGATTGCTGGATCTGTGTCATGATCATTTGTCAATGTAATAGGCAAATAGTTGATCTATCCTTTGTGCTTGACACACGCCGTCGACTTTATGGGTCTATGGCGAACCGGTTTTCTCACGATGTGTTCCTTCACCGTTCGAGCGAATGTTAAAAATACGCACATAGACAGAAAGTCCATTGGTGCACAGCCGGGGATCGAACCTACGACCTCAGGGATGTGTCGCAGGCTGAAGCTACTAGGCCAATACTGCTCATGTAACTACTATATAATGTTACTATCATAAAGACAGAAGACCTACGTAAGTAGTGGTACTACTAGTAGTATTTACAACAATCATCAGTATCGTGTATTCGGTAGCCTTTTAAACAACCCATCTGAGACGTACAAAGGGCACCCCTAATTTTGAACCCTCCCCTCCATCGATCTTAAGGGTGACTTGGGCCCTGAAGGGAGAAGAAATCGCGGGGGTGAAGATTAGAAAGGGTTAGTGGACGTCATGAGTTGGTAATTTTGCCGGATATTCTGGAACCCTCATTAAAACGGCTTATCGTAGTTGAAATATAGCTGTTATATACAAAATTTGAATCAAGTTATATGCGGATCCGACTTGTATTAACCGTGAGATTTTACTATATTTATACATAATTGTAGACGGCTTATTGTAAGTAACGATGCCATGGTTACGGTTGTCCATTTAAAATGGTAACTAAGGCACAACAGCCTTGCGATTCTGTAACTGTAACCGCTGTGTGAGTTCGAAAAGTGAGTGACAGAATCGCAAGGCAGGAAGGACATGAACAAGGAATTAGATTATACAATTGCTAGAATTATATACTACATATAGTAAGTCAATCGACTGACAATATAATTCATATATATCTGTAACGATATAATTCCTATATGGGACTGTAAGACTTTGTACATGTAAGTCCTTACGATTCTTATCGTAATTGGCAAGTGCATATTAAAATGTTTTTATAACCTGTTCAAATGTTTAAATACGTCATATTTGTCGTGTATTACCACAGAGTAACACGATTTATACGTCAAACAATAAAACTGCATATTTCTATATCGTGGTATATTTGATTGAAGGTAAAAGCCGCCATCTTTGATTTCATAGACATTTAACGAAACAAAAGACATTGAGAAGCAGGGAGGAGCGAAACGCCAAAGACAATACATTACCATGTCTATGACACTATTCATAGAGTACAAAGCAAATCGGGCCATAAAGACAACCACACTGACTCGAGATAATTAAGATTTTGTATCATTGTTTACACAATTTTCATAGAATTGTTTTGTGTAGTACTCTATCATGTAGGAATTTCGAGCCTCGTTAAATCTTTCAAAACAAATAACTTTGTTTCGAGGCATGTTTCACTATTGTTTATCAGCCACAAAATTGATATATTTGCGTTGAGAATTGTAAAGCTTAAAGATTTTAGTTTATGATGAATGATAGAAGCGATAGGCTTTTATAAAAAATGTTACCATTTAATCACGTCGAAGTATAATATTTTCATTTGCTGACACAGCTCAATTTTTATTAAGGTTCAAGCTTTAGAGTCCGCGCGTTTGGGGCGACTCACATGCCTGAGGTCGTAGCTTCGAACCCCAGCTGTGTACCAATGGACTTTCTGTCTATGTGCGCATTTAACAATCGCTCGAACTGTAAAGGAAAACATCGTGAGGAATTTTTTAATTGTCTTAGACCCTAAAAGTCAACGGTGTGTGTCAAGTACAGATTAGATTGACAAATGATCATGAAACAGATACAGAAATACTAGGTTACCTAAATAGGTTGTGCCACTGTTTTTTTTTTATTTTTTATTTGCCTGTATATAAAATTCTAGTACGGAGCTACGACAGCGACAACAATTTTAGTAAACATATTAGTAATTATTGCTCACGATATAAGCCATGCATTCTAAATTTGTAAGGTTTTGATAATTTGTTTATTTTCTTTATATATGTATCCTAAAGTGTATGATTGAAAACCCATAGGTGTATTATAATATTTTTTAGAATTATTAGATATTAGAAAAAGAATTTGAATAAATAAATAAATTCTAAATAATTTCATTTTGCATAAATAATTTCGTCTTAAATATTCTCTTTCAAAATGAAGTGAATAAAGGCGTACATTGGCAAGCCAGTCACGAGTTTCGTGCGGATGAAAATTGTCCAATATAACCGTCATCTTAGTGGGCCCACCCCCACCAGGGGTTGAATTAGAGGACGTGAAGCGATGTGGCTAGGGGTCGCACTTCTTATGTCATTGACAGAAGGGCTGCCATTTTGTCCTTTAGTTTTACTGCTTCTAGTACGGTACATACTCGTATAACACAATAAATGTTAATTTAATAACAATATCTGACATTCGAATAAATCGGCCGAGAGCCATTAAATAAAAAATAATTGTGATATTTATAAATTAACATTATTTACCTTTTTTCATTTAATATTTTAATTAAATTTTTTTTTCGATTTTGTTTTCTTTTTAATTATACAAAACATAATCTTATACTATTTTAACTTCTTGATATCTCTTAGAATAAATTAATATAAAGTGGTCTATTCATCTGACATTAACCAGAGGCAACTAAAGACTTAAGATTTTTTATATACCTACCTATTCGTATTTCGTTTCCTAACTTTTTAGAGGGAGGGAAAAAGGAAGATATGTTAGAAATTTAATAAATTTAATTGTCATATAAATATTAAGTGTCGCAAATTAATACAAATTATGTTTTTTTTTTTTAAACACGTGGCATTTTAATTTACAATCCGTAATTTGAGATTTCAATAAATTATTTTGCATAAAATATAAAATACTAATAATTCATCAATTCTCTTTACGAATTTTTTATTTTAAAAATATAATTTCTATAAGGTAATTCGCCCTTCCCCGCTCTCTCTCAATCTCTCCCTTTTCTTCGACAAAAACGCTGCACATCTTCGTGACGTTTTCGCAAACATTTAACTCATGCGCCTAAAGAAGTTTTACTTCAAAAATGTATATTTTTAGATAAATATTGGTCATTCTATAATTTTTATTATAAGAAATTGTTTCTTTTATTTATTTTTTTAGTTTTTCCGTAGTTGCCTGGAAAAGATCGCTTGTTAGAGATAAGGTATATTATTTGTTTTTGTATAAATGTAACGAAGTGTAAATAAATAATTAAAGAAACTCCTTGTTGTTTAATTTATTTATTGAATAAATGAAATAATCATTCATTCTGTGCAATAAACAGCAAAAGAAGGACGTTGAAGGTTCACTTGATGGTTGGGGAGATATGCGCCATATAAATCCATCAATGCCCTGCATAGATCGACAGGCTTTTTCTGTTCATGTCAGTACGATACGAAATCTTTTAACTAACGTGCTATAACGAAAATCGATTGTTTCGCCATATTACCTTGTGTATCTCTACAGTATATACAATTTTCTTAACCTACATAGTAATCATTATAATTATTAATAAATAAATAGAAATTCAAACAAATTTGAAAAGTTTGGTACTTGTAGCGTACCTTTAACGCTGGCAGCATTAAACGTACATTGTGTATTAAATAAGAGTTTAGAGTTCAAATTTAAACTATAATTTAAATATAAATCAATCGTTTATTCAGATGGATTAATTATAAAAACACCGCACAATCAGTCATATAAAAATAGGCATGCAAATTCATGATGTCATAATAATAACGGTTAATTATAATTGTTGTCAAAACTTATGGTCTAAATACTCTCCCAAGATATAAAGGCAAGGTGCCTAAATTGAATCACCTTCCCCTCGAAAGAATTACATGGCAGTGATCTACATCTTCTAGAAAGGTGATTAAATAGTTTCATAGCCATGGCGTAACAACTTTTTTGAATAAAACGTGGTGCAACATGCACTCACAGCCGTGTTGAATCCCTCGGTAAACACCGACAAGTTTCTTTAAATGTTTGGAAAAATTTTGGATGCTTTTTTAGAGTCATAACTGCTTCTTTATAAACTTGGTACTGTCAAAATAACGAGCTAACAAGAGGACCAATATTTTTACTAAGTAATTGAAACTTTGATTATACCTACCTCGGTTATTAAAATTAAATATTTATAAACAACTTTATCTGTTTAATTACCAGAATTTTATTAACCTATGAATTTTAAGTTATAACTTTGTCAGAGTTTCGCGAGCTTTACACCAGCACTTTTATATTGTCGTTACTTAATATCGCAAAATACATTTGACCCATAGCCATGCATGATGCCCATACATATAATCTTAACCCACAAGCATGTATTGTCCATATATATTCTTAAAAGACACCAAAGATTTTTGTATTTTTTCAATTCACAATTCAGTTGGCAACCCTATAACTCATCTAGCGTAAACAAAATGCCTCCCCATTCGGACAAGAAATTACATACTTTAATCTTATCGTGGGAGTAAAATAGAATATTAAATCGGACCGTCGCCCGCCCGGACAGTTAGACCGTACTAAAGCGACAAATACATTCAAATTGACGGATATTTCTTCAAATTACGTCGCCAAATGTCACTATTCGCTCGAATTAGTCTCGTTATGTCAAATTTTCAAAGCTTTGTTTATTTATAGAGTCAGTAATTTAAATTATTATATTTTTATTAAGATAATTTACATATTGTTTTTAAATTCTTTGTCACCAAAAGTCCTTATATTTTTGTATGATATCATAAGTCAATTTCAGCGCTATTTAGTAAAAGTTACGAGTAGAAAAAATAGCAATTGGAATAATATATATCCGATCGGAAGCTCAAAAAGGCCTTCCACTACCGTTTTCCTTAACTTAATTGCAAATTACATCTTAGGATTGTTTTACACGTGGTATTAGTATAGCGATGACTGTGCGTCTTCTAAGGTAAAATTATAAACGTCCACACTTTAACTTGTATATAAATAGTAAAGACTGATAGAAATTAATACTTTATCTATGGTCCTACAATATATATATATATATGTATATATATATATATATATATATAATAAAATATTAATCCAATGTAGCCTGCAGAGTTTAAATTAAATTAAACCAAATATATGTTGGCAAATACTAGCTTTAGAATTCACGAATAATTTTAACGCGAACATTAGACAAACAAAAGCCAGCCTCTGGAGGTCCGATCTGTATCTTTGAGGGTCGACATTCACAAATATCTAAGTGGGGGGCCTCCTTACCCCACACTATACCCCCTAGTCCCCAAGCCCCACCCCTACTAAGCATTGCTCGGCGAAATTAGAAAATTCGGTAACGTTTGTCCCTGCTCCACGTCAATTTGTTAGAAGATAATGGCGTCATTTTATTATTGTATGTAAATTTGGTTTATTACAATAAATTTAAGAATTAATTAGAACAAGAATGTAAAAGGAATTTATGTATATTTAATTTACAATGTTTTTTTAAATTAATAAACCCAAAGCTACTTGAACGGTTTCTTTAGTTTATCCTATGAAATTGTATTAGATAACTGATATTTTTAGGTGCTTTGAATTAGCAAGTACACTATTTTTATTTTATTCATATTATCGCGCCATTTTCACGAAGGCGTAGGCCACTTGCTACGGTCCTGTCATAACTCTCTCGCTGCATCTACTTTCATGACCATGCATACTCGTCGGTTAAGGCTACTTTTAATTTGTCCCTTCAAGTACCTCTAGGATTTGGTCCAGGTTTTTATGACTACCAAACCCCATTTCACCAACCACGGTTGCCTTGTATGTTTTGTTAACCATAGTTTTTTATCTAATTAAAAAAATACCTATTATAGTCTGAAATTATCATGCTGTATGTAAAACGTGAAACGATTTTAAAATTAAAATTATTTGTATTTTCATTTTTGACACTCGTGTCATTCAAAATAGCTTAATATAAATATAATATATATCAGTGGCGCTACAATCTCTTTAGGCCACGCCGTAGCCTTTTTTGGTCTAAGCCATGTCGGTTTCCTCACGATGTTTTCCGCCACCGTTCGACCGAATGTTATATGCGTACATAGAAAGAAAGTCCATTGGTGCACAGCCGGGGATCTAACCTACGACCTCAGGGATGAGAGTCGCACGCTGAAGCCATTAGGCCAACACTCTTCCAAAATAGCTTAAACATAAAAAAAATAGGATTTTTATTATTTTTCCAGTTGTCAATCGACGTGTCAATCTGACATATCTTTTATGTGAAAAATCAATAAGTCAAAAATATTCAATTAAGTGTGAACATTAATATTCTAGTATCGCGGTCTACGTACTTCAGTACCGCTGGGGGGGATAGTGCAAGCCCCCCGGGGGGTGGGCAAAATGATGGCTGGAAGCCGCGTTTTTAGGCCTATCGAGCTTTTTAGTATCGTGAACACGTACGTTGTGCTTATGTTTATTAACTTTACATATATTAGTTCATTAGGTTTATATATAAAAGTATATGTACCAAACATTTTGAAAATTCCACAGGATTCTCTACATACTGAATACTAATTTAATAAAGTTCCATACAATTGAAAAGCTTTTAACACACACAAAAATGTAAGTACTATGTCCCGTTACAAACGGGGCTTCAATATCTTCAAAGACGTTATGAACGGAAATGTTGAGTGTGCTTCTTTGTATCATACAATGACAATACAGCGTAATTCCATTTGCATTTCTGTAGCGCTAACAAATCGCTTGAAACGGAAAATCGTGATGGTAAATTTTTACAAAAACACCGCGTATGTTCGCTTGATATTATGGAGAATATAACGTAGTTTTTTAGTTCATAAAATTGTTAAGTGTCGTAAATATTTTCGTTATACTATAGAAAACGTCGAAGTGTAAGTTAATCGACATCGGAAACTGTTGAACACGCACGCTGACGCGCCACTATTAATCATAGAAAATGACATGGGCATTGTATGAGTCGGGCTCAAAATTGTGAAAACCTACCCGACGCACGGGCGAACTAATAACGTGCTCCGCTCACACTTCGGAAAATACCCAGAGGGGGGTACCGTGCGCAAAAAAAGAGTAAAAAAACATGTTTTTAGAGACAAAAGTAGTATGAAATATTTTTTCAATCAGGTACTTAAAACGCTTAAAGAACACGTTCACTTCAGCTAAAGTAAGAAATCGTAAATAGTTCTGGAGTAAAACAAAATCTACCTAAGAAAACTTACTTATTAAACAAAAACGTCATTGCTTTTTATAACTGTTTTATTTTCCTATGTAATTTTTCTGTAACACCTATTCTGCAAGTGTATAACGAATTACACACAAAAAAGGAAAATAAAAAAACATTTCTTTTCCGACTCTACGACCTACAGCTTGACGATGACGCCGTAAGGGTGTGTGCGTGCTCTCGAGTTATGTGTGTGTAGGCGTGACGTTTTGCAACCGACGTGATATATTGAGAACTGCGCCAAAAATCGCAATAGTTTATGTAACGTTTCGTTTTGTTTCATACGCATTTTCGTTGTGGTTTTGATTTTGTGAGGCCTTTATGCGTTAATGCAGTAGCCTATAGATTAGATTTTAATAGCAATAAAGAGCCCTCCATAGAGCCTCCACAGAGCATTCACTTGGCTATGTATAGACCGGGAGTCTGAAGTTCGATTTTTAAATTTATTATCGAATAAATCTGTCCGTTGGTTTAATTCAGCTTTCGTCGTGAACGTTCTCTTTGTCTATTAAAACATCAGAAGAGGTCTTATTACAGTAGTAATAAACAGCTATGTTGGTCAGAACGAATCGGCTTCTAGAAGTATATTTGAATATTGAAGACGTCAACTTAACAACGTCACATTAATTAGAGCGAAGCTGTTTAAACAGATCCGCATAGGTATCACGCGCAAATAATGCTTTGTGTATTTAAGTTCTATCCAGCAAAATAAATACAACGAACTCGCGCATTCGTTCCACTTCGCCTACGATCTCATTTGCGGTTCTCAGAGGAGAATACAATGCCTATGTACCTATATTTCTGAATTTTATGCCTACGTGCACGGCCAACGTAATCTGATCCGTCATTGTGAAAAGAGTGATGGCACTTTGGGGGTGGTTTAGACTTTTGAGAGAGAATTGGGGGCTCATGTTTTGCTGGACGATATGTGTGTGTGCGTTTAGTTGGATAGTGTAGGGGGAAGTCTCCCTCAACGCGTCATCGTTGACTATTGCGCTTGTGTTAGAGAATGTACATTTAAAATGCCCACCCCATGACGATCAGCGAGCCGCCATTTTAGTTCTTTTTTACGTAATGATTTTTTCGTGCGGCAATGTTGGCGTTTTTAGACAGTGTTTTAGAAAAACTTAACAATAATTTACGGTCAAAACGATACATTCGTTAAACAATTAAGCTTACTAAGTAATTACCGTTTTATGGAATGAAGTAAATTTTAACCAAATCCAGGATATACACATTGGTACAGAACAGGTTTCATGATCATTTGTCAATCTAATAGGCAAAAAGGCCAGCCTCCTGTGCCTGACACACGCCGTCGACGTTTTCGGTTTCAATGTTAAATGCGCACACAGAAAGAAAGTCCATTGGTGCATGGGGGATCGAACCTACGACCTCAGGGATGAGAGTCGCACGCCGAAGCCACTAGGCCAGCGCTGCTTAAGTTTCACCCTAATTACTTAAATTACCACTTCTAGAAGTTACACAACTTGCGTATATCCGGGAAGTGTTTAAATTCAATATTTACATATAAGCAATCAAAGCGGATCACTACTATACTAACTATGACACTAATTATGTTGATGTTGATAATTTCCACCTCACCAAAGAGGATGTGAGAAAATACTTGAGGAGGCGGGAGTACTTTGACTTTGTTTAGTAAAAATTTAGTTTTTTCTTTGAAATATTAAGTATTATTTTGCGTTCGTTTAATGTTAAATTTCAGATTTTTTTCTTCTTTTTGTATATAGGTATGTACCTACATATGTTTTATATTTCATATATATTGTTTATCTATGTAATCTGTTTTGGCTATATATATTGTCTTTGTGTTTTGATGACTAATCAATTCAAAATTGTTTATTAGTAATCATAGCAGTCAAATATACAGTATTTTCAATTTTTTTAACCTACGTAGCAATAATAAAAAGAAACATTAAAAAGTTTGGTCCCTGTGTCAGTGTACCTTTAACGCTGGCAGCATTTACTCGCTGTATTGCGTTACCTATTCGTTGAGCAAGGAAAGCACCGGCTCTGGGGTCACCGGTACTATCCACCATGCGCCAACTTAAATCTTTAATTAGCGCCTGGGCACTTGAACCCCACGGCCCAAGAGTCTCTACTCCAAAGGGAACAAAATCTAAGTTGGAGGAAAGACTTTTTGAGCCGTTTATAATTTTCCGCCTGCTTTGCGGCTGCCCCAGCTTTTTGCTTGTCCGAGGGAGGTAAGACGGGGTGATTACTAATAAATATATAAATTAATTAACTTACTTAAGTAATTAAATCCTTTGTTCTTGAATCTAAATTTTTGCACAGTTATTGCTTGTATCACATACATTTTCAAACACGTAACGCAAATTAGACAACTTCTACACTTTAAAACCACCACATCAACACAGGGTCACTTTAAGAATGTCGGAAAAGGGCAACGGTCATCTCAGATTCTCACATAAATTTGTTTATATAATATTTGTATTAACATCTCGATGAAACTATCAAAGGGACATAACCGGTTTGAATAGTAACCTCAATTACAATATAACAGTTAATATTACGATTTTAAAGTGTTTGGAGTATCACATCTGGAGCTGGAGTAAATCCGATCTTAAAGTTAAGTCACCCTTGTCGTTGCCAGAATCTTGATGGGTGCGATTGATATGGTTGGCTGTGTGGGATCAATTCCATTGGTTCGTTTTATTATAAATGACATTTAGAAGACTAGAAATAATTCATAAAGGTATCATTGCAATGGTATTTCGAAATCATGACCTTTCTGAAGGGCGTTATTAAAATAATTGACCTCATGAGACCAAATTTCTGAAAAGCATTGATTACGATGCAACAGAATGTTATCCATACTTGAGGTAGGCTTTAAATTAAATTCTTTCACACACGTTTATTTCACACCCTTACACATATTCACACACCCACCACCACTCATGCTTTAGTTTTATTTTGTTTATTTTTACTTTAGTTTAGTCATGTCTTTGTACCTATATTATCTGTCCGCTATGAAAGTCTGATGACCTGTTACCACAGAACTTCTAAGTTTATCGGTACCAGCCTCTCATAGCGATGGTCATTACCTACAGCATGCATGCAATATTGTGAAGAGGTAAATAATATATTATTATTTATTCATGACTGAAGATTCAGCTTCCAGACACCAATACTAGTGGTAATAAGAGAAGTCTTAACATTTATTAGGAAATAATAAGAATAATTTTGTTCGCGTATCCGCCTTGATGGTTCTTTTTCCGCACAGACTGTAAAATAGTGGTAATGCAATTCTATGAACTCGTTAACAAACTCGGTACTTTAATCACTAAGGTGAGAGATTGAACACCATTATTTTATTTTACTATATTTCTTTTGGCGCGTTAGGGAAAAGTAATGAGAGTAAATTTTTACGATGCGCGCGCACACCGTCACATAAAACCGACACCCTGAAGTTAGCTATAGTCCACATTTTAGTTTTTTCTATTGAGTATTGTTAGTGTCGTTTTTTGTACAAACATAGAATAAAATTTTTGAAAAGATTTTTATCTTGTTACGCCAATTAGAAGTAGGTATAACTTCTAATGCGTTTACATAAGTTCACACACGTTTTGTTTTTTTTTAAGTAAATTACTTGATGTTAGGTCGTAATTTTCAAGTATTTATGTCAGTGAATGCAATTCAACTTATTTAAAAAAACTCTACGTAAAACATTAGATATATTGAAGTGTTTTTTTATTCATTAAGAATAAACACTACTTATCCAGAGCTTGATGAGCCCTACTGGGCTGATCAATTAAAAAAAACATTGTTACGTGCCTATCTCGTACCTAATGCGCTATTTTAATCAAAAAAATCTTAGTAAAATCTAAAATTGGAAGTGTAATAGTTTTAATATTTTTACTTTTTGTAACTTTTATGTTTATCATAATTGTTAAACTATACTTGTTCTTCATATATTGATATAATATACGACGTGCAGAAATAAAAATATAAAAAATTAAAAATAATAATCGGTTATAATCGCCATTAATAATGAGTTGTATCTAATAATCAATCAATTTCCATTTTTTTACTAAAGTTTTTTACTAAATCTATCACTTAAAGTTGTACCATCTGTCGTGTTTCTACTGAAGCTAGCAAATGATTATTGGATTTGACATTGATTATTTGGTAAATGTTAACAGAGGGCGCTTAAAACATTTTCTTTCTTTACATCATAATTTTAAATTTACTCATCTTACTTGATTTTTTTGCAAAAATTATATTTTAAGAATAACTATAACTGATTAAGAACTATATTGAATGTCAATATTTATATATATCTTAAATTTTCGTAATAACCTTACAGCGCCATCTAGTATGTAGATATTAATTTAATATTTTATAGTTGACAATTGACTTAAATAGTAAATCAGTTCACGAAAATCGAAATACTAATAATGTATGGAATATGGATTTTTTATTATTTATGTTAACTGTTTAGCGCGATATTCAATTTATACTTTTCAAAATCATATTGTTTCAGTAATTTAGGTGTTATGTCGAAGTAGTTATATTTTTTACTGTTAGTTTATTATTATCAGAATTTTTTATATAGTAATGAACTAGTACATTGCATTTGCAACACTTTGTTTATAACTTTACAGCTTCATCTACGTCATCTAGAAGAACAAAGTTCATTAGATAGTAACCTACATAGTTCATTAACTTAGATATAGGCAGCGGCACGTAAGTCTAGCGCTGGCCGATACGTGGAGGGGATTGCTGCGCATGTGTACTGTCGCGCGGGGGACGGAATGCGACTGGAGAGCAGCGTTGCCAGACGTCCCGATTTTGGCGGGACGTCCCGATTTTTAAATCAAAATGACATGTCCCGCGCGGGACCGGCTTAGTCCCGCTTTTCGGGAATAACTCGATGGCACTGAGAAGTGTGTACAGACACCACCGCACAGTAATGGCACCAACTCTTTCAACAGTATCCAAAAAAAAAAATACCAGGATTATCTTCAAACTTTATATTAAGTATCCCAACATCAAACTGCTTTCCAGCGCGCCTTCTTTTTGAAATGCTACGTAAATTTAATAAAATCAGAGTTACTCATCAAGTTTAATCTGCAGCTATCCTGTGAAGAGTTCTTCGTCTTTTTTAAAGAGAAAAATGAAACTTTTAAAGAAGTTCTCATATCATCTCATCTTCATAAAAATATAATGAATAAGTAATTTTTATAAATAATTACTGTCTTATTGTAGGTTGCAATTTGAAACACTCGCTCTTCAGAGTATTGTAGGAAACGCTATATTTTTTAAATCTTTTTTTATTTAGATTTTTTTGTTTTTTAATCAGAAGAAGAATAACGGCTATTTAACGATAGGTTAAATCTGATTTAAATACATTTTCTGTGACTATTTTCGCTATCTATTGTCACGCAAACGTGATTTGAACTCAATTAAAAACATAAATATTTGAAAACTTCTGGTTATTTAATTTTTTTACTATGTCCCGCTTTCGACAAATGAATCCCGCTTTTTTTACTTTAAAAGTTCCAAAATCCCGACTTGACAAAGAAGAAATCTGACAGCGCTGCTGGAGAGCCAATCGACGCTACGCGCGCCCGCTAGGCCCCCTCAGGTACCTTATTTTATACTTCTGCGCAATAACGGTCAGCGCTAGAGTTTCGTGCCGCTACTTGTATAATGTATATCTATGATTATAGATCTTATAGACTAGGCAGGAAACCTTCATTAAAATACTTATTATTAAACCTAAATAATCATTAAGTACATAATATAGAAGCAGTACACTTGATTTTAAACTTTTGATCTTGAAATAAAGATTTGGTAGGAACAAAATATTGTTAAGTGAAGTAAAACACCAAAGTAAAGATACCTTATTTATATAGTTAGCTTAGTTGAAAAGGTGCCTAAGAAGCTGGCTGGCTGGTGACTTCTGAGTATGTAATCATTAAATATTATGTGAGAGTAACTCACTTAATTGTAAATAATAAATGGATATACTAATCACACAACAAAATAATTTTGTTACAAAGTTTATGATAAGTAACTTGTTGCATATAATTGATTCAAAATAAAGGAAAACAATTAAGTAATATATATAAATTTTAAAAACAAATTAACAGATAAGGTTAAAAATAACTGTATAGGTATATATGTTGATATATGTACCATGTAGATAGACTTCCTATTACTCGGACTAAAGTTAAGAACTAGCTGGTGCTTGTGACTGGGACTGCATGGAACGCCCACTAAAAAAAGGGAACTATAAGGTCCTCATTATGTGTATTTTTAAAGAATTGTTTTGTTGTTTTTGAGTTGCACCACATAGGTGGTACATAAAATATATTTGTACATGAATTTAATACTGTATCCTGCTGAGACTAATATAAGTGCGTCAGCATTGTTGCCCTGCGAGCAGGTAACACAGCTGGTCTTGGGAAAAATAGATAAAGATTTTTTTAAAGAGGAACACCCATTGGTACAACTTATCACAATATAGCCACAATTACAGACTAGATGGAGATACTTTTGGAGATAAGACCAACAATGTAATAAATCTTTAAAATAAAATAAATTTTCATGCTGCAAAAATATATTTATTTCATTGTTATAAAGATGTACCCAAGTAAAAAAAAAACAATTAAATTGAGCTTCAAGGTTTACACATAGTTTACCTAACAATCAGTACAGGCGAGACCTTTTCTGCCATATCTTATGATAAATTGACGACGGTTTAGTTTGCATGATTGGCGCACCCGTCCTCTTCCACGTCCGTAGGAAGAAATGGCAGTGGAAGATGCTGCAGATGATGCAGATGCAGCACCTCCTGAACCAGCTTCATTGATTACAACAACTTGAGGTCCTTGGCTAACATATGGGCCATAACCAGAATCAAGTCCATTTAATCCATCAAACCTATTTCCGTAATTCTTGGGGCCTGTTAAGTCAAGAAATCCCTGGCCATCTTCTGAGGCTGACGATGACGATGCAGATGAAGATGCTGAGGCAGAGCCACTGGGTATATTTTCGTTTATGACTATAACTTGTGGCTCTTGGTTACCGTAAGGTGCGTAACGTCCAGATGCGGCGGCGATGGCAGCGGCTTCGGCAGCTTCTAGTGCGGCTACTTGAGCAGCGAGTCCAGAGTCTGAGCCGGCGGAAGAGGCGGCTGAGCTTGAGGCAGAAGCACTCGATGCAGATCCGCTTGCTCCATTGTTGTTGATGATGACGGCGCCTTGACCGTTGTTTCCATACACTCCCGATGATCCGAGTAGTCCTAAGTTTCTACGACCGGCAGAGCCTGCGGCAGCGGCGGCGGCAGCTGCGGCGGAAGCTGCAGATCCGGAACCTTGTCCTCCAAGTAGTCCGTTAAGACCGTTGAGTCCGTTGAGACCATTCAATCCGTAAAGTCCATTAGAGCCGTAAAGACCGGCACCGTTTAATCCAGCACCAGATCCTTGTCCAGCAGAGGCAGCGGATGCCGAAGCAGCTGAGGCGGCTGATGATGATCCAGAACCTGAGTCGTTGTTGATTACGACTTGTTTACCGTAAGGTGCGTATCGTCCAGATGCGGCAGCGATGGCAGCGGCTTCGGCTGCTTCTGTGGCTTCTAGAAGTGCTTCCTGTTCGGCAAGACTGTTACCAGAGCTGGCAGCAGAGCTTGAAGCAGAAGCGCTTGACGAAGATCCAGCAGCACCGCTGTTGTTGATAACAATGGTGTCTTGGCCTACGCCTCCTAACCCACCGTAGAGTCCGTTCAATCCGTTTGCGTAATTACCGCTTCCAGCTGAGCCTGCAGCGGCGGCAGCGGCTGCGGCAGCTGCTGATCCGGCACCTTGTCCTCCACGAAGACCGTTAAGACCATTGAGTCCATTTAATCCGTTTGCGTTATTACCGCTTCCAGCTGATCCTGCAGCGGCGGCAGCGGCGGCGGAAGCTGCTGATCCTGAACCTTGTCCTCCACGGAGTCCGTTGAGACCATTCAAACCGTAAAGTCCGTTAGAGCCGTATAGACCGGCACCGTTTAATCCAGCACCAGATCCTTGTACAGCAGAGGCGGCGGATGCCGAAGCAGCTGAGGCAGCTGATGATGATCCAGAACCTGAGTCGTTGTTGATTACTACTTGGTTACCGTAAGGTGCGTAACGTCCAGATGAGGCAGCGATGGCAGCGGCTTCGGCTGCTTCTGTGGCTTCTAGAAGTGCTTCCTGTTCGGCAAGACTGTTACCAGAGCTGGCAGCAGAGCTTGAAGCAGCAGCGCTCGACGAAGATCCAGCAGCACCGCTGTTGTTGATCACAATGGTGTCTTGGCCTATGCCTCCTAACCCACCGTAGAGTCCGTTTAATCCGTTTGCGTAATTACCGCTTCCAGCTGAGCCTGCAGCGGCGGCAGCGGCTGCGGCAGCTGCTGATACAGCACCTTGTCCTCCACGAAGACCGTTAAGACCATTGAGTCCATTTAATCCGTTTGCGTAATTACCGCTTCCAGCTGAGCCTGCAGCGGCGGCAGCGGCTGCGGCAGCTGCTGATCCGGCACCTTGTCCTCCAAGAAGTCCGTTGAGACCATTCAATCCGTAAAGTCCGTTAGTGCCGTAAAGACCGGCACCGTTTAATCCAGCACCAGATCCTTGTCCAGCAGAGGTGGCGGATGCCGAAGCAGCTGAGGCAGCTGATGATGATCCAGAACCTGAGTCGTTGTTGATTACTACTTGGTTACCGTAAGGTGCGTAACGTCCAGATGCGGCAGCGATGGCAGCGGCTTCGGCTGCTTCTGTGGCTTCTAGAAGTGCTTCCTGTTCGGCAAGACTGTTACCAGAGCTGGCAGCAGAGCTTGAAGCAGCAGCGCTCGACGAAGATCCAGCAGCACCGCTGTTGTTGATCACAATGGTGTCTTGGCCTATGCCTCCTAACCCACCGTAGAGTCCGTTTAATCCGTTTGCGTAATTACCGCTTCCTGCTGAGCCTGCAGCGGCGGCAGCGGTTGCGGCAGCTGCTGATCCGGCACCTTGTCCTCCACGAAGACCGTTAAGACCATTGAGTCCATTTAATCCGTTTGCGTAATTACCGCTTCCAGCTGAGCCTGCAGCGGCGGCAGCGGCTGCGGCAGCTGCTGATCCGGCACCTTGTCCTCCACGGAGTCCGTTGAGACCATTCAAACCGTAAAGTCCGTTAGAGCCGTATAGACCGGCACCGTTTAATCCAGCACCAGATCCTTGTCCAGCAGAGGCGGCGGATGCCGAAGCAGCTGAGGCAGCTGATGATGATCCAGAACCTGAGTCGTTGTTGATTACTACTTGGTTACCGTAAGGTGCGTAACGTCCAGATGCGGCAGCGATGGCAGCGGCTTCGGCTGCTTCTGTGGCTTCTAGAAGTGCTTCCTGTTCGGCAAGACTGTTACCAGAGCTGGCAGCAGAGCTTGAAGCAGCAGCGCTCGACGAAGATCCAGCAGCACCGCTGTTGTTGATCACAATGGTGTCTTGGCCTATGCCTCCTAACCCACCGTAGAGTCCGTTTAATCCGTTTGCGTAATTACCGCTTCCTGCTGAACCTGCAGCGGCAGCAGCAGCTGCGGCAGCTGCTGATCCGGCACCTTGTCCTCCACGAAGACCGTTAAGACCATTGAGTCCATTTAATCCGTTTGCGTAATTACCGCTCCCAGCTGAGCCTGCAGCGGCGGCAGCGGCTGCGGCAGCTGCTGATCCGGCACCTTGTCCTCCACGGAGTCCGTTGAGACCATTCAAACCGTAAAGTCCGTTAGAGCCGTATAGACCGGCACCGTTTAATCCAGCACCAGATCCTTGTCCAGCAGAGGCGGCGGATGCCGAAGCAGCTGAGGCAGCTGATGATGATCCAGAACCTGAGTCGTTGTTGATTACTACTTGGTTACCGTAAGGTGCGTAACGTCCAGATGCGGCAGCGATGGCAGCGGCTTCGGCTGCTTCTGTGGCTTCTAGAAGTGCTTCCTGTTCGGCAAGACTGTTACCAGAGCTGGCAGCAGAGCTTGAAGCAGAAGCGCTTGACGAAGATCCAGCAGCACCGCTGTTGTTGATAACAATGGTGTCTTGGCCTACGCCTCCTAACCCACCGTAGAGTCCGTTCAATCCGTTTGCATAATTACCGCTTCCAGCTGAGCCTGCAGCGGCGGCAGCGGCTGCGGCAGCTGCTGATCCGGCACCTTGTCCTCCAAGAAGTCCGTTGAGACCATTCAAACCGTAACGTCCGTTAGAGCCGTATAGACCGGCACCGTTTAATCCAGCACCAGATCCTTGTCCAGCAGAGGCGGCGGATGCCGAAGCAGCTGAGGCAGCTGATGATGATCCAGAACCTGAGTCGTTGTTGATTACTACTTGGTTACCGTAAGGTGCGTAACGTCCAGATGCGGCAGCGATGGCAGCGGCTTCGGCTGCTTCTGTGGCTTCTAGAAGTGCTTCCTGTTCGGCAAGACTGTTACCAGAGCTGGCAGCAGAGCTTGAAGCAGCAGCGCTCGACGAAGATCCAGCAGCACCGCTGTTGTTGATCACAATGGTGTCTTGGCCTATGCCTCCTAACCCACCGTAGAGTCCGTTCAATCCGTTTGCGTAATTACCGCTTCCAGCTGAGCCTGCAGCGGCGGCAGCGGCTGCGGCAGCTGCTGATCCGGCACCTTGTCCTCCACGGAGTCCGTTGAGACCATTCAAACCGTAAAGTCCGTTAGAGCCGTATAGACCGGCACCGTTTAATCCAGCACCAGATCCTTGTCCAGCAGAGGCGGCGGATGCCGAAGCAGCTGAGGCAGCTGATGATGATCCAGAACCTGAGTCGTTGTTGATTACTACTTGGTTACCGTAAGGTGCGTAACGTCCAGATGCGGCAGCGATGGCAGCGGCTTCGGCTGCTTCTGTGGCTTCTAGAAGTGCTTCCTGTTCGGCAAGACTGTTACCAGAGCTGGCAGCAGAGCTTGAAGCAGCAGCGCTCGACGAAGATCCAGCAGCACCGCTGTTGTTGATCACAATGGTGTCTTGGCCTATGCCTCCTAACCCACCGTAGAGTCCGTTTAATCCGTTTGCGTAATTACCGCTTCCTGCTGAGCCTGCAGCGGCGGCAGCGGCTGCGGCAGCTGCTGATCCGGCACCTTGTCCTCCACGAAGACCGTTAAGACCATTGAGTCCATTTAATCCGTTTGCGTAATTACCGCTTCCAGCTGAGCCTGCAGCGGCGGCAGCGGCTGCGGCAGCTGCTGATCCGGCACCTTGTCCTCCACGGAGTCCGTTGAGACCATTCAAACCGTAAAGTCCGTTAGAGCCGTATAGACCGGCACCGTTTAATCCAGCACCAGATCCTTGTCCAGCAGAGGCGGCGGATGCCGAAGCAGCTGAGGCAGCTGATGATGATCCAGAACCTGAGTCGTTGTTGATTACTACTTGGTTACCGTAAGGTGCGTAACGTCCAGATGCGGCAGCGATGGCAGCGGCTTCGGCTGCTTCTGTGGCTTCTAGAAGTGCTTCCTGTTCGGCAAGACTGTTACCAGAGCTGGCAGCAGAGCTTGAAGCAGCAGCGCTCGACGAAGATCCAGCAGCACCGCTGTTGTTGATCACAATGGTGTCTTGGCCTATGCCTCCTAACCCACCGTAGAGTCCGTTTAATCCGTTTGCGTAATTACCGCTTCCTGCTGAACCTGCAGCGGCGGCAGCAGCTGCGGCAGCTGCTGATCCGGCACCTTGTCCTCCACGAAGACCGTTAATACCATTGAGTCCATTTAATCCGTTTGCGTAATTACCGCTCCCAGCTGAGCCTGCAGCGGCGGCAGCGGCGGCGGCAGCTGCTGATCCTGCACCTTGTCCTCCACGGAGTCCGTTGAGACCATTCAAACCGTAAAGTCCGTTAGAGCCGTATAGACCGGCACCGTTTAATCCAGCACCAGATCCTTGTCCAGCAGAGGCGGCGGATGCCGAAGCAGCTGAGGCAGCTGATGATGATCCAGAACCTGAGTCGTTGTTGATTACTACTTGGTTACCGTAAGGTGCGTAACGTCCAGATGCGGCAGCGATGGCAGCGGCTTCGGCTGCTTCTGTGGCTTCTAGAAGTGCTTCCTGTTCGGCAAGACTGTTACCAGAGCTGGCAGCAGAGCTTGAAGCAGCAGCGCTCGACGAAGATCCAGCAGCACCGCTGTTGTTGATCACAATGGTGTCTTGGCCTACGCCTCCTAACCCACCGTAGAGTCCGTTCAATCCGTTTGCGTAATTACCGCTTCCAGCTGAGCCTGCAGCGGCGGCAGCGGCTGCGGCAGCTGCTGATCCGGCACCTTGTCCTCCAAGAAGTCCGTTGAGACCATTCAATCCGTAAAGTCCGTTAGTGCCGTAAAGACCGGCACCGTTTAATCCAGCACCAGATCCTTGTCCAGCAGAGGCGGCGGATGCCGAAGCAGCTGAGGCAGCTGATGATGATCCAGAACCTGAGTCGTTGTTGATTACTACTTGGTTACCGTAAGGTGCGTAACGTCCAGATGCGGCAGCGATGGCAGCGGCTTCGGCTGCTTCTGTGGCTTCTAGAAGTGCTTCCTGTTCGGCAAGACTGTTACCAGAGCTGGCAGCAGAGCTTGAAGCAGCAGCGCTCGACGAAGATCCAGCAGCACCGCTGTTGTTGATCACAATGGTGTCTTGGCCTACGCCTCCTAACCCACCGTAGAGTCCGTTCAATCCGTTTGCGTAATTACCGCTTCCAGCTGAGCCTGCAGCGGCGGCAGCGGCTGCGGCGTCCCCCGAAGCTGCTGATCCGGCACCTTGTCCTCCACGGAGTCCGTTGAGACCATTCAAACCGTAAAGTCCATTAGAGCCGTATAGACCGGCACCGTTTAATCCAGCACCAGATCCTTGTCCAGCAGAGGCGGCGGATGCCGAAGCAGCTGAGGCAGCTGATGATGATCCAGAACCTGAGTCGTTGTTGATTACTACTTGGTTACCGTAAGGTGCGTAACGTCCAGATGCGGCAGCGATGGCAGCGGCTTCGGCTGCTTCTGTGGCTTCTAGAAGTGCTTCCTGTTCGGCAAGACTGTTACCAGAGCTGGCAGCAGAGCTTGAAGCAGCAGCGCTCGACGAAGATCCAGCAGCACCGCTGTTGTTGATCACAATGGTGTCTTGGCCTATGCCTCCTAACCCACCGTAGAGTCCGTTTAATCCGTTCGCGTAATTACCGCTTCCAGCTGAGGCTGCAGCGGCGGCAGCAGCTGCGGCAGCTGCTGATCTGGCACCTTGTCCTCCACGGAGTCCGTTGAGACCATTCAAACCGTAACGTCCGTTAGAGCCGTATAGACCGGCACCGTTTAATCCAGCACCAGATCCTTGTCCAGCAGAGGCGGCGGATGCCGAAGCAGCTGAGGCAGCTGATGATGATCCAGAACCTGAGTCGTTGTTGATTACTACTTGGTTACCGTAAGGTGCGTAACGTCCAGATGCGGCAGCGATGGCAGCGGCTTCGGCTGCTTCTGTGGCTTCTAGAAGTGCTTCCTGTTCGGCAAGACTGTTACCAGAGCTGGCAGCAGAGCTTGAAGCAGCAGCGCTCGACGAAGATCCAGCAGCACCGCTGTTGTT
Organism: Pieris macdunnoughi; assembly: GCA_905332375.1. Lineage (NCBI taxonomy): Eukaryota > Metazoa > Arthropoda > Insecta > Lepidoptera > Pieridae > Pieris > Pieris macdunnoughi. The sequence continues at coordinate 9,871,728 of CAJOBZ010000005.1, forward strand.
GATCACAATGGTGTCTTGGCCTATGCCTCCTAACCCACCGTAGAGTCCGTTTAATCCGTTTGCGTAATTACCGCTTCCTGCTGAGCCTGCAGCGGCGGCAGCGGCTGCGGCAGCTGCTGATCCGGCACCTTGTCCTCCACGAAGACCGTTAAGACCATTGAGTCCATTTAATCCGTTTGCGTAATTACCGCTTCCAGCTGAGCCTGCAGCGGCGGCAGCGGCTGCGGCAGCTGCTGATCCGGCATCTTGTCCTCCACGGAGTCCGTTGAGACCATTCAAACCGTAAAGTCCGTTAGAGCCGTATAGACTGGCACCGTTTAATCCAGCACCAGATCCTTGTCCAGCAGAGGCGGCGGATGCCGAAGCAGCTGAGGCAGCTGATGATGATCCAGAACCTGAGTCGTTGTTGATAACTACTTGGTTACCGTAAGGTGCGTAACGTCCAGATGCGGCAGCGATGGCAGCGGCTTCGGCTGCTTCTGTGGCTTCTAGAAGTGCTTCCTGTTCGGCAAGACTGTTACCAGAGCTGGCAGAAGAGCTTGAAGCAGCAGCGCTCGACGAAGATCCAGCAGCACCACTGTTGTTGATCACAATGGTGTCTTGGCCTACGCCTCCTAACCCACCGTAGAGTCCGTTCAATCCGTTTGCGTAATTACCGCTTCCAGCTGAGCCTGCAGCGGCGGCAGCGGCTGCGGCAGCTGCTGATCCTGAACCTTGTCCTCCACGAAGACCGTTAAGACCATTGAGTCCATTTAAACCGTTTGCGTAATTACCGCTTCCAGCTGAGCCTGCAGCGGCGGCAGCGGCTGCGGCAGCTGCTGATCCGGCACCATGTCCTCCAAGAAGACCGTTGAGACCATTTAATCCGTAAAGTCCGTTAGAGCCGTAAAGACCGGCACCGTTTAATCCAGTACCAGATCCTTGTCCAGCAGAGGCGGCGGATGAAGAAGCAGCTGAGGCGGCTGATGATGATCCAGAACCTGAGTCGTTGTTGATTACGACTTGTTTACCGTAAGGTGCGTAACGTCTAGATGCGGCAGCGATGGCGGCGGCTTCGGCTGCTTCTGTGGCTTCTAGAAGTGCTTCCTGTTCGGCAAGACTGTTACCAGAGCTGGCAGCAGAGCTTGAAGCAGCAGCGCTCGACGAAGATCCAGCAGCACCGCTGTTGTTGATCACAATGGTGTCTTGGCCTATGCCTCCTAACCCACCGTAGAGTCCGTTTAATCCGTTTGCGTAATTACCACTTCCAGCTGAGGCTGCAGCGGCGGCAGCAGCTGCGGCAGCTGCTGATCCGGCACCTTGTCCTCCAAGAAGTCCGTTGAGACCATTCAATCCGTAAAGTCCGTTAGTGCCGTAAAGACCGGCACCGTTTAATCCAGCACCAGATCCTTGTCCAGCAGAGGCGGCGGATGCCGAAGCAGCTGAGGTAGCTGATGATGATCCAGAACCTGAGTCGTTGTTGATAACTACTTGGTTACCGTAAGGTGCGTAACGTCCAGATGCGGCAGCGATGGCAGCGGCTTCGGCTGCTTCTGTGGCTTCTAGAAGTGCTTCCTGTTCGGCAAGACTGTTACCAGAGCTGGCAGCAGAGCTTGAAGCAGCAGCGCTCGATGAAGATCCAGCAGCACCGCTGTTGTTGATCACAATGGTGTCTTGGCCTACGCCTCCTAACCCACCGTAGAGTCCGTTCAATCCGTTTGCGTAATTACCGCTTCCAGCTGAGCCTGCAGCGGCGGTAGCGGCTGCAGCAGCTGCTGATCCGGCACCTTGTCCTCCACGAAGACCGTTAAGACCGTTGAGTCCGTTTAATCCGTTTGCGTTATTACCGCTTCCAGCTGAGCCTGCAGCGGCGGCAGCGGCGGCGGAAGCTGCTGATCCTGAACCTTGTCCTCCACGGAGTCCGTTGAGACCATTCAAACCGTAAAGTCCGTTAGAGCCGTATAGACCGGCACTGTTTAATCCAGCACCAGATCCTTGTCCAGCAGAGGCGGCGGATGCCGAAGCAGCTGAGACAGCTGATGATGATCCAGAACCTGAGTCGTTGTTGATTACTACTTGGTTACCGTTAGGTGCGTAACGTCCAGATGCGGCAGCGATGGCAGCGGCTTCGGCTGCTTCTGTGGCTTCTAGAAGTGCTTCCTGTTCGGCAAGATTGTTACCAGAGCTGGCAGCAGAGCTTGAAGCAGCAGCGCTCGATGAAGATCCAGCAGCACCGCTGTTGTTGATCACAATGGTGTCTTGGCCTATGCCTCCTAACCCACCGTAGAGTCCGTTTAATCCGTTTGCGTAATTACCGCTTCCAGCTGAGCCTGCAGCGGCGGCAGCGGCTGCGGCTGCTGCTGATCCCGCACCTTGTCCTCCACGAAGACCGTTAAGACCATTGAGTCCATTTAATCCGTTTGCGTAATTACCGCTTCCAGCTGAGCCTGCAGCGGCGGCAGCGGCTGCGGCAGCTGCTGATCCGGCACCTTGTCCTCCAAGAAGACCGTTGAGACCATTTAATCCGTAAAGTCCGTTAGAGCCGTAAAGACCGGCACCGTTTAATCCAGTACCAGATCCTTGTCCAGCAGAGGCGGCGGATGAAGAAGCAGCTGAGGCGGCTGATGATGATCCAGAACCTGAGTCGTTGTTGATTACGACTTGTTTACCGTAAGGTGCGTAACGTCTAGATGCGGCAGCGATGGCGGCGGCTTCGGCTGCTTCTGTGGCTTCTAGAAGTGCTTCCTGTTCGGCAAGACTGTTACCAGAGCTGGCAGCAGAGCTTGAAGCAGCAGCGCTCGATGAAGATCCAGCAGCACCGCTGTTGTTGATCACAATGGTGTCTTGGCCTACGCCTCCTAACCCACCGTAGAGTCCGTTCAATCCGTTTGCGTAATTACCGCTTCCAGCTGAGCCTGCAGCGGCGGCAGCGGCTGCGGCAGCTGCTGATCCTGAACCTTGTCCTCCACGAAGACCGTTAAGACCATTGAGTCCATTTAATCCGTTTGCGTAATTACCGCTTCCAGCTGAGCCTGCAGCGGCGGCAGCGGCTGCGGCAGCTGCTGATCCGGCACCTTGTCCTCCAAGAAGACCGTTGAGACCATTTAATCCGTAAAGTCCGTTAGAGCCGTAAAGACCGGCACCGTTTAATCCAGTACCAGATCCTTGTCCAGCAGAGGCGGCGGATGAAGAAGCAGCTGAGGCGGCTGATGATGATCCAGAACCTGAGTCGTTGTTGATTACGACTTGTTTACCGTAAGGTGCGTAACGTCCAGATGCGGCAGCGATGGCGGCGGCTTCGGCTGCTTCTGTGGCTTCTAGAAGTGCTTCCTGTTCGGCAAGACTGTTACCAGAGCTGGCAGCAGAGCTTGAAGCAGCAGCGCTCGATGAAGATCCAGCAGCACCGCTGTTGTTAATCACAATGGTGTCTTGGCCTACGCCTCCTAACCCACCGTAGAGTCCGTTCAATCCGTTTGCGTAATTACCGCTTCCAGCTGAGCCTCGCGCGGCCGCTGCGGCACTGCTGATCCTGAACCTTGTCCTCCACGAAGACCGTTAAGACCATTGAGTCCATTAATCCGTTTGCGTAATTACCGCTTCCAGCTGAGCCTGCGCGGCGGCCGCTGCGGCAGCTGCTCCCACCTTGTCCTCCCCCTTAAGCCTTGAGTCCATTTAATCCGTTTGCGTAATTACCCTTCCACTAGCTAGCGGCGGTAGCGGCTGCGGCAGCTGCTGATCCGGCACCTTGTCCTCCAAGAAGACCGTTGAGACCATTCAAACCGTAAAGTCCGTTAGAGCCGTAAAGACCGGCACCGTTTAATCCAGCACCAGATCCTTGTCCAGCAGAGGCGGCGGATGAAGAAGCAGCTGAGGCGGCTGATGATGATCCAGAACCTGAGTCGTTGTTGATTACGACTTGGTTACCGTAAGGTGCGTAACGTCCAGATGCGGCAGCGATGGCGGCGGCTTCGGCTGCTTCTGTGGCTTCTAGAAGTGCTTCCTGTTCGGCAAGACTGTTACCAGAGCTGGCAGCAGAGCTTGAAGCAGCAGCGCTCGATGAAGATCCAGCAGCACCGCTGTTGTTAATCACAATGGTGTCTTGGCCTACGCCTCCTAACCCACCGTAGAGTCCGTTCAATCCGTTTGCGTAATTACCGCTTCCAGCTGAGCCTGCAGCGGCGGCAGCGGCTGCGGCAGCTGCTGATCCTGAACCTTGTCCTCCACGAAGACCGTTAAGACCATTGAGTCCATTTAATCCGTTTGCGTAATTACCGCTTCCAGCTGAGCCTGCAGCGGCGGCAGCGGCTGCGGCAGCTGCTGATCCGGCACCTTGTCCTCCAAGAAGACCGTTGAGACCATTTAATCCGTAAAGTCCGTTAGAGCCGTAAAGACCGGCACCGTTTAATCCAGTACCAGATCCTTGTCCAGCAGAGGCGGCGGATGAAGAAGCAGCTGAGGCGGCTGATGATGATCCAGAACCTGAGTCGTTGTTGATTACGACTTGTTTACCGTAAGGTGCGTAACGTCTAGATGCGGCAGCGATGGCGGCGGCTTCGGCTGCTTCTGTGGCTTCTAGAAGTGCTTCCTGTTCGGCAAGACTGTTACCAGAGCTGGCAGCAGAGCTTGAAGCAGCAGCGCTCGATGAAGATCCAGCAGCACCGCTGTTGTTGATCACAATGGTGTCTTGGCCTACGCCTCCTAACCCACCGTAGAGTCCGTTCAATCCGTTTGCGTAATTACCGCTTCCAGCTGAGCCTGCAGCGGCGGCAGCGGCTGCGGCAGCTGCTGATCCTGAACCTTGTCCTCCACGAAGACCGTTAAGACCATTGAGTCCATTTAATCCGTTTGCGTAATTACCGCTTCCAGCTGAGCCTGCAGCGGCGGCAGCGGCTGCGGCAGCTGCTGATCCGGCACCTTGTCCTCCACGAAGACCGTTAAGACCATTGAGTCCATTTAATCCGTTTGCGTAATTACCGCTTCCAGCTGAGCCTGCAGCGGCGGTAGCGGCTGCGGCAGCTGCTGATCCGGCACCTTGTCCTCCAAGAAGACCGTTGAGACCATTCAAACCGTAAAGTCCGTTAGAGCCGTATAGACCGGCACCGTTTAATCCAGCACCAGATCCTTGTCCAGCAGAGGCGGCGGATGCCGAAGCAGCTGAGGCAGCTGATGATGATCCAGAACCTGAGTCGTTGTTGATTACTACTTGGTTACCGTAAGGTGCGTAACGTCCAGATGCGGCAGCGATGGCAGCGGCTTCGGCTGCTTCTGTGGCTTCTAGAAGTGCTTCCTGTTCGGCAAGATTGTTACCAGAGCTGGCAGCAGAGCTTGAAGCAGCAGCGCTCGATGAAGATCCAGCAGCACCGCTGTTGTTGATCACAATGGTGTCTTGGCCTATGCCTCCTAACCCACCGTAGAGTCCGTTTAATCCGTTTGCGTAATTACCGCTTCCAGCTGAGCCTGCAGCGGCGGCAGCGGCTGCGGCAGCTGCTGATCCGGCACCTTGTCCTCCACGAAGACCGTTAAGACCGTTGAGTCCGTTTAATCCGTTTGCGTTATTACCGCTTCCAGCTGATCCTGCAGCGGCGGCAGCGGCGGCGGAAGCTGCTGATCCTGAACCTTGTCCTCCACGGAGTCCGTTGAGACCATTCAAACCGTAAAGTCCATTAGAGCCGTACAGACCGGCACCGTTTAATCCAACACCAGATCCTTGTCCAGCAGAGGCGGCGGATGCCGAAGCAGCTGAGGCAGCTGATGATGATCCAGAACCTGAGTCGTTGTTGATTACTACTTGGTTACCGTAAGGTGCGTAACGTCCAGATGCGGCAGCTATGGCAGCGGCTTCGGCTGCTTCTGTGGCTTCTAGAAGTGCTTCCTGTTCGGCAAGACTGTTACCAGAGCTGGCAGCAGAGCTTGAAGCAGCAGCGCTCGACGAAGATCCAGCACCGCTGTTGTTGATCACAATGGTGTCTTGGCCTATGCCTCCTAACCCACCGTAGATTCCGTTTAATCCGTTTGCGTAATTACCGCTTCCAGCTGAGCCTGCAGCGGCGGCAGCGGCTGCGGCAGCTGCTGATCCGGCACCTTGTCCTCCACGAAGACCGTTAAGACCATTGAGTCCATTTAATCCGTTTGCGTAATTACCGCTTCCAGCTGAGCCTGCAGCGGCGGCAGCGGCTGCGGCAGCTGCTGATCCGGCACCTTGTCCTCCAAGAAGACCGTTGAGACCATTCAAACCGTAAAGTCCGTTAGAGCCGTATAGACCGGCACCGTTTAATCCAGCACCAGATCCTTGTCCAGCAGAGGCGGCGGATGCCGAAGCAGCTGAGGCAGCTGATGATGATCCAGAACCTGAGTCGTTGTTGATTACTACTTGGTTACCGTAAGGTGCGTAACGTCCAGATGCGGCAGCGATGGCAGCGGCTTCGGCTGCTTCTGTGGCTTCTAGAAGTGCTTCCTGTTCGGCAAGATTGTTACCAGAGCTGGCAGCAGAGCTTGAAGCAGCAGCGCTCGATGAAGATCCAGCAGCACCGCTGTTGTTGATCACAATGGTGTCTTGGCCTATGCCTCCTAACCCACCGTAGAGTCCGTTTAATCCGTTTGCGTAATTACCGCTTCCTGCTGAGCCTGCAGCGGCGGCAGCGGCTGCGGCAGCTGCTGATCCGGCACCTTGTCCTCCACGAAGACCGTTAAGACCGTTGAGTCCGTTTAATCCGTTTGCGTTATTACCGCTTCCAGCTGAGCCTGCAGCGGCGGCAGCGGCGGCGGAAGCTGCTGATCCTGAACCTTGTCCTCCACGGAGTCCGTTGAGACCATTCAAACCGTAAAGTCCATTAGAGCCGTACAGACCGGCACCGTTTAATCCAACACCAGATCCTTGTCCAGCAGAGGCGGCGGATGCCGAAGCAGCTGAGGCAGCTGATGATGATCCAGAACCTGAGTCGTTGTTGATTACTACTTGGTTACCGTAAGGTGCGTAACGTCCAGATGCGGCAGCTATGGCAGCGGCTTCGGCTGCTTCTGTGGCTTCTAGAAGTGCTTCCTGTTCGGCAAGACTGTTACCAGAGCTGGCAGCAGAGCTTGAAGCAGCAGCGCTCGACGAAGATCCAGCACCGCTGTTGTTGATCACAATGGTGTCTTGGCCTATGCCTCCTAACCCACCGTAGATTCCGTTTAATCCGTTTGCGTAATTACCGCTTCCAGCTGAGCCTGCAGCGGCGGCAGCGGCTGCGGCAGCGGCTGATCCGGCACCTTGTCCTCCACGAAGACCGTTAAGACCGTTGAGTCCGTTTAATCCGTTTGCGTAATTACCGCTTCCAGCTGAGCCTGCAGCGGCGGCAGCGGCTGCGGCAGCTGCTGATTCGGCACCTTGTCCTCCACGAAGACCGTTAAGACCGTTGAGTCCGTTTAATCCGTTTGCGTAATTACCGCTTCCAGCTGAGCCTGCAGCGGCGGCAGCAGCTGCGGCAGCTGCTGATCCGGCACCTTGTCCTCCAAGAAGTCCGTTGAGACCATTCAATCCGTAAAGTCCGTTAGTGCCGTAATGACCGGCACCGTTTAATCCAGCACCAGATCCTTGTCCAGCAGAGGCGGCGGATGCAGAAGCAGCTGAGGTGGCTGATGATGATCCAGAACCTGACTCGTTGTTGATTACGACTTGTTTACCGTAAGGTGCGTAACGTCCAGATTCGGCAGCGATGGCAGCGGCTTCAGCTGCTTCTAGTGCGGCTACTTGAGCAGCGAGTCCAGAGTCTGAGCCGGCGGAAGCGGCGGCTGAGCTTGAGGCAGAAGCACTCGATGCAGATCCGCTTGCTCCATTGTTGTTGATAATGACGGCGCCTTGACCGTCGTTTCCATATACTCCCGATGATCCGAGTAGCCCTAAGTTTCCACGACCGGCAGAGCCTGCGGCAGCGGCGGCGGAAGCTGCCGATCCGGAACCTTGTCCTCCAAGTAGTCCGTTAAGACCGTTGAGTCCGTTGAGACCATTCAATCCGTAAAGACTGTTAGAGCCGTATAGAGCGGCACCGTTTAATCCAGGACCAGATCCTTGTCCAGCAGCGGCGGTGGATGCCGAAGCAGCTGAGGCGGCTGATGATGATCCAGAACCTGACTCGTTGTTGATAACGACTTGGTTACCGTAAGGTGCATAACGTCCAGATGCGGCAGCGATGGCAGCGGCTTCGGCTGCTTCTGTGGCTTCTAGAATTGCTTCCTGTTCGGCAAGACTGTTACCAGAGCTGGCAGCAGAGCTTGAAGCAGCAGCGCTCGACGAAGATCCAGAAGCACCGCTGTTGTGGTTGTTGATCACAATGGTGTCTTGGCCTACGCCTCCTAACCCACCGTAGAGTCCGTTCAATCCGTTTGCGTAATTACCGCTTCCAGCTGAGCCTGCAGCGGCGGCAGCGGCAGCAGAAGCTGCTGCTCCAGCTTGATTTCCGTAAGGTGAGTACTGTATTGGTGTATTGTAACCAACAGTAGATCCAGGAGCAGCGCCAGTGCTAGCTGTTGAGACAGATGACACGCTTGATGCTGCGGTTGAGCCTGCATTGAGTGGACCTCGTGGCTTCGAACTTAAAACTGTTCTTGTCTCTGTTTCAGCCGATGAGCCTGGCTGGCTCTTCTTATGAATGAGTACATCTTCTTCCCATATTGTTTCATGACCGGTTGAGTCAGTTTTTATAACAATTGTTTTAACTTTGACATCATCTCCTGTCACGTCTTTGTCGACATCGCCATAAGCTTCGTATTCTTTCGTTGTTGTAGATTTTTCGTAAACATTACCTGTTGCGTCGTAGTCTAGTTCATCAGTTTCGTTTACTTTTTTTGTTTCCAGTCTGCCATTTCTGAGTGCATATTGCAATGCATCATCAATTGCATCTGCAGAGACATACTGTAACATACAAACATATTGCTAATATAACTATATGCTCCGCTTTCGTTTAGCAAGTTATTTCAAAACCTTTATATAAAGACCATTAGAAATCTCCGATATAATATTAAAAATAAATTGAATAAACAGTAATTTTTAAGTTCATGTATAATATTTATGTTTCGCCTTTTTATATAGTCCCATTGCTTTTTTCAATCGATTTTTATTTCTTCCATAGTAAATAAATCGGAGAAAAAGATTAATTTATGCCTGTTTAAGACTTCATTTAGTTGAATTTTATGCAATTACCTAATAACTCTTGGGCCTTTAAAGAGAAGATGCGGTGAACTAAATTGCACACGTAAATTTAATGTTTTCAAATTGGTAGTTATATTTTGACATTGTGCTTAAAATATATATTAATAAAAATCTAATTTAACTAGTTGACCAATAATTGTGGTTTTTCTATATATTAGAGTAGATACTAATATCACAAAAATGGGAGTTGATGGGCGGATCAAAATTACGAGATAAATGTCAAATTAAATAAAAAGGAGTATAAAAAATTATACCGAAGATACACTTCATCAAAATCGGTCAAGCCGTTTCTGAAGATTTTGCTTTCAAAATACGAGAATTTTAGTATAGATAGATAACTTACCTGCAGAGCACAGCACAAGATCACGAAGGTTGTTACTCTCATGTTTAGAGAGATGTAACCGGACTGATGCCTTCACAGAAAGTTTCTGGTCTTTTTATACTAAAATTTGCGCTATGTAAATAATATATTCTACGTAAATTAAATTTTCGAAGCACTTAAATAAATATTAAATTTAAAAGAGAATAATTAAATCAACCTTGTAATTAAAAACAATACATATCAATTAAAGCTTCATTGTTGCATGATTTGCAAAAATTAAGAACTATTCCTAAAGAAAAATAATATACCAAACATATTTTTCAATACTAAACTCATTTGAGAAAATTCCCAGTTTAATGCGTTCTATAACAAACACTAAAATATTCTAATGTTTCAAGAAATTCTTAAGCAGCTTCATTTTAATAACGAAATACGGTGTAATCTACAATATCAAGCACTGTATGATCTTGATTAAAAATTGACGACTATGACTTCAATGGGATAACATTTCTGCGCCTGTGTCTCACTCTATAGCCTAGTCTTTTCCAATTTTTATTCAATTCGTTTATTCCTGATTACTTGATTAAATGTTTTGCGTTTATATCGTATCCTATCAGGTTTCTTTTAGATTATAAAATATATACTGATTGCTTAACAAAGTCCGATTAATACCTAATATGTACTTTTAAAATAAAGAGCTTATAAATAATGATAGTACCAAAGTGAAACTAATTGCTTAATTAAATATATTTACATAACGAAAAAGCGGGCATAAATTATTTTTTTTTTATAAACACAGTTAATAAAATTGGGAACATATCAAACGTAACGTATTAATCAGGTTTTCCAGCAAATAAACCTTTATTTTTTATTGATATTAATGTGTATATTTTAAACAATTTTACATCCTGTATTTTAAGTATAAAACAAAAGATTTTTGACCCAAATCATTTGATAGATATATTTCTTAAGTGTTTCATAATTTGTCTAATGATTATTGTATTGAACGTAAAATTCAGAATTGGGATTTATGAACCTGAAACACGTTGGACATACGAAAGTCAATATGACTTTCGTAAATTTGATGAACACAGCCAAGCTGGGGAACCCAACCGTAAGGTTCATAAAAAATCTCAAAAAAATTGCAATAATTTATGCAGAGTTTGAGGTTCGATAAAATATTAGTAATTAACAAATTACGTTAATTTCAAAACTAATGTAAAAGGACATGTTAGTCGTATCCTGAATTCAATGATTTCTTAAAAAAACAATAAATTGTGCGTGTACTAGGTGTACACACGTAAGAAGTGAAACTTCTTTATGATCTTATTTTTCGAAAAATGATCTACTATATGCAACTTTACAGAAATTCGTTAAATTAGATAAAGTTTAACAAAAGGCTTTTATTATCATAGACATGAATACAAATATTTCATTTTACCTTATTACTACGAAGATTATTATAGAATTTCATTAATTGTAATAGAATTATTACTATCATTGAAAAACGTGACGATTTGCTAAAAAATTTCTCCCATACGTCGATAAAGAAGTTTCATTCCAACGCCGATAAAGAAGTTTGACTTCAAAAAGCAACATGGCGCGTAACCGAAAAATGTGACGCGTAACGAAAAAATGTTACACTAAATTTTTTTCCAACCTCGATAAAGAAGTTTCACTTCAATAACTCCTCTTTAAGACTTGGTTAAAATATTTGTACACCTGTTCCAATATCACTAATTACTTTTATTGAGCTGTTTTAATTGTAAGTTTATTTTACGTCTTTGTAAAATTTAAACGCTCTATTGTTCGTATTAAACAATATTTACAATGAATGATTATCATTTGTCTTAATCTTTGATAAATGATATTAATTTGACGATTATTCGTTCAGGATATTTTCATATAGGACACATAACTGCCTTCAGGATTTTTTTTGTCAAAGAAAATCTTTACATTTTTCTGTTCTATATAATCATGGAAACAGGCTCAGTAATTATGACCTATGCCTATTTTCTTATGGGAGTTAAATAGGTATTGAAAAATATATACGTAATAAAAATGGAGAAAATAATATTTCTTTAGGTTTCCTGACATACTATCCTTTAAATTAAATTAAGGTATACTAGCTGTTAACTGCGGCCTTGCTCGGGATACTTCGAGCCCATAGACACTCAATCAACTCAAGTTGCTAGCGGCTGCTGTTTTGGAAATTAAATGTTTTTATGATTCCGTTTTATTGGTTAAATCCAGAAATCCTTTACATAAACAAAATTTAAGGTTGTAACTATACATAACGTTCACTACCCAGATTATATTATGAAAGTAATAAATATGTATGTATATGTATGTAGCTTTGGTCACTTAAAAGATATATCTATAACTTATAGAGGAGTTGTTCGGATTAATACCTGAAGCTGAGTTTCATCATCGGACGTCGAGGTAGAATACGAAATTCAACCCGTTTCACCTCGACGTCCGTCGTTCCACAACTAAGCGGTTTAAAGGCAGTTTTTCGCGAAGTATTTCCGAACCAAATTTGACTTAGGGTACTTCAAGAAATGAGCGTACTAATACTTAAAAGGCGGGGAACGCACTCGCGAGCCCTCTGGCATTGAGATGTCTATGGGCGTCGGTAACATCAGGCCGCCCGTTTGCCCCCTGTTCTATAAAAAAAAAACTCTGGCTACCAAAGAATGATATATCGAAGAAATTCTTACATCTTTAAAGCGTGTACACGCTGTAAAGCACGCGAAACGTCGGATAAATTTAAAATTATGTTAAATAGTTGTAAATTTATAATAATACATAACTTCAATCCGGTCAAACAGTTTTTTCTTTAAATGTGTAAAGGTTATGTAAATCAAAGACAAATTCTTACATCTGTTATTAACCAAATCGCTGATAAGAGACATGTTGGCGAAGAAGAGCCCCAATATATTATATCCCCAATCGATCTGAAGACACATTTTTACTGTATCATCCATCATAAATACTGTTATAATAATTATTTAACTATATTTATAGGCTTTATTAAGAGAAGCCCTTTCCAAGCGAGGAAAAAACAACCTCAATTTTGACATTTAGATTTTTTGTCGCTAAAAAAATTATTTCAATCCACTAAACTAACCTTTTTCCATACGTCAATAGAACTCAAATAGAATTTGTTTTTTGGGGAGTTACCACTTGTCACCCACATATCCCGAGAATATTGAATCACTTTATAGAAAAAAAAGTAAGAGTTTTATTAGAAAATTGCATTAATTTTAAAACAGAACCGGATAGTGACAATTTATCACTACACCTCATACTGGGACTCCAGATGCGCCAAACTGAACTAACACTTTTTATGTGTAAAAAAATGAAACTCACACAAAAACCTTACAAGGGTCGAAAAAAGAAATCATTAATAATATCTTACCCTAAATTCTCAGTGCATAAAGCAATCATACCTTGGAGGCTCTAAGAATATTTTCCGAGTGAAGTTTATTTGATTTCCTGGATTTGCTTTAGCGCGGGTGACGTCTATAAAACCTTAGGTATGCTTAAGCGTAAATGCTGCTAAAAAGATTTTCATCAAAGGCTAGTGATCGTCTACAACCTAATTTTTTTTAATAAACTCAACAGGGGCGCTACAACCCATGAACTTGGCGTCATTTTTCCATATCTGTGATATTTTTCTTATTATTATTTATTGCAAGAATGTGGTACAAAAATGTGTAAGGTGTGTCGTAATTTCGCATATTCAACCACACACAATGGCGCGCAAATAAAGGAATTTTACATTTTACCATTATTAGTCATATGAATTGGTCAGTTCTTATATTATTTGTATCGTACATAATATCATACGTTATTAAATTTATATCAACTACAGTGTCTTACTTAATAGTGGATTAAGCGGTCAGATCTGGCCTGCAATGTCTTGTCATATTTCAGGCCGGATGCGAACGAGTGCATAGAATTGTGCATGGAAGCCGTGATTTGTAGACACGGCTGTGGCACGCTTATAGGCCGACAACGTTACTTTAAATAATAAGAAATTACAAAATGCACTTCGTTTTCGTTCAATAGGATTGCCTGGAAAATATCTCATTAGAGTCATTAAATCTCTGGAGATCAATTTTGTGATCAAACTTAGCTAAGATTGACAATTTCCATCATAAATACATTTGGATTTTACGGTGGATCGGATATCTTGGGAACAGGATAAGAGAAACAAATAAATGAAAAAAACCTTGACACAATTTTAGTCGTTTATGTAAGAAATGCAGTTTTGGCCTAGTGGCTTCAGCGTGCGATTCTGATCCCTGAGGTCGTAGGTTCGATCCCCAGCTGTGCACCAATGGACTTTCTTTCTGCATTACATTCGCTCGAACGGTGAAGGAAAATATCGTGAGGTAGCCGGCTCGCCTAAGACCATAAAAGTCGAAGGCGTGTGTCAGAAACAGTTGGCTGATCTACTTGCCTATTAGATTGAAAATTGATCATGAAACAGGCACAGAAATCTGAGGCCTAGGCCTAAAAAGGTTTACCACCAATTTATTTTATTTTTTATGTAAGAAATGGACGTCTCCTCCACGTCCGTAGCCTGTGATAGCATGATTATTTTTTTGAGACGCCCTTCTATTTTTGTACAGGATTCAACAGGCAAGTATCTCCGAACCAATACGACTTAGGCCAAGCATTTTCCACAAGAAATTCATAATTGTATGTTTTTAAATATATGTTTTTAATGTAACAGGAGGGAAAGATTCACCTGATATTAAATGAAAGCTCATGGTCACTCTAATTGTCAGAAAGCAATCTAGATTTTTATTATAAATACTTGCTGACCCGGCAAACGTCGTTTTGCCATGTATATTATTTCTAGGATACATGTTTTTAGTTCAATAAAAATAACTATCTACTATAATAAAAAATAGGGGTTGATCGTAAAACTTTAGGGGTGGGACCACCCTTAACATTTAGGGGGATGAAAAATAGATGTTGTCCGATTCTCAGACTGAATATGCATAAACATTTTATTAGAATCGGTCAAGCCGTTTCGGAGGAGTATGGGAACGAACATTGTGACACAAGAATTTTATATATTACATCTTTTATAACATGCGCCAACTCTAAACACGTGGAAAATTAAAAAACGAATTTATATTACCCAAATACAATCTATATGGGAAAAAAACATTAGACTATCTGATTCCAAATTAAATAAACCCGCTGCACTTCTTACTAATATAACAAAAAATAATATTAAATTTAAACTAAAAAATTATTACATAAATAAAACAACTATAAATTATGCATAACAAAAAAAAGTTATGTTAATCAGACATCATCTTCATTTACTTTCATTCTTATTAAAATATAGGAATACATTCTGTATTCGAATTCTCGTCAAGAAACGTTTTGCATCGGCTAACTATGGAGCGTCAATGTTTCATTTAGTTTCTGCAAATGTTTTAATGGTTATAATGTTATAGTGTATATGTCACAGGCCTTAGTATATAATTTAATTAATTAATTATGTTCGACGTCCTGGTGGACAGGAAAACTGTGTCCAGTTTGTGTTTCCACCACACCAACTTCTTTTCTATTCAAGATTATGTATACAATAAATAAAAAAAATAGTTACTGAATTCTGACAATAATTTAATTTATAGGTTTCCTATCGCTGTTGAAAGTGACAGCACAGAGCCAGCCCTTTTATAAATAACAAAAACTGATATTTAAAAAAAAACAATTATATTTGTCTCAACGGTTTTTTCTAGCGTCATCTTGCAAATTTGGACACCCTACGAATTGATCAATTGTAATTCTAAACAATGAGTTGCAATATTGAATAGGGACTATAATCAAGTTTTTTCTAAAATATTTAAGTAACCACCTGACACGTTTGAAAATAACCGATTTTTTAAAATACGAAACAGCGTACACCAAAGAATAACTGTATACAGAATGCGCAACTGTCTTAGGACGGCTACCAACCGTCTTCCCTCATGGGTAAGGTCCCCGAGGTCAACTGAGCAGCACGGCGCCCGCGGAACCCGGCCCCCCGACCTGCCCAGGGGAGGGCCACCCCCCCGCGTTCCCCCCCCCCCCCGGCCGTCGGTGGGGTCCCCACCAAAGGGGGGGCCGGCCCCCCCCCCAAAGGGGGGCCCGCGGCGGGGGGGGGGGGGGGCGGGGGGGGGGGGGGGGGGGGAGTATGGAGACCCAGTTTGGACGCACTCTGCCCCATCTAGGGGTTATATGACATAAGGTAAGTATTAAAGTATTACATAATATATTATTTGTATATTTTTTGTATTTTTTATATTTGTATCGGTGAAACTGTGCTTTGTGTATGTTTAAATGTGTATTCCGATTTTGGCCTTTGTGTACAGTGTAATTGTTTGAATATCTTAATATATATAAATCTCGTGTCACAATGTTTGTCCTCAATGGACTCCTAAACTACCGAACCGATATCAATCAAATTAGCACACCATGTGCAGTTCGATCCAACTTGAGAGATAGGATAGTTTAAATCTCATATTATAGTCGCAATTTTAATTTATTGCAAAATATTTGTTTATTATTTGATACAATTCTAACAGATGGCGCTGTGTTAAAATTATCAACGTTTCACATAAGCTGTCATCTACCTTTCACATAAGTTCTCCTACCGTTTCCCTTGAATAGTTTACTACTATGTAATATAACAAAAATCTTAGCCAGATCAACGCTTGGCCGAGTCTACTAGTTGTTTAATAAGTAGCTGTAGGAATACCGTTGAGCAAATAAATAAATAAATTAATTAATTATAAGTATCACGAGGTGTTCGACTTTTTATAAACTGACCCCAAATACTTTATTAGACACCTTAGTTAGGCCGGAACAAATATTTATAACACTTTCTGTCGAATGTTTGGCGAGTTATACAAACATCGCGAGTCTTCGGTCGTAAAGCCCCCCTCTGTTGTCTCTTTACCTTTTAATTAAGGTCCAAGATTTATTACCACTAACACAAGGAAGGTGCAGAAATTTTTAGACTTATTAATAAAACTGTTTCCCAGTGGAAAACATTTACTTTATTTATTTATTTTATTTATTACATAATTAAAAGAATAATGAACAGTTTAGTAATCTGATCCATGCCCGATTAGCGGTTAATGGTATTTTTTTTATCTTTTAGAATATATATATATATATATATGCCATATATAGAGCGGTGGTGGCCTAGTGTCTTCAGCGTGAAACTCTTATCCCTGAGGTCGTAGCTTCGATTCCCGACTGTGCACCAATAAAATTATATGTGCGCAATTCAAAAAAAACATTCGCTCCAACGCTGAAGGAAAACATCGTGTCAGGCACAGGAGGCTGATCACCTACTTGCCTATTAGATCGACGTTTGAGAATAAGCGTTTGAGAACTCCATTGAATTAATACATAATAGCGCGCATAATTATTATTTACTTTTATTTGTACCCAGGACTACAGCTGGCGTTGAATTCGTTAAATTCCAAGTCAAAATCATTTATTCATATAAGTGTTACCTTTATGAATAAATAAAGTACACTTATGAACGTCAAAAAAAAATAAACTCTATATTTTATAAATAGTGATATTTATATATAATAATATTTTATAAATAGTATATATATATATATATATATATATATATATATATATGTATTATAAAATATAGATTAATCCTATTGCAAAGAGTAGCTAATAGATAAATGATTTTTTTGTATTAACGGGGATTGGATCAAAAAACATTGACAGCTCCAAAAACGATTCTCCCAGCTGACTGTCTAAAAAACAAATGAAGTCTTCAGCTCCTAATCACCGTCATAAAGACGTCATCAATCCACTTGTGCCGAAACTAATCACCTATTAACATGGCTAATTTTGATAAGCAAACATGAACCTTATTGCTACGCGATAGTGGTTATTTAAAACTATTTCAGTGAGTTCCTTCTGGCGTGGCTAAAGGTTGATATTTAATCTTCGGATACGCTTTTGATAATAAAATGACAGCAGGTCAGCGTTTAGTCGACTTTTTCAATTTTGTAGTCGTAATTGACAGTTAAAGTTAAGCCTGTTTTTCGATTATGTACTTAAAAAGCTTGCCAACCAACAGTGATACTAGAAAAATTAAAAAAAAGATTTAATTAGACAAGTTCTTAGAGGCAACCAACACGAAGAGAGAAATATTTATAAAAAACTATAGGGAAATTGATTTCAAAGCGTAAAAGAGCAACTATGGATATCCAGACCTAGCTCGTTTATTAATTACTGGATATCGGTGAATTTCTGAGAGGAAGCACAAATGGTATGATGGGATTCCTGGGGTATCGAGATCGAGGGTGATTTGTTTTACCAATAAGTTCGCGTGTTATATTTCTTTAGCAGCACACAATATTATTTAAATTAAACTGTAACTGTTTTTTACACCTTTGCACCTAGAGTTTTTTACTTATATCGTCCGGGAATATGCCACCGCAGGTAGACTGTGGAACAACCTTAATTATATCTAGCGGCATAGGATCTCATTACACCTTTAACATTTAAGATTACCCAAGACTAGAAAATTAGAAGTTATAGTACTACTAATCAAATCCTAAGCTACCAATGAATGAATTCCAACACATGAATTGATATATTGTCGTAGTGGCTTCATCGTGCGACTGTCAACCCTGAGGTTGTAGATTCGATCTCCGGCTGTGCACCAATCTACTCTTTATGTGTGAAATTATCGAAAACACCGGCATGCCTTAGACCCAACGAGTCGACGTGTGTGTCAGGCACAGGAACGGAATAACCTACTAACAGAATATGATCGTGAAGCCCAGATCTAAAAAGGTTGAAGCGACACTGATAAATAAATCAAAGTGTGTTTATCTATACTAGGGTAGAAGGACTCCTTTCTCCGCAATTAGACTCGTGGTTGGTCCGTTGTGCGTACATTATCTATACTAATATTATAAAGAGGAAAGGTTTGATTTTTTGTTTGTTTGAAATGAATAGGCTCCGAAACTACTGGACCGATTTCAAAAATTCTTTCACCGTTGGCAAGCTACACTATTCCCGAGTGACATAGGCTATATTTCATTTTCAAAAAAATTAGGGATGCTTACTAAAACTTGATTATTCAATCTAACCCAAGGTGTAAAAAAATAAACTAAAAACTTCCTTCAATCGTGTGCGCTGCGAAAACTATTAATGATAGAACAAAATAATGTTTTACAATTTTTCAGGACACATCACTATCTATAAAAAATGTCGCGACAGCATGTCTCTATCTTTTATAGTTACGTCACAATAAGCGTCCTTTTATTATTATTTTTTTATTAAACTAACACCGCTAGAAAAGGCTCTTTATTCGTACCTAGGTATTGACTATCATGAATCCTTATCAAAATAATTACCAACGTTTCATATAAGCTACAATTTAATGGCATAACCACCAAAATAGCATGGTGGATTAGTGTTCTCCTGCCTTTTCTCTTGAATAGTTTAATACTATGTAATATAACAAAAATCTTAGCCACAGCAACGCTTGGCCGAGTCTACTAGTTGATTATAAGTAGACTATATGCATTACAATGTGTAAGATTTGGGAACACTTTTAAGTAAAAAATTGCTGTGTCGGGGTACCCGGCTCTTCTATAGCAAACTTTATATATAATAATAATTTATTTGAAAGAATATGGTACAAAAATATTATGGTAGTACAATCTAATGTTCACATATTCTGCCACACCAGACACAATGCCGTACAAATTTGTCTTCAAGGCCCACGGGAGTCATATCATTATAGTAAATACTTATATATTATTTGTAGTGATAAAATATCACATTATTAAAAATGTATTATTACGTTATCATATTAATATTAATTATAATGTTTCACGAAAAGAATCATGAATAGAAAAATGCATTGTTTCCAAAATGAGTACATTAAGTCGATTTTTAAAAACTCTAGTAGGAAGGTCTTTTAATGTTTTTGGTAAATTATTATAAAGCTTGATTGCCACACGAAAGATGTATTTCCTATACAATTCCAGATTAATTTTTGGCCAACAAATTCTTCTAATTTTTTAACAGCATAAGCGACGCGTAACACGTGAATGCAAGAGTGAGTGTAATGTCTAACTCCATGTCAGGTCTCAGTAGTATCTCCAGCTCTGCGTAAGATGTGTTAATAAGCCAGTTCTTTTTTTAAATTGTAGACGGTGAGCGGGAATATTTTAAACAGCCTATTAATTTATTGTAGATATAGTCTGCCTTCGTATAGCGTCTATGTTTTCTTTATTTATAGTCTAGGAATTAGTCGTGGTCTGTGGTATAGTGATGCAATACTGTATGTCCAAGCACTTTATTGAGATATGTGTGAGTTGTATATTATACGATTCTTTAAAAAAAAGTATTATTATTACTTGGTATAATTAGAAACGTCTTAAGAAATAGGGTTGTCACGCAAGTCTTAACATCCTGTTGGTCGTGTGCCTGTCGTGTCGGCAAATTGAACCCTATTGCCATGCAAAAAGTCCTAACGTTATCAGATACAAATAAATTGTTGATTTCCGTTCGTGTGTCCACCACGCGTCTTGTGCATTATGCGTTACAAACCAGGTGTCAATGCTTGTCTTGGAATATATTTAAATAGTATACTTTTGCTCGCACGTAAAATTTAACGGTTTTTTTGAGTTTAAAAACAATTTCGGATTATTTATTTTACAAAATGTTATTTTCAATTCTGTTAAAGCGTAAAATTCAAATTAAACATTTACAATTAGCCCGCCAAAAGGCTTCTTGAGACAAGATGGCGTCGCCTGACTTGACGAATGTCAAGTTTTACGGATTATTTATTCTTAAATTATTATTTTTTTAAAAACAGTGATTACATTAGACTCCATGACAGTTCTAGAATTAGATAGACGAAGACATATTTATACCATGTCAGGTCATCGTTTCGAGTGTCTAGTGACACTAATCTGTGACCATATAAAATATAGATATTTTACAAATTAATGATTATCCACTGATGAATTTCAATTTGTTTTTTATCTTTTAGTGTTTATCTATAGAGTCAGACCAAAGAGCTCATAATACTATATTATATGGTTATCATGGCTTTTTAATCTTAATTAATAGAAATTGTGTTCTAGTTGAGTTCTTTGTGTTACACCAATTTTTGTCACAGAACTTAGATAAAGAATTACAATTATATCTGAATTAAATGCCGACTAATAATTTCAAGTTCATTTGGAGAATTCTTCTTGAAAAAAATCTTTTTAATGTTAATAACTAAATCATTTTCTCGTACTCTGTAACTTCCAATAGCAATAGCGATAGCGATGGCGACGGGGATTGTGATAGCGATTTCGTCGTATTTGTACGCAACATCGATATAGTTTTCTCAATATGATAGCGCAAAAATTCAATATTAAACTCGGGATCGCGATTGGGAGTTAAAGAGTACTGTAGGCTGATGACTCTCAAAAACTCCAAGCAATGACATACTAAAGGTCTTCAACGAAAAGACGTTATGTCCGTCTTGCTTCAGCGACTAAGTTTAAACTCATAACGTACAATCATTTTCAGGGCTACTCAACTCATGGTCGTTAAAATCTTTTAACCAGCTGCCACTGAACTATTTCCAAACCAATTTGACTGAAGGTCTGTCAAGAAAAGAACGTACTTTCTTAATAGGCCGGCAACGCGAGTCATCTGGTGTTGAGAATGTCCATGGATATCACTTAACATCAGGGTGCCTGCCTGCCCGTTTGCTCCGGTTCTAAAATTAAAATTATTTACTTTACTTTTACTTTTATTTCCTTACAGTATTATTCAATACGATATTGTCTACGAAATACTTTTTAAATTAATTTAAAAAGAAATTTAAAAAGTATTAAACTGATACCCAAGGTACAATAAACGCAAAAAAAGAAGAAGACAATTAAGAAGGGATAGACCAGATTAAGGAACAGCAAGAAATGGCAGAGAGTAGCACATTGCAGACAGGAATGGCGGAATTCGGAGAAGGACTTTGCCAAAGGGCACACAGTTACCTAAAAAGAATGAGAAATATAAATGTGTTTAGGTGGAAAATTAGGCTTTTATCATTATTTAATCATTTGGTCACCAGCCTTAGAGCTGGCAGAAATTCCTCTCTATTTGTATGTACATACTTAATATATACATACATAAAATAATGAGGAATTTGTGTGAGTATTCATTACTCTAGTAGCAAGTGGAGATCTACGCCCTTGATTTGCGAAATGGTAGTAAATGTATATTTAGAATCTATTTTACATCTTTTCTTTTGACGTTCACTACGTACTTGGTTACCTGTATGAATAAAGTAATTTTGAATTTGAAATCACTATGGTTCTTGAGATGTTTTTTTATTCGGTTAGTGAGCCAAATGTTGTTTATCTCATTAAAAATGCGCGCGTGCGATGTGACCGTTAAAAATAAGCCACCGTGCATTACTTCCTAAGCCAGGGACGAACTTAACTATATATTTAATAAATCGTCTTAAACAACATATGGATTTGTATTGAAATCACAATTTCTCGTTATTATAAATATTTCTGCGCAACGTTAAATTAGTTTTTATAAATCGGTTAAAAAGTTTTATCAATGGACACATCGTGAGAATAAAAAACAAAAGACGAGACGATAGTGCGTTGTTCGATTGTAAATGGTCAGCATCTCTAGTCTATGCGATGACATGCTGTTTTTTTTTTAAATTATGTTGATTTGTCATGCCCGTTTGACGAAACGTTTCATCTCACGTCCGTCAAAAGTGTACAATTTGACACACGAACCGGAAATGGTAGGTGGTGAATAGTGATCCAGCGGAATGGCGCGTACGCGTTGGATTATGAACTGCTGTCGCGTGCGCACTCACATACCGTACCGCATTTAATACAATAATTAAGGATAGTAAGTGATATTCTTAGTCAGATCGATTTTTAGATAAAAAAAAAGTGACTTAGAGCTAAGTGCGATACTAAAAAAATGACATAGGGCTAAATGAGATATTAAAAAAGTGACTTAGAGCTAAGTGCGATACTAAAAAAATGACTTAGAGCTAAGTGCGATATTAAAAAAGTTACTTAGGGCTAAGTATGATATTTAAAATGTCACTTGGGGCTAAGTGTGACTCCCGTTTATCAAAAACTTCCAAAAAAAAAGAGTCATTCGCAATACATCGATCCTATTCTAAATACCATAGTTCGGCCCTGGCATTGTTATCGTTCGATTCTTAACAAACAACAGATCCCAAAGAAAGCTTTAACCCTCATAATAAAATGTTTTTTATCCTTCACCTGGCGACTCCACTAGATTCTATGTTATCATTAATAAGGTTGAAAATGCATTAACATTTAATGAATGCCTTGAAATTTGACTAGGAATTGTGACCGTCGCGTCGCCTGCTTAAAATTATTTAATATTTGTTATTAAATAAATACGTTCATATCGATATAGGTATGTGTATATCGATTTAAATAGTTTTTGTTAATCATTCTTAGTTTACAAAAATATTTTTTTTAAGCTAAAGTACCGTAACTGTAAGGTAGGTAAAACTGATTTTTTTCAGCCTTTCTAAGCCTATACTATACAAAAAATACTTAAATATATAAAATAATCGTGGTTAAGTAATCACACACAAATAATAATATTTCCGGCAGTAACAAGCAACATGCCATTATCACTCAAACAAACGAAGGGGGCCGAAAGGGCCCGTAACGTCTTTTCACCCTTAGTTCTAAGACGAGTTCCTTACCGACCACTGACTGAACCGGCCGAGGGCAAGCTATCCCGCCAAAATTTAAAAATAGAATAATTATTCGACTTGTCTATTGAATTTAAGAATAGATTAGTCAACTTGTTTCTTAATTTTAAAAATAGAATTTTTTTCTTGTTGATATTTAAAAAAAACTATTCATAAATACGGCCAGTGTTATTTAAGTTCCATAATAAATAGTGTGCAATATATCGAAAAGTCTGGTGCTTGTGTTAATTAGTTTTAGTATGGATTGTGCGTTTTGGGGATAAAATTGGATTAATTTGGTAAGTAATATTAATATTAGATACTTTAATTATTTTTTATGGTCTATCATCGATGTCTATCTTAATATTTTATTATAAAACTGAGATAATACGAGTAAAGTGTATTTTTATATGGTAAGGAATTTTATAAAATACTAGCAGACCGGCCAAGCGTTGCTGTGGCTAAGGTTTTTGTTATATTACATAGTAGCAAAGTATTCAAGGAAAACGGTAGGAGAACAACAGTCATGGGGACCACCATGCTTTTTGGTGGTTATGCCATTAAATTGTAGCTTATATGAAACGTTGGTACTTTCAACACAGCGCCATCTGTTAGAATTGTGACTATCAAATAATAAACAAATATTTTGCAATAAAATAATATTGCGTGTATAAATTGAGATGTAAGCTATCCTATCTTTTAAGTTGAATCAAACTACACACGGTGTGCAAATTTGATTGATATCGGTTCGGTAGTTTAGGAGTCCATAGCGGACAAACAACGTGACGCGTAATTTATATATATTAAGATTTAAGTCGTCAACGAAACGAATTTAAGTCTGAAAATAACATTTGGAAATAAAACCTAAGACCTCCAAGTTACCATAAATACCTACTTGACCGACTGAGCCATAGGCGTCAAATTTTTTTTTATGAAGGAACAAACAATTTGGTATTCTTAAATAATTAAGAAAAATTTACTGCTTTACAAATTGTGATAATTTTTTGCATAGAAATGACCTTAGAAATATCATAGCCTTTTTTTATGTAACGGGGCAAACTGGCAGGGCTCATCTTATGTCAGGTAGGTATTACCGCCGCCCATAGACACTCACATTGCCAGAGGGCTCGCAAGTGCGTTGCCGGCTTTCAAACGGCTTCTACAACGATTTAAAACTATACTTAGAGATGAAGCTTTTCTAGCAAGATTTTGAAGTATATTTTTTTTAATTTAGCGTATATTTTCTGTAAGTACAATACAGATGACATATTTTAAATTACATACGAAAACCAGATGTCAACTGTTATCTTAACAGCTGTCAACTGTCAAAATACATAGACCTTACTCCTGTATCATAATAAAGCTCAAAATACCTCAGCTAATTTTTGTATCTGATTACTTCGTATACTTCTCTATGATTTTTGGGTCTACGCCTGTTTCCTCATTATCCTTACCATGACTGTATGATAGAACAGCTAAAAAAATAACAGCCAGGGTAACACTCGCGACCACATGTCGCGAGTTCAGAGGTCGCGAGGTTGAAAATATTTACATTTTAACATAGTTTTACGAATTTACTTTTTAATAAAAGTTTTTTTTTTTTTAATTTCTTATATCATACATAGTATATTTATGTATATAATGTTGCCTTTATAATATAATAAAAATTTATAAAAGGAAAATTAAAATAAATTTAAAAAAGTTTCGTCCCTCTGGCAGTGTACCTTTAACGCTGGCAGCATTTCCTCGCTATATTGCGATACTTATTCGTTGAGCCAGGAAAGTACCAGCTCCAAGGTCACTGGTACTATCTAGCAGGCGCCAACTTATAACGCGTGCACTTGAACTTTACGGGCCAGGAGTCTCTACTCCAAAGGGAACAAAATCGAACTTGAAGGAAAGACTGTTATATTTGAGCCGTTCAATGGTCTGGGGCCGCCCCAGCATTTTTTGATGGTCAGATTTGCACCACTCGGACCGACCACCACACTCCCCGCGTTACTTTTAAAAGTTTCCCCGCAGGGGTCTGTAATTTGATTTCTGCAATAAAAATTCGAATAACAGCTTTGCAACAATTCATTCTTTCTATGTTTATTTACCATCGGAGTCCATCAGACACAGAAGCCTTATCACCTACTTGTCTATTAAGAATAATATTACAAAATAGAAATCTCAAGCCTAGACATGTGTATTAACAATTATTCTAAGCACCCGATTAAAGTTACAAAGGGCACCACACACCAAATCCAAAAGGCCCGAGAGAATCTCTAATCATCAGGTATAAAACGCCGAAGGTGGATATGGGTGGGCTATACACTCCAGAGGAATCCAAGTCACCAAGCAAGCCCTCGACTGGAATCCTCAAGGCAAAAGGAAACGTAGAAGCTGAAATGACGTGGAGTGGAAAGAGAACTGCCCACGTTCAGGCTGGTTTTCTACGCTGGATTCTGCCCCACTTGTAGATAGAACAATAATTATTTATATACACTTCGCCACATTTATAGAAAAACAAATGACATAATACCTAAAAATTATAAGGGATGCAACGGGCGGCCTTATAACAAGCCATCTCTTGCAGGCAACCCTAGGACAAGAACTAAAAAAAGAAGTATGATGGGTAGAGTGCAAGAAGTGCATAACCAAATCTTATAAAAACAAATAATAGAATCACCAACTTTAATTTAATATAATACAAAAAAAATTAATAAAATAAATCAAAACCAAAACCTAAAAAGCTTATCTCACGGATTCATGAATTGCGATACAATAATGCAAAAGTCACAATTGAGCAAGATAGGATATGGTTAAGAAATATTTATGTAGAAGAGCTTTAAAAGATGCTAGGGAGGTAGGGATGTTAGTAATATCCCATAGGGAAACGCATTTTCTAAATGAAAGATTAGATCACAATTAGTTCTGATAAGCAATCCCGATTAACGTACTTCACACTCAGACAATCACTGATGAGGTCACAATAACACGTTCATTAATAAAACGTGGAAAAAGTGCACACATTAAAAAATTAACACTCGCACCGGCCTTGACACTGACATTACCGGTCATTGACCCCGCCGACGAATCAATAACTCATTACTCTTTTATTTCGTTTTAACGTTAAAAATAACGCGCTTTTTTCGCGCTCCCGCCGGTCCGATTATTGGGTGAAGGTTGTATCGGCCAATTATGACGTCATGAGCCTCGTGACGTAATCGTATCATTTGTGTTTATCGAGAGTGCATTTTTTACGTTAATTGAGATCGTTATCAAAGAGTTGTGTTCTTCAACTGTGCACTGCTCCCCTTCCGATACAGGGCGGACACAGTTTGACAGAACGGGACAAAGCAATGCGTAAATAGCGATAGATTAGATTTTTGTTAGCCGTGTTCTGTAAAATCTGTAAAATTTGGCAACGCTTTTTTTAAAAATTCGTGTGTCAGGGTACAAAACTGTCCAAATGTACTGGATTTTGACATACGCGAGTCTAAAATATCCATTACTTTTTGAATATGTCATGGTCAGGCGACAATGACATTAAATTCTTCTCTCATTATTTTTACATACCGAGGCAAGCGGGCAGGATGTTCACCTGATAAGATACCGCCGCCCAGGGATATCCACATTGCCAGAAGGCTCTCAATTGCCTTTTAAGAATTGGTACACTCTTACTTTTCTCCTAAGTCGAATTTGTTTGGAAATACTTCAGTGGGCAATCCCACATTCGTACTTGACGTCCGCCGTTCCACAACTGAGCCTTTCTTAGGGTGGTTTTTCCTGCGCAACACCTCTAGTGGAACCAGCTGCCCACAGAAGTATTTTCGAATCGATTCCACTTGGGGTCCTTCAAGAAAAGAGTGTACAAATTTTTAAAAGGCCGGCAATGCACACGCTAGGCATTTGGCATTGAGAGTGTCCATGGGCATGTGTCACTTAACATCAGGTGAGCTTCCTGCCTATTATGAAATATAAATAATATAAAATATGTTTATTATCGAACATAAGATACAGGTATCACTTATTCCACTTCATTAAATTATTATTAATCCCTACTCATCGGCAAAGAAGACAGAGGGTGTAGGCCGAGTGAAAAAGCCGGCGTAAAAAACTCTCGGTACTCTTTTAAAATAGCAAATCATCAAACAACACTTATTTTAAAATAAATATCGCAAATTAATTAGAAGTAGCCTGTCTAGCACTAGTCCCAGGCCCTTTTATCAACTAGATAATCGTTGACTTTATAGTAAGCCTTTTTACACAGCTTTTCTTTAATACATTTCTTAAATTTATTAAAAGGCAGAGATAAAAGAGCCTCTGGAATTTTATTAAAGAAGAGTATCCCTTTTCCCAAAAAAGAATTACTAACTTTAGATAGTCTAGTACGGGGAAATAGCAGCCTGCGTTTGTTCCGAGTATTCACATTGTGCGTATGTTATATTCTAGTAAACTTATCACTATTTTTGTATACATACTGTTTGCACACTGTTCTATAAAAAAAATAGTTTAGTGACTGATACGTTTCCTGCCTATATGATAAAATACAGATTCTTATCTTCTAGGCTTTCAAATGTAATTGGAATTGGATAAACGGTGTGTTTGGTCAAGCGGGTGACCGCAAGGAGTAGTTATAGTCCAGAGATTTACGGAAGGGCTCCGTTTGCCAAATTGAAAGTTCACTATAAATTAGCCGACGACATTCGTAATGTAGGTACTTGTGGGCACAGTGATTTATTCACGAGCATTGTGTATGTGTGTGTGTGTACTCTAGTGTATAAATGTATATTCGTCCTTAATTCGCGGCATTATTAATTGTTAAAGCACATTCTTCATACATTAACCAACCTAGGAGTTCAGGCACATTTCCTCATTCTTCGCGATTATAACGGATTAAACAGTACTTATCAGGAGCTGGCTATATTCGGTAGTGGGCTGATCAATTTTAAAGAAAGCATTGTTAAGTGCTCACACCTAATCCGCTGTTTTGCTGGTAAGTTTCTGATTAACAAAAATTACTAGTATATATTATAATTTATTTTTGTAACGTTTATGCTAACAAAATTGTCATTTTCGATAAGATAGCTTGTAACATATACCGTAGATAAAGTATTATGTATGATGTGGTAAATAATAAATAAATACTTTAAATAGAGTTTAAGGGAAGATTTTGACCTGTGTTATAACCTAAATGTAATATAACCTAACCAGTGTTGGCCAGTAACTTTTTAAATTTGTTTTAATTTTATTTTTATTAATTTTTAATCGTTATTATTACTATGCAGGTAAATACATTTGTAAATACTGTATGCTTTCGTAGTAATCTATAGTAATTATTACAGTTTAAAGTTTATTGTAATATACACCTTAATACAGAGATATAAAGACGAGATTATGTCTCGAGAACTCAAAGTAACTGAAAATAGCCTGATAGAGAAATCAGCTCTCATAAAAATTATAATCTCATAAATAATAAGAAATAAATAAATCAGTGGCGCTACAACCTCTTTAGGTATGGGCCTCAGATTGCAAAATCTATTTTATGATCATTTTTAAATTTAAAAGGCAAGTAGGTGATCAACCTACAGTGCCTGACACACGCCGTCGACTTTTTGTGTCTAAGGCGAGCCGGGTTTCTCACGATGATTTCCATCGCCGTTCGAGCAAATGTTAAATGTGCACATAGAAAGTCCATTGGTTTAGCCGGGGATCGAACCTACGACCTCAGGGATGAGAGTCGCACGCTGAAGCTGCACCAACACTGCTCAACATTAAAATTACTTTAAAAATGTAGACCCTAAGCCTAGCTAATTAGCAATCATTCTCGAAACTTCGAAACAGCTTTCCCGATTAAAAATCTACTGTTTCCTTTGCATGAACTTTTAAGACTTAATATTTGGGACCGATTCGTTAGCGGCGAAAGAACCACAATCCCCTCTAAGTTCTTTTGTTGTTAACAAACGTTACTTGCTGGCTCATTTTGTAGATTATTACCCTTTCTTTTACAGTCTTCAAACAAAAGCTCTTTGTAACTTCTTTTTATTAAAAAGTTTCATTCGATATGGGTTTTGTTATGAATTTGCGATTTTAGAACGCATTAAGAGAATTGTAAAAAATTACAATTGCATGAATTTCGTATGATATTTTTGTTAATAGCAGTGTTGGGTTTTAGCGTGTGACTTCCATCCCTGAGGTCGTAGGTTCGATCCCCGGCTGTGCATCAATGGACTTTCTATGCGCATTTAACATTCGATTCGGTGAAGGAAATCATCGTGAGGAAACCGGCTTTAGACCCAAAAAGTAGACGGCGTGTGTCAGTCACAGGATGCCGATCACCTACTTGAGGCCCAGACCTAAAAAGGTTGAAGCGCCACTGTTTTTTTTTTATCATGGAACTTGGATTCGGCCTCAATAAACCAAAGAAGTAAAGTCTCACCTGAATTAGAATGATAAAATAACGTCCGATTCGGTTTATCGTTAAAATAAAACCGACAAATAAAAAAGTTCAATTTGTTTTCATGCAAATTGTGGTCTCATAGATGCTATAAACTGTCTTCATTTATCTCCTAACATTATAAAGAACAATGCTTTCACCAAACACATCAAAAAGGACATTTCACGATATTCCCAAACAAAATGTACGACATTTTAATACGCTAACAATTTCAACGTAAATTTACTTTAAGTTACAGAGAAATTCAATCGCTAATTCAAAGGAATTAGAATCAGAATTGCATGCAAATAATTCAGATACGATCTTCTTAAAAACGGATCGGGGCTTAAAGTTTTTATCTATCGGTGATTCTCGCGTCTTAACAAGGTTTAAGGGAAATTGAGTTCTAAGTACGTGCAATAAGGTAGATAATAAGATTAAAATTTTGCGTAATAAAAAATCCCACATATAAGTTGCCTGTAAGCGTTTGCATTAAGGTGTCTCTATAAAAAAGAAGTTAGCTCCTTGTTACAGCCGTTAAGGTGTGTATGAGCCCTAAGGCGGTGATTTGTTTTTCTTTTTATGGTGAGCCATTTAAAAAAGGTTAAGTGGCATCTTTAATGTGGAATTGTTCGCGTAATAATGTTATTTCTTAATAGATGTTTCTTCGCGTTCGTCCGTTAAGATACAAAAAGGTCAAATAATAATGTTCCGTCATGCTTTGTGCATAACTTGACGAAACGTTCAAAAGATAAGAGGGTTAAAATGAAAATAAATAAATCAGTGGTGATACAACCTTTTTAGGTCTGGGCCTCATATTTCTGTATCTGTTTCATGATCATTTGTCAATGTAATAGGCAAGTAGGTGATCAGCCTCCTGTGACACACGCCGTCGATTTTATGGGCAAGCCGGTTTCCTCACGATGTTATCCTTCACCGTTCGAGCGAATGTTAAATCCGCACATAGACAGTAGGTCCATTGGTGCACGGTGGTGAAGCTACGACCTCAGGGATGAGAGGCGCACGCAGAACATGGGACGTTAACTCGTGTCCCTTCTAATGCTTATTAAGTTGAACCGCTATAAAACTGACTCTGATTTGGTCATAGAAGATAATCTGATTTATATTACTATCAACTTCCATCTTCGCGGTAATCAGTTATTTAATTTTTTTTAGTTTTTAATCAGAAAAAGAAGTAAAACAGTGTGGTGGACGCATAAACTGGACAGCTTTTCTCACCTCCTGATCTATTATTATTGATTTGCTATTTTAAAAGAGTACCGAGAGTTTTTTACGCCGGCTTTTTCTCTCGGCCTACTCTCTCTGTCTCCTTTGCCGATAAGTAGGGATGCCTACAAATTCAAATTTAATGACGTGGAATAAGTGATACATGTGTCTTATGTTCCATAATAAACATATTTTATTTTTATTTATGTAGTGATTTTTTAAATTTATTATTCAATTTAGTCACAATATATTCAACACCAAATCATATATAATGCATTTTCTATAGTATTAGAATATATAACAATTACGGCGAACATTTTACAAGAAATTTTACAAAGAATATTACGAGATAGGCGCTTAACAATGTTTTTTTTTAAATCGACCACTTCCATATCAAGCTCTCGATAAGAAGTGTTTATTCTGTTATATTCGCGAAGAGTTCGAATGCGAGGTGCCTGAACTCGGTTGGTTTTTGCAGACGGAATTCTAAATTCAGCTGATTTTGAATCTCGAATGTTATTATTGTGTACGAGGTTCTAAGTTCTGTCCATTTAACAATTTGATTAAAAACGTAGGCTAGAGATCTCTGATCGTACAGTGACATTTTAAATTCCCTAAGTCGCTGTTGGTACGGCCTATTTGAAAATCCTGCACTAATGAATGCAAGGTAAATGACTTTTGTATACTATACCAAAGCGTTGCGAATCGATTCCATATAATTCTAAAAATAAATGCAGGAGGCTCATCTGATGTTAAGTGATAACCGCCCATGGACACCCTCAATGCTAGAGTATTCGCGAGTGCGTTGCGGGCCTTTTAAGAATTGGTACGCTCTTTTCTTGAAGGACCCTAAGTAGAATCCGTTCGGAAATACTTCTGTGGGCAGCTGGTTCCACATAGTAATGGTTCACGGCAAAAACTGTCTAAAAAAACGCTCAGTTGTGGAACGACGGACGTCGAGGTGATACGGGTGGAATTTCGTATTATGCTTCAACGTCCGATCATGAAACACAGCAGGTATTTATCCGAACAACTCCTCTGAACACTCTTCATGCTAAATACGGTAGAAGATGCAGACCCCGCATCTCTACGTAAAGGGTCCAAATAGCTAGATATTTATTAATATATTATAATAACAGTAGTGTAATTTTGTAACAAAACCTTTTAACGTTGAATAGTGTTCATTAAATCTTTGAAACATCTTTTAATAACGATTTTTATATTGTCAATCCCCACGTTAGGAATTGGTTTACGACTAGAACATGTAGGGGAATTAAAAGACAATTTATATCATAGACAAGTAGATTTTGTCTGTCTAATAGATTATGTTCTCCTTTGTGACTTTTTATAGTTTATAAAACGGTAAACGGTTAACCTTTAAGCGGTTACAAATGTTGACTTGGTACAGTAGAAACGTGCAGCTGAGTTTCACTATCGGACGTCAAGAATACAAAATACCATCTGTATTACCTGGACGTCCGTCGTTCACAACTGAGCGTTTTTTAAGGGAGACGATATAATCGATAAACGATACAACCGACTTAAGAGAAAAGAAAGAGTGTACCAATTCTTAATAGGACGGCAACGCACTTGCGAGCCGTCTGGCAATGTGAGTGTCCATGGGCAGCGGTATCATTTAACACCTGGTAAGCCTCCTGCTCGTTTGACTTCTATTACATAAAAAAAATGTAAATGGTCCTTCCGTGACACAGATGGAAGTGGAAGTAATGTGACGGTGTCTCAATAGATTCAGATGAATACACAAGAGTGGAAGACGTAAGAAAGGATACCGATCGTAATAAGGGGTGAGTTCTGGTCTAGTCTGCCTAACCCATTGGAAAAGAACGTGTTTAAAAAAAATTCGTACTTTTCAATGGTCATGTAAAAGAATACAATATTATCCTTTAATTCAATTAGATATAAAAACAAAATCTATAACAAAAAACAATTACTAACTTTCAAATATATTATTAAAAGGAGCCCCTTTAGGCAAGGTTCCGAAGATACTGGCAGCGTTATCCGTTTGAATAGCTCCGGGGTAGCAGCCAGCTCTTCGGTAAAAAAATACTTAATACTTATATATTAATAATGTTGGATAAACAACAATATTATATTTTAACAAATAAGTGAGCAGTGTTGGCCTAGTGGCTTCAGCGTGCGACTCTCATCGCTGAGGTCGTAGATTCGATTCCTAGCTGTGCACAAATGGACTTTCTACGTGCGCATTTAACATTCGCACAAACGGTGTAGCAAAACATCGTGAGGAAACCAACCAACCAACCTTGCCTTAGACCCAGAATGTCAACGGCATGTGTCAGGCACAGGAGGCTGATCACCTACTTGCCTACTAGATTGACAAATGGTCATGAAACATACTACATAAATCTGAGACATTACACATAAACTTGTCCTTTCTGAAATCATGAAATCATAAATCAGAAAATTTATATAATGGCGTGTTTTAAAAATATAAAACAAAGCAGAGAACACAAAAAAAGTAAAATTTAATTTGATTTAATACAATTCTTAACAAATATTTAGGCTTCAAATGTTTTTTCTAATATGCACTTAGTATCAAATTTGAGAAATTATTTACGCGACGCAAATATTTGCTACGAAACATTGTAGCATCACTCCTACGCACGTAGCACTTCGTAGCCGTAAAGCTTCAATGCTGCAGCTGATCTCAAATTATTTTTAGTTATAAGGTATTTGGTTTATTTTTTAGATATAGTAAATATATAATAATTGCGACAAATTCTTATATAATATTTTTTTTATTTTTAAGCATACCTTTTATAACAAACACCTTAGCATATTTGTAATTAAACGATACGCCTAACGCCATCTATTATCAATAGCTTAAAACATCTTATTAAATAAAATACCTCTAATGTTCAAACAAAGTATCAAGCAAATATTAAACTATTTTTCCAATATCGGTAGCCAATTGTCAATTCAGGAGTTAACATTCCCGAGTAGTAACAATGTATGTTACGTTACGTACACGCCAATTCCGCGACATGATCAAAACGTCTGTGAAAAACCAATGAAAACCAAAAAGAAAACGTGAACGAAAATGCCCGTTGAATGCCCAGCGAAGTGAACGTTGCACTTTCACGATTAAAAAAAGAGAAAAAAAGCAAAATAAACTACGCGTTAGAAATGAACCAAGCAATAGTTCCAATTTGTATCGCAAATAGTAGGCGCGCTGGTGTCGCTCAATTTAGTTCCGCTATCCACCGCTGTCTCTTGCGGCAGCACTTATTACAAAATTATACTCGTAATGAGCGGTTTTTATGTTTCTATCTATATCGTATCCTATTTATATTTTAAGTTTGATTAAAATGTATTATTTATACTATAATTATTTGATTAATTTGCTTAGATATAACAATTTAGAACTTTTTGAACGAAACTTCATCGCTTGTTTTGAAACGTTTTAAAGTAATACTCGCGTTCTTATTTTAGAAACTTTTTAGTTGACGCCAGTTAGCTGTTGATTTTCTCTATTTGTAGAAATGCGTACATATGCGGTGGCCATGAGCCATAAAAAAACATCGAAAACCGTCGATCATGTGATCAGTCGACAGATCGAAACGGGTCAAGCACAACAGGTGAGTTGCGGAGCGCATCAACTAAAAAATAAAATATCGAAATGCGAAAAAATAATAAAAATCAGCAAATATAGTAAATTGAAAAAAGAATAGTGTCGTCCCTGTCGCACGCGGGCGTTTCGCGGCTGGGGATCTCTTTCGTGAGTGCGCACGTGGTTTTCGGCGGTCCCGCGGCGGGCGCCAGAGGGGCGGAAGGGCGCGGAGGGCGACTGAGGAGTGAGGACTAGAATGCCACATCCCGTCGCGGCCCATGCCGACCGGCTGCGTTGCCCGTAACCTCCGATTGACCTCATTTTTTTTTCTTCAATGTAAATATTCGGCTCGTTTGCCGCATAGTCTGTAAGCGGTATTAGTTCCTCTATCAAGTTTTACAATTTTATTTATTTTCCTTACGTTTGTTAGTCACAAAATTTAATCGGAAAGTGTTCAGGACTTTTTGTCGTACTTTTAAGTGAAAAAACTTAACGTGTCTGTGAATATTTAGAAACTTTGTACAAAGTAATCGGTTTAGATGTTGGATATAGCTTATTTGTGATGTTCTTGGGATTTTTAGATAATTTAGCGTAAGTTCGTGATTTTTGGAAGAATAGTGTAAAAAATTCCAGGTAAATGTGTTGTAATGTATTAGTGCTTAATTAATAGTGTTTTATTTTTTTGTGTATTAAGTCGTGCTTTTTATATTTTATTTTTTATAATTTCTTTTTTATTGTATAAAATTTTTGTTTGATTGATTTTTACTTTTTTTTGTTTGATGCATTATAAGATTTTATTGTAATCCTGCAGTAATTCAGTTAATGTTAAATTCTATCTGAAAATATATCACAAACTTTATGTGTGTTAAATCATTTGAAATTATAATCAATCAACATTATATATTTTTACATCATTATAAAATGTTGATATCATTTAAAATCTGTGAATAAAATTAAAGTCTGTGATTTTATTTAAAAAATATAGTTACAATAGAATCTTTAGTCGTCTGTGGGCAAAAAAAGCAAATCAATTTTTTTACGACCAGCTTTATTTTTGATGACATTTCTAAACTTGTTTATTAAAAAAGCACAGACAATATAACAAAAACTTGCTGTAAAAAACGAAATCACAGATTTTCCAAATCGATGCCTCGTTAAAATCAAGAGGTCAGTGACCTATCTCTTGACCAAAGAGAAAGAATGATTAATTTGATTGTTTTTATTATAATTTTACATTGAAATTTTTTGGTTTTTTGAATTATGATTTTGTATAGATTAAATTACATTTTATGTTTTATTTCTTTAACCTGTAAGCTGTTTGTTAAGCTGTAATTAGATTTATATTATTTGTATTACCTAAGATGGTTTTATTCAATATACAAACGTTTCGTTTATTTAAAAAAATATTGATGAATTTTGGTATAGACAATAGAACCATACTTTTTGTCCTTGTTATTTAAAATTACCTGTAGATACCTACATAATATTAAGCAACACCTCCGTGGCCTAGTGCTAAATGTAGAGAACGTAAACTTAGGTTCCCGGTTAAATACTTATTGCTTGGTATTTAAAACCACAGATCTTTGTGTCAGTGAAACAGACGCAAAAATGACTAAATCTTGTTATCTGTGGTCCTAATTGTATGTAGCCGTATATATAAGATCAGTAGTTAGCCTATTTTGGTACCAATCGTAAGAGATAGAGAAACGGGAATTGGCGCGGGATATGACTTCCGTAAGTCCAAATCAAATTGATTTTTGACGTACCAAAGTCAGACTTAGTAAGTTTTGTTACGTACACTATCCTTATATTATTAAGCCAATACGATAATGTCGAAAAAACTGAATTATAATATATAGTAAGTTAATCTCAAAATAAAAGTAGGGTTGGTCTAGTGGCTTCAGCGTGAGACTCACATCCCTGAGGTCGTAGGTTCAATCTCCGGTTGTGCACCAATGGACTTTCTATGTTAACATTCGCTCGATTCGGATATCGGCTTGCCAACCCAAAAGTCGACTGTGTCAGGCACAGGAGGCTGATCACCTGCTTGCCTATTAGACTGACAAATGAACATGAAACAGATAAAGAAATCTGAGGCTAGACCTAAAACGGTAGCGCCATATTTTTTAAAGTTAATCTCAAAAACTTAAATAAGACGTCAACGTTGAATCAATGATAAAGTTGACATTGAAATTAATTGCGTGGAATGTTAAACATATGTTGTTAATAAAAATAAACGAATAAAAATACTCTACCAACGACATTCATTATTATGCATAAAATGCGTTTTAACTTTTAAATACGTATCTCTCATTGATATTGTCGATGCCGATTACGCGGATTTTTTGCGAATGATTGAATTTTATTTACAATTAACCCGGCCTCGGTATCGCTGAAAGTGAAAGTGACGATTAAATGCCATTTAAAAATAAAGCAGCCCGCCGCCATAACACAGAAGTACCGATAATTTATTTTTAAAAACGCATTGTAACATTATCGCTTCATCGAAATTTTTAAATTCCCATTTTATACGCGTTGTTCACACAGGTCTTGCGTTGTTTAGGCGTAACATAGCTATTGTTCGCTACATAGGAGAGTAAGGCGTGAACAAAAGAAATGTCTTGAAGGTTAAGAAGCCGCCCAAAGAAAGCATTGCGAGTATTGCGAGTCCCGGCCCGCCTAATTTGTCTAAGGCGGAAAAATCGCGCGCCGATTACAAGTGGCTCGTAACGAAGTCGGCCCCGCGGCGAGAGAGGCGCGGCAAAGCAGGCTGTGGGGTAGTAGCGGGGTGCGCGGGGCGAGGGGGGGAAGTAAGCAGGGTGGTGGCGCGGTGGGCCGCGAGCAGTCTCAGTCGTCCGTCTGAAGTCGCGGCGGCCGGCCGGGCCGCGCGGCGCTATACACGTTCCTCGTGCTCTTGTGATTGTAAATTTAATAAGACAAAATTAAATTTAAAAATTCCAACCGCGTCTAATCGAAGATATTTTTAGGCTAAATTTCCCCGATTTTTTAAACCTTAACTGTTGGCAGTGGATAAAAAAGTTTTGCTAAATTTTTAATATTTACGTCGGTTACATTTGTAAGAGATTAAACGTTTGGGCGTTATTGGAAATATTTTTATTTAAAGTTTATTTTTTTTAAATAGCGAACGACAAGTGAGCCTTTGACGATAAAATAATGGATAAGCGTTGAATTAATATTAAGGATTTAGAAATAATTCTTTGAGACTGGCCGCCGTATACTTTTTAAGTGTAAGTTAAGTTTCGGACAATTGTGATTTTTATGGACTAAGAATTTCGCATAGTTCCGGACGTTAATAACCACTGGACCAAGGTGCTTAATTTTAAATACTTAGCTATTTTCTTTGGTTTATAGACGTTTTTGTTTTAGCAACTTGCTCTGTATTTCCGCTTCCGTCGGATGCTTTTTTTTTTGCTGATTTCGTTTTGTAAGTGTGTTGTAGTAGTTAAGTTAATTTATTGTTTATTTTTAATTTGGTATTTTAAAATAAATTATTATTGTTTTGGTTTTCTTTTTTTGTTTTCTTCCTTTTTAGTAGCTATACATAATATCAACTTCGACCAAATATTTTTCTTTAAGTTTAAAGTTATATATGAAATTTTTTAAAGACCAAATTCGTCCAAAAAAAATTTTTGAAGTGAAACTTCTTTATGCGGGTAAATTTTTACGGATACGTCACGAAGATGTGCAGCGTTTTTGTCAAAGAAAAGGGAGAGAGCGATAGAGATCTATTAAGAGAGAGTGAGAAGGGCGAATTACCTTATAGAAATTCTATTTTTAAAATAAAAATTTCGTAAAGAGAAATATTAGTATACAGAATACTATATACTTACTAATATTTCAGTTTTATGCAAAATTATTTATTGAAATCTCAAATTACGAATAGTTAAATAAAATGCCACGTGTTTTTATCATCGAGGAAATTAATTTAAAAAATTAACTATATTATTTGTATTAATTTTCGACACTTTTAATATTTTAATGACTTTAATTATTAGATATTTATACAAATCTAATAATTAACAAGAACAAGACTTAAAAATTAGTCTGCCAATGAAGTTTCACTTCTAACATGTTGTGTATAAAAAATAGGGGTTGATTGTAGAGGGTAGATGAACATTAAGGGTTGTATGTATTTTTATAAGCTGTACCTTCCTATCATAAAAAAAATAAAAAAATTGTCTTGGGGTGGACACCATTTATTACTTAGGATAGATAGTAACCGATTCTCAGACTTACTGAATATGCATTAAAAAATGTGGGAACGAACACTGTGACACGAGAATTATATAAGTACCTATATAAGATAACCTGGTAATTTGTTCAAACTAATTCAAGAAAATTCCTATAGTATCAAAGATTTAAAACGTCAATGAAAAATTCCTGTGATTTTATTTTCTCAATATTAAAACTTTAAGAAATATTTCCTATTGGTAAATATTTAGTTGGAGTTATTTAGTAGGAGCAAATGATTTAGTTTGTCGCAGTGGTGCAGTTGGTTATAATAAACAATGTATTTCTTGAAAGAGTAATTTGAGCCTCAAAAAAATGTCTTAGACTTTAGACTAACACCACTTTAGATGTCTACCCAGCTGAACTATACCCTAAGATTCCGAGTCAACACTTACCTCTACGTATGACTCCAGTATGTCAAAAATGTATTTTACGCGGGAGTTTGATTTCGCCATAAATCCCTCCTACCCATAGGTCTTGCTTTGATTTTTTAAATCTAAATATTCACCCATTTAGTCAAAAATACTTCTAGTAAATTGTTTCGGTTTTCATAAAAATGGTGTGTTATTTCTATTCAAACGCATTCCCTATACAATATGCTGAACACGCCCATTTAGATTAAAAAACATTGTTTTCAAATTGCCGAAAAATTATTAAACTAAAATTGAACAACGCAACATTTGCTATAAAATTTTGCCAGGCGTTTTAAAATTTATGAAACAAATAGTACAAATTTGCATAACATCAGAAAATTAAAAAGTATTGAATATTTTTTGTTCTATTTAAATATTGCAATATAAATGCGAAATACTAACGGAAACACTAGGTTTTTTTATCATGATTTTTCCAACTGCCATCTAACGTACAAAATAAGAAGCTTAATAATTTCTTCGAGTAAACGGACTTTCATTATCGATCTAGTACAAGTTCTCGTTGGAAACCATAGATGGCGCTACAAATCTGCGCAAGCGCATAGTTTTATAGCTTTGCTCATAGATGGCTCTTTTATACTAATAATTTCAAGTAATGATAATAAGTTTTAAAATTAAGAATTATATAAATCATTATATTTAATTAATAGAAAAAAAGTTAACATTATAATGTAGCAGAGAAATTTACTGCGTATTCGGTAATAATGTTTTTTTAATACCAAACTCTCCCAAGAGATGTCTCCACTATTGCCTAAACAAACAATTATTGTTAACAAAATCAAATATCACTTGCGTTGGTCTATTTTGACTATACAGATATATTATTATATTGTCTCCATTTGAATATCTGTACGTAGGTATTGTCTTTGAATGGTTACAAGAAGTAGGTAGGTGTGTTAAGACGTGTGTGGGTGTAAACTTCTAAGAAAGGGGGCGTGGCAAGACACCGGCGGAAATGGCATACGATTGGTTGTTCTTTTCTTAGAATTTAGTTATATATTAGCTTATTCTATTGTTATGTATTAACAATACATATAATATAAAATACACCAGATAACTATAAAAATGCCTTTTGAATTTTAGAATTATTATTACTGTAATTGTAAATAATCAAATTGATAAATTCGTTTAAATTAAATAAGTAATATTGCTGATTGTTGAACTATATTTTAGATGCCTATATGCGATATATTTCTTAGATTAGATTACTGAGGTTGATCTATTATGTAAATCTACTTTTAATTTAATTTGTTTGTTAGTCTGTGGAAAAGACGCTAGATTTTGCTTGTAATTTTTTTTTGTGTTTTTAAGTTTAATTAAAGTTATGTTTTCAACATAACTTTAATTTCATCACATATACAATAAAATATAAGTTTTGACGTCGTTCCTTATAAAGCATCAAAAGAGTGTAACTCTTGCCCCCTTCCAGCTCTGTATAATAAAAAAATATAAACACATCTTAATATATATAAATTACGCGTCACGTTGTTTGTCCGCTATGGACTCCTAAACCACTTAACCGATTTCACTTAATTTTGCACACTGTGTGCAACTTAAAAGATAGTTAACATCTTAATTTATACCCGCAATATGTAATATAACAAAAATCTTAGCCACAGCAACGCTTGGCCGGGTCTGCTAGTTTCTTTATAAAACCGAAAACTTTTCAATTACCTAGAGAAAAAGATAGACTCGAACCTACGTTCTCCAAGTAATAGCCGTTCTTCTAACGGAAGTTAAACTCACTTAACATCAGGTGAGCCTCCTGCCCGTTCTCTAAAAAAAAAAAGTTGTAAGTCAAGTTTCTTTATACGGAATTAAACCTATCATTAAAAGTGTATAAAAACATAAAATACAACTAATTACCTCAACTCATTAGGACTTAATTCCTACAAAGCCTCAAAAGCAAACTAAGCATTCGAACAATGAGAGTAATTTAAAGAAGTATTATTTATAGCGGCCAATGGGAAAGTAGGTCATAAGACTCCCCATCTCGAGCTTAGTGGGTGGGTCTAAGACGTGGGCGTGGTTAAAGTTTGTATAGAAAGTTCTCTGGCAAATTTTGTGTATACACGATCAAGTATTGATTAGTTAAGTAACGTTTAACGTAAAGTTACAATTAATGCCTCCGCTATCGTGTCTGATTTATATCCATAAGTTTACATCTAGAAGCAATGTTATTTTACATACTAAAAACATGGGAACGTTTTTGTTACCTTTAATTGGTATTTTCGTTAATAGATGGCGCTTTTGTATTTTAAATTACGGTAACAATAGGCTCTATTCATATCATATAGTTGTCATTTTAGGACAGTCTAGCTGATCACGACTGCTAACAAGAAGCGTGATGTTCATACCTTGCGGGTTTCTCCCTAAATTTAGGGGGAATAAAGATGTCTTTGGTTATTAGGAGGTACATTTATTAAGGGATATTTTCAGTACTTTATTTTTTTCTTCCAGAAGGACCGATTTTAAACAATTAATATTATGCCTAGAACTGCTATGAGGACAGTACATGAGTACAGGCACAATTAATTTCCCTTAAAACTGTCTTGGAGTGGTAAATCCGTCACGACATTTCGACTAAACTTTTTAAATAGGTACTGACCCTTAACCGACGAATATGTGAATGTCATTAAATAAAGCGACAGAGGTAGACCATAGCAAGTGGAGATCCATGGTCTCTACCACATCGGGAAACAGGAATAAAATAAAGTCCTGGCTAATAAAGCCAGCCTAGCTCCTTCCAGAAGCTCAGAAGTTTCCTGGGCATAGCTTCAAGGACGTTCTTGACGTATTACTTGAAGTACCAGAATTTGCCGGTTTTGGCACTGGCTTGATACTGATAAATACATAAATGTATCGTTTTTTCTACATAGAACGCCACCATATTGTTTATTTGATGTGAATTTACTCTTTTACAGATACTCCACCGCTGGACAATCATACAACGCATCTTTTCTTTAAAAGGTAAGAAAATTTCATTTTCTACATACGGGATACAGAGTTAAAACTTCTTAAAGAGATTAAAACGCCTATCGTTAACAAGGGTCATAGTTGAAATGTTGAATAAAGAATTAAGTGTCTTAAAACGCTATTATTGCCACAAATCTGGTATTAATTAGGAATAAGTATCACAGCGAGGAAATGTTGCCAGCGATTGTATTGCCACAGGGACGAATCTTTTTTGTTTAAAATTTTCTAATTTTTAATTATTATTACTAGGTTAAGAAAATACCGTATATACAAATTTATTAGGCAACCAACAACTGTATTAATAATAATAATTAAAAGGTTGGCAACGCACTCGCGAGCCCTCTGGCATTGAGAGTGTCCATGGGCAGCGGTATCACTTAACATCAGATGAGCCTCCTACCCGTTTGCCCCCTGTTCCATAAAAAAATAATTATAATGTATTTGCAAGAATACAAAAACGTTTTAGGTTTAAAGACTTTATTTCTCAAAAAAGACAAAATGTCACTTTCATGAGAACAATACTCTAGATAACATAACATTGTAGTCGTTCTTAAAATAATCACAATAAAATATAGCCGTACATGCAATAAATTTAAAAATAAAAGTAAACAAAGAAATATGAATTAAAAGTAATTATAAGAAATGAATTTAAAATTAATTTTGTTTAACATATTCACTTAGCTTCGATTTGAATGAATTTATAGAAGTAATATTTTTTATATCTGTGGGTAGTTTATTATACAGCTGTGCGCCTTCGTAGGTAAACATTTTTTTGCCGTAGTTCGTACGTACTTTGGTAACGTTTTGGTGGTTCAATCTAGAGTTCGCATATTCTGCCACACATAATGGCGTGCAAATTTGTCTTAAAAGGTAGAATAGAAATTACAATTACATTATGAGTCATATCATTATAGTCAATTCTTATAATATTTTATCACTACATCAGCACATTATTAAAATATATTATTACGTTATCAATTTAATTTTAATAATAATGTTTCCCGCAAATAATCATTAATAGAATAAAAATTTTTTTTTCAAAAGTATTTTATTAAATAATTATAAACCTTGATTGCCATACAAAAGGTGTTTTTCCTATACAATTCCAGATTAATTTTTAATCCAATTCCAGTTATATATACTACTCGTACAAAATCATTTAATTTAACAGCAACCGGAAGCCTTTTTTGAAATATACTGACCAAATTAATAGCTTTGAGCTTAGAAACTCAAAGCCAAGTAGTTCTTTTATTTTATAATCAAGTCAAATGTAAATTTTTTATTCAATTTAGAATGTTTTTAAATATTATGAATCGTTGTTTTATACAAACCGTCTTTTTCAAAGGGAAGTGAGAGAGCATAGATATAAATAAAAGAATTTTTAGTAAAATTATTCGTTAAGTGGCCAGTGTAGGTCCTAAGTGGGCACTTAGGTATGCTAGATAATATTTTGCATAGACTTATTAATGTAGACAGATTTTTATCTAGTAATTAAGTACTTTATTTGATACAAAAGCTAATTAAATTCTCTAGTTGTAGGTGAAACGTGTCCTTGTTATTTTTTGTTCTCGATAAATTATCTCGTCTATTTCGGTTAGGTATATGAATTTCGGATTGGTTCATTCAAGTTTAACCGATTAATGTATACAAATCTTAAAAAATCACTGAAACTCTAATCTTATTCTAAAGCCTCCACAAATGTGTACATCATTAAAATAGTTTAGGCCATAACGAAATCCGTTACAAGTGTCGCAGAAATCTAAAACTGGCAACTGAAAAAAAAGAAATAAAAAATAAATTTCACAGAGTATAAAGGTGTCAGCGGCGGTAATGATCGCTAAGACTCCGCTTCATCGCAGTTCTTAATTCCGAACGTTCCCTTAATGAGATCTACCTTCGTGTTGCGCACAATAGGACGCCATGCGTGTGTTTTATTTTTTTTATTTTTCTAAACCGATTCAAGGACCGCGCGCATTCAGCCAGAGCATTTAAAAAGATGCAGTTTAAGTAATGGAGCATGGAGGTTCTGGAAAATGAGGTTGCATACTTTTTAATTTCGTTAGTGGGTTATTGTTTAGTACGTTCTTGTGTGCTCTATGTTAGTACTTGTCTATTTTCTTTTCGATACAAAAAAATGTATTCAAGTCGTCTAAGTCTACTTTTAAACCCTTTCTCATTTTTCTCAAAGAACGTTTTGTTTTATTCAGAGATATTACAATCTGAAAGGTTTTACAACTTCCGTCAACAATGTCCGTTAGAAATGACGTTTCTGTTATAAAAGTTGCATTGTACAATTTAAAATACCAAAAGTTGCGTACCAAATAAATAAATTACCTAAAGCGAACAAACGATTTATACAG
Source organism: Pieris macdunnoughi (assembly GCA_905332375.1). Lineage (NCBI taxonomy): Eukaryota > Metazoa > Arthropoda > Insecta > Lepidoptera > Pieridae > Pieris > Pieris macdunnoughi. The sequence continues at coordinate 9,916,242 of CAJOBZ010000005.1, forward strand.
CAAAAGAATGACCCGTTTGCCACAGATAAAACACACAATCCCCGCTAATTAAGGGCACACACGTTGGTAAAACATGAGTTTTGTACATTTAGAGTTGCAACCGTGAACATCCGGTAAAAAGGAAATTTTAAAAGGCGCACAAATGCTGAAAGACTCTGAGTCGCCTCTCCATTAAGCCGTGGAGTTGTAGAGATGCGACTCTGCGATTAAAGACTTAAGATACCGTTTGTAATTATACGTTAGATGCGGGCTCGTGATGGTATTATGTAAAATGTAAACCTGCAATGATGTACTTAGTTAGATCTCTTTGCGAATTCTGCGAGCCTGGTACATTTTATATGTGAGCATTTTGTAATCTTCATATGTTTTTAATAACCAATTAGGTATATATTATACACAATAACTGGTTAAAGTATCTGTGCAGTGTTGGCCTAGGCTTCAGCGTGCGCCTCTCATCCCTGAGGTCGTAGGTTCGATCTCCGGCTGTGCTTGCATTTAACATTCGCTCGAACGGTGAAGGAAAACATCGTGAGAGACGGCTTGCCTTAGACCCAAAAAATGACGGCGTGTATCAGGTGTGTAGGCTGATCACCTACTTGCCTATTAGATTAGCAAATGATCATGAAACAGATACAGAATTCTGAGGCCCAGATCACGAACCGCTCTTCGTTGAATACGGTCAAATGGAAGCTGGTACTGGAGCTTCACCCAGAGGTAAAAACAGTACTCCATTTGGGGCCGAATTATCACTTTATACAATTGCAAGCGATGGCCCGGAGTGAAGTACCGTCGTTGAGCACACCAAGCTTCTTGGAGGTTAATTTAGCCCTAAAAATGTTTAGTAACATTCGATAGATATGTCAACGCCAAGTATTCCGATACTATGGCTTTAAGAAGAGTGTCTTCGAAGAGAGTAGTGACATATTGATAAAATTTGATTTGTTTCACACTTGGCAACAAATACGAAGAAATTTTAATTATCAGATTCTGGAGCGACGGAACTTTCTTGAAACTTAATTGCCTGGTGTTGTTAATGTGAAAACTTTAAAACTTGCCTTTATCACGAGTGACGACGCGTGAAGTGTTGGCACCTAAGTTGCCGTGTAACACTTAATATGAAAACATACAGACATACATATCGAGCGGTACCAAGCTTTTTTTTAAAGATTTCATATTTGTCTCATTTTTACTCTCCTTTGAATCAGCAGACAATCTGTTTCCACCGGTTTCTCTCCAGCGCCTTTCTTATGACAGGGTATAGTTTTGAGGACGATGAGTCTTTCGCTTGATAGGTCCATCTGGTTGGTAGGCCACGTGATCTTTTGACTTCTGAGTTACCAACACAGTAGTTAGTATAATAAATTAGTAAAGTGAGCAGTGTTGGGCTAGTGGTTCCAACGTGCAACTCTCATCCCTGAGGTCGTAGGTTCGGTCCCCGGCTGTGCACCAATGGACTTTCTTTCTATGTGCGTATTTAGCATTCGGAAGAACGGTGAATTAAAACATCCCGAGTTGTCGATCACCGATTTACCTATTAGATTGACAAACGATCATGAAACAGATACAAAAATCTGAGGCCCAGTAAAAAGGTTACTACTGATTTATTTATTCAAAATTATTATTTATTGGAACGGAAAAACGCGTCGTTTTTCTATCAAACTAACGCCTTTATATTTGACAAAGTACCCAGTATCTCTATTCAATTTGCGTCGTCTCGTGAGTAATTTCCATCTGCGTGGTGTGGAATTTTCTTAGTATGAAACTGCTGAGTCATGTCTCCTAAACGCATTTGCGTTTAACTTAATTGAATTTATGTTATATTTATATATTTATGTTATTATTATTAATTACTTAAGATGTCATGTGGAACTTGGTTTAATGGTTGCAGCTCCTTACAAACGTTGTGTAAAAAAAAAAACATGGCGATTAAAAAGAGTGGCGGAGAGTTTATTGCCAGTTCTTCTCTTCCGTTCTACGCCCTTGATTTGAGATCTGGCACTAAATGTAAAATTAGAAGCATTAATATGTATTTCTTTACAGACAAGCCATAAGTGTACAATGATTAAATAATTTTTGAATTTGAATTTGAATAATGTTAAACAATCAAGATTAGATAATATTAAGCATTTGTCGTTATACAAAGTACCCTACCAGGTTAAAACATATACATATACATATTTATAATTACCTTCAAAAACGCTTTTTAATTAATTTTAAACAATCTACTTGTTTAGATTACTGCTATGGGTGTGTCAATACTTAAAAAATATAAAACCAGGTGCTCATGAGCAAAGACAGATGGTGGTGACTTACTCCGAAAACATGTTACGCGTGCATACAATACTTGAACAATAATTCATTGAAGATGCATATTTGGGGTTGAGGAGCATAGCAACACTTTACACGCTTTTGCATTTATATTAACATTCGATTATTCTATAATTTTAAAACTGTATCTTTACATTTCACATTTTAAAACTTATATATATTTTTGTATTTATTAATTCATTATTAATATAAATGGATATGGGTAGTGCTCCTTTAAGTTCAAATATGGACATGGTATATACTGAAACAGTACATGTATTTTCTAAATTTAAACGTTTTTTTTAACAGTATAGAAAAAATAATATGAATCTGAATAAGGACGATTCATTCCAAATTCAAATACCTACTGATGCTGCTTTTTATACTAACCATAAAGTTCTAGATTCAATTCATTAATATAAATTGATAGCATGATAGTGTACCTACATTTAAATTCAAATATGGAAAAACAATGATCTTCTAAATTTAAATTGAAAAGGAAGATACATTCTAAATTCGCACATGGATGATGCTGAAAACCACAAGCTATATACAAATGTGTGTTTTCTTCAATATTTAAGCACCACAGCTTACACGAAGTGACTTACCGCAATGTGCATCTTTAGAAAAAAAAATAATCGGCAGAAGCTTTGACGAGGGCGCCGAGTCGCGTGGCCCGCCAGGTGTGCCCGCCGTCCCCTCCTGTCATCTCTTTATAATAATACTTATTATTACAACTCCTTATTATTTCTTGTTTTAATTGTGCACCCGACTTGCCTTTTACTCCTTTTGTTCGCGTTTAATGGTGTTTATTGTTTTGTGTTTTTTTTATTCGTACGCGTGCCGGCTGCGTAAGATTTTTCAAAGGCAATTTAAATTTTGCAATTCCATTTTTGTTTTTAATGGGGGCAAGAAAACGAAAAATCCGCAAGTTAATTCTCATTGTTCTGCCGTGATTTTCGTAGATCTTTTCAGTACAACTCGTTATTTTTGGGGTCGTAATTAAATTCATTTGGCAACGGAAAATGACCTATTACAGGATTGTTAAGCTAACGGAACAATGCAATTAGAACTGTTTACTTAACTCATTATGAAAAAAAGTATTTATGTACTTAGAAAGTTTAGTGTAAAAAAATACGCGATATATTTATTAAATTAAAAATAAACTCGTTTTAATCCAATTTTAAACTTCCAAATTGTTCTGGTGTGATTCAAAACATTAATCTTAAGATTGGTTTCTAAGTTAGATTAGCAAATACCGTTGAAACCGCGTGACCGCAAATTCATTAAACTAAACCCTATTAAGATCACATTTGAACCCGATTTGAACTGTTTCAAGATTCGTAAGAACTCGTATTACATATGTTTTTATAAGTTGACAAAAAGACATCATTTAGACATCCTAACTTAAGACTAATAAGGAATTTAAAAGTAACTACTAAAAAGGATATTTAACATAAGTGTCCAAACATACATTACATATAAATTAAGATTTTTAAATTTACGACAGCAAAAAGTAATTTTTATGTAGTACTGTTTACATCACAGCATAAACACAATTTGTCAGAAAGAGACGCAGGTACTACAGTTAAGCGTGGCTTCCCAACGAATAGAAATCCTCGGAGCAGTGAGGTTCTGAAAGCAGCTAGGCTGGCTAAATTTGCCTGGATATTACGCACAACTAATGGGAGTCAAGTGCAGACTTTAGATAGGCAATTTAGTTATAAATAAAAATAAAATGTTAAACGTTTCCTTTTACCAGTAATAATAAAAACAAAAGACAGTTACACGAATCAATCAAATTACTAGACCATCCTTCTAATAGCAGCAATAAAAAAACGTCCAGAATATTCCGCAAAAGTTTGCAACGTTTTCTACTCCGACAGTGTGACAGGGGAAAACCATAAGCAACTTTTGTTGCAGACAACAGTTCTATCTGTAAGAGATCAAAAAACCGGAATCAGAAATCTTTTTGATTTCTATGAAGTAGCAAAAAAATTCGGTTTCCAAATGCCGTCCCAAAAATCTACCGCCTAGGCTCCAGCCTCTTCATCCTGCTGGTTAATCTGGTAGCAATTACAATCGCTTCTATGTGAACTAATGAACTACTTTAAATCTGCCACTGCACTTTCTTAATTTGGTCTACATCTAAACTATCTTCGTCGCTCGCTTCATCCACATGACATTTACATGCTGTAGGGTTTTTTTAATAGTTAAAATAATCGAAATATAATAACCATATACTTAAATATAAGTAAAATACAAAAAGTAACTTAAACGAACCACTATTACACTAACTTTACAGCGACAAAAATAATTGCTAAAGTTGAAATTAAAAGTTTTTGTTCGTACACGAGCTTTATGAAACATTTTAAGTTTTCTTAACTGAAAAAGCTAAATGCGTCTTTTAAGCTTTAGTGTTCACATACCATAGAATGCTATGTTAGGTTTGAACATAGTACCTACCTACTTATTACATGAATCTTATAAATACGAGTTACTTTGTCGGTAGAAGCTTTGATGCTCATTTCGAGTTGGAGGCTTTAGAAAAAATTAAGGCTCTTTAAAGAGTAGGGTAGAATTAGATGAGGTTATATAGCTGATAGGTTTTGTGTAGCGTGCGTGGGCTATTGAAAATATTATGCGTATTTGTAATTAGATATTTGTTCTCATTAAAAATATAAATGTAAAAAAATATTGAATACACAACATTTTAGTTTCAAACTCTAACTCATAAAAATTTTATTCATATAGGTAACTAAGTACAATTATGAATGTCATGAGAAAAGATGTTAAATTTATTCTAAATCTACATTTACTACCAGTTCGCAAGTCAAGGGCATAGAGCTGGCAAGAGGAACTGGCAAGAAACTCTCCGCCATGTTTTGAGTCATACAAATTGTTTGAACTGGAGAAAATCAATCCCAGGGATTAGGATCATTTAAATCGTCAAATGTATAAAAAGCTTTATTGAAAAAGTTTTTTATTTATCCATTTTACTCACATTCGTGAAATATATCACGACACCGTATGAGCACCAAAGTCCACATTATTTTCATACTTTCTAATCGGTTTGTGTTTAAATTTTAGAGGAAAATTGTGATCTAAAGATGTTGCCATGTTTGCGAGAAATATGGTTAGAATTGTTGATGAATACGCAAATAAATTAAAATAAATTATTATATCTGTAGCATACTCGATATTTATTTTAATCTCTTATATTTGACCCATATTGTAATTAAACAATAGTGAATATTTGTTTGAAACTTTCGCGAGAGTAAAAAACCCGAATCTCGACACTCGAACAAAAAATAACGATGTATTGAATTGAAAGCACTTGATACAATGAAACAAAAGGCTAGTCCTTAAAATACGTAAAAATACCACTATAAAAAAAAATTGATTGTCGAAAATAGAGAAACGTAATAAACTAAACAAACGTAGGGCTGTCAAACAAGCCGAGAACTTTTTCAATTCGGCTAAAGTTTTGTTCGTCGAATTTTCATGCCACTTTGAAATTATCGTAACGAATTTCTCCTATATTGGCTTGCTTAATGTGCAAATCCAACCAAAGACAGAATAAAGAATGTCATATACCGTTAACAGATTTTATGTACACTTATCACTTGCTAAAAATACTTTGAACTAAATCAAAAAGTATTCATGCTATAAAAATGTCTGTCTTGTTATTTCAATAAAGTTTAAAAAAAAAGTTCTTAAGGAATTTTCAAGCAAGTATTTGGTAGCAATTACAATCCTCTGGCCGCTTCTATGTGAACTACAGCGAAAGGGTTTAGTGTATAAATGATTATGGTTTTATTTAATTCGTTTAAAATATTAGTGGCTAGTGGTATCAAGGCTAGTCTAGAATAAACCGTAAACAAGGTTAGTCTAGAATAAATTAAATATACGCGCAATCGACCAAAATATGAGCGTCTAAGTGCGGAATTTGAGTCCACACTAATAGCCTAGAATAAACGGCAAAGCCGGAAGTTAAAAAAATAAATATTTGAAAACACAGCCCTATACAGATAATGTATATTAAAATCACGGTTCATTGGCCTCTTCAGTGCCTCCTGCGCTGCAATGTGTTCCTGTTTGCCTATCAACAATATTGGAAGTAACATGACACTATGATGGTCGAGGGGAAGATTAGTTTTCTAAGGATTTAATCAGGGTTTATGTAGCCAATGTTGCGTTTATTCATTTAGAACCTTTTTCTTAAGAAACTTTTTGTAGAAACTGACACATACAAATCTGTGGCAATAGGTCACTACTACGCGTATTCCCGAAGTCATGTATTTTTTTTATTACCTTCCAGCCAGGCTTGTCTTTGGACCTTTTTTTTGTTTCGTGGTACCTTTTTTGTGGTAGGTATAAAGAATTAAAAAATACATTAATAATGTGAATGAATAAATAAACTTGATCAAATGTTTTACTTGAAATTAAATACTTTGTCTGATTAATTCAGATGCAATTTTTTTAAGATACCATAAAAACTTCAAGCTCCATTTCAAACGGAGATAATGATTGATGTGAAAGATGTTCCATATTTAATACGCTAAAAGATGCTTGCAAATGTTGTGAAAGGTGTTCCGCACGCGCACATATGCTTCCATTGACAAAAAACGATCCAAGGTGTTTTGCGAACCGCAAAATCAGCTTTTATTGTTTTTTGTTGTGATATTTGTTTATCAGTTTTTTGTAATAACCCTTCAGAGAACACTTTTTTACAAAAATAATTAAATACATAGCACAAAAAATTCAACAGGATTATGTTTGATAAAAATATGAGTCACCGTTAGAGAATGCTTAAACAATAAATATTTGACCGTGAATTTCGATTTATTAGATAAATTTATAATAATACCTAGAAATCTCAAACAACTAATGCAAGCCCTCTGGACTACCTTAGAATTTGTATACATTCATTTGTATACGCTATATTTAAATAAGTTTTCGTTTATATGAGAAACTATTAATTTTCATCAAAAAATCCATTGCTTCACATCCAGTACTCAAACATTTCGTTACGTTAACTTAAGCATCACATTACTAACCTAACCTTACAACTTTGCCTTACTAGCCAGGATATCACTAGCTACACTAGCTTCCAGCTAAGTACCAGCTCTACAAAATTACACAAGCTTAGGGTAACACAACTTAACAAATATCCGATACGATACGATAAATATCGCTAGAACGCCGTATCTAATGTCACAATTTGCTACCGATAAAACTACAAAGCTAATTTGCGTATAAACAAAATCAGATATTTAACCCTCGCTGCTATTAAGAAGCATATGCCATGCTTGCCGGGGCAGAAAAGACCACTTAAGGATTAAGGTGGGCACACAGAGTAGCGTTTTGAGTACTTCCAATGCTAAGAACATGCGTCAAGAGACTCGTTTATGGAATTATTAAAACTGCAATGGGTTGGTGATTGAGGGGATTTTTATACAAGTTATATTCTATTTGTTTTAATAGGTAATCCGTTAAACTAAAACATATTTAATACAAATAAATCAAGAAAACAATCCTATATTAAAAACATTTTGTAGTCAAAAAACTTATATAAACTTGACAAAAAATTCAGTAACGCTACAATCTTTTTAGGTCTGTGCTTCAGATTTCTGAATGTATTTCATGATCTGTCAAGCTGTTTAGGTTGACCTCACACACGCCGTCGTGTTTTTAACTTTTTCTGTATTTGGATGTCTGTTATGTATTGTGACTTTCATTACTTCTATTATTTATTCCGTTTTATTTAGCAATGTAAGCAATAAATACAAAATAAATCAGTCAAATCTTTTTAGCCTAGTCCTCAGATTTCTGTATGGTTCATGATCATTTGTCAATCTAATAGGCAAGTGCGTGATCAGCCTCCTGTGCCTGACACATGCCGTCGACTTTTTGTGTCTAAGGCAACCCGGTTTCCTCATGTTTTCCTTCACCGTTAGAGCGAATATTAAATGCCCTGTGCACCAATGGACTTTATATGTTTAATTTAAGATCGAATTAATTAATATATTTTTTAGTCAAAAAACTTACATACATTACGGAAATATGTTAAACAAACTAAATCGCTAATCGCTAACCGCTTGGTTAAGTCGGCACCTTATTGTTTGTGTGTCTTAGGAGGGTTAAGACGTTGGGGTTCGTAGGGCTATCACTCGTGGTTATCGTGTTTACACGCAAGTAACACCGTTTACACGCTAATATGGTTTTGTGTATTATATTTGGATTTTGAAGAATTTAACAGGTGTGAAAGACGGACTTTCCATATTATGATTACTGTAGCGGCCTGTTAGAAGTTATACTTCTTTGGCGTAATAATTTTCTTCGAGCACTTTAGAGGGACGTTTCCCTCTTTGAATTTTTCTTTTCCATTTTAATGGTCATTTCCAATCGAAAGTTAGTTAGTAGATACAATTACTCCGTGGTATGGTGCATGTTTAAAACATTTTTTTTAGGAAAAGTATCTTGGGTGTTGCATCTAATCAAACTAAATCGTATAAGACCTTAAGTATGCGTGAATGTATAGGTGAATGAGTGTGTGTGCGTATAATATACTATGTATATGAGAGTTTGCAGAGTTGTTATAGGCGTGCGTGTAATTTTTGTTTTAGATTAAATCTCACAAAAGTTTTAGCACAGACTCAAGACTTGTCAAATTGAACAGACTACTAGCTTCGTATTACATTATGGATCGATTTACTGTCAAAATTGCTGTGAAAACTGTCAGATGTCAGCTGTCAAATTGTATTGACAAATTGTTTCTGTCGTTGTAAATTGCTATATCGTAATTTATTAAACCTTGTAACAACCCTATCTCAAGTTTGTAGATTATCTTAAACTTTCTTAAGACTCCACAAATGAGCCGCAACTTCTAAGTACCTGTCGTTAACCGTATTCTCACTCCCGGCTAAACGTTGAGCATTTTATCTTATATTGATGTTTTGTCCCTTTTATTTATTTGGTAAGTGATAAGGAGACCGAATAGATTTTACGAATATAAATTGCCGGTTTAGAAATTATTTAAATTTCGAACCAATTCCACTTAGGGTCCTTCAAGAAAAGAGCGTACCAATTCTTGAAATGCCAGCAACGCGAAGCCTCTGGCATTGAGTGTCCATGGGGAGATCACTTAACATTTTTTATTTATTATTTTTATTTTTTTTTTCTAAAATCACTATAAAGGTAACCTAAAGACCTGGAATCAAACCGCATTATATTTATATACTAAGCTGTAGTTAAAAATAGTAGGATGCAATAATGTTTATCGTATGAAAACAATCGTATTTTATGATTAATTTAATATTTCCGGTGAAAGTATATCTTATGAGGGATGAACCCTCTCTAATAAACTTTCTCCTAAGAGGATAATCACCTACTAATACTTGCTTTTTATTCAAAAGATATATATATACGTAACATATGCACGTTTCTTGTAAATAGTATTTAAAGATAAGTATATCTAAGAAATATTGTCATTCGTCAACGCTATTGTTAGTATAACAATAGAACGAACAATTTTATATGAGAAATAATCGGGAGTATATAACACAAGATCGACGTAAAAAGCCCTGACAAAAAGGCATACAATAATATGGAAAAACAAAAAGCGCCGAGAAACTTTCACACAGCGGCAAATTTTACGCATTATCTAGCACAAATTGCTAGTGCACAATTCCACAATTCCTAGACTATCGCATCGAAAGACACGCTTTTAATAACCGAGGAACGTTGGAGACAATCCTCTTAATCAGCATCAGACAATGGAAACGGGGCCACGCACATACGGAATGATTAGCCGCTTTGTTGGCGACTGTACCGCGCACTTTTGTTACCAACTGTACCGGCCCCGGAACTTTAGCTCATATGGATTGTGACGCGTCCCACTCACTAATTGCTTGGGCTTTATTAAAAAACGTTAAAACCTATACGTTTCATTCGACTTATAAGCCGATTGCCGCAACGTCAAGTCTCAAATCGATTTGCACATTTCACGCTACACTTATTCCACAAAGTTTACTTGCTGTGAAAGTTGTCGTTCGATATTTAAGGAAGCTTAATTAAAAAGTTGGCAAAAGCTCGCTCCGCAATGCAATAGGCATTCTTACCGCGCTACACTCGACACTGATTTAAGACACGCGCGCAGAAGCGTATCAGTACGTGTAATTAAAAATAAATCGCGTAAAACACAAAGGCATGGCAGACGCGAGATTTCGTTTTATTGCGAGGGAAAAAAATCATTTCGTTACATAGCAAAGAAAGGCGGGTAAAAAACACAATAAAGAAACAATGTAAACAAGTTAGGAAGTACTTGAGTAGCTCATTACAGGCTGATGCAGCGGCGCATTAGAGTTGTTTGAGGCAGATCTGCGTGGCCACGGCTCGCTAGCTCCAGCCAGCCTCCATGACAAGAGACGCTCCTTTGTTTAACCTATTTCGGTTTAGATTACGCTTTCGCGTGATGAGGCCGCCATAATTAATTATAATAATGATTCTTTGGCTTCATACAACTAGTTTTCGCTACGTGATATTTTAAGATTATTGTGAGGTGTTGCGTCTCTATTTTCCGTATATACTTAAGGTTTTTTTTAATGTAATAAAAAACACTCTCAATGCCAGAAGGCTCGCAAGTGCATTGCCGGCCTTTTAAGAATTTGTACGCTCTTTTCTTGAAGGACCGTAAACCGAATTGGTACGGATATAGTGGTAATGCGAGGCAAAAAAATGCCTTAAAAAACGCTCAGTACTGGAAGAGGTGATACATGTCAAAAGTACTATTAATTTTTTATTCAAATTCTTCGCGTATATAATAGAATAAAATAAAAATAAATAAAATATGTTTATTATGGACAATAAGATACATGTACCTATCACTTATTCCACGTCATTAAATTAGAATTTGTAGGCATCCCTACTCATCGGCAAAGAAGACAGAGGGTGTAGGCCGAGAGAAAAAGCCGGCGTAAAAAACTCTCGGTACTCTTTTAAAATACATCATCCAGAATAAACATACATCCAGAGCTTGGCATATTAGTAGGCTGATCAATTTAACAAAAAAAAACATATGTTAAATGCTATCTGATACCTAATCCGCTGTTTTACTTAAATATCTAAAAAAAAAATGATTTTTGTAACACTTATGTTTACCATTATTGTCATATATTTCAGAAAAGATAGCTTATAACATATACTGTAGATATAGCATTATATAAACTTTAACATATAAAAAACCTTTCGGATTTGGAGGATATACGCATTCTAGGCAAAACGAATATAATTTCAAATGATTACATCTCCCACTCAACAAAACAAAATACGTACGATCGTTTCGATTCGCGATTGTTTTGTTATTCTCGTTAATACTCGAATTTAGACACTCGATGCACATTTCAGGTTTTCGGTTATTCATTCCATACGATTTTTTCTTTTGTTAAACCATTTTTTGTTACTATAGGTATTATGTTTTGTTTTGTCTGAGTGCATGTAATTGTGTGTCGTACCGGTCAGAGTGGCCTTTTGATTGGTTAAGGATTCGTGTTGTTTTATCTCATAATTAAAGTAATGTTGGATTTTGATTTCTGTTTTTTATTCATTGGCCACCTTTAATATAACCGAACTGAACGAAAATTTAAAGTAGCGTTAACACTATATTCATAATAACACATTTATTGGGTAAGGGTGTGTCACGTTCCATTTTTAAATTATTTAAAAAAATTACAATTATCTAAAAATTACATTTTGTATTTAAAATTTATATTCAGCATACCTCGAATTAGTATAAAAATGAAAAACTCGTATAAACTGTCAGAATTCAATAATCACCTGTTAAAAATCACAACAAGACATTAGGAGGCAAGTGACAAGCTCCGAGCGGAAGTAGTCGAGGAGATACGGAAACGGGCGACGCAGTGATTTCCGGTCCGGCGTCACGCATCGGGAACAGACCATAACGCACCATACATTCGATAATTAACTATTGTCGGATTTACAATATAGATATAGTTTTTTTATATCTATATTGCGTTTGTCAGTTTTTATTAACTCCCTTTGAAATTTAAAAGATGTTAGCAATCCATCTTTAACTTTTTAAATCTTTACAATTATAAGTAACTTAACTGTTCGTGTTATGTCAATATGATAATAAATATGACATTTGCATGCCTATTTTTATAATTAATCTAAATGTACCACATTCTTTGCAAATATTTTTTCTTATTAACAATAGCATACAATAGCAATAAATTAACTTATTAACTTTACATTTTGTTAGTTAATGTTAACCTAAGTACGCCTGTAGTACAATATTACACAGTCCAACATTCATCACTATATAATGTGAATAAAATTTACATAACATCTATTTACTCTATCCATAAGTTTTCTTTCAGGTTTTACGTAAATCCAATACATAACAGACTCGCCGATTGTATCATAACTGAACTAATAAAACTACTACAAAATCCTCGTAACGAAACACGTAAATATGAGAGGAAACTTTCCTTCGTTATTTTAACTTAACTTAGCGTACTTGAGATCTGATTACAATTAAACTACTATTTCCCCCAATCATGACATACGAGAACTTAATAAAACCGGTATGAATTGTTTATAAAGGAAATAACAAGTGAATCACTTGTCGTCTTCTTCATATCGACGTTAGTTCCGTTATGTGATAGCGTAATTATATGTTTTCCGCTCATCTCTTTTGTACTGAGCTTGTGTGCACACCGCTTCCTGTTCTACGTGTGTTGGTGTAAGTGATGAGCGGTGATTTTTATGAGGGGTTATTTATTTATATATTATGTGTTTTGTACTGCAGACTTGATTTTCAACGACATGACGTCGTATAATATTAATATTTGATATATAGCATACAGTTTCAGGTTAAAAATAATTGCATCGAATCGTAAAAAGGGTTTGTCTTTTTATGGAAATAATTTAGGGCTGGGATTATTTGGCATTCTGATAAGGAGGGAGCTTGTAGTTTATTGTTTAATAGAATGCCAAATCCTAAAATGTTAAAGCAGTCATTTTAGGATTTGGCATTCTGTTTTGGACTGATTTGAGCGCGACCGCCGCTGTGAAAACCGTGAGTTACAAAATCGCAAGGCAGTTGTGGTCCAATATAAATGAAACACACAGTTATTATACACATATTATAACAGTATAATGTGTAAGTACTGTTTAATTTTGGTTGAAACGTTTCTGGCACTCATAAATTGAGTCACGTAAATTGTATGTTTAATTGAAAGGGGCGATCTGATTTAAATAATTTAACACGGCAGTGAAATGCCTACATACGAAGATTTGCAACGACAAAAAAGGGTTCTATAATGTTAGCTGTTTACGCGAATTAAATACAGTACTTGTTAACGCAACGCAGAGCAGTGTTGGCCTAGTGTCTGAGGTCGTAAGTTCGATTCCCATCTGTGCACCAATAGACTTTCTGTGTGGTACAACATGTGGTAAAACATCGTTAGGTAACCGGCTTGGCTTGGACTCAAAAAGTCGACAGCGTGTGTCAGCACAGCAGGTTGATCATCTACTATCCTACATTACCAATTGATCATGAAACAGATCCAGAAATCAAAGGCCCAGAACTAAAAAGGTTGTAGCGCCACTGATTTATTTATTAATAAATGTGTGCCAGTGTGCCAAATTTAGCATCGATACCCTTCACCCACAATGGAATATCACCCCTACCTACATCACTTAAGGGTTTAAATCATCGCATGATTCACCAACCGTTTATAACTGATCCGCATTTCGGTATAAATATAATTAATTTCGGGATCAAACTAAAATGGTGGACGTAGGTTCCCATGGCCATCTGTTTGTCTTGAGGGTAGAGAAACGCGTGACATTTGGTATTTAAACGTTTGTTAAGGGTTTTTTAATAGACAATTTGATATTGGCTATTATCATTGTAATAACGACGCTTAGCTCATACTAAAAACTAAGACATAAATTGTAAGAGGAGTACGACAGGGCGAGCCTCTATCACCTAAACTTTTTCTTTGTTCTAACAATGATAACATTTAGGAATATAGATTGGTCCCAAAAAGATATTTACATTAACAGTCGGTATCTTAGTCATCTTAGGTTTGCGGATGACATCATTATTTTGGCAGAAACTCCTTAATAATTAGAAGCAATGGTTTCGTGCCTGGACAAGGCGAGTTCTAATAATAATGGTCTGAACATTAATGCAACGAAGACAAAGATAATAAATAGCCGAAAGCCAAATAACAATATTAGAGGGAATAAAATAGAATATGGTACAAAACATACCTATTTAGGAAAGCAAATATCCGTTTATAAAATTAATAATGAGGACGAAGTGGCAATAAGGGTATCAAAAGCTTAAAATAGGTACTGGTCCTTAAAAGGTTTTAAAAGTCCAGCCTGTTATGGACACTAGCATTCTGCCTGGTCTAAGGTAGCCAAAACTGGACGTTCACGGAAGGAGTGAAGTCGAAGGTGACTAGTGCTGAGAGAGCAATGCAAAATAAAAAGATCCACAAAATTTGAAGTGACCACATCAGGGCGAAAACGAAGATCACCGACGCGCTACCATGCCTTACAACTGAAATGGAAATGGACGGGATATATTGCTAGGTGATAAAAGATGGGCCGCCGGAGCCAAGAGGGGTCCTCCAGGAACAAGAAACGTCAGAAAACCACAAAAGCGAGGGGCTGATTTAGTTATGGTTTCTAAGGAGAATTGGATGGAGAAAGCTAACAAGAGATCCATATGGAAAGTTCAGGAGTTCAGGCCCAAATAAACGGAAATAACAATAAATATAGTTTAAAAAAACTAACCATACCACAACCATATTTTTCGTCTATGCGTAAAAAGCGTGGGTTGCTCGATAGACGAAAAATATGGCACAGAGCGCCCCACGCTTTTTCACAATAATACCAGTATTTTTTGTTCATTACCATTTTCAGCCTAAATTAGGAATTATTTTTCACTTTTTAGTTTGATGTGCTTTAAAAGCGTGTTTTTTAGTTTTTTTAAACTATATTTATTTTCCACTTTTTAGTCCTAGCAGCAAAACGTGTTGTCCCAATTATAATAATAATCGTATTGCTTTGTGGACTTAAAAAATTTCATTGTTTTTTCGAGAGAAACCTATGAAATTATTATATTGTCGCTGATTCTTTATAAGTGTACAAAGTTTGAATTAAATCTGTCCGTTTAATGTGGGACAAAATCGAGTCCGAAGGAGTCGGTTACATACATACATACATACATACAGGTGAAGCTAATATAAAGCGTGTAAAAATTAACGATGATATGTAAAAAAATTTAACAGTATGGAATTAAAATGGCTATATTTATCTCAATATATTTAAACTAATTATGGTAAATAATAGGTTACTTAATAATAATAAAAGCCTGTTTAATTTCCAATCATTATAAAAAGTGTTTTCTTTTTTGAAAATCTTTTCAACCTTCAGTATCGTCGATCAACTTCTAAATGCTCCAGCTTTTTCCAACTATCTCTGTCTATGACTTTCTTTCTAACGCTTCTATCTTAATATATATAAATCTCGTGTCACAATGTTTGTCCTCAATGGACTCCTAAACTACCGAACCGATATCAATCAAATTTGCACACCATGTGCAGTTCGATCCAACTTGAGAGATAGGATTGTTTAAATCTCAAATTATAGTCGCAATTTTAATTTATTGCAAAATATTTGTTTATTATTTGATACAATTCTAACAGATGGCGCTGTGTTAAAATTATCAACGTTTCACATAAACTGTCATCTACCTTTCACATAAGTTCTCCTACCGTTTCCCTTGAATAGTTTACTACTATGTAATATAACAAAAATCTTAGCCAGAGCAACGCTTGGCCGAGTCTACTAGTATGTTATATTTTTTTTATAATAGCAATTCATTTAACACGTGTTATACCTGATATCAAAAAAATAATCAAAGATGACCTACTTGATATTTGCACCTTTCGCCGTAGAAAGAGTTCTTACAAATAACACCTTGCCGACATATGCACCCGCATCAGATTTTTTGCTCCCTATTCTTAATTTCGCTAGTACTCAATGGTTTGATATGGGTTAATACCCCCAAATCTATCAATATCAGAACACATTTAATGCTTTTAAGAAATTTATTTGTAGTGATTCACAAATCCAGGTTTGATTCCTGGCTGTGCACTAATGAACTTTTTTTCTATGTGCGCATTTAACATTCGCTCGAACGGTGAAGGCAAACGTGAGAGACCCGAAACAACGGCGTGTGTCAGGCACAGAAGGCTGATCACCTACTTGCCTATTAGATTATCAAATGATCATGAAACAGATACAGAAATCTGAGGCCCAGGCCTAAAATCGTTGTAGCGCCATTGATTTACATAAACATAAATATTTTTGTGGACAACTGCTAAAGACACGGGGAGGAATTGGTTATGCCCTTATCTGGCATTTAATAAAACACTATTTTGACCGGATTGACGTTATGTATTTAATAAAACACTATTTTGACCGGATTGACGTTATGTATTTAATAAAACACTATTTTGACCGGATTGACGTTATGTATTTAATAAAACACTATTTTGACCGGATTGACGTTATGTATTTAATAAAACACTATTTTGACCGGATTGACGTTATGTATTTAATAAAACACTATTTTGACCGGATTGACGTTATGTATTTAATAAAACACTATTTTGACCGGATTGACGTTATGTATTTAATAAAACACTATTTTGACCGGATTGACGTTATGTATTTAATAAAACACTATTTTGACCGGATTGACGTTATGTATTTAATAAAACACTATTTTGACCGGATTGACGTTATGTATTTAATAAAACACTATTTTGATCGGATTGACGTTATGTATTTAATAAAACACTATTTTGACCGGATTGACGTTATGTATTTAATAAAACACTATTTTGACCGGATTGACGTTATGTATTTAATAAAACACTATTTTGACCGGATTGACGTTATGTATTTAATAAAACACTATTTTGACCGGATTGACGTTATGTATTTAATAAAACACTATTTTGACCGGATTGACGTTATGTATTTAATAAAACACTATTTTGACCGGATTGACGTTATGTATTTAATAAAACACTATTTTGACCGGATTGACGTTATGTATTTAATAAAACACTATTTTGACCGGATTGACGTTATGTATTTAATAAAACACTATTTTGACCGGATTGAAGTTATGTATTATTATAAATTTACAACTATTTAACATAATTTTAAATTTATCCGACGTTTCACGTGCTTTACAGCGTGCGTGGTCACGGTGACTGAAGACTAAAGATGTTGAATGTCAAAAAGTATCACAGCTGCAGAGAAAGTTGCATTATCTGTATTTATTTCCCCGGAGTTGGTATCGACTAAAAGATGGAGGGGTTTTGGCAAAAATGGCTTACGGTGTCCTCTATTTTCGCGGATTGTTCTTTTTGAGATTTTAATTTGGATATTATTGGATCCCAGGTGTTTGACAATTTTAGGCCGTCTTCTCTATTGAAATTGGGGTGTTTTTTATTTCAATGGCTTCCTTTAACTTCAATCCGGTCAAAATAGTGTTTTATTAAATGAATAAAAGTTATGTTAATCAAAGACAATATTATCTGGCATTGTTTAACAAATTATTTAAAAAAAACATACAAAGGTCTTCTCTAGATCTCCTACTAAAGATTTTAAAAATCTACTTAATATTTTAGTGAAACATAATAATTAATATTAATTTGATAATGTTATAATATATTTTAATAATTTGATAATATGATTGATATGTAACTACAATATAAAATGATATCTTTCAATTATGTAAGACAAATTTGCAGAATATGCGAAGATTGTACCACCATAATATTTTTGTACCATATTCTTGCAAATAAAATATTATCATAAAAATACGTCTACTAGTGGGCGTTGTAAAACTTCTGTTCTAAATTCAAATTCACAGCGTGCTATTAGTGTTCGAAATTCAAAATTAAGATTACAGTGGTAGCTTTGGTCTATTGTTCGAAATTTCTATTAAAGTCTGCTAAACACTTCTCTAGGGTCGATGGATTGTGACGAATAATAATAGGAGAAAGGGGTCGCTTGCACCTTGACGGTGGTATACCAAAATGTCGCGTGCCCGGTGCACATTGATTGCAATCTTACTCATCCGGATATAATTTACACCTTGTGTTACATCTGTAGACATTTACGGTTTCACTTGATCTAACCTAAACATAACATTTATTACTAACGAAAAACACAGAAACACATAAAATAATAATAACCAAAAAAGAAAAATAAGAAAAAAGTTTTTAAGGAATCAGGTAAATTTTCAGTGTGTAATGTGTGTGTGTTGTGGTTGTAACTGGCCCTGGCTCAGCATTATGCTGTGGAGCAGATGTGTTCCATAGCGCCGGTCATTCTGCCGGAGACCACAACAGTGAGCGCCTTAGACATATATATTAATACATTATTATATTAAAAAATATCAGTGTAAGGAAGTTTTGGAAGATTTTTGTGTCAAAGTAGGTAACTACTATAAGTACTAGATTGTTGGGCGGATTAAAAACTAGATTTCGTGCGATTTTAATTTGTACCTGACTTGTAAAGACTTGTTACATTGTACTTAAAATATATTTGTTTCTTTAATAATGTTGCAAATATACAGAGATATATTACAATTAAATAAAATAAAAAGAAAGGCAATTGGCTGGATGCAAGCGATCTCTTCCAGACAACCACGAAATAATATAATTTAAAGAATTTTATTTTCGATTCCACAGTTTGTAGGGCTTTCTGTAAAGTTTATTTATTTATGACTGTTGTGGTAGTATTGCAGGAAACAGTCGGAATATCGTTATGGCGTTTAATTCTTATCACGAATTGAATTTTTGATCGTCTATTTAATGGTGTATACGCTATCATGACTACGTTACACAATCAATTGTTCGATAAGAGCACGAGTATCGATCGATGGTTCCCCTTCATCTTACCCCGCAGCTGCGCCGGCGCAGGGTCAAAGGTGGGTGAGGGGCAAGTAAGCTTTGTAGTGGGCGCTGAGTGTGCTGTCTACAGGATTACGACGCCATGTTTGGTGGCGTTACTTTTTGAAAATTTTCCGTTGGAAATTGCAACATTTGACAAATAAAATTCAATTTCTAAATTGTTTCTATAGATTTAAGATTCGCATTAGTTTTAATGTGTTTTCTTTTACCATTGATGTTAGGTTGCCTAGCAACGCTTTTAAGTTTAAAATGAAGCCAATAAGTAATAGGCATATGTATTATTAATAATATATAGCTTCTTATACTACTCTTCTTACTCTACTGTCCATGGAAATAATGTAAGCAATCTTTGAACAAAATTATCAACACACACCCGTGAACAACAATTACAAGATACAATTAAGTTCATACGTTTTTTTTGTTTAAGATTTGCGTTCGATTACCAGAGAAACTGGAAGGTAGAGAATTGTTACGTATGTCTGAAACAGAAGCTAGAATATGTCAATCTTCAACTGTCAGATTTGTATTTGTTTATTGCGATTCACTTGTATGTTATGGTTATGTTTGAATTTAAATTGTGCGTTATTATTTTGTGCGCTGTTCTAGTATCGAGTATTAAATACCGTAAGATATGTTTCAATCATACAATATGCAAATATACAGTAAGTAGTTTGTATCCTACATAAACTGTTTAAATTATTAAATAAATATGTAAATTAAAAAAATAATAAGTTTTGACAGCAATTATACGAGTAAATAACTGTTCTTATTATGATATTTTTTTTTTTTGTGTTCTTGTTCATCTGCAATCGGCTATCAGCCATAATCAGATATTTTCTGAGGTTAATTTTGGTTGGGTGCGATTCCATTGAAAGGCACCGTAAGTGTTGGTAGAAACTGGATTTTTATTTTAGGTCAGTTTCTCTGGTCTAGGTCTAGTATTTGCCATCTTTTTAGGCGAGTTACATCATCTCCTGGGGTTAGCAGATTCTTAGCCAGTTCATTTGTATGTTTGGTTAACCTTTCCCTGTATCTACTACTGTTTTTGCGGATTACTTCCTTTACGGTTGGCATCTCCAGATATTCGTGTATTTCCGTGTTTCTCACAAACCAGTGTGCACATGAAATAGTTCTCAGTGCAATGTTTTGAAATCTTTGGAGGATTTCGATGTTAGAATTGCTTGCACAGCCCCAGAGTTCTATTCCATATGTCCACACTGGTTGTATGATGGCCTTGTACACAAGCAATTTGTTACTCAGGGTCAGCCTAGATTGCGGGCCTAGAAGCCAGGATAGCTCTTTGAATTTCAAGGTGGCTTCTGTTTTCTTGGCTTTTATATGATTAGCCCAGGTCAATCTTCTGTCCAGATGTAGTCCGAGATATTTCACGCTGTTTTTGCTTGGTAACGGTTTGTCTTCTATATGCACAGGTGGACAGTCGCCCTTTCGCAGTGTAAATGTTACTTGTATTGATTTAGTTATGCTAGGCTTGATTCTCCACCTCTGCAGCCACACGTTCACCTTATTGAGCTGTTCCTGTAGTTTCAGTGAAGCGTTATTCGCGTTCACATCGCTTGCAAGGCATGCAGTGTCATCTGCGTATGTTGCTGTTACGACATTTTCTGTTTCAGGCAAGTCTGCCGTATATATTGAATAAAGGACTGGGCCAAGCACTGATCCTTGTGGAACTGAGGCAGTGATGTAATAGAGCCTTGAAAGTTCCTCCTCATACTTTACTTGGAATCTTCTTTGATCTAGATAAGATTTTAGGATCATATAGAATGAGTTTGGTAGGAGGGTTTTCAGCTTGTACAACAATCCTTTGTGCCAAACTCTATCGAATGCCTGCTGAATATCTATGAATACTGCTGAACAATATTCTTTTTCTCTAGCGATTGTCTTATTTTGTGAACCACTCGGTGTACTTGTTCTACAGTAGCATGTTTTTCCCGGAAACCAAATTGGTGATCGGGTATAATTCTGTTTTGGTCCAGGACTGGTTTTAGTCTCCGCAGAAGAGTTTTTTCAAAAACCTTAGATATTGTTGGGAGAAGACTTATAGGCCTGTATGAGCTAGGTTCTGTTGGGGGTTTCCCTGGCTTTACAATCATAATTATTTGTGATATCTTCCATAGCTTTGGGTAGTACTGTATTCTAAAAATGGCATTGAATAACATTGTTAAAAGTACTATTGCTTTTCTAGGTAGTTTTTTAAGGATTTCACCCGTTATTAGGTCGAAACCAGGAGCCTTTTTGTTTTCCAGATAGCTTATTGTGCGCGTTAATTCTTGTGGAGTGACAAGTTTTAGCGGTAGTGATAACTGCTGGTCACTGTTGATCATTCTATCCACTTCCTCTTCAAACTCAGTCATGGATGATTGGTTTGGTTTGAAGACTTCGCTTAGGTGTCTAGCGAAAAGTTCAGCTTTTTCACTGCCGCTCCTAGCCCACGGATCGTTTGTAGATATCCTTATAGGTGGTATATGGTTATGTGGTCTTTTAAAGTTCTTAGTTATTTTCCAGAGTGAGTAATTATCCTTCTTATGAGCCGAGAGTGTACAGAGTTTTTCTTGGAAGGTTGTGTTTTGATTTTCTTTAATTAACTCTTTTAGTTCTCTAGATATTCTATTGAATTCCGACCTGTCTACATCTGATCTGCTGGTGTGTAATCGCCTTCTTTGTCTCCGTTTTTCTTCCAGTTTGTTGCGTATTTCCAGTGGTATGTTACCTAATTGATTGGAAGAGCTCAGTGTCGGGGTGGCACGCCACGCAGCTACTTGTATGAGATTCGTGATGTAGAATGTTGTCTCATCTATATCTTCTTCTGTTTTGAGCCTAACCTTTAGTTCAACTTCATCTTCTAAGTATTCAGCAAATGCGTCCCAGTCTGTTTTATGATTATATAGCGCCAGTCTCTGTGCTCTATGTATAGCGGAAACGCTAAATGTTGCTATGATAGGGGTGTGGTCAGACCCACCATCAGACGATGATGCCACGTCAAAATACACATCAGACAGTCCCTTCACCACAAAAAAGTCCACTAGGTCGGGTATTCTGTTGACATCTGTTGGCCAATAAGTTGGTTTACCTGTTCCCAGTGTAATAAGTTTGTGTTTATCGACACATTTTTTCAACTCACGTCCTTTGCTGTTTGTCAATCTTGATCCCCAATGAGTGTGTTTACAGTTCCAGTCCCCACCACTTATGTATCTGTTTCTCAAGCTTTGAAAATAGCGGTCAAACATGTGTTGTTTCGGTTTATGCTTTGGTGGACAATATACAGCGCTTACATTGATGGGGCCCATGCTTGCATTTATAGTGATGGTAGTGGCTTGCATCCAGTCTTCCCGAAACTCGCTATGGAGGTGGTGTCCGATGTTACTCTTTACAATTACTGCTGATCCTCCGTGTGATGTGGTATCGGGATGGTTAGTATAATATACGTCATAGTTGTCTATCTTAATATTCTTACGGTCATTTAGGTGGGTTTCAGATAATAAATACGACATTTGCGTGCATATTTTTATAAGGATTGTGCTTGCTTTGCAAATAAATATACGTCATCATTAAAAAAATGCCCGCATAATACGGAAATGACGTTTGCATTGTCATCTGACCGAAATACCACCTGGCCAGTATTGTCTTAGCAACATCAAGACATATGATACGCCCACAAAACACATTAAATCGCCGGATCAAACAACATGTGTATATCGCTCAAAGCAATATGACTCTTAAGAAATAGCCTTAAAGACAACGTAAGGAAACACGAAACCACAAGTTAGAGTTTACGGTACGGCAGAATCAGCTGATTATATAGACTTCTTAGAAATTCACCTTAAACCCCGTGCAATAGAATTGTATTTGGAAAAAGGAACCGTCTTATTCCGCTCGAGAAATGTATTTACTTGAGCTCACTTTTACTTAGAAACTGCGAAGCTTTTACCAATTCTTAAAAGGCCGGCAACGCACTTGCGAGCCTCCTGGCATTTAGAGGGTCCATGGGCGGCGCATTTAACATCAGGTGAGCCTCCTGCTTGTTTGCCCCCTGTTCTATTAAAAAAAAGAGGTAAAATTGTGAATGACATCTTCACAACTCGAAGTTTAACAACAGATGTTTACTCCTCAGTATACGATGATTAGTTAAGTAACACTTACTAAAGTAACCTTCAATAATCCATCGACAATAGAAAAATGTAAATACGAAACAGTAATACGCTTATTTGAGGGGCGCCTGACATGTGCGCACGCGTCGATCTACAATCGGAGTAATAATAAAAAATAATAATAAATCCGGGTGAAGAATAAAGAAAATCACCCCCCGACTCCGCTTGCCTTTATCTTGCAGACTTCTGAAAGATAATAGGGGTGGTGGCCCCCCATACGAGAGTGTACACCTTTCGCTGGGGTTGCTATCACGCGTGTAGGGAGAGTGACGCTTGGCGCGTGGAATTTGGCGGTTAATTTCAAATTTGTCTTATCGCTTCCTAATATGTGTATGATAAAGGACAAAAACCTTTTAATACATAATTTATTTTACATAAATAATAATTAAAGAATAAGTAAGTAATTAATCCATTTATAACTTATTCTGTAATTATTAAGGTAATTGACTCTAAAATTCAGACCGCTGATTAATTAACCGCAATGTGCGTATATTATGTAGATATTATATTATTATATGCACAAATGGAGAATGTTATAACACTTTTATAACTTGTACTAATAGAGCAACGAGTGAAGAATCGAAACAAAAAAGTTATAAATTTAAATAAAAATAAATCAGCGCTACAACCTTTAGTCTAAGCCTCAGATTTCTGTATATGTTTCATGATGATAGGTCAATCTAATAGCTAAATAGATAGCCGTCTCTCACGATGTTTTCCTTCACCGTTGGAGGGAAATTTAAATGCGCACATACTTATTTGGGAATCAAAACAGATACATTATACAATTAAAAAAGTTAAAAATAAAACTTAAAATAAACACATTGGATGTATCCACTGATAAAAAATGTGATACAGAGCCAAGCAAAACAAAACACGACAGCACAAAATTTATAAATCCGGAGAGCGACAAACATACTAATAGCTATAATAAAGAAGAAAACACATAGAAATAAAGTTCATCGGTGCGCAGGTAATGAACCTACGACCTTAGGAATGATAGTCGCACGCTGAAGCCACTGTCAACACTGCTCTTATAGTTCTAAATTTTTACATATTACTGTGTCCCATAGATATTAGAAAATATTCACTTAAATTCTAGGTTTCAAGAGAACACTTAAGCGAAATCGCTAATCTGTAAGACTGTTAATCATCAATCTTAGCAATCAATACGCAGAAAGGAATGGGTTCAAATAAGTAAAAAACTATTCCTTTATTCCATTTTTATCCGCACATTGTCTTCTCTGTTAGGGACAGTCTGGGTAATCAAAGGTACACGACAAAGCCCGGCTTTTTGAGCTGTCCTTTGCTATTTCATATCTTTGTAATTGGCTTTCGATTTATATTCAGTTTCCTTCTATTGTCGAATCAGATATGTCAAGATTACGATTGTGTTTGATTTTTTCAACACTTTTGACATATTTAGGATATTTAACAAATATTACATTTGTTTGTTTTAATATTTTAAACGTTTTTATATTTTAATTGTATTAACATAATTGGTACAAAAAGAAGCCGCACTGTGATTTTACACGATTTCTTCAATCAATGGTTCGTTCAATGAAAACATTTTAAATTTAATTTGAAACATAGTTGAAATATTTCCTCTGTATGATGAAATATTTGAAGATATCGTAAACAATTTATTCGGTTTATGGCTGGATTTAGAGGTCTGGAGGCCTCGGGCAACTAAGGAGTGGAGGCCCCCTGGCCCCAAATTTTTCGGAATAAACTGTAAAAAAAAATTCAGTCGAGTTTTTCAACAAAAGTTGTTTACTAGTGATTACTAGTCGGAATTCAAAACATCTTTTTTTCCCAAGTCTCTCCTTTGGCACTCCACTAAATACAGCCCTGATCCAATACTGTATCTGTTATGCTATTTATACCTAAAAACATTTTATCCCCCAGAAAACTTGTTCCATAGACCAAAACCTAGTCGATGATATTCTAACTTTGTTCTCACTTTAACTGTTTCAAAACAACTGTACCCATTTCGCAATATCAACGTAACATTGTATTAATGTATTGACATAAAGTATTTAAAGCCTCCAGTCAATTAAGGTCAAGACATTTTCTTTTTAACGATATCATTATATCAAGATATTCGTTCATTAGCACACGTAACAATATGCAAGAACCGAAACAATACGTTTAGTACTTCACAACTTCTCTCAGAAACATTCATCTCGCAACTATTAATTAGCAGTCCCCCGATGCTGTAATCAAGCATAAAATTAAAACTTGGCACACGCCAACCGCCCGACAAAAGTAAGGGTGTGTCCATACAGTACCTTATGGCACGGCAATTTGTTCAAGACATCTGGCCTCACACCTGCCCGGACCCCAGCACTCCATACCGTCACATTCTAGACAGCCCGAATTACAAGAGAATAGGGCACAAATTCATCGTGTGTTATGGTTTTGGCGGAGTCCAATGCCCTGTCGTTCTCATTAAAATTCGGAAATGACGTACGTTTTTTCCGTGCTCAATTGTCCTAGACGCGGTCAAGCGAGACAATATGACAGTGATGTGAATTTGGCGTTTGCTCATTAGTAATTCCTAGTTCCCGGCGAAAGTTTTAATATGCTACCCGTTACGTACAGAATTAGCCTTGTCTCGCATACAACTCCTGTTTGTCCACTAAACGTCAATCTCAATGTCAGACAATACGATCAGGATAAACGCTAGTACGTTCATTCACACGTACTCGTACGTGAGTAAGGAACTTGGTTAAGGTAGTGTGCGTGCCCATTCAAGACACCCGACCTTCTTACGTCACTTCCTGTGACGTCACCTCCTTGCAAGTGGGCGTGTGTATTCACCCTAAATGCTCGTTATGTTTTTTTTTATATTTTGACAGGTTGCGGTTTGAATCTGATAACTGAAGGGCTTAAGAAATTGAATAACGTGTAATTTAGTTGAATTGTATGATAGCGATTTGTAGATGTGACTTTTTTTCAATGGCACGTGGCACATGTAAGCTAACCGTGTAATTACGATGCAACAAGTAGTTTTTTTTAAAATGAGAACATTACTTAAAATGTTTTAAATTTAGACAGCAGACATTCTAAATTCAAAACGTCTACAATACGGTATTTGTACTTGTCAATTCAAAGCGCTGCACAAAAGAAATTAGCTCTTCCGGCGTGTTTCTGCAAAGCAGTTAATTTATGTCTCACCCCGGCAAGGATGCGGGACATAGCGGTAATTTGGGACAAGTAGACCAATTCCGTGACCCATTGTAGTTCAAGTAGCTAAGAACTCCTTGCGCCCGCATTTCGCAAATAAATATTAATGTGTATTCATTTTTACTGTTTCTTTAAGTGCACGGAGTTAGATTCTAAGCAACAGTACGTAAGGATTAATTTAGAACGGAAGTGTAGAAGTTTTCAAAGATATATTGTTATTATTCAATGAATAATATAAATATCGAATAAATTGCTTGGTCTAATCCTATGGCTTAATAATAATTATAATAATTCACTGTAGTTTACGTTATATTTTAGTGAATTTCTATACACCTATCCTTAGGAATAGCTATTGATAATTGTATAAATCGTGTTTGAGTTAATAAAATTGTATTAATTTAATATAAAATAAGTTGTTCGTTATTTTGTCAACATAAAGGCAGTCTAACACACCAAACTGTACTTAATCAGTGGCGTTATAAGCTTTTTAGGGTTGGGACTCAGATTTCTGTATCTGTTTCAATGTCAGTAATTTCAATTTAAACAGGTTTTTCAAACACTTACTGTACACAATACAAAATGTGTGTTTAAAGGTAGCAACATATTATCTCCGCGAACTTTGGAATCCTCAAAAGGCCACCTTTAACAGATGCATCATTGATTCAAATATGGAATCAGTTTGAGTATCACAAATGACTTCCGGTGATTGAGGGGCACCAACATTGCGCCGACAATAAAATTAGCCTTTAAGTGGCAATATTACGCGCGCCTTACACCTGGTTTTCTTTTCATAAAGATTTATTACTTGTAGTTTCTTCGTATCCACAGCTTATTACTTTAAGGTTTCAACAGCTTTTTTGTTCACATTCATACAAATACATAACAATATCGTGTAATTTATTAAATAAAATCACTTTAAATAAACACAGTTTTGTTTTAATTCTTATTTTGTTCGACATATTCGTGAAATTGTTGTCTGGGAGCTAATCAATATCGATTTATCGTGTTCTAATACGGGTCTAAGATCCTTATAAAAAGCGTCGCACGCGCACGCCGCGGGTGGGCTCACACGTGCTAGCCCGTATTGATTCTGTTTTCTCTTATCGATAAGGATTATCAATAGGAAAGTGGTGAGGTTCGAATTAGCTTAAGAAGTGTTTTGTGTCATTAAACTTGTTTTAAAGTCGCGGAATAGGAGAGTCTCATTCCTGAGGTCGTAGCTTCGGTCCCCGGCTGTGCAACAATGGATTTATATGTGCGCATTTAACATTAGCTCGAACGGTGATGGGAACCGGCTTGCCTTAGACCCAAACTCGATGGCGTGCGTCAAGCATAGGAGGCTGATTACCTACTTGCCTATTAGTCAAATTATCATGAAACATGCAGAAATCTAGACCTAAGATTGTAGCACTGATTACTTATTTTATTGAAGTTATACTTCTTTTGGCGCGCTAGGGAAAAATCTTGAGAGTAAATTTTTACGATGCGCGAACATCGTCACATAACACCCTGAAGTTAGCTATTCAACATTTTAGTTTTTTCTATTGTTAGTGTCGTTTTTTCTATCTAGAATAAATTTTTTGAAAAGATTTATATCTTGTTACGCCAAAGAAGTATAACGTCTAACGCGTGTACATAAGTACACACGTTTTATTTTATTAAATCCTTATTCGTTACCCAGGAGGCTGCACTTAACCGCGCCATTGTCCGCTTATAAACAACGAGATTAGTAAGCTAAAACTTATAAGTGTTCACTTAAAGCGTAATCTACTTGTAATATTTCATTTATGACATTATTTCATGGTGCGACCTACGTACGTAGAAATGTGACATATTTTTACATCAACAAAAATCCGGAATTCAAATAATATTAATTAAAACGGCCGTTTCGAGCTAATAGCCAATAGGCATTCTCGTGAAATAAAATTATTTTCGATCTTTTTCAATACATTTTCAGTAAAGGAAGTTGTTTGTCTGTTACAGAGTCAGCGGAGCGCCACGGGCAGTTTCACTTCGGATAGGTGTATAAAATCATATTAATGGTAAGCATTTTTCAATATAACTTTATTAATTGACAACTTTCTGAAACGAAATGTTTTTTTTTTATTCCGGTGATTTATTGACATTGACATAGACGTAACATTTATTACTAACACAAACACACAAAATAATCAATGAAAAAAATAAAATAAGAAATATAATGAGAGATATCAAAAAAAACTTTTTTTTCCATTTTTCCTTTCGGCTCGTTTCGTGTAATGAGTGTGTGCTGTAGTTGTTATTGGCCCTGGATCAGCATTATATCTGTATATGTTCTTTGTTACTTTATATATTTATATAGGAGCAATGTTTCAAAAATTTTATTCTACGTTTGTAGAAAAAGCGACTCTATTATTATTTTATTACATTGAAAGTTTTATTATAACGCATTATCTAGTTAAATAAAGTTTATTTAAATATCACAAAACAAAAAAGTTTTTCTGTATAATTTAAGAAATGGATTTTTTTTATTTTAAAATGTTGAGTATGCTAACTTCAGGGTGTCGTGTTTTTGTGACGGTGGCGCGCGCAACGTAAAAATTTACACTCATCATTTAACCCAAACGCGCCAAAAGAACTTAAAAAATTCGATTTTCAAAAACTTAAGTAGTCACTTATATTAATAACTTATGCAGAATACTGTAACGGAAACGAGCCTTACCGAGGGCAATATTGAAAATTACTACAACGTTTTGTTCAATTGTTTACTTATTGTTATACAAAGATATGGCCCAAGCCTTTCTTCAGACTTTTCATACAATTGTAAAAGCGTAAATTCTCTTTGAAATGATATTTAATACAAAAACCGAGGCCTATGCTCGTTGGAAAAATTTTTGCAAAACTCGTTTTATTTTCTCGCACTAACCGAAAAACGTATTTTAATACTCTACCTTTTAAGTTCTCTTGAACTAATTTATGTTTTATACATGGCATAGTTAAACGGGAATAAAATATTAGGCATCGTTTTGTACTCGGCATATAATATAAAAGTTTCTATATATTTGTATGAAGGTTTTTAATGGTTACGCGTTTAAAGATGTTTAATATAATCATTTAATAATTGTTACTGTACTTTAATAACGTCCAATTTATTGTTATTTATAATGCGACATTGATTCGCAATTGTTCCATGATATTTTCCCCCTCACCAAAAAGGCTGTGAGGAAATATTTGAAGAGAATTTAGATTTTTTCTTTATAATATTAGGCATTAATTGAACCTTAAACCAAAGGTTCAATTTCTAAATCTCTTTTTTTATAGAACACCTGATGGTAAGTGATACCGCCCATAGACACTCTCAATGCCAGAGGGCTCGCGAGCACGTTGCTGGCCTTTTAAAAATTGGTACGCTCTTTTCTTAAAGGACCCTAAGTCGAATTGGTTCAGAAATACTTCATATATTTTGTTTATCGTGTAATCTGTTTTGACATTGTATTGTCTATATTTTCATTTAATATATAGATGTATTAGCTATAAGATTACTAATAAATAAAATTCATATTGAACCAAATGTATTACTTTACAAGTGTGGATGGAAAAGGGTGTATAGGGTTGCGATAACTATCTACATCACAGCTTTCAGGCGCGTTTCAAAAGTTATGAATATTTCAAGCAAATTTCGTGGTAGACCAGACACAATTGTACCTAGGTTAGTTACTATACAAAGTACATATTATCGTAACAGTACACGAATATTTAAATAATCACTCTATACATGCCGCGGTCAATTGGATTAGTACTAAGTAGTTAATACCTTCCGTAGGTTTTGAGAAAAGATTTCCCGTTCGAAATTTAAACTGTATAGAATCAAACATGGTGAACAAAAACCGATAAAACGGAACATTAATCAAGAACAACGGGGTTTTGAATATCGAACACCAAAAGCGATGGTATCTCGTATCATTGCGTTGCAGTTACGATTCGAACAACTAGAACCTATTGTAACTATATCCGTTATATTCCTAAGGATGTCTATGGATGTTTTAAATGTGACATAGTGTTTTGAATTCAGAATAAAGATTTCCGGTTCCTAAAAGTGAACCTAAGCGTATATACATTTCCTGTTCTATTAAGAATACGGTAGAATTGTTTAGTATTGTAATAATTCAAATTGAACAATTTTACAATAATTATTGCTTACATACTAATAGACCAGTGTTGGCCTAGTGGCTTCAGCGTGCGACTCTCATCCCTGAGGTCGTAAGTTCGATCCCCGGCTGTGCACCAATGGACTTTCTTTCTATGTGCGCATTTAACATTCGCTGGAACGGTGTGAAAACATCCTGTTCAAACCTGGCTTGCCTTAGACACAAAAAGTCGACGGCATGTGTCAGGCACAGGAAGCTGAACACCTACTTGCCTATTAGATTAACAAATGATCATGAAACATACAGAAATCTGAGACCCAGACCTAAAAAGATTTGACTACTTTATTTATTGCTTACATCGAACGCTAAATAAAACGTAAGTAATGAAAGTCACAACACATAACAGACATCGAAATACAGATAATGTTTACACACACGCAAAAAAGCTAAGCGAACTAATCAATAATCAGATAGGTACCTAGACGCTATAATTCCTTTAATAAAAATACAACGGGGAGGATGGGGTGAATCGCAGCGTGCTTCGGGAAATTCAGCCGTTGAATGGAAAACGCGATAGACAAACAGCTCGCTGACCCCTACCACCCCTAGCCACCCTAACGTGCATTTCGCAATGCCCCCGCGGCCAAACGTTTTTAAACGATGAAAGCCAGACTGATTATGTTACTTTATTTAGTGATTAATTGGAGATTTTCATATCTAATTGGTGAGTTAATGAAAAACGATTTTATCAATGTCAAAATGTTTGCTGCTGTTTTGTTTTTATGTATGTATAAACTTTTCAATGGTTTCTAATATAGAAGAACTAAGGTTTTTTTTAATTATTCAGATTAAGATATTTCCGAACGAATAAATTTCTTTGCTCTGTGACTAAAAAAATTAATCAAAAAAGTTCGAGTTTCAAAACCAATTGCCTATTTTGTAATCATTTATGTATAAAGGGTCATTGTAAGATTTCTAAAGCAATATTGAAGAACTAAAGCTTTTTTTATAGACAATGATTGGAACAGCTATAGATATCGATATTTTCATATTTCCGAACGCAAAGGTTTGTCTTTGCTCTGTTTCTAAAAAATAAATCGATTTTCAAAAATATTCGAATTTCAAAACCAATTGCCTATTTTGTAATCATTTATGTATAAAGGGTCATTGTAAGATTTCTAAAGCAATATAGAAGAGCGAAGGTTTATTTTTAAGCAAAGTTTCTGCTATAGTTAACGATCTTTCCGGACACAAAGGCTTGTCTTTGCTTTGTTAATAAAAAAAAAATTGTAAATCTATTTTCAAAAACGTTCGAATTTCAAAAACAAGTACCGATGACACATAGCAGAGATTATCCAATCTTAGCACCGGCACGCACAGCCCTTGTAAATCAAGTCGACGCGAAATGGCTGACCAACTGCACCTCCCCCCCACAAATCTATGCTATAGCCTGCAAAAGTGTGCGCCATAAATTTTATACAACTAGGTACGGAAAATGCGCGCGTGTGTGTGAAAATTCGAGCGCCTGTAAAAGGAGTGGACATCGTCGTATCGCTTTGAGTTGGCAGTAGGGTTGCCATTATGTTCGTATATTTTTGTAATCTGTATAATTAATGTTTAATTTTTTAGGGTTTTGGGTAATTATCGGTATAAGAAGAACAAGTAAATTCATACGTTACACAGAGATCTTTATCTATTGTTGTCAATAAATAATAACATTTACCTACTAATATTTTGTGATTTTTTTTATTATTATCACTTGACGTTGCAAGTGAATTAAAGTAGCCATGGTCAGCTAGACAAAGACAGTATTAGTGTTGCAAAAAGTTACCATTGACAACCCTTTGTCAGATAGTGTTGTTCTGTTAATCTAAATAAATTGACGACATCGATGTGAGGTTTGTTAGACTAATTAAATAGGATCTGGTTCACCGAATTTGACAATAGCTTTAGTCTGTGGTCACGCCAATTGGCGAGATAACCGTACGGAACTAATCTGTCAATTTGTGGATAAATTAACAACAGTTAAATAAATACTTGTTTTATGTGCAACACGTAAATGTCTATATTCGTTTAAATAAATACGTTGTCATTACATTATTAACCTGTCATCTGTCAGCTGTCAACTGTGACAGTTACTCGCTTACCACGATAGCTGTGTAACATTCGATGAAGCAATGTAAATTGTAATAACAAAAGACAATCGATAAAAACGAAGATAAACCGATTTTCAGTTCAAGTAATATTTAAATCTATAAAAACCCGAAATCCTAAATAACATTAGATTATGGAATGTTAATCTTTGTTTACATTTGGTCATGGATTTTTTATCTAACAGGTTCAACGGCAAGCCTGTTTGAACGAAAGCGTTTCTTTTTCTTTTTTTTTTTCTTTAGTGACGATGTAAACGTCCTTTTATGTTGCTTTCCATTCGGCCGGTTCAACACCGAGCCCAGTCAGGTGTGTCTAACTCGGAGACCGATGGAGCCAGCCACTTAGTCTGCCACTGTCACTAATAATACCTAACGTATAACAGCGCCGCCGAATTATCAACATGTTCAAAACAATGCATTGTTTTAAAAGTTCAAATTTCGAAAACCGGATTCGAACGGACGTTGCTGAATAGCACGCACACATAGGCCTTATTACCTATCAGTTACGCACTTATATTTAGCAGTAAACGTAGGTAAAGAGAGGAGATGTGCACAAAAACGCATCTTCCCCCCAGGCTCCCCCCAGCGGCCGCCGGGCGAACGAATACATTCGACTAGGCCATTTGCAATATCGCATTGTGTGAGTAGGTATCTATACGCGGCGGTCAGTGTGTGCACGCACACAGGCGCGGGTTAGCTTAGCCTGTGCGTAGTTTTACGTTGCTACGTATACGCGGTATTGGTTTTCTGTAGTACTGGGGGCTTTAACAAATTTCAAATTCACAAAATCGTGATTGGTCGGTATTTTGTTTGAATAAGCGGACGCAACGCGACGCGAGCTTAAAATTTCGATAGATAATTCGTTTAGCAATAAAATGATGAGTTTTATTTGATTTTGTACGCGTGATGATGTGATTGCTACAAACCTATTTGTTTTGCTGCAATTTGGTTAAATAGTAATTAATTCGTTGATTGAACACGAACTTACATATATTTACATAGTACAACAAAGTATAGCTAATCATTACATAAAAACAAATTCAAAGTAATTTTCAATAGAGCATAACATCTTAATAGAATTTAACATCCTATCCATCATTATCTATCAAAAATGAAGCAATTAAGGTAAAAAAAAATAATAAAGCAAGGGACACACGCGCCAATAACCATAGAGAAGCGGAAGACAGACGCTCTAATAGACCAAGAAGCCAAATATCAATTTCTAGAGAGCCATTCGTGCGTGCACGTCACTTAAAACCGCGGAAGTACGCTACAAAAACTCGGAACCCAATCAACTCAAGAAATTCGAATTTCGAATATGTCTACTCATCGTCTTCTTGGCATGACGCGATAGTTTTGAATTTCGAATGTGGAACTGCGTAAAGTTAATTAAAGATGTAATGATTTTTTTATATCGTATACTGATCTTACATAGAAAACCTTATTTCACCGCGGTTTTCTAGAAAAATAAACAAATTTTACTATTAACATGAAACTATGTTAGTTATCATACTCCTCCGAAACGGCTGGACCGATTTTTATCAAATTTTATATGCATATTCAGTAGGCCTGAGAATCGGCTACTATCTATCTTTCAAGCCAAAAGTTTTTTATTCATTAGATTTATTTTTGTTTTTATTTTTTTATGATACAGCATACAAAAATAGATACCTTCAACCCTTATTTTTCATTATTGTAGATAGTTATTTTTATTGAACTAAAATAATATTTCCTAGAAATAATGTACATGGCAAAACAAATGCTTGCCGGGTCAGCTAGTATTATATATATATTATGATTCACTCAGTCTATAACTCGTTGCGAAACCTACTATTCGACTATAAAAAGAAAATAGGGCATAATTCACAAAATAAGGCACCATCTGGACTGTACCGGTAGACCACGCGACAGCTTGCTTGTCCGTTAAATTAACGAAAACTATCGCGGAACACCTTTCGAACCGTTATTGTTTCGTACTAACGAATCTGTTTATTACTAAAATTTGTTATTCAAAGCTGCGTATTTATATACTAATACGTAAATAAATAAATTAAATAAATTAGTGGCGCTACCTTTTTAGGTCTGGATTTCTGTATCTGTTTCATGATCATTTGTCTAAATAATAGGCAAATTATCAGCCACCTGTGCCTGACGAACTAACAATTTTTTAAAATATTAATTCCTATATATAAAATTTGAATAAATAATAAATACATCACCAATAATTTCAGTTGTTATGTAAATTGATAACTATTGTAAAATTGGCCCGTATGGGATTTTACTAAATGTTAAATATCCTTAATAAATAAACTATCCAACTCAAAAAGAGTTTTTCAATTCGAACCAGTAGTTTCTGAGGTTAGGGTGTTCAAACACAATTATTTAATGTTAGTAAAGATCTGTTTAAACGGATGTATCGAAGGTTTAAATAAAGTGCAAAGTAATACGGCGGTTGTACCCATTGTCTTGCGTTTTCTTTTCTCGCTCCTTTGTGGCTGCGGTTGTGGAGTATTGTTCCAACGTCCCACGGGCCCTTGTCTTGAGTGCAAACAGGTCATGGGACACTTTTATTTTAAACACTTTCCCACGGTTTGCGTTGTTTTACTTTTGTGCCAAATTTTACATAATTTCCTCGATGTATAGAAAAAAAATATTTTATAAGACACGTATTTTCTTTAAAAATATTGATATATCTTTGGTGGTTTCATTAATTCAATAAAATCCAAATTTTGAATAGAATTCTCACAAAACTGGTTGCCTTTTATAATTACGTTCTTATATATATTAATAAACAAAAGCGATCTCATCTGTATTAATGTAATGATTAAAAGGGGAAGATATCTTCAACGTTAACATAGAACTTCTAAATACATAATCGATACAAGCACCTACTTTCCTCTGACAATTTCCGTATCCGAGAAGCTATTCAGCTCAATAGTTCCGGCGGCATAGTTCTCACAATCAAAAAAAGATTTGTCACTTAAGTGCGAGGGTGGGGTCCGGAAGGAGTAGTTCCCAGGCACCAGACGATTATCACCCCGGTGTGCTGAGTGACCCCTTCCGATGCAAGACGTTAAGAGTCGGTGACCCTTCGACACTTCGTCATAATTGTATTAGCGAAGAGAAAGGTCAGGTCAAAGATACATTTTAATGTATTAATACTTCAATATTTACAAGTCTTTTTAGTTAGAGCTATAGAAATGTCTTATATTCTTAATCTAAAAGTATTATATTATAAAACTGATTATAAAATTATTTGTACGCATAATTCAGTAGTGTACCGACAGGAAGGAAGTGTAAGACGAGCGCGTGAGAAGGTAGCGTGTGTCGTGAGAACCGGCCTAAGTTGACATAAATACTCTATGGTAAGCAGTGACCCTTGCCACAGAGTAGCTATTGTTTACAATGCCCATCCTTTGTGGTTAAATGAATATGTTACGCCGTGTATTTGATTAAGACGTTTTTTAGACTCATTAGGACTTTTAAGATATCATTATAGCTTATGATACCGGATCAGATTTAGATTTGTAACGACGTATATAGAAAAAGGACTTAGAAGGTGGATAGACCAAATTAGGGAAACGGCGGGTGGTACATGGCACACATGTCACAGTGCAGAGAGAAAAGGACACACATATACCTTAAAGGAGATAGAAATATAATTGTGTTTAAATGTTAAAGTATCTGAATTAAAATGCTATTATTATATAGAGAATATTACATAAAAGGTGAATGAAGGCGATTAAATACTTGGATTCCCTATTATTTTGTATTGCATCGCAATTCATGAATCCGTGAGATTAGCTTGTATTATTTTAGATTAACACTTCTTGCACTTTATCCATCATATTTCTTTTTTTTTCTTTTTTTCATCAGCTCCCCCAGACCTTTAGGCATTGCAATCAAACCAGTTGGGATTTTGTCAAAGATGTCATCTCGTTAAGCGACGATAAATCACTGATATGAGTCACGGACAACGGCATGACGAGCTCAATAAAAAGAGGATCACTGCCAATCGTTCCGTGCTAAAGATCAGGGTGCGACGACCTTCGGTTGGGGCCTCTATCATGAGATACCGCGGGCTAAAACCGCTACCTCTTATAGCACGTATATCTCGATTTTGTAGCCTTTAGCTGCACCAACACTTTGCGGTTCAAAAGAAATCGACAGTCGAATCGAATCGAATATTTGTTTTGTATAGTTTAAATAATTATTCTGATAAAATAGGTAGCTATGTTATTTCATCAAATATAATCAGGTAACTTAACACACAAGTAATTAGTAGAAATTTGCCTTACAAATAAGGAATGTATGACTCACCAACAATCTTTACAAGTACTCCCGTACTGTACCTTACCGCTATGACCCCTGACTTAGCTCCCACCGGAAGGTATCAGGGGCTCGACAATCTGTCCGTCCGGCCGCCGCTTCCGGACCCGTAAGGCGTGACGCTCCCGCCCCGCGTATAGTATGCGCACGCGCAGGCATTGTTCCTAATTAGACGTGTCATTATGTTATACCATATTAATTTTGTTATAAAAGGATTCTATTATATTTTGAAACAAATAACTTTATATCATAATTTAAAAGTTAAAAAAAATACAATTTATTTTATAAAATTCATTAGTACTCACATAAAAATAATGGACGCACTTAAATGCATTGCGCACACACAAAACTTAATACAGAAATGGCGGGAGTTTTTCAATGTCCTTTCTTATAAAGGTGTATTTATGGGCGATGCGAAGAGTCTCCCGCATAGACTGTTTTCAATTACCACAGGAGTCGTATAAAAATAATTCCAAACAAATCACTAAAATTGAATCCTTTGTTTCTAAGGACATTCACCTTATTTAATTTACATCTTTGTATAGCTTCACAGGAGAGAACATAAACTTTTAAGTGTGAGAATGAGGTACATATTTATATTGATAATAACAATTCTTTACAAGAAAAAACATGACTAAAACAACATTTATTAGTCTAAAGAACTACGAAGAAACTTTAAAATATCATAAAATTCTAAAGAAATTGTTTCTCACCAAATACATTCCAAGTTATGCGAAAACGTGACTTATTTTCAGGTGTATAAGATATATAACGGCGTGCAGTTGAAATTAAATGTAAAAACCAAAGACATATATTTGCCCATATGTAAATTTTCACTTACCCGACGCCTAGTCACAGGCTTCATAATTGCTTTCCTTACGTAATTATAATTGGCGAGAAAAGTGTGCACATTAATTATTCATTACCGTATCACCCCTCATTTGCGTTGACTTGAGACACGCCGGTTAAACACCAGAGTGCGCCACTATTTGTTTTCGCGAGTTATATTGATTTTTATAAATTATTTTTAGCGAATCTTTCAAATTTTAGAAGATTAATTCAATCAAAAGTCAATGTAAAAAAATAAAGATTTTAAAGAGATCCAAGATCGAGATAGAGACGAAGAAAGAAATTCTTTCTAAGAAGATTTTAAATAATGGAGTGCCTTTAAAAACAATGCGTTAATACGCATTGTTTTTTTTAGAGAGACGAAAAGTAATTTATTAAAAATTGTATACAAAATCTCAACATGTTATTCAATCTAATTCTTTCACAAATAAATCAATTTTTAATGTAAAGAAATTAGATTTTAAAGTCTAGAATAAACGTCTGCTTTTGCTTCATTAATTTAATTAATTTCAGTTGCGGTTAACCTTGAGACCATTACTTTTGTCAGATTATGAGATATTCTTAAAGAACGCAAGCTCCGTTACACGAAACGGAATATCTTCACAAAGAAAGCATCATACAAAAGGTGTGTAGAATGTACAAGCGTGAAAGGGCAGACAATGTCATGTATCAAGTTCACAGCCAAGAGGTTAGCCAAGCGTTAGTACGCTCATGCACAAATATCCTTTGCCACGAAATGTTGTTTCACGATAAATTAACCATCTTTCTAGTTAATTTGTTACGATTGTTTGATAGTGTGTATGTCCAACACACAAATATACAGTTTTTACCAACATAATATTAATTAAAAATTCATAAATAGAATATTAAAACAATTTTAAAAAGTTTGGTCCCTGTGGCAGTACCTTTAATGCAGCATTTCCTCGCTGTATTGCGATACTTATTCGTTAAGCGAGGAAAGCACCAGCTCTGGGGTCACCGGTACTTTTGGCAACTTAAATCTTTAATTAGCGCCTGTGCATTTGAACCCCACGGTCCTCCAAATGGAACAAAATCGTGCCTTTTTAAGTCCTATATAACTGGTTCTAAGGTAATATTTAAATTTCCTATCGAATTATTGGAATCGCTATCACGAAGCTTTTAGTAAAGTACGAATTAGACCAAGACAATTTACTTGTTTATAGAGATAATGTGTTACACAATTTTCTATGCGAATGTACGTGAAAAGCGGTAAGATTTAGAAATCACAAAACAATAGCGAAACAATGCAAATGTAATACAATATTAGTATGGTCCACTGTGGGAATAATTAGAGCATCGCCCGCTAACTTGAGGATTTTAACAAAAGGAATACTATTACTGTTTTTATGACCTCAACTTTTTTATTAGTGGTTGTGTCACCTTAATATTTTGTGGCCTTTTATTGTTTCTCAACCTATTGTAAATATTTTCAACATACCTGCAATATCAATAAAAATGAGAATAGACACTTTTGTTGTGACTAGTGAGAGCAGTGTTGGCTTCAGTGTGCGACTCTCCCTGAGGTCGTAGGTTTGATCGCACAGCCATGGATTGAACCTACAAACCAATGGAGTTTCATTCTATGTGCGCATGTAACATTCGCTCGAACGGTAAAGGAAAACATCGCGAGGAAACAGGCTTGTCTAAGACCCAACACGATGGCGTTAGTCAGGCACAGGATGATCACCTACTTGCCTATTAGATTGACAAATGATCATGAAACAGATACAGCAATCTGAGGCCCAGACCAACAAAGGTTGTAGCGCCACTGATTTATTTTTATTTTAGTTTCGTGTTGTTTTAACAAATCTAATACGCCTTCTTTGTGTTTTCATATTTTGACAACCAAAAAGTGCCTCCAATCATTCATATCTTTCAAAATCTATTAATTATTGTTACTATCATCAATCAATCAAAATTACAGTCAAATCAATTTAATTCCATGTACTTTAAGGTACCTATTTCTAAAAAGGATTCCTTAATTTAAAATGTTTGTATGAACTAAAAAAACCAGCCGAAAGCAGCATCCGTAAATAATATCGCAAAACTTACAAACGCCGAATTCGTTTAGGGCGTAAAATAAAAATAGTATAATTACATTTTCAATTAAATCTTAGTGTTCAACAAACACGACGGGCTCCTTTCTAGTTTTATTGGCGAAATCTCGTAGCCATGGGGTCGCTTTGCTGTTTACTCTGTCGCTTCCAAAACAACAAGTATTCTTAATTTCCTATCGCAATTATTTTAATCTACGCAATCAAGGTTTTCAAAACTAACAAGTAGAAAATTCAAAGTATAAATTCTTTCCGAATTTCACAACGTTTTTAAAGCACCACTCCAAATGGGAGAGCTTCTCAAGAATACAGTGTATTTCTTAGAAGGCTTTTCTACACTCATTAACCTTCTAGCGTTGTAAGTATAATGTAAATTTAACCGTTCCCTTGCCCGTTTACACAAAATCTATATATCCGTCGAATAATGTTCATAACTATGATTGCTTCCAATAGAGTATTGATATAATTCAATCTAATAAAATAAACATTGTTAAAAAAACAAAAACATATCTACTAGACTAGATATATATAGGAATACAATAATTGTTGAAATTAAAATGAATAAATTTGAGCAGTGTTGGCCTAGTGGCACAGCGTGCGACTGTCATCCCTGAGGTCGTAGGTTCGATCACCGGCTGTGCACCAATGGACTTTCTTTCTATATGCGCTAGACATTCGTTCCAACGTGAGGAAACTGGCTTTTCTTAGACCCATAAACTCGACGGCACAGGAGGCTGATCACCTACTAGCCTGTTAGATTGACAAATGATCATGAAACAGATACAGAAATCTAAGGATGAACCCTAAAAAGTTTATAGCGCCACTGATTTATTTTTAATGTAATAATTAAGGGTACAACCAAAATAGAGAAACCCTTAGTATCAAATTAAAATTTCTTTAAAGAAATACCTGGACCTAGACTTCTTATAAGACAAAACATTATTCGTAAATATCTCGTGCATAAAATTAAAAGTAAATTTCTTCCACACATTGTTGGGAATTGTTACGTCTGGGAGGTTTTAATAAAAAGTGCACAATAATCCGGCGCACACAAGAATTTGAATGTTTTAATCAAAGGTATTGTTCGGCTGCCCTAGAATCCAACAAAAAGTACTTGCTATATAAAGACGAATTGAACGATAAGGTAGAGTCTAGTCAACCACAGGCGAGATTGGTTGTCGCTATCCCTTTCCCCCGCTATTTTTTCTTCCACTAAAGTCTAGATAGACTGGGGTGCCGTCTTACCCCTTTTGGGGGGTACTTGAGACCCTTATCTGTTGTAAGTTTGTTCAGCGTAGTGGTTCGTAGGGAACCCTTTGCTGATGCATCTTGAGTTGCACGTTACGGTCAATGCAAGTGCATTGGTTATCCGGTTTTATTATCGTCTTTTAATTGTTTTGTTTCTAATATTATGTATGTCTTTTCATTGTAATGAATAATTGTCAAGTATATTTTGTAGGTAAAATTCGATTAATTAAATTTGAAGTGACTTCAGAACACATATTATTTATGAATTTATTTTAAAAACGAAACACTTAAAGAGAATATATGACATACAAAAACAAGATTCATGCATGTGCATTGATGACAAGTGTGCAGAAGATTTAGATGAACATTACAATGATAAAGAGAAAATAACTTATACATTAAAAGTAAAAAACAAACTAGATTAACAAATACAAATGTGCAATTTAAGAAGAAAAAGTAATAATAATAATATATTTCCATTTTGTAATTGTCACTATTGGTCACGGATCAAATATTATTAAAACTTCGTAAAAATAGAGATCTAGGAAATTGTTGGATTTTGTCAATTATTAGTAGAAATAACAAAAAGGAGATTTAATTTAAAGTAAAAAACGATTTATTTAAAATATGATGATCTGCAAAATTGCCGGGTTCATAGTTTAGCGGCAGCATACGCCTACTTATGCGTGTATGCTTGAGGATATTTTTTATTTCTTCCCCCTGGTCTGTCTGGTCTTGCTATTTGAGCTATCAGCCACAATGCCGTGATTACCCCGCCAAGGGTGTTTTCGTCGATTTTTAACACCCTCCTTCGAAGTATAATTACTATTAGGCATAGTCTGATAGACTGCTGGATGATCAGAAATATTCTTATCTATTCTACCGCTAAATTGTCTATTTTTTAATATACAACGTTATTAATGACTGACTAAAAATGCATGAAATAAATAACTTAAATTAAATAACATATCAAAATATGTTACTTTATATATTATAAAGGTAATGTAGTAAATAGAAGACAAACGCCAACATAATATAATATATGAATGAATAATAGTATTACTTGATACAAATATAAGACTTTATAATCCCTTGCAACGTGAAGTTAAAAATATACCAGTACAATTCAACTCGGAATCAATTAATTATCTCACTATAATTAACGAGAAACCCCTAGTATCAAATTAAAATTCCCTTAAAGAAAATTCTGAAACGCACTACTTCAACTATCAGGCTCCGGCATCGATTCTCAGATTTCAGCTCC
This sequence comes from Pieris macdunnoughi, assembly GCA_905332375.1. Classification (NCBI taxonomy): domain Eukaryota; kingdom Metazoa; phylum Arthropoda; class Insecta; order Lepidoptera; family Pieridae; genus Pieris; species Pieris macdunnoughi. Next base: position 9,958,991 of record CAJOBZ010000005.1, read on the forward strand.
TATTAAAAAAATAAAAAAATGTAGGCCCACTAGTGTACCCTGTAGCAACCCGGTTTGTAGTTAAGATTGACAGACAGGGTTGGGGTGAGGGGGTCGAACTGAGTGGAAAAAATTATACGTGCCAACCGACGCATCTTAACTTCCGAAGCTTCGAAGCTGGAATAATTACTGGCCAGTGCGTATTTATAGCTTTACAATGTGCGTAGTCTGTTTAAAGTCTATACGTATATATCTATATAATTTAGGAATGCATGTATTATGTTTTGTTACGTTATACATACACAAATTATGTGTTAGTTATATGGGGTGGAACTATAACAAGCTTGTCCTGCAATCGTCGTCAAATCCAAAATAGTTAAAAAATATATATCGATTTTAACCAAGCATTGGACATATTATACCATTCTGTCGCAGTATGAATTAAATGGCAAGTAGTTGAGACCTAGGTAATTCATGTGAATAAAAAGTGCGCTCAAGAAAATGACAGATTAAACGAGCTTAACGTAGTTTTTGCTATTGTCTGTGTCTCCATCTTCTTTGTCTATTATGTAATTTATTGTTAGCGAAAGGGATAGAGAGGCATTACTTTTTTTTATGCGGCAATAATTTCTCATTAACCAACTAATGTTTCAAATCTAGCAATAAATATGGCTTACGGAGTTATCTGAATATAAAATAAATGTAAATATTTTTATCTCGGCATTTAAATGAGGATAAGAAGTCAAGGAGTAAAAACGCAGAACAGATCTTAAAAAGAACACAGTAAAAGTCCACAGACTTAAAAGAATCTTTCAAAGAGAAATGGCTTTGTCTCAAGACCGAGGCAAGTGTGAAAAAACGCAACCTCTGCCTAAGTACATCGATAAAAAAAAGTCTATGTCAACTCCTTGTTCTCTCGTAAGTATGAATTATACCGCTCGGTGTATTCGGTAAGGGGCGGATCTATTCATTCTTTTTGTCCGCCAGTTAAGGAGGTCCACCCTCCCCATCCCCCTCTGAACTTGCGACTCGAGAATATTTTTTTTTACTCGAGGACGTTGGAAATCGACACACTTGGCGGTAGTTTGTTCCGCTCGCTATGCGATGATAGTTCGAGTGACTCCGCAATCGCGGAACGCTGAAATTTATTTTGAGTAATTATTTTTTTCTTTCCAGCGCTTGTTCTTCACGGTTGATATAAGGCGGCGACATCTTTTGTGATTTTTCCTCTTGTTTTTTATTCCACTTCGCGTTGTCAATGAGATTGTGAGGTTTTTGTTCTAGCCTATAGGCTTGAATATTTCTTGATAATCATTATTATAGCCACAATGGGAATATGCATTTTCTCTTTGTTTTCATTATTCTATCTCCAGGTAGATTAAAGGTATAAGTTGTTGAATAGAAATACATGTTTTTAATTTGTTTAAACAATAGATGTTTAAACCAGATGTTCAAAAACGTTTAATTATAAACGCTTTTCTATCGATACTTAAAATGACGTTTAAAGAAGCACATCACTAGTAAGGAGACAGTAAGACGGTAATGAACTGAATTTCCAGCTCTTTGAGTTCGCCCGGGGCTCACACTTGACTCGCTTTCTGTCTTAAGATGCGCATTTTTATTACGCTACGTACTCAGTTTACTGAGCTTTGAATTCTTTATCTATGCTGGTTCACAGAGTATTTACATCGTTTAGGTTACCAAACACAAAATTCTATATAACTTAGCTAAAGCTTCTGTTGTCTTTAATATTGTGAACCCATCTCATTGATTGTTGTCACTTTAAAATTTAAGGAACTATGAAAATAAATTTTCCTGATTTAATTTTGTTTTGTTAAACGTAAATTAATCAATAAAGCTTTTTCTAAATTTGAAGATTATTTAAATCATCCTAATCCTGGATCTGCTTCGGTTTAAATATTTATGGATCTGCCTTACAAACAATGTATGTCAAATTTCGCGATTAAAAATAGTAGCGTAGAGTTTCTCTTTCTTCTTGCCCGGTCTACTCCCTTGACTTGCGAACTGGTAATTATTGTAAATTTAGAATCAATTTAACATCTTTTTTGTTGACGATCATAAGTGTTGGTGCCTATACGAATAAAGTTATTTTGAGTTTGAGTTTTAAAGTCAAGAAAAACTCTCACTCTAAACAATTGCTAAAGTTCAATGACCCAGGTCATGAAATCTTAAATTCGTAGCAAATGATTTTATCTAGCACTTAAATTGTACAGCCCCAGCAATTGAGATCGGAGATAAAGCTCTATTACCTAAGTTTCAGACTTAGACCTGTAACTTGCAACTAGGCCCAAAGATAAACTTTGTTTAGTAGACGCTTGGGTCTATTTGATAAACCTAAACAATTAAACAATATTGTTTTACCTTAGTCTAGAATTAAACTAGATATTTTGTATTGTCTAAGCGGATTACGGTCTACGACTTTTGATTTTGGATCCAAGAAATATTTATTATGTAATGTATATATATATAAATGTATATATATATATATATATGTATATATATATATATAATCAATTAAACTTAAATTTTAATTCAAAAGTTATAAGGAATAAGTATTCAATAATTTGGAAATACAACTTTTTTGTTCATTTCATACATAACTGGACTGTTTGGCCACAATCCCACCTGATGTTAAGTGAGATGTGGCCTAATGGAGGACACGTCTGTCCAGGAGATACCTGTTCAACCGCCGCTTGAATAAACCCATATCATAATTCATACTGCATAGGGTAGATGGCCCCTTCCATCGCTTCAAGGAGTTCCACTCTTGCTGTTTTTATAAGGAACGATGAGCCAAATCGTACAGTGCGGTACCTGGGGATGTCGACAACGAAGGGGTGAAGCTCCAGTGTGCTTCTAGAGAAGCGTTATTTGAAAATACCTATTTTCAAATCATTTTTCTATTATCTTTGTTCATAAGTAAACAATTAAAACAACGTTAAATATATATGCCTAATGCCTATATCGGACGAAAATACAAGGAAAAATTATTTGCAAGTATTAAAACATCCATAGGTGTTTTTCCTTATAGGAGGCAAACGGGCAGGAGGCTCATCTAATGTTAAATGATACCGACATTTACACTCACATAGGCATAAGGCTCACAAGTGCGTTGCCGGCGTTTTAAGAATTGGTACGCTCTTTTCTTGAAGGACACTAAGTTGATTTGTTTCGGAAATACTTCAGTGGGCAGCTGGTTCCACATAGTGGTGCGGCAAAAACTGCCTTAAGAAACGCTCAGTTGTGGTAACGGTGATACGGACGGTAATACGGTTTTGTTTTAGATAGGAATTCGAAATGTCTACATTAAAGAAATCAAAAAGAAATAGATCCATATAAGTTACTTTTTTCAACCACTGAGTGAAGGCTACATAAGTAAAACATTAAACGCGTACAGGATAATAAATATTCCAGCCAATTTAATTAATAACTCGCCATTTGAATACCTACCTGTAACATTTGAAGTGGTAATTAGGAAGGATATATTTTGGATAAGATTTGTTAATTTTGGCCATTAATTTAATAGTTAATATAATTAAATAAAAAACAAACGCTTCCACCTGAAAGACGTTTACAAATTTCCCAAACTATCATTGAATGGGATTAATATTTTTTACGCTTGTTGCCGCTAGCGATCGCATTGATACCATGTTGCCAGTTTTAAATATGTTAAATTATTTAAATTTAATTTCGAAAAAAATTAACTGGTAATAAGTCCGACAAGCGTTTGAAGACCATCCAGCGCTTGAATGGCAGGAAAATATTCTGTAACCCCGCTTCTTAAGCTTTAATTAGAAGTCGGGAATAAGAAAAAATATAAGAAATGTCATTAATCCGCAAATAACGCTCACACCGCACCTCAATTCATCAAGTCAGTAATGACGTACTTGATTTGTAAGAAAAATAAGATACCGAGAGACACTTGTGGGTATAAAGAATGGGGGAATTCTTAATTTTCAAACTATATAACTTGCTAATGAACTGGTGCAATAGTTCCGTTGCGGGGCTTGTTCCTAAGTGCACGTTGATTTTTCATTGCTTATTTTTTGACTGCGCTAAAGTTATGCGCTTAAAATATCTAGACTGTTGTTTATAACATCTTAACAGGTCATTTAATGTAGCTACTGTAATAATATTATGACGCTCGAACAGTGTAGGCCTAGTGGCTACAAGTTTGATACAAATTTGATACAAGAGGCTGTGCACCAGTAAATTTTCTTTGTGTGTATATAACAGTGAAGGAAAGCATGCAGAGGGAACCACGGGCGACTTAACGTCTAAGGCTTAGATCCAAAAACTCGACAACACAGTACCACCTGTGTCTCTTTGAAAAAGCAGATGATCATTAAACAGATACAAAAATCTGAGGGCCCGAACTTAAATTACAGTACCATTTTTAGATTTAAAACGCCTCGCTTTGTGAAGTTTTATGCCTCCAATCTTCTTTTTAAACGTGACCCTATAGCCTTCTCTGCCGAACATATGTGTAGTCCTTCACATGTGTGTAGAGTGAAATTATTTCCTTTTGCTTTAAATAGTTGTCAGCAAAGTTCTAAAGTCTTCAATAAAATTATCATATAAATAATGTCACATCATTCAATTTAATTACACAAATTAAACACTTTTAGCTTACTCATTAATTAAGGATATTTCCTTTATAAGAGTATGACGTACTCTTCAGTTGAAAACTATCACTAAGCCGCTTTATTAATTAAAGAGAAATGCCTATAACTTATTAAACAGAGTAATATATAAAGAAACTGTTTTTTTTTTAAAAAAAAAAAAGGGTATGTGAACTATGGAAATTAAGACACATGATTTGTCCGGGGTAATATGGGGTTTCTGTTTTTTCAGGTAAGAATAGGTTTTGTTTAATATACATTAGTTTTAAGAAATTTATTTGTATAACGACTGTTTTTTTTTATAGAACAGGGGGCAAACGGGCAGGAGGCTCACCTGATGTTAAGTGATACCGCCGCCCATGGACACTCTCAATGCCAGAGGGCTCGCGAGTGCGTTGCCGGCCTTTTAAACCTATCCTATTTAAAAAATCCGTTTTTCTAGCAACGCGTTTTTCCATTTTCTATTTCCGTTTAATTGAATTGATATAGATATTGTGAACTCCACATACGGAAACGTAATCTTCATAGTTAAAGACCTATACAAAAAGTCGACGTGTGGACACAGGAGGCTGATCGCCTGCTTGCCTATTAGATTGATAAATGATCATGAAAAAGATACAGAAATCTGAGGCCCAGACCTAAAAAGGTTGTGGGCGCTGATTTTTTTTATACTATTGCTTAAGTGGCTAGCCGTTTATGAAACCCAACGTCGTTCGAATGACGGCTATGTCAATTCATTCTTTGCTCATTCAAGAAAACATCGCTAAGAAACCACCATTTTATAAAGACATGACAGAATTAATGCAAAAGAAGAACATAATTATCATGGGAGACTTTAACGCTAAGATCATAGAATGGTGGTCAAATTAAAGATGGGAGGATGATCTACCAAAAGGATGGAGAAGGTGTGCCAAGGATAGGGAGACGTGGAAACAATTGGGGGAGGACTATGTCGACAGACAACCTGACCAAAGTGGTTGCTAATATATTATTATTTTCGCTATGTAAATTAGATTTAAGATACTACTGTTAAGTAAGAGTAGCATGTAAGTTTAAAAGGTCAGTGAATAAAGGGCTTTTATTATTATTATTATAAACCCAATTTACATCGTGCAGGTTGATAACCAACTCATATGTAGCCCAGAAATTGGGGGCAATAATGATGGAGCGTCCAAAACAAAGTCGCTAAAATAAACGGCGCTATGACGTCTTCTCTGTTCATATTACGAAACAAGTCATCCAATTTCAGACAATTGTTCGCGTGCTATATTTGAATGAACACAAACAATTAACGCGCTTAAGTAGGAAGCGTGCGAGGATACAATATAGATTTAACCTTTGCTACATCCTACATCTTGCGCTAATTAATGACAAGTGTCACTGACTCACTTCCGGCGTTTTCGCGGATTGAATGACCTGATTATGACCGCTAGAAGCTTAGAAGTTTGATCACCATTAAGGACTTAATAAATATTTACTTAATAATAATATAAGTACATACAAAAAAGTAACACTAAGAATAAAAATATAAATACTAATAATTAATCGGCAAGCCGGTCTGTTGGTTTCTGTTCTACAGCTTGTCCTTGGACATAGGCCTCCTCTAAGGGCTTCCACTCTTCTCTGTTTCTAGCTTTACGTAGCCACATACGGCCAGCTACTCTTCGCACATCGTCTTCCCACCTTTTTATTTGTCTTCTTCGTTTTCTTTTGTCATAGCGAGGAAAAAAAAATTTACTTACAACACAATAATAAATAGAAAAAACCAATTTAAAAAGTTTAGTTCCTGTGTATTTCCTCGCTGTATTGCGATACTTATTCCTTCAGCTAGGAAAGCATCTGCTCCGGGTTACTTAAATCATTTCGTGTTTCGTGCATCATAGATTGAACAGCTGAAAATATTCTCAAATCTTCCTTAACTAGTTTCGTTTTCTTAATTGATGACTAAAGAGTTCTTAATTTTTAATAAAGCTTTTCATTCAAGTACCTACTTATTAACTAAAATACAAAACAAAAGACACATGCAATATTGTGCTTCGTTAACAGTTCTTGGAAGTATAATCTTCTAAGTCTTCAAATGTCATTTCATAAAGAAGCCCAAGGCGCTATGGGCTACGACTAGACATTAGACTTGGAAACAACTATTACAACTGCAAGAACAACATTATGCATGGAAATTTCTAGACTCATTCTTCGTCTCGGGCTTTTGCTAAGTTGTTCATACAAATTATATTTTTATGTTTCCAGTGTTTCAAGATATTTAAACAAATGAATCTCAGCTAAATATGTATAACTCTCAGAGGTGGCTTGCTAGGTACTAGTACATCTAAACAATCTATAATCAGCATGGCAATCAATGTTTATAATAATTTACCAAAAATTCAAAGTACTTCCTACTTTTTTACAGTTTTTAAAAATAACTTTTGGAATAACATATTATTCTATTAATGATTGATTTCGTATTTTAATAATGTGATGATGTAGTGATATAGTATACATATTATATATATATTTTCAATGCGAAAAGCTTGTTGTAACAAATTTTTAAATTTAGAACATGTCTTTTAAGAGTACTAGCGCACTTTGGCCGGTGGCCAGATCTTTTTGGCTGCTCAAGATATCGTTAGGGCAACTTCTGCAATACAACTTCTAATATTGCTTACTGCGCCGTTGCGTCTGGATGTTTCTTGTTTTAACGGCAATGTTGCAACTTTAGGAATTTTCGAGATATGTAAGAATGTTTTAGTTGGAATATATTAAACACACATACGACTTGTGAGAAACAGTGTTTTTGAAATTAGAACGAAATTTGCGACCACGCCTTGGAGTATAAGGTAAAGCTAAGCTAAGCTAAGGGTGATGTAAGCTTTAAAGATGTCATATAAGTATGACGATATTTTATATAAAATGTATTCTATAGTATATATATGTATTTATATGGTCCCTAAAATGGGACCTCACGCTGTCTATCCCAGTCATTTTGTAACGACAAATGCGCAGTCAACAAAATACCTAAACGCTCATATTATCTATGTTAGTAACAAAATGATACAGGTTTTAAATTGGCCGGAGCCCCTCTCGGGCCAAGAACGCCTGCTCAATTGGTAAGCTAACGAGGAAACAATCTTGTACGCGCACCGCTTGATGCGACGGAACTTCACTCAATCTATGCGTTCCGGCATAGGGTACATATACGGTAACTTCAACATTTATCTCGTATTAAGTTTACATACATCCTGAACACTTTAGTCTTTATAAATACAAATTCTTCTAAATACGTTGGCTTAGGCCTATGCATAATGCATATAGGTAATTTTTGTACACATCTGAACACACCTCTAATCTTTAATTTTTTTAAGCATTTTAGCAATCAAATATAGTTTATTTACAATTAAATAAAAATAAAATTTTAACCTTTACTGCTGGCAGCATTTCCTCGCTGTATTGCGATACTTGTCCGTAGAGCGAGGAAAGCACCAGCTCTGGGGTCACCGGTACTATCTACCAGGCGCCAACTTAAACCTTTAATTAGCGCCTGTGAACCCCACGGCCCAAGAGTCTCAACTCCAAAGGGAACAAAGTCGAAGTTGGAGGAAGACTCTTTGAGCCGTTCTTTATTTTCCACCTGCTCTAAGCTACCTTGTAAGGAGCTAAAATATTACTCGTTCTATGTGACATAATGAATTAATTCATTAAATTAAGTAAATAAAGAACGTTTAGTGTCAAGCAGAGTAGTGATAGTCAATTTAAAAATATATTTTAAAGCATTACTTACAATTAGAATCGTATAATAAATATTAGTATTTACATTAATATGTTTTTGCAATGAGGCTTTACTGAGCAGATATATAACATATAGTGCAATTCCTGATAAAAAAAATAATTGTTCCGGATCAATGTCCTCTACTTTGTTAATGTTAACTAGTGATTTATGAACCGTTAGCGGATTACAAAAAATTGTTCACAGTGTAAAATCTTTAAAAAAAAATTATAAGTGTTTTATTATTTAAGGGTATTATGCATTACCTAAATGCATACCAATAAAAATCATTAAATTTTACGGCACAGAAAATATTGGTACCTCATCAATCATTCAAGCAATAAACACACACAGTTTTCCTTGCATTTAAAACAACGCAAACAATTTCGTCCAACATATGACCTTGTAAATGTTTTATCGAACTAAAAATATTGTATCACTTTCGTTTCTTGTTCACTAGACTTTCCAAAAGAGGCTTAAAACTATAACCTGTTCAAGCTTCGGGCTGTTTCACTACCCTGGATCGGGTCGTGAACTGGGCTTTTCCGCGTCAAACTCAAACTCAAAAATATCTTTATTCATATAGGTAAACAAGTACACTTATGAACGTCAAAAAGAAGTTAAATTAATTGTAAATTTACATTTACTACCAGTTCGCAAGTCAAGGGCGTAGAGCGGGTAAGAAGAACTGGCAAGAAACTTTCCGCCACTCTTTTTAATCGCCAAGTGTTGAGTCATACAAATTGTTTGAACTGGAGCAAATCAATCCCAAGGATTAGGATCATTTAATTATTCGTCAAATTTATAAAAAGCTTTATTGATTAATTTACGTTTAACGAGTCCTCTAATTGCCCAAAATATTTGCCCACCAAATCTTATTTATTAAATTCCGTTAGTAGTGTATCGTGTGTATTCATCCTTAGCCTGTGACCAACGTGTCACAGAGGAAGAGACAATTTGGCGATAGTTAGGCTGGAAGTAGACTAAGCACTCAGATGTTTTGACTGCCCATCTCCGCGGCAATTGTCTAGTAGTAGTCTAAATTGCATGTTATTAGTCGTGATTTGGTTCAATTCGTAATATTTCTTGCTGTATGAAGAAACAAATATACTGAATCAGAGGCATTATTGAAAATAATGTTGTGGCAATATCATACATAGATTGTATTTCAAAAAATATTATTCTTTTTAACACGCTTATATTAGCTTCACCTGTATGTATGTATGTATGTATGTAAGTATGTATGTATGTATGTATGTATGTAACCGACTCCTTCGGACTCGATTTTGACCCACTTTTAACGGACAGATTTAATTCAAACTTTGCGCACCTGTCAAAGATCGATGACAAAGCAATAATCCGAAAAAAAAAAAAGTTTAACTAAAAATAAAAAATAAATAATAATTTTAAAAAACTAGAACACACGTTTTATATAGAAAACAAAACTAAAAAATAGAAAATAAATTTTAATAAATATTAATTAAGAATAATGTAAAAAATTTTTAATAAATGTAAGTTATTAATAGTTTGAATAAGAAATAAAATGTTTTATTGTAAAAAAAGCGTTTAATATTTATTAAAATTTATTTTCTGTTTTTTAGTTTAGTTTCCTATATAAAGCGTGTGTTCTAGTTTTTTAAAACTATTATTTATTATTATAGACATATTGTTAAATGATTTCGCGACACAGGATACTCGCTGTCAGAAGGCGTGAGTTCTAGGCCATGGTATGGTTGGTGGACTCAGTTTCCTCATTTAGACTCAAACTCGTTCCGTTGTGCGTAAACTCCTGGCGAATTAAGCCGGCCTAGCTACTTCCAGAAGCACAGAAGTCACTTCGCAGGCTTCACGGAGCGACCTCACTGCTCCGAGGATTTCTGCACGAAACAGCCTCTGCACATGGGGTTGTCTGTCGCGCCTAGGACAAAAAGATGTTTATTAAGGAAACATTGGCCTGTAATTGTCCCTAGCATAGTTTCGAGAATAGTTCTGTTAGTTAGTAGGCCATTTAATAGTTAGTTTCTTTTTATTCGCGCGGCAAAAACTATTATTCGTTTAACATCATAAATATCACTATTCGGAACAAAAGTGTGGTTGCCAAGAAGAGATAATATTACAAAACGATCCACATTAATAAAAATGTTAAATATACTTATCCAGGATTAATTATCGTTAACGCTTAACTATGATAACATTGTGTTATCAACAGGAAACATATATTTTTTCAAGAACCGTAAAATCATTGTTTTATTCCCTAATGAGTGCAAAAACTAACGGACGGGCGAGTTTATTATAAAATAATGTTTGTTCGAGATAAACAGATGTAACTTCTTGGTAGAAGTTATTGTTTATTTTAACCCATCGACAATAGATCTTGTCTATGTTTATTAGTATTTTGACATATCTGTGGATGTGGTTTTTTGTTTGCAAATATTTCGTTTCGGACTCCCACAGAGAAGGTCATATGTTTAACAGATCGAAACATAATCAAGAGTTTTATTTAGACTTGTGGCTGACATCATGGGTAAACATAAATAAGGATTTTATGGAAAATTATGTAAAAAGCACTTTACTTGTATAGTATAGGTGTATCATTGATTGGAAATGCTTAGTGTAATGCTTAAAATTGAACCCCATTCAATAGCGAGTACCATACAACCACTATAACCCGACCTTTTGATGGATCTTTTGATAAAATAAGATCATTTAGCTCGACAGTATTGAAATTTTTTCCTTTCAAATTTAATTCAACATATACCGTGGACCTATAATTTTTTAGTTCGAAACTACCGTTTTATTCTATCAATTAAAAAACTTTTTTAATTGGGATGCTCTTGTGAGTTTAATTTTTAATTGTGTGTTAGTTTATATCGTAAATTCAGAGCTCTTCATCCCTCTGAATTTACGATATAAACTAACACACAATTAAAAATTAAACTCACAAGAGCATGTTTATTCACAACATGAAGCAAGAATCCTTCTTGCTCCCTCTAATTGACCTTCAAAATCGATCTCTTCATTTAGGTAATATGTACAACAATTTGTAGTTGTGGTGTCAATATCCCTAGTAGTATTGCAGTATTGCCTTGCTGTCTGATAACACTAATAATTTTAATCTTTCGCTCCATTGCCGATAAAGTCTCTAAACGAATTTATTAAATTATTTTTTCTTTGTTTGTTTAGTTTTTTGTAATTTAAATTTTTTCTTTGATTAGTAATTGTTTTGTTTTTTTTTTGTAATGTTTGTTTAGTTTAATAATAGGTTATGATCTCTAATTGTATGTCATGTTTGCCTTTAAGTGCTTGTTACATTAAAATTTTTATTTTGTGTTTGTTTTTACAAATGTGTCAGTGTGCCGAGCGTTGGCAAGCTCGATAAAAAAAAATAAGATTTTACTTTTTGTCTCGAGTCAAAAACTGTTTACAACTAATTATTAATGATAACTGAATTTGTTTTGATAGTTTATAATGTAGAGTTAAATTAACCACAACGTTGATCATTAATATTTGTTAAATTCACTCCTAATTAGGTTTCGAATTATCACAAAAACGTCTAGAAATGACCATACTTGGAGAAACAGGGAAGGTAAAATAGAATACCAAATAATTTCCTTTAAAATTTATTTATAAATACAATCAATCTATTGTATATAATTACGAAAATTCAATTGTAAAAGTTACATTATATATCTGAGACTGTCAATATAAATAACTTTGAATTTTCTTTACGAACTATCAAAGTGTTTCTGCGCATGTGAAACAGGAATCGAAGCACGAACCAATGACCACGTATTCCACCATAATCAATGAGCTTGAAGATATTATAATAAATTTATAATAATCAATACTGTAGGCCTGTATTATCTGCGTCAAGTGGGGCCGAAGATAAGAACGATGTGGTATATTTTATGATGAGTTTTTACGCTTTTAAAAGCATTTTACCCCGAAGTATGTATATAATATTTAAAGAACTTTATTTCACATTACGAAAAATAATGTATTTTATTTACATGAGAAACTTAATACGTATATACGAAAGAGATACACGTCGCCATCAGCCGTCCCAATTTTAGTCTACTAGGCTCATTCTCATATGTAGGTATCTTTAATAGCCTTTTGAATTGGTTAAACGCGCTAATATTACGAATTTTAGACGTTATTAATTAAATAATTGCACACCCTTATACTTAAAAGACTTCTTCAAATAATTTATACGTGGCTTCGGCAAATGTAATGATAAAATTACGCTAGAGCAGTGTTGGCGTAGTGGCTCCAGGTTCGATCCCCGGCCGGCACCAATGGACTATCTATGTGCGCATATTACATTTGCTCGAACGGTGAAGGAAAACGTGAGGAAACCGTTCGGCATGACTTAGACTCAAAAAGTCTACGGCGTGTATCACCGACGTTTGACAAATGATCATGAAACAGATACAGAAATCTGAGGCCCGGACCTAAAAGGTAGCGCCACTCATTTACTGTTTTTTTATCAATTTGATATCATACTAACCGGCAAGAATAGGTAGGTACTTTATTGTTACAAAATACTCGTTCGATATTAATAACGTCAGTAAGGAGAAATAATTGTAATGTTATGTTCTATATATTTACAGATTTATGCGAAATTAATTTGTTTGTACCTTACTGGTGACCAGCTGTAACTTAGAATATTATGACCGTGACGTTTTTCTGTGCGCAGTACAAAGTACTTATTTGAATATGAAACCGCTGAATTTCTTGGCTTATTTCAGACCAGGTTCTAACCTATGTATAGCAGGTGGTCTGAAAAGTTCATAGGCTAACAGAAAATATATTTTATTTTAAATTTATTTATAGCGATACAACGACTACAGCGGCCATACAATATTCGTTCATCAGCGCTTTTTGTGGCAGTTGGCATATAAATCATATAAGAACAATTTTAATTTTGTGGTGGATGTGTAATTCTTCCCTGATATATAAGAATACTTTCAACGAATAACTAGCATCGCATGTAGTCAAACAAAGGGCAATTAAGGTTTTTCAACACAAAGGGATAGCGTGGCGGTCTCTCGCATGACAGCAGATATGGTCGTCCAATATTGGCCATATGTCACGGGCGATACCGCGATAGATAATGACGACTAATAAGTGCCTGTCTTCCAACCTACCGCGCTAGGGATGTGCCCAGTCGATAAACGTACATAATTAGTGAAGTAAGGAACAAGTAGGAAACAGCTGATATATATAAAACTTAATGAGTACATATATACAATTTATCATCACGAATTGAACCTAAAGTTTACTGTCATACTGTGTGTCAATCTTATGTTTTAAGTAACAAATAATATAACCTAACGTAACCTATAACGTAACGCTGTTACAAAATGTTATAGAAAAAAAAATATCTTGTTTATTTAATAATGTTTTTTATTTTCTTGTTATTTCAATAAAATTATACAGTACATATAAAAAGACAAGACTTATTCTTGACATAGACTTTTGAGCAGAGACTCTTGGGCTGTGGAGTTCAAGTGCACAGGCGCTAATTAAAGATTTTAGTTGGCACCTGCTAGATAGTACTGGTGACCCCTGAGCTGGTGGTTTCCTCGCAAATGCTTCCAGCGTTAAAGGTACACTGCCACAGGGACCAAACTTTTTAAATTTCGTTTTAATTTTCTTTTTATTAATTTTTAATCATTTTTATTATAACTATGTAAGTTAAGAAATTAGTAAATACTGTATATTGGATTGTTATGTTACGATTTTAATAAAATAATATGTTTCCAAACATATTCAATAAAAATTACCCCATATTTAATATGTCAAAAGCTATTGTATTTTCATAGAAAAAAATATTGTTAAAAAATCTACATAATATAACATCGATATCGATTTGATATGTGCACCACCCTCAGTGATCTTATCATCAGTTTTTATTCTCGTGATATCCAACGATAAGGCAAAATGTCCTTTTTCATAGAAGCAGTAATGGCCCGGGAGACACGCCACCAAACTCATAACTTATACATGCTGATTGCTTGACTTCACCCTTTACTGGACTTCACTGTCCGTTATTATTGTTAATAATACTTATTTTATTACTCCATTTTGTTTAATTTATTTAATTGTCTATGATAAACTGAAGTAAGACTGAACTAAACGTTACAATTGATTAAAGACTTTAGGTAGGTAATCATTATTATGTAGTAAATTTATTACAGCAGTTGTGGCCTAGTAGTTTCAGCGTGCGACTCTCATCTCTGAGGTCAAAGGTTCGAGATGTGTTCATCTAACATTCGCTCGAACGGTGAAGAAAAATATCGTGAGGGAACCGGCTTGCCTCAGACACGGGAACCTGATCAACTACTTGTCTATTAGATTGACAAATGATCATGGAATAGTTACAGAAATGTGAGGCCCAGCCCTAAAAAGATTGTGCTACGGTTTTTTATTTAAATAAACTTTATAATAATAATAAGATACTAATTTTCTTATCTCATTCTAACAGGTTCGTCACGTCACTGTCAATTAAACGTTTTTTTATATAAAAAGATATATATATGAGATATACGGATGCTATCTTAGTAATTCTAGAACGCGTTTTATTAATTTCTGCTATATCTTTAGTGCTGATTATGGAGTGCTCACTGATATTAAGTAGGCAGATCCGACATTTTCCATGGATTATAAAAAGCCTTTGCTACGTATAAGCTCGTAGCCTCGTAGATGGCTTACAAATAGCTACGCGAGCGTAGAGGAATTTTCAACAAAATATACTTGAAGGAAAATATTACTAATATGTAAAATATAATATTCTTTTGTGTTAGTTATTTGGTTGATTAATAGACATAAGACACCTATTTTGTTCATAATATGGTATAGCAGTATATAGGCACGTCATTAACAGACATACTTCTTAGATTAGAGGAATAGAGTATACGAATATATTTTTTTATATAATAGGGGGCAAATGAACCTTACGGGACGTCCATAAAGGGCAGTCATCGCATCCCATGGACATCCATTCTTAGTGGGTGGGTTGCCGGCCTTTGAGGGAAGAGTACACTCTAACTTTGAATAGTTTGAGGTCTTATCAAATAATAATAATCTTAGTATAATTTAATTGCAAAATATGTTTGTTATAAATATGCGCAAAATTTGAAGTTTGAAACAAATTCGGTATTTTTACTTGTACAACGAGGATGGTTTCTATAAAGATAAAAAAATTGGAAAAAAATGTTTTATTCCAAAACAGCGAAGTCTGTGGGGTAGCATAATCATAGTCAAAATCGTATATATGTTGGTATGTAGCTACTTATAAAGGTAGGCTATGTAAAAATCATATTAAGACAAAACAAAGTTCGCGACGCAGCTATACGAAACAAAAAGCAGTCAATAGACAAAACTGGATCTAATAGAACAAAATCCTTTTATACTCTGTGGTTATAATTTAAAAAAAATACTATTGATTTGCGTAATATTTTGCCCACCAAAAACTATCTATGGTACGTTCGGAGATATTCAGAGAAGAGATATCACAATATAGAGTTCAGGCCTAAAATTTTCTGGTCAATAATAATATACGTCGATTCTCTGGTTAATAAGTGTTCATATTACTATCATTACAAACGCCCACAACGCTTGAATCATATCGCAAGTTGACGCAAGCCAGCGACTACAGATAACGCAACATGTGTCTTTCGTTGGTATTGATAATGATTTGTCATCAGCTAAAATGGCTTGCTATAAAACGGCTTGCCTTAGACCCTAATTCAACGGCGTGTCTCCGGCACAGGAGGATGATCTACTTGCCTAATAGATTGATTAATTATCATGAAACAGATACATAAATCTGAGGCTCAGACCTAAAAACACATAATATATTATATAATATACATAGTGCAACTTTAAATGACTTTAGTATTGCTATGTTTAATATAGTTAATGCATGCAATATATGCATGACAACTAAGCCGCGTTGATTGACACCATTATGCGA
This sequence comes from Pieris macdunnoughi, assembly GCA_905332375.1. Taxonomy (NCBI): domain Eukaryota; kingdom Metazoa; phylum Arthropoda; class Insecta; order Lepidoptera; family Pieridae; genus Pieris; species Pieris macdunnoughi. The sequence continues at coordinate 9,975,354 of CAJOBZ010000005.1, forward strand.
TATTGTAACAAAATACGTTAAACATATAATAAAGATTAGACGTATTTCTTATATATGATGTCCACGAAACTCGTATCCAGAAAATGACTTTAAAAACATTTCAGAACCATTTTCAGTGTATTTTGAATGTATCTTATAGCGGGTACGACATAAAACTCGGCATCTTTATTTTAGTTGTGTTTTTAAATGGTTCTTGGCCCATATATAGCAAAAATAATACCAAACAATATAAGTAGATTACCACCTGTCATGTCTTATTACAGCCCCTGACATGGTCCGATGACCATTACCGGTGACTTATGGTAGTAAAGGTATTGCGAGGGTGAGTGTTCCCACGAATTCCACCACTTCCCAAAGGGTGCCATATGGTTATAGGTTGTGGTATTATTATTGCAATTAAACATTTGCAATTTGATGGAAATAAAGGAAAGGTGTACTTTGTCATGGTATGTTCGACTGTCTTGGGTTTGACTCTTAGGTATATTTAACTTGGAATTTGGTGACGTTTGAGCACTCGAGTATTAAAATATTAATTAGTATCTTTCTGCTTTACAACTTTCTTAAAAAGAAATATTTTACTAACGGTTGAAAACTTTATCCATCCATTCAATCTTAAACATCTCAACCTGTCTTATGCTGAAGAGGAAAGTATTCTTCTTGTGCTATAGTTTAATTATAAAATTTTAAGTGTTATAGAAATTATTAAAAGTACCTCAAATCATTAATATGTCAAATGGAAGATAACTAGCCCACGGCACAGCGAATACGACAAAGTGTCGAAGCTTTATTTTTAACTAAATCTATAATACTGTTTTCTATCTTTAAGATAATATCCATATTTCTTTGAAGAACAATGATGAAAAAATACCACTCAAAAGAAAAAATTGTGGTTAAGCATCTATATTCATATATAATAATATATATTACATTAGATTATATTATACCTGGAAGAGAGAAACAGGTTGACGAACATGTTTTAGCTTTAAGCAATTCGTGGCGTCTCTTACTAAAATGAAAATTAAATTAAAATAACATTCGCTATTAAAACCACTTGAAATTATGACATTTATATGTTTGTTTGAAAATCTGTTGATTTCTTTATTTTTATTGCATGGGAATGATGTAGAGAAGGGAAATATTTCCGTAAAAATTAGACGACGTCGGGTCACGCCAAATTAAACACAAGGGAGGTGGTATGTCGATGAATTTATATCGACATATATTTGAGAAATGTTTAATAATCTATAATAAAACACAGAATTGTCGCATTTGGACAATTGTAGACGTAATTGTTTAAACCTTTGTTTGTTCTCTTATAAATTAATTGTCATTTAAAATATATGTAGTACCTTTAAAAAACATATTAAATTCTTGATATTAAAAAGTCTTTTAGGAATTTAAATAACCTTTATTTTAATTTCTTAGCAATGAAATCTAATAGTATAAAAATTACTGTAAATTTTCAATGAAGTTGAATTACTGTACCTACTTATGCACTTCCCTGGAATAGAGAACTGCCTTGCGATATGATCATAAAACATATACATATGTTTTATGATTATTTGTAAATCTAATAGGCAAGTAGGTGATCAGCTCCTGTGCCTGATACGCCGTCGACATTTTGGGTCTAAGGCAAGTTCTCCTCACGATGTTTTCCATCACCGTTCGAGCGAATGTTAAATGCGCACATAGAATGATTGATGCGCAGCCGGGAATCGAACCTATGACTTCAGGGATGAGCTTCGCGCGCTGAAGCCACTAGGCCGTGTTGGCCTGTTCAGTCATAGAATAATCTCCAGCCTACTATGCACACAGTGTAAAAAATATTACTAAGAAAGTCGCTTCGCCGACAAACGGTTTCAAATAACGTAAGGTATCTCGACATTGAACAGCCCTTTAAGGTGAAAGGGCACCCCTATTGCAATATGGAACCATATCAACAGGTTCTATAGGGCGGCCTCGCGTTCATATAATACCATCACATCGAATTCGTTTTGCGTACTTTATAATGTCGTATGTTGTTTAATATTGATTATATAATCTCATTTTTGACATCCTTGATTTATGTACTACAACTATAAGAAAAACACAAGGATGTCTTGTATTCTACGGAAATTATTTCATGCACAATGTTAGCAAAACTCGTGTACTTAATTTTACTATCCTGTAATAGATAGCAACAAGCTTAAAGATTTAGTTTAGATTGTCTACCAAGTAATAATAAAAGTTAATGCGACAGTTTACAAACAAATAAATTGGGAAATCATATATCTCTGTTTCTACAAGGTCATATTTCCACGAAAAGAGTGGTAATATTACGTTCTAGACATTCCTCAAAATGTGCAGTCGTAATGTGCGGTTACTGTGTCGTCCGTAAATATGTTTAAACAGTAATAGTACATTCGTAAAACACTTTTGCTCTTCAGTCTAATTAGATAAATTACTGTTAATACATTTATTTATTTTTTAATTATTTACACTAAATACATATCAACAATGTAATATACTTAGTATCCTAGTGATAATAGCATTACCTTCTTTTATTTTTCCTGAAAACAAAGAGCGGAATCAGCTCTTACCATTTAATTCCTCGAGGCAAGCAATATAATATGCATTTGCTGTCCATAAATATAAATATAAGAGTCTTATACGATTTTTTTTTTAATTCTGTACATTTAAACTAAGAAACTCAAACCACAAGCTTTAAATATATGTATTAAAATTAAGCATTGAACAGATAATGCTATCTTCTTAAATGCGCAATTAACCACTAAAATTATCGAGGTTTTCCAGGGACTGTTGTTAAGGAAATCTTTTATACTAATATCCATATGAAACGTGATATAGTGTAATGCAAAGAGGAAATATCTGTTACGATACAACTCAAAACCAATTTACTAATTACAAACATTCCTTCACCATTGTACAGTATCCTTGAGTAAGTAACAGAGTGTTTTATTTTTAAAATATTTCATAGCCAATACCAGGACTGGCCGCTTATAATAAATAGTTTAATTAAAAAAAAAAAAATACAAACATTCAATAGACGTTATTTCTATGTGCGCATTTAACATTCGCTCGAAAGGTGAAGGAAAACATCGTGAGGAAACCAGCTTGCCTTAGACCCAAAAAGTCGACGGCGTGTGTGTTTAACAGGAGGGTGATCACCTACTTACCTATTAGATTGATAAATTATCATGAAACAGATATAGAAATCTGAGGCCCAGACTTAAAAAGGTTGTAGCGCCACAGATTTTTTTTATTAGATTGAAATTCAAATTAAGAGAGAGAATCTTTTATATTAAGAACATTTAAATATGTTCTATAAAGTATTTACAATATTCTTAAACTATTAATAATAATTAAAATTTTGATCAATAAATAATTAAAATAAACCTTTAACGCTGGCAGCATTTCCTCGCTGTATTGCTATACTTATTCGTTGAGCGAGGAAAGCACCAGCTCTGGGTGTTTTAATTATAAAATATAATTAATATATGTGGCATGACAATTGCTTTATAAGAGAACAAACGAAGGTTCAAACAATTATGTCTATGTTTATGGTCACCCTTTTCGTATTGAACAATTTCGACCACAATTGTCCAAATATTATTTATTCATGAGTCGTAATTATTCGAGTAGTTTCGTGCACGCATTACGATACATGAGTTTTTATTATAAACAAGGGGTGGGAACTTAGCAAACATATCCGCTTCAATTATCTGTAATCATTTACTTACATATTAATAATTAATAAAACTTCAAAGTCCAGAAGAATTAGACATTTGTATGCATTGATTTCCAATAAACCGGAATGACAAATTACTAGTTAAATTACTTGTCAAAACTCCGTTTTAGTATCTGTCACCGATTCACAGATACACGCAACAAATTTTGACATTTGCCCATAGATACAGCACAGCTTTTTGGGAATAAATTCTAATTTAACTTTTTGTGTAAAAGTCTTACATTATTTTATTAATACATTTCTTATAAGAATGGAAACACTCCAATATATGCAAAATCTGGCCGAAATTTTAGTTAACTAGGTGGTTAGTTATTACATTTAGTTAAATACAATTATTATCATCTAAAGACAACAGAAGACGTGTTTCAAATAACCAAACATTACAAAATATTTTTTATCTGTGGTGTTAAAACGTCATACTAGAAATTTAAAAATGCCTATAGAAAATAACAATGTATGTAGAAAGCAAGTTTCCATACTAAATAGGTGCGGAAAGCGTTCAGTAAGGTTGACCAATGGTGGGTTGGACCGTGACGGTGGTTGCAAGTGGCTGGTCACCATCGGAAGTCATCCGCTATTGATAACATCTCATTGTGGCAAATTGCGGATGTTGGTAGAGACGCGAGATGAACATGACTCCATTGTTGATCATAAAATACCTCCGAGGTATTTTTTATAATTGAAACTGTCCAAAATGTCGTCATACAATATTTAAAAAATCTATAAAATAATTGAATACAAATAAATAAAATAAATAAATATATACAATTGTTATAAATACTTTTCTGAAAAACCCTAATATTTTTTTTATATACTAAAAAAACCCTTTGGTACACATTATCAAATAACAGTATTTCTTTAGAATTTAAGAAAAATTACTTTAAGTATAAGTTCCAAGTAGTGAAGTGATTAACACTCTCAGTTTCCTAATCAAAATTAATGTATCTCGTTTTATGTGAACACTATTTTTAAACATAAAAACGTGACAATTTAAAAAAATTGTGTTCTCGAGTATTAACCTTTGTTTTAAACGTCTTACGTTCGAAACGATTATACAATTAATTAATATAATTAAAATGTACTTCGCTAAAGATTTAAATTGTACTTGAAGTGGGCTTATTGAATAAAAAAGATCGAAGCCTTGTGAGAAAGACACGCAAGACACGCAGTAGGAACAAGTAATCTAATTATAAAAGAATATTCTTAACCGTCTTAGTAATCTTATTAGACATACCGTGATGCAATGGAAATACGCACAAATGCCGCGTGTCTCATAGAATTATTTCTGACATTTTTAGATTCCATTGTCCTGTTTGAATAAAGTCACGCTCTGAATTAATACGTGTATTGCTACCACGCTTTACCACGTTGCCTACCTAACACTGATCAATATCTGATATTCAGGTTTCCATGAGCACTAGTTACGTACAATATGTAGATAATTTTCCTAATGATTGACATTCTCTTCAAATTTCAATAGAAATAATTAATATATGCTCGCCGTATTTACTTTTGACAGTTAACGCTATCTTGATCTTGATCTATAAGAAATTAAATAACTCATGAGTTTATAATTGCTAAAATGTTTATTTGAATCCTTTAAATGTATGTTAAATACATATAGTATGTTTAACTCGTAACTCATTTTATTGAGGTTATTTCAGTTACGTATTATTCAGTTAACTGTTAATTACTATTTCCTATATAATATTTTACGTAATAAGTTTTAGTTTCGGAAAGTTGTCATACTAGATATAAGTCGACATGCGTCCCATTTTAACGTTCAAGACGTAATGTAGAGACGCGGGCGCTTGTAGAGAGCAGGTGTGTTGATCAAGCTCCCCTCCTTATTGCAGAGCGGGCGATGCGGCTCGAGTAGCGCGGGGGCCTGCCCGCCGCCCGTCCGGCCAATCGAGGCCCGTCTAGCGGATGATGTCATCGGAGGAGGAGGCCGACTCACACGCGCCCTACTCGGATAAGCTCCTAAAGAAACAGAAACGCGTCAGACAGCGCGTGGACGCCGGTGAGCCGCGCAATTCTTATTCAACTCTCGCGACGAACGGACCCGCGCCTGCGCGCTCCGCACACATGAGTGGGGGACTTTATAGCGCCATCTTCGAGGGTCGCCAACACTTCGGCCTTTTTGGTCCTTGCTACGCGCCAGCTGAAATGCTCAACGAGCTGCTGGGCCGCGCACCCAAACAGGAGGACAACGGCGATGAGGCTAACGGTGGTGACGTGCTTCGCGATCGTGTTCTCAGAGATATTCTTCAGAGTCACAAGAAGGAACTTATGCGACTCTCCCCGGATAATAATAATGTGCTGGCAAATAATAACAACGATGAGCCTAAGGACGAAAAGCGGTCACCTGAGCGACCGATATCGCGGGACTCGCGACCAGACCTCGACGACGCGCTCCTGAGACTGGACAACGCTTGTGATTCTCGCACCTCACCGCCGCCTGCGCCGCAACCTTCAGAACAGCTTCTCGCTCCTAAGTCGGAACCTGAAGACCGCGATAGTGACGCTCAAAGGTCTTCTCCGCGACCACAGGATGTGAAACGTGCTCGTGTCGAAAACATAGTGTCTACAATGCGTTCTAGCCCTGCGCCTCAGCAACCTCAAGTGAACGGGTGTAAAAAACGAAAGTTATACCACCCGCAACAACACGACGGTGCGGCAGAGAGGTACGGTGCCAGCCACAGCAGTAGTGTACAGACAGTGTCAGAGGACTCCGAGGATGATGGTGAGCGACCTCCGATACAACAAAAGTTAGTAGAAAAAAATGCTTTAAAATCACAATTAAGAACTATGCAAGAACAATTAGCTGAGATGCAAGAGAAATATGTGCAACTTTGTAATCGCATGGGCCAAGAGTCAGAGACTATTGACAATGATGGTGCGTCTAGTGATGTAGAACAGATTGAGGATACTGTTCCGAAATCAGAACCTGCATCACCTGCAAAGGAAGTTCCGCCACCAATACCTAACAGTGCACCACCAAACATGCTCTCTCAGGTCATGAGCAAGATGATCTCTGCTAAGATCCAAGCCACCCATCCTCACCTGCCACCTGGTTTCAATGGGTCACTCCCCCTGATGCCCCATCTGCCGCACGGTGAACACATGCATCCTCCGCACACGCATCAACACCTCAGCAATGCAGCGGCAATGTATTTAAATGTTAGCCAAAAATTATTTTTAGAACAAGAAGCGCGCATGAAAGAGGCTAGTGAACACCAACAAAATAATCAACATAGGCCACAATCTAACCAACACTCGCCCCAACAAAGGCAAATGGGGCAAACGCCTAAACCGCCCCTACCTTCAGAGCTAGCGGAACGACTAGATGCATTACGAAGCAATGCGGGGTCAGTCGGCTCTATCACAGGGGCAGATCTAGAAAGCCTCGCTGAAGTTCTGAAAAGTGAAATCACAGCGTCTTTGGCGAGTCTCATCGATTCTATCGTAACACGTTTCGTGCACCAACGACGTATAATGGGCAAGCAATCAGAGGCAGCCGCGGCTGCTGCGGAGCAACTAAACAAGGATTTGATACGAGCATCGAGAATGCTGGATAGAAAATCTCCACCGCCGAAAGCGCCTGAGCGACCGCCGGGACACATGCCAGGTAACCAACCCGTCCATCACCCGGGCGCCCCAAATGGCGTCCCATTTATGACCAATAATCAAATTTTTATGAGCCATATGAATGGCCCCCGTGCGCCAGGCGGCGCGGCGTTTCCGCTGCACCCCGAGGCGGGCGGGCCAGGCCACGGCGCTCACATGCGACCTCCGACAGGCCTGTTCCAGACACCGCAGAAGCCGATGCCGCCGCACTTCGGCCCGATGAATGGACATTATGATCGGGAACAGAACATCGACCCCAGCGAGCCTCTGAGTTTAGTCGTGACGCCAAAAAAGCCTAAGCGACATAAGGTGACAGACACGCGAATTACGCCCCGCACTGTAAGCCGAATCCTAGGAGAAGGGATGGGGCATTCCCCTGAGAGCAAATTCCCCGAGTCGCCTTCTCCACGTCCGTACCCTGGAGGCATGGCGTTGCCGACGTCAGTTGCGATACCGAATCCGTCACTACACGAGAGTCAAGTGTTCTCGCCGTACTCGCCATTTTTTGTGGCGGGTGGAGGTCTAGCGCGGTCACCGCCCGCGCCGGAGCGGGACTCTCCGCCGCTGCCAAACGCACCGACGATGTTGCATCCTCTGCTTGCGGCGGCACACCACAGCTCGCCGGACTACCTCCGACACCACCCACACCACCCGCACCACGCGCAGCACCACCCGCACCACATGGACGCGCAGGACCACTCTGACTGCAACTCCACTGACCTGCCTTACGACGGAGTTCAGCCTACTATATCCTTTTTAATAGATTTACACACTAATATTTCCTTTCAGCTTAACTTCGATACTTCGTAGAAATATCGCACTCGGCTTATAAAACTAAGATCGCAAAATGTAAGACCAGCGACTGTGTTTACGTAATCCGGTCAAGTCCTCAAGCCGTACACGCAAACGGCCACAGATATCTTATTTCTACGTTTAACCTTACGACTGCGACCGCTTACTTCCTACTTAACAGTTAGATATACGACTCTTGAAACCCCACAAATGCTCGCGGTAAGTCTCCATACTTGGGCAACGTCTACGTAGAAAGGAAAATGTATTTCATTAGTAACACTAACAATGCTTTAATTATTTTTTTTATAATGTAGGTTAATACTTTATTATATAAAACAGTTGTACAGCAATAGATAATTAATTCAACAAGCCTAGATGCCGAGTGCGATATCAGATAAGGTGCTTTATAAGATTAGATGCAAATGGATTAAGGTATTGTGGTGCTTCGTTGAACCGACGTAATACAGGGATATAATCAGATTTACCAGCATTCCTTTTATCCAAGAATAATTGTATATCTATACCCATTAATTGTAATTAGTTCTTAGCCTAATTCCTTTAACGTCAATTATAGTTTTAGATATTATCGGATCAAAGTAATCCAATTAATTTTATTCCACACTTAAAAAGGCGCGCGATTTAATAAAGACTGATATCTACGTTTAATAGAATTACAAGACGAGATTAAATATAAATTACGACGCCATAATACCATACTCTATAGTCTATTGCATAATGTTTCGATTGAATGTTTGTGTATTTGTCAAGACAATATGATCCTTGATTCCGTTGCACTCTTCAACATTAACACCGATGCACCTACGCAAGGCAAAGCTGATGTTCTTCTGGGTGCGGTACCCGAGTTCTGCGGTACTCAAGATGTACTTCCCTGACATCAAGTTCAACAAGAACAACACAGCACAGCTCGTCAAATGGTTCTCAAACTTTAGGTAAGTGTTTATTACATTATTGTACGTAAGAAACAAGAAAATAATACTTCAAATGACTTAATTAAATTACCACAGAACACTCAATATACAAGCAATCTTGGAGTTAAACAAATTAAGAGCAATCACTGTCTTCGACTACGATTATCCAATCACCCCGTAATAATTCAATAAAGGGGTGAAAATTCACTATTTCCTAATAACAAATAGTGGGGCAACATCCCTATTTAACAGAAAGCAATCTACTGTAATCTTTTTAGTGACTGAAAGTTTTTGTCTTATTAAATCATTTCTCTCGACTCAAATAGACCACTAAGTACTTGAAAAGGTCACAAGAGGTGCGAAGGGGAAAAATTACCTCGGTATTGATTTCCACTTGACTAATTTTCGCGCTATCTAAGTCCTGATAAGAGGCACCTGCCATCGCCGCGTGCCTATGATAAAGCTTCCCGTTCTTTGCATATCTATTGGCCGATATTCTAGCACTCCACCTCCCACTCGCACTTGATAACAAAGATAGAGACGAAGATAATATCTATGTTTGCTTAACACTTTAATTTGTTGTTATCAGAGCTTTATGCCCGTATCTTGAGCCAGTTCTTTTATCTATGATAAGCTTCGTAAAAGCTTTTCGCGTAATGTATTTATATTTCAATAATAGTCTAGAATACGTTATCAGTTAATATTTGTGTTTTTCCGTTACCGCCGAGAAACTTCAAGACTTAATTAAAATTTATTTTGAGATTTTCCTCCTTCAACAGGATATAACCGCAAGAAAAGTAAATTAATTGAGAACGTTGACCGCGAAACGATAACTTAATAATAGGAAATATACTACATTGTTCAAATTTAATGAAAACCCCAAAACCGTTTGATAAGACACAAAAAACTAAGTATTAAGAAACGCAATTATTATTCATTTAAAGCAGTATCGTAGTCTTATTCTTGTCGACGATCGCGGTTACTGCGTCAATTTTAAAACATTTTCCGACGAAACTTAAGTCCATTAAAATTGTACCCTTAATGGTTGCATTGTGGACAACGGAAAATGTCCATTTCCTTACGATAAACATCTCTGAAATACTGAAAGGGTGAGGGTCACACGAAGGTAATTACCTAGGTGTCTACAAATGATATTTTAAAACGGAAGCTTCGATTAACTGTTAACATTGAATGTTTTTTTAAATATAGCAAATTTATTAAGCACGTAGGTGAGAAGTCTTCGTGTTAAATACGCGATAACGATATAAAATAAAAATATGTTTATTATGGAACATAAGATACAGGTATCACTTATTCCATTCATTAAATTTTAATCGGTAGACATTCCTACTCATCGGCAAAGAAGACAGAGGGTGGCCGAGAGAGAAAGCCGGCGAAAAAAACTCTCGGTACTCTTTTAAAATAGCTAATCATCAAACAACACTTATTTTAAAACAAATATCGCAAATTAATCGTTAACTTTATAGTAAGCCTTTTTATATAGCTTTTCTTTAAAACAATTCTTAAATTTATTAAAAGGCAGAGATAAAAGAGCCTCTGGGATTTTATTAAAGAAGAGTATACCTTTTTCCAAAAAAGAATGACTAACTTTAGATAGTCTAGTACGGGGAAATTGCAGCCTGCGTTTGTTCAGAGTATTAACATTGTGCTATTCTATTCTAGTATATATACTTAAGTATATTATGGGTATTGGACCTTTAATTGGGACATTCCTTGATAGGGTTTTATTTACATCGTCACAAGTTGAACAAAAAAACAGTTGTATAAGTGGTAATTAACGTTATCAAACTAAATTAAATTTAATGAAACTAATTAGATTGATAAGCGTTTGGTGATAAAAATAATAGTTCATTACGCTATTAACATAGTTCGCTAATAGTGAAAAGACGCAAGTTTGAGTATGGAAGCCACTTGTTGACGTACTGTGTGCACACCTCAAGGGTTCTAAAGGCGAGAACCCTTCAACGTCTTTTGCTATCGCTCCGTCGCCCAGTGTGTACCGATCTTAAAGCGGTTCCTTTTTAAATTACCGACCACATCCGAATAATATTATTCTGTACACGAAAGTTTATTTCTCGAAATTAACACGACGTTCTTTACAAAGTCCTCGGGGTCCAAAACAAACATACTTCAAAGTCGATGCAAAGACAAATTCTTTTAGCGCGCAACTCAAAGAAACTCAGGCAAACAAAGAGTCACTCGGAGAATTAGCCGCGACGATAGCTCTAATTAGCAACGGTGACTCGTTTAAGTTATTTCGCTTAATTAAGTTGCGCAGAAGTGGTCTACGGCCGGCCCGCTACAAGGCGTCGTAAATTGTTAGAATAGGCAACACTCCAATTAATCTTTATACACATCCAACTACCACGAGTGTGTGCACTTAGACTAGACGAGACTAAAACCTTTTACCCGCTCTCACACGGCCGAGCTGGCTCACGACACAATGCCCCGCCGCCTGCTGCAGCTAAAGCCGGCCACTGATGCCTTTAATGACACGCTCACGACTTTTTTAATTAATAATTTATTCATCTCATAAACACGGCTCTCGTAAAGTTAGACACCGTGAAATTATCACAGCATCGCATCGGCAAAGGGAAATGTGGAAATAACAAGATTTTCAATCATCAGAATTACTTTTATAAAGTTAATATTTTTTATTAATTCAACTGAGAATAAATTCTCTCGTATGCAAGGACTCTTACAGTCGGCAACGGAAATGCTGCCAACCTTACGTCGCAATTTTCATATGGCTTTTTAACTTACCGCGCTAACTCGCTCCGTACATACTTGGTTCAATATTTAATTTTTTGTAATTAAAAACTTAAGTGCGCAATTTTATTTTTTCCAAACACTAGAAACGTTATCAAAGTGTGAAGGAAACGTATGACGGGGTTGATCTCACATCGGTGAGGCTATTTTGTTTCGCTATCCCCCGGGGTGTGAAGTCGCCTAGCTTTGCATTGTGTGAGCTGACTCTAAAATTTAATTGGTTGGCTAATACAGTGCCACCGTGGAGTCTAATTTACGTGTTAACATTTTTAATAAGGCCAGGCGAGGCTAGGGTGCCAAGTGGCCGGCCATTTATATCGCGCCACGCTCATGTAAGCACCTCCAGTAATTAATCCTACCCTTTCGAGGAAGCTTATGAGTAGTTTTTCTTCTAAAAAGCTGCTAATTACGCGTCACTCTAGTTTTCACGTCTTACGAGTGGCAGTTTTGTGTGGCTGAATTAATAGGTAACTGGAGAATTTATAAATACGTTAGCCCGAAAGAATGTCACGCCTTAGTACTAAATTGTAGGCAATGTCTCTTCTGAAAGTGAAGGTTTTTACGCACGCGACGCGCTTAATAGTTAAGGCGAGGCGTAAATTTACATATCATTGCGACGTAACCATTATAAAGTATTAGTTTGGGCTAGCATCGTTAATAATATAATTAAAACACGCAAGGCGCGGTACTTATCGCTGTAATCAAGTATCGGGCCATGTGTGGGGCTGACGCCGCGGTCGCCGGCCAATCTTCCTGTGCCCTACTTCGCTCGTATCAACATCGAAACTTTTATGAGACATAAATGGAAATATAATATGCTGATAAAGCTGCTTTGATGTTCATTAGTCACATATTCCTGTTCAAAATTACAAACTTCTTTCTTGTATTACAATAATTTCAATCGACAATAATTCTGGCCTAATAGCAATAGAACAAAGGTTCTAGCGTGATCCAAAGACAACAACGATCGCACAGAAGATAAAACATTGCATGCGAACATCGACTATAGACAATTCCTTAACGTAAGCATGAGTAAGCCATCCATCAACTAATGAAAGCATAATTAGAAAAGTGCTAGTTTCTTCCGACCGGCCTTATCTTGTCTTCGAACCATTACAATGCTTTAATTACCACACCCTTTAACGCGTTTTGATTAGGTTACTAAGTATATTTAAGGCACGATACGGTATTAATATTAGCCTAGTTATGCGTGTGATTAAGACTGGGGTGGAGCTTTTAGAATCTCCAGCAATTTTTCTGACGTAATTTCTTAACAGCTAATTAAACAAAAGCATACCAAGAATTAATAATTGCTATGACATGTCATGTCTTCATGTAGGGAACACGCACGGCGCGCCTTGCCCGGTCTCGAAGGAGTGGGAGCGGCATTCTTTCATTAGCATTTGCCTTAAAAACCTTAATACGCCTCTAATGACACGACACACGTTTGGGCGGGAACAGCGCTGTCACGCGATCTTTACCGCTAAGACAGCTGTCACAATTACGCCACAGATTATAGTGTACTATTCATAAATATTGTCATTAAAATTTCAACCACGTTACGTTATATGTAATATGCTTCGGTAAATAGACCCTTTATAAGATTGAGTTCATTATTTTATGTGTACTGAGTTAATAGAACATTTATTGCTGTTGGTGTAGGGTAAGAACGTTTTATTAATTTCTTCGGTCGGTGACAGACACGCCTTCGTTTTACATTACATAATTTCCCACGTGACACCGACTCAAGCACTTCAATGTCTAGTTTCTTATGACATATATAAGGATGACTCATTTTAACCTAAATAAAAAACACTGTATTTGCTACGCAGTGAGAGAATGATAGGTGTAATTTTTGTAATCGTTCACTGTGTAGGCTTATGGGTATTTTTATAATTTCACATCTTTACTTCTGTATTATAACAACCAAATATACAGTATTTACAATTTTCTTAACCTACATAAACAATTAAAAATTAATGAAAAGAAAATTAAAACAAATTTAAAAAGTTCGGTCCCTGTGGCAGTGTACCTTTAATGAAGCATTTCCTCACAGTATTAATATAAATAACTCCTAAAATTTGCCAGGAAGAGATCACTCCTTACCAATGAAGTAGTTAATTATTCAAATATTTATTTTATTTATTTATTTTCACTTCGTTGCAATAAAAATAAAAGAAGCACAAATAACACAATACATAAAAATTATAAGGGATGCAACGGGCGGCCTTATCGCTAGTAAGCGATCTCTTCCAGGCAACCCTAGTTAAAGAGAAAACCTAAAAAAAGAAACATGATGAGTGAGAGAAGTGCAGAACCAAATGTTATATAAAAAAAATATAGAACCTTAATCTAAAGTAAGACAAAAAAATATATATTAATAACAAACTAAAAACTTAAAAGCTAATCTTACAGATTCATGAACAGCGAATAGTGTAAAACTCTCAAAAATAAGAGATATTTGAAAAAAATTAGTGTTCAAACTATAATAGTTTATTTATTAATAAATTACAAACTTATTAATAAGCAAACTAGAGTTCATGTTAAAAATATGAAACAAAGAAACGTACCAATTCTATATAAATACAACAAGTATTCTTCATCATTGGCCATTATAATAAGACCTTCCGTTACTTAACTAAACAAATGATATACACAAGTACGGTTTGCAGCCAGAGATCTTTCAGAATGGACGGTACTTTAGTTAAAGCGAGATAAAATGGTGCGCAAACGCTTCCGTTTGATAGTGGTCACTGCAAAGACAAGGATATAACAAGGACAAAAAGTTATTGTTGATAACAATGTATTATGGACTTTGGACGAAATAAAAAGTAATTATGTGAAGTGGTAGTCGTATATATTTGCGATTTAAAACGAAATTCAAAAACTCTAAAGTACAGCGCAACTTCTTAAACGAAACGTGAAAAACTCAGTCACGTAATATTTTAATGAAACAAAGTCAAAGTCAAAAATCATTTATTCATATAGGTAACGCAATGTACACTTATGAACGTCCAAAAATAAATATATATGAAATGCTTCTAATTTTACATTTATTGCCAGTTCTCAAATCAAGGGCGTAGAACAGAAGTGTAGAACTGGCAATAAACTCTAAGTCTAGTAACTATAAAGTACAGCGCAAGTTCTTGTACGAAACGTTAAACTCACTCATGTATTATTTTAATGAAACATATTGATTTTATCTGTAAAGCCATCAAACTTATAAGTAAAAAATATACGTGTCGTAGGAAATCTTAGTAATAAATAGCAATGACAAAAGGCCCGGGGGAAATAACTTGAGTATAGTGAAAATGTGAGCAAGCAGGCGGTTTGACGTAATGACGACTGGCAACACTAAAGTAATTATTGTTAGACACGTGATCAACGGCCGCCATATTAAACATATTCGCGGTTCTGATTACATATTTGTTCAGATAAAATAAATACGAGATGCGATGACAGATTCGTGAATGTAACTCGTGTGAATGTAACTCGTGTGAATAGCTTTTATTAAAAAAAATTGCAAAACATTCTGATAATTTGATGCTTGATTTTATGAAAATGTCTGATCACTAATCTGTTATAAACGTAATGGAGTTCGCTGTTTCTATTTGGATTTGAATTGAAAGGTTTTTGAAAACACTAAATTAAAATACTATCACTTTATAATAGTTTTGATTCTAATTTGATAATTTATCCTGAATTTAATCATACTTGTGCAGAGCTCGTTAAATTGAAAAAGGTAAAATACAAACTGTCTTTTGTTTAGAATAGCGCCTAATTTTTTATACTATCAAGCACTCGACATATAAAATTCAGCATTAGTGTAATTTCATAACGGACGGCTCAAAGGTTCGCATCGTTGTATACTTTTTACTGTGGACACTCGAGGAAGCTAAAAATAAAGAACTGTCAGAACTGGTTTTTGAAACTGTCTCAAAACAGTAATTAGCGAACTAATCCTGAAATCAAGCAACCGTGAACGGTCAGCTTTATGCGCGCACTTAAACGGCCTCGCGTCTGTTCAACCCCCTTTTTTTTCGAAATTTTAATACCGAAGCGAGTATAGTTGGGGTAATAAAATCTCCGCAAGCACTCAAATGAGCTGAACTTTTGAAGCGTGGGGTACAAGACAGAGGCAGGTCAGTGAGGAGGGAGTCATTACACAGGACCGGATTCCGATTCATCATTGTGATCGTGAAAAGTTATTTTAGCTTCAATTCAAAGACAAAGTCAAAGTCAAAATCATTTATTCATATAGGTAACACAATGTACACTTACGAACGTCAAAAAAGAAATGCTTCTAATTTTAGATTTACTGCCAGTTCTCAAATCGTAGAACGGAAGACAAGAACTGGCAAATTGCTATCATGTTTCATTGTTGTTTTTGGAAAAGAGCTCGTAACTAAAACGTAAAATTCGCATTTCCCGTTTCAAGATAAGAGAATAATTCGCGAGAAAGTCGCAAAGCGTATGGGTAGATAACCGTCTACAACCCGCATCGTAACGCGCCGGTTTAAATACGTGTTAAGTGCCGATTGTCAAATCTGTTAGGGAGTGTTCTTCACTTCACTTCATTAATATTTAAATATAATCCCTTGCATCTCAACCTTATTTGTTGGACAATCATCAAAACCGGAAGTAGCGAGTGCGGCCCTGAGTCGGACGGCGGAGGCTGAAAAAAAGTTTTTTCACTAACTGAAGCATTAATCCGGCCCGGTATTAGTTTACTCGCTTTTAGCCGTGGCTGTGTGCGCCGCCGCGTATGTGTGCTCACCGCCGTGCGACTTTTACACAGAGAACAAGAATGTAGAGCAGTCGTTTTTTTTTTAAACAATTTTTAGCCAACTTTTCGTATACAACTTTTAACGCTGTAACTGAGATCAATAGTGTCCTGTTTTTTGTATCCGTTAAATTCATCAAACTGCTACCTGTCTAGTTAATCAGAACTATTTTAACGCTCTCTCTCTTGTTTTGACTTATTGATTGAAGTAGTCATTTTATCCTTTTTGTTTACAGTATATTTATTTCGTCAGAATAAAACGTACAAAATGCGTCTCTATCAATTGAATACTCTAGCAACATCGGCTCATTCCGGCGTGTTATACGAAAGCTGGACGCGGTCCACTAACGCACACATACGCCGCACACACATACACAACCTGTAATACCTCCCCTATCATTTCAGTGAGCCGTGCCTGCATCAGGTTTTAATAACCATTGTATTTGGCAACGATCGAAATGAGTATATTTGAAGTCAGTAGGAAATGTCTGAAAACTATTTTTTACAGGGCAAAGTTACGCGTTTATAAGCACTCTTTTTTGTTTTATATAACGCTCGATTGTGTGCGTTAGCTCCTTTTCAATACTGATTTGTTGGTTTTATATCAAAATATTTCTATGAAGTGATTCAGGTGGTGCATATTTGAGTTTTATAAATGAGTGTTTTGTGCGCGCTCCGCCAATGTTTAGGTGTAATTGTTTGATGACTACAGTTCTATTATAATTAGGCCGTGAAAATGAAAGAGCACAAAAAGGCGGTTTGTTTATTCCTATAGAAAAATTAAGAAGCGTACTTGAGGCTTAATTTTTGTGGACCCATTTTCGCAGAATTCGGGGAGCGTTGCTTCAAAAGTTCAAGTGCACTTTTATTTTATTCTTTATTTAAATTATGGATTATCTGTGTCACAATAATGATGGCCTGTCACGAAGATGTTGGCGTAGAAGTTCGTTATCGGTTAGCGGTTAGCCCGCATCTCGAAACGGTTAACTGTGTATATGTTAAGGCAGACATCGGTATGTCAATATGACACTTTAACCCATATTCAATAATTGCTTTATTAACTTGTTTACAAACATTACTTTGAGTGAATTAAACAAAAATATCTAAATTTATAGTCTGTGCTTGTTGTCTTTATTGCTCTAATGGAAAATTCCATTTGTTAGACGAAAAAGACAACATTTGGAGTCTAAAGCCATAAGATTTTATTCGATGTGAGAATCTTAAAATATCTCACATATTTGTCGTTATATCGGACTCCCTAAATACATATGGTAAATAATTGCTAATTTCTATCTAACGAAATGGCTAGGATTAATGCAGCATTGTTGACAGATAGGGGCTGCGTATGCGCATCTGTCGACCTGTCACAATGGATCACAACGATTTCTATACAATTAATACATAATTATCTTTAACTCAACCAAATATTTGAAAGACATAGGTAAAGTTAAGTATTTCAAATTTCGCCAGTGCTTAAAACCATTTTATTCACTATAAAGAACTAGAAACTTTTTATTCAAATATCTCAAATCTTATGGCGAAGAATCTAAAGCTTATAAAGACTAATTCTCGCCAAACGAGTCAAAAAAGGGAAGAAAATATTAAACAATAATCTGACCCCTCGAAGAGATTTCTTAACGACTACTTACGATGTAGAGTTGTTATAAACAGACTGGCGATCCAACTTTTTATTATTATTACGTCTTGCATGTATTATTTTGTCTTGCTTGCTACTTAGACGCCCATTTGGTCCGTTGTGCAAGTCCTGGCTAATTAGGCCAACCTAGCTCCTTCCAGAAGCTTAGGCACTTCACAGGCTTCTTGATATTCTTAGTTTATAGTTTCTATAGTATATTTTTATTTATCATGATACATACGAATAATTTGTATTTTCAATTGTCTTAACCTACAAAGTACCTAATAATAAAAATAATTAAAAAGAAAATTTAGACAAATTTAAGAAGATTGGTCCCTGTGGCACTGTATATTGTTTATAGTTTACCTATATTAAGAAATTCTTAGCTTTTTAAACGTCATTTAAAAAAAAAACTTGGATTTAATTTATGTGTATTAGGTTTTTATTACAGCTGACATTATTTGTTATTAAATATTTAAGAATTATATTAATTAGGCAAGCCGTATAGACTTTTATACGTTTTAACTTATACATAAGAAATATCTTCACTTACAAAAACACGTTATTTTACCTACTATTATTTAAAGGGTGTCTACGAGAATTAACTCTACGAAAGCTTAGCGGTTCACACGGGAATCGAAGTACTTCTTGAGGGGACCCTAAGAAAGTGTCGAGATTCTCTCAACAATAGATCGTTTTTTTAACACCCTTTGTGGTATACTTGCAAACCATTTAGGTATAAGCAAAATTACTGTTTGTAAATCTCGTTTCGTTTCACAATCTTACGAATGCAGAAAGAATTTGTTAGGGATTGTGTATTTACTATAATAATTAATACATGAAAAGCACACAAGTTTTGGGAACATACGTTTTGGTTGAATCGCATTTTTACGTGATTTTGATTGCCAACCAGCCTTGCGATTCTGTAACTCACTTTTCGAACTCACACAGCGGTTTTCGCAGCGGCGGTCGCGCTCAAATCAGTCGTGAAGCAGCAGTTATTTTACGATTTGGCATTCTGATAAGGAGGGAGCTTGTAGTTTATAGTTTATGTGTGTGAGTTCGAAAAGTGAGTTACAGAATCGCAAGGCTTTTCCTATTAAAATTATTATTAATTATGTAATATAACTAAAATCACATTTCATGCATTGAGTGCTTGAACATCAAAAGTCTACAATATTATTGACATCCGGTACGCTTTTAACTTCCGGAACTTAACCCTAAGTAACCCATTGCAGCATCTAATGAAAGCCTCAATGAACAATGAAGGTAACTCTGCATACAATTTTAATTTGAACTTCATTCTTATAAACAATAAAATCTTCCAAAGAATTTCTTCGTCAGTTCCGATTCCAGTGGAACTTTGAAAAAACTTCGCCTAAGAAACTCCGCAAAAAATACCAACTGCTCGCAAACAATGACATTCAAGACTGCGTCCAGGTAAACGAAAGATGTCTTGAGAAAACATTTATCTCTGTCTAAATATCGACCTTAACTTCATAGAAATTGAGCACTAAATTGCGCAATCACTGTAAAAGAACCATTGTGTTAAAGATATAAACAGTTTTAGCCTTTAAAATAAGCACAATAAAATATATAATTGTACAGAAATTTTTAAGATTTATTAACAATGAAACAGCTGATAGAGTAACGGTTTTAAATCCATACTCCGATATTCGTAAGTGCAAAGTCCATAGGTTAACTATATAATTTCCGCAATATTTTATAAAAATTGTCTTAGATTGAATAATAAATTGTGCTACGAAGCCGCTACGTGTAAGCAATAGAATGAAAATTATCCTACATAAGAAACATATGTATTTATTATTCTCATATGTTTGTATGTTTTCACCAATACCTCGACGTTGATTAACAATAAACTACAAGCTCACACTTTTTTCAAAATGCCAAATCATAAATTTCCTGCTCCCCCCGTTTTGGGGGGGCCCGTCGTTCCACAACTGAGCGTTTCAAATTACAGAATCGCAGGGCTGAGGTTTCTTAAGGCGGTTTTTGCGTACTACCACTACGCCGGCTAGTATTTCCGAACCAATTCGACTTCGGTCCTTCAAGAAAAGAGCGTACCAATTCTTAAAAGGCCGGTAACGAACTTTCACCTTCTGACAATCTCGTTACAACTTCTTTGGCAAACTAAATTTTAACTCTTGTTCATATTTATACAAATCTATAAATTTCCGAGACTTAGAGTGAGGGAAAAAGGAAGATATCTTAGGAATTTCATCCAATAATATATATATTTTTTTTAATTTATTTCTTCAATAATAAAAACATGACGAATTTTAATTTACGTTATTTGAGATTTCAATAAATTATTTTGCATAAAATAGGTACTAATATTTCATAAATAGTCTTTTTTACGATTTTTTTTATTTTGCAATAGAATTTCTATAAGGTAATTCACCGTTCTCACTATCTCTCAATCGCTCTCTCCCTTTTCTTCGACAAAAACGCTGCACATCTTCGTGACGTTCCGTAAAAATTTTACCCTCATGCGCCCCAAGAAGTTTCACTTCAAAATATGTTTTCAATTCTTTTACTATTAAGATCATGAGTAATCATTACTCCAGACAGCCACTTAATGGTCACACGTGTTAAAGACTTATCTATCACATAATTAAAAGCCAAACAAATTATTATTTAAACACGTGAAGCCACTCAAGTTACTCCATACACAATCTTTATTTGTGAACCAGTGAAGAATGAATCATTTTATAATTTGTCCCTCTAATTAAAGCATTCAATGCTTGAATACCTAAACATCATGTCACCTCCCGCCAGTTAAAAAGACATCTAATTATTAAGACACTTCATTTACTTACTCAATTAGTAAGGCTGGCAATATCTCGCGGAGTGCCAATTAAAAAATAATAGAAACCCCAGCGTGCGAGCGAGAAGTTCGAGCACTCTCCCTCGCGCAAGTGGCTTAGGGATGATCCGCTTCGATTGATAGCTGTTGACTATTTATTGAGTGATTTGAAGTTTCACGTGGTTCTCGCGAGTTCGCGACATATTTTTAAGGCCGTGTTATTTTTTTAATTGTGACGCAAACATTTTAAAAAAAAGAACAACCTAACCGAGTGCGTACCTCAAAATGTTGCCAATTATTGGCATTCGCTATTCAAATTTTCCGGTTAATCAAATCTGACAGAGGCTTTATAGCTATAAGCCTCCCGTCGTTCGACGAGACGAGAAAAACTGAATTAGCCCGTTTGAATGCGAACTCGTAAGTAATTAGCCCTGCGAGACACTCGATTCGCTCTCGTAAGCGAAGCGGACCAAGATAGCGATGATACGCGACAAGCGGACTGAGCGAAAATGACTAATCAAATCCTCTCAGCCCTCCGACGGCTTTCGAGTACTTTTTATATTCTCATTGTGCTGTGAAGTGTCACACTGCAGGTGAAGTTATCCACGCATCATACCAATTGGCAATCCTGCCTTTTGCTTCATAAAAGCTAATCAGCTGCGTTAGTTTATAACTAGGCATATGTATAAAATAAATCAGTGGCGCTACAATCTTTTTCGGTTTGGGCCTCAGACTTCTGTATCTGTTTTATGATCATTGTCTAATAGGCAAGTAGGTGATCAGCCTGTGTCTGACACATGCCGTCGTGTAGGGTCTAAGGCAAGCCGGTTGCCTCGGTATCCTTCACTGTTCGTGCGCATTTTATGCGCACTTAGTAACGTCTATTGATGCACAGCCGGGGATCGAACCTACGACATCATGGATGAGAGTCGCACGTTGAAGCCCTATAGGCATATAAATACATACGTATTATTTCCTTGTTTCTTCCTCTGATTTTCACATGTTTTCGAACATTATTCTAACAGATTGTGTATTTTACAGAGAGTTTTACTACATTCAAATGGAGAAGTACGCACGTCAGGCCATAAGCGAAGGTCTGAAGACGGCTGATGACATCCACGTTGCTGGAGACTCCGAGCTGTACAGGGTTCTCAACCTACATTACAACAGAAATAACCACATTGAAGTAAGTTTTACTATCTTAATATATATAAATTACGTGTCACGTTGTTTGTCCGCTATGAACTCCTAAACTACCGAACCGATATCAATCAAATTTGCACACCGTGTGCTGTTAGATCTTACTTAAAAGATAGGATAGCTTACATCTCAATTTATACCCGCAATATTATTTTATTGCAAAATATTTGTTTATTATTTGATAGTTACAATTCTAACAGATGGCGCTGTGTTGAAAGTACCAACGTTTCACATAAGCTACAATTTAATGGCATAACCATCAATAAAGCATGGTGGTCCCCATGACTGGTGTTCTCCTACCGTTTCCCTTGAATAGTTTACTACTATAGAATATAACAAAAATCTTAGCCACAGCAATTGGCCGAGTCTGCTAGGATATCTATAAACGTATTTTCAGCTGTTTGCAGTGTGTTTAATGGTGCTAATTTATCCATTTCTTTTCTCCAGGTTCCACCAAACTTCAGATACGTGGTCGAGCAGACTCTCCGGGAGTTCTTCCGCGCCATACAAGGCGGGAAGGACGCCGAACAGAGCTGGAAGAAATCCATCTACAAAGTCATCTCGCGACTTGACGACCCCGTGCCGGAGTACTTCAAGTCGCCAAACTTCCTTGAGCAGTTGGAATGAGCGCGACGCGCAACGCACACTAGTTTCGGCAACAAAATTCGAAAATAAAATAAACATTGGACGATTGTTCGCACACCAAAATTATACGACACTCGCATTTAGGCCTTCAGATTCAAAATTATTAATAAAAGTTAAATTAAATTATTAAAATGGAATTCGTACGTTGAACGTCGACAGCGTGGCGGCGGGCGGCTTGTCCCGCCACGGCCTGGGCTCTCCTAGGAAATTCATTAGGTTATATGAGTAAGAAGAAATTTAAGTCACCTAGAATTTTATTTGTGCACATAATATATTTCGCTATATATAATTATTATTATATTATTATTAAGTATTATCGTAAATGGTTTTTATAGTTATGTATATCTTAAATCATTTATTGATTTATTCTTTAAGGAAGAAAACGATTTAATATATTAACTGCTTAAGTTTGAAATTTTTCGTTGTTTTTATTTCATTTCTATACCTAATCCTGGATCCTTTTGTTTTGTTTGTTTCACGTAGGCGTTCAGTTTGTTGGCACAGTTCGCGTGTCCGAAAATTGTCAACCTTTACCTCGTCATAATTATTTTAGGAATAATTAAAGTTAACCATAGACATTAGTACAATAGAGCAGGGTTATTTTTCGATCCACAGACAAAGAATTTAACATTATTTTTATACTGATAGCCGGTTATATGTTCGTGCAGAGTTTTCAATAGAATAAGGAATACAGACTCCAAATTCTAAAAAAGTAAACATCCTCTGTTATTATTCAATTACACATCCTTGGTTTCATTCACACTTTTCGGCAATGTTCGGCAAATGGTTTCAGTTGGTCCGGTACCCTCGTTCTGGACATAGGTTTAAGTTTATTCGTTAGATAAAATATATTCCGTAATGCGTGCATACATCTGAGTGCTCGAGCGGCGTATACGAGTTTAGTATTGTAAGTTACTATTTCGGTTACGAATTATACAATTTCCGTTTCCTCGTTCAAATGAACGCCAATTATCTCGTAATCCATATTTTATTTTAATTGTAGGCATATTTAGAGTTTAAAACTGGAAATCTGAATCACCTCGTATCCGCCGCCAGCGAATGACACAAGGCGTTTATCTCTCCACATCCACACCCACACAGGCACAATAGATGAAGGCAAACCAAATAACAATCCAAGTTCAACACGAAATACAATTAAATTACCAAATTACAAAAACGCACCAGGGCCACCTCGTCCGATCAGAAGTGCCTTCAGAAATGTTGATTTTTTTAAAAAAGATAATAAATTATAACAAAGGGCCCTCAATAGAACTTCCCGCCCAACCAAAGGCGCCGTGTCTCCTTCGTGCACTCAAAAGCACGCATCCGTTCGCCATATCGAACAAGCAGTATACATACACACTTACTATTATACTATAGAAGAATAATTAGTTTGATTCGTAGATATATGTAGCACGAGGAGTTCGCTACTTGCTCCCGAGTTAGCTACAGTCACAATCGGAACGCAGATCGAATACTCAAATAACTCGGCCGCAAGTTCGAACGAATTGTACTTGATGTATTTGTTATAACGTGTAGAAGCCAGCCGCCTTCCCCGCAAAGTGGCGTCACCTTTAGTTCACACCCTTAGTTTCACAGGACGACAGATATTCAATAATTTAGCTTTTTAAACTAGATATAAAACGGTAAGACAGTTGTACAAAGTTATATAGCGACACGTGTATATACTACGGTAATTTTAATACAGATGAAATACAATGGAAACTATCTTAGCGTTAATAATATTTTAAGGTGCAATAGGAAACGGATATATTGTGAATTCATTTGCGGAATTGTATGACGTACACATCTTGAGTTTCCGGTACGAAGCCGCGCAGGGCGGGCGGTTGGCCGTAGCTAAGCAACTATAAGCATTTTTCATTTAATACACTTTGTTATCGTTTCATTTGTAATCATTTTACTATTACGATAATTATAAGAAAACCTCAGTTTAGGATGGACCAGGCGTCGACTGGTGTTAGTGAAGTGGTCAGGTTAGGTGAGAAGGAACCTCAGATACAGTATTACAGCCTCCCCCGTTCGATCCCTACCGGTTTTTTGTTCTAAATTAGTCCCGACACCCGTGTCTCCACCCCCAGTCCCCAGCAATAGCCCAGATTCATTTTCTGCGACACACATTGGTACGTTGACAAGTTTATACGCAGTCGCCGCAGGGCTTATTCACGAATGAGCATTGTTTCATGTTACGTTTAAATTGTTTTCTGTTAACGTTATTCTTTTATCCAGAGCCTCATGGTAGAGATGAGCAGGTGAGCCAATCAATTGAAACGCGACAGCAGACGCCAGAGCGGCCCCGCTCTACTCTACAATGAGACTGTCTACCTATTTACTTCCATGTATAGCAAGTAATGACTCCGTTACCCAATCTCTCCATAGTTTCTTCATAATTATATAAAATAGAATTGTAATTGCAGGCTACACAACACATATTACAATAGAAATGTATTGATTTCCCATCAACAGTATTCTACCGACATGCCGTTATTTGCAGATACTTGGAGCCGTTTTTCTTTATACTTCTGGTAAGGCGAAAACAATTATGACGATATTCATATTATGTATTGATAATTTGTTCTTTCCGGATTTTATACTTGAGTGATTCACTGTGCAGCCGCTAAAGACCACAATGGATATTACAAGCCGATTCGTGTATAAATTATTTATTAGATATTGGTTGACAATTTTTCTAAATTATTGTAAAAACTCAAGATTGA
The DNA here is from genome assembly GCA_905332375.1 of Pieris macdunnoughi. Taxonomy (NCBI): domain Eukaryota; kingdom Metazoa; phylum Arthropoda; class Insecta; order Lepidoptera; family Pieridae; genus Pieris; species Pieris macdunnoughi. Next base: position 10,001,069 of record CAJOBZ010000005.1, read on the forward strand.
AACATCGAAATATTTAAGTCCACAGTGATCATGGGGCTATCCCACAGAAAAGTACAAAATTCGGTGTTGATTGTATAACTCATGTTTGTAACTATAATATGTATTGTAGATTTATAAAAATTGTCTTTTGGCAACTCTCATTGATTCCAAATTTTGTATCTAGACGTAGTTTACTTAAGTTTCATAATATTGTATTTATCTAATGTTTTTGCTTGACAGTTTTAATATTTTGAAATCCGTCTACTAAATGTTTGGATCTATCGTGGTGAAATTATATAAAAAATTATTTTCAAAATTAATTATAAAAAACGAAAATACACTATGAATGTATTCAGTTTCACGTTTGGGTATTATGGTTCCTAAATTTTCGAAATTGTAATAGATTATTATGTAGCATTTCATTTTTGGATAGAAAACATTTAGATGTACCAACTAGCTGTATGAACTTTTCTATAATATGACAAAATCAATAAGGGAAATGCTGAAAATTAGGTAGTAATTAAATAGGTATCATTCGTTTGTAATGTCGTTAAAATTATCAAAGAAATTGAGCACGGATGTACTATTAGAATGTCATGGAACAAATACTGCCGATGCTTTTAAATTATTATTAGGTAAGAATCCGAACGCGGCACTCGACTTTGAGAACATCTCATAGCAGCGTTCGCTATTTTGTATGTCATAAAATAAATGATAATTCCAATATCCTTGTGGTCTTCATTCGTAACAGCGATACACGTTCAGTCTTCTTGTATTCGTATAAATGTATATTGTGTTGGTAATATATTTTGGTACTGCAGTCCATTGCTGCGACTCTGTTCTCGTATGATATACCTACTTATATTTTGTAAATTATAGCGAGCGGGCGCGGTTCCCGGTGATAAAAATTAGTATCAAAATTAAGAAAAATCAAAATTAAATTAGTAACGGCTCAATGAGTTTTGCGGGTTCACGTGCGACAATTATGTTTCGGCGTCTGCGTGTTCGCCGCAATACTGAGCGTTACAAAGAAAATTGAAATTTGACTAGTGTTTAGGCGTTTGTTTCGAATCCTCGCATTTCGGCTAAGTAATAAGGGCCCGCGTTCGCTCGTCTCGATATATTTAGTACAAATTTCATGATGTTAAGGTTACGAGGCTCAAAGCTTTTTCTTTCGGGGCGGCTTCGCTACCGCCGCGCCTCCGCGTCGACGATATGAGTCGTGTATAAAATTTTATTCAAAAGAGTATTTTTGTATTGATATTTCTAAAGTTGGTGTAAAAATCAAAATTTCATAAATTATAGCGATTACAAGAATGGGACATTTAGATAAATTTAGAAATGTCATGCGTTTTTTGTATTTAATTTTAAGCATAGTATCGGATATTAAACGTTTAGGATCATTAACCACTTGTAAATAAAAAGTTGACCGGCGCGGTAGTGCAGCGGCAGGGGGGCCTACCGTTTTATAGATAAAAAAAATATATAAATGACTAAAAGATGTTTATATGGTTCTGGATGTAAAAAGTTAAATTTAAAGGCATTTAAGGTGAAAGTGGAAATAAAATTGTAAACGAATCCTTGGTATTTGTCTATGAATGGCTGCTAGCGGGTCACTATTGTAATCTGTGGGCCTCAGACAAATAATATACTTATATCACAAAAACTAACCTAACCTAACCTAACGCATTAATTATAACGGTTCTTAATACTACAACATTCTTATAGTAATATAATACACATTGTCATAATGCTTATATTTTACGAGCGTGTGTCCGTGAATGTTTAGGAGATAACCACGATTTGATGTTAGACAAAGTGGAGATTTGTGATCGAAATTTTTTATCAAACCGACCGTCGGAGGTCGGAGAGTTCGTTTACGTAATTGGTAAACAATTGGCGGTTCTAAATTGTGTTAAAATTATATCGAAATTGATGGATTGTAATGACAATTGTGAAATAAGTTGTATTAGTATGAAAATGTCAGCGTGGAGACTTGTTGATACCACTGAGGGATGTTTCTTCGTGATTAAAACGAGTAATAAAGCTAAGCTTTTATTTGATAATTTGTTTTAATTGCACACCCAGTACATTTATATCCTGTAGCTTGTCCCGACATCGCACTTGACAATTTGACATTTCATCCAGCATTATATACATAGATATATATATATTTTTTTAAAGACAATTCACACCAATTGACCTAGTCCCATGCTAAGCTGGTGAAGCTTGTGTTATGGGTACTAGGCAACGGATATACATATCTACATATTATAGATAGATAGACATATAAATACATATTTAAACACCCAAGACCTAAGCACAATACCAAATGCTAATCACATCGATGTTTGTCTCAGCCGGGGATCGAGCCCGGGACCCATGGAGTCGCAGTCAGGGGTACTAACCACTAGACCAATGAGTCGTCAATCGATAATGAAATTGTTACAGTATTTTAAGATACATACAAATACTTCCTCTTGAATATAGAAATTGAATAGCTTAAATAAATCAAAAGCAAACTAGATTTTCCGTAATTTATCACAAAACCACTTTTAAAAACAAGGTCTATTCACTAAATTAAACCAATATTTATAAACTGGACTTGTGACGAGGTTTGAAGCTTTTGATATGCAGAAGTACCAGCACTTTATGAAATAACAAAAACGATTATAACACATTACACAGCTAAACATTTATTTTGTGAGACAAGGCAGCTGGGAAGCGTCTGTTGCGATGCCAGTCCTAATTCCTCGAAAATTTTCTGACTACATTTAAAATATCGTTTTTTTTTTAATTTTTCCGTCATGCAGATCGGTCCACGGACGGAGGAGTTGTGCTTAAACATATCCAAAAAAAGGGTGCGTGTACTTATGTACGCGCGTAAGAAGTTATACTTCTTTGGCTTTTCTTTATTTTTTTAAAATATTAAATAATAAATATTTAACCGTAATAATTTAATATTTAGTATATTATTCAATTATTAATTAATATTAATAATTATTATTATTTATTATATTATTCATTCAATTTTAAAACTTGGTATGTTTCATAACCTTTTAACTAAGTAACAATAGGTCTTTGTGAAAAAGCATTGCTAAATTTATTAAAACTCCTTTTTTTGTTTAAAAGGTACTACAAAGGTCATTATGGTAATTCAAAATTCTTGGCATAGCTGCTAACTTCACGCATATTCTATTTCTTTTTACTTGTAGATTGTCTTATTCCCATCTCGCTCGCGCACGCTCGGCGCCCGGCTGGTTTAAAAACTTCATACTGATAATTTTGTGTCACGGTGCGCGCGCATCGTAAAATTTCACTCTCACCAATTTTTCATAACGCGCCTAAAGAAGTATAACTTCAAAAATTACACGTCGTTTGACCTTTTTTTTTTGAAGTCGGTTAAAAGAATATCTACATTTAAGCATGCCTTTAACATCATTAGTAAAAGTCATGTGCAAAACTGTGCCTTGCGTCTGAAAAGCAGATGAGAAATGTGCCACTCCAATCCAATCAATCCGACTAGAATATCCGTGATCCTTGATCCCGTAACCTTGGAATTTTTCAATCCAAAAACACTATAAAGTTAAGATCTGCATAGCTATTTGGAGTAATAGAATACCAGCACTTTTCTCTTTTCCAGCTTTGTACATATGTTTAAATTCTGTTAAAACCTATTTCCATATAGTACAAAAAACACTGAAATATTCACCATTTCACACGGACTTAGTCAGAGGCTTTATCAGAATTAAATTTATTTATCGACGAATTTATTTAAAAAAAATAGTAGTAAATAGTGTGAATGTTTTAAAATAATTAACTAAAACTAGATTCAACACAACAAGTCTTTTTAATGTTTTCCAAGTGTAGATGTGTGTTCCTAGAGTTTTAAGTTGGGTTTAACACGAGCTACCCATATATCAGATCCCAACACATTTTTTACTAATACCAATCGATGTTAAGTCTCTGAGGATAAGATTTATAAAAATGGCGCTAAGTCTGACTCCCGTAAGCAAAAACGGTATTGAATTTTGATATACAGGAGTCATTTCACACTGTCTTAACTGCGAAACCCGATTTATTAAATAATTTAATAAAAAGACGCATGCGCCACTCCAAATTAACAGATAGCCCTTCCATGGGTGTACCCTCAACAAAAACTTCATATTTCCTATACATTTGACTCTGCCAACCAATGCCGGATTTAGAGATCTGGAGGCTATGGGGCAACAAAGAACTAAAGAAGTGACCCTAGCCCCAACATATTTTCCAAATAAAATGGAAAAAGGTTTTCCAATATACAATTTATTGTGAAACCAAGTATAGGTTCTGTTTCTGATTTCTTTTGTGGTGGTTGCTCTCCCTTAAATCCGGGGCTGTTGAATACCCCACGAGTATTGTAAAAAAATGTAAATGTTCCTCAGTTAAATGTTAACGCCTAATAGAAAAAACATAGCAAATACACTAGAAGCAATCTACTCTCATGTTTGTGTATCTTTTTACTAAGGCACGACAATTGTTTTTTTTAATGTCAATATAGCTTATCATTTAGCGATCTGAGCTGGTCACTGTTTTTTTTAATATATAAATAGCCTATGTTCCTCAGTGATAATGCATTGTAAAAGTGAAAGAATATTGAATATGGAGCGACTTCAAATATTCTTTACGTTACAAAGATAAAAATTCAGCTTCTAGCAGACTTTTTTTAAGGTTAACCAAATTTACCTACTTATTCAATAAATAATAATCGAATTTTAACAATTTATAAATTGTAAGCCTGTAGAGCTACAACCTTGCCTAGTCTTGCTATGTCTGTATCTCGTGATCATTTATTTTTCTTAAGTTGTTCTTAAGTGCTCTTTGGTGCATATGATTTTGGCTCAAGGTAGTAAGGTGCACACTTCCTTCCACTAGGCCAACTCTGCGGCGGTATAAATTTTAATTATATAAATTTTTACTTCATTTTAAACCTACCATTACTTATTTTTGTACGACATCCAAGCTATTCAGAGCATTACGAATTATACACAATAAGAAATGTACGTATTAAAATCTACACCAAAGAAAATAAATAATAAATATATACATAAATATAAATTTCTTTCCTTTACTTAGTAAATATGCCATCGTAATAAATGCTAATTCCTCTTGTTCACGGTTAACACCTCTAAAGTGTTCCTAGGGGATTTTAAAATTGCTTAGATATCAACACTTATACAGCATATTCCATTCTAATCAAATTTGCCTCGGGAGTGATTAGAATATTAGTGGTCCGATACGACATCGGATCGTTTGATGAAATTTCGTTTTTTATATTCATTATAGTATCCAAAATATAAAGATGTCTGACAAAATCTGTTAACATAATAATCATCACTATTTATCAAACACAGTTCAAACACTCGAAACCCAAAATAAGATACTCTATATCACCACTCTGAATTGTGTCATTGAGAACATTGGAAAAAAGAAAAGAGGAACACAGAGCAAGAGATGGACAAGAAGAGCTAACATTAGAAAATAATGGAAGCCGCTGGAAGAGACCTATGTGTCACAGGACACGATGATCACCGAAACCGGCACAACTGATGTATAAGATTAAGTTAGGTTATGTAACTAAAATAATGTTATATGACACTAGGTGGCAGCAATAAAGGCTTAATAATTATAATAAAGGCGTTTATACACGTTTGATTTGAAATTTCAAGATTAACGTAACAAACAAATATAATCTAAGGAATCGAATAAGTAAGCAATATCGTATTGAAATCGCATGCGCAAAAGGCACTTCATTCTTTTGGCATCACAAGTCCTAATCAAGTCACTTGATATACAAGATGAAAACATAGGCAATAATTGCACCCTAATTGTAAAAGGCTAAAGCGGCGAAATTATAAATAATCTTAAAGACGCAATAGATCATGAAATTGATTAAGTGATTCACTCGATTTTGCATTTGCTTGAATTTGCGTAAACGTCCCTAATAGAATATTTAATTCACAATGCCATGGCGTGTTTATAATTTCACTCACTCCGACCCAGTCTTCGCCTCCGAAATGAGAAAATTCCAGCGCTCTCGGTCGTGTGCCACCTCCAGTCAACTGCTGGCTTTAACCTACAGCAGGTCCTCCTTCAGACTGTTGATCCAGCAGCACCTATACCAGCTGAAGTAAGCTTCTTTAAGCACCTGATCTTGGCCCATGAGCTCAAGTGTAGTAGTTTATAATTTTAACAACTAAAATTGTATTTTAAATAAGAAGTCTTAATTAATATATCTTATATAATAGTCTTGTGAGTCTGTATATTTTTGTATCTTCGTTATTATCATCATACTTTTTACTTCTTCTTCGTCTGCACTTCAGCAAGAAAAGTAGACTGGGCTTTGAGTAAATAGAAAAAAAATATATGATATATTTTAAATTTAAATAATGATTATGATAACTGTTAGTATAGCAATAAAAAAAAATAGGAGTGTAAAAAGTATGAATCGGTTTTTAAGCTCGGTTCGATTCGATGTATGAGGATGATGGTTCCCGACGAATAGTTAGCTTGAAAATATTTTTTTATTTTAAAATTCACAATCAGTAACATGCCGCGGACGCCGACATTACAATACAGTGGTAACATCATGTTGCTAGAAAAATATAAAAACCCGCGGGAAAAAGAAAAATACCGTGCAATTTAATAAGTACCTAACTATAGTCCGTCTCGCGAGAAGTCTCACAGATTTTAATGTAACTTAAAAGGAAATTACCTATATTATTAAAAAAAATGCCACACGTTATATATTTAAAGCGAAATCTTACTTTTTCATACTAGGTAATATTTAAGTCACTGAAATTAAACTCTCCAAAACTGACACAAGAATTACTGCGCTACAAATGTGTATTGACATATTACATTAATGTAATGTCAAAACAAAAAGAAAACTCCGGGCCCGCGCTTTGGCCTTGCATGTTGAAACTTGAAGTTTAATGTTATTGAAAAAAGGTGTAAACTTTACCATGGTATTTTAAAAGAATTGTTTATTGTTCTCTTAATACACAGAAAGAAGAAATAGCCTTTTGTGATCAATATTTTGTTATTACAAAATACAAGTGCTGTTAGATTAAAACTCACCAAAAATAACGCATAAGCCAGTTACGTCGATGTTTCGGTAATAATTATTACAAAGAGTTAAGAGAATGGCTACAGCATCTGCAACAACTGCTACAGCTGCTGAAGAAGACTTGGATGATTGTGGACCACAACTTATTAACAAATTAGAGGTAATTCCGTACGTTTTAATTAAAGTCAGAATAGCAGCAAGAACAACATGTTTACATACTTATAAACAATCAAATTGTTGTACACTTGTGTGACAGAAAATTTACATTATTGGGAATTTTATTTTAATTTGGAATTATTAATTAGTAGTTTCCTGTCTACGTCGGTATTTCAACCTTTAAGGTTTTTTATGTTAATCAAGGGTAAACATTTGGTGAATATTTTCTTCCAAGATACTGGTTATTCTACATGCATACCATTTCTGTTAATGTTATTAAAAAAAATACAACTAAAATAAAAATTGGTGTCATTACAGGGCAATGGCATCACTGCTGGGGATATAAAAAAATTGGAAGAAGCTGGATACCACACTGTCGAGTCAGTAGCATATGCACCAAAAAAATGGCTTATAACTATAAAAGGCATATCAGAAGCAAAGGCAGATAAGATACTAACTGAGGCCTCAAAGCTTGTCCCCATGGGTTTTACTACAGCAACCGAGTTTCATCAGAAAAGGTAATACTCATTTCAGAAAAATTCATATTATTTTTTTATTTGATGAAAAACTTTCAAAGATGCATAATTTTATAAAACCGTATATTGATACTCTTGCTGAATATTACAGAGCAGAAATCATTCAGTTGACAACTGGTTCAAAGGAATTAGACAGGCTTCTTGGGGGTGGCATTGAAACTGGATCCATCACCGAGATATTTGGAGAATTTCGAACAGGAAAAACACAGATTTGTCACACCCTTGCTGTCACATGCCAGGTACTTGTTAACACTGTAAAAATTTACTAAAGACATATTCTTAACAATCATGACACAGATGTTATTAATCTAGATCTGTATGATCTGATCTGATTTCTACATATAAAAATTTGGTATGCTGAAAATTAAATTAGGTAAATTTACAGGAATTATCAGCAATAATGATGTAATGTAAATTTTTCTAGCCATGCTGTGGATATTGGTGTTATAAATAAATGATGGACAGCATCTAAATGCTTCATATTTTATGCTTTGTTTAAAACTGTACTATCCTCTTACCACGGGACAATGTTGGAAAATAGCTTGTAATTTAAAAACCATACATTTATTTATGATATTTTCAGTTACCAATTGAACAATCAGGTGGTGAAGGAAAATGTATGTATATAGACACAGAAGGGACATTCCGTCCAGAGAGGCTTTTGGCAGTAGCACAAAGATATGGCATGGAAGGAGCAGCTGTACTGGACAATGTGGCATATGCCCGAGCATATAATACTGATCATCAGACACAGTTGCTTGTACAGGCATGTGCTATGATGGCTGAATCCAGGTAATGGATATAATTAATAATATTAATTTCTTACTTTGCAAATAATCAATAATACCTTGTAAGTGTCTACTTCAGACATCTATTTACAGACTAGTGAGTTTTTGCTCTTACCAACCCAGAGAATTCTTGTTTTGTTGGAAATCAAACCCAAGACGTCTGGTTTTTGTGCATTTACAATGCCGCCCTCTTTATAATATATACTCAATTTTGTAAAATGTTCTTTTTTCTTTCAATGCAATTACATTCAATATAATACAAGCAATTAAACACAAACTTAAGTCTGTTTGCCGATTAAGACAAAGTTCTGTGGGTTAATTTGTTGACCACCTCAACCTATATTTATTACTTCTACCTCCATTATTTTTGCAATATGCCAAGTGAGTTTAGTGCTAACCATATTTTTCCGTTGTCAATTGTATCAAAGACTTGGTTAAAATCAACTAAACTACAGTACAGGGGAATATTGAATTCTTATGTTCTTCAACGATTTGTTTAACAACATGAAGGTGATCAATCTTTGAGTAGCCTCTTCTAAATCCTGCTTGTTTCTTTGGTTGATTCTCATCTAATATCAGAAACTTTATACATATATATTTGACATCAGGCTAATGGGCCTGTAATTTATATTTCACACTTATAACCTTCTAAAGGAGTATTAATAAATATATTTGACGTTTTCAGATATTCCTTGCTAATAGTTGACAGTGTGACTGCTTTATACCGTACAGACTATTCTGGACGTGGTGAACTGAATCCAAGACAACAGCATCTCGGCAGGTTCATGAGGATGCTGCTAAGACTCGCTGATGAGGTATGGGAAATATTTATAGTGGGGGATGGGGCATAAAATATATTTTGGTTAAATTAGATATGAAAAATGAACAACTAAGTCAGCTTCACCAACTTAGCATGGGACTCGGTCAATTGGTGTGAAATGTCTTTAAAAGAAAAAAGTGCTGTTAGATTGTCATTATTTTAATACTGGAACTCGTCCCATGAGGCAGAAATATTTCTGTGTTTATGTTAACACGAGTATCTGATCAGGGTTATCCTTTCAATTATGTTATCGCCGGATATCGAACCAAAGGACCCCTATATTTTAAATTTTTACCCATATTTAAACCCAGTATTGAATAATGTTTTAATATTCCAGTTCGGCGTCGCAGTGATAATTACAAACCAGGTGGTGGCACAAGTGGACGCAGTGGGTGTATTCAACGCAGACACAAAAAAGCCAATTGGCGGACATATTCTTGCGCACGCGTCGACCACTCGCCTATACTTACGCAAGGGACGCGGTGACAATAGAGTTTGCAAGATTTATGACAGCCCGTGCCTTCCAGAGACTGAAGCAATGTTTGCGATTAGTTCAGAAGGAATTACTGATCCTAAGGAATAAACTATTCGAGTTCAAAATTGTTAATGGCCTTAAAAAAAACTATTTTTTTAATTGTAAAACAGAACGAGCCAGTGAATTTTACAATAATAAAAAAAATTAATGTATTTGTAATTTAGGACTTTAAAAATTAATTAAAAAATATTCAAAATAAAATAAAACAAATTTTCATTTATCTAATCAATATCTATCTAAACATTTAAAATACTATTAACTACTAAATGATTAATTGAAAAGTTGCTTTCAGTTAAATTTATGTAATAAATGTTGAAAATAATTAGCCTATTATTAATTCTCGATTGCAATCCTGTCATTTTTGGGACATGCAAGTTTCTATACAATGTTTATCTTCAGATAACAAGTTTTTGCGTCCATCAATGGAAATCACACTAAAGCCACTAGACCACGCTGTTCTCACAGACGACGCGTAGTTATTTAATAAGTTTCAATTCAAAGTTGGAAAATAAAATAAAGTTATTTTTAAATTGCAACTCCTGTAAAAATCTTAATATAGGGATAAGTAATAACAAGAATTACACATAATAATTATTATATTCAACTCCCAACAAGCACATGTATGGAACAAATAAATATTAAGTGTCACGGCGACTTATATACTAGAACATATAATTTTCAAATAACACAAATTATAATTTCTGATACATAATTTGATGGTGTAAAGGGAAACTTAGCATTATCATTTCAGTATGTAAAAACGTATTGTTTGACGACAGTTCAGTAACAGCTTTAAATGACAAATTAGAACGCTTCAGAAGCAGTTTCATCATCGGACGTTAAGGCAGAATACAAAATACCACCCGAATCGCATCGACGTCCGTCGTTCCACAATTGAGCTTTTCTTAAGGCGGTGTCGCGCACCACCACTATGTGGAACCAGCTGCCCACTGAAGTTTTTCCGAACCAATTCGACTTAGGGTCGAAGAAAAAGCGTACCAGTTGTTAAACATGGGCACGCGAGCCTTCTGTTAATGTGTGTCCATGCTCGGCGGTATCACTTAACATCAGATGAGCCCGTTTGCCCCCAAAAAAAAAAAAATATTTCCGTGAACTTTCGTATTTTGACATACAATAATACAATAGATTTTTTATTTAGACTTTGCGCCGTCTTGTTTCTGAATCTAACTTAAGTCTCGCCTCTAACGTTCCCGAAGGTGTTCAAACACAATTTGTATACAACAATAAAGAGAAAGGTTCTAATCTAAAATACAGGTAGGGCTCTTCCCTCAGCAACTTGATAAGTATAACTTGGCTTATAGTTGGTAATTTATTTTTAGTAGAATATCAAACTTCATACGGAAAAATGGTTTGACAGCTCTTAAAATTAGATTTAAGTGTGATACATTTGTGTTCTATAAGTAAGATGACTCCAGTATGTCAAACACATATTGACTAACTGTTCGCGTAGTCTCGACTCTGAGTATTAGCTTTTAATGTCGGAAACTATAAAGGAAATCGTAAGTTGCCGTTTAATTCCAAATATGCCCACGGATATCTGTTCTAGTATAAACAATATATTTTTTTATTCAATTATATATTCGTGCTAAGAGACGTCCTTTACAGCATTACCATTACACAAATTTTGATTAATTTAATGAATATATGGTTATATTTGACAAATCTATCAACTAGGAAGCAAGTCAAATTTGGCCACATTTGACCAAAGTTGGAATCAGATTTGATACTTGAGTAAAAATTTTTACATTGATCAGATTACACATTATTTTTTCCTACTGACAATCACTAAGACATATATTACAATTATGTCATAGGCAACATCTAAAATAACTCCTACAACTAGTATAGTCTAAAACATGTACTATAAGTTTAAAAACATTAATACAAAACTCACACTACTAGGACTAAAATGACCATGGTAACCATGGTAACAAATAAGAATAGGGTCATTAAGCGATTAGGGAAAATTATTATTAATAAATAATTATTAAAGATTATAGTACAGTATATATTGCCTTACACAAAAATAATTCATTCTGAATGCTTAACTGTTCATCACAACATAAACACAATTTCAGAGATAGAGACATAAGCATTTAAAAAGTACAATTAGATTGATTTAGTTTTATAAATATTGCTTAAATTCATTGCAGGTATTCTAAAACTTCAATTACAAAATAAAAAGCTTGAATATTCATTATTTCAATATTCAGACATAACAATTTGATTTAGCATGTCACGCGCCCATTACTACCAGTTCCGACATTTTATTTAAATTACACACATCGTGTATAATTTTAAAATCTTAACGCAATTAAAAAACGTGGTAAACATAAAATTTTGGCATGATGTTAATGTCTCGCTGTCAAAGATGGCACTTGATGTTATAAACTTAAATGTAATATCGAATGCGCGTAAACGCAAGATATTTAACACGGTTACACATAATTACTAACATAGAGCCTTGGCTTGGTATAAAAAAAAAACATCACGACAATGTCAGTTGTCAAAGATGACAGTTGACGTAATACATTTAAACGGAATATCAAAGCGCGTTGAGGCTATGTATTTAATTCAGACACCCATCTCTACTTAAATGGGTTTTGGTATAGTATACATTTAGTTGAATTATACCACCATACAAACTCCCTTCCCTTCTTTCCCTTTACTAAGCAATGCTAGACTACATAGTACAAAAATAAATAAGCTATCTACAACGGAATTATGAACTTTACCTATAATCAACATTTAAACCAAGATAGAGGAGGATGGACTTTATATTTAAAGCTAACCCCATTCTCCCCTGTGGAACATCTAATGCCTTCGAAAAATGCAATACCAGTTAGTGAACTTTCATATTTTGGGTATTGGGTTGTTGGGTGGCGATTTCACCACACTTGGAATGGCAGAGCTACCACTTGGAACGATTGGAATAATCGGCTTCAAGGAGTGGCCAACTGTTGGCCCAAGGGGTTTAGTGAGAGCGCCCTCGCGTTCCAACCTTTCATGCTCGCTGGCAACTAACGCGTGAAGCTCGTCCTGGAAAATGAGAATTAATATAAGAAAAAAATACACCTTTTTTATTCTAGTGGCAGTTTTCTTAACAGGCAAGTAGACGCAAGAATCTCTAATCATCAGCTACGGGAGATAAGCAATAATGTGCCAATTAACAGGTTTATAAAACGCTGAAAGGTCAAATTTCCAACCAAGCCCTCGACTGGAGAAGGCAAAAGGATACGTGGCCGCCCGAAATAGACCTGGCAACGAAGCATCATTGCAAGGCCGAGGGAAGCTGGAACGATATGGAGTAAAGATAAGAGAGATGCCCAGGACCGTTCAGCCTGGTTTTCTGCCCCAATTGGGGGACATAAGACTGTGACTGACACACGCCGTAAATTGTCGATGGATCCATTACACCAAGGGAGCGTTCAAGTACTACATAAAGCAACTTTGGTGATTTAAATTTAGCCCAACCCATGTATAACGCGCTGTAACGTACTCCCTACTACCCCCTTCCCCTAGTAAAACGTTACCATTTACTAGGGGGAACTGACTATTTCTACTTTATAAGTCCCAATTAAGTGGCGTAAAGTACCGGAAAGTAATATAAAAAAAACGTTATTGTTTTAATCATGTTCACACTATTAAAAACCATGTCCTCCTTAATACTTGAACACTCCCCAAGGCCTTCTTGACCTTTATACACAAAATGTTAAGCATGCAGAAATGCGACTGTATAGAAATAAAGTATTTATTTGGTTGAAATTAAGCAACTCAACAATCACTACCAAAAAATTCAATATCAAGCCCATGTAAGTGAATAACACTAATTGATAAATCTTTAAGAATGTGTGAATTCTGAAAGCATTTCAATTAGAATTACTAAACCAAAATTTAATATCACAAATAGAAACAACTGTTATGAATTTAAATGTTTGAAGTTATTTAGGACTCGTAAAGTCACAGCTTTAAGACTTACGCCCCAGCCAAGTCTTTCAGCCAGATCTGCACATCCTTCATCGCAATCACCAAGCCTTGCCACATCCCTGACAGCATCATCATCAAGCTGAAGTCCCCCACTCATCAGGCCCCACATCCGGAGTAAGGGAGACCTCATACCGGCTTTCTCTCGGTTTATTAGGAGACGGGGACACCATTCGGGTACCCTGGAATCATTGAACCATTAGTTAAATATATAAAATAACTATATTGTTTATTATTAAAAATAATTTAATAGATAAGTACTGATTTAGTTTATTTCATGATAAATATTAAATTAAATTTTAATTTCTGGCAGCTTTAATCCTCCATTCCTTTCTCACTTTCACCTCTTGCTCCATTAAATACATTACATTACAGTAATAGTCTCATTTGTCTCATCTTTTAATTAAAAATCTTAGTTGTCACAGAAAAAAGCACACATCTATATGTGATTATATGAATTGTTTATACGGATTCTGTGAATTGTTGTCACCACAACTGATTATATGGTATTTTAATACATAATTCCAGCTCATAATATTGTTTGCATGGTATCAAACCCAAGACCTTTCCTGCTACATGAAATATCTCTACAAAACCATGGAGATAAGTTACTTTAAATTATAAAATAAATTGAGCAATTAACATGTCACTTCAGCCTAGTATACATAACATACATATCAATCAGCGATGCAAATGGCTGGACTTCCAAGGATGATCCCATAATGATTAGCATATCACATTTCTTAAAATCTTCTTGTAGACAATTCTGGAATCGTTCTGGTAGACTTTCTCCAAAGAAAACTATATCTGGTTTGACTACTCCACTGCATTCTGTGCACAAGGGGATCTCATCGGAAAATATGTGTTCTGAAATAAAGATATATTTTATTTACAAAAATGTGTATTGACATAATTAAATTTAAAATTTATTGAATTTCATAATAAAAACATGTTCAGTTAACGTGTAACATATAACACCAACTTATTCTTTAAAATTTATTCTAATAACTTCCTACATATATACATCAAATTACCTTTTCAAAACCTCTTACACTTTTTAATTCTTACATTTCAACAAGGATAGTAATATATATTGATTGACTAGTTAAGCTAAATCATCGTCACTCTGGGGCCATATCGAGCCTTTAGCCTGTCGGGCAACCTGTACTTGCTACTAATTCTAGGATTTGTATCCACAAAGTGTTCTGTAGAAGCCTTAAAACTTTGTTTAACATCATACAGTTAATGTAATTTTGACCTGTCATTATTCGACCATCCAAGTTCACACATCTAATCCATCATTACAAATTTAGTCTGTCATTATTTTGCAATCTAATCCTTTACTCACAAAAACCAACCTTTAATAAATTCTAGACTATACAATTTTCTGCATTCCAAGCAATGTGATGTGTAAAATGTGCCATGTGCCTCAACGATTTTATCATCAGGAATCTCAGCGCCTCTTTCTAATGTGTCAATATTTTGTGTGTAGTGACGAAGCAATAGACCTGTAAAAGAATTTGAATTGTTTAAAATATAATAATAATATAACGTCTGTAAACATATTAAAAATAGTCTAAATTAAATACATACAATAACAATACATCATTTGATTTAACACTTTAATTAATGTACTACAGAATTTTAACATATTTTTATCAATGGTCATATTTGCTATTACAGGTGAACTGATTATGTTTAGTTGCCTATAAATTAGTTCATATAAACACCCAAAGTATATTGAAAATGTATATGAAACCTATAAAATGCAAGGGAAATTTACATTATATGTATATTTCTTTACTGGCTTTAATTTATTTACTTAAACACTTTTATTAAATATGTAGGAAATATAAAATTAAAATACCTTTTTCATGCAAAAGCCTAATGAAATAATGTGAAATTGTTGGCTTGAAATTTCCAGGAAACAGTTCCTTTGCTAGTGTGAAAAATGGTTTAGGATTTTGTCTGAAAAAGTTTATCTCAAAGATTGCCTGTGGTTCTGGAAGATTATATTTTTGCAAATTGTGATAGAGACCAGTCTCGGGGCTTCTAAAGTCAGGAATACCTGCAGCTGAAATCATACACACTTTAATAGCTAACATCATTTATAAATGTCATGTCTTAAGTTTTAATAGAGAATGGAACTTGTAAAGTTTCTTAAACTAAATACCTACAAAAAGTATGTGGATAAGTATATTAATGCACTAGACAATATGTTATTTAAACAAGTTTTTAATGAAATAGTAAGTTGTTTAAATTACTATTTCATTAAAAACTTAATTTACAGTTGTCTATATAATAATAGATATTTATAAAGTATACAAAACATTTTCCTCTTCCATACATATATAACATAAACTACTCTAATTAATGCACTTGTTTCATTCTTTAAAATATATTGATATGATTTATAAATACTTACATGTTGATATACCAGCTCCAGCTAATGTAATAACATTTTGGCATCGCGGGCTATTCATCCATTTAACAACACCATCTAAACTGACTTCATGTAAAACCTTTTCGACACCACCAGTTGGTTCGCTAGGCTCATAGAACCCGAATTTTTGAGCAAAATACCTTCGAATAGTATCTACATCCAAATCACGAATCCGAGAACCTAAATGCTCACTTGGATTTGGCGGGTTAGGGGCACCATTACTATCCTCAGCTAAAATCGAAGACAAAAATTGGTGATCCTGGTTTAATAACTTTTCCAGCAAACACAACAAAGACTCACCATCGCTTTTTCCTGGAGAGGAATTCGCGGACATTTTATGTAAAAACAAATTACGCTTGCAAATTACTGACACAGCCCACGGATACGGCCTTTTTGACAGCGGAATGACGCGCATTGAGCATTCTTCGAACATGGAAATGTTTTGACTTTGAACGTGAACTTCATGGACAAAGTTAATGCGCAATAGTAATTTACTGTTACGTAATATTGGTTACGAACAGATTTTCAATATAAAAGTAATAATATATTACGTTATTTTAATTTTTTTAACCGTTTTCTTATTAGTTAAGTACTCTTGACTTTTCAAACTTTGAATTTTAGAAAAAATTCGGAACGCAGCCTACAGTTGAGACTTGAGTAATGTGGTGTTTACTCATATTTTCTTACTCTCTGGTCAAAATAAAATATTTACATCAGAGCTTGACACTTGACACATGAGACTTCATCGCATATCTTAGGGAATAATTTCTCCCATACCTAAGAAAGTTTGACGACATTAATTTTTCTAATAGCTATTTCATGAAATTTATATGAAATAATTCTAAATAGATCTATTATGGATTATTAATGGACTAGGTCTATGTTAGTTAACAGTTTATCAATTTCTTTAATATATTACCACGGTGACTCAGTCACAGTAGTATAATCAAAATTAGTTTATTTTTTACAATAATTTAGTATATAAATAATAGATCACGATGTTCTTCAGAAATGTTGAAAGAAATCTATTATCCAGTTACTAAGTTTAATTAATTAAAACTTATACCTATGCATAATGCAATACATTATTAGTTACTAAAATTTTATGTTGCATAGAAATTATATATGCGAACTGAAAACCGAAATATAAAAAAGTAACATATTTCAGGAATGGATATTATTGAGTAACCGATGAGAACGCCGTAAAAGCCGCCGATGTTACCTGAAAATTAATATATTTTACTAAGAAAAATATAAGTGGGAAAGGCGGTATGATCAACAGACTTCAAACGGGCCTTTTTACATTTGATTTAATACTAATCATTATTTGAAATATATGTAGTACTTATTAAAAAAGTTATGCACGCACTTAACATTTTTTTTTTACAATTCGATTAACGTCTGATTTAAAATTTGTATTGAGTAAGCTGTATGATCGTAGTAGGTAGGTATACACATACATGTTCATATAAATACAAATAATAATAAACCATACAGAAGTTCGTGCTATACTTACTAACAACTTCAAACCAATAAGATACAACATCCAAGCGGTTTAATACTCCATAATGTGTAGATTGATAAATGCTTATCATGCATTTTCCCGTGGTATTAACGTCCCTAGGAACACAGTATTGTTACATTTTTGTATAAAATTAAAATTTACCAGGTAACGTATCAACTTTTATTTTGATTATCATGACCTTATACACTAATTACACTATTACGTAATAAAATATTGCTATTTTATTTATACTAGCTGACCCGGCGAAATTCGTAGCGCGTAAAAGTCAAAGAAAATAGTGTGACAGATTAGCTGAACTTTGTTTTTATCAAAATAAGACAATGAATACAAAATAAATATTAAGTTAACTACTTTATTAAGTAGAATGAATGCAGAGTACCAAATATTTGATTTTTTGTATATTTAAATAGCTTGATTTCCTTATTACACAAAATAAATTTCTTAACACACATATAAATATTCGACAACTACCTAATATACCAGAATATGTCAAAACTTTTTCGTTACTGACGTTTCTCTATATTTTTAATCAATTGATCAATAAAAATACGTTTATTCAGTTTAGATGCGCATGCTTATGAATGTCAAAAACGTTTACAAAATTCGCAAAAGAGCAAGACTACGCCAAATTAAAATCTAAAATACGCTATTGTATATTATTAGTGGATATATCTTGTCGGTTCGAATATATACGTTCATTTATTTTTATAATATGTTCTTTAATTTGAGGGGAGAGTTTCCTGTATAGCGATATTTATAATCTGCGCTTACAAATCAGTGCAATGACATAACCTAAAAACGCGCGAACGAAGTTATCCATAGATAATAGAACTTCTCGACTTTAGACACTGGGGCTTTCGGGCCAGCCAGTGGTTAGACTGGTCGAGAATGCTCCATTTAGGAACAGTACACCATCCTTCCTCCACAACGGGAAGAACGGGACGGGATGAACGTTAAATGTTTGCTAGAAACTATTTCTTTCTATTGTTTGTTTCGTAGAAAGTTTAGAATAGTTATTCAGTACCTACTGAGACATACAAAAACATGAAAATCGGTTCGGCTGTTCTCAACCTGTTAGTTAGTTCGAACCTGACTTTGTTTTATATATTAACAGTTTGTACTACCCACCTAATGACATTTTTAGGTAATAGTTTATCCTTGAAACTATTTGGCTTTGTCTGAAACTTTATATATTCGGTGAAGTGTTGCGTATGTTCGCAGTCCGGCAGACATTCAGGACAGTTTAGCGAGTCCACCGCCTCTATCTCGAGTCCATCAAAATTTGTTTCACCCATCGGGTATAAGTAAAAAAGCTTTTCTACAAATAATTATGTACTTATCTTAAATTTTTTTAAAAATGAAAAATGAAATTGGCGTAAATACGCGATTAAAATATACTGCTGTAAAGAACACTATCACAAAAAGCAATGCTATATCTATACTTATATGAGGTCCCTCGGGTCCCTCAGATATATAGGCTATCTTTATTAAAAAAAAAAAAAATGACGAATAAAAAATAAGTCATACCATTCTACCCAATGAAAGGCGTCACAATCCAAGTTTTTATTGTATTGATAATGATTGTAATTAGTTAATATATATTTTGTGAAGGCAGAGAGTATTATCTATTATGTTTTACGTTCGAACCCGGCTTTTCACCAATGGACTTTCTGTCTATGTGTGTTTATAATACTCCCTCGTACGGTGGTACGGTGGAAGAAAACATATTGAGGACACCGGTATGTCTTTGACTCAAAAACTAGACGATGTGACAGGCACATCACATGACATAAAAAAAATAAATAAATAAATAAAATAAATAAATTTTTCATCATCATGTGACACGAGTCTGACCACCTAGGTACTAGTAGAAAAAATAAATAATAACGGAACAGAAACATATAGCTCAGATCTTAAAAGAAACACAGTTTTTTTTGAGTTATGTGTTATATATATATATATATATATATATATATATATATATATATTATTATCTATAATATACCTTTATATTTATTGAGACATTGGAGATTATCGAATGTGCACACCCTTCCTCCTTTTAATGACACAGGTAGGTAAAATGGTGTGCACTTACAAAGCGATTGTATAGTCCTCACTCGACAGTTCACTACACAGGCACTGTACGAATACATTTTTCTGAATTGTTCACGTTTTTCGTTGTGAAATAGACATTGTCTCTGTAATTTTAAAATATACATTTAGCTTTAATATTCGGCATGAACAAAGTCAGACGGATAAGAAAGTAAAACGATATTCCAAGGGCGCGTTTCGTGAAACGAAAATCATCTCCTTAAGCTTGGACTATTGACCATAAACAAAAGAAATGTGCCTATTATTCCCACATACCTACCTATCTTTGGCTCTGGCTTGATATATTTTAATATACCTGCGTTGTTGATAGATTATTTCAGCAACACATTGGAGTTTCATTCATGATAAAACAAAAGTTAGAGTTTGTTATTTTATAAAAGTGCTTTAAAACTTTAAATATAAATAAAATTTTAATAAAATGCAAACTCTTGTGCATTGTAAAAATTCAAGTGATAAATGACAAGGAAATCCCCGCGTCTTTTTCCACAGACTAACCAACTCTCAATCTTACACTTTGACACTAAAAGAAAAGAAATATAACTATTTCTTTTTCTGTGAAATATCTGTGTGCGTCAAATTATATTTTTGTGTGTAAAGGGAAGATTTTTCAAAAAAAAAAAAAATTTTATGTCAATGTTAATTCAGCATCAAGTACAGAGGAAATAGAACAATAATTGTTATAAAAACTGTAACTCGCATGGCAATTACTCATTTTGACGTTGGTTGTCACAAGCTGTATCAAACCGCCAAGAGATGTCGCTGTGAAATGCCTTCAAAGATTTCATAGTATGCCGCTGCCGAGAAACACCAGTAGATCAAGCGACGCAAGTGGAATTAGATAGGCCAAACACTCCGAAGAGATTCCAATCAAGCAGGCGCATGACTCGAGCCCTCAAGGAAAGCGGAAGCGTGGCCGTCCCAAGCAAAACTGGCGTCGTAGTTGCAGATGAGGCAAAGAGAGCCGGAAAGACTTGGAGCGAGGTGAAATACAGTGCTCAAGACTCACTGTGGACGCCCTCTGCCCCGTCTAGAGGTTAAGGAAGTCTTATGCCTTTTGCTTTATCCTTTATTGTATTATAATGTATTATCTTCTTTCATAATCTATAATAATATTAAGATTATGTTTATGTACATATTTTGTTTTTAACTAACAATATCCCTTTATTTCCTTTTGATGTCTTTGTTTATTTTTTGTCACGTGTAGTTTCCCAACCTTTTACTTGAAACTGGCATAATATATAAAAAAAAAGATATTTTATCAGTGGCGTTTACTATAGCCAGAATTTTTTATATAATTATTTTATACATTTGGTCTATTATATTAATTAACTTTGTCGGTACTAAGTTACTTACCGTTCTTTCCGGATATTTACGAACTTCCTTCGTAGCTATCTGTTTGGTGGATACAATTTTAATAAACACCTCTTGATCGGGTTGAACTGTTCGCTGGATCACTCTACCGCCGTTCGGGTCAGGATAATGTGTCGGGTCGAATATCAGTATCTGTTAAACAAATAATCTAATATTTAAAAACTATTTATCATGTTAATAACATAACTCGATGTTACGTATGCTTTTACTAGCTGTGGTATCTGGCTATCGAAAAAGAAAATTAGACAAAAATATTACGAGGGGCGATGGCGATGCTAATTTTGTGTCTGGTTTACTTTTTTTTACGTAAAGACATCATGGAACATCACGATCTAGCCTAACTCAAAGTCAAAAGTCAAAAATCATTTATTCATGTAGGAAACACAATACACGTACACTTATGAACGTCAAAAAAAGAAATATACATTAAATGCTTCTAATTTCACATTACTGCCAGTTCTCAAATCAATCTCAAAACGGAAAGGAAGAAATGGCAATAAACTCTCTGCCACTCTTTTTAATCGCCAAGTTTTTTGTTTAACACAACCTTTGTAAGGAGCTGCAACCATTACACCATGTTCCACATGACATCTTACGTAATAAATAATAATAAAATAAATATTAAAAAAAGATTTGTCCTCTATCAACAGGAGGCATGATGAAATAGGAGCACGCACTTACATTCTCGTGGGAATAACACCCAAATACATAGTCGAAACAACTAACATCACCGCATACACGAATTCAAGTACGACCAGTCACCACAAGTAGCACCCGTTCACGAGTATGGCCACCCATCGGCCCAACTTAAGACTAATAAGTAATTTAAGTCTAACCTAATTTACTCATAACGATTTGCAATAAAACAGTATCCAATAACACTACTTACAGTCTCTAATAAATGCAAGACACTCTGTTCTTTTGTTTTATTTTTTCAATCACTGTATAGCACTTAATACTAACGTGCACTAACACTAAATCACTAGTTCAAATGGTTTTGTCCTTTTAAGTCTTCTCACTAGGCCCGTGGAGTCAAGGAGTTGAATAGCCTCGACATTCACGTGATGCCTATGTTCGTGGGCTCCAACATTCTTGTTTATTATTGTGGCTGTGTCTGGTTTACTGATTTTAAATTTTGATAGAAGTCCAATCTGCAATTCTGCGACTTAAAAACTAGAGACTCGGCATTTAAAAAGTGTGATCAATAGTTTATGATCGGCCGTTGTACGCCCATGATTTGAGAACTAGCAGTTAATGTAAATCAAATCTTTCCGGACTATAGTGCTGTATAGCCTAAAAGTTTTGAAGTACAAGCCGTCGGAAATATCTGCGAACCTCGCTGGAATGCGCTTCCCCTGGCGCCCCCGCACCCCACCCCGTTTTCGCCTATCCAGTACCGTTGCCAACGCAATCGCCGACGCCGCACGTGTATTATTCTTGCTTTCGTAATCGCATTTTAGTGTTTATTGTTTCTCTGTTTGGTGAAATATTACATAAACTACCTATTTAGTGCTGTATGTAAGATGGGTAGGTACGAGTATCAATAAAAATAAGTACACAAATAAAATATTTTTTATTTTTACATCTTCAATTTTTTTGCTATCTCTCCAGTTTGTATGACGTCATTAAGCCAGGTTCGCAGATATTTCCGACGACTTGTAAGTAGTGATCCGCTCCGCAGAGCGGTCGAGTCACACTCTCCGCTTGAGCACAGTCAAATCCAAATGTGCCAGAGTTCAAATAGAAAAAATGATTTGACAGCTCTTGAAAGCAGAAGTTTGAGGCCTAAAGAAAACGGACCTACACCGCTTCACCACTACAGAAGACACTAGCTTAGTTGTGGTATATATTTTTTTTACTACGAATTGTTTTAAGACTCAAATTGTAGGCACGAACGTTGAGGCTTGAATTTAAACCATACAGTCCAATAGGAATAGTTTTCGTTTTAATAAAGTTTAAGGGTATTGGCTTTCACATTCGGGAGTCATAGGTAGTTAGTGCTAGTCTCAATACTGAATCTTGCTGCTTCAAATAAATCATAGACATAACATTTATTACAAACAAAAACACACACACAAAATAACAGTAATCAAAGAAAAATAAAATGAGATAATAAAAAACAATAAAACAAAAAAAAATCCCTTTTCCCATTCGGTTCGTTTCATGTATGTAATGCGTGTGTGCTGTGGCTGTAATTGGCCCTGGATCAGCATTATGCTGAGTAGCAGAATGTTCCACATGGCTGGTCATTCTGCAACAGCAGCTAGTTTGCGCCTCAGTCGCAAAAAAGAAAGAAAAAGAATGTAATAAATACTTAGTAGAAAAATATTAGTAAAAGTTAACAGTGTACATAATGAAGTCTTGTGTAAAGGCAATGACCATAATTTGTCTTGTTCGTGAAATCGGCACATCACAACAGTTTTAGTACGCTTATGAATAAGTTTAAGTATTTATTCTCATACCTCAAATCCTTTCCGGCTGTACAGATTATAAGAATAGTCATCAGCCATAGAATCCAATAAAACATGAAGGCCAAAGTACTTTCCAGCTCTACGCTGCTGTTTCGCCGTGTCCAATGTGCGGTCTGGTCTAATAACAAATATTAATAACACAATAACAATCAAGTATACAGTATTTACAATTTTCTTAACCTACAAAGTAATAATAAAAAGAAAATTTAAACAAATTTAAAAAGTTTGGTTCCTGTGGCAGTGTTTAACACTGGCAGTATTTCCTCGCTGTATTGCGATACTTATTCGTTGAGCCAGGAAGTCTGGTTTCACCGGTACCAAATTAAATCTTTAATAAGCGCCTGTGCACTTGAACCCCACGGCCCAAGAGTCTCTACTCCAAAGGGAACAAAACCGAAGTTGGAGGAAAGATTCCTATATATGAGCCGTTTATTATTTTCTGCCTGATCTGCGCCTGCCCCAGCTTTTTTGCTTGCCCGAGGGAGGTGAGTCGGGGCAAACGTGTCCACACAAGTAGCATCCCATACCAAAACCCGTCCCTTCTTCCAAGGGATCAACGACATCCCATCCGGCCACTTGCCATCGTCTCTTGCGATGCCTGTTGCCCAAAATTGCTGGAACATTGACGAAGGCAAGAGAGCGGCGTATGATGTCGTTGGGCGCGGAGGACTTGCACTAATTTGGCAATGTAGGCCATGGTGTCCAAGGCTACTTACTTTAAAGCCACAGCGACACTTATGGGAAGTATGGGCATTCCTAAGCGGAGGCTGATGGTAATGCGAAGTGATTCAGGGTCGAAAAGTGTGCCAGTGTTTGGCAAAGGTATATAGTATAATAGACTAGATAATATAAGAATTGACTTTGACTAATAATGTAAAATTCCTTAAGACAAATTTGTGCGCCATCGGGTGTGGCAGAATATGCAAACGATTTACGATTGTATCACCTTAACATTTTGTACCATATTCTTGCAATAAATAAATTATTATTATTATTAAGGATAAGCATTAAGCCAATGACCGGCTTCCCTAGACTCCACAGCCAACAATGGTACACACTTTGATTAATTAAATTTATTCTATTCTAAAATATCTACCTTTGGTTCGTCCCATACAGAACGCAAATGTCATACCTATGTAAGGACCTAATTTATAATAATAGATACTATTGTTTTAAGATAAACATACCTATCAGCTGAATCATAATCAAGAATATAATTAAATACACAGCAGTGGCCATGTATCGTTCGCCGAACACTGAAAATGTTTTTACATTTTTGTTGCTTGCCTCCCCAATAACATTTCATTAGCATGTCGTCGCAAGATGGCGCCAGCTGTAAGATTAGGTATCTTTTAAATTTTTATTAATCGGTTTTGCTATTTTATTTTTATCAGCGGCGGATTTACAAATTTTCAAGGTTTGTCCACACCCTATTGGTCTGCAATTTCGCTATTTTCAACTAATACGAAGTGTGAGCAGTCTTGCGATTCTGTAACTCACTTTTCGAACTCACACAACGGGGGCGGCGTACTAGCTGTTTTACTCTAGAATATGGAAGTTTGCTACACCAAATGTACAGTGACAAGTCAGAGGGGAAAGTCATCGGCAAAATTTGCTGCTATCTGTCATCATCAGAAAACGTCCAAATCTGATTTCTATGAGGTAGCAAAAAAAAATCTCTCTCCCAATTTGCCACCCCAAAAACAAGGCCGCCGTAGGCTCCAGCCTACTCAGCCTGCTGGTCAATCCGCCACTGTCGTTGATAACAAATCGCATAGATTATACAAATTGTATGGAAAAAATTGGTTGTCTGTAAAGTCGGTTTACTGACGATAGTTGAACGTGACAACGTCATAAGAAAATACTGATGGAATGATTGCATTATCAAACGGATTTTTTTTTGTTTGATAGATATTTTGTATGGATATAGAGGAGGTAAATGGAAATCACAATTGAATTGATCAAGTTACTTTTATATGTACGCATAAATACAATTATGCCAATTTTTTAACGAACGAAAGCGGAGTTCTATTGTGCCTCTTTGTCGCTCGGTCCGCGCTCTCGCGTGCACTTCAAGCCTTAAATAGAACGCCTGAGAGCGAGGTAACGCCGCATGCGTCATGTTTTTTCGTGCGTGCAGCCAGCTCCATCGAATTAAAAGACGTTGTCACGTCAAAACAATGTATTTGAGCTTTCAAATTGTTGTTAATAATCTTATTTATTTCATACATAAAATTAAATGGAGGTCAATGCGCCACTATTTCGAGTTTCCTAAGGCTCTCTTTCCTATATTCAATTGTATTAATTAGATTTTTCTAAACCTACCATCTTCATAATTGTGACAAGTTCCTTTGTATTATTCAGTTGCGAATTGAAGGCATCGACGAATGGATGGTTGCGTAGCGTTGTGTTGTATGTGTAATCAATAAGTCGTCCCAATTGAGAGCAGAAAGCTAGAACCTCGGCGAATGACTCGTTCTGTTTAGCTAGTAATGGGTATCTGTTGAAAAGAAATCATTAATGTATTAGAGAATAACAAGTATGCTTTTACTTTTTCATGTGTCACTTTTTTATTGATATATTTTTTAAATAGAATACATTTAATGCTATCTATGCACTTTTGCCATCTTATAGGTAGTTGATCCCTTTACTAAAATAAGCATTCGGACGGGAATCAATAAAATAATTAGCGTTTAATTAATATAATTAACTTCACTTACATTAATTTAGTGTAGTTTATTAATGCTCTCGTACTGATCCTGTTGATGTTGCATATCGCGACAGCTGGAAAGTCAATCTTGGATATGGGGTAAGTGGAAGAGTCCATGGTCACCACAAGGGGTTTTCCAAGACTGTCATACCACACAGTATGAAGGAAGTAGACCATAGCTGCAGTCATTATCACGAAGATAACAGCCCATGTGAGTCTGGTGAATCAAATGTGTAAAGTATAAGTTGTCAGGGGAAGACGCATGCGCAAACGTGCCACGTGAAATTCTTATCCAAGTACGTGTTTGTGACTGAATAAATCGAATATATGAGTTTCTCGAGTCACGGTGTTTGTAATTAAACTCCGCCGAAATGGCTTGACCGATTTTCGTGAAATTTTACGTGCAAATATGTATGTGTTTTATGCGGTTAGGTCTGCAAATCGGACAACATCTATTTTTCATTCCCCTAAACAATTTTTTTTTATGATATAGCATACAAAAATACAACCCTTAAATTTCACCTCACTACGATCAACCCCTATTTTTTATTTGTTTATTAAAAGCTGGCTTGAACTCTGAGGTTTATATAGAGAAAATTTCACACAACCTAAAAAGTTATCATTCCGGAAAACCGAACATGGTTTATGTTCGGTCTCTGAGGTAGCATATCGTAATTTTCCATGTTGGTATGTACCTACTAAAAAGGTTGGCTAAGTAAAATCACATTAACACGTTCACTGCGTAACAGGCCGATATCGGCCTGCCGCGGTATTTCAGCTGGTGCGGACGAAGAAATCTATGTCCCTCTCGCTGGTGCGTAACGATTATCTCAGGTGATTGTAAAAATTCGACAGGGCCAAATATATATTTCATCTTGCGGTCAAAATTGTAGGTGTTCCCCATCAAAACATAACGGCAGGCTTTTATCGACCTGCCACGCACTGGCGGTAATATCATTTGGGGCGCATTTTGGCCCGCCGCCGCACCTGATGAAGAATTATGATTTTACTTGCCGCAGTGAACGTGTTAAGGAGAAACGAAGTTCGCGGGGACAGCTAGTAACTTATAAAATAATACTTTTCATTATCATTTATTACCGGTAATTATTTCTTAAAAATCAACCTTGAGGAAGTTTGACTTTCTCTAGTTGCGGTCCCCATCTGGGGTAAATAAAACGCTAAAAATATTAGAAAGTTTTTTTTATGATATAGGGGACAAACGAGTCTACGAAGAGAACATATGCCCTTTTTTAAGTTTGTAAGTCTCTCAGGAAAGACCTCCACTGGAAGTCGATTTCACAGCTCCTTTTCCATCGCTACAGTTTCATAGTATGTATAAATATCTTGCGTTTAGTAGCACAATGTGCCTCGGTAAACAATTGTATTTAAGCAATTCTGAAGTTTTATAAAATTCACGCTACATACACGAAGATATAACATATACCAATTACGTACTGACTTTGATTTGTTATTTCTAATTTGCCTAGCCTTCTGCGCCTGACACACACCGTCGACTTTCAGGGAATTTGGGTCTAAGGCATTCCATTCCTCACGATGTCTTCTAGCGACTGTTAAATGCACTCTTAGGTCCGGTTTTTTGATCCGTAGTTAACTCAACTATTGGTAAAAAATCGTTACTATTAGTTAAATATCAGCAAAATGCGTTTTTTGATCCGTGGTAAGAGCATCCAATGGTAAAATATCTAACCATTAGTCAAAAAAGTTAACTACTCAGTATCGGAGGGTTAAAAAGATGGCCGCTGGTAATTTATATAGTAACAGCTGTTTGTCACAGAAATCAAACTATGATAAATACGTTTATTACTATCTAATGATGAATTTAAACATATTGAGATACTTTAATTAATGAGACGATGAAGAAGACGATAATATTATATGAGAATGTGTTAATGAGTGACCAAAAATATTTAGGCAATGTCATCCGCCATTAGAAACCTGGGATGATGTAGATTTTTGTCACTGTTACCCCCTATCGAAGGGAACAGTGCTCTGGATTGTTACTGAAATTGGGAATGATCTTAAACTGCCAATGAACAAGAGTATATATAGACAGCAGCTCATACCAACCTATTTTGCTTCATTACTAACTACAGTACCGCAGCAGTATATAATTAAGTATATTACTTATTCATTATGTGTTTTATTGCCTATAATATTAACTTATAATTATTATAATTAAATAAAATACAAGAACAAGAGTATATATAGACAGCAGCTCATACAAACCTATTTTGCTTCATTACTAGCTACAGAACCGCAGCAGTATATAATTAAGTATATCACTAATTCATTATGTGTTTTATTGCCTATAATATTAACTTATAATTATTATAAGTTAATATTATAGGCAATAGAATACATAATGAATTAGAGTTAATATTATTTATATATTACTAATAATATTAACTTATAATTATTATAAGTCTTATACTAAAAACTACAGCTACACATTAGTTAGGGACCTATGATATTCTTTAGGGCTTTTATTACATTTGTGAGTTAGCATCTACCTACTTTATTACAAGAATTTATAAATAAAACATTTGACTTGATTAATAAACTGTTTAATTATAACTTAAATACAAACCATTTTTATTAAAAAAACATTACAAAATTTACATGAAACCCTAAAGTAGCAATTAAATATTTTCTAATTGTTTCTTCTTGCATTTCTCCTCAATTTGATGCAACTCTTTTTGCTGCTACATATATTTATTGTGCCTTTCTTCCATCTGCTGCATCACTTTTTGGTGCACCTCCTCTATATGCAGTATGAATTTTTGGTGGGCCTCACATTGGTGCAGCAAATGTTTTTGATGCTCTTCCTTAGCATAATTGAACAAATCATCCTCTCTTATTTGTCTTTGTTTCAAAAACTCAATTTTTTTTATCCGTGTGGATCATAATCCGCTTCCTTGTTTCCAAAGGGTTAAAAGATTTTTTCCTTTTGTTGTAGGACACAGCTATACAAGAATAAATATAAAAATGTGCCTACACCTTCATTAAATGTATATTAAATTTAACACTTCGGTGTCTAGACCCATCTGAGTTGAAAACGTCACAGAGATTTCCAAGCTGCATCGTTTTGTAGATTACTGCAGTGATCAGTTGTTTGCAGGTTACGACTGTGTAATCCTTGAGAAGCATCACCAGTTTGGCAGTTTCTTTTTTGGCGAAGTTAGCAGTATGGTCCCTTTAACAAAACATAAATGTATTACTTTCTATTACGAAACACAAGATAAACCGGAATAAATAACACGAAAATATGTTTGTACTTACTTATTTGACCGTTGGCTGTTTGCGAACATCGTTATTTATATATTTAAGTATCGTAAAAAGTGTAAACCGTATTAAATCACAGAAAAACAACTTTATTTATATCGTGTTATTTAGATTAATTTGTCACTTCAAACTCTTCAAAGCGCAAATAACGAATGAAGATGGCAAAAATGGATTTCATTCACTCAATATGTCTAGTGTTGTCATACAAAATAAATGTTCCCCACAAAAAGAACCACATTTTTTGGGATGTCATTGCTCATTGCACTGGCAACAAATTGACAAATTGTTAAGTTTAACTATAGTAAAAAAAGGCATTGAAAAACGCATTTACGATTTTACCAATGGTTATTCATTTAACTATAGTTAATGTAACAAATGGTAAAACCATTTTTTACTACGGATCAAAAAACTGGCCCTTAGACTGAAAGTTCATTGTATAAACTATAGGACTAAATATTACAAATAAACCTCCTAAACTACTGACGCAATTAATATCGGACGAGTATTTAAATTGAGACAGTAATAAAGTATTGCCTGTATTATTATATAACATTATATTAATTTTATTATAAAAAAAATATATTAATATTTGCCTGTTATTATATATAAAATTAGTATAATAATTTGATAAAAAATAAATAAATCAATGGCGCAACAACCTTTTTAGGTCTGGGCCTCAGATTCTGTATCTGCTTCGTGATCATTTGTCAATCTAATGGGCAAGGTGATCAGCGTCCATAGGTGTCATATTAGACCGTCACGAGTGATTTGAGAGCGGAATCCGCTATGAGAATTTGAAGAGTGAGTTACAGAATCGCAAGGCTGTGCCTGACACACGCCGTCGACTTTTTATGTATAAGGCATGCCATTTCTCGCGATGTCTTCCTTCTCTGTACTAGCGAGTGTTAAATGCGCACATAGAAAGAAAGTCCATTGGTGCACAGCCGGGGATCGAACCTACGACCCTAGATTAGAGTCGCCGCTGAGGCCACTAGGCCAACCCTGCTCTTCTACCCCAGATATATACTTTACCTTTGCTTTACCCCACTCTTGGGCTCCCACATCTGTTTAACACCACTAATGGAGCTGTTATCAACATATTCTCTAAATGTTTCTAAAAAAGCTCCCCTCAGTATCATTTCTGTGCCTAAACACTTTCTTATACGATTTTGACGTCGCCTATAAGCCTTCCACCATAATTCGTTAGGTTTTTGTTTAAATATTGTTCGACGAATATGCCAAGGCATTTTTTTTTAATTTACGTCAAAGAGATGTTTATTAGGAGCTTGTCCCATGAACACTGTTCTATTTTCCATAAAATGACTGTGTTTAGCCTCCAATTAGCGTCAATTATACGATTAAATAGTATTTATTCGTTATTATGAAGGTTCAGT
Source organism: Pieris macdunnoughi (assembly GCA_905332375.1). Taxonomy (NCBI): domain Eukaryota; kingdom Metazoa; phylum Arthropoda; class Insecta; order Lepidoptera; family Pieridae; genus Pieris; species Pieris macdunnoughi. Next base: position 10,032,325 of record CAJOBZ010000005.1, read on the forward strand.
TGTTTAAGCTAAAACTTATTGATAGTTTCAAGTATTTTCTCATTTATTTATACGATAATATCAGCGAGAACATTTCCCATACATTTAGTACTACAAGGGCGGGTTTAAAGGGGGATGGTGTTGGTAAACCTCCATGGGACCTGAGCTCACTGAATTACAATTTTTAATTGGTATTGTAATAGGGTCTTTTGGTGGATACGGATTTTCAATTCTAGAAACATTATGCGGCTGTGAGTCCGAAGAGAAGACACAAAAAGACGCCTAGAAGCTTTTGTGATGTGGTGTTTCCGTCTCGCATCAGCTGGATCCAAGAGTGAAAAAAGAAAGAGTTCTTCACGAATCGGGACGACACGGAAGTTTATGCAGACTGTTAAAAATACGGAATGTCGCATATCTCGAACACATTTTGAGGACTGCAGATTATAATGATGGGCATTATTCTAGGCAAGAGACGGACTGGTAGAAGGAAGAAGTCGTGGTTGCGGAACGTACGGGAATGAACCGCATCACATCTTCCAAGGAGCTTTTTAGACTAGCGCAAGATACCCGGCAGTTCAAGTTTAAGCCAATCTTTAGCAATAAAGTGGCACCAGAGGAAGAAGAGTTATATTAGATTCACCATTGCTACTATGAAAGAAGAGAACGAACATTTCGTCCCAAAAAAAATTTGAACAAATGGCCAAATCTTATCTATATTTGTAATTATTAATACTGCAGTGGCACGTAGAACCCTAATTTCTCTTGCATGATAAAATCCATTAAAATAGTAATAATACAGTTGATTTATAATTGTTTTCATTTGGTCACACGATAGTTTTAAAATGTGGAATATATTTAGTCTGTGAAGTGCAATTTGACATATTCTAGAATGGTTTGACATACTTGACTTAATGTCCTATAACCGCTAAATGGGGCAGAGGGCGTCCACAGTGAGTCTCCATCGCACTTGGTCTTGAGGCTCGTATTTCACCTCGCTCCAAGTCTCTCCGGCTCTCTTTGCCTCATCTGCAGCTGTACGACGCGGACGCCAGGTTTGCCTAGGATGACCACGTTTCCTTTTCCCGAACGGGTTCCAATCAAGATAAATATAATGTTTTTGACATATATATAATTCATATAGATTTTATCAAAATACTCCCAGCATTAAAGGTACACTTAAAAAAAATCAGTGGCGCTACAGGTCTTGGCCTCAGATTACTGGATCTGTTTCATGATCATTTTTAAATCTAATAGGTAAGTAGGTGATCAACTTCCACTACCTGACACACGCCGTTGACTCTTTGGGTCTAAGACTTGTCGGTTTCCTCACGATGTTTTCCTTCACCGTTCGAGCAAATGTTAAATGCGCACATAGAAAGTCCATTGGTGCACAGCCGGGGATCGAACCTACGACATCAGGTATGAGAGTCGCATGCTGAAGCCACTAGGCCAACACTGCTCAAAAGGTACACTTAGCAGGGGCCAAACTTAGGTTATCTATATATTTATTTTTAATTATTATTATTACTATGCAGGTTGAAAAATATTGTAAATACTCTTTACATAAGTAAATTAGCTATATAATCTAAATAACAGTTGACCATACTTTATTGTTGTACATATTGTGAAATAATATATTGTTAGCGGACTAACGCCATCTTGTAGCAGAAACCTATATAAAGCATGGCAACACCGGCGTTGACTCACTTTTATTTCTAGACTTCGTGCGAACGGGCTTGTTACTAACCTAACCTCGGTAGATTTTAAAAGTCTAAAGTACCTACACGTTCTAATCTTTTGTTTTTCCTAATATCAGAATTGGGATTTGAACTTTTCGCTCACTTCTCTTTTGTTTTGTTTTGAGTAATCTTTGTGGTTTAAATTTTCCTTCTCTTTGTGTCCGTAATGTACGAAGTCACGAGTGATTAACATTTTAAAAGTGCTCTTTGTGTAAAAGTGTTGTTTGTGTTTGTCATGAGAGTGCAACAGTGTCGCATTAAATTCGGGATCGTCTAGTCGGCAAGGTAGACGAGAGATGCTTTGACAGAGGACGGCCGAACGGTTGAAGAACAGTCAAATCAATCAGTCACTGTCGTTAATGTGGGTCGTAGACCCCCCCTTGTAAATTCCAGAAGGATGATCTGGTCTTTGTTATTAAGAACATGCAAAGGTATGGGTTTCTGTTTTAAATTTTTGTGGTGCTAATGTGTTTAGACCACTTTGAGAACATACAAGTGTATGGGTCTCTGTTTTAAGTTTTTCTGGTGCTAATGTGTTTAGACCACTTAGAGAACATGCAAAATGTATGAGTCTCTGTTTTCAAAAATTGTCGCTTATGAGAGCACTAGGAGCCATTGTCGATACGACGGTGTATTGCAAATATACTGAGTTTTATCTTTATTTGTGTTAAGTCTGAAGCTATCTAATTCTGTAATATTTGCTTTTTGAAAGATCAATGGACAGGGTAACCAGCCCCAAACTCACGATCTTCCTGTATAAATGGTAAAAGATCAATGGACAGGGTAACCAGTCCCAAACTCACGATCTTCTTGTATAAATTGTAAAAAGATCAATGGACAGGGTAACCAGCCCCAAACTCACGATCTTCCTGTATAAATGGTAACAAGATCAATGGACAGGGTAACCAGCCCCAAACTCATGATCTTCCTTTATTAATGGTAAAAAGATCAATGGACAGGGTAACTAGCCCAAAACTCATGATCTTCCTGTATGAATGGTAAAAAGATCAATGGACAGGGTAACCAGCCCCAAACTCACGATCTTCCTTTATGAATGGTAAAAAAGATCAATGGACAGGGTAACCAGCCCCAAACTCACGATCTTCTTGAGAAATAAGTACACCTTTATACCTTATGGTGACACTAAACTTGTAATTGTTTACACAAGTCCTTTACACATGAAAGTGATAGTTTGTTTCAAATCTTGTAAGGGTTATAAATAATCTTTCACTCATTCCTTGGAGTCTGATACTTTAAAGTTCCTTTCTATCTTTCATTACTTTGATTGTTTGTATTAAACCAAGTAAATATGTTCAGCTGCTGACCAAATAGACGACGCAATACCTTCCCAGAACTGTAATTTTCTAACGTTCTATTCTACTCACAGACATGACAGTATAGACGCTGGGACATCAAATCCTGACGAGGACGTCAGGGTGTCAGGAGAGGCCGTGTTAGCGGACTAACGCCATCTTGTAGCAGAAACCTATATAAAGCATGGCAACACCGGCGTTGACTCACTTTTATTTCTAGACTTCGTGCGAACGGGCTTGTTACTAACCTAACCTCGGTAGATTTTAAAAGTCTAAAGTACCTACACGTTCTAATCTTTTGTTTTTCCTAATATATGATAATTATGTACAGATACAATGAACAAAAGAGTTAATATAGTTGCTAGGTCTATTATTTAAATTGACTATCAAATGCTTTTTATATAATATCTAAAAGTTCTACCTAATAAAAAACATCTGGTACTAAAATTTATTTATTAGGAATCTTACAGCTAGCATCCATATTATAACGAAACACTTAGACAATATAAAACTGATTACATTGATTATAATATATGAAACAGAAATTTAATTTAATTTAACATCAAACAATCGACATTTAATATTTTAAAGAAGAAACTAAATTGTTACTGCTAAACAAAGTCAAAGTCTTCTCGCCTCTTCAAATATTTTTTTACTACCTCTTTGGTGAGGTGGAAAATATCAACATCCTAATAATTAGTGTCATAGTTAGCTAAAACATTGGCGAATTATGCAGGTAATTCGTATAGAGTAATTAACTTTCAAATACTGTGTACAATTAATTATTTGAACATAGATCATGTTTGTTGCACAAATAAAGTAGTAAGCTGTAGAAGATATACAAAAACTTTGTGTAATTCCTTATTTTTTTAATCAATATTTCATTAGTGTTGTGGATAGCTGCAATTATTTTAATTTAGATTCGTTGGAATGTCGGCAGTTAGCAACATTTTTGGACGCTAAATTTGTCCAAGATAGCTTCTATTTGCTGCTATTAATTTCTTTAAGAAAATTTCGTCCCCGTAAGCGATATATTCACAATCGTTCCATGTGCCTCGAACGAACGAGAATTATTTGCGTAATTCGCCAATGTGTCGGGGTTTAGCTATATACAAAAACTTTGTGTAATTCCTTATTTTTTAATCAATATTTCATTAGTGTTGTGGATAGCTGCAAATATTTCCATTTAGATTCGTTGGAATGTCGGCAGTTAGCAACATTTTTGGACGCTAAATTTGTCCAAGATAGCTTATATTTGCTGCTATTAATTTCTTTAAGAAAATTTCGTCCCCGTAAGCGATATATTCACAATCGTTCCATGTGCCTTGTACGAACAAGAATTATCTGCGTAATTCGCCAATGTATCAGGGTTTAGCTAACTACAATATAACTTTTGAAGATGTAGACTTTTCCAAATATTAAGTTGTAGTTTTCTTTTTTTTGTTTAGCATGTTATCTGTTTTGGCTGTGCATATTGTCGAAATGTATTCTTTTATAATATGTACGTCGTTTTGCCATGTATATTATTTCTAGGAAACATTTTTTTAGTTCAATATAAATAACTATCTACTATAATAAAAAATAGGGGTTGATCGTAGAGGGGTGAAAATTAAGGGTTGTATGTATTTTGTATGTAGTATCATAAAAAAATAAAACTAAAAATAAAACAAAAAAGATTCAGAGAGAGAAGCAGATTCTCAGACTTACTGAATATGCAATAAAAAATCATAAGAATCGAACGAACATTGTGACACGAGAATTTTATATATTAGATGTATTATACGTGTTGCTGTCAGATTACTTATAAATGAATTGAATTAAATAAAATTCTTAGTGCCTTTTACGAATATCGTTTGAAAACATAATATTTTGATAAATTGTTCTACATTGTTTTAAAAGGCCAAATTTTGTGTTCAGTTTGAATTTTATAGTTATATTATCTAAATAAAACTTGTGCGTGTTATATTAAAGTATGGCTAAACGGTGTGTGAAAAAAAATCCATCCATTCAGTAGCAAGAGCCACTTAACGCACATTAACTGCATTCTTTTTGTATTCGTTTTAAAGACTGGAAAGAGGGGTGTATGCCGATGTATGAGCGAGTTATTTATATGGAACAGGGGTTAAATGACTAGAAATAAATTCCAACTACAATTGACACGAAAACGCAGCTATGTGTACAGATGATCAGCCTTATGCCTACAGAATGAAATAGTGTCTTTTCTGGAATCGAACCCGTCCCGGATTAAACGCTATGTAAGCCATAAATATTTTACTTTCAAAGAACTAATTCGAGTTTTGAATTTTTGCCTAGGGTATTTTTAGTGTGCCATTTTCAACGTCATTTTCGCCCAAGGTATACAGCATTATCGTAAACACCTATTTCAATATGGTCCCAATCATATCGGAAGTAGGGTACTATGCATACTCTGTGGAGACATGTAGGTATGTATAGTAGAAATTACTAGAGACCACTTACAATACACGGCCGCCGTAGAGTAAGCATTACCTATACACTGCCAATTATATTTAAAGCTCTATAAATCATCAATTATATTGAAATAGCGACGCGACATTGTAATGCATTTGTAAAACCTACGTTTAAGAGTAGTTAAAGACAAGTTGATTGTGCTCTAGACTCTATGGTTACATAGACTTACAAACACCTCATAATTCGTAGCATACTTAGATTGTAATATAGGGTTGACATGCGTGTGTGGGGTCTAGTCTTAGAAACTTCTTAGGTATAGATTTTATTTAAAATATTTGTTAACTGCATAATATGTCACATTATTAAAAAAAAAATTAAATATATATAAAGGAATATTATTATGGATTTTTTCTAAATGAAAACACAAAATTGTTTCTCTGAAATACAAAGAAACGACATTTAATGTCCACTTATCTATCTTTTTACACTATAATCCACTAAATTAATTTACACGTCATCCGCCATTTTATCGCGTGTCACTCCGACGCGTCAAATTCAAATTAATGAAATATCATTCCATTACATCTCCCCCCCTAAGAGAAAAAAATCTGAATAATATATCTACACACTATACTTAATAGCTATCTTCATATTCGTTTTCCTTATATTTCATCTTCTTCAGATTCTGTTGTAACCGGTTGTAATTTTGTTATGTGGAACAAAGTTGATTCTGTTTTTCTGTTACCAGTGTCAATCCTATAAATGGAGTTCGATATTTTCCCTACTATCTTAAAAGGACCTATTTTTAATTCGTCTAATTTCTTTCTATTCAGTCTATTTCCATTCTCAACATATATACACTGTCGCCTATATTAAACTCTTGCATTTTTCTTTTTCTATCAAATATTTTCTTATTGTACTTGTGGGATTTTATTGTATTTTCTAATGCCAATCTTTTATCAGCAATCCACTTGTCTTCTCCTTCTATTATTTTTAATTCATTTGGTAGAATGCTGACATTTGTAATAATAATAATAATAATAATAAAGCCTTTATTTCGTTCCATACCATTTACATTACATGCTAATACAACTAAACTAAAAATTTTGTGTTAATGTGGTTAGTAATACAGTATATGTAATATTATTTAGTAATTTAATATTGAAATAAATGTTAGTATTATTAGTACCATATTTTATTTTCCTAGGTATGGATCCCTATCTTGGGTATAGGCCTCCTCTAGCCGCTTCCAGTCCTCTCTGTCCTGACCCCTGATCATCCATTCTTTTCCGGCAACATGGACAATGTCATCGACCCAGCGTTTCTGAGGTCTGCCAACTCTCCTTTTTCCCCTTGGACCTAGCCATTTAGTAGCTGTAAGTGTCCATCTATCATCTTTCAAGCGAGATATATGTCCTGCCCATTTCCATTTTAGCTTCAGTGCATGTTTTAAGGCATCTGTAACTCTAGTTCTTTCTCTTATTGTTTCGTGTCTGATTTTGTGTATCATTTTTAATTTTAGCATACTGCGCTCCATTGCTCTCTGACATGACCTTACTTTACTTTTGGTTTTGTTATCAAATACCCATGTTTGGCATGCATATGTTAGGCATGGTAGTAGGCAAGTGTCCATTACAATCTTTTTGTGTTCTGAACTGTAATTTCCTTTCAGAATCTCCTTATGTGACCAGTACCTGTTCCAGGTAATGTTTATTCTCCTGCAAATTTCCTTGTCATTGTTGGTGGTGTCAAACGATACCTGCTTCCCTAGATAGATATATGACTCTACATACTCTATTATTTTGTCATTTACTTTTATAGGTTTGTGCAGGCTATTTGACATGATTTTAGTTTTGTTGGGGTTCATACTCAGACCTACTTTTTTACTTTCCACATCCAGGATTTGCAGCATTTTTTCCAGCGCTGATGCAGTTTCACTAAAAACAGCTATGTCATCTGCGAATCTGAGATGTGTTAGGTGCTGATTTATTAACGGTATGCCCCTGCTTCCCCAATCAATATTTTGAAAGACACTTTCTAGGACTGCTATAAATAGTTTTGGGGACAGAGGATCACCCTGTCTTACGCCCCGTCTAATGGGAAACTCTGCACCTTTCGTTTCTAGTTTTATTCTACTTGTGCTTTTAGAATATAGGTCTTTAATGATTTGTATATATCTATCTTCCACTTTATTTTTTTCCAATGTCTGCCATATAGATGTGTGTGTTATGCTGTCGAACGCTTTGGAATAGTCCACAAAAGCTATATAGAGTGGTCTATTGAATTCCTTATATTTCTCTATAAGTTGTTCTAAAGCATGGATGTGGTCCACAGTTGAGAAACCTGAACGAAATCCTGCCTGCTCCATTGGTTGGTTGTTATCAATTGTTGTTGTTATTCGACTAAGTAGGACTGATGAGAATAGCTTATAGATGGTAGGTATCCAACTAATTGGTCTATAGTTACCAATATCCAACGGGTTTCCTTTTTTGTATAGTAACACAATGTCTGAGTGGCACCACTGTGTAGGGACATAGCCTTGTTCCAGCACTATGTTAAATAATTTTGTTATGATACTAGTTAGTATTGGTGCTCCGATTTTTATGGCCTCATTAGTTATATAGTCAGGTCCTGGACTTTTGTCAGGTTTTAGTTTGCAAATATATTTATGTACGTCTTGTTCATCAATGGCTTGTAGTATTTCCTCCGAATTCTTGGTGGTTGGGCCAACTGCTCTGTCATCCTGATGTTCGTAGAGGTTTCTATAGAATTCAGTAGCACACTCCATGATTCCTTTTCTAGTTTTCATTTCTCTGTGTCCATTTTCTAGTTTTGTTATCCAATTTTTGTGTGTGTTTAGCTCCTTAAGCCCCCTCTTCGTACTTCGATATTGCTTTAGGTTTTTTTCTAAAATGTGTTTTCTGTGGTTTTTATAATCTTTTCTTATGGCTTTATTTGTTGCTTTGAATAAATTTTTAAGTTTGATCTTATCTTCCTTGTTTTAAATTTTTTGTTTGATTAAAATTGAGCGTTCATTTATTAGTTTTTGAGTAGATTTGCTAATTATTTTATTTGTTTTGTGGTCTTTATCTATTTTTAGGCTTTGTTTAATTATTAATTCTAGGGCGTCATAGTAAGTTTGAACATCATTATTATTATATATCTCTTTAAGGCGGGTATTAATATTATCACTTAGGTTCTTCAAATACTCTGATTTTTCATTGTCGGTTTCAGGAGATTTTGGTAACATTACAAATTTCTTTCTTGATAAAGTTGGTGTTGTCAGTATTACAGAGGCTCTGACTAATCGATGGTCATATGGAAAATCTATTTTATTTATAATTTCCATGTTTATTATGCACTTGGGGTGATTACTCATTATAAAATCTATTTCATTTTTTTGTTTGTCCATTAGGCGAAATCCAGGTCCATCTACGACTAAGTTTTTTCCTTAAAGTAAGTGTTCATTATACAGAGGTTGTGTTCAAAGGCATATTGGATTAGTCTTTCACCTCTCTGGTTACGCTTGCCATAACCATAATTGCCTAGTATAAGTTTTTCTTTATGTTTGGGTTGACCAATCTTAGCATTGAAATCTCCTAAAATCAATACATTTTTGTCAGGTGTTTCATGGGCTTTTTCAAGTTCTTCATAGAATTTATTGATTTCAATTTCATCTGCTTCTTCGGTTGGTGCGTAGACTTGGATGAGTGATATGCTGTGTTCTCCAAATTTCATGCGCAGCAGGGCTACCCGTTCAGACACACCAGTGAACTCGATAATATTGGCTTTGTGTTTTCGACTGATAAGAAACCCAACTCCATATAATCCAGGTGTGTTTCCCATGTAACAGAGGATGTGTTCATGATGTTCTTCTATATTAGATCCCATTTTTCTGACTTCTGCTAATCCTAATACATCTATTTGAATATTTTTCAATGAGTGCACAAGTTCTATCAATTTTTCTGTTGATGCTAAAGTTCTCACGTTGTAAGTTCCAATTTTCAACACTCTTGTTTGTTTTTTGTTTGTTGCTAGAGGGTTTTGGTCTGATTCCCCACGGGGACCAGCCGGATTGGGGAATGTTTTTCTAAATGTTTTACTTATATTTTTATGTTCTTTGTTTATCCGGCTGTCGAGTTCCTATGTTTGTTTTGATGTGGGGGTAGGGGTGGTGAGAGAGTTACTTCTTCCTCGCATCATGTCAAAGGCGTTTGACCTGCTTGCTTTTGTTGTTGCTGTGGGTTGCAAATTGCTCTTTTGGGCGTATTTTGGTGGTGAAATTGACATAGAACGCTCGCGTTTGCGTTTCTCTTTTGTTTGTATGCTATCCCGTATGATGAGTTTGTCATATTTCAATACTGCATACTTTCCCTTCTGTCTTTCTTCTATCAACTGTTGTTGGAGTTCCCTTCTTTTAGTTAGTACATTTTTAGGATAGTCTTCATTTAAATAGATTCCGGGCAGCTTTTTCTTATTTCTCATGATTTGTTCTTTTTTCCAAACATGTAAAAGAGAGATGATAACAGGTCTTGGTTTTTCGTTATCTACCCCCTTTTTCCTAGGCGGTATATATTATTGATGTCGTTATGGCCGATATCTATATTTATTTTTGATCGAATCATTTCAGTAACTATTTCTATTAGATTTTGTTTTGAAGTCTCTTCCTCTTTAAATCCAAAGGCTATAATATTATTTTTACGGTTTTCGCGCTCTAAATTATCAATTTTCTCGCGTAGGTTCTTGTTTTCGGATTTCAAGTCTGTTATTGCTTTTACTAAAGGGTTTAGTTTCTCCTCCATTTTTTGCATAATTAAATTCGATTGTTTTTGCATTTCTATCTTCATGTCATCAAAAAGTGCTATAAGATTATGATCCATTCTTTACGATCACGAATCGGAACTTAGTCGTTGGTAGCTTGTACTTTTTAATTATGGCAACAATTTGGTATATATCAATAGTGTCACTTTAACTAATATTGATTGTCAAAGTATTATGTCGGCTCAGATAACCTTCAAAGTTTCGCGAGTTTAACACAAGATCTTAATGTTTAATGCGTCACTTCACACAATGTTTTATATTTAAAAGAAATGCCACTATTACTTTTAACCTATTTTGTGATAGTACACTACGTTTTTCCTAGTTTTTCTGTATTTTTGTTGAGTTTTCGTCTGGAGCGACTACTATTACGTGTGCGTGTTTTGACAGCCGGAAACGGAAAAACTCTCTCTCTGACACTGACTCGCTGACATTTGTACCATCCAGTAAATATTTTGGTGCAAAACCTGTAACGGAGTGTTCTGTTTCATTATATTTCTCTACACATTCTCTTGCCACTGTTGTCCATGTTCTCTTATTATTTTTCTCATTTATTCTACATCTTATTTTATTAACTATTGTTTGATTTAACCTTTCATTCAAGCCATTTGAGAATGGTGTATTCACAGCTGTAAAAATTAATTTAACATTATTTTCATGTAGATATTGCTTAAATTCTCTTGAATTGATGCCTGGATATTGATCTGTCAAAATTATTCCAATCTCATCTGTTTCTAGTACATTCTTTGTTAGTTTTATAAAATCACTTGCATTCTGTGTTTTTGACGTCACAATAAATGCATATCTTGTATAATGGTCTACTAAAAGGTGTAGGTACTTTTTTGTTGATCTAGATCCTCCAAAGCCACCTATAGTATCCATTGACATTATCTCAAATGGTTTTGTTGCTGGTCCCAGTTGTGACATTAATCCAAATTTTCCTTGACCTCTTGATTTATTTTTTATGCATATTTCACATGTTTTACAAATATTTATGATATTCTTTGTTAGGTTTTTAGCTGTGTATATTGGACTTATTTTTTTCTGCAATTGTCTGATCCCAATATGGCATAAATTTTCATGCACCTTTTTGATAAGTTTCTTACTAAATTCTTCTGAGAGGATAATCTCAATATATCTATTTTTGTTTCATCTTTTGTTATATTAAAACGCTCACACTCTTTTTCAAAATTCTCTATCCATTGCACTGCATTAGGATTCTTACTTGTGAATTTTTCGATAATAAATTTCTCTGAAACATGTTTTAAATTATGTTGATTTTCTTTTTTTGTTGTAGATTCTATTAATTTTTCCAGGATATGTTGCAAATTATCATCATTGCCTCTTGGTTGTTTTGTGCTCATTTCCTCTAAATATTGATCTAAAAATTGCATATTACCTTCCTCATCTATATATGTTTTCTTTAGATCTTCATCTAATTTTACCCATATCTTTCTGCTTTGGTGCCTTTTCTTTATACTATTTTTTATTTTTGAAAAAGTGTTCAATTTAACTATATATGTATGATGAATCACCGGCTTCAATTCATCAGGTAAAACATAACATTTTCCTTCTTCTGTCAATATTGAAGTTATGGCCAATATATTAGATTTGCCATCGATTGAGGCCATCATCGTGAACTCAAATTGCAGCCGGTCCATCTTCTTTTAGTTAACAAAAATGTCGTTTTATAAAGGAATATTATTATGGATTTTTTCTAAATGAAAACACAAAATTGTTTCTCTGAAATACAAAGAAACGACATTTAATGTCCACTTATCTATCTTTTTACACTATAATCCACTAAATTAATTTACACGTCATCCGCCATTTTATCGCGTGTCACTCCGACGCGTCAAATTCAAATTAATGAAATATCATTCCATTACATATATTATCACGGTGAATCTATTTACATTCGTTTATTTACTACCTGAAATAAAAGTAAAGTTTTTTAGAGGATTGAGAATTCATTTTTTTTTGGGTTTTTCGGACTTTAATCTATGTACTCGTAATTCTAATACGCTGGGTTATTGAGTAGTAATATAAAAATGTATATCAACAGTAATTTACTAAAATATCTATAGTTAAAAACGCTATTTTCATACGTCAGTCACATTTCACGAAACGGTCACAGATTACGCATCGGCTGTGACGAAGAATGTTCCAAGCGTAAACGGACTATGGTGTAGACCAGGCATCAGCGTACAGCGTGTGAGATAGTGAATGATCGACATATGTCATATTTACAGTTTTAATTCATTGAAGATTGCTTATTATTGACCAAAATACACATTCGAATGAATAATTCTTGAACAAAGTTACTGAGTCGTGACAAAATAAGCTACTTACCGATGAAAGGTTATGTTTGGTTCTTTACGTTCACTATAGCTTTTACAGCCAATTATGCAACAATTCACTATGACTGACACTTTAAATACCCCTCTTATAAGGATAAAGTCTTAAAATATGGGTTTGACTTGGGTTTCACAGATTTATCTGTAAGCGGTGAAAACTTGTTTACCACCAAGGGCTCGGTGGTAAACAAATAAAACCCGATACGCAAATACAGACAGAAAAACTGATACTCTGTTTCGCTCGCACTTAAGTATTTCACGTTAACACCTTCTCTCTTTTGTTATTATTGTTATTTTAGAAGCTCATCTAGTTCTATACTCTATCTACGGTTCCAAGCATATTTATCTCTTTACAGGCGTCAGACATGGTGCGACGCCATCTTGTCAGAGATGCATTTTGGCGGGTTTTGACATCAAAAACAATTTAATTTAATTTGAATTTTCAAAGACAATATTTAACAAAACTATAAACTAGGTTCAATTGTCACTAATAAATAATCTGACATGGCTTTATAAAATCTTGTCAATTACTCTTTTATGTCTTTTCCACTCGAAGGTGCTTGATTATTATCGACAAGTTGCAGCCCTATGGCGACGCGTTCAAACGCATTCTTAATATAGACATATTATTAAGAAGACGAACCGGTTAATAACCATAAAGGCATGAACTTGAACATATCTTTAGTCATATGAACTACTCTCAAAGAAACCCAATGAATTGTTATCTTTCCTAGGGAAGCTAAAAAGATTTTACTACACTTTGTTTTTTTTTATTACACAGAGTACATATATTGAATACAACCATTGTGGTTCAAAGAAATGAATATCAGTCGTGTCAAGAGATCGAATTACTAAGTAGCATTTAATTTTGTAACGCCGTTCTTAGGATATTTTAATCAACCATTACATTAATAGCCGACTCTGAGTATCACTAATATGTGCCTATATACGAATCTATCTACGTTCATAATCTACTATTCCCTTTTATCTGTATTTTTTATAACCTCGCGGCATAGACAAATAAGGTAGAGTAATAAAGATTTACTCTTTCACAGAACAAAATTCGACAAAGAGGTTATGCAACCTTAAAGTATACATAGAATAACATCTATGGTGCAACATTTTATTTCGTATAAAGATTGGCCTAAAGGTCTAGGCCATAAACTCAAAAAATATAACGTATAAAGGTACAAACAAAAGACGATTGACTTATAAAAAAATATAAACTTTATGATGTCGTTCCTGACAACTGTTACCGCTGGAATATTTTTGGCTGTTTCTCGAGTGCGATGTCAACGACGATTGCAGTTCAAAAAGAAACTAAACTCTTCACCGGCAATCGAGTATCTGTGAAGGGTATGGGGGTAGTACCATTTAGGGCTGGCCCTGAGATTTGTGGATCTGTTTCGCGATTTATTTCTCCGATATTTTCCCCGTACGAGCGAGTTGTAAATGAGTACTTAGAAAAATCTATTAATGCGTGATTCGAACATTAGACCTTAGTGTTAACATTGCTCTAAAAGTATTTATATTTGTTAATTTTTATGTTATAGGAGGCTCATCTGATGTTAAGTGATACCCATAGACACTCACATTGCCAGAGGGCAAGTGCATTGCCGACCTTCTAAGAATTTGTCAAAAGTATATTCATGATACCTTTAATTTTGTGCTTTGGTACAATAGTGAGGGATTTCCTTGTCTGTTTTTTTCTATAGCTAATTCACCGACTATAATTTCAAAATGCGATAGATATTTTACTGAACCACGTTTCACTTAATACAAAACAGAAGGTTTATAATGAGATATGATAAAAAACGAGATTCTACAAGACTATGTAACAGGATTGGTCCATACAAGGCACAGCATCTGAACGCTCACCATTTTAGTAAAATTTAACTGGGTAGATATTTTAAGTTAATTAATTAGTAAAGTGGTTAAATTCTTTACGAAATATATTACCGACAGCTTTCTAAGTGTGATAGAAAATTTAATAGGAATAAATTTTACTAAGAAAATTGTGATTATTTATTTATTTAGACGTTCAAACATTTTTTTAAAGAAATTTAAATAACGTTGTTTTTTAATTTTCTTGGGCAATTCACAGACTATAATTTCTAAGTGCGATAGAAATTTTAATAGGAATAAATTTAACTAAGAAAATTATGTTTATCTATTTATGTTGGTTTTTTTTCAATTTCTTTGCCTAATTCAGCGACTATAATGTCGTTGGAGGTCATATGTATGTGTATATAATATTATTAGCAAAATAGCTAGTATAATTATATATAATAACTAGTATAATTAAGTACTATTTATTTCTGTTAACAACTTAACTTATTTTAGTTAAAGCAAGTTTTAGGAAGGAAGGAAAGAACTTTTGTTCGGAATTTTGTTCGAAGCCATTGGACAGTCACTGAAGACCTGTACCACCGTCAAAAAATATGCACGATAACAAGAAAATGTGCTATTACTAATTTTACACACATACACATCAATACTATATTGGAACATAGAAATAACATACAAGAAAAACAACACATAAAAGGAACATAGGCCACATAGTAAAAAAATAAAATAAATTAAACCGAAGCAAAAACTTTAACTTATTTACAAGAATATGGTACAAAAATGTTATGGTGGTATAATCTAAAGTTCGCATATTCTGCCACTCGTAATGGCGTGCAAATTTGTCTTAACAGAAATTTTACATAGAAGTTACATACATTATGGGTCATATCATCATAGTCAATTCTTGTTTGTAGTGTTATAATGTTTCACGCAAATAATCATTAATAAAATATTAAGTTTTTTACCAAAAGTCGATTTTATATCTAACAATCAACCAAAATACTAACAAATATACTAAAAACAACACATTCTTGTTGTATATTATTAATATGTCTTTGGCACAGTTGTTACCTGCGCCTCACAGGAGAGGGCTCTATATGTTTTGACAAATACATCTCTGTTTACGTGTTAGAAGAGTTGCTAGGCCCCAAGTATTTTCGTAATCGAGTAATATGATTTGATTAGATAGACAACTGACCCACTATGTGGAACCAGCTGCACACTGAAGTATTTCCGAACCAATTCGACTTAGGGACCCTAAGAAATGAGAAAAGAGCGTACCAATTCTTAAAAGGACGCCAGCGCGCTTGGGAGCGCTCAGGCAGTGCGAGTGTCCATGGGCGGCGGTATCATTTAACATCAGATGAGCCTCCTGCCCGTCTGCCTCTTGTAACTTAAAAAAAATGCCGAATATTTTCGTCTTATTAAGGTCCTTCAAGAAAAGAGGGTACCAATTCTTTAAAGACCGGAAACGCACTTGCGAGCCCTCTGGCAATGTAAGGACGGCGGTATCACGTAACATCATGTGAGCCTCCTGTCCGTGTGCCCCCTGTACTATAAAAAGATCGAACATACGTTTGATAAATTGTAGCAAAAATCTAAATCGTTAAAGAGTAGTTCCTTGCCATACAGTACACAAACCCGTCAAACTTTTAATCGAAATTACGGCTAAAATTAAAATACAAATAATTTTATTGTATTAGAGATGTAGTCTGTTTAAATGGTCGTATTCAATTTATTCATAAAGATGAAGATTGCGATGCTGGGCGTAATCAATTGCAAGATATCGCAAATGACAGCTGGTTCAACTTGTAACATCTTTTATCTTATACACTGTTCGTTACTTGAGCCAAAACGTTATAGAAAGACGTTATTCCTACTACTAACTAATATCCTCACAAATTAACTTAAAATAAGTTCGATAGGTTTGTGTACTGTACGACATAGTAGCTCCTTAACAAATATATTTTTTTTATACATGTGTCTTTAGTTCTTTACTAACGCCCGAACCCAAATAACCTGAGATAGTAATCTTAATCCAAATGTTGTAACAAGTGTGCCAATAACCAATTGACGGAGTGTAATAGCCTGTAGCCATCAATACAAGCTATCCATGGGAGGTCGTATCGGTGTCTGTGGAGACCTTTGTATGAAAATGACAGTTGACGAAAGCTCGATTTCCACAGTTAATTTTTTTAACAGATTTTAACTTACACCAGTTTTTTAAATAATTAAAAAAACTGTTTGTTATGTTTTAAACATACACTTGTATATTTTATTGTTATTTGTACGATTTTACTTACTTTATGTGGTTTACATTGATTATCAAATATGAGTGTAAACTCAGTAAAATGGAACGACAAAGAGCATTTTATCCATCGCCAAAAATGGATTGTGGTCGTAGGGTTTGGTTACTGAGATGTAGATAGGAGATCGATCGACTGTCACGGTCTGATCTCAGATTCTTTTCAATCTGAGATTGTGGATTAATTATTGGGTTCAGGTGAAGACATCATGGAACATAACGATCTAGCCTAACTTAAGACTAATAAGTAATTTAGGTCTAACCTAATTTATTTCAGATATTTGACGTATGCAAGTGTCCAATAACACTACATAAAGTCTCTAATAAATGGAAGACACTCTGTTCTTGTTCTATTTTTTCACTGTTTAGCACTTAAGACTAACGTGCACTAACACTAATTCACTAGTACAAATGGTTTTGCCCTTTTCAGTCAACTAGGCCCGTGGTGTCAAGGAGTTGAAACAAATAAATGCGATGTATCACTGTCAATCAAAAGTTATATTCAGTCGGAAGTGGGCAATGGCCGTATATCTGACCTTCAACGCAAAAACGACCTGGGAGACGGCGTCGCGAGTACGCACATACTACACCTTGGAACCTTGGGCAACTCGGAAGGTGGGCTCGCGGTAGCGCAGCAGTTTCTTGACTCGGATTAAGGGAAAATGTTAAAGAGTCTCCGGTCTGAGCAAATGGACCTGTTGGGTTTGGACCTACACTCCCCGCGTCATTTTAACAAGTTGCCCCGGCGCGGTGTAGTAAATTGATTTCCCAACAATAAAAATAATATATTTAATGCAAAACGTGTTTCACATACGGGAGTGATAAGCTAAGCCTCTCTGAATCTTAGATTAGATTAGGTTTAGGGGTTTATTAAATATTAAGATATTTTGTATCGTTTAACTCGATTACAAAGTTACTTTTTTTAATGTATCATTGCTTCATATATATTTTATTTAAACTAAAAGTACAGAGAAAAAAAACCAATGGCCATATTGCCTGACGGGCTACGCTACCACAGTAGAATTACTTGTAGTAAGTAGTTAAATTCCTTGTACAATAGACTCTAGAGAGTTAAAAAAATAAAAAAACAAAAAACGGAACGAAAATATTACAAAGAACAGAGAGAAAGAAACGTTTTCATACCTTTAGATTCAAGGTCAAGACTAAGAAAATTGATGACTAAAGAAATACTCTAATAGGATCTTCATAAATTATCGTTTAATGGATTTAATACACTTCCATTTACCGATTAATACAAATAAATAATTTAATACCTTTAATAAAACACTATTTTGACCGGATTGAAGTTATGTATTATTATAAATTTACAACTATTTAACATAATTTTAAATTTATCCGACGTTTCGCGTGCTTTACAGCGTGCGTGGTCACGGTGACGGTTTATAATATATGAGTGGATGAGAACTAAGAACCTAGCAACCCTACGGCTCCCTGTGCCCTACAGTTGTATTCTAATAATAGTATAGAGCAAATAAATTACACATACAATTTGATGAGTGTGATCCCAAATATTTTTAATCGGCCGATCGTCACATTTTTTGGTTAGACATTGTTGAGACTCGGGTTACTTTAGACGCGTTTTTATTTTGATATATACTTTTTGTTAATACATTTGTTAATAGTTCCGTCCTCAATTTAGAATCTTATAGTGAGGATTTGTGCGTTTTTGTGAACTATTGTGATTTGTGAGGCAAGGTATCAGCATCAGTCTAACTCTTTGTTCCCAAACTAATAGAATTTCTCCAACTCTTTACGGCTAACATTATTATGTGCCTTTCCTCTTGGTTAGGAGACATTATAACGAGGTATGTACTCAGGACTTATTATTCTAGTATAAGATTGTGTATCGTAGACCGTTCCTTGTGGTACATATTTTAATTAACTTTTAGACGGTGTACTTAAACTTGAGGTCGTGCATTCGAATCCTGGCTGGAATTTTCTATGTTCTCATATTTTCTCTCTACGATCAACCCCTATTTTTTATTATTAGTAGATAGTTATTTTTATTGAATTAAAAAATATTTCCTAAAAATAATATACATGGCAAAACAACGTTTACCAGGTCAGCGTGGTCAGCGGGTCCAAGATCTCTCTCTAGAAAACAAATTACGGGTTATCCATAGCTGTCCGTCGAATTCGGATGTCCGCTATACTTCGAAAGTAATTCACGGACGGATTTTTGCAACATCTATATGTTAATCGGATATCGAAAGCAGTACCGCAACTAAAAAATATGGACCTGTTTAGTCCAGATTATTGACCTTACAAACCTTTTTAGATATCTGGAATTTAGAAATTAAACAAATGACAGAATACGCACATATACGTTATCTGTTACGTAGGACGTAGAATACATGCACAATAGCACACATAGACAAATTGGCGTCGTCTCAACGAGTTTGCGTTTGTAGGTGTTACACGCGATGTTTAGAGAGCCACAGGCAGTGAGACTTTATTATCGTGATCTTTGTTTTTAATTAATTGACTGACTTTGGACAATCCTGCCTAGTTTAAGGCTAGTAACTAAAATATAGCCCAATTTACTAATAATAATATTTAGCAGTAAGAAGTTACAAGATAGAGAATTTATGAAACACTATATTTAATATTAGTGTTTAATATTTTATGCAAAATCATTTACTAAATCTCTCGAATTGTTCATTAAAATGCCACGTGTTTTTATTATCGAAGAAATAAATAAAAAAATATAATTTGTGTTCATTTCGACACTTAATATTTTAATGACAATTAAATTGATTAAATTCCTAACATATCTTACTTTTTCCCTCTCTGTAAGTCTCGGAAATCTAAAGTTTAAGATTTGTATAAATACTAGTGGACCCCACAGACGTTGTCCTGCATGATATTTAAAGCGATTAGGATATTAAGCAAAGTATGAAAGTACCGACTGCAGTGCCATCTGCCGGGCTGATTTGTGAATCTAAACCATTCCCAGATCCCCTTGAACACACACAAAAAATTTCATCAAAATCGGTCCAGTCGTTTGAGAGGAGTTCAGTCACATACACACGCACAGAAGAAATATATATATTAAGATGAACATATATGTATAAATATGAACAAGACTTAAAATTACTTTGCCAATGAAGTTTCACTTCTGACATGTGTCCTACTTTGTACGCACGCACTTTTTTTTTATATACTACTTATATTGATTCTCTAGTATCTCTGAATTGGTCCTGGTATTTGCGACACGGCCTACCAATCACCATCCACGGTTGTCTTGTCAAACCACATAAGCATTTCTTTTCGTACTGTCATTACGTCCTCCTTTATCTCACGCTGCTAAAAATGATAATAAGTAAAAAAAAGTTGAAGACATGTCGTTTAATATATATTTGTCGCATAACTTCATGTCTCATATCTCTGCCCCAAACAAATAGTTATTAGTTATATTAAACGCACCTAAAGTCTTTATGGCTGATTTTATTCAGTAATGTAAAACAAAATAGCCTATGTTAGAGGAAATATCTATAGTAGGTAAGTGTGAAAGTAGAACAAAAGTATGCAGTTAGAGAAAGTTCCAATTTGAAAAATTAATAATTATTACTTAATAAGAAATTTTAGAATACACTAAAAGTACATAATAAATTTACTAGGAGACGTGACGATATTTATAAGCTCACAATTCTTCTCTTCAAAAAACACGATTCGCAAATAAATTGCGAAGTGCATCGCGTTTCACTGTAATAAATGCATGACGGGAGACGTGTGGGGTGGGGCGGCGGAGGCAGCCGCACGGCAATCAGTTGCATCGTGACCGCGCGTCGCGTTGCGTGTGTCTTTATTCACACGTCGCGTATATCGCGTTACCACCAGCCATGGTCTCCGTGGGTGCGTGGAGGCGCCGCTCGCCTGACGATTGCGAGGAACGCTCTGAACCCGGCACCTCCAGTTCCGGAGTTCCCCGTGCGCCACCAAATTGCGCCAGGTGCCGGAACCATCGGCTCAAGATCGAGCTGAAGGGTCACAAACGCTACTGCAAATATCGCTACTGCAATTGTGAGAAATGCCGTTTGACTGCCGACAGACAGCGCGTTATGGCGCTCCAAACGGCTTTGAGACGTGCTCAGGCGCAGGACGAAGCTAGAGCGCGGGCTATAGAGACCGGCGGTCCACCGCCCGGGCTAGAATTGGATAGACCGGAGCCGCCTATAGTGAAAGCTCCGAGGAGCCCAGTGGTTCCCGCCCCGCGGTCTATAGGCTCGAGTAGTTCAGTGGGTTCGGTGCCGGGATCCCCGGGAGTGTCGCCGCACGTGCACGCGCCTGTTCCCCAAGTTCCTCCGCAGCCAACAATGCCACCGCTTCTCCCGCCACAGCAACCCGGTCAGTGCAATTTCTTTGATAAAGATAACGGCGATTGTCAGCTGTTTAATGTTTGCCTGCGTCTGGGGCACGTGTTTTGTGTTATTATCAATTGATTAATTAAAACAGCGATTATTGAAATATCGATGTACTTTGGATCTAAATCGGCGAAAATAAGTTTTAAAATGCAATAATGATAATAGAAAAGCACGTTGGCAAATGTGGTTATGAATTTCCGAAATAATTACACATTTAGAACACTTGACTATTTTCATGTTACCTGAACGATGAACCTAATTAATTACTCTGATCGACGACCAGAGAGTTCCTAGAACTCTACATTTGATTTGAATTCATATCATAATTAATTGAGGTCTATATTAATATCGTGTACTTCGTAACTATTTAAATGTTTCAATACGTAAACGTTTGAGTGAATCAACAGATTAATTTATTTTTATTTATTTATTTTTTTATTTATTTTTTTTTTTTTTTTTAATGTCCATTGTCAGTTATTTGAAATTGTTTATTATCGTACTTAACTTTTTAAACACAAACATTAATAATAAAAATAATTTATATCGATAATTTAAAAGGTTCAGGAAAACCGGCGTCTAATTTCTAACTTTATTTACATAGATTATGCAGGTATATTATTCTTATTATATTACTATTTTGATATCTAAAAACCGGAAGTATATTTCAAAAAGTATTTTAAAACATAAATTAGTTACGCCATAAAATAAGTACGATTTTACCGATATTATTTTGACAAACGCGTCCTCTAAGTCGCGTGTTTTATTTTAAACTTCGCGCTTTTAGTTTTTGCCACTTTTGGCAACTGAATACACTTAAACGCAATATTAAGTAAATTGTTGCTGTTATGACTTATGAGAGTAAAAATTGTTTAATCAGTGATGTGAAGTGACATATCATGCGATATCACCCTATAATTATTATTTATTTTATTATAATACTCGCCTTAATAATGCTTATAGCTAAACGATTTCTAGGCCGTATTTTTGTATATAATTAAATTACACCTCACATTTTTCGGATTGGCATTAGGAGTATCAGCGATTCACTCAAAGTAATGTTGTCTTTGTTTCTTTTATAAAAGATGTTTTATTCATACTTTCAAAAAAAAACGATACAACCTTGTATGTCTGGGCTTTAAATGTTTTATCTGTTTCGTAATATACTTTTTTAATAGGCAATTAGCTATCAGTCTCTACTTACTAGTCTACTGATACAAGTAGATTTTTGGGTCTAACGCCTTATTAACGGGTCTATAAGTATCCGGGGTTCAACTTCAGGGAGAGAGTCGCCCGCTCAAACCAAAAGGCCAACTCTTACTTCCGTAAAATATCTTTTAAATTGAATATTTTAAGATTGTGTTTCTAGGTATTTTTTGTTAAGTAAAAACAATTTAAATAAAGTTTATTGTAATAGGAGGCAAACGGGTAGGAAGCTCACTTGATGGTCAGAAGGCTCGCAAGTGCGTTGCCGGCCTTTTAAGAATGATTATAACAAGTTGATTTCCATAAAAATATCATACGGTAATTTTTGGTCAATTTATTGTTTTTTGTTTATTTGAATATTCTTCAGAATTTTCCGAGACATTAATAATTTTAAATTCCGGTTTAATGATTATGAAATTGATATAATTTATGCATTTTATACATGTGTTCTTGTAAATATGTGATTACTACTTCATTACGAATTCTAATCCGACGGCGCAATTGTGTAGACCTACTAACTATTTCTTTGAATTAGGCATTTTAATCAAGAATCCATCATACAAGAGTATGCACAAATTGTATATTAAACAAAATCCAAAAATATTGTTATCTATTTACGTAGGGATGTCGTAAAATTTTGTCTTCGCGAAAATATTTTAATCGACCGAATTTCTGTTAAATATATCGTAAGACTTTTCGATGCTTATGTACCTCGATGGGGGTGTGTAGGCTCGTTCAGGGCGTATGCCCCCTTCGGATGTTGGCTTGCGCCCTGCTAATACAGGGCGGTATTGGTGCGGGCATTTAGCCCTTGATGCACGCAGCCGCCTCGTAAGACTGTTACTATTTTGGCCATATATCAGATTTTCTATATCTTATCTAATGTAGACCTATGTAGACATTTGTTAACAAAGCATAAAATTATTTAAAACCAATTCACTTGTCTATATTCCATAAAATCGCCGCTATGACCCTTAATCTTGTCGCCAAACTGTTTTCCTTGATAATTTTTTCTTATTGAAGTCTTGAATTAATTTTGCGTCTCGTTAATTTAAAATAACATTTATTTGAATGACTCCAGTCCTGCCAGTTCTTATATCAAGGGCGGTGAACGGACGAGAACTGGCAAGTAACACGAAAACGATTTCAAAGACAAAACGCTGTTCATGCAGTTCAGGGCTTCGTTGGGGGATCTTCTTGAGCTTCTTGGGTTAATATTATACATGTCACAGCATTACCGTGCTACATATTCCATTATAACAAACTGATTGATATTTAGAACGTGAGGTACGAAGGCGAAACAGTTACACGATAAAGGTCTATACACCTTATATGTATTTCCACTAAAAAATCTTCTTTATTTATTTAAATAATAACGTCTTTTTCTCGAAGGGATAGGCAGAGACCACGGATCACCATGTATGCATGTTCGTCGGTTATGGGTACTTTTAACTTGTCTTTATTTTTTACATCAATTTATAATGTATGGAGGCAAGTTTTGTAGTTATGAACGTCCAATATGTCTTTAAATTGCCTGTCTTATAAATGCCGATAACTGGCAAGAAACTCTCCGCTACATCTTTTTATTGGCAAGTGCTTTTACTAGATGCTCGATTTAAAAACTATAAATTAAATTAAAGCGGCAATTGTAGAATTGTTAAGTGAAAATACAAAATTATATAACTAGAACCAAAACTACAAAAAGTTCAACGGAATTTCATTCCAGCTCCCAAAGTCCAGGTCCATTCTTTCACGTCTATTGCTTGTATGCATAGAATGATTTTATTTTACTTACTAGTGTTGCTTTGTGGCTAAGCGCTCTAACCCAACACCACCACAACGCTATGACTCCAGTACAACACAATTTTGACGTATTTAGTCAGACTTAAACTAAATCTTCTTTTTGCATCGTGAAACGTCGTAAAAAAACAATAGGTTTTTGTCCTGTCCAATGTACCTACGTAAAATAAAATGTTTTTCACCATTTATTGCTGCCTCTTCATTCATTCGATTATTGACTTAAATGTATGCATTTTTATCTTACGAACATTGTAGGATATCATGCGCTGATAAGCCCATGACCTATGTTTTCAATTACATAGTA
Organism: Pieris macdunnoughi; assembly: GCA_905332375.1. NCBI lineage: Eukaryota > Metazoa > Arthropoda > Insecta > Lepidoptera > Pieridae > Pieris > Pieris macdunnoughi. The sequence continues at coordinate 10,056,806 of CAJOBZ010000005.1, forward strand.
CATACATATCTTTTTGAGTCGCATAATTGAGAACACAGGGAGCGCACACATTTCTGCAACTAGTTTTTAAATTATTAATATCCGAAAGTAGCTTCTATTTTAATAATATTGTTTAGCCGTCGGAACAGGGTTCTGACGATAGCTACGAGAGAACATTCAAAGTCCCATTTCTACTGGCTACAAAAGCCGAACTGGTGTACAACGCGAACAAATATATTCCGCGGTATTTAGATTATATCAGTAATTACTAAGTGACCTGGCAACTAGATAGCAATATCGTACACCAGTATCAATGTTGCATGCGATAAGACGGTCTCAACTGAGTTGATAGTTTTGCATCAAGAAATCATCAGTACGCTTTATTAAATAAATTTTTTTGTATCAATAAATATTTTTGTTTTTTGAATTTGTATATTATGGTAACGAAGTGTAAATAAATAAATAAATCTTAAAGATTTTATCTACGACTATTGTCCACGTTCAAAATGTATTTGGTTCTTAAATTAATAAATAAATCAGTGGCGCTACAACCTCTTTAGGTATTGGCTTCAGATTTCTGAATCTGTTTCATGATCATTTTTAAATCTAATAGGCAAGTAGGTGATCAGCCTCCAGTGCCTGACACACGCCGTCGACTTTTTGGGTCTAAGACATGTCGGTTTCCTCACGATGTTTTCCTTCACCGTTCGAGCAAATGTTAAATGCGCACATAGAAAGAAATTCCATTGGTGCACAGCCGGGGATCGAATCTACGACCTTAGGTATGAGAGTCGCACGCTGAAGCCACTAGGCCAACACTGCTCTGTATTTGATTCTTACGGTACCATAGTTCAGCTTCCTCACAAATATTAATTCATTTATCTTCGGTATTTTGTTGTTGAAACTACCTATATACAATATTTAAGATAAAGTTAATTAGTTTTTTTATATGCTATTTAATTTGAGGTGACCTATGATAATGATATACCTACAACATAATTTGTATGTTTCATTTAGATGTTATTGGCGTTTCAATTAAACTTATTGATATTTTATTTTTAATTACACATTAAAGATTTTGTACGAAAATTTTACTTCACAATTTTTTTTAATTCTTACAGTGGTTGCCTGGAATCGCTCGAAAGCGATAACGCCGCCAGTAGTCATTCTTTTTATTTAATTATTCTTTCTTACTGCAAGTGTAAATAAATAAAGATAACTTATAACGATACCATTTATCTTTATTCTATAATTATATTAGGCGGCAAAGTCATTATAAAATTATTGTTTTTTGTAATCTTGTCCTCTCTAAACGCCCGGGATATACATTTAATAACTCGCAAATACCAGCTTTTTCCTGATGAGCAAATTCAGCGAAGGGCTTGTTGAATTGCCAATCCAACGTATTACTGATCGGCTTGATTCTCTCTCTCTACGCAGAGACATTACGTCTCTATAAGTTTTCTACAAAGTGGTCTATGGTGAGTGTTCTGAAGAATTGTTTGGGTTGATCCCTCTTGCCTCGTTTCAACTCCGCACGAGCCGTATCAATTCAAAATTTCATCAGCATCACCTTGATGGCTGGAAGTCTTCCACAGTCCGCTTCACTATCTTTTAAGACACTACTTTCACGAACGTCTACACGTCTTTTGCGAACTAGCGAACTGTGGAATCGATTCTCGTAACTGTTCAAAGTAAGTGTGTACTCCTCAAAGGCCGGCAACGCACCGACTAAAAATGGGTGTCCATAGGCAATGCCTGTACTTTTTGGGCGTCACGTAGGCTCGTTTGCCCCTATTCTATAAAAAAATAAGTCCATTCCAAATGTAATAACAAAAATATTTAGCTGATTTTAAGTCTGTCTTTTACACCATAAATCACTTTGGGACTGAGGGAAAGGGACGCAATTGTTTAACATTATCTCTCTCACTCGAGGGGTGGTTCTAACGGAAGGGATGAAGGCGGTTGCATAAAAATGTAAGCCTATAGGAGCTTGGGAATTTGGCGGTCAGTTTTATTAGGCACATTGTGTTTGGCTATTCACTTCCCCTAAAAATATAAGGAAATACATTCTTCAAAGGAAATAAATTACTAAGTTTAATATGACAGATGGAGCTTATGAAATATTTAATATTATAATTAAATGCAACACTTAGTATAATATAATTCCGAGACTTAGAGCGAAGTATTATGACTCCTGTGCGTGAAATACGTGTTTGACAAGGAAGTCACACTTCGCGTTTTCTCTTGACTCTTTAAGGGTTATATTCACTGTAATTATAGATATATATAGTATGTGATTTCTTCGATAGTCTTATATTTTTTTTTTATTTATTTACACTTTGTTGCTTTATAATATAAAAATTTAACATAGTTACATGTAAAGGACAGGCAATTAGGCGGCCTTATCGCTTTCGAGCGATCTCTTCCAGGCTACCACTGTGAGAAAAGAATAAAAAAATGTATTAAATTACATAAGGTAGGCAAGAAGTGCAAAAATACATGTATTATATATAGTTGTTAAGAAAAAGAAACAGGAACAAAAAACAAACTAAACTAATAAAGGATACATGAATCATTATAATTTAATTTAAGAGCAGTCTCACGTCAGGTAGGTTATTGCGAACATTTTTATATAATGTATGTATATATTATTATATAGGTAATGTAATAGTATGCAGTTAAAAGTTAGAAGAACTTGTTGTTAACTGTTGTGTGTAAAGAAGTCAAAATTGCTATTAAAAAACATATATCGATCTTAATTTTGTTATTTAAAAGAGCTGGAAAGAGGATTTTTTTACTTAAAAAGATTCCCAAATCTTACACTTTGTACTGCTTTTTTTCTACGCGTAATTGCAATCAGCCCTAAGGGTATAAGCGAATCTGTGCTGCGTTGCTGTCATGTGGAGTGGCTTCCCATTGGAAGCATCTACTCATCTACTGCCTAGAGCTTCTGCCGGTCTTTTACCTCTAGAATCTGGTGACATTTTATTCGCCTCACATACTGTTCTATGCTGATGTACTGCATATAATGAATAAAGATTTTTTTAAATTGTATCTAAGGTTTATGCCAACTACTCATATGATATTAAAGTTAATAATTTATGACACAAAGTAACATTTATAAGAAACTGTATTTTTTCCATTTAATTTTGTTTATATCTTTTAATGTGCTAAACAAATATAACAATCAAACAAATAAAAAATAAAACTCAAAAATAAGTGATTTCAGTGTGAGCCGAGCACCTGTCGATATCCGGACCAAGTTCTTTGAGTTTGGCTTGTTTTCTTCCTTTGGTATACAAGTTTTTAGGCCCATTATATGTTTAAAAATTAGTACCTACTAGATTTGTGATTCTCACGTTTTCATTTCATACATTTGATTTTATAAACTATGCCGTGCCTATACCCTTCGTATCTATTTTAGTATACAAGAAACCTAGTAACTCAAGTATACTTTTATATAATTAATTTATTAATAATTAAGAAAATAATGACTTACTTGTTATAGAAATTTCTTGTAATTTATACCTCCTTTCCGCAAACCTTCAGTTTTTAATTAGAAAAAGCTTGCTTTTTCATAATAAGTCCACAACGGAATGTAAAAACTGTTGGGAATAAAAATTTATAATATTACTAGGTACATTATTTATCATGCTATTTATTAATTATCTATGTATCAATGTTGGTATTTATGTGCCTTATTTGGCAAATATCGCCTCCAACTCCCGCCAATTCTATCTGCACTATGCCACTCTGTGACATGAATCTCCCGCTATTTCCATAATCTGTGCTTATAACTCTATAGATAAAGGAAGATGGTACTTTGACAAATACGCATATAAACCGTGTATCCATAGACAAACAATACTCAAGGTGGTCCTATAAATTATCACTGATAAAATATACCTATCGTACGCAAATCACCTATTGTACCTACTATCAATTAATAATTCTTCTAAGGAAGCATAGGACAGTAAAGATACTCTTTATTGATAAGTTCATAACTAGAAGCAGAATTATTATATAGAACAGGCTAACTGGCAGGAGGTTCAGCTGAAGTTAAGTGATACCACTCTCCATGGCCACTCTCAATGCCAGAGGGCTCGTAAGAGTTGCCGTCCTTTTATGAATTGGTACTCTCTTTTCTTGAAGGACCATAACGCGACAGAAAATGCCTTAAAAAACGCTTACTCATGGCACGACGGACGAGGTGATGGGTGGAATTTCATAATCTGCCTCTCTGAACACTCTTTATGTGAGATGGGAGAGACCCAACATCTCTACGCAACGCCATGGATCAAGCTCGGAAAGTGACTGGTAGTCGTTGAATACGAAAGAGGAAAGAGCTGGTACTGGGGAGCTCGCCCAGAGGTGTGAACCCATGTGGGGCCGAATTTGCGCTTTATAGGTACAGTTGCAAGCGTTGGTCCGGAGTGAAGTACCGTCTCGCCTTGCTGAACACACCTGGCTTATTAGTTTAACCTATTTAACCTTTCCCTCAAAATGACCGCGAAACTGAACGTCGTTCGTTGTCACCGCCCTGGCTGTGGCTTTAAGGAGAGTGTCATCGGAGAGAGGAGCAGGGTGTTTTTTTTGCGGAAACCCCGAAAAAAAAGTGTCTTCTTGGGGTTAAATAGGACTACATTCATGAGCAACTCCTAGTAGATACCCCAGGCATCCCAATATTCCATTTGTCCCTCCTTTCCGAAGAACGCGTTTTGGTCAAAGCTCATTCTGATAAACAAGCTAGGTCTGGATATCCATAGTTGCTCCCCTCACACTTTGAAATCGATTTTCGTTTAGCTTTTGTAATTGTTTTGTTTAATATTTGTATTATCTTTTCGTGTATGTCATATTTGCCTATAAGTGCTTGTCACATTAAACATTGTATGTGGTTATTTTACCAATGTATCAGTGTGGAGCGTTGGCAAGCTTTTATCAATAAAAAATATGACAGACAGAATTTATTTTTAAGACGAAAACTATTTAAATATCTAACTTTGAACAATTTGGTTTGGACAAAGGAAAACTTTTTGATTGGATTGGTTAAAATGGAAACAAATCAGTTCAAAAGATTCCCGAGTTCAATGGGCTACTGGCACCCTGACTTAGATTCGCTTAGGGTTGTCACATTTTTAATAATATAAAAAAACGCGTACAAGATATCATTATCAATCGTATGGGTACTTGTAGACAAATCTAGAACGCACCAATTATGATAGATATGGTTACACAATTTCTTGAATTCCTTTGCTTATAAATTGAAGCTTGCATCAAATGTTATAATAATATATAGAAATAAAGTGACCTTGATTTTGCCCTCCCGCAGTGTCCCTCCCTCCCGCAGTGTGCTCCATTTGCTCTCCGTGGTTTGTGTCTGGTATTCATTTAAATAGAAATACTTTAAAGTATTTAACTAAGAAATTAACATAATACATGGTCCTGACGTTTTGGCCTTGGTCTTGGGTTTCTGTATCTGTTTCATGATCATTTACTTTTTGCAAATACGTAAGTAAGTGATCAGCCTTCTTTGCCCCTCGTCTAATTTTTGGGCCGGCTTCATCACGATGATTTCCTTAGCCTGACGGGCGAGTGTTAAACGCTCATAGATACGTCCATTGATTCACAGCTGGAGCTCGAATCTACGACGGTTGAATGGCACATGTTTGCGCCACTGGGCGAAGTCTCCACAAGATCATTCTCGGCCTTTTGATATGAAAAAGAAGTGATGTTGCCTCAGGAAATATTAAATTTGGCTAAGGAAAAAAACATATTTTAACATTGAAAAAAAACTCCCTCTATTGAAAATAAAATAATATGTTTTAACGGTTGGCAACCCTTTCAAAGATTGCTGTTTTATGAGCTCTCGTCATTAAATCTTCAACGTTCGTAAAGATTTGGCTTAGGGTTGACGTGTACGGGATAAATTGGCAGAGTTCTTTGTATTTCTCTTTAAAAGGTAAAATCTATCTTGGTGATATATTTAGCTATATTTTATATACATTATTCGTTATTTGCTTTAAATAAATAACCTTTTGCAGTCTTAGCATAATTGATGAAGTATTAGAGCGGCAGTAAACATTGTATGGAGAAGCGAAATGCTTTTTGGATCTAAAAACAAACTTGAATCTCTTTCGAATTTAACTATACCAATACTCACGAATACGAATACGGATAATTTATTTGTAAGTTCTAAAACAACATGCAAACAAATTTTACACCCACATTTAAACTAAAACTATTTGACTTAATGTCCTATGGGCGTCCACATTGACAAACTAAAACTAAGTAGAAACATTAAGAGTATTACTTGTATCGCCGCTATGATAATCATACTATGTTTATTAGTAATCTTACAGCTAACATACAGATTATAAACCAAAGACTTAGACAATACACAAAGCCGAAACAGATTACATTGATAAACAACACGTAACAGAAAACATAAGTAGGTACATTAATAGACAAAAAAGAAAACTGAAATTAAAAATTAAACAACTGACGATTAATACATAATATTTCAAAGAAGGAACTAAATTGTTACTGCTAAACGAAGACTGCATTTAATTTTTATTTAGGATTAGTAAAAGGTCCATGAAGTAATACCCCAACCCGTCGTTAAATGTTACGTCAATATTTCTACATGCTTGTTGTAGGCGCTAGATGCTATAAGCTACAGTTTGGCCTGAGAGCTGGTACGCTCACTGTTGAAATATTAATTTGTGTGAAGGTTTTATGTAAGTTATGGTAACCGCCTAACCTTGAGTAATATATAAAGTTGAGACTCAAAGTATGACTCCTGTATTGCCATAGTAAGTCACTAGGTAGCTTTTGATCACCAGAGCTTTAAGCGCTCGACACAGTAAATTACACGCATCGTAACTCAAACGTTATTCATTTTGATTGAAGTATGACGGCGCTTCTCCGAGTTAAATATATTTTCATTACTCAAAACGTTGACGTATTGGTTGACAAATATTCTGTTGGTGTATTTAACGTAGTTCAAATGTTAATTGTTTTATCTGTTTAATTATCGAATAATATAATAAATAATTAAACAATTTGATACGATTTGTTTGTGAAAATTTTGTGCATTTTTATTGAAATATACTTGCTGATTGTGAATCGGCTTATAAATTAATTAATTGATTCTCGTTAGACAACGTTAATTAACAGATGTATGTATATCTTTCATTTTGTCACACTAATAGGCAAGTATAATCAGCCACCTGTGCCTGATACATGCCGTCGAATTAGGGTCTAAGGCAAGCCAGTTTTCTCACGATGTTTTCCTTCACCGTTCGAGCGAATGTTTTTTCGAATTGCGCACATAGACAGAAAGTCCATTGGTGCACAACCGGGGATTGAATCTACGACCTCATGAGAGTCGCACGCTGAAGCCGCTGGCCAACACTGCTCTCAGTTTATGAAAGTCGACCAAATTTTAGCCCTTTTTTTATTTCCACATTTTTAAAGCTAGCAAGCAAGGCTGTCTCGGCTGCGTATTTGGCGTTGCAAGTTTTTCTCCGTATAAACGGGTACTACATGAGGCCATCAGTATTTCCTATAAGAAAACCATTTTTCCAATTAACGAGACGTGATAAAAGCGGTGTATTGCTTTATAATACTCTAAGTTTATCAAGTGGTTGTTAAAGTTATAATGCTGTGCTTTGCTTGACTTTTTTATAAAGCTCTTCCATAACAGACTTAATAAGTAATTGCATAGAAAGAAAAATCGTTTTTTAATTACAATTTTGATTTTTACTAAATTGTTAACAACAGCTTCGCACAATTATTACTTTTTAACAAAAAGCATTACGCGACGCTGGAGCACTGAGGCACTAATAACAATTAGTTATGTTAAACATTAAATTAATGCAGTTTTATAATCTTTTTTTCTGAAATAAATTACTTGGCTTGCGTTAAAATATACCGTGTAAGTTTCAAAATCATGTTCTGTATAAATTTTCGTCATAAAATGAATTCAAAGTGTCAAAAATTGTCTATTTTTGGATTTTTTTTTCTATCGAGCGAAGTTATTTAAATTGTGTATCGATCTTTCAAAATTGATACATAAACTACTCAACTCCACCATATATTATTTCCATTCATACTTCAAGAAATGATGACGATAAATGGAAAGAAACAATGTACTTTTTTGGAGTTTGGCGACCAGATCGGTCCTTAACATGCGTGAGTAGGTACACGAGTGAGTGTAATGTGTAACTACTAAATTTCGAAACACAATTTTTTTTTATCAAATCAATCCAGCCGTGTAGGAGTTTATTTATACTATAGAATATATAAAGATAATTAATTATACCTAATTTGTTTTTGAAGTTATACTTCTTTTGGCGCGTTAGGGAAAAATTATTAGAGTAAATTTTTAAGATGCGCACGCACACCGACACCCTGAAAAAGAAGATAGAATAGTCAACATTTTAGTTTTTTCTATTGTTACGAGTAGTGTCGTTTTTCCCACAAACGTGGAATACAATTTTTGAAAAGATTTTTATATTAATACGCCAAAGAAATATAACTTCTAACGCGTGTACATAAGTACACACACTTTTTTTAATTTTTACCGACTGGACCACTTGAAGTTGAAAGTAAGTAATCTTAAATTAACCTTATAATAATAGTATTCTGATACAAAGATGGGGCCTAAATCTAGTAACAATCAAACGCTTTCATCTTCAGGAACTGTCATTGTTTCCAGTTCAAACGATGTTTATACCATTTTGCTTTGCTTAAATCAGGCTATTAATAATATTGGCTATCTGTGTAAAATTAGAATAATAGCTGTTTGATAAGACTATGAAAACTAATAATATTTATTAGTGGCAATAGAACCACTATTATAACACTATTAAACAATATTATTTTTAATCCCCGGCTGTGCACCAATGACTTTCTTTCAGTGACCAATAAAATTAAACAACAAGACAGTATTCGAATTAGATAGACGAACACATTATTTACTTCGACTTCGATTCGACTAATCTGTGACAGTTTTTATTTCACTTTCCGACGTGTAAATAAAAATCAGTATTATCAATTATATTGATAAAATTATTGATTATTCACAACTTAATTTACTACCTTTTAAAGCCATATTTTATATAAATTAATCACAACATTTATAATACTATCAAACTGATTGACTCAAAGGTCCCACAGATAATATACCTATATCATTAACAAAACTAAATTGGGATAAATACACTCATTCACTTAGTACTCTTTTTTTCTGTCATATTTATTTATTTATAAGTAGGGGCTAAAACAACGTGTATGCATAAAATTATACAAGAAAATGTGACATCACAAATTTTATATACATACGTACATACCTACACATCAATTATATTAGAACAAATTTTTTTTGTAGATATTAATACCTTTAATATTGTGTAACTTTTTTTTTGTTCTATCATCAATAGTTTTCGTTTTTGCAGCGCATGAGATGAAATATATTTTATAGGCATTTTTTTACACCTTGGGTAACATTATTGTGGTTTTAGTAGGGATCCTAATTTTATTTCAATTAAAATAGCCTATATTAATCAATGTAGAATTCAAATGGTGAATGAATTTCTAAAATCGGTCCAGTACTTTTTGAGACAATTCGTTACAAACATACTTACATACAAATCTTACCTCTTTATAGTATAGATAAGCAAGCTAGCAAAGGGAAACACTTAAACTAGCAACCACAAAATAAAAATTAAAATAATAATAATATTGAAATGCTGAGATGAAAAAATAATAATTTCAAAGTACTTTAAACTAAATGATGTTATTTGTACGACTTTTGACAAGACTCACTTACGAACTTATTGCACAAAAGTTGTCATATTCTCGCGTAAGCACTTTGAGACGTTTTGCGGAGAGATTTTACAAATCTTGGCACCTTGCCATGCTATTTTGTTAACCCTTTTATTAATAAGCAGTTCCGATTAGGTCTCATTTAGGATTTCACTCAAGGCCTATTGTACTGCAGTTAAACGGCCTTTTTATTTTAGCTATTCCTAAAGTTCAATCGAAATTCGTTTTTAATTTAGTATGGAACTTGATACCATATTGTTAAGGGCTTGTTGGTCTAGTTCTTGGGGTAGGAAATTAAACACTCCAATGATGACTTGATTTACTATATTTCACACACTGACCCTACGTAAAATGTATAAACTTCAACTTGAACCAAGGAATGGCCTGTGCGCATGTGCTACAAGCTGTTTTATCATTTAGTCCCCACTCTGACTCGACCTTCCCACTTCGGGCAGTTATTCGAGTCAATTCGTAACAATTCGTAAATAACCGAACGAGTCAAATGAGTAATTATTGCACATGCGCACTTGTAGCAAAAGAATATGTTTCATAAATTATTTAGAATATTATTAAATAAATAATAAAAGCTAACAGTCGGCCTTTCCTGACAATGTTTGCGTCTCGCAAAAAAAAGAAAAACAAAAACAATGCTTTGTAAATTACAACTCAAAACAGAAACAAAATTAATTCTATGTATCTTTTAACTTTCATTCTTGAATTACATCTCTTTAGTTAAATTGAACCTAAATTTAATTTATGTTTATTTATAATGGAATAAAAGATACAGGTATCACCTATTTCACGTCATTAAATATGTATCGGTAGAAATCCCTATTCATCGGCAAAGAAGACATGGGGTGTAGGCCGAGAGAAAAAGCCGGCGTAAAAAACTCTCGGTACTCTTTTAAAATATCAAGTCATCAATAATTAACAATAGTCTTATCATATCATATCATATCAAAATCTACTGTGACCTCTTCATATTCACAATAGTCTTACATATCAAAATCTACTGTGACCTCTACACATTCACAATAGTCTCATATATCCAATCTACTGTGACCTCTTTACATTCACAATAGTCTCATATATCCAATCTACTGTGACCTCTTTACATTCACAATAGTCGGACACATCCAAATCTACTGTGACCTCTTTACATTCACAATAGTCTTACATACATACATAACTAAATCTTTTGAGATCTTTTTATGTTCACAATATAGTTTACATGACTAAATCTTTTGAGATTTCTTTATATTTACAATATATTTTACATTAAAGTTCACATCACTAAATGCATTGTGGTCTCTTTAAATTCACCATAAAGTTTACATAACTGAATCTGTTTTGTGATCTCTTTTATTCACAATAAAGTTTACATAAATAAATCTGTTTTATCTCTTTACATTTAAAATAAAGTTTAAATTCACAATAAAGTTTACATAAGTAAATCTGTTTTATCTCTTTGCATTTAAAATAAAGTTTATATTACTAAATGTATTATGATCTCTTTATATTCACAATATAGTTTACATAACTAAATGCATTGTGATCTCATTAAATTCACAATAAAGTTTACATAAGTAAATCTGTTTTATCTCTTTACATTTAAAATAAAGTTTACGTAACTAAATGTATTGTGATCTCATTAAATTCACAATAAAGTTTACATAAGTAAATCTGTTTGATCTCTTTACATTTAAAATAAAGTTTACATAACTAAATGCATTGTGATCTCATTAAATTCACAATAAAGTTTACATAAGTAAATCTGTTTTATCTCTTTACATTTAAAATAAAGTTTACGTAACTAAATGTATTGTGATCTCATTAAATTCACAATAAAGTTTACATAAGTAAATCTGTTTTATCTCTTTACATTTAAAATAAAGTTTACATAACTAAATGCATTGTGATCTCATTAAATTCACAATAAAGTTTACATAAGTAAATCTGTTTTATCTCTTTACATTTAAAATAAAGTTAACATAACTAAATGCATTGTGATCTCTTAATATTCACAATAAAGTTTATATGACTAAATCTATTGTGATCTCTTTATATTTACAATAAAGTTTACATTACTATATATATTGTGATCTCTTAATATTCACAATAAAGTTTATATAACTATATCTATTGTGATATTTTTATTTTCAAAATAAAGTTTACATAACTAAATGCATTGTGATATTAGATTTAGTTATGTAAACTACCCATATTCACAATAAAGTTTATATAACTATATCTATTGTGATCTCTTAATATTCACAATATAGTTTACATAACTAAATCCTTTGAGATATCTTTATATTCACAATAAAGTCCTACATAACTGAAACTACTGTGATCTTTTTAAGATCACAATAAAGTTTTACCAAACTAAGTCCATTATGATCTCTTTATATTCACAATAGTGAATTTATCATGTGAAATTGATATTCGTATATGTTTTAATTGTACTTTATAATTTATATATTTTTTTTTTTGTAAAACCCATGTCTACACCAACCGTCACACATTTAAGATGTAAGACTTTGCAAAACAATTAGCAGATTTAGTACTGTGTGTGATGTCGTAAGCTTATTAACTAAATAAATAAATATTCTAGTCTATGTCAATTATACGAATAAATAGTGCGTGAGTACAAAGTACACATGTCAAAAGTGAAACTTCTTTGTAGATTAATTATTGAGTAATTAAGCTGACCAAATCCCATAATTTAATTTTCCCAGTCTTTCTATATTATTAAATGATACCAAGGCTAATTAAAAACCAGAGCTAAAATTAGTTAAATTAGTTCAATAATATAAGAAATTACTATCATAATTGCTAACTAATGTCCACATTTTGTAAAATAGCCAACTGGGTCTTAGCAAAAGGTCCAAAACCAACAAAAAAAAAAAAAAATGGTAATTTTTTTTCCATAATAAAATAATAATGATATTGATATGTATTAAAAACACCATCGGTGTTCAAGTCTCAATCGCTCTCCCCCTCTTTTCTTTGACAAAAACGCTGCAGATTTTCGTGCAGACTTCAGAAAAAATACTTATCGAAAGCACAACAAATACTTGAACTATTACTACTACAACCCTACCTCTTTAGAGTATTATTTTTCATCAACATATTTCAACGCACTCAAAACTTACTTATTATATTAAGCCATCACTTTTATTAGGATACTATCACTTCTGGAGATGAATTAAATGTGAAATTACTTTATCAAATAATTTGACATTACTTTGTCAAATACAACCTCATTGGTAACCGATCAAGATGATACAATAATTTTCTTACATTATTAAATTTCATTACAACATTTAATCAATTCTGTTTTAAGATATTTTATCATCAGACATAATGAAAGTATTTCATATCCATTATTAAGACCAATAATAAAAAAAAAAAAATAAATAAAAAAACTAACCAAGTATTGATTGGTTTGTAGGGAATACATAATATGTTAAAAGGTCATATGTAATTTTGAATTTCTAAGCACATAGCCACAGTACACAAAAAGAACAACAGCCTTAGCAAGCAAGTTAAATTGTCGACATGACGTGACATCGAAGTTTCAGATTTGTTAATGAAATTGAGACTTATGTTTGTTTGATGCTGTATCAAAAGCAACCCTTTGTAATATACCCAAAGTAAATTACCGCAAAAGAAATGTCATGAAGGACTAGGCTCTGCAGTATGTTAACATTCATCAGAGTCTTACTCATTTGAAGTAAATCAAAGTTCTTTATCAACAATGCCAACTTTGAATGCTCCCATTTAACATGGTGCATGTAAAATTAACTACGGGAGGATAACTAATTTCTCCTTAAAACCTAAACTTGCGAATGCTTGCTTCTTAAATATTTTAAATCTCTAAGCAGCAAAAAAAATATAATAATATTAATACCTCTTAATATACAGTCTTACTGTGTCGTTGTCCTATAGAGTCATCTTACCAGGTCATCTTTATCATCTTTGCAACCCTTGCTCTCACTTAAGACCAGAAATACCATCAGCTTTTCTAATAGTACCCTGATGCGAGGCCCAGTGTAATACAACACCCATGATTTGTAGTGCTATGAGGCAACGCCTGCGTAGCTACTCGATCTACTGCGGCTTCGTGGTAAGTTTAACTTACGACTGCCCTATAGCCTGCACCTACTGCATTGAAAAACAAGCTGCTTTAGTTTTACCAATGAAATAACCATAAGGTTCGACTTCTATATGCCTCGTCTCTAAAACGACTTCGTAACTCAGGACTAAAACCCTGGATTCTTATTGTGTCTAGTTATACTGGAAACAATCGTTACACAAAAGAAAAACATTGTACTTTACTACTCCAGCCATCTTAATCTATAAGGATTGGCGTCGTTTCAAAGTAACAAAGACACTCTATAAAATCAAAATAAATTTCTATTAATACATATATTTAAGATAGTTTAAAGAAAATTGTTTGTATTGATTATATATATAAAACATTTAAGCTTTAATTACCAATAAAATATACTATACTTCAAACAAACGTTTTAATTGAATTTTCGTATAACAAAGTCATAATATGATATTAAACCGACCTTCTACGATAAATGGCGAAAATTATTGTAAAATTTATTACTTTTGTAAATACCTTAATATTAAACTAACTGAACTAAAAATTGTATAAAATATATAAAAAATTAAAATAAATTAGTTCTGTAAGAAACTTATAAAATTAAACCGACTTGAAACTTCTAAAAATAATAAATTAATTAAATGTAACTTATTATAATATTCAACTTGCCTAATAATTGCAAAAATGGTAAAACATATAGAATAAAGTAGTCTGTAAAAATAAAACTTTATTAAAATATTCAACTCACCAAAGAACCTATATAAAATGGTAAAATTATTATTATAAAAATTAAAATAAATTAGTTCTGTAAGAAACTTATTAATATTAAATCGGCTTGGAACTTCTAAAAATAATAAATTAATTAAGTGTATCTTATTATAATATTCAAGTTGCCTAATAATTTCAAAAATGGTAAATCATTTATAATAAAGTAGTCTGTAAAAATAAAACTATTAAAATATTCACTCACCAAAGAACCTCTAAAAAATGGTAAAATTATTATTATAAAAATTAAAATAAATTAGTTCTGTAAGAAACTTATTAATATTAAATCGGCTTGGAACTTCTAAAAATAATAAATTAATTAAATGTATCTTATTATAATATTCAAGTTGCCTAATAATTTCAAAAATGGTAAAACATTTATAATAAAGTAGTCTGTAAAAATAAAACTATGAAAATATCCAACTCACCAAAGAACCTCTAAAAAAAATGGTAAAATTATTATTATTAAAATTAAAATAAATTAGTTCTGTAAGAAACTTATTAATATTAAATCGGCTTGGAACTTTTAAAATAATAAATTAATTAAATAACTCTTATTATAATATTCAAGTTGCCTAATAATTTCAAAAATGGTAAAACATTTGTAATAAAGTAGTCTGTAAAAATAAAACTATTAAAATATTCAACTCACCCAAGAACCTCTAAAAAAATGGTTAAAATATTAGAAAAAAAAATAAACTAAATTACTTGTGTACAAGAATGTACAACAAAATAAACAAAACCCTAAATATATTCGTGGCTAAAAACATTAAATTATCAACAAACTGAAGATCTATTTGTAAAAGTTGAATAAATAGATATATATCAAAAATCAATCCAAATTACAAAGTTCAATAACAATAATTTTATCTTATTATAGTATATTGTTCAATATTAATTCGGTCTTATGTTTATAATATCGTAGCCATTCGATTCAGTTAGGTTACTTCCCGCCTAAAATTATTATAATTATTTAAAGTATTCTATACTTTATGTGGTCGCATCATCCGGCTGATAAGAGACATGCTACGCTGTACTAACCTGCACTGGTCACGACATAACGGACTACAGTTACACTCATGTCTCACTCACATAATCAAAAGAAAGACGATGGTGTGATTGATTTCAATCTACCTCACTTGTTTAGTTATTACGATTTAATATCAACAATCGCCAGTAATTTGATTTTTCAAGTATGTAATATAATTAATTAACTATTTAAGTACCTTTACCTTCTGTTTTCTTTGTTAAGTAGATTAAGTATTAACATATTATTATAGGAAAGAGCGTTCATCCCTAACACAGGTTCTTGAACTTAAAAGGGATGTACTAAAATATAGATTAAAGACTATTTACTTAATAAATAAATTTTTGTTTGTTTGTTTGAATCCGTCGTAAATCTTAATATATAAATTACGTGTCACGTTGTTTGTCCACTATCGACTCCTAACTACCGAACCGATATCAAATATTTTGCACATCGTGTGCAGTTTAGCTTACATTTCAATTTATACCCGCAATATTATTTTATTGCAAAATATTTGTATTTTATTTAACAGTCACAATTCTAACAGATGGCGCTGTGTTGAAAGTACCAACGTTTCACATAAGCTACAATTCAATGGCATAACTACCAATTAAGCATGGTGGTCCCCATGACTAGTGTTCTCCTACCGTTTCCCTCGAATAGTTTACTACTATGTAATATAAGAAAAACCTTGTATCTTATAATAATGATTCAATTTATTTCAACTAAACCGACGGTAAGTATTATAAAAATATGTAATGCAACAGCTTTAAAATAAATAACGTTATATGTTTTACAGGACTTAAAAAAAAGAGAACGGTTCGGTGGCCGTCGATGCATTACTCATAGCAAAGTAATAAGTCCCGAGTACATACCTCGCCATAATGTCTCCCTACCAGAGCGTTTCTTAAACAAGCACTAAACACTCACTATAAAATTCTAAATAGTGGACGTAACTATTATCAATTATAATTAACAAAAAGTATATATAAAAGTACGTAGTAGTAAGTAACGTAACTCGAGTAAATTCTCAACAAAGACTAATAAAAACATATGAGGATCGGCCGAGTAAAAATATTTGGGATCACCCTCATCAAATATTATAAAATTATGTATTTCGAACACTAGTACAGGATTCATTTTCTTCAATTTATGTTAGGTAGGTATGAAGGACTTCAGCTGGGAAGTTTTGATTTTCATCGATATAAGACGACAAGACAGGGCCGAGGGGTTATAGTTGGTAAAAAAATTTAGATAACCTAAAAACAGTACCACACTTCCTACGCAATAGCACAGTCTTCCGTTAGTAAAAATACAAAACTTCATAATCGTAAGCTAGGTTTCATAAAAAATGTAACTAATTTACCTTCAAAGGTGTAATAAAAATAAAAAAAATAAGTACCTACATCTTTAGGTTACAAAATGGAAAAAAAAAATCGCATACCTCGTGGGCGTTAATCCTTTACACCAAGGATATGATATACCATATCAGTTTACCTCGATGGCATCCCACTTCTGATTTGTTAAGGGCTTGTTGGTCTAGTTCTTGGGGTAGGAAATTAAACACTCCAATGATGACTTGATTTACTATATTTCACACACTGACCCTACGTAAAATGTATAAACTTCAACTTGAACCAAGGAATGGCCTGTGCGCATGTGCTACAAGCTGTTTTATCATTTAGTCCCCACTCTGACTCGACCTTCCCACTTCGGGCAGTTATTCGAGTCAATTCGTAACAATTCGTAAATAACCGAACGAGTCAAATGAGTAATTATTGCACATGCGCACTTGTAGCAAAAGAATATGTTTCATAAATTATTTAGAATATTATTAAATAAATAATAAAAGCTAACCATATTTACCTATATAAAATTTGATGAGGGTGATCTAAAATATTTTTGTTCGGCCGATCGTCACATTTTTTGGTTAGACATTGTTGAGACTCGGGTTACTTTAGACGCGTTTTTATTTTGATATATACTTTTTGTTAATACATTTGTTAATAGTTCCGTCCTCAATTTAGAATTTTATAGTGAGTGTTTTGTGCGTTTTTGTGAACTATTGTGGGGCAAGGTATCAGCATCAGTCTAACCTCGCTTTGTTCCTAAACTAATAGAATTTCTTCAACTCCTTACGGCTGACGCCTTTCCTCTTGGTAAGGAGACATTCTAACGAGGTATCGACGGCCACCGAACCATTCTTTGTGGTACAGTGTACGTCAATTTTGACAGGATTACTAATATAATTAAAAGGAAAGATTTTTACTTTTGTATATTTGTAAAAACTTAATAAATACTGGAATTTTGTTTTCAAAATATTTACGAAATGCCTTGCGCCGAAGGGACAGGTCGCAATTTTTCATACTATATTCTTCGAACTTCACATGTTCTTGCTTCAAGAGTACTAACCTATGGACTATGGTTCTGATGTAAGTCTGAGAATCGAATTCACAAAAGCCGAGAACAAAGACAACCCAAGACAAAATCATTTTGTGTCATATACACGACAATTAACACGATATTTCAAACCTGACAACAAATGACACAAATCCTTTGAAATATCAATATAATTTTCTTATTAATCAAAATTTTTATCTTAGGTACCTACTTTCATGTTTTTCCTAATTAATTAAAATTTCTTGAATACAGTTTGCTCGGCTATGAATAGCCCCTCCCATGCCATTCGGAATCATTACAAGTGCTAAGTAGACAAAAATTTCAATCATACTTCGCGACGTGTTTGAACACAAAAATTTAAACTATTTTTAATTAGTAATATTTCATCGGATTAATGTTTTCATACCTCTATTTTACTGCAATACTTAAATATTAAATGTTATTTTCTAAATACTATTTAAGTATTAACATTATAAGGACAGTTTAATACTTTCGGAGATTATATTGCTTGAACATATGTACTCAGGTCGTTAAAACTTTTACAACATCACCTGCGGATTTCCCTTTCTTTTACTATATATTTATTAGTGGGCAATTAAATGGATATAAAATAATCGTTTAAAATAATCGAGAAGACAGGTTATTGAAGCGAAATGAGCGCGTTGTGTCAACCTTTAACGTAACCTTTAAAATAATAAATTTAGCGTAATTAATGTATGTAATAAACATACATTAATTACGCCGAATTATTGTACATAGTAAGAAATATATCATGATCATTTAGCCTCCTGTGTGTCTGCCACACACCGTCGACTTTTTGGATCGAAGTCAAGCCGTTTTCCTCACTATGTTTTCTTTTAGCGAAAATTAAATGCGCACATAGAAAGACCATTGGTGCACAGCCGGCAATCGAACTTACGACCTAGAGCCACTAGGCCAACACTGCTCTGAATCATAATGATATGGAATAAATAAATAAATAAAAATAAATAAATCATGTATGTACTTTGTATATTAAAGTCGCTTAGACTAAGTTTTAGAGTAGACTTAGCCAACTACGATTCCCGTTTGTCAAATTCAACACGTGTTTAAATCATACTTACCCTGAGAGTTAACAGCCACGTAGGCCAAGGAGTAAGGCTTCTTAGTTAAACATAGATTTAATTAAAAAAGTCTTTAACTGTCCTATAGGTATAGAGCAGTTAAAAAGTACTGTCCATCGCTACTGTCAAACCACTTCTCTATGGTCCAACGACTCGCAATCCCTTTTCAACGGTAATTGTAGCGACAAATCTGCAGCATCATACCCTGAATATCGCTCACAAAGTTATTCCGGCCGCTGAAGATATGCTCAACATTCGAACTTAACCACTGGGACTTTGGAGCCGAGCCGGAGTGAGTAGTTAGACTGGTGTTTTTTTTTATGTAATAGGAGGCAAACGGGCAGGAGGCTCATCTGATGTCTGATAAAGTGCCACCGCCGCCCATGGACACTCATATTGCCAGAAGTGTGTTGCCGGTCTTTCAAGAATTGGTACGCTCTTTTTTTGAAGGACCCTAAGTCGAATTGGTTCGGAGATACTGCAATGGGCAGCTAGTTTCACATAGCGGTGGTGCGCGGCAAAAACTGCCTTAGAAAACGCTCAGTTGTGGAACGACGGACTTCGAGGTGATACGGATGGTATTATGTATTCTGCCTTGACGTCCGATAGTGAAATTCAGAACATATTCATTAGTTGGAGGCAAAGAACACCATCATTCCTCCGCCGTTACCTTCAAACGTCAAAAAGTAATTATACATTGTCAACTCAATAAACGCGCTAAGTTTTTTGACCTTTCGCAAGATATAAACATTTCATTGCCATTCCTAGTAAATCTCGTGTATAAAACAAACAAAAATGCGGCCATTTCGCGTTGCGTCGCCCAGAAGTAACAAATCAAACTAAATATATTGGTGATAAAAGTGCAACAAGTATGCGAAATGCACACTGCCTTTGAATGTGTACATCCACTTGCTTTTATGAGCCATAAACGGGGCTTTACGATCGCCAGGATAATACCATCCGGCTAAAAGGGTTCTGAGGTACCCTATACCTATCTTCAGACTAATTAAACATTAATTCATACATATGTATTGGGATAGGGTGAAACGCGCTGTTGTATAAAATATGTTATTACATATATAAATGAAGAACGTTGCTGCTTATTAATTAAATATTATAATAAATAAACTAGACGATGGTATTAAATTATACTATCCCATAATTGAAGATTACTTTATTTTACAACGGAGATATTATTTTATTATTAATATACAATAACCAAATTACATAATGTAAAAGTAATAACCTTAAAAAATATAATACAATAACTAAAACATATTAGTAAAACGAGTCACTTTAGGCAAGGTTCCAAAGATACTAGCAGCGTTCCCCCTATGAAATGATATTAAAATAAATATATAATTATTTAAATATGTATTTAATAAATAGCTTAAGTAACTGTTAAGTCTTAATCAACGAGTCTGCGTATGGTAAGACAAAAAATATTATCTGATTAATTGTTTATATTTGATAATTTTTATGTGAGCTTTCTTAGAGGTTTTTCAATTTCTTAAATTTTCTTTATTTACGCACATTAGTGTCTAACCAAAAGCACTGTGAGAACCGGCATGCTTTAGACTAGTGTTTCCTAACCTTTTTTATGCCCTCTCAGTTAGATGATACGTTTTAGGAAGAAATTACTATGAAATTATCAACGAAACACGGTAGATAAGTAAATTTTCAAAACATAATGAAGAACTGAAATTCAAATTCCAAATGCCCCCTGTGGGGCGTGGGTCCCACGTGTGAAATACTGTTTAAGACCCTTCGCCGGCTGACCTGAAAAAAAAAATGATCACGAAACTGATAAACAAATGAGGACTAGACGTAAAAGGTTGTAGCGCTACTGGTATTTTTATCTATAAATATTGACATTTCTTAATAGAAATATATTGAACACTGAAAAAATACCTTGGGTATTCGCCAGTTGCGCGACCCCCGTAAGGCAATTACTACCATATAAAATTAATATATTCCTTGTTCCGTGTAATATAACTTTAATATAAAATGTTTATTACATCAACAACTTTATGTTATCGTTGTTAAAATTTGTTTTATGGCAAACGTCAGCATTAAACTACAGTAGCTAACGTTTTTGTTTTAAAGTGATCATACTGTTGTATCACATTCAAATAATTCTCACAAATTATCAAATAATGAGAATAAGAGAAGCACTTTAGCTTCGCACGAACCTGCTTCTGTACTGACACTATTATCCGGTCTGTAATAAAAAGCTGTATATAAACTGAAAACTATTTACAAAACGAAAAGCTTGTATAAAGCTCGATCGTAAAATGAATAGCTTTAAATTGTAACCTTTGAGTAAGTTTATTGTCCACAATTAAACCGGCCAAGTTTCGTTCCATAATTATTTTATTTTATTATGCATAAGTGAAAGCTGCTTGTTAAGATATATATCTGAAGCCGAGGGCTGAAGAACGTACCCACGTTTATAGAAAAATTATGGTCAAATAATTCCTTTTCTATTGTGCATTGTTCATTAAAACTATTATTATAGAGAGAGCTGTTTCTGTGATGAATAAACTTAAAAACATGCTTTCAAAGTCAAACTCAAACTGATAATACTCTATTCATATAGGCAACCATGTGCATTTATGAACGTCAACAGAAAAGATGTCAAATTGATTCTAAATTTACATTTACTACCAGTTCGCAAGTCAAGGGCGTAGAGCGGACATGAAGAACTGGCAAGAAACTCACCGCCACTCTTTTTAATTGCCAAGTTTTGAGTCATACAAATTGTTTGAACTGGAGCAAATCAATCCCAAGGATTAGGATCATTTAAATATTCGTCAAATTTATAAAAAGCTACATTACAATGCTACACTATCTCTGAGTATCATAGACCATAACAACATCCGTGGACACCGGTATTTGTAGAACCGTGTCTTCAGTAGCGCCAATATTTTGTCAAATTATAAGTTTACGTTAAAAATTTGAAGACAATGCCGCAATTGTTATTACAAAATTGTTATGATTCGGGTACATTTGTTGATGGTTTATCTATTTTCATAGATTTTCAAACAATCTTTATCTAACGTACAGTATGACATAACATGGTCTTGTTATATTTATTTTAACTTCACCACAACAATTATTGGCTATTCAAAAGCATAATTATGTTTTCTTGTAAATATTTACGATCGTTCAAATTATGAGTTATGCTTGTAGAACTTATTTCTATGCTATTGTGCTTTGTATGGCTTTGAATGTGACTACGAAATAGCTATGTGTATTCATATTGAGATGTATACCTCGTATATGTAATATTTAGAAGAGTTTATATATCTTAGATTAAGCTTAAATCAAACTTAACACTTAATAAACACAGAACATTTAATTATTATGGATCGCCGCACTAGTGCTGGAAAACAATCAATTTGATAAATTCCCTTATTAATTAAAACTAAATAAGTTTTTATGAATACGGGAAGATATTATACTTAGATACGTCTTAAATAAAACTAACATACTTTACATTTGATAAATACAGAACACTTAACAAACACATAACATTTAATAACTATGGATACTATTACTTGAACGATTTAATACCACAGACGTTCATAAAAACTAAATCAGTTTGCACTCATTAAAACTTATTTAAATAAGAAATCTTTCGTCTCCTGTTAAAGCGTGTTTACACTGTAATGAAAATAGATGTAACTGGACTGAATCTGTCAAAGTTTTACAAATAACGGAGCAAGTTTTTGGCTTGAGTAATATTATAAGTTACATTAGCTCTTGTTTTGTATATTTTTAAACGACTAAAGGAAAATATGGACCTCACATAAGATCGTAAGGGAGCGTTCAAGTATTACGTAACGAGTTTTGGGAGGGGGGTAGGGTCCTTTTGTAAAACGTTACGATGCGGGGCGGGGATTGAATTACGCGTTATTGTTATCATTATTTTCGACTTACACCACATAATAGTAACTAAAGAGACACAGTACTGTACTTGGGCACTGAAAAACGTTACGGCGAGTTACATGGGGGGGGGTCAATAATCTCCAAAAATTGCGTTACGTAATACTTGAACGCTCCCTGATTAATATTATAAGTTACATTAGCCCTTGTTTTGTATATTTTAAAACGACTAAAGGAAAATATGAACCTCACATAAGCTCGTAAACTAAAAACAACAAATAACGAATTATAAAAAATAAAACGTTTATTACCGGTGTATATTATGTATCATCGTTGGATGGATGTCAGTGAGCCTAGTCGTAAAAATACATGAAATATGATAATTGCTAAGTTCTTCAATATATTATTATTTGAACATTGATGATTCTCCTGACGTTTTGTGAGGCCATAACTTGGGGTTTTCGAAGGAGTTCTCTCTCTCTTTCGCACGAAATGCGTGTTAGCAGACTGCATTCTCAGACGTATTAAGGGTACGCTTACAATAGAAGCGTCGCGAGCGATTTGAGCTTAGCTAAGCGCGGAAGCAAATGTCACTCCGATGTGTTTTTGTTAACTAAAAAGTATTAAATAAATAACGCTACCACCTTTTAAGGTCTCAGATTTCTGTATCTGTTTCATGATCAATTGTCTACACACGCCGTCGACTTTATTGGTCTAAGTCAATCCGGTCTCCTCACGATGTTTTCCTTCACTGTTCGAGCGAGTGTTAAATGCGCACATAGAAAAAAAAGTCCATTGGTGCACAGCCGGGGTCGATCCTACGACCTCAGGGATGGGACGCACGCTGTAGCCTTAAGGCCAACACTGCTACACACACTAAAATAGATTACACACAATTAATACATAAGCTTAATTTTAAAGATAAAAATATGTATGCAAAGCTTTGTCTATTTGACTTTAATATTATTTATAATATCGTGAATACGCTTTGGCAAATATGACGCTGTACCAGAATACCACTACAGCTACACTACTAATCTTTTATATCCATATTTAAAATAATATTTTGAGACATAATCTAGATATTGTAATCAATTATTGCATGTGTTCTTTTTTTAAAGTATTAAGACCTTTACAATGTTGTGTATACAGTAGATATAAACCACATGTGTCGCACGTCGCTTCCGCTTCAGCGTCGCTGGTTATTGAGATCCCTTCCGAAGAGAGTCTAGTATTAGTTTTCACTCAGTCCGTGACAAAGTTGTTTGGAGGTAATGAGCTTAGACACTCGATATGTTTGCACAGGACAAACTCTTCATGTCGTGTCTTTTTGCGAATATTTAAACAAAAGTGGAATGCGAGCTAAATTCGAAAAACAAATACAATAAGTGAAAACAAAACACGGCGACCCACGATTTGAAGAAATTATATTTCTTTGGAAATTTTCAAAGCTACCTTAATTTATAATTCAAATAAATATACATTTGTGCTCCTAAGAAAATATTAGGCTTTGCACCAGTTCGGAAGTCGATAAAGTTGTTAGTTACAAATGTGGCTCACAATTACGAGATGAATTATTTATTTATTAGTAGTCATACAGCTAACATACATATTATAAAACAAAACACTTAGACAATATACGAAGCCAAAACAGATTACATAGATAAACAATATATATTAAACAGAAAACACGAGTAATTACATTATAATAGACAAAAATTCAAAAGTCAAAATCATTTTCTCATATAGGTAACACAGGTGTACATTACACTTATGAACGTCAAAAAAAAGAAAATATATGTATGAAATGCTTCCAATTTTACATTTACTGCCAGTTCTCAAATCAAGGGCGTAGAACGGAAGAGAAGAACTGGTAATAAACTCTCCGCCATTCTTAGTACTCAATATAATATAAACAAACGACAATTAGTACATAATTTATAAAGAAAAACTAAATTGGTACTGCTAAACAAAATCAAAGTCTTACCGCCTCTTCAAATATTTCCTCATATCCTCTTTGGTGATGTGGCAAATATCAATATCCTCATAATTGGTGTCATAGTTAGATAAAACCCGAAACGTTGGCGAATAATAATTTATGTTCGTTCGAGGCACATGGATCAATTGTGTTTAGGAATAGGCAATTCTAATCACCAAAGGCTTTAAACATTTTCAAAGACTCACAAAGATGGTGAGGCACTTCAGTCAGTGTGTACTTAACAATAATATTGTTGCCTTACACACATATTACTTGAAACTACTGCAGTAGTAGACAACTTCCGTAACAAATATTTAAATTTTAAATGGTAACGAAAGGTAACTATATATTGTACTTAATAAATTACTGCCAAAATGAAATAATTTTTTTTTAAAGACAATTCACACCAATTGACCTAGTCCCATGCTAAGCTGGTGAAGCTTGTGTTATGGGTACTAGGCAACGGATATACATACATATTATAGATAGATAGACATATAAATACATATTTAAACACCCAAGACCTAAGCACAACACCAAATGCTCGTGATGAGCATTTGGTTGTCGTCTCAGCCGGGGATCGAACCCGGGACCCATGGATTCGCAGTCAGGGTACTAACCATTAGACCAATGAGTCGTTAACAAAATATAGTTAAAAGCAAATTCTTTATTGATAATGTTATATGAAAAGCACTGTGCCTTTGAAGATCTAATCACCTGTCCTTGGAAATCAATTAATATTTATGCTTTGTATTATTAATAATACATAAATTGTATTGTTTTGTTAATAAAAAATACATTTTATTTCTTTGTTCTATAGCATTCTTCAAGACTAGTTACTCCGATTATCTGACAGAATAAATTCTATTCAATTTTAATTATTGAATTATGTACCTGAGTTATTTTCATTTAGAACGTTAATGAATCAAGCGATAGTGTTCGATTAATTAATATTTTTACGACTCTGTTCGCAATTAGTAGAACAACATTATGTATCGACTCAGAATATTACAGAGATTGATTAAAAACTAGGTAAATTGATTAACTGTTATTTGATAAGGACCTTGCTAATTATAGAAATCCTGATGTAGAGAACGAATCTTGACTGAGTCTAAAAAAACAGGACCAGAGATAAATTTCAAATTACCAAGAGTTCAAAATATCAAGCGTTAAAATAACCACGAGGGGGGTCAAGTAAATAGGAGTTTGATCAAAATTCGTGATTTATTATTATTATGTATTCACAAATTTTTATTTCCAAAAGAAGTCCGCAAATGTTTTTTGTGTGAGCGACTTCAGTCTAGTAATGAATAAAAAAAATTAAAAAACTATTGACAGGTATATAATAAACACTTCAAATTATAGAGAGTAGGGAAACCCGGACTTCAACTTATCGAATATATTTTATCAAGGGACCGGATTTTTTTTTCAAATTATCCAGAGATTCAAATAAATGGGTGTTAAATTATCGAGGTTTCACTGTTTATCTATAAAAAAATACAAACCTCAGCCCACTTTACTCGAACTTGTATCGAAATCTGAGGCCCAGACCTAAAAAATACACCGCTATTGGTTTATTTATTACGCGTCACGATGTTTCTCCGCTATGGACTCCTAAACTACTTAACCGATTTATATAAAATTTGCACCGTGTGCAGTTTGATCTAACTTAAAAGATAGGATAGCTTACTATATATAATTCTACTGTACGTGTGTATGTCACTAAACTCCTCTCTCGGCTGGACCGATTTGAATGATTCTTTTTGTATGCGTTTGGGTGGAGCCCTAGATGGATTAGATTCACAAATCAGCCCGGCAGATGGCGCTGCAGTCGGTACTTTCATCGTTTAGTATCTAATCGCTTGAAATATACACGTCAGTCAGTAAGAAGAAGTCCGTCGTGTCCGCTAGTATATATAATCTAATAAATTAATAAGTTCATACTTTTGAGATAAGTTTCCTTAACTAGATATTTGCGTACAATACACGTGCGAAACTGTTTTACAATGCAAGGGCAACGTCCAATTTTGATGGAATTCGACAAACTCAATTTCCGTACGAATAGGTTACTGGGACCAGTGGGTCAGTAATTGTGGCGGGACCGAACCGATTCCCTGAGCTGGGATGGAACTAAAATTAACTTAACAAAGATCATGTCTTGTTTGTACGTGTATCTTACGAGTGAAATATATTATTACGGTCGTAATGAAAATGCATTTGCATGCAGACATTTACTGTTTAGCCGCGAATTCTCTTTAAAAGAAGTTTGACTTGTTGGAAGTGGATAATAGTTGTGTATAATGATTTAGGTTTCCAAGCACGTGCTAAAATTCAAAAAAAGAACCACAGTTTCCTTTTTTTCGCTACAAGCCTTGCAACAGAATCGTTGTGTGGTCATTTGATTTTTCTAATAGGTCATCCTTCTGTGCCTTACACACGCCGTCGATTTTAGTGTCATAAGCTTGGTTTCCTGGGTTCGGCCTCACCTTGAATGAGTTACGCATACCCTCCCGCGGCGCACGTGCCTTGTGGTGGAGGGTTATGTGGCTACTGTTCATACCCACAAAAAAAACCCCACGGCACCACTAGCACCCCGCTGGAAGGACACGGTAACAGCCTTGTCTTGCCTTGTCGCGATCAGCCGTTAAAATCACGGCCGCAATGGCCGTGAATGATGTGAAATGGACCTTGCAACGGCCATACCCGCATCGGCACATTCGCCCCGATTTGTAGACCTGGGGGAGGTCGGGGGTTTGCATGCGTTAGCATCACTAAAGCCGACTCTGAATCTTCACCGTACTAGCAAATTACTTATTCTAATACTGAAATGTAACAAGGGACCAGAGATAAATTTCAAATTACCAAGAGTTCCAAATATGAACGAGTTTAAATTACCACGTGGGGGAGGGGCGGCTCAAGTAAATAAGAGTTTGATCGAAATTCGTGATTTCTATATTGTTACTTATTAACAACACGTTCCACAACTAAGAATTTTTTAAGGCAGTTTTTGCCGCGCACTACTACTTTGTGGAACCAGCTGGAAAAAACTGCGCACTGAAGTATTTCCGAACCAATTCGACTTAGGGTCCTTCAAGAAAAGGCCGTACCAATTCTTAATTCTCTGGCTTTGAGAGTGTCCATGGGCGGCGGCCGGCGGTAACAGTTACCGTAACATCAGGTGAGTCTCCTGAACGTTTGCCCCCTGTTCTATAAAAAAAATATATATTCTTCTCAGAATCATATAGTTCATTCCTTAGGGCAAGAATTATATTATTAAGTAATGTCAGTTATTATGGCCTATTATCAGTATTATACTAAGGTAATTTACTATACAAGTTGTTTAATTTAATTAATAGTACGACACTTAAATGTACTTGATACATATATGGTTCGAACTTTTTTGCTTCATTAGTGTTTACAATATTTTAATTACCAACCCTCTGTGAACAGACGCAAAAGGACATCTCAAGTTTGACGTATCTGTAAGTTGTTCAATGGCATAACGTAACGAATTTATTATGAAGCACTTTTAATAAGAAATTGACCTGATTGAGACTGTTCTAAGTAATTTAAAATCTACTAAAGCGTGAGTTACATAGGGTGTCTCAGCGCTGATTTTAAACTTTATAAAAAAATTGCATTTGTAATATTATAATATATTAGTGCGTATTTTACGTACGGAATATTACACCGCCAAGATGTCTTCTATCACGGTGAATGCACTCTTCAAAGTGGAGACACGCCGTAGTATGTCAACTGATATGGCTCTTACTTCTGCCGTTATTTTAGTCTTTAACTGCTCAAAATTCGCAAGAGGAGTATCATAAACTCTATAAATAACCCCATAAAAAAAGTCAGCTGGAGTTAAGTCGGGAGATCTGGGTGGCCACAATATGTCTCCAAAGCGGCTTATGATTTATTTGTGTTTGAAGTTTAAAATCGGCGCTGAGACACCCTATATAACCTAACATAATCTACATGTGTATTTTAGTCAATAATTTAAAGCGCAAATATTTACAATCCACTTACACT
The DNA here is from genome assembly GCA_905332375.1 of Pieris macdunnoughi. Classification (NCBI taxonomy): domain Eukaryota; kingdom Metazoa; phylum Arthropoda; class Insecta; order Lepidoptera; family Pieridae; genus Pieris; species Pieris macdunnoughi. The sequence goes on from CAJOBZ010000005.1 coordinate 10,085,926, forward strand.
TAGTTTTTCCGACACTCATACATTGTAATATAACATTCTCGTTTCCGATGCCCAATAGGCCCACTTATATTCTTTATAGGTAACATAAGTGTCACTTATAAGAACCCTTCAATAAATCAAGTTATTTTTGAAGTTATACTTCTTTTGGCGCGTTAGAAAAATGATGAGAGTAAATTTTCACGATGCGCGCGCACACCGTCACAAAAAACCGACACCCTGAAGTTAGCATTGTCAACAATTTAAAATAAAAAATGTAATTTTTTTAAATTATGTAATAATAAAATTTTGTGATATTTAAATAAACTTTATCTAACTAGATAATGCTTTATAATGAAGCTTTCAATGTATTAAATAACTTTTTTCTATTGTTAGTGTTGTTTATCTACAAACGTTTATCTACTTGTTTAAACGTATGTATATACACATGTTTTTATCCCTTATGTTATGTTTGTTATAAGCTCAAACGTTTTAAACGATTAAAGCCAATTGACACCCAGTTTCAAACAAAGAGCCTTATTTAGCATACATTTGAACATTCTTCCAACAACCGCCACCGAACTCACTCACTCGTGTCTAGGTCTTTTGTTTGCTGCGGCAAAAAAGAAGACCGATAATGGGTATTTATTCTAAAACATTTGTTTGATCTTACAGTTGGAATGTGGGGCTTAAGTATTTTGAGCGTACCAATTCTTAAAAGGCCAGCAACGTATTTGCGAGCTTTCAGGCAATGTGAGTGTCAATGGCGGTATCACTTAACATCAGGAGAGCCTCCTGGCCGTTTGCCCACTGTTCTATAAAAAAAGAATCAGTCTAGGAATGTTATTACTTAAAATTTATCTACATATACACTCATGCCACGGAAATCCACTTGCTACGGTCCTGACAAACCTCGCTTCAACCACTTTCATGACACCATGCATTCTCGTCGGTACTGGATACTTTGACCTGTTCTCTAGTACGTCCTGGTCCAGATGCGTACGACAAGGCTTACCCGGCCTGACCTCTCCACGGTTGCCTTGTACAATTCATGCTGCTTCTCACGCATCCTTTCTACATGACAAAACCATCCAATGTAATTAGCATCGTTAACTAACTAATCAAATTTTTATTAGTAATCATAACAATCAAATATACAGTATTTACAATTTTCTTAACCTTAATAGAATAAAAATTATTAAAAATTAAAACAATTACAACAAGTTTGGTCCCTGTGGCAGTGTACCTTTAACGCTGGCAGCATTTCCTCGCTGTATTGCGACACCGGTAATAGATAGTACCAGGCGCCAACTTAAATCTTAAATCTTTGCTTGTGCACTTGAACCCCGATAGGGGTCTAATCCAAAGGGAACAAAATCGAAGTTGGAGGAAAGACTCTTATATTTGAGCAGTTTATTATTTTCCGCCTGCTCTGCGGCTGCCCCAGCTTTTTTGCTGGTCCGAGGGAGGTGAGACGGGGCAAAAGTGTCCAAACAAGTAGCATCCCATACCAAAGCCTGTCCCATCTTCCAAGGGATCCCATCGACATCCCAGTCGGCCGCTTGCCATCGTCTCTAGCGATATTTTAATATTATTTTTTATGTTATAAATTTTTAATCCTCATTATTGTGTTCGGCGATATTGTTGATTGATTAAAAAATTGTTGTTACCGAGTGTAATGTAGCGGAACATACCTATACAAGTAATTTAATCAATTACTATAAACCATGGTGAGGTCTGTAATTAATGTACATGCGCGATGTAATTTAAACCAGAATAATTAATATTTTTTACAAAAAACCATCATTAGTGCAATCGCAAAAATTGGTTCAGTAGTTTTTGAGTTTGTTGATAAGTCCGTATATTATACGGGCGCGGGGGACATTTAGTTAACCTTAAAACACCTGTTACATACCGGATGTTACTAATTCCTCGTTTTTTTTATATATAAGGATCTGCTTTGTCTTGTCAACAATTGAGATCTAGGCTTGTGGACTGAGAAAAATACATAAAAATATTATTAAATTTCTTCGTGGCATAAGTCTCCTAGCGATGAAGCTTATAAATTAAGCGCATAGGAGGAAAATTCGTGATTTTTTGAGATCAATGAACAGGTCAAGGCTGTTATCAATCAAAAATATCACAATGTATATATCCACATGAATAATAAGAAATATGGTTCGTTAATTGACTTCCAAAATATCATTTCTACGTGTATTTTGTATATGTAATCATTTGGATACCATTGTATAATTGGACAATTGAACTTTCCGAGTTCAAACAACGGTAAATTAGTTTTGCACGACTTCTGTCTAGTAACCCCCGTAGGGCATAGGTAATCTCAAAAGATCAGTTTTAAACGCCTTGAAGTACATTGTTTTTAAAATAGTGTCGTATAAATCAAAAGTCGTCGACATGATACAAAAAAAGGGTGCGTGTACTTATGTACGCGCGTAAGAAGTTATACTTCTTTGGCATTATTAAAAATAGTTTGGCTTTGTTCCACCTCCAGTTTTTGATGTTTCACAGCGATAAGATGACAACTCTTTTTTTGTATTCAATTTAGTGCACTTACACTGATTCATCAATTGTTTTTTGTCTCTTGTCCTTATATTTGCTAGAGAAAAATTACATGTTTTGATTAAACAATGTGGTAATTTTTTTAATCAAAACATTACTCGATAATAATAATACAAACTGATAGTTAACCTCAATTGTAATGAAGCACTTAGGAAGGTTGATGAGCACAGTTTTTTCACAAATATTAATTAGTATTGGTTTAAATATTCAATTTAAATCACTTCTGATTATATATAATTCAAAAAGCATTGCTAAATTTCTTTGAAAAAATAATTAAAACTCCTTTATTTGTTTAAAAGGTAAATGACAAATGTCATTATGGTCATTCAAAATTCTTGGCATACGAACTTCACGCATATTCTATTTCTTTTTACTTGTAGATTGTCTTATTCCTATCTCGCTCGCGCACGCTATAATCACACTCCTAATATTGTGTCACGGTGCGCGCGCATCGTAAAATTTCACTCTCATAAATTTTCATAACGCGCCTAAAGAAGTATAACTTCAAAAATTCTTGCCTACTTTGGTTGTATCGATAACTGGGCTACCTTTCTATTTAAAAAGGTGTCAGCCTAATCACTTGTTAATTATTATGTAGTTAAGATACTAAATCATTGACAGGTATACCTGATAATAAAGCAAAAAGTTTTGATGTGTAATGGGACACTTGCCCTTACATGACTTATGATGGTTGAGACTTTTGGAAGGAAATTTATGGCTGGAATTGCGCATCTGTGCCCTCTGGCAATGTGAGTGTCTATGGGCGGCGGTATTACGTAACATCAGGTGAGGTGTCTTGCCCATTTGCTATAAAAAAAACTAACATTTCAGACTCGTCTTACGAAACACCATAAATATAAATAGAATAGGTTCGGAAATACTACGATGTACAGTTTTCAGGTGGTGCTACAATTAACATAGTTACACTTACTATTATTTATTATGCTTATATATAAAAAAGGGAACATAATAAATACAGGTTATATAAAAATAAATACATAGATACTAGAGTCAACAGAGGATGTTGTGACAAGGAAATGCTTAGGTGATTTGGCCATGGTGAACGGATGAATGAGAAGCTGTTAACAAATATGATATACAAGGAACCGTGGATGGTGAAATCGGGTTGGGATAAGGAAAGTGGATAAAGCGAGAGAGGTATATGAGGATGTGAGGAGTGTGAGTAGGAAATGGATATCCGAGGTCCTTACCATTTGGAAAACAAGCGTCATGCTAGACTATCTTATATCGGTTCATAGATCAATTTTTTTTATTTGGTTTGTGAAAACCGAAACAGAAAATGTTATTTGTGTTAATAATACACACTAAGTAATAATTATATTACACTATCATTAGAATTATTCTATCAGTTATCGTGTGTCACAGGCGGAAGTGTGCAACCTTAATCTCTACTTGGCTAGATAAAGTAAGGACACGTGTTAGAAATGAACTGGTTTAAACTGCATTAATACTGTTTTAATTTTAAATATTTTACAATGTATAAGTTGTAATAATTGATATAAATGTTTTTGTAGTGACGCTTTTTTCAGCAATCGTAGAATTTTTCAACTCACTTTACGACAACAGATGGCGCTATCAGTAAAATTTCAAAGACTATCAAATAGTTATCTGTGAACATTTTCTGACAGTCTCGCTGGTTCGATTCGATATTTAAATAATCAAATTCGCATTTCCATTAAAGGAGTATTTATATAGATTGAATTAAAAAAAACCGCAGTGTCACTCGACTATTGACAATTAACTCATTACTGAATATCTGTCATTATTGAATGCGATTTTCTCTTTAATATTTCACGGTTTCAAAACCGATATCTATATCCATGAGACGTTCATTATCTTACTAAAATAAAACAACGTGCACAAACATTGATTATAACATACTCAAATGTTGGTTTAGTATTTATTTGCTACTTACAACAACATTTAATTGAACTGAAAAATAAAACATATTCATAACTGCGACCCTAATCCTAAGGAATTACAGTACTAACAATTATTATCTATAAAAATAAAAACAACTTAGGTCTACTCTCTAATCTCTTCCCAAACCAAAAATTTATCCAATTCTGGTGCAGTACTATCAATGAAGACATTGCGGTAGGTTGTGGTTTTGATAAGAGGTTAAAGATAATGTTATCATTCGAAAAATATTACAATGCATTTCTTGGTTGTGGTTCATATAATTTCGTTTTTAGACGAAGAGTATTTAATTGTATTAACGCAATTTACTTAAGATATTTTTTAAATATGTGAGCACCATGTATCTACATAATATAGTTAGCTTCTGCATTGTTTTTTATAACATGCGCCTATTTTATTTTAGTATAGTAGTTTTTTTCTTCTGGGGTACATGGTCTTCATATATAATCAAATCAATGTATATACAAAATATAAAAACTATTTTAAAATAGTACGTTTCTTGCCCATTCTTCTCCATATGAAACTACTTTTTGGAAGGGGCAACTTTGACTTTCAAAAGTGCCTTTTTAATAGGCCTAATTGACAAAAATGATTTGACTTTGACTTTTAGTGTGAACAGCAATTTAACATATGTTTTAAACCATTTCCCTTCGGCATAATGTTACTTTAGAAAATATAAATTTACTTCAAAATTATTAACCAAGGGCATTATACAAGAAAAGCGTGCGTTTGATGCTCACCACCACTATGTGAAACCAGCGGCCCCTGAAGTATTTCCGAACCATTTCGACTTAGGGTTCTTTAAGAAAAGAGCGTACCAATTCTTAAATCACCGGTAACGCACTTCCGAGCCTTCTGGCAATGTGAATGTCCATGGGTATTACTTAAAATCGCAGGAGACATTAGGTACATAAAATATACCCTCAGTATACCCCAGGCATCCCATCATACCATTTGTTCCTCCTTTCATAACAACGCGTTTTGGCCAAAACTCACTGATATCTAGATTAAGATTACATTTTGATTAACAAGCTAGGATTAATATATAGTTGTCCCCTTCACACTTTGAAATATATATTTTTTTAATTTTGTATTTTATTAATCGATGCATGTTTGTACGTGCTTGTCAAATAAAATATTGTATTTTTTTTTACTTGTTATCCTATATGCAGTGTTGTCCTAGCGGCTTCAGCGTGTGGCTCTCTTACCTGAGGTCGTACGTTCGATCCCCGGCTGTGCACCATTGGACTTTCTTTATATGTGCGCATTTAACAATTGCTCGAACTGTGAAGGAAAACACTGTGAGGAAACCAACATGTCTAAGACATGTCGGTTTCCTCACACCCAAAAAGTCGACGGCGTGTGTCAGGCACTGAAGCCTGATCACCTACTTGCCTAATAGATTTAAAAATTATCATGAAACAGATCCAGAAATCTGAGGCCAAGACCTAAAGAGGTTGTAGCGCCACTGATTTATTTTATTTTTTATTTTTCTTGTACCATCGTAGCCCATTTATAAATATGTAAACTGATAACTTTTTTGAAGTACGTATGTTTTGCATAGTCACATCAAATTTTCTATTCTGTTAGACGCGAAATAAAGCCTGCCCTTATAACTTCCAAACCATTAATCCTTCAGATCCCTTCATCGATAAGGTTAACAGCCGACGGATCTCGCTCGGGCACACTTTACGATCGTCAAATGTTTACGACTGTTTCGCGGTTTTTATAAACCTTAATTTCACCGACAGATCATAAAAATATGCAAATCATAAGGTAAAGATAAATCGTTATAGTTATTAAAGACACTTAGGTGTTTAAGAAACAGTATCAAAGTGGCATGTCCTTTCCTATTGAGACACAAACACGCAAGAAAATATGCAAATTTATAATGTATATTCATCGTATATTTTATAAGTTTTAGTGTTTTGACGGTTTTTTTGCGTGGTATAAATTTATTTATAAAAGCTAGCTCGGCACACTGATACATTGGTACAAGAAAAATAAAATACAATTTTTAATGTGACAAGCACTTAAAGGCAAACATATCATACACGAAGAGAAAATTTTTATTAGAATCGTTAAGTTCGAAGTAATAGTTACGTGTGTGGTAAAAAAGTGGACGGTAGTGATAAGGATACGAAAGGTATGGTTTGGAGGTATGGATGAATGAGAAGTGGTTTACGAGTACAAGGCAACCGTGGTTGGTGAATGCCTTGACGTACCTGGACTAAATCCAGGACTTAGTAGGGAACCCCATAACCGAAGAGAATAGTGAGTTTCACAAAGTCGATGGAGTGAGACAGGTAGATGTGTACCTTTTCGGGAAAAAGGCGTGAATTTTAAAATAAATTACAATTTTTACCATTCCAAAAGTAGTTTTACCTTAAAACCTAAGAAATAAGGATTTGAGGTGTTATTTAAAAGTCATGCTCTAATTGCTCCTGCGCACTTTCAGTCTGTTAGTTGTGAGTACCCTGTTTTAAAATACTCCGATATGACCTCGTGGCGACGGATGTCTCAAGTACTTCTGTGAAACAAATTCGACACCGGATACATAAATTAAACAATGCTCTAATAAACATAGTTTTATTCTAATTCATCCTGCGCAGGCGCGTGATAAACATAAAGATTTTATAAGCAGAAACCATTGAATTAATTAATACCAGGTGGGAGGGTATGATTTCTTACTAAATATAATTCCCGTCGAAATACATTTTCAACATACGGATTTTTTTGTCACTAACGGCGCAGATAAATTTCACACTGGGACTGTTGATATCACTTCGATTTTGGTAGCCTTCTCTCTCTCTTCAATCGGCAGCTCATGTCTGCAGTGTATAGTTTTGTGGACGATGATTCTTTCACTTGATAAGTCCATCTGGTTGGCTAACGTCACGATCTTTCGCCTTCTGTATTACCACGAACAGTTTCTCCAAGTTTTCATCACCTCCGCATTTAGTACCCTTTGTGCATACGATACCTGACGAAAACTTGACGAAGTGATACAAAATTATGGTGTAGAGTTTTTAGAACTAATAGAATGTGCAATAATTGATGGTTTGAGTAGAATTAGTATAGTAATTACATATTAAACTGATCTTGCACTCAATTTTTTTACGCTATTTTCTTTCACCGCTAGCGAGTATTAATTCCTCACTTCTTACCTTCTCACTTCATACTTTAATATCATTATGAAAAAGCGAAAAGTCTGAGATACAACCTTGGCCCTTAATTCGTTCATAAATTATTCCTCTCATGAAATCAAACACGGCAGGTGTTCGCGAATCATCGGAAATGGATCGAAAAGTTTCATAGAATCGTTTTGAATGATAATCGCGCTTTGCATAGACGGTGTGCGCATACATAACGCTTAATGAAGAGTATTTTAAATGCAAATTTGTTCTAACGTTGACAGAGTTGGAGGATATCGGCTGTAATATCTTAGTGAAGTGTATTATTTGTCAGTTAACAATTATTAAATTGATAAATAATAATATATAAAAATAAATTGATAAATAATAGGGTAGAGTTCATTACTAACGACTTTGTTTTTGTCTTAATTGTATACAATGTTTACCTTTTATTTTAGTTATGGCTTCCATCCCTGTATCATCAGTTCTTACAGATTACTCTGTAGTGTCAGTTGTGGCTGATACATATAATTTTGTTATGTATAAAAATATATCACTACACAGTATAAAACAAAGTCGCTTTTTCTGTCCCTATGTATGCTTAAATCTTTAAAACTACGCAACGGATTTTGATGCGTTTTTTTTTAATAGTGATTGAAGAGGAAGGTTTATATGTATAATAACATCCATTAAATATGAATGGAGAAATACTGTTATTTTTGAGTGTTCTTATGTGATGTCGTAAATCGTAAATAATTACATTTTTCCGTTCAACATTGCGAACCCTACGAGATTTATCAAAATAATGTACTAAGTATTGTACACATTGAAAAGGTCTACAGAAAACTCCGCGATGGTATATGTTTATCTCTCATGGATATCCCACAATAACATTTTTTTTCATTTACTTTATACGACAAATAATGGCTAATTTTCGAAGCGATATTAACAAATACAGCATTAATCCTTATTCAATTAAATACATTGTTAATTTAATATAGAGATATATGGCCCTTTACAGCATATGATTTAAATGAATATTTTCGAAGATATTACAAATTTAAAAATTGCGGGGAGCCTCGGCGGCCGCGGTTATCCCTATAGGTAGGTACTCTGTAGCACTTTGAATTTAGTATCAGCATTGCATCCGTGCGAAGCCAGGGCGGGTCGCTAGTATAATATATACTCGACTTGAAATCGTATTTCCTTCTGACCCGAACATTACATTTTGTTAAATTCAAAAATAGCTACTGTACAAAAGGCCTGTATTTACTTTGATTAGTGATTAGTGCAGGTAATTGGTGATTAGGAGAAAACAAGTGTGGACTGATTAGTGCAGATGATTAGTTGAATACGTAGTAACATGATTAGCGTGTTCTATTTTTTTGCTAGTGAACTGCGAGTAGCCGCGTCTCGTGCGCTCTCCCTTCCCCCTCACTCGCAGCGTGCCTGTCAAACTAATTCCGTTAGCCAATAAGTATAAAATAGCGTGCAATTTTACTTTACCGGTAAAGCAGGTCTCATAAATGTATCGCGGTTCTGTATGACGGGTGCAACGAGGTTTAGTATATTATAGGGCTCTTCGGTCTACCTGAGAGCAATGTAATATTCCGTCGTATCTTCAGCAGACAATTCCTTATAGAGTTGGTAGCTTGCGCCATGAATGGGTCTTCTATTAATCCATTTTCGAACCCATACTCTTGGTCTTGCAAGTTCAGCTTCCAAAACTTCTTCGGTTTCAGATAGCACCGCGTTTAATATTTCTTTCAGTATTTCTTCCAATTACAAGCGCGCTTCTCGATGTCCAAACTTGCTGATCGACAGTAATCGACAACTGAATTTACTAAGACACTAATCAAAAATTGGACACTACTTGCACTAATCATTCCCAATTTTTTTTTTTAAATTTCAATTACTAATCACTTGCATTCGCTCTAATCAAAGTGAATACAAGCCTTTACGATTGTAAGAATTGTATCTATCAATTTAGACACCCAATATGGATTTTTTTCCTTACTACAGTTGCCTGGAAGATACCCTTATTTGAAGTGGGATAACTACCACTACCACCTTTGTTAACCTATATTAAGACCCAAAACCTATTAAAAAAAATAAACTATTTTTTTGTAGATGCGAGTTGCTTTGTTTGTTTTTGAAAGTTACAGAGTACCAACGCTGATGTACGCGTATGGGCCCAATGCCAGAAGTCGTAAATGTGAATGATGAGTGATATATCACTAGGTACTATATGCTTCATTAATTAGTTGCCGAGTTCTAATTAAATATATTAATTATCAATCAATGTGCGACACTGTAAAAAACCAATATAATTAAAAAAAATAAAACTTGCGACACCCCTTTCACAAAATCTCTGGCCCCAATCTCTCGCAATGAGCTGATGATAGCGGCTTTATTTCTTACTTTACACCGTCACTATATACATTACTATAGCATTCTGTAGCATCATGTAGCATTCATGTTCCTCACATCAACACTAACTATGCAAAAAACTCAGGTTTGTATCGCGCAGACCGGACTTAGCGCAAAACCACCATCACACACATACCCTCACTTTTACACCATCACACAACACAGCCAAATTAGGTAATTACTTAGTTAAATGTATTGAATAATTTTTCCCTATATAGGATATATGTTAAGTGTATTTGTTCGTTTTTATATATAACTTTTGTTAGCTATAGGATTACGAAATAAATAAATAAATCCCTGTCTCCCCTGTGTCTTTAAAACAATGACGTCAGTCAAATACGGTTTTGACTCTGATAGGATTTGACCTTTATTAAAAAGGTCGGTTGTTATGTTTTTGAATCTCACCCATAAGTAATACTAATGAATTTACTTCAGGCATTTAATTTACGTTACGTCTCTTACGATTACGTAACTGATTACATCATTTATTGTTTAATTGAAAATGTTTACATTTTGGCCCTTTGTTTGTAAATAATAAAATCTTCCGTACGGTATTAGAACCAGTTTTTTTTTTGTAAAGATAATTCACACCAATTGACCTAGTCCCATGCTAAGCTGGTAAAGCTTGTGTTATGGGTACTAGGCAACGGATATACATACATATTATAGATAGATAGACATATAAATACATATTTAAACACCCAAGACCTAAGCACAACACCAAATGCTCATCACATCGATGTTCGTCTCAGCCGGGGATCGAACCCGGGACCCATGGATTCGCAGTCAGGGGTACTAACCACTAGACCAATGAGTCGTCAGTATTACATTAAGAGTCTTTCCTTCAACAAAGAGTTTTGTTCCCTTTGAAGTAGAGACTCTTTGGCAGTAGGGTTCAAGTGCACAGGCGCAAAAGATTTATTTTGGCAAATAATTAATAACAATTAAATAATCAAAGACTGGAAAAGGAGTCATTATTGTCAATAAAGTTCAGTTTATATTTGAAAAATTAAATAAATAAATATTTATTATTATTCACTTACATTAAGTGTAACATAAATTCTATGATTATTCGAATGCTGTTTTTAGACTATGTCCAATGCCGTAGCCTCTTCCGTGGGCAACTTCATTCTGTTAATTTTGTGTCACGGTGCGCGCGCATCGTAAAATTTCACTCTCATAAATTTTTCATAACGCGGCTAAAGAAGTATAACTTCAAAAATACAATTATTTAATTACGTTTTCAAAGATAATTATACATTCATTGCTTGGAACAAAGCGTCCGTTTTTCCCAAGTTTATTCGTGGAAAACTAAGAAAATTACCCTACCACAAGCATATTGTTATACAAGTGGAATTACTACTTGAACATATTTTACACTGTACTCGATATTTTATTTTTATTTTGCCAAATCAAACCAGAGTTACCTGAGATAATCGCGTTCAACTAATTAAATCAAACTCAAAACATATTTTTCTTATAAATTACGTCTCTGGATTAGGGAAATGAATTGACATTCAAAACTTCTGTAGTCTTTAGACAAAGAAAATATGTATATCATCGTCACATAAATAAATGACAATCAGGGAACATAAATGCGGAAAGTCAAGATCCATAATCGATAAAACACTTCAAATGTTAAGTGATACCGCCGTCCATAGATAGACTCACATTGCCAAAGGGCTCGCGAGTGCGTAGCCGATCATTTAAGAATTGGTACGATCTTTAATTGATGGACCCTAAGTCGTATTGGTTCGGAAATAATTCAGCTGGTTACTCAGTTTTGGAACGACGGACGTCGAGGTGATACGGGTGGAATTTCGTATTCTACCTCGACGTCCGTTACATTCGAGAACCAGCGGTAGAAGCGATGCTTTCATAGCGTAATAAAAAGCTTTCATTGGCTTCGTCAACTAGCGGTTCAACTCAAACTTAAGTTTATATCAGTTTTATGATACGCTATCTTAATGTCTATTCTTCCTGCTTTCCGCGTTTATGTTTTCATTACACTGGATAGTGCATATTTATGAGACCATAAATAACTATGATGGATACATAAAGTCTTGCTCTATATAATATTGTTGATGAAGCTATAAATTTCGCTTTATTAAAGGGTGAAATTCGTAACGTTTACTTACCAAAAACAATAAAAAGTCTGTATGTATCTTTTAAGAATTACATCAAAATTCAAGTTGCTAAAAAAGATAAAATTTTTTAAGTAGTTTCTTTATAATCTACAAAAAATAAAAAAATAATCAGATGCGCTACAACTTCTAGGTCTGGGCCTCAGATTTCTGAATCTGTTTCATGGTCTTTTTTTTAAACTAATAGGCAAGTAGGTGATCAGCCTCCTGTGCCTGACACACGCCGTCAACATTTTGGGTCTAAGACATGTCGGTGTTTTCCTTCACCGCTCAATCGAATGTTAAATGCGCACATAGAAAGAAAGTCCATTGGTGCACAGCCGGGGATTGAACGTACGACCTCAGGGATGATAGTCGCACGCTGAAGCCACTAGGCCAACACTGCTCTAATCTAGAAGTAGTTTTTTTTTTAATTTTAATTTTAACTTTAATATTTTCTCCTATGTTACTTATTTTAATTATTTTGTTAAGTGATACGGCTGCCCATGGACACTCTCAATACCAAAGGGCTCGCGTTTCCAGCCATTGACAATATGACGGAGAAAGATTTATATATATTATAAGTCCGCGTGTGCAATTTCCATCAAAAATATTCTTCTAAATTCATTTTAAAATACGTTAATACAGCGAAGTATGTCCCCAGGCCTTTACCGGTGATCTTTTCTGATACATACTAACTGAAAAAGATATTTACTAACACATACGATAATTATATAATAAGTGTACCAGGAAATAAATTAAGGCTTAAAATATAAAAAATCAGCGAAGTTGTATTCGTAATATATCCACATCGAATAAATCAAAGTATGTTTATAGTCTTTTATTGACATAACTTTCATACATTTGAAAATTTTTTACCGGATTTAAGTTATGTATTTACAATTATTTTTCATAATTTTAAATTTAACCGACGTTTCGCGTGCTTTACAGCGTGCGTGGTCACGGTGACTGAAGACAAAAGGTGTTGAATGTCAAAAAGTGTCACAGCTGTAGAAAAAGTTGCATTATCTGTATTTATTTCCCCGGAGTTGGTATCGGCTAAAAGATGGAGGGTTCTGGCAGAAATGGCTCACGGTGTCCTCTATTTTCGCGGATTATTTATCTTGAGATTTTAATTTGGATATTATTAGATCCCAGGTGATTGACAATTTTAATAATTTAAATAATTGTAAATACATAACTTAAATCCGGTAAAAAATTGTTTTATTATCAAAAGTATATTTAATTAAAAATCTACATATCTTGGATTTAGATCAATTAGACATACACATACGAAATTACGTCAAAGTTCATGACAAAACTTTGTTATTATATCCGGAATAGGAGCAAGTTATCGCGTACGTCCGGCGCGAAACAAGGGCACATTCAGACGAATAAAACATGAAAAACGTTACATTGTTATTCGCACTACGTGACCGGAGCCCAGTAGTACAGGAAATGACCGCCTACTTCGATAACACTACTATTACCATTGTTATTGAACGAACTATTGATTGGTCCTACAGGAAGTGGATATGGAATGTTTGACTCCACCCATAGTTGTTTTGAGCTGAATTTGTTCGTCGCATCCTCTTCATGTAAAGTTACTTCAGGTTCGAAAGCCCTATAACCGCCGCTTAAATTAACCCATATGTGGAAGGAATTTATTTATTAGTAGTTATACTTCTTTTGGCGCGTTAGGGAAAAATTATGAGAGTAATTATTGTTTACGATGCACGCGCACACCGTCACAAAAATCGACACCCTGAAGTTAGCATAGTCAACATTTAAAAAAAAATTACCATTTCTTTATCTAATTATGTAGAAATATTTTTTTTGTGATTTTAAATAAACTTTATTTAACTAGATAATGCGTTATAATAAAACATTTTTTTTTATTAAATACCTTTTTTCTATTGTTAGTGTCGTTTTTTATACAATAGATTAAGGGGAAAGATAAAAATTTTAAAAAGATTTTTATTTTGATACGCCATAAGTATAACTTCAAACGCGTGTACATAAGTAGACACACGTTTTTTTATTAACACTTCGTTGCATTTTTGTATTCTTTATCTTGTCTATTCTTTTCTTCCATATCATACATCGTTCCATAGATCTTTGACACACCTGCGGCTTTGGATGCTGCGCTTTAATGGGCGCCCAAGTTTGAGATGTTAGTACAGGTAACACAAGTATTGAAGAGATTTCTTTTAATCACGAAGAAGTTATTTAGGTTTTTTTTTATTGGACAATTCACACCAATTGACCTAGTCCCATGCTAAGCTGGTGAAGCTTGTGTTATGGGTACTAGGCAACGGATATACATACATATTATAGATAGATATAAATAAATATTTAAACACCCAAGACCTAAGCACAACACCAAATGCTCATCACATCGATGTTTGTCTCAACCGGGGATCGAACCCGGGACCAATGGATTCGCAGTCAGGGCTACTAACCACTAGACCAATGAGCCGTCAAATATGTACTTATATTATCTGTAACCATTCGATTTCTACTCCAATAACAACATAAAATATCGAAATAAACAGGTCCTTCCCGAGATTATAACATTCATTCAAACACAATACATACCTATTATATGGTGTAGATTTATAAAACGCATTGTTAGCTTAGAGGCTTTGTGCGTCTTTCTAACCTGGGGTCGAGCGTTCGAATCACAGTCAATGGATTTATCATGTGGGCATTTAACACTCGCTCGTACGGTAAAGGAAATCGTGAGGAAACCTAGAAATCACCAGCAATGGCCAAAATGGTGAAACTTATCGTGTATTTTTATAGTATTAGCTTTTTTGTTATTAAATGAGTATAAAAATGGTAATCTCACGTTTTCGCCATACAATCGTGTTTTAGTAATAATTTAACTATTAATGTTAACTTTTACGACTTTCGGGTTAACCTTCGCAACTTTGTTAGAAGGCGTGACTACGTGCAACACAGCTTGTCATTTACAACCCATAAAAATATATATACTACTAGAAATATACTTAAATAAAATATTTTTCATACCTAGATATAATTTTCAAATCGTTATTCTGCGCTTGTATTACTTAAAAAAATAAATAATCAATAGTGCTACAACCTTTTTCATCTGGCCTCAGATTTCTGTATAGGCAAGTGACCAGCCTAGCCTGATACACGCCGTCGACTTTTTGGGTCTAAGGCGAGCAGGTTTCCTCACGATGCGCCTTCACCGTTCGAGCGAATGTTAAATGCGCACATAGAAAGTCCATTGGTGCAGTTTTCTGATAATGGAACTCTCTTTCCTATCGTTGTGTGAGGATTGTCGTACCAAGTCTCGTTGCTCCAAAAAAGCATGCCATGGCAGACATTGCCAGACATTGTCTATGGGCGGCTGACTAACATCAGATGAGCCTCCTGCCCGTTTGGCCCCTGTTCTATATAAAAAGACATAACTTGAGACGTAAATTTTATCTACCGTTTGTGTGTTGTTTCGTCAATAATGAAACCTGGGTTATAGCAATTTTATTTGTCGCAAATTTGCAATAATTTTGTACATATGTACAACCCTACAAACGTTTTATCTAGACACTCATTTCCACTTAGACAATAGCTTTATGTGCCCACAAGAAGTCATTAATAACTGTCAGTATGACTCCTCCCCGTTAATTTGTATTTTGAACCTTAACACACTGGAATAAGGGTCATTAAAGCGCAGTCGCCTAGCAATGCCGCGCCTTGGGTATAGAGATTAATGTTACGAGAATTGCTTTGTGAATAGCGTCTAACTTCTCTAACACGTACAGTGCCTCTTTAACTGTTAAGTAGTTTTTAACTGAACTTAACCATGGATTTAATACAGCTGTAACTAACTGCGTTATGTCCCTTAGTAAATCAATAAAATATTTTTGAAGTGAAACTTTTTACGAATTTAAACGAGTTTTTTACTATTAAAATTACGAATGAAACGCAATAATAATAACATAAGCGTCACGAAGATGTGCAGCGTTTTTGTGGAAGCAAAGGGAGAGAGCGATTGAGAGAGAGAGTGAGAAGGGCAAATTACCTTATAGAAATTCTACTTTTTAAATAAAAATTTCGTAAAGAGAATTTATGAAATAATAGTTCTTTATATTTTATGCAAAATAATTTATTGAAATCTCAAATGACGAATTGTAAATAAAAATGCTACGTGTTGTTATTATCTATCCAAGAAATAAATTAAAAAGGGTTGTAGCGTCATTGATTTTTTAAAATATATATGAGAACCCGAAAATAAAAATGTACCTACCTACTTAAATAGCAACATAAATAGGTAAATTATGTTTTTTTAATAGTCAAATGTATCTTAACAATATCTCCAACAGAGTTGGTATTAAATATTTATAAATATAAATAACTTATTCGCCTTTAAAACTAGAAAACAATTATCTGTGCTATGAAATTGGGCTAATGAGTGTTAGGTCTTAATTACCGACTCTAAGTATGACTAAAGTACCCGATTTTGAATTATTTACTTAAAATGTATATTATTTAAAAGCAAGTGATCAAATTGTGCCTTAATACAATCAATCCGGAAACCAAAACCGCTGTCTAGTATGGGTACACAAGTGCTGGAGTTCCCCCCTCTTCATAAACGAACGAACCAAGAAAATCTCATGACAAAATCTTTTAATTAAGGCTTTCTATCAAATATTTTGTCAAATAAATTCTAATATCAAGCAAACTAAAGTAATCAATCAACTCTCATATCAACAAGTTCGAACACAGTAGTACAACGGATGTGATTTCGTAACGTAATAGAAAAATACAAACTTACGTAGCCCGTAGGCGTTAGAGAAAAAAAGTGGTTCTATATTCAAAGTTGGCCGTTCGCCCAATAGACGCGCTGTAGGCGTGGCGGTGCGCTCCGATTGGCCGAATCGCCGTCTCATAACGCAACCGATTATAAAGTTACATTTTGCGGCCGTAACCGTTACCTACGTTATTTGAATTACGCCATTGATAACCTTTTTTTGGTGTGGGATATGGGTCCGACCGGTTCCCATATGCTGATTTATTACAGGTGACTTGTTTGGTATTGTAGGTACCTAAGAGTAAGCTCGCCGTAAGATTACGTAATGCCAAAGAAAAACTGTTTAAAATATAACTATTGAACTAGACAGTAATAATATTAATTAATAAAAATTTAAATAAATTTGAAGAGTTGGTCCCTGTGGCAATGTATTTTTAACGCTGGCAGCATTTCGTCGCTATATTGCGATACTTATTCGTTGAGCGAGAGTCTTTACTCCAAAGGGTTCCAACAGCGTGTGAAACGTCGAGAAACCTGTAAATTTGTTTTATGTCTCTTAAAAGCTATATTAGGTGTATAGGTAATTTTGTATGAATGTATCAATAGTAAATGATGCAGGAGTCAAGCTACAGTGGCGCTGTATTGAAGCGTGTTAGCGCTTAATTCTATTTTATTATGTTAGAGTAAGTTTTATTAAACGTGGTAGGAAACTCTTAATTAACGTTATACAAAGTCGTGAATTAGTGATTATTATTACTTCCGTCGACGTTTTGGACATGACTGAAAATGCATTAAAATTTTAAGATACCGAAACTTACACAAAACTTCGAAACAACCATTTTTCCTTTTTTTTTACAAAGTTCACAAAGAATGCGTCTTTACATTAATTACAATATAATAATTACGGCTAATAAGTGATATTATGTTGACTTAATTTTGCCGATCAAGAAATAAATAAAATAAATCAGTGGCGCTACAACCTCTTTAAGTCTTGGCCTCAGATTTCTAAATCTGTTTCATGATCATTTTTAAATCCAATAGGCAAGTAGGTGATCAGCCTCCAGTGCCTGACACACGCCGTCGACTTATTGGGTCTAAGACATGTCGGTTTTCTCACGATGTTTTCCTTTACCGTTCCAGCAAATGTTAAATGCGCACATAAAAAGAAAGTCCATTGGTGCACAGCCGGGGATCGAACCTACGACCTCAGGTATGAGAGTCGCACGCTGAAGCCACTAGGCCAACACTGCTCTAACTGACGACACTGACGATCATGAAACAGATACAAAATATGAGGCCCAGACCTAAAAAGGTTGTAGCGCCACTGATATAATTGTCTACAATACTAGTGAATAGCTTAAACAAAGGTAATGTTCATTAACAGTCATAGTTTTGACACTATGTTCGTGTGCCAACATACCGCACTTGCATTTCACTACACTAGTTTTAGTAACTCAAAAGGTTTAGTTCTCTTTAGGCTTGATGTTGTATCAAAAAGTTGGATTGCCACAGCGTTCACATGGTGTAGCCTGTTTAAGTGATCGAAGCAGCTATGTATTTTATTATTCGCCCTACTACTGACTAATGTTCTCAGCCTTTTAGCGTTCAAGCCCGTAAAACAATATCCTGGTTATATCCAACAATGGCGTCATTAAACATAAATACGTTGAAACATTTTCTATGTTTTTCACAGGGGCGTTTTATGGCGTTACTGTGAATGCTGATAAGAATTAATGACCGTTTACAGATACATATATAACTGAACTAATGCAGTTTTAAAATTCAAGGCTTGATTTGTGCAGTTCCGTTGAGAATATCATTACTTTTGTAAAGGTGAACAGTGTTGGCCTAGTGGCTTCAGCGTGTGACTGCACCATGGACTTTCTGTCTATGTGCGCATTTAACATTCGCTCAAATAGTGAAGGAAAATATCGTGAGGAAACCGGCTTGCCTGAGACCAAAAAAAGACGGCGTGTGTCATGCACAGGAGGCTGATCACCTATTTGCCTAATAGATTGACTAATGATCATGAAACAGATACAGAAATCTGAGGCCCAGACCAGTGGCGTAACTATACCATCTGTGATCTGGGGCCCGTGGCAAATTCTTTTGATGGGGCCCTATCAGTAAAATGCGTCACCTTGTACTCATTTTAATTTTAATAAGCTTCGAGATTTTCAGCGTACTCAATTACACGTTGTATATGTCCCACTAATGGCCATAGGCCTCCTCTCTTAGGCGAGATGGAATGGTCTATAGTCCCACGCTAGCGCAATGCGTATTGGAGATTTCACATTCCATAGAACATAATATCTCTTGGACAGGGGCCCTCTTACAAGGTAGTAGCGCCACTGGTATTTTTGTTTTTGATGATAAATAAAGATGCTGAAAACCAAAGATTTCGGCTCAGAATTTTGGTGTGAAAAACAAAAGACGAAACGTTATTATGGGTGTCACGCGACATGCTCGAACGTAAAGTTTCTTTCTTGCGTCTATAGCTTTCTCCTATAAGCTCTTTAGTAGAATAGAAGGCAATGTTAGGGTGATTCTGTATTTAAACAACGGACAACTTCTAATTTTATGGCCAACATAAGTTAAGGGTGAATTGAGTTAAATATCGATTTACAGATTCAGTATGCTCAAGTGTTGTTGTGACAGTCGAAGTTAGTTTTGCCAGCGCCATCTATTGGCCTTATTCATGCACAGTGACATTTGTATAGGCAAATATATAATGAATTATAAGATGAAATACATAATACAGTCAAAACCGTTTACGACGACATAGTTTAGAACAACATACCGGTTATATTGACCAAAATCATTCCCGGCTGAATTCTATTGCATTAGGTTCTTAATAAAAATAAAATAAAATAAAATATGTTTATTATGGAACATAAGATACATGTATCACTTATTCCACGTCATTAAATTTGAAGGCATCCCTACTCATCGGCAAAGAAGACAGAGGGTGTAGGCCGAGAGAAAAAGCCGGCGTAAAAAACTCTCGGTACTCTTTTAAAACAGCAAATCATCAAACAACACTTATTTAAAACAAATATCGCAAATTGATTAGAAGTAGCCTGTCTAGCACTAGTCCCAGGCCCTTTTATCAACTAGATAATCGTTGACTTTATAGTAAGCCTTTTTACACAGCTTTTCTTTAATACATTTCTTAAATTTATTGAAAGGCAGTGATAAAAGAGCCTCTGGGATTTTATTAAAGAAGAGTATCCCTTTCCCCAAAAAAAGAATTACTAACTTTAGATAGTCTAGTACGGGGAAATTGCAGCCTGCGTTTGTTCCGTGTATTAACATTGTGCGTATGTTCTATTCTAGTAAACTTATCACTATTTTTGTATACATACATAATATTTTCATAAATATATTGCGAGGGAAAGGTAAGTATATTAATTTCCTTGAATTTATCTCTAAGAGATTCCCTACATTTTAAATTATAGATTGCACGAATAGCCCTCTTCTGCAGGATGAAAATAGTTTCGACATCAGCAGCATGACCCCATAATAATAAGCCATAAGTCATTAAGCTATGAAAGTAACTAAAATAAACAAGTCTAGCTGTATCGACATCAGTTAGTGAGCGAATTTTTTTAACCGCGTAGGCTGCAGAACTAAGTCTCTTCGCCAATCCGTTAATATGAGGGGACCACTGAAGTTTTGAATCCATGGTGATTCCGAGAAATACAGTTGTATCATCCAGATTCAATTCCTCACCGTTTATAATTGGTCTAGTATCCATAACCCTTGCATTTTTTGCACAAAATTTAATGCATTTTGTCTTTTTGCATTAAGTAGAAGGTTATTCATACTAAACCAATGGACAATCGAAGACAGAGCATTGTTCACATCGTCAAAATTTGTTATTTGTCGTTTGATTTTAAAAATCAAGGACGTGTCATCAGCAAACAAAACTATCTGATGTTTTCTCTCTACCATGAAAGGTAGATCATTTATATAAACAAGAAAGAGGAAAGGGCCAAGAATTGAGCCCTGTGGTACCCCATATCTACTGCCGACCCAGAGGACCTCTTACCATTCACTTCAACCTTCTGAGTTCTTCCGTGTAAATAGGAAGTCAGAAGATTCAGTGCGGTATTCTTGATGCCATAGTGGCGGAGTTTCCCGATTAAGGTCTCGTGTTGGACACAATCAAATGCTTTGGATAAGTCGCAGAAAACACCTAAAGCGTCATGCGACTCCTCCCAAGCCTTAACTATATATCTATATAACTCAACACCGGCATCGGCTGTCGAGCGACCCTTGGTAAAACCGAACTGATTATTATGTAATAATTTGTTTACGTTAAAATGACTTACCAGTTGATTTAATATAATTTTTTCAAATATTTTACTACAAGTAGGTAGTACGGAAATTGGTCTAAACACAAACAAATAACAACGTCATCGGCTGTTACGACTATCGGTTTTTACGACCAAATTTGAGTAGTCCCTTCGATGTCGTTATAACAGGTTTTGACTGAAAAATCAATAAAAATGCGGCTGTGTGAAAGTGTAAGAGTGAGGGTGTGAATGTGGGGTGTGCTCATGATGCAGGTGATTTTGCGCTATGGATATTCTTAATACTCCTTTTAACCATATTCCGCGTGATTGATGATGTGTATTCTGGGTCAATTTAAGGGAATGCACGAAATTCTTTCTTAAAATCGTAGGGAACGACGAAAAAGTTTACCTGACTTTTGATATTCCACTAGCACATATAAAATGGGTGGACTCAGCGGAGGATAAAGACATTGAGGAAAATGCTATTCTGTTTACGGTTCTTTTACTGCAAGATAACCGTGCGATACGTTTTACGAGGCAGTGCTATATGTTACGTAAACGTGATGAATTGGGGTTACTGCAAAATATACTGTGCGGGTAATTTCTACTAATATATACATACACTAGTAATGTAACTTAATATATAGATATATGTAGGTATTTTTGTAATAGGGAAGGTAGGGTTAAAGCTCATTAATTAATGATTTTTTTTATTTCATTAACTACCTATTAAAATCATTGTAATTTTACTTTATTAAGAATAACCACATACAATGTTTAATGTGACAAGCACTTATAGGCAAACATGACATACACGAAAAGATAATACAAATATTAAACAAAACAATTAAAATTACAAAAATTGAAAATCGATTATAAAGTGTGAGCAACTATGGATATCCAGACCCAGCTCGTTTATCAGAATGCTCAATCTGGACATCGGTGAGTTTTGACCAAAATGAGTTCTTCATGATGGGATTGTCGTTCCAAAAAGCAAAATTTTATTTACCTTGTGATGTTCGTATTTACTCAGAAAAATATAAAAACAATTTTTTATTATTTTTCTGGGAAAGTATCTCTATACGCCTACCTTCGGTTTGACGCTAATTTCTGTTCATCTAATTTTTTTAAATTGAAGTCTTAAAACTTTAAGTTAAACGATTCTTTATCATAGGTCAAGATAATGAGATTCTAGTTACGGAAGCTGTTAAACCATTTTTTGTATAAAGTTTGTAATGAACAGCGCTCAATACAAGATTATCACTGGAGATACAGGATACTTTAAACCAATCAACCACGCGACCAGATCTGAGGAGGATCTGAGGCTGTGAAGCTAAGAAGTAGGGGAGGGTGAAATCTTCCCTTTCCTTTAGGGACTAAGGGAAAACGAAATTTAGTTACTTAAACTATGTGGGAGGGCTTGGGCCCGGCCGAGTACCACTCCTTCTTTATCTTATGGTAAGATTATGGCGCGGATACCAATTTTTCTATTAAGTGACAAGACTATTGCGACCATCATATATAGCCTTGATACCTTAGAGTCGAGACATGGGTCTCACTACCCCTCTGAATAGCAGAGAGCTTTATGTGCAGACCCAGCCCCACAGTCCCCGCGACAAGCTCTATGGCGTAAGTCATCTATGGCGCGGGCCTGCGTAAGCGCACGTTCAACTCATTTAAAAAAATAAGTTTCGAGATATAGCATAGCCCTCGCGCAAAGTCTCGTTTTTGAATCTACTGTACATTACTTTTAATTCAACGAAATACAAAAGGAATGACAAAAAGTTGAACAAATATAAAACCAATTAGTCATGCCCAAAAATTAAATTATTTTATCGAAAACCAAGATCGCAAATTAATGATTAATAACACGAAATTCTGTAACCTTAAACGACCTTACCATATAAAAAATCTTTTCAATACTTAACAGTTAAAAATGAATACTTTCAAACATCAAACTGACATTATCTGTACGATCGTAAAAACGAATACCTACTCAATTTTTTATCTGTAGGGTTATGAATGATGGCGGTAATCAAAAAAGACAATTGACACATTTGACATTACAAAGCTGCATTTGTGTCAGTGTGACCAACTGTGAATAGATGGACAAAGGGAAGTCGTAAACAGACCTTGGGTTTACGAGTTGGTGACGCTATTTCTTAATCCGTTTTATGCGTTACAGCTTACTTTGTAGAGAGAATAATTTATGGTGTTTCGCATTATCTATGGCTTTTTTGTTTCCGCTCACGTTTCACCAAGTCGAATTGAACATTTTTAATTTAATAACCTATGGTCAATGTTTGACAATTGACTTGATGAATAATATGGTACCTACTATAAATCAACAACAGACGCACAATTGTGATCTTTAAAAAATTGCGTTCACCTAAATAACTATCATACCACGAGTTATGTAACCTAACATCAGTTAAGTTACATATATATTTAGTTAATAATTAGAAGCGTAAATGTTAACAATCGTCATACACATGAAGACAAGAAATTGTAAAATAACATTCTCGTTTCGTCGTCTCGATGATGTAAAAATGCGCTTACGCAGGCCCGTGCCATCATTGTCGAGCTTGACGCGGGGACTGTGGGGCTGGGTCTACACTCAAAGCCCTCTGCTATTTAAAGGGGTAGTGAGACCCATGTCTCGACTCTAAGGTATCAAGGCTATATATGATGGTCGCAATAGTCAAGTTACTTCATAGAAAAATTGGTTTGACATCATCTGAAACTTCAGAGGGATAGCGAGACCGTACCCACTAAAAACACCTCAGCCCTCCAAACGCCCTTAAGATGGGCCCTCGGGGTTTGCCAAGGCAATCAACCCAAGGGGATTATATAATGTACAAAAGATTGAAATGAACAGATGTGTAACTTAGTTTTAAGAACCCACAACGTCACTGTAGAATGATAACCTCGTATGACAAAAAACCATTTTTTTTTCTTAGACTCTTATGTCATTTCACTGGTATAATTATGAAGTAAGGACTTATTTATGTTATTAATAAATAAGTCATTTTAACCATCCAGAACTATGGACAAAAACACAATAAAATTTTAACGTACATTGACGAAATGAAATCATTTTTTCGTTTCCTGTAATGTTTGATTCTCAGGACATACGAGGTTATCATTCTACAGTGACGATAAGTAAGTTACAGTTTTTTGTTAATCCAGCATCGCAACCCCACTACCCCTAATTTTATGTCTTAAGCCCTTGTTTGAAACGGTTAAAGTCAGTTGACACTTAGCTTCAAGCAAAGAGTTTCGTTTATTTGAACATCCGTGCAACAAACGCCACCGAACGTAACTCACGATTGAACAGTTTTAAAAGGTAAACGGAACTTATCAATTAGAACAAAAGTTTCTTCAAACATCTAAACAAATTTAAATGATTCTACGAATTTGTTATGTCATCTAAGGAGTTCGCTGAATGAATCGCGCGGTATCTTTAGTGTAGTAATTAAGAATATTTATTTACATTGAATACGGCTTTGTTTATACGCCGTTTTTCGAGCTATCGCTTGGAAAATATTCTTATCGTGTATAAAGAAGACAAGACAAGATTATTATTACCACACTCAAATGGCTGCCCAAAATATTTTTCTTTCAATATTTGAATAAAAAACCAGTGGCGCAAGAACCTTTTTAGGTCTGGGTCTCAGATTTCTGAATCTGTTTCACGATCATTTGATAATCTAATATGCAAGTAGGCGATCATCCTGTGACTGATACACGTCGACTTTTCGGGTCTAAAGCGATTTTCTTACGATGTTGTTCCTTTACCGTTCGAATGTTAAATGCGCAAATAGAAAGAAAGTCCATTGGTGAACAGCCAGGGTTCGAACCTACGACCTCAGGGATGAGAGTACGCTGGAGCCACTAGGCCAATACTGCTCATCACATAATTTGAATGTTATTTTATATTGTCTGTATAAATGCTATTAAAAATTCCTTTATTGCTTTAAATGCTTAAAGAACTTTTTGTGTCTAAGCAACACAATTTTTGCTTAGCTATGAAGTTTCTTTATAAAGTCAGGTGTAACTTGGACGTCACCGAAGTGTCATTTATTTATAATTTCCATATAATTATACTATTTTAACAGTTACTAGTAATACAATATACCTTCATCGATAATCCTACAATTAAAATACATAAAAACTATATATACATATAGGTAGGTACACCTAGATCTTACAACTAATAATATACAAGAGCAGCTCTTGTGAACCCAGCCAGTGTACAAACAAATAGGTTTATATCTAGGAGGCAAACGGCCAGAAGGCTCATCTGTTGATATGTGATACTCAATCGCAAGTGCGGTGCCGGCCTTTTAAGAATTGGTACGCTCTTTTCTTGAAGGGCCCTAAATCAAGTTGGTTCGATTTATTGTTCATAATTTATGACTGTGTTTAATTAATTGTCTATTTAAAAATTCTGCTCAAGTTTAATGAGCGTAATATCTAGTGTATAAATCAATCATCGGCTGTCATACTGACAACTTAAATGATACAGAACGCCCTTGAGTGCGCTATACTACATGAAACTAATTAAGGTCGTTCTTAAGTAAAAATTGTTGGCATTCTATGGATATATATGTGTGTGGAACGAGAACCTATCGAAGTATTTTCAGACGAAATTGACTTCAGTCTTTTAAGATAAGAGAAGCGTTCAAAAACATTAATAAAATTATTGATAGCGCTACAACCTTTTTAGGTCTGAGCCTCAGATTTCTGTATCTGTTTCATGATCATTTGTTAATCTAATAGGCATGTAGGTGATCAGCCTTCTGTGTCTGACGCACGCCGTCGACTTTTTGGGTTTAAGACATGTCGGTTTCCTCACGATGTTTTCCTTCACCGTTGAGCGAATGTTAAATGCGCACATAGAAAGAAACTCCATTGGTGCACAGCCGGGAATCGAACCTACGACCTCAGGGATGAGAGTCGCACGCTGAAGCCACTAGGCCAACACTGCTCTGCTCTGCAAAAACATAACTTGTAAAAAAACAAGTCTCGAGTTATGTAACCGAACATAAGTTAAGATATTGATATTTTCCACCTCACCAAAGAAGATGATTTTGTTTAAGCAGTAGTTTACAATATTAAGTATTTGTTGTTTCAAATGTTGAATTTCAGTTTTCTTTTGTTTTTTTAAACATATTTTTGTGTATTAATCTACTTACTTGCTTTTTGTTTCGTATATATTGTATATCTATGTCTGTTTTGGTTTTCTGTATTGTCTAAGTGTTTTGATTTATAATATGTATGTTAGCTGTAAGTTAATTACTTGTAATTAAATGCAAGGCTTAAATGTTGGTCGTTGTATGTCCGGACTGCGCGATAAAAAAAGTTTTTGGCATAGTTAGTGTTGATGTGAGGAACATGAAACATATCACCACATAGTGCAAAGCACATTATAGTGACCATATTAATATTAAAAAACTTCTATCTTCTATTTTATCCACAACGAAGTTATAAGGATTCGAAAATGGTACAGGTACAATAAGATTTCTCGCATTGGAAGTGTCGATGCCACTTAATATCAGATGAGCCTGTCCATTTGTCTGTTCTATATTCTATTCTAAAAATGACGTAGTTCTGACCGCTCTCTGACAACAACTTTCTCTCTTTACAGCGTTGTCATTAGAACCACTGGTGGAGAACTGTCATAAGCTGTTAGACATATTCCATTATTCGTGGGAAATGATGCCCCTAGTGCTGGTCATACTGAACTACGCGGGAAATGACCTCGAGGAAGCTTCGCGGAAAATTGATGAAGGTAAGATTATTTAGTAAAGAAAATTGTGATTAGAATGATTGATAATTGGTTACTAAAATTTAAAGCATTTTCAGTTGAGTTCAGTGGATTCTATATTAAATATCTATATCATTCTATTCGCAAATGTAGTAGGCGCTTAAATTAACATTGACCAACATAATATTACTTTTTGTAGAGTTATTTTCGTTAGTATGTATTACAAATTTCAGATTCAGTTGAAAAATATATGAAATTATGATTTATAGTAACGATATTGGGGCTGTAACGGTATATCTTGTTTAATATTGCATAGTAATTAGTTAATGTAAAACTATTTACCAAATTAGGAATGCTATAATTCGTTATATTATTTATCGGGCAGATATTGGATGTTATTCTTAAGCTACTAATAATAATAATTACAGTAATAATAATAATTAAAAATTGATTTATTTAAAAAAGATAGAACCGGTGCACCAGAGCTGGTGCTTTCTTCGCTCAACGAATATCGCAATACAGCGAGGAAATGCTCTATTAAAGGTCTAAAACACTCCCACAGAGATCAAAAATTTTAAATTTAGTTTTAATTTTCTATTTATTTGTTACTATAATATTGTTAAGGGTAATAGTGTTGGCCTAGTGGATTCAGCGGTCGACTCTCATCCCAGCTATCGTGAAGGAAAACATCGTGAAGAAACCGGCTTGCCTTAGACCCAAAAATTCGACGGCGTGTATAAAGCACAGGAGGCCGATCACCTAGTTGCCTATTAGATTGACAAATGATCATGAAATAGATACAGAAATCTGAGGCCCACACCTAAAAAAGGTTGTAACGCTACTGATTTATTTTATAATATTTGTTAAAGTAATATTATGTTGGATCAATGAATTGCTATAGCGAATATATTTGGCGAATGTTTAAATTGTTTCTCTCTCATGTGTTGACCTTTGTCCCCTAAACCTTTCCCTTTCTTTAGTCATGAATATTAAATAACACATTTAAAAGTCACACATTCCGATCTCAACGTTGTTGTATCTGTCAATTGTCAAAATATAGCACTTGACAGTAATATGTCAGATTTGACGTTAAATAACATGGCTGCTGATGTAAAGTTGGAAAACTTTTTTAACGTTTATTAATGCCCGTTATTTATATATCCATATATGTCCTAATAATTTATAATATGCATCTAATATGATAATAAAGGCATATGTGTTTGTTAATAAACAATTATTTCCCATGTGTATTTGCATATCTTCCATTATATAATCTTTATGAGGAATTATTAATGGTTTACTATTGTATTTGTAGTTTAAAAAAGGTTCTAACTGTCATTCAGTGTCATTATTTATAGATTTATAATTTTAACTTTGCATAAGTTTTTGTTGCCTGATACATAAATTATACACAGTTATAGGCCTGTGTTCACACAATAGAGGTTTAAAAATGAATGCCAAAAAAATACAAAAGTAACTGATGCTACCTTATTTCCTATAACTAGGCGTGCCACGAAGAGGTCGCTTATTAGCGATAAGGCCGCTCGTTGTTATGTGTATTTTTTTAATATCTTTTGTAAATCCGTTTTGTGGTGTGAATAAATAAATAAAATATAGAATCTTCTATTACTGACTCCTCTATTTTCGTAAAAACTTCAAAATGACTTCTAACCGGAGCGTAACGCTCTTTTTTTCTTGTTCGAGACTTTAAAACACATTATTTATGATTGAATTCTTTCATCCTATATACCACCTTCAGACAAGAGCTGATCTAACGATTTAAAGACAGAGCTTTACCTAAAACCAGAAAGCTATGCACGGTTTTCTCATTCAAATATTACTTTTATTTATTTTTTATTTGTTAATATATCAGTGATAAAACGATATACGAACGCTCTAAGATACAGACAGACTATGACTGTTAAAACCACTTCCAAAACAAAACCACTATTCTGGCCCACTTCTTTTATTAATTACATATGACTTTAATGCCCTATTAAAAACAAAAAAACTCGCAAAAGGCGTGTATTATTCACGGATATATAAACCTTATTCCCTTACCTTCATAATCCTAATGAGAGAGGAACACTAACGCACTGCGATTGCAAATGTCACGTTGTTTGTTCGCAGGGAAAATGATTATCAACGAGTATGCGCGGAAACACAACTTAAACATCTTCGACGGTCTCGAACTACGGAACTCGACACGCCAGTATGGACTTTAATACAGTAATAATAGCTGTTCTTGTTCACATACATACATACAATCACACTATACAATGTGTAGAGTACGAGATAAATAAAAAAAGTGCGTGCGTACAAAGTAGTGTCACATGTCAGAAGTGAAACTTCTTTGGCAAACTAATTTTTAACTTATTCATATTTATACAAATCTTAAATTTTAAATTTCCGAGACTTAGAGAGAGGGAAAAAGGATGATTTGTTAGGAATTTAATCAATTTAATTGTCATTAAAATATTAAAAGTATCGAAAATCCAAATTATAAATTTATTTATACACTTCGTCATTTGAGACTTCACTAAATTATTTTGCATAAAATATAAAATACAAATATTTCATAAATTCTCTTTACGAAATTCTAAATTTAAAAATAGAATTTCTATAAGGTAATTACGGCCTTGTCACTCTCGCTCTTAATCAGTCTCAATCGCTTTCTACCTTTTCTTCGACAAAAACGCTGCACATCTTCGTGACGTTCCGTAAAAATTTAACCCTCATGCGCCTAAAGAAGTTTCACTTCAAAAATTTAATAATGACCAAACTCGACAAAAAGTCTTAAAAGACGGTTTCTGCCGCGCGCTTAAAACCGAGGGAGAACTACGAGCGCGAACTACGAGTTTCTCTTTATTATATATTTACTCTCATCATTTTTCCCTAACGCGCCAAAAGAAGTATAACTTCAAAAATACGTTTCTGACATACGATCCTCATACTATACACTTGCGTTGAAGTTCCGAAATTGGTGTGTTTTAGAAGACTCTTTCTGTCGCGCACTCAGAACCAAGGCAGACATGCCAGAATAAAATTGTATGGAAAATAAATTAGTTCACGCCTGGTAACATGCGCAATGCCAATGTTGGGACGCAGTTGGCATTGTACACTTAAGTTACAACAGTCGCAAAGTATTTTTGTCTTTAGCCCAGTAGATTTCCGAACCTATACCACTTAGGAAACGACCATACCTGTAAAAGCCCGACAAAGAGCTCACGGGTCAAGGCTTTGAGGATATTTGTGAGAGTCTTTAACATGAAAATGTTTTCCCAAAATTAACACAGTAATAAAAAAACAAATGAAGACTTTGACGTGGAGTGTCCACGTCCTTAGTAGCACATGGACGTTACACATCTTTTATTATATTCAAAGCACTAACAAATACATGAAAATAAAAGCGTGGTCTTAATTTATTAAAGTGAAATCTAATTCAAACGTATTACTTTATAATCGCTTTATTATTCATACAAAAGAAACGAAATAAAAACGCTAGCAACATGTTCCACCTAACAATGTCTCTGTACACGCACAATACGTTCAAATTTCAACACCTGGCAGGAAAATTGCAATCCATATATGTACAATTCCGAATTAATTAAATACAAAGTGTTTATTCTATTTTCAAATATGGATAGCGATTATTTTACACTTTAAGAAGTTCTTTTTTTAAAAAGTCTATTTTTTATAGATCGCATATGAAACCTTTCTAAACCATTTATTTATTTTATTCATTAACAATTTTTAATACATATTTGGTACATATACATTCAGATAACATAAATTAATCAATGGGCCTTATCGCTAATAAGCGATCACTTTCAGGCAACCTTAATAAGGAAAAAGAAATACTAATGGTAAACTAGTTATTTTTTTTTAAATACAGATGACAATGCAAACTTACGCAATTACAAAACAAAAAAAAAGTAATTTTAGAAGTCATGAAGCTGGGTTCTAAAATAGATAAAAATAATATATTTTCAATTACAGAAAAAAAAATATTATTATTACCTATTAATAATTTCGAAACAATTAAATTTTTTTTTAATAATAATCAAATTGTTACCCTATTGGTGAGCAATTTGGGAAACACTCGTTTAAACTGGCGTCTCCCATTACTTTTTACACTTTTTATAACATATATATATATTATATATAATATATATGTCAAATCATAAGTTTAAACTTATGATTGTTTATTGCAAAGATATTTAAATATTACTAGATGTTATCGCAATACTACATTAATTCAGCAACATATAAATAATATTCTTTGAATCTAAAACTAAAAACCTTAAAACATATAATATAATAACTAAAATATATAATTAAAATTAGTCCCTATAGGCAAGGTTCCGAAGATACTGGCAGAGTTCCCCCTTTGAATAGCTATACTAATTCTTTGTCCGAGGTAATTATTATTTGTACCTTTATATGAGTTAATAAATTCAAGTTCAGGAAAAAGTAATAAAAAAATAGCGTTTAATTCGGAAAAAATATTTTCTTGACCTGATCCTGATAAACGCCTACTCCAGCGTCTTCCATTCGGCCCTTCACCAAGGCCTGACCGCAATTAGTTTAACATCATATTTCTACTGTCTGCTGTTTTTTCCAGTTTTTGGGTCAGTCATTATTGTATAACTCCACTTCGAAGTGGGTATAGTATTCGTACCAAAAACCCATGTAACTTCGTTAAAAGTCTCGTATTAAAACAGTCTCCAACTTTTGCTAGGGTTTCTAGTATTTATAATTTTTTTTTAGATTAGGGACGTAATTAGCAATATATTTTCACCGAAAAGTTTTGGATCTCTGAAACCATTACATATAACCGCTATCCCAATAACTATGTAATTATATTTACATACGATTTATGTATTAATTTGATAAGGTAATAATATATTTTAGTAATGTGATGATGGAATGATCGAATAATATAAGAATTGACTCTAACATTCTAAATATGAATACCGTAGTAATACACTCAACAATGTAACACTAATTTTACACAAGTCCATTAAGGTTTCACACTAATTCAACACAGTAATAATTTTCACTTTGCAGTGATCGGACGAAGTTGGAAAAATTCGATAATTTGTGAACAGAAGTGACAGTTTAGTGCTAGTGTTAGTTCTTTTCCATTTTTATTTAGTGTTATTTTCTTTTTCGTAGGAAAATGCTGAGCGAAATTAATATAAGTGGTGTGTTCTCGTCATCTATGAAGTTATTTTGCGAATGATACTTTAAAACATGTGTGATGTGTGTGCTGTGCGATGCTTATGTATAGACAATGATGGAGACATAGTCCCTGGTAAGTCTTTTTATATTTACGAAGCTGGCTTTTATCGAAACAAATTCATTATTAAAACATGTTTCGACAAAAGGCTTCTTCTACTATTATATGGATAAGTACAACTATTTTAAATGTAATATATATACTTACTTAGATACTCGTATATATTTGAAATAACATATACATATAATGTATGTGTTATATGCCTTATAACATTGTTAGAACAAAAGACTTGACCTTGGCTTGTCCCACTGCTCGATTGGCGGAATGGATAAACGCTTGGATATGTACAAATGTGATACAAAAATGGGCTCCGACGGCAGTGTTAGAAAGGTGGCCTAATCTGCCTATACAGACTCGTCAGTATATATACATTGTACGGGCACATTCAGGAGTTGCTATTAGTTATTTTGACTTCATGCTTAGGCCTTCCAGTGGATTTTGTTAAGTAAAAAAAGTGTGTATACTTTAACACAACAAATTCTGTTGTTCTGTGTTGTTCCTAAATATGAGATGGCTGAGAGGTTTGCTTCTCGAAATTTGCCCTCATGGTAACACATGACCCATCAAATAGCCACTTCTTCCTTGTGTCTTTATGCTTCTGTGCAACAATTTTAGCTATAAATACAAATGCCATTTAGAATAAAATAAATTTAAAAAAACACATAACCTATAAATTCTGTTATTATTAGAAGAAATAAAATAAAATTTTCTCATAAAGTCTTGCAAGAAAGGATTTTCTTTACTGTTATTTTGGCAGACGAAATTTACAAGTATTAGGTTTACAGATTACGATTGTTTTCGAAATTTGTATAACTTCTTGCAAGCTAAAAAAGTCAACTCTGATGGGGGAGTCGAATCCGCCTTCAAAAATTTTATTGATTCCCGAATGTTTTTTTTAGTGAAGGGATCAACTACCTATAAGATGGCAAAAGTCCATGTCAATGGTACATACTTTGATTATTTAAATATGTTTTATTTAAAAACATCTACTTTTTGTTCCTCCCATACAAAACGCCAATTTCATTTTTACACTATTCTCGCATAAAAGACCTACTTAAGCCCATCTACTCAAACAAGATCCTATCTCGTAATCCTTTTAAATTAAAAACTGCTTCATATCCATATTTTATCGGTTTTCTTTGAAGTAGGCCGTAAAATGCTGGATTTATCTTCATTTAATATTTCGCCCGAGTCCGGCCATAAGCCGAGTCATTTCAGCTTTTATAATATGCAATTACAGATTGTAAAAAGGATCACAATAATGGCATGAGCTATAAAAACCCTATAATGAGCTGCGTGTAGGCAAATTGTATTCGTAGAAATATTGTAAAAGTAAGCAATGTTGTTATGACTGGACCATTAAAATAGTATATTATTATATCTTTCATTCGAGTAAGACAAGTTTTATTTGATATTTGTTTATGTATTTTAAACATTAATTATTTAACACGACAAATGATGTACCTACTCTATGGGTATGGTTTGTGGACTCCGCACTAAGACGCTCAATAGGTCCGTTGTAGGTACGTAAGTCCTGGCTAACTAAGCCAGCCTAACTCCTTCCAAAAGCACAGAAGCTTCCTGGGCACTTCGCAGGCTTCACGGAGCGACCTCACTGTTCCGAGGATTTCTGCACGTTGGTACCTACTCTTTTTAAGTATATAACTATCAGACGGTATATTTATTCACGCCTAATGCCAGATACTCAAGTCGGGGGGCACAGTGCCTCCGCCAAGACGAGAAGCGGCGCGATATCTTTCTCGAAGCAGTGCTTCGTTGTGGATAAAATTAGAAGCCTGAAAGATTTGTAAGTTGTTAGGTAAGCTAATTACGTAATAACTTAAGACAGAACGTTCCTTAGGGAGTGAATCAATTGGTACATGGATCTCACAACTTTTTACGGTAGAAGAACTGCGTTGCGAAATTTGTTTTTTATACAAATTATGTTTTTGATGGTGCAGTGTTGGCCTAGTGGCTTCAGCGTCCGACTCTCATCCCTGAGGTCGTAGGTTCGATCCCCGGTTGTGCATCAATGGACTTTATTTTCTATGTGCGCATTTTAAATCCGCTCGTGAAAACATCGTGAGGAAACCAAAAAGTTGACGGTTTGACAAATTATCATAAAAACAGAAACAGATACCCCAGACCTAAAAAGACTGTAGCGCCACTGATTTATTCTTATGTTTCTGATGGTATAATGATATATTATATATATAAGGTCATTATCATCTAATAAGCCACGTAATAGGCGATTCAAAAATATTATGATTCATTAAAATTTATTTAGCAGTTTAGCAAATACTCTACGCGCAATATAGACTATCCTTACAACTGTTCAGTATTAATACTTTCTTTAAAATTTTTTCAACATTGTATTCAAAACCTGCGTACAGCCATTTTCAATTACGAAAGTCGTAAAAGCGTGAACTAGAAATATTAGTTACACTTTTTCGTAACCGCAAAACTGATTACCCCTATCCCGTATGCTAGATTCTACCACCGACACTTTGTTGTATCGACCAGGGTGGTCCAATAGAAAAGATCTTCATGTCAACCTTTTCATGCCGTACGTACAATTTTTAAGTACGTTTCTGTTTTTATATGTCAAATGGTATTTACGCTGTACCTACCTGACAATTTAATAAAATAATAATAATTTAATTAAACTGCTTTATTTAAAAAAAAAATAACATAGGCACAGGGTCTGTAATTTTATTCAGTTACTAAGTTTTTAGATATATATATCAAGAAATTTAAGAAAATTTAACTTTACGATATGTCATCTGTCAAGCAAAGCTGTCAAACTGAGCGGCAAAAAACGAAATTATGTATTGCCGAACCTATCCCAACGAATTCGACATAGGTCCTTAAAGAAAAGAGCGTACTAATTATTTTAAGGCCAGCGACACACTTGTGATCCTTCTGGGAAGGTGTTCATGCGGTATCACTTTTTTTATATAAAGGAGGCAAACGGGCAGTAGGCTCATCTGATGTTAAGTGAACTCTCAATGCTAGAGAACTCGCGACTGCGATGCCAGCCTCTCTCTTTTCGTGAAGAACCCTAAGTTGAATTGGTTCGGAAATACTTCAATAAAATTCATTTTAATACAGAAATTGTTTGGACCTTTTTATAAAATTCTGTTTGATACCATTTCGAGTGAGAGAAGCCATTTTGATGCAACTAGAACATTGTATAACTCACTCAGTGAAAAGAGTTAAATCAATTAAATAGCTATTGAATGAGCAATGAAACCTGCAAAGTACCAGCTATTAATAAAACAATTACACGTGTAACATTTATTGCAGAATGTCGTTATCTGATAAAGAAATGTAACCAGGAAATACTTTCAAAATAGTTTCATAGACATACTTGGCCGGTGACAAAAGAATTAAATTAAAAAACGGGTATTTTAAATTTCGAATTCCAAATACATGAGTCATGTATTTGAAATTAGAACATTAAGTTATATAATAGGGGCGTCATAGCCTAGCGGTCTTATTAAGTGGCAGCTAGGTGAGGGGTACCGAGTTCGATTCCTGGTTCGAGGGCAAGTTTTAATTTAATTTAAATTTGTTCTCGGCCTTTGGGAGGGTTGTGCGGTACCGGGCGAGTGCCTAAACCGTACATGGAGGACACGGTCGAAATTCTAAGGCAAAACACGAATTATAAAAAAAATCTTATACTTGACGCTGGCTAATGCACAAACCGTGCCAGAGCCATATAAAAAAATAAAAAAAAATTATATAATAGCGTCCAAGTCTCTTGTCTATTGTTCCAGAAGATGTAAGAATTGTAATTTCTAGAGAAAATACGTTAATACGGTTTGACTCAAAACTTCATCATCGCATTTGTGTAAATACTTTTGTAAAATAGTTCTTTCTTTTCGTAATTTCTAACAGTGTAACATCGATGCGATAATTTACTTTCATCACCGAACATACGTGACAGAACTAGTCAATCAATTACACCTCGTGTAAATAATGAACATTGCAAACAATTAAAGTCTAATTCAATTACGAAGCGTAATTATCCGCGGTCGGCCATTTCATTATACATTCCTAAACCCTCTGACATGAATAATTCATAGCAGTGTTTGCAAGGATTTATTTTTATTGTATTTATATAACATATTAAATGCAATAAAAGGAGGAACCCAGTCCAAGCTTAATTCGAGTGCCAGATTTCTTACTAAAAAACCCCTGGAAACAGACCACCTTGCGGAAGATCGCGGAAACAAATAGTTTCCGAAGTTGGTGTGTTAATACACAACATTCAATCTGTTGAACCAGTTATGATTTCTTTTATTCATAATATATGCAACTTCGCGCATGTCGTAGCTTATAAATGTACAGTTGCGGATATACAAATTAAATAGACGATTTTGCTATTTATCAATGCGAAAGATAAATACTACTTTATCTATCTTATAGTATCTATCTATCTTATAGAAGTTTTAGTAACAATTTTTCTTTTTTTTTTAGTTTTACAGACAAATCTTCCAAGACTTCTTTAGTTACACTGTTAATTTTTACATTTATTATTTTCTCTACTATTATTTATAATTATTTTACTTTTTTTCATCTGAGGCGCAAACTAACTGCTGTGGAACTTCTCCACAGCACAATGCTGAGCCAGGGTCACAGCCACAACAGACATGTATTACCCATTTAAAATGTGCCTTATTATTTTGTGTGTGTGTTTCGTTAGTAATAAATGTGTTGTCTTAATGTCTAAAAGCATTAAGTAAACCTGTTTTTTAATGTATACAAGTGAGACTGGGATGTTTTTAATATCTCAATATTCAACTGGAAATATAATAAATGATTTGTTGGTCACACTTGCTTTGACGGGTACAGAGTATATATTTCTAAACTTATTATAGAAATTATTAGTATACCACTTTAAAATAAAAATTATATAGAAAAACGTATTTAAATAGTTAAAGGAAATGTGATCCTTGGTCTCCGAAAAAAAACAGTTGCCAGTCGATCCCTTGGAGCTTGCATCACATGGCGTCTTTCCAGCAAAGCCAGGCTGACTTTGGGTCACTGCGCCAGTGGATTAAGTTGTAGTAGAAATTGTCATATCAATTTTATTTAAATTATAAATAATTGGTTAATTATAAATTCTCCAATACAATAAAATTTCTTCATATTTAACGCTCGAGAAATCAAAACAATTGAATGATAATTAATACAAACTTTTCGGGTGTAAATTAGACAATTGTTACTTCATTTAAGTTTGAAACAGTTCTGAACTTCTGTGGTCGTATGTTTTGATATCTGTGTATAGTCGAATGTGGACCTTATTGCTATACAAACAAAGTTCAAATTACATTGACTGTAGAGTGTCAGTTGTTTTCGACAGTGGCTAAGTTGGAAAAGCGTGTCACCACAAATTGACCACACTCGTATACAATCAAAAACAGGGGTCCAGTTGTTTTGGACGAGTCTATTTTGATTTCAATTGTAAATAATTAATTAAAGATTTTAGCTTTTCCAAGAGTTTCTATAAAACTACATATTATGCTATATTTGTTTCTTTAACAATTAAAACAGGACAGAATTAAATAACTTTATTTCAAACGATGTCTGGCAAGGGCAACGTGCGAAAATCTAATATATAAAATTCTCGTGTCACAATGTTCGTTCCCATACTCCTGCGAAACGGCTTGACCGATTTTGTATGATTTTTATATTGTCGTTTTTATGTGTCTGTGAGGGTGTTCACCCCAAAAATATTTTATTTTTTTGGATAGTTTTTTTTTTTAATTTAACAAAGTTCGCGGGGTAGCTTATATAAAAGTTAATACCTAGTTTATTTCTTAAATTAACAAAAATCACGACTAGCATTTACGAGCAATATTTTACCAGTTACGACAGATGCGTTTTGATTTTATACGGAAATCGAACTCCGTTACGTTCCAAGACTGTTTAGCTACAAGGCCCCTTCGAGTACATGAATCGAAAGTATTAGAAAATTTCAACAGTTAAATCTAGACGATACAGAAGGATACTAAAACTACGTCCG
Organism: Pieris macdunnoughi; assembly: GCA_905332375.1. Lineage (NCBI taxonomy): Eukaryota > Metazoa > Arthropoda > Insecta > Lepidoptera > Pieridae > Pieris > Pieris macdunnoughi. The sequence goes on from CAJOBZ010000005.1 coordinate 10,124,291, forward strand.
ATATCGCGGATTCCGTTGGATCCTATCAAAAGTTTTATTACCATCGTCTCTCTCTTTCCGTCCTACCCGGCTGTAAAGAGATGCCATTATCTTTTTCAGGAATTCATTGTCGTTCCGCATTTTATGTTCCGGGCGCTTCGCATATTTTTATTGCGTCTCGTAGATTGAAAAGAGCTAAGCTGTGCTTGGAATATCACAAACAAGCTTATCTATGTAATTTTAAATTAAAATCTAGTTGGCTCAGGTTCACGATATAGTTACTGTTTGTGGGGGTGAAGCTTATTAGTGGCATGGTAAAGCTCTTACTGTACTTAGCTAGATAATAATTGCTGGAATTCTTAATTTGTACATAATTCCCATTTAATGGTTATATTACAATGAAAAAATTAATTTAATGTCAGCAAAATATTTTTTGCTTAAGAAAACTATGAGATATTCAAATATCATATTTTTGGGACCGACAATATTAAAAAAAAATTTAAGCCTTTTGTTTCTTGCAAAATCAAAGTAAACTTAATCGTTATATATTTTTTTAAAGAGAACCCCTCCGCTGGTGAAGGCCTCCTCCAAGGATGTCCAGGTATATCTATCTGCATCCAGCTCGACCCAGCCGTTTTGATAATATCATCCGCCCATCTCGTGAGCGGTGACATTATCAAAGCGGTGCGTACGACTACACTAAATATTAATCGGTCCAATTAATCCATTTAAAATATTGCCTCAAAATAATGAGGGTAGTAACAAATTTTACGTTCGTAAATCAAATATCGTTATTAAATTTCAAACGGTAAAAATGAACCGATATATGAAACAAGCAAATTTTATTTCTTTAGAAACTATTTACGACTAGAAGCAATTACGATTCGTATTATTGATTTTGTAAATTATGTCCCATAGTTAGTCTTTCGACTGCAGTAGCAAAATTTTACGTTCGCAAACGGAATGTCGTAAATACATTCCTGGATATAAAACTGCAACGCATTCGCTTTTTACAACGAACCTCGTAACCTGATGTAAGATCCGAGTTTATAGATCTATTTCTCTTTATTAAAGTCTAGACTAGTTCTATTTACCCAATGTCCTATAAACCTACTCTTTTTCGGGGTTAATAAAACCTTATTCCTGCAAATCTACTCCAAATAATATAACTATATTGAATAACCGTTTGTGTACCCACATTATTGAAGTCGCGGTAAATTAAAATAATCCGAACACTAAGTCGGTTGGTTATTAAAGCCAATTATTAAAAGGCTGGCAACGCACTTGCGAGCCTTCTGCTAAGGTGAGTGTCCGTACGGTATTTTTTTCTTATAGAATATATTTATTATACTAACGGGTTGGAAGCTCATCTGATGTTAAGTGAATGCGCCGCCCATGGATACTAACACTGTCAAGAGGCTTGTGCGTTGTCGGCCTTTTAGGAATTGGTACGCTCTTATCTCGAAGGACCCTAAGTCGATTTGGTTCGGAAATACTTCAGTAGGCTGGATTCCTCATAGGGCAAATAATGCCTTAAAAATTAGTTGTCGATTAACAACGAAAAATAAAACGAATAAAAACGGAAGAAAGTCTACTTCTTCGTTGGGTGCGTCTCCATTACTGGAGGTTTCCGGCTCAATCAACTTTCCGTTCTTCCGTTCTGGATAAGTTTTTTATTCTAACTCGATTAAGAAATCGTTAGAGATCATATACGAACTAAAAACTATATGCTTGTAAGACTTTCTTACAAGTATTAAAGTAACATCATTATTAGTAAAACCGAGTAGTGATATTTTATCTGTGGGAGGGTAACTTTAATCCGCTAACGTTTGAACTACCCTACATTGTTGCGGCTTACGCGGTAATCTTTCAGGTGTAAATGGCCGTCAGACGGAGCTTTAGTCGAGTATTATATTGCATTAAAATCGTAATATAATGTTGAATTAGATAAAAATAAAATTATAATTTTAGTGCACCACAGATCACTTTCAATTGTTTAGTGGTTTTTATATTGTGTTTGTCGTATAACAGACATACTTTACTAGTTATTACAATATCTCAACATCTAAACTATGTTTACAAAATTCCTTCCCATTAATGCGTATCAATTACCTAACACATTTTTATTAACTCTACATTTAATCTACGTTATTGTAGACAATTATTAAATTGTCTCGGGTGTTTGCTACATTTTAAAGTCTATTTAATATTATCACTTATAATACCACAAGAGCTTCAAAATTATCGGGTATTTCCCGATAGGTTCGTTGCAAACAAGACGACTATATTTGTTTGCAGGGAACCTTGAGGGAAATGCCCGATAATTTTGAAGCTCGTGTGGTATTCGGGGGACTATTTTTCCGACCCAAATGTCGGCCAATAGAATTGCACCATGAGACGAAATGTACAGTTAACAAATAAGAATTTCATAATGAATAAAACAACTACTTAATACTTTTCTTGAAGCAACGACCAGAGAAAATTTTCACAAAAAATTATCAGTATAATACCATGTAGGTTGTACCACGTGACGTCGAATGGTGCAATTCTATTGGCCGATATTTGGGTCGGAAAAATAATCAAAGTAATTCTACGTTTATCTAGTTTGTAGACATATTGGTAGGTAATAACTAAGGATAATAGAAATATTTTAAGCTCCTTAGAAACCTTTAGTAATGGCTGTTTGCAAACAAAAACCTGATAGAATTAACGTTATGTTAATTGACTATTAGCGAACGCTAAAGACACGTTTTTAAATCGTTTTTTTGGAAATAAAAATGTCCCTTTCCAAATATATTTGTGGAATAGAGTAAACTGCGTTGAAAAATAATATTCCATTTGAATCAATATTTAAAATAACATTCAAGCAATTCTTTACATACATATCTAGTGCAAATGGTTTCTAGTATAATTGTATTAAAATCACTTTTAATTGTAAATAAATACTTTACTACGCCTTATCTAATATAATGTAAAGTTTTTTCCTTATCGGGTTTTTACGGTTTACCTTTAGCTACTGGCTTTTTTTTCTTCTTTTTTAGCTACTGGGTTATAGAACCCGGATATACCATACTTGATTTATGATATCCCAGACCTGATGGTAAGATGCAGAATCACTCTTGTATCAAATCATGTTCGTAAATATTTCTTAATTGGCTGAAAGTAAAAGTTAAATTCAAAGAATTTTTCAGCGCTCTGAAACAGAGGATAAACGGGCAAAAGGCTCACCATATGTTATGCGATACCGCCCACGGACACTCTCAATGCTAAAGGCGAGTTGCTTGCGACTGCTTTAGCTTACCTGAGAACTACACAGACTTTTATCGTCTGCGAGTGCGATAGAATTACCGTTTTGAAACACCGGAAAATGACCGGCTTTGCAGTGACCAAATAATACCTTTAAATGCTTTAATTAAACTAAGGCTAACGTCACGAACGTTAAATGTAGACGGTGTAGACCATTGTAAATTCCACCAGCGTTTCAGTTTCATAGCTTTAGTTGGAAAACGCCGTCCGACTTTTATGGGCAATTTCGGTTCAGACGTTTTGTTATATTACCAATGCTTTTAAGGTGCTGCACCTCGCTCCGGTAAACATATGTGCAGTTTTACGAGCAACTAGTTTATGGAAAATGTGTAGTAATGATCGCAGAAGCGTTAACTGTTCGAAATGAGCTATATGTTTTGACAGATTCGCCTATTCGCCGCGTTTTAATGGTTCAGGAATTCTTAGTTTGAATTTTGACGTCTGAAAATATGTTCGCGACAACAGCTGTTTTTACGCGATTTGCAAGTACAAATATAAGTACAAGTAACTTGTCTATTTGTTCAGTGTTTGCCTGAAGCCCAGCGACTCCCATACCTGAGGTCGTAGGTTCGATCCCAGATTGTGCACCAAATGGACTTTCTTTCTATGTGCGCATTTCACATTTGCTCAAACGGTGAAGGAAAACATCGTGAGGAAACCGACATGTCTTAGACCCAAAAAGTCGACGGCGTGTGTCGACACTGGAGGCTGATCACCTAATTGCCTATTAGATTTTAAAACAGATTCAGAAATTTGAGGCCAAGACCTAAAGAGGCCGTCAACGCACTTGCGAACCTTCTTGCAATGTAAGTGTCTATGGACTTACTTACTTTGACTTTGACTTAACATCAGATAAGCCTCCTGCCAGTTTGTCTCCTGTTTTAAAATAACTCTGATTTAATAAATTACCGTTAAATTAGTAATAATAATTTTGTAAACTTGGACTTTTAAATCACGTTGAAAACTAGTAACTTACTTATAAACAGGTAGTCCAGTAGAAATGTAAAGTAAATCCGAAGTCTAATATAAACAGTACTGGCAACAATTTAACCATTTATTATGGCAATTGGCAATTCTCTATTTTGGTTTTATGTGCAAATCTTAATGATCAAGACGTGAAGTCTTGACTGTATCGATAGGTACAGGCTTTTACGATATACCTAGATTAATAGATTTTATTATTTCACACATTAAAAGGCCGGCAACGCACTCGCGAGCCCTCTAGCATTGAGAGTGTCCATGGGCGGCAGTATCACTTAACATCAGGTGAGCCTCCTGCCCGATTGCCCCCTGTTCTATAAAAAAAAATCATCAGGTGAGCATCCTGCCCGTTTGCTGCCCCTGTTCTATAAAAAAAAACACATTATCTCTTTATATATAGAAAACTTCTGTGCATTTCATTTGTCCAAATCCATTTGTAATTAAACTAACTAAAGTGCTAAAAATTATGAAATTTCTTGTGTCAAATTCGAGAATAGTTTAGATTTACATAAAAAAAATTGTATTTTTTTTTTGTTACAACGTTCGTCGGGTTATGTAAAACTAGGCATTAATAAATATATAAAATATAAAAATAAGCCAGGAAAGTTTTAAAAAGAAAGAAAAAGCAAGTGTAACATCTATTTTATATATTTTTCACATTGTTCACAATTTAATACATAATTCAAAAGAAAAAACATATTACAACAAATGATGCAACTAAGTGCATAATCATAAATGCTGATGAAATTAATCGAACACGAGTAAATAGAAAAAACTGCTTTAATTAATAATAGTTAAACACCTTATCATACATATTCATGGGATTTTCCATTAATTAGAATGATTGGTTCCATGCCTACCATAGAACAGAAACCGACATAGATAAACAATAAACTAATATAAGTCTATTTTAAATGGCAACACTGTTTCATTCTTTGTTTTTTTTTATCTCTTTAATCGGCAGCTCATGTCTGAGCGTGGTAGTCAGAAAGAAGCATCCGGACTATCTGTTTCCACCGGTTTCTGTTCATCGCCTCTCTTATGACAGTGTACAGTTTTGCTAACGATGAGTCTTTCACTTGATCGGTCCATCTGGTTGGTGAACGGCCACGTGATCTTTTGCCTTCTGTGTTACCAACTACGATCAGTTTCTCCAAGTTCTCATCGTCTGTACGTATTGTATGGCAGAATAAAGATATTACTTTTTTAATATTTCCAAATTAGCTCAAAAGAAATATCAAGATGTCGCTTTAAAAGTACGTTTCAACTGTATCGAGTTGTGGAAATAATGTAATAAATTATTTATTTCTTTTAAATAGATCAGCCAACAGATTGGAACCATAACAGGCTGACACAGCCTGATAACCCTTCCTTCCGCGGACCACGGCACTGACCAAATCTCTGCAGCCAAACATTGAATGATTGTCACTAGCTTCAAAAGCCTCGGCTAGAATGCGTCTTTATACACCCAGGCCTTACACGGTATAGTCCACCTCAGATACCACGAAAAGTCCGTTATGCTCTCGACATACTCTAGAACTGATGCTGTTGTAGTCCATTAGTTCTGGATCTCTTAAGTTTATTAAATTAAGCAGATTATCAAAATTGGGTTGGAAAAATATATATACCTCAATATATATATATCCCTATACCGATTTATTATATATATACCTATACCTATTTTTTTTTAATTATTGGTACCTAATCATAACAATTATTAAATATACAGTATTTACAATTTTCTTAACCTACCTAGTAATAATAAAACTTATTAAAAATTAATAAAATTTAAATTAAAACAAATTTAAAAAATTTGGTCCCTGTGGCAGCGTATACGTACTTTTAACGAATCTTATTCGTTGAGCGAGGAAAGCATCAGCTCTGAGGTCACTAGGCGCCAACATAAATCTTTAATTAGCGCTTGTGGACTTGAACCACACGGCCCAAGAGTTTCTACTCCAAAGGAAACAAAATCGATAGATTATATTTATATTATATTTGAGCCGTTTATTATTTTCCGCCTGCTCTGCAGTCGCCCGAGGAAGGTGAGACGGGGCTAACGTATGACACAAGTAGTATCCCATACCAATATTTTATTAAATAAAAAAATATTCTAAATTGACATTAATTACGAAATCGGCACTCGTTTTTGTTTTACAAGATGTCGTTATCTATTATTTTAGCTTAAAGTATGTTACCCTTTATTTGCTACATTATTGGTTAATTATTGAGGGTTGCCAGTCTAAGGGGTGTCTGGGTATAAGTAGGTTGAGGACTATCCCCGCGTGGATAAAAGGTTCAAGTATGGCGTGAATAGAACTCAAAATTCAAACGAAAATGTATTGCATAACTAAGATATAATATTAAATTTCATACGTTATTTAATACACTGGTTCAGTATTTGGACTGTTAGATAGACTCCTTTTGTGGGATTTTTTTCGTACCGCATTTTCCGCGGCACGGCTGCCTTGTGGTGGAGGGTTAGGTATGTGGGACTGGCTGCTAAGTATACCCACTAAAGTCTCACGGCGTCACCAGTAATCGCCCAGGGCAGACAATAATATTTACGTAATAAACCTCCAAGACACGGTAACAGGACGTACGGTCCATCAAGAAAAGTGGGTACCAATAGGCCGACAACGCACTCGCGAGGTGCCCGTTTGTCCCCTAATAACAAAGAGACATGCTCTTTCAGAAATAAATTTTGAAATGTACATTTATTAAAAACTATTACGTAAATTGATTTAAATAAAAACATGTATTAACTACAGCTTTTATAGAAAACCATTTATAAGTACGTCTTTTTAAATAACCTGTATTTATCGGCATTGCTTATAATGGAATAATTTATATTTTATTCACGATCATTACATCTAGACATTCATACCTCGGGGCACGCATATGTTGTCTTGACAGTCAGCTATTGCAAAGTTGGAATCTAAAAGGTTCTTCTACGTATTTATGTAATAAATCATCTGAATCTAAATGTCGATAAAGGGTAATGTAAATAATAACTGTACTGGTTGTGTAAGCAAAAATAGTTTAATGCCTCTCTAGTATTCCCAACGTTCCAAATCAGCAGAATTATCCAAATTTCGTGTGTAAAAACCGACCTAGAAGAACAGATACCTATCGGGTACATAGTCCGCATCGTTAAGCGAATACCTACGTATTATTTTTTGTAAAATTCGTATCTTCGTTATTGTCATGTATTTTAGAATAGAGTGTAACTTATACTATAGAAAATGCATTATTATGATGTGTACATCATAATAATGCATTTTAAATAAATATATGTATTAATTTATTTTATTTATTAACACTTCGTTGCAGACATATAATACAATTTTTTTAACGCTTAACGCTTTCGAGCGCTTCTAAACAACCACTGTGAGAAAAAAAATAAGGCCAGCCTATGTCTTCTTCTTTGCACTCCCAGGACTGCAAAAATCATGTAAAACATATAGTTATTTAGACAAAACTAACGGCACAAAACAAAGCAATTAGAACATATAAACAGTGATCAGGACAATATTTATAAAAAGGACACACGAAATAGAAAAAGTGGACATGAATCACAATAATTTTAGATCAGTTTCAGATCAGTTATTACGAAAGTTGAGGATAGGATGTGGACAGGTAATGCTTGTACAGTAGAGATTTAAAGAAAGATAGAGAAGGAGCTGAGCGAATAGGGACGGGAAGTGAATATAGTATAGAAAAGTGACTAAATGTTTTGCATCGATACTGGACCTTACGTGGGCGTGATTCTAAAAGGAAACCTACCTCAGTTTAGAATAGTATATCTAACATATAGTAATCATATTATGCAATGAAAGACTTTGAAAAGGTTGCTTATACTATCAAGTACGTATTCGTCTATACAATAGTTGTCTTTAAGTTTTTGTGCTGAGAGTATGTGAAACTTTCCCCCAATGCCTAAGATTCGTGCCGAAAACATCCTTGACAATCGCTTACGTTACTATTTTAACCCCGACAAGAATAGTAGAATCGATTACTTAATACAAACTGTGTTAATAATACAACATTTAGACGGCCTCGGCATCTGATTTCTGTATCAATTCCTTCATTATTCATCATTCTTGAGTGTCCTACCGATGTTATCCTTTATAGTATGGACAAGATAGAAGAGTCAGATAAATTTGCGCCATTCATACAACCTATATCAAAGCAGGAAAGAAGACTAATTGACATTGACGTCTACGAGCAGGCACGTATGCCCAGTTACGGACAGGATTAGATCGTATTACTTGGTAGTGCATTTTCGCGAACTAATCAAAGCGCATGGTTAGCTAAGAAGTCACGCGCCTCTGACGACTCACCACAGGGTTGCCAATTGCAAATAAATAGAGCAAAGTGTTAATCAAGTATTAACGAATCTCAGTCTGGTTGACATTTTTTTATAACGAGTGCGTTTTAATCTAGATCATAGTTGTGCATATGCTCTCCGTGCAGCTTATCTTAGATGATTGAAGCGTCTAACGATTTAAATTCCGAGAATTACCCAATACCTCTTGCATAATAAGCCTTTTATATTTAAAAATGCTACGATTAAATAATTGTAATACAAATTCTTAACTCTAGTTTTTGGAACTTGCCTTGCTTGCCGGGTTGTGCCGACGGCGAGCTGCGTTCACTCCAGTACACTTCCAGGCGTTATTTAGAGTTGATATAACAATACAGTCCAGAGCTGTTCGTACATTATAAATTAATTAACAGTTATACATTTGATACTCTTAGTAACTTATTCAATTCAACAGTATTATTAAGGAGTTTCTATTGATTTTTTTAAATTTCTATTGCCATTTATAAATCAAAGGATATCTTAAGAACTGATAAGGTTTATATGTTAATAAATGTTATCTGGCTTAGCGTTTAACCCTTAGTATCTTTTTATTGCACAATATTGTAAATCTAACGCAATCAGACTACAAAATGTCGTAAAGACTTAATCATACAATTATTGATAATAACCTAATATTATATTGATTATAAGAGTATTTGTTCTGTGGTGGGTTAGAACCTTACTCTGCCTTGTGTTATCCAAAAAATGGTTGTGAAATACCGTGCAGCAAATAACGCTACATAAGGAGACAAGAAAACGAGAGATGAAGCGCTCTAGCGCCTTAGAATTCTAGGGTTAGAAGACGCAGAGTAAATAGCAGCTTTGAATGCGCAGAGGCTATGAGAACTTGGAGAAACTGATTATGGTTGGTAACACAGAAGGCAAAAGATCACGTGGTCGTTCATCAATCAGATGGACCGAACAAGTGAATGACTCATCGTCTTCACTATACACTGATATAAGAGAGGCGCTGGACAGAAGCCACTGGATACAGATAGTCCGCTCCAGATGCTTCGTTGCTGGCCACGAAGCCCAGCCATGAGCTGCCGATTAAAGAGAGCAATGCCCATCCCCTACCTCCTATTTAGTGTACTGCACCGGTTTCAAACAGTTATGCAGTTGAGGCCCCTTTTAACTACCCCAAGTGGTTTTAGTGGGTATTGCTTACCCAGTCTCTGTTAGTTTGTGGTGTATCGCATACCCCTGCTACTTTTGGATGCGCAAATGACCAACACAGATTTAAAAAAAAAATTAAAACTAAAAAGGTCGAAGTTGATGTAAAATTACTATAAACATATATATATGTTGTGTTACGTTACATAGATATATTATTACATTTATTTCAAGACTGGACTAGTACCTATGTAGCCATTAAATATAATCACAGTCAAAGTTCAAGGGTTCTTGATTGAAATGTTCATTATCAATTGAATCTGGCTTGAAACGAGTAATTGTTACTTTTCATGTTTTATTTGTGATTTTATACATGTGTAATGAATTAGTTTTTAATAAACGTGACAAAAATTAGAAAATAAGAATGATGTTGTTTTGAATGAAATCTATACTAATTTGTCTTAAACAAGTAAAAACTAAATTTAATTTTCGTGTGGGTACACGGAGTCGATTTTGTTCTCTCTAGAGAAGAGAGACTTTGGAGCCGTGGGGTACAAGTGCACAGGCGCTAATTAAAGATTTAAGTTGGCGCCTGGTAGATAGTATCGGTGACAGAGCTGGTGCTTTCCTCGCTCAACGAATAACGTATAGCAATACAGCGAGGAAACGCTGCCAGCGTTAAAGGTACACTACCACAGACACCAAACTTTTTTAATTTGTTTTAATATTCTATTTATTAATTTAAAATTAAGAAAATTTTAAATGCTTTATCCAATATATAAAATTCTCGTGTCACAATGTTCGTTCCCATACTCCTCCGAAACGGCTCGACCGATTCTTATGATTTTTTTATGCATATTCAGTCTGAGAATCCGTTACTATCTTTCGAACCCCTAAGTGATAAGTGCACCCTAAAAACAAATTTTTTTTTCGAAAAAACTTTTTTATTACGTTTTTATTTTTTAGGATACATCATACAAAAATACATACAACCCTTAATTTTCACCCCTCTACGATCAACCCCTTTTTATCATTGATAGTTAATTTTATGGAACTAAAAAAATGTTTCCTAGAAATAATATACATTGCAAATTATATATTTATTATGTACATGGCAAAACAACGTTTGGCGGGTCAGCTAGTGTTACTATAAATATAAATTTTAATCAAACCTTTAGCAAGTTAGTTATTTGTGACAACCCCGGTTCGTTGTGTACAGTCAGGCTCATAAAACCCAGCTCTTTTTACTGCCATCGAATTTCGTTCCTAGCTCGAACGAGCCTGTATTTTTAAAGGTTTAAAGGAAAACTTATTTTATTACTAAGAGCACTTTTAGTAGTGAAGGCGAGGATTTTACGATCGAGAATGGCGGTGCAATTAATAAGTTTTAATTACTCATCTCGTCGTTTCCGTATTGGAACTTGAACCTTTATGGTTTATGGAGTGTCGTGTGGCACAGGTGTGATAATAACTCTGATCTAAGAACTAGCCATTACTTGACTGTCGTCATGAGGTGAAAACATCTGCTACTTTTTCTTTAAATTGTGAATCGTGAGCATTATATTTTTTATCAGGAATTTTCACATTAACTGGCATACTTACGCCTGGTTACCAGACGTAATTGCTACTAGTCGTTCGAAAAAATCGACGTAATGTACCTTTGGAAAAAAATTTATATAAATGATTATTTGCGTGAATATTCATTTGTTAACGTAATAATATATTTTAATAATGGTTGTAGTGATAAAATAATATAAGAATTGACTATAATGATATACCAAATAATATAATTGTAACTTCTATTCTTCATTTTAAGACTAATTACGCGCCATGATGTGTGGCAGAATATGCGAACTTTAGATCGTTCCCATAACTTAAACCATATTCTTGCAAATAAATTATTATTATTAAAAACAGTATATTTATGAAAGGTTTAAGTTTGTAGCAACGCTTTCAAAACAACCAAACAGTGATATGAATTTCCGTTTATAAACAATCGTGCAGCAAGATTATATGTATAAGTAAATGCTTCGTTAAGTGTATTTTATACAAGTTAATATAACGATTAGCATAATGATACACAATTAACAGTAACGAGTGCGCATAATTTGAATGCACTTTGTAACTTACAAATAAATTATGGGTTAAATGTTGGAAAGGGAATACAATTGAACAAGGAAAATGTAACGTGGGGCCGTTCAAGTACTACGTAAGCAGTATAGGGGTCTTTGATTTTCTTATTTGGTGATTACGTCAACTAATATTTATTTTTTTACACATATTACCCACTCATTGTCTATGTTTGAAGACGAAATGCATTTTCGAGGATTCCTTTTTTTTTTTTATAGAACGGGGGGCAAACGGGCGGGAGGGTCACCTGATGTTAAGTGATACCGCCGACCATGGACACTCTCAATGCCAGAGGGCTCGCGAGTGCGTTGTCGGCCTTTTAAGAATTGGTACGCTCTTTTCTTGAAGGACCCTAAGTCGAATTGGGTCGGAAATACTTCAGTGGGCAGCTGATTCCACATAGTGGTGGTGCGCGGCAAAAACTGCCTTGAAAAACGCTCAGTTGTGGAACGGCGGACGTCGAGGTGATACGGGTGGAATTTCGTATTCTGTCTCGACGTCCGATGATGAAACTCAGCTGCAGGTATTAATCCGAACAACTCCTCTGAGCACTCTCCATGGTAAATGCGGTAGAAGATGCAGAGTGACCCCACATCTCTACGCAACGCCAAAGGATCAAGCCGCTCGGAGAGGGATTTGTCGACGACGATTCGAACCGCTCTGCGTTGTATACGGTCAAGTGGAAGAAGCTGGTACTGGGGAGCCCCCGCCTAGAGGTGAGAGCAGTACTCCATGTGGGGCCGAATTTGCGCTTTATATAGTTGCATGCGGTGGCCCGGAGTGAAGTACCGCGTCGCCTTGCTGAGCACACCAAGCTTTTTGGAGGCTAATTTAGCCTTTTCCTCCAAGTGACCGCGAAACTGAACGTCGTTCGATATGTCAACGCATTCCTACATTCCTACAAAAAATTAATACGTTTACGTACTATTACTTTTGATAGCTAAAGTAAAACTTTTGCTGACAAGAGGACGAGGGGGTGGGGATTAAATTGCTGTATCTGCTTACGTTATCCAGCTTCAAACAAAGTGTTCCATTTAACATATGAACATATCTACAACAACTGCCACCGAACATAACTCGAGACCTTTTTACGAGTTTTTTTATGGGAATTATACCCTTTCTATGTAATAATTATTGAAAGAACATTTATATACTGATATTTATGAATACAGTAGTTTTTATAGCATGATATACATAATTTAAACTTGTTTAAGTTGACTTCGAAAACTACTATCAAGTTGTTGTCAATAAAGTAAATAGTTTACAGTCCCATTGGCAATAAAACGTGGATTACTGCTATTAAGAGATAAGACATTCATTCGATTGACCAATGCACTTGTTATTAATTAAAAATTCACAATCTGAAAATAATGGGTTTAATACATACAAATAATAGATTTTCTTGCTCTACATTTACTTTAGAACGTCGACTTGTTAAGTGTTTTGATAATGACGCGTGTTTGCATCGTGAAAATTACATTTAAAATTTGATTTAAATGAAACTCGAAATGAAGCACTAAGCTACACCAAACACTATTTTTTATTTATTTATTTATATAACATACGGGCCGGAGGCTCATCTGATGTTTATTGATATGGACACTCACATTGCCCAGAAGGCTGGTTAGTGCGTTGCCGGCCTTATAAGAATTATATATTCTTAGGGATCAGAAGCGGTAAATATTAAAAAAAGCAAAGCACTTAGTCAACCTAGGAAGTTTTCTTCCTCACATAATGATTTTATTTAACTAACTACAACAATGAAATAATAATCGACCGAACATAATAATTAACACAACTAAAAGCCGAAACTAATACATAGAACAACAACTAAATACAACTGAAATGTCTGTCACGTCCGAGAGCCAATCGCAGAATACCCCCAATCCGCTGTTCCACTCCTTTTCTTATAGCCTCTTATTATCATTTTTAAATCTAATAGGCAAGTAGGTGATCCGCCTCCAGACTCCTCACGCCGTCGACTTTTTGGGTCTAAGACATGTCCGTTTCCTCACGATGTTTTCCTTCTCCGTTCGCACATAGAAAGTCCATTGGTGCAAAGCCGGGGATCGAACCTACGACTTCAGGTATGAGAGTCGCACGCTGAAGCCACAAGGCCAACACTGCCTTATAAGAATTGGTTCGCTCTTTTCTTGAAGGACCCTAAGTCGGTTCGGAATTTCTTCAGAGAGCAGCTGGTTCCACATAGTGGTGGTGCGCGACAAAAATTGCCTCACGAAACGCTCAGTTGTAAAACGACCAACTCGATGTCGAGATGATACGGATGGTATTTTGTATTCTGCTTTGAAGTCTGATGATGAAACTCAGTAAGATACAGTCTTTTCATCACAGCGTGGAATAAACGGTGCATAACTTAAAGTATTGACTTCGTTTTGATGAAATAAGGTACAACTTGATATAATACGTGTAATAGCTATAACTCATATCACTTTCTATGTGGTAAGTTTAAACCACAAGGGGTGAAATACTAGAAGTGTTTTCTGTGGCGTTAATTAAGTTAATTATGTTATAAAATATTACCTTACTTCATTCATCTGAAGTTTCTTTTGGCTTTATCTTTTACGTGAGATGGAGTGACGTACACTTTATCGTACGTCTATTGTGTAACTATGGGATGTCAACCCGGTAGACCGAGACTGCGTTCCACGAACGAACGAACGAACGAACGAAACAATAGGGGTTCGAAGTTGGATGCGGAAAGCACTGGATTGCGATGGCAAAGTGTACTTGAGGAGGCTAAGGCTCATAAGGGGCTGTATAGCCATTGATGATGATGATGGAAGGTCATTAAATTTTTTTTAACATTTATGAATTAACTATGTAGTTAACGAGAGAGACATATTGGATCTTATTTTATTTTATAGTAATTATTATTTAGTTTATGAATGTATCTCAATTTTCAAATTATAGGAGAGAAGAAATTTTTATTTTAAATTAAAACAGTTGCAACTGCAAGGAAACCCATATCTTTAAATAAATGCGCGTTTAAATAAATGTAATAGTTATCGTTCGGTATAAAGTGCGTGTCATTAATATTGTATTAGACAATTCGTATTTATAACGTAAGCTAAATTGTAAAGAAGCCACAGGCGAACTGTGAGTTTTATATAAAAAACTAAACGCGCCCAGTGACAACCTAGTTTACGTTAGGTAATATCACCACAGAAAGAAATAACAGCGACAAAAATATAATGGAAAGACTTATTTGTTAGTAGTTTCAAGTAGTATGTAGTACTAATTGTGTAATAAATGTTATTTAAATTAAAAGGGAAGAAGTAACAGACATTTATACAACATTATAAAAAATCTACAAATTTATAAAAAATATTAAATTCCAAAATCAAATATACGCTTAAAGTATTTTCATATCTTAAATGCAATAATTACAATTATTTGAGCCAAAATTAATTATAATTTACATGTCCATTCATAATACATTCTTTATTCGAAAACAATAGGTCAAATCAAATCAGCTCAGTTGTACGAATTTCATGGTGCAATGTTGCTTGACAATGCAGGGCAAAACGAACGAAAAATACGTCATTCACACACCATATCAAATTTCATAATTCATTTAGTCATTAGCCATTTTATAAAGCGCGAATTATTCAATTGCTAATTAATGAGTTTATTAACCATGAATTCATTGTTCTTCGATCAATGTAGTTTTTGTTTTTTTCACATTCGTGCCACGGATATATTATAATAATTTCTCTTTTAAAATGTAGGCATTTCAATTTCGCACCCAAGACGCACATGTTTTTCGATTGTATTGGTTGAATCTCGTGGCGTGTATAGGATTAGACCAATCAAAATTAAACGCATACGTTTCTCCCGTATTTAAAATATATATTTAGTAACCTAACGTTGCGATTTAAACATTTGATGAACGACATGCCTTATCATCGCTACATTGTAAGCGTACATTGACCCCAGGCACTGTTGTATCGCTATAACACTAATACAGGACCTGTTTATACACGTTCGATTTTCAAATTGTCGCAGATTTCAAAATTAAAAAAAAAATTGTAACAGTATTTGTTGGTAATTGTTGCAGCTGAACATATGCATGAGCAGGTGTACAAGTAGCCTAGCAACATATTAACAATTCTTGCAATTCTTGTTTGATCGGTCAATATGCAACACGCTAGGCTATAGTGTGTGGATATCACAGTCTCAGAATATATCGTTTAAAGACATATATTCCAAACAAACCGTTAAAGGGACACTGCCACAGGGACCAAACTTTTTAAGTTTATTTTGATTATAATTACTTTAATTATTACTTTGTAGGTTAAGAAAATTGTAAATACTGTATACCAAACAATATTTTCCGAATGTTTTGAGTATTCGAAACCATTTTTTGAAATAAATTGTTTTAATTTGTGACAAACTCGGAGGTAAAAAATTGTCTCATCTGCAACTTTTTACGAATTAAGAACCGTATCTACTTATGATTATCACTTAGAAAAATTATAAGTAGGTACGAAAGTTTGTAACCATTAAATCTTTTATAAATAATTTCTATACAATGGAAAAGCGTTTTTTTGCTGTATTTTAGTATTCACATACGCGGTACATGAATACCGCACCACTCACAACTAATAATACATAATTATGCTATTTGTATGACCTTCATTGTACTCTGTAACTCCCAATTCCGACTTCAATGTTGAGTTGTTAAGTGATTGAGGCAGCAACACCGCTGCGGAAATTAAGAGAAATCGAAATATGAAAACGTTTGTGCCTCAATAATGACTTACAACGGCAAAGACGTTCCTTAAATGATAAGGAATCTTTAAAATCAGCTCTATCGAACAGCCATACAGAAAAAGGCGGGAATTTTAAAGTTAGAGCTGATTTACACAGGGTCAGTAACTGACTACAAATTCGAGGCAAGTCAGTGCTGACCCGAAAAAAACCCTGTGTAAACTGATTTGAAGTCAGTACAGTGGCTTGAAGTCAGCGCTGACTTGAATATTCGGACACGAATATTTTAAAGTCAGTTGGCGCCCCCCACCACCTTCGCACCCCCGCGCCAGCCAAATAAACCCCGTGTAAACAGACAAGTCAGTGCGTGGTTAGTCACTGCCGCTGCGTTGTAGAGTGACCACGTTTTTTTTGCTGGCGATAAAAATGAAGCTTAGCGAAGACGAAACTTTGGTGCAATTATATGGCGAAAACGAGTGCTTTTGGGATATTAAATCCCTAAATTACCGCAATAAAGAAATGCGGTCAACAGCGTTGCAAAATATGGCTCAACAAATGCAAATCGAAGGGCTCACTTCTACTGAAGTAAAAAATAAAATTAAAGCCATAAGGGCTACATAGTACGTATTATTTAGAGCTCGACAAGATAAAAAATCCACCAGATCTGGCGCTAGTGGGAACGTATATGTCCCAAAAGTCAAGTGGTTTCAAGAACTGGACGGCTTTATAAAAAATGCTATTGTAAATAAATAAATAAATTTTTCAACAAATAATTAAATCGTCGTTTCAGTTGTTTTCGCGAATTGATTTTTCCCACTGACTTCACACACGTGTGGTCATCGTGAGAAACGCACCACTACTACTTACTTCATGTAAACAGTTAAAGTCAGTCGCGGCGCCGACATTGGCGCTGCGACTGACTTGTCTACTTACCCTGTGTAAATCAGCCATTATACTTCTTTAGGCGCGTAATGAAAAATGATGAGAGTGAAATTTTACGATGCACGCGCACCGTGACACAAAATTAACAGAATGAAGTTGCCCACGGAAGATGCTACGGCATTGGACATAATTTAAAAACAGCATTCGAATAATAATAGAATTTATGTTACACTTAATGTAAGAGAATAATAATAAATATTTATTTATTTAATTTTTCAAATGTAAACTGAACTTTATTGACTCTAATGACTCCTTTTTCAGTCTTTGATTATTTAATTGTAATTAATTATTTGCATGCAATCAAAAACTATTTTTAATAATGCCAAAGAAGTATAACTTCTTACGCGCGTACATAAGTACACGCACCCTTTTTTTTTTTAAACCGAAATTTTGTAGTAATTATTTAAAGTAAAATGTTAAAATACCAATAAAGGTTAATTAATTTGCAAAATGAGTTTATTATAAAGGTTTTGTGAGGTTTCTTAAACCTAAAAACCGTCTACATTACAAAACAATTGTCGTAAATATTCCCGATCGACTTAAGAGTCCTCATTAGGCTAGCAAAATTCATGATTTCACCCGCGCGTCTCTCTCCGCCCGCTCTAGTGATTAGTGAAACAAACATATGCCTGAAGTTCGCGTGAGATGAGACAGACGATACATTGTTTCGCGGAACAAAAATGACTTTATGTTCAAATAAAACACTTATACTTAGATAAAATATGGGTAGTGGGGTTGCGACACTAACAAAAACTAACTTGGCTTATCTAAGGTTTCACAAATCTAAATGACACTTATGTTATTGGACATTATTGGCAGGGCCTGATTAACCCTTAGGCTAATTAGGCTGCAGCCTAGGGCGCGACGATCTAGGGGGGGCGCAACCTTTGGTTTCTTAGGGAAACTGTATGAACTAGACGAAAGTAAATTTATTAGAAGCAAAGCAAAGCAGTAAAAACAACTATATGCCGATTTAGGAGAAACCTTTGCAGAAGAATGCGTCCATTTGGCGCAGTTATTAAAATCTGACACCGATTCTGCATTCTATTTATGCCAGAACCCTAAAGGGTTTGATGCAGTCAGTAATTTTTTTTTTAAACTAAGCCAATAGTACTTCTATTCAGCCAAATATGATAAGGATTTGGTATTCTTCTTGGTAGCCTGTAGTCACTTGTCATGATTTTGGTCGTATAACGCGTGAAGTGCTTTTCTTTTGTGTTTAGGGGCGTGTCCTGACTCCTGATGAATAGCCTAGAGCGGTCAGAACCCTTGATCAGTCTCTGATTATTGGAGACGAGAATGTTAAAATACAATTTATAAGTGTGGTAAAAACTAAAGGGCTCTATATTGGCTTCAAGTGTGCGATGATTGTTTACGCTGCTAATTATTATTAATTAAAATATTTATATCTAACCTTACTAAAGTTACATAACTCACTTAATAATTTTTATTTATAAACTCGTAAAATATAAATTATTAAACAAAATCGCTCTCAGCCAAACTAATGTGCTGTAATTCAATTATTTTTTGGCTCCATAATACTCGCCATGTTTGAATAAAAACGAAATTAGGCAAAAGTTAGAGGTGACTTTGTGTTTTGTTTTAATAGGAGTCAACCATTGAAATTATAGTGAAGGATCAATATATATTTATTGTTTTTGATTCAAGCATCACATACTTGATAAAATCAAATCTACAATGAGTGATTTTGTTTAGTGCCCGCTCTTAATTCGATTCCTTTAGTTACGCTATTTTATAATAGTTTTAAAAATAGATCATTAACAGTGTGTAATAGCTTTATCTGTTTTATTATAGCACTGACCTTTGCAATAGTAAAAAGGTCAAATTGCAGACGTTCCCTAATGACAATTTACCTAACTATTGAATTATCGCCCTTATCAGTCTTTGCATCGCAAATGATTAAAGTAGTTATATATCGCTTACTTATATATTATTCAACTTGTATATCTTTCAACTTATATACTTTTTAACCAGATATAGCCTTAATGTTTATAGTAAGCTTTTGTAACATAAAGTAAGAATGAGACTCAAAGAAATGATTTAATTTAAATATATATTCACGATTTGGAAGCCCAACAGTAATTTGAATTGTGCTATTTAATATTTATGTATAATGAAATTAAATGTAGTATTGAAAACATTTATTCCCAAGAAACTGAATGACAAATGAAGTTTGACAACTGACTTACCGTATTTGACATTTACATAGTTATAACTGTGTCACAGACTATGATTAAACTAAAACTACTGCTAACGCTTAATTTGTGATCTATAAGTACAATTTCCAGTACTTTATTATTATTAATATATTTTTTATAGTTCGTTGCGCGTTGCTTGTTTTTGGATTGCCATCAATGCTTTTTTAACGTTAGCGTTTTTGAGAAACTCCCACCATTCAGACAAGTGGTCTTATATCTTAAGACTCTTACAAGCTAGGTTAAGAGCTAACTTGAATACTAAAACTGGTTTAAATTATAATTTTCGTCGCTTATCTTTGAACAACTAGGGCTGGTGAGAAGAACATGGTTTTTACAATGAATTTCGTACATAATTTAATTTAATCGGTCTCAATTATTATTTCTTGCAAATAAGTAAATATCAAATTACTACATTAGAGTTTTATTATATTATTTTTGTCAATTATTTAATATACCAAGTAATTTCAACGGTCACGGTGTCTAAATATGTAATATAAATAAAATTATTACAATAATTATAAATTATCTTTAATGAGTAGAGTAGGAAATTATACTTAGGAATTACAATTGAAGGGTTAACAGTAGTTTTAGTTTAATTATAGTCTGTGTCACTGTTATAACTATGTAAATGTCAAATACGATTAGTCACTTCTCAAACTTCATTTGTCATTCAGTTTCTCGTGAATAAATGCTATCAAAACTACATTTTATTTTATTAAATATAAATATCATAATTCAAAATACTTTTGGGCTTCCAAATAGTGAAATTTTATAAGACTTCAAACTTTTTTAAAGATTAAAATTTATTCCAAAATGACCGGGAAAACAATCCCAGTTCCCTAATTTGTTAACCAAGATATCAAAATTTTCTTTTCATTTCGTAAACATAACATAATGTATATTTGTCCGATTATATTTTAGGTCTACCCGATTATTTAATGACTTATTTTGAATATATATAGGATATATCGCAATATATTGAATACAACATCTTCCACCTCGAAGTAAATATTTAACCACCTTCAAGATGCATTCTAATCGCTTTAAATAGTTATAAATATAATATAATAATAGTTATATATTTTGTATGTAACATAATATGTTGTTATGCTATGAAAACATATGACTTAATCCGCGATAGAAGAGTTTCAGGGTCGCGTCGTGCCTCTGAAATAAAAAAAAAAAGAAATTGAAAAAAAAAAGCAAACAATTCTCTTCTCTTCACGTTCTTCCCTGTTCAGATTTTTTTAAACAATTCATTTTACTTTCGTAGATATATTTTTCATTTTGCTTTCTGTGTTAAATATACATTATATTATATAACATAAATTTGTTGCATTTAGTGACGCAATGCATTGGCGCGCAAACCGGTGTTTATTTTGAATCAAGAACTGAACATTGTTGCTACAGTCTGTAGTCTATCGTATTATCACAATGTAAACAAATTTCCTCGTCCTACAAAAACGCCGGTAAGTCTCATTACTATGGAATTCTTCGTCAATGTCAAGGCTGAACGACAAAGTTGCAGTTTGTTGGCCCAGTGAACGACGCAGGGTTCAAATCGCTCGGTTACTGGGTTACATATTTCTCTCTACGAGCTTGAATTAAACTTTTAAAAAGGGAAAATAATTAATTGCATTGAATATTAAATACAGTATCATTTATACATTATATAATGTTTACTAAGTAAAAAGATACATTCTGACAACTTGGTTAACAGAAAGATTTAAGTTAAATATAATTTCACTATTTGGAAGCCCAAAAGTGATTTGAATTATTCTATTAATGTAAAATGAAGTTTTGAAGACATTTATTCCCAAGAAACTGAATGACAAGTAAAGTTTGACAACTGACTAATCGTATTTGACATTTACATAGTTATAACAGTGACACAGACTATCATTAAACTAAAACTACTGTTAACCTAAATCTCTTATTCTACTCGTAAAAGATAATTTATTTTTGTTGAAATAATTTTATTGATATTTTTTTATTATAGTTGTTTGCGCGTTTTTTGAAATTATTATGGCAAATAATACTAAAAATAGTATCTTTTACATTGTATTTAAAAATAAATTGTGAAAATAAATATTTAAAAAAATATATTTTAACCTCGTATTTAACAAAATCTTATGTCTCTGTTTAACTAATTAAAATATGTACTTTCATCACAGCGTGAATCCAATTTTATGGAGGCAATTAAAATTCGTTTGTTAAAAACTGTGTTCGTCAAAGATATTAAATCCTTATTCAATTTAAACAATGCAACGTTAATAAGGAGTTTTGTTTTTTGTTCATTTTGAATTAATTTCCAATATTACGTTGGTGAGTTATACCAGCGGTAATCAATATATGCATGATGGGGTATATATTTGTATGAGTATTTTTATTAAATGAAAGGGAAATCAGCATTATTATGCGTTAACTTATTTGTAATATACTAGCTGGTGCCCGCGACTTTGTCTGCGCAGGATTAAAATAATATTTGTACAAATGATGTAGCGTGAAAGACATATTTTATCTACTTTGAATACCAGAAGCAATACAAGTACAGTGAAAACCGTTTATAACGAATTTCAAGGGACCGATGATTTTAATTCGTTATACAGAGGATACTTTATAGGGAGAGAAGAATTATTGTACCTATCCGTATTGTGTTAAACCGAACAAATGGAATCATTTTTACGTTATAGAGGGTTTTATAACGAATGACGTAATAAAGAATTTAAACTGTATCCATTTTTATTGTAGTTCACTATTTTGGCTATAATGGCTTACATATAAGACGTAGATATATACTATGGCGGGCTTTTTTGCATAGATCTACATTTGCATATCGAATAGATTAAAAACAAAACAAATCAGTGCCACTACAACCTTTTTAGGTCTGGGCCTCAGATTTGTATCTGATTCATTATATGAATGTATTAAGCAAGTATGTGAACAGCCTCTTGTGCTTGACCCACGCCGTCGACTTTTTGGGTCTAAGACAAGCCGGTTTTCTGACGATATTTTCTTTTACTGTATTAAATTCGCATATTGATTAAATATGTCTATTGGTCAAGGCGTAATAAACAGTACACATATCTTGTATCGATCTTACTTTAATTGTACTACAAATAATGTAAAAACTTTAAAAATAGTATCGCTTTCACCACTTTATTTAAGCTAATAATTCTAAGAATATTTAGGTTACGTATAATAAATAGAGCTATCTGTGGAAAAATAAATGTATCAATACATAGATCTGTACCCTGATAGACGTTTGGATTGTCTATGAACATTAAGACTCGCGTAGCAACCCTGTTTTCAAGGTTGTCAAAGGTCGCGTCTGTACTACATTTAGCGTCAACAGAGCATATAACCAGTACACTTACAACAACTTTAGCGCTGTGTTTTAATTTAACTAGAATCAAAGAGTATAGAATTTTGATTTCCTTATAAATAAGAGTGTTTTCATTCTTAGTAGGTGATTAAAATTATAATGAATATTATTTATTTTAATTTTTTTTCTATGTAGAAAAAAAATCAAACAGCTAAAATAAAAAAAAACAGTTTAGTATTTTGTTCAGTTCGGAAACTAAGCTAATAGCTATAAGAAACATGTATTATAAACTATATTTTTTAATAAACGATACGTTTCTATAGAAAAAAGACTTAATCTTGTCTACAGAGTTTAATAGACAACATGCAACAATAATTGAAATAGTTGAAAGAAAACTAGTTTTGTTTAACTTGTTTTAATAGAAATGAGTTAATTTAAATTACACATTAAAACTGGTTAAATACCCACAATCAGACGATCCAATCGTCTACGAGGGATCTATATGGCGATTTCAAATATTGTTAAGGGTTTATATAAATGGAAATCAAATTAAAATCGTATTCTTGATTGTATAATCAGAATGAGGTCGCGCAACATTGTCGCGACGTGACGTCACTGTTCCACGTGTACGCTCGGTCAAGGTCGCGCCCCCTTCTACTGCATCTTTATACAAACATTGCTTTATCAATGCACTAATTATAATACTCTTTGTGTTCACATGTCGACGAATAATTTATAGTCGTAAATCTAAATTTTTAAATATACAACACATAAATATGCAGTATTTTGAATATTCTTAACCTACATAGTAATAATAATAATAATAATAAATAAAAAGAAAATTAAAACAAATTAAAAAAGTTTGTTCCCCGTGGCTCCATTAACGCTGGCAGCATTTCCTCGCTGTATTGCGATTTTGGTTGAGCGAGGAAAGCACCAGCTCTCTTTTAAAAGAGTACCGAGAGTTTTTTACGCCGGCTTATTCTCTCGGCCTACACTCTCTGTCTTCTTTGCCGATGAGTATGGATGTCTACCTATTGAAATTGAATGACGTGGAATAAGTGATAACTGTATCTTATATTCCATAATACATTTTTTTTTGACGTGACAACGTCTTATAATTCGATGGAGCCGGCTGCACGCACGAAAAAACATGACTCATGCGGCGTTACCTCGCTCTGAGGCGTTCCATATAAAATTGACATAATTGTATTTATGCGTACAAATAAATGTAACTTGATCAATTCAATTGTGATTTCCATTTACCTCCTTCTCTATATCCATACAAAATACCTATCAAACAAATAAAATATTTTTTTTTTTTAAATGCAACCATCCCATCAATATTTTTATATGACGTTGTCACGTTCAACTATCGTCAGTAAACCGACTATACAGACAACCGATTTTTTTTTTCTGGTCACCGGTACTATCTACCAGTCGCCAACTGAAATCTTTAATTAGCGCCTGTGCACTTGAACCCCACGGCCCAAGAGTCTCTACACCAAGGTGAACTCTCTCCGCTATACTAATCTAAATTTTAAACGAATTAAACGATTCTGTATAATGAGCTCTCTAATAAATAATTCAGTAGCAGGTCTTACGAAAGTTTTTTTTAATATTTAAAAGCGTTTCTAGCAGCTTGCGCTCCAGGGCTTAGGTGCTACCGAGTGACTCTCTTCTTCTATATATAGGAACAGAAAAAGAAAATTAAGTGAATTCTTTTACGTCAAGATATATAATCACAGAGCACTATAAATTGACGTATTTAATAATATTAATTCGTTTTTTAAAATTTTAATGAACATGCAAACAATCTTGACAAAAGCTTATTGGAAACTTTTATCAAATGATTATTATTTTATGCAGGAATAATTAGCATTCAAATCAATGATACCTATGTAATATGATTTGTAAATATAAAAATAAATAAGTGGCGCTACAACCTTTTTATGTAACCTTGGATTTCTGCACCATTTGTCAATCTAATAGGCAAGTAGGTGATCAGCCTCCTACGCCTGACACACGCCGTTGACTTTTTCGATCTAAGGCAAGCTTTACGATGTTTCCTTCACCGTTCGAGCGAATGTTATATGCGCACATAGAAAGTCCATTGTTGCACAGCCGGCGATCGAACCAACGACCTCAGGGATGAGAGTCGCACGCTGAAGCCACTAGGCCAAAACTCCTCATACAATAAGTAACTCGTATGTAAATATATGTCAACGAATTATCATTTTAAGTGATATTAAAGCAACATAAACAGTAATAAAGAAACATAAAAATAACGCAAAAGCTGCCAATTTTATTGCCTAATTGATGGGACCAGAGATTTATAAGTAATAAGGGCTATGTTTCTGTTGCCAGATACAAATATTCGCGTCCTTATGTAATGAGGCGGCATTTCTTAAGAGTTGGGAAGGACGATAAAATCCATATATAGAGCAAATTAGGTTATAAAAGTGTTATGAGGGCAATGTGCTCCTTTCGGCAAAGACGAAATGAAAACTTGCAGGTGGCTGGTTGGAAAGTAGTCGTTTGAGTCGCGAGGACAAACAATTAAATGAGATTAATTTATGTTCCTTGATGATTTCGTATAGAGAATCCAAAATTGAGTAGAGATAAGCTCTGAATTCATCTTAATAAAATTTCAACCGTTAGAAATCGAAATGAGATATAAAAATATAGGTGATAAACAAAAATTTTTATAAATCTTAAGCATTTGATAGGGGTAGTAGAAATATTCAAAATGCCAGAAGAAGATATTGCTGACTGCAGCTCGCGGGCTGACATCAGTGAGCGTTTGGCTAAGAATTTGTAAGCATCTTAATCTTTCACATATAATGGAATTCTCGAAAATCTCCGTCCTTTAGGTAATGATGCCATAAATGCTCTTTCCTCCTAATAGGTAATGTAGCCCCTAACTCTTATTCGCGGGCGTGCGGCCTCGCATAAAATAATAATAGATGGCGCTACAACCTTTTTAGGTCTGGGCCTCAGATTTCTGTAGGTTTCATGATCATTTGTTAATCTAATAGGCAAGTAGGTGATCAGCCTCCTGTGCCTGACGCACGCCGTCGACTTTTTGGTTCTAAGGCAAGCCGGTTTCCTCACGATGTTTTCCTTCACTGTTCGAGCGAATGTTAAATGCGCCCATAGAAAGAAAGTCCATTGTTGCACAGCCAGGGATCGAATTAAATTTTTATATAATTTTATTCGTAGTGCGGGTAGGTGCAACTTGAATATCGAGTCCTCATAAAATAACCAATTAAAAATAGTAATAGTGGAAAATACACAATAAAAAGTTAACATTGAGCTGAACCAGAAGAAGAAATACCACTGGAAAACGTTTCTGCCTCATTGAATGTGTAAACAAGAGAAAAATTTAACTATTTAATTTGTGTTATTGTAGCGGTGACTTTGAATGTGGGTGTCTTTTCTAGTGCAAGTGACTTATGGACAATTTTGTGTGATTACTACACTACTACTACTACGTTGTGATGTAAAAAGTGTGTACGTGACTTGCAGCGAGTTTATATTACATTAGTCACACTTTGTTTACGTCATACAACAAAGGAATTGTACAAGCGATTCGTCCTCGTCGTCATAGAGCGTCGTAGCGTTGCAGATAAACCGCGTTCCATAACCGAGTGTTTGCATCGGCAACCTGAGTTCAAACCTAAGTCGACAAATTATTGGATGATACTTTTTATTATTATATTATTAACTAAGTAACAACTTTGTACTATAACTTCACACAATTAAATAAATTCATTGAAGTTTGTGAAGTTTAATGGAATAACAACAAAATCCAGTTCTGCACCAAATTGATTGTTTGCGTACCAGTTACCGCTTAGAATTCACAGATGGCGTCTAGGAGTACTATTTGTGCTGGTTGTCGGAACAGCGTGGATAGCCGAGAATGTTTAAAATGTAGCAAGTGTTATAAGTCTTATGACCTTGTATGTGCAAATATGTCGGATAAAAAGATATTCTCTTCTATGACTAAAGAGCAAAAATATAAGTGGATATGTCATGAGTGCGGGAGTAAACTGACAAAAGTGGGAAACACCAATACACCTGTGCGAAACCTTAGGGAGGTTGAAGGGGAGGTTTCTAAAATTTGTGATAAAGAGATTGGTACGGAAAATGTTACTACAAGAAAGAAACAATTGGACAGTCAACAGATTCCTGGTTATACTAGTTCATTACAGGATAGGGGCGCTTTAGTATCAGCTTTAAGTGACCAAGTACTTAAAGCTATTAAAACTGAACTGCCGCAGATGATATCTAGTATCTTGAAGACCGAATTATCATCTATTAAGGATGACTTGTTGGATTTTCGTCAATCTGTTGATTTCCTGAGCAAAATGCATGATGAAATGAAGTCTGCGATAGAAAATTTAGCCAAAGATAATGCATCAATTTCTAGGGAGAATCTCGAACTCAAGTCCACTGTATTGGAATTGTCTGATCGTCTAAATAATCTGGAGCAACATATGCGCGAGAACAACTTGGAGATGCAAGGTGTACCTGAGCACCATAATGAAAATTTACCTAATCTTCTGAAACAATGTTCTCGTGCAATAGGTCATGACTTGAAGGAAGATGCAATAGTAAAGTGCACTAGAGTCGCTAAATTGAATAGAGAAAGCAAGCTACCTCGTACTATAATTGTCAAGTTTAGATGCGTAGAAGATCGTGATAGTTTTTACTCTGCTGTATATAGATATAATAGATCGAACTCTGGTGACAAATTAAATACATCATTACTAGGAATTGCAGGTGATAAGAAACCAGTGTATGTGAGTGAACATTTATCGCCTTCCAACAAATCTTTACACGCCGCAGCTCGTAAAAAGGCGAAAGAACTTGGCTATAAATTTACTTGGGTAAAAAATGGACGTATATATGTTAGAAAAGCTATTGATTCTAAGTATATATTGATTAAGAATACCGATAGCCTTGCTCTAATAAATTAATACCATCAGTGCATACTCAAGTACCTTAACGGGTAATAATAATTGCATAAATACTTAATAGCTAAAATGTCTCTTTCAATCTATTATCAAAACATAAGAGGTATGAAGAGCAAGACTGTTGATATTTACAATAATGTATTATGTAATAACTTTGATATAATATGTTTGACTTGGCTTGATGCCGATGTATTTTCCTCTGAACTGTTTGATGACAGATATTGTGTGGTACGTAGGGATCGTGATCCTGGATTTTGTCAACGGTATGGTAAGGATCATGGAGGTGGTGTACTAATTGCTTATTGTAAAAAACTCAAAATTTTGGTGAGAAATGACTGGCAGTCAGACTATATGGAGGATTTGTGGGTACAAATCTCATTGAACGGTGATTTTACTATGAATCTTTGTGTTGCATATCTGCCTGGATATCTATCAGCAAATGCAGCTTGTGATTTTATTAAAAAATGTAGTAACATAGTTGGTAATATGTCTAATCACAGGACTTGTATATTGGGTGATTTTAATCTAACTCATGTTCTCTGGTCAACTGAAACTGGCTGTCCTCTGAACTATTACTGTGAAAAATCAAAAGCTTTATGTGACCTTTTCGATCTTACTACATTGCGACAACTTAATTTTAATAAGAACTATAAGGATCGAATACTAGATCTAGTTATAACTGACTGTCCAGACTTATTTACTATTACACCTACTCTACACATAAGTCGTGTAGATGAGAACCATCCGACATTTGAACTGATACTTCAAACTACTCCTTCTACATTGATACAGAACACATCGCTTAAAAAACTATGTTTTCGTAAAACTGATTATGAAAGCTGCAAAAATGATATATTGAAAATTGATTGGACAGAATTTGCATTGAATATGGGATGTGACGAATTTGTTTTGTTATTTTACAACAATATACATTCAATCATAGAAACATTTTTGGAGAACCATTGAGGATAATAAATATCCTCAATGGTTCTCCAAAAATTTAATTAAATTGCTTACATCTAAACATAAAGCTCATACTAGATTTAAGCGATTTGGAAACCCCAGGGATTATGATGAGTTCTCTATTCTTAGAACTAGAGCCAAGGAAGTTACCCAGAGGTGCTTCAGAACATATATAGAGCAAATTGAAGAGGATGTTAAACTCAACATAAAAGCTTTTTGGCGCTACACAAAATCTAAACGTATCACCAATAATATTCCTAGTCGGATGTGTTATCAAGACAAAATTGGTACTACCGGTGAAGATATCGTAAACCTGTTTGCTAGTCATTTTTCATCAATTTACTCTTCCAATACCACAAATAATTACTCTCCTAACTTTCCATCATCAAACTACTCTATTGGTAATTTACAAATAACTAGAGAGGAAATGTTAAAAAGTTACAAAATGTCGATCTCTCTAAGGGTGCTGGCTTTGACGGTATCCCACCTATCTTTGTTCGTTTTTGCGCTCCTGCTCTTGTTACACCGTTATTGATTATATTTGAGAAATCTTTGCATGAGGGAGTATTTCCTAGCCTATGGAAGATAGCTAAAGTTACACCAGTGTATAAATCTGGAGACAAGGGTGATGTTTTGAATTATAGACCTATCTGTATTCTAAGCTTATTTGCTAAGATATTCGAGGGTTTCATATATGCCCACATGTATAACCATCTCAAGCATATATTAAGCCCACGACAACATGGATTTGTTACTGGAAGGTCAACCAACTCTAATCTATTATGCTATACTACTTATTTATGTTCATCGTTCAATAATAAAAAGCAGGTGGACGCTATATATACCGATTTTTCAAAAGCTTTTGATAGAGTGGACCATTTTGTATTGCTTGTGAAGGCTCAACATGTGGGAATCCATGGGAACTTATATAGATGGTTAACTTCTTACCTGTTGAACTATATCTGCTTGGTGCGATGAAAACTCTATGGCTCTGAATATTAAGAAGTGCCAGGTTATAACATTTACAAAAAGTAGGAACCCTATCCAGTATAACTATAATGTTAAGGGTATTCTTGTGGATAGAGTTGAGGTGGTTCGAGACTTGGGAGTAATATTTGACTCTGTTATGTCATTTAGACCTCATTATGATCATATCTGTAGTAGAGCTAACCGGATGTTGTCTTTTATTCTTAGAACCGCTAAACCGTTCAGGCGAGCCGACTCCTTGATTGTCTTATACAGCTCTCTCGTGAGAACCATGATTGAGTACTGTTTAGCTGTATGGGCCCCGATATACAAAGTTCATACAGATAGATTAGAATCTATACAAAGGCGGTTTGTTAGAGCTTTATGCTCAAAGTATGGTCTTAGGCGCAAATTAAAGCAATATGACCAGCGTCTTGCCCACTTTCAGATTGAAAGTCTTGAAAAGAGAAGATGGATGAGCGACCTGTGCACTTTGCATAAAATAGCAAATGGCTCACTTGACAGCTATCTTTTGGATGAACTTGACATCAAGGTACCGACGCGTTCTGTGCGTAAGCCGCAACTATTTATGATACCCACAAGTAACAACAATGTATCCCAGAATGGTCCGCTCGCTAGAATGTGCAAGTATTATAATTCTGTGTGTTCTCATGTTGATATTTTTCACAATAGTAGTTATGAATTTAGAAAGATTATTCGCGGTGCAGACTTGCAACCAGAATAACTTAATTTTCTTATTTGTCATTAAATTTTTCTATTTTTTTTTGTCATTAAGTTTAATATATGTACATATTATATACTGTATTTAATTGTTAATATTTGGTAAACCAGCACTGAAGATTCCACTAAAATGCTGTGTACAGATATAATTGGAAATTCAGGTTTACAAATGTTGCTTAGTGTGTTATAACTATATGTATGTCACCAATCTGTTTTCTGTTTCTGTTCCTTAAATGTAAAAATAAAATATAATTCAATTATTTATGTAATCATTTTTGAAAATTATCCGGATGCGATGTTTCTCACGAAAGATGTCGTACCTACACAGGCTGTGCATTAAGTCCCAAATCATCGATGAATGACTTGACGTACTTACGTACGTAAATTATTAAAGGTTGATGTTAATTAAAGAAATAGTAAGAAAAAGAAATTTATTCCACATTAAAATTGATACCGTTGAATGAATACAGCACCTTATAAAACTTATAAATTATTATAATTATGTATTTTTACCTAAATGAAAAAAACAACAATGTTACGCTTTTTATATCACATTATCGCCTTTTCCTCATCATTAGCGTCTCGACCATGTGTTGCCCACTTTGAGTTACTGATAACCGACAATTCCCCTATTACGTAACGATAAAAAGGTTTTTATAGTAAGAAAGAAAGTTAAAAGAAATGTCGAGAGGTCTTTTACACTTGAAAGGGGTAAAAAAGGCATCGTTATGACATGTCTTAATAGTAATAATTATTGGTAATATATTAGCTGTAACACAGTGATAGCGTGACCAACTCCAATACTGAGTTTTTGAACCGCCACGTTGCGACATCACAGCTACGGATTTTGAAAGACTTTTTTTTATACATGTGTCTTTACTAAGACATCATGGAACATTACGATCTAACTTAATACTAATAAGTAATTTAAGTCTAGCCTAATTTACTAATAAGAATATTTAACATAAGAAAGTGTCCAATAACACTATGTACTTACAGTTTCTATTAAAGAAAAAACACTCTGTTCTTGTGTTATATTTTTTCACTCACTGTTAGGCACTTAATACTAATTCACTAGTTCGAATGATTTTGTCCTTTTGAAGGAAATTTACTGTTTTTTTTTATAAATTGGTTTAATATATTTTAAGACTTTCCGTCGTATGAGAAAGTGAATTCAGCCTATACTTGACCAGACAAAATCGTTCTAACTACTATACTCAGATATTTTAACTACTAGCAGATATCTGTAGGGATTTTTAATTATTTTAAAAACAGTGTTTAATTTTTTTAGAGCATAAACATATGAAATCAAGTTCGGGCTTGTTGAAAAACGTACCTATAACCCGAGAACAAATGGGCCCATTTTCATGGATTTTGTTCATAGTAAAAAAACTTTGTAATTTGACGAAAAAATTAGTTTTGTAACTGTCAAACATTTAATGTTCACCCCGACGATACGGTAAACTCTCCCCTCAAATGAAAGAACGTATTTTAATAAAGGTTTTGAATCGACAAGATATATCCACAATATACGGATATGCGCATTTTAAAATAAAAGTGTAGAATAATGTCAGTAATGAAAAAGAATTGACAAAATCGTCGCAAGACTAAGGGACATCAAGGGAAAGTACCTTAAATATCGTAGATAGGATATATTCTGAAGAGTTAAAAGATTGGCGATTTGCGTTAGACTAGAGGGATCACATTTTGAGCATTTAATTAATTAATTTCCAAGAAAAAAATACTTTGTCTTCGGCAGTTTCATGTACTTTTTTAATTAGATTTTTATAATAAAATAGTATTTCTTTTAAAATACTATCATACTTAAGAAGAATTAATATTTTTTGTCTATTCTCTTGATTGGGGCATCAAAAAAATAAGGGGTGTTTTTTTTGGTATTTTTTGGTAAATATATCTACATAATTTTAACCTAAGCGATAACATACATTGTAACTACATATATTTATTTTTTATAGCACAATACTTATCAGCAGTCACACGCAGTTGTCTTCCCATCTCTTTATTCGACGACTCTTTCTTCTCTCACCTCTGGGATACCATTCTATGACGTCTTTCGTGTAATTTTTAGCATAACTTCTGCCTTTGTAGATTAATATATATACACTATACAGTATACATATATGCAAAATTTAATCAACATCACCTTGATGGCTGGAAGTCTTCCACAGTCCGTTCACAAGGCACTTTCTTTTGCGAACTAGCGAACTGGGGAACTGACTCCCGGTGGTTTCCCTGATACGACCTCCAACTATTCAATGTTAGAGTGTACTCCTCCCTCAAAGGCCGGCAACGCATTCACTAAAAATGGGTGTCCAAGGGCTGCGATGACTGCCCTATAAAACTGATATATATATAATAGACGCTTTATTTCATTTTGTGTTCATTTCTTAATTCTAACTTCATATTTATTTTGTATTTATTACTTTTAGACGGTACGAAGTTCGTGGGTCAGCTAGTAATGATATTACATTTCAATTGACATTTTAAACACAGTTTAGACCCACGTCTTGTCTACCAAAATGTTTAGGAATTCAAAATTAAACGATATATTAACAATTACATAGAGATAATTTACATATTGTTTGAGACTTGTACTCATAGTAACTGATTGTTGACTATCTAGTATTACCAGGCACCAACATTAATATTGACACAACGTATTATGTGTCTTATTTACACAGCAATACACAATGTTTGTTAGCACTTACAATTACTCTTATTAGCTTTTCGCATCTATGAATTACTTTATTACGATATTATAATAGTATTATTATTTATTTAATTAATTATATAATCGAACACATTGACCGCGCCTTTAGTAATCTGAAACCCTTTTTATTGTTTTCTGGTGACATATTTATTGTTTGTTTAGCTGTCACTCCAAGATTGTTTGGCTCTACTGAAAATGTGATGCTGGTGAAAGCAACTCGAATCTTGGACAATTTTTGGTTGAAGTTGTTTTTGTGTATGTTTAATTAAAAAAATTTACACACGCTTTACACTTTACTACACTACTAAATAATAATAGGCTCTAAATTAATTCTTTTACAGTCAATTATTTATATAATCTAAATGTTAAACTAAAATTAAAAAATAAAATTTTGATCTGATAAGTCGCGTTGTGTGTCTTTTCTATTTTCTTTTGGACAGTAAATAATTATCGTATTTCCCTCTATCTTTTGACATTCATTTGACCTTGTGTGAAGTCAGCGCCTATTACAAATTACTCTCAATGCCAGAAGGCTCGTAAGTTCGTTGCCGAACGTACCCTAAGTCGAATTGGTTCGGAAATAGTTGAGTAGGTAGCTGGTTCCAAATAGTGGTGCGCGGCAAAAGATTATTTAGGACTAACTCACAAACAATGAAAATACGTTTTTTTAAATAGAAACGTAATTAAAATTGAATATTTTTTATATACTTAGCTTATCTCAACCAACACATGGGCCAAACTAGTTCACTTTGGGTCTGTTTCACAATGTACGAATAAGTTCTACATAAGTTCTAAATTAGCTATTTATTACTTATTTGTAGGATAAACACTATGGTTGCGTTTCACGACTGCCAGATAGCGCTAATCGTCACATAAAATCTATCATAAGTTATGAGTCCGATGAATGTCAAATAGCACAATTTATCTAGTAGGTACTTTATCAATACATTGTGAAACAGACCCTTATTTTGATAAATATCTTGTCACGTCAATTGGATAATATTAATTCTACTCTTTAGCGTTGTTATAAATAACAGGCCATTAATCTTAGGTAAGCAACATTTAGGTAATGATCTAAATGATTGGGCCGTGTGCCAGCATCCGTGCTCTTCTTTTCTTTGTTATATATTGAGTGACAATGAGGACGTATTATTCGTCTGGTTTA
Organism: Pieris macdunnoughi; assembly: GCA_905332375.1. Classification (NCBI taxonomy): domain Eukaryota; kingdom Metazoa; phylum Arthropoda; class Insecta; order Lepidoptera; family Pieridae; genus Pieris; species Pieris macdunnoughi. The sequence continues at coordinate 10,158,928 of CAJOBZ010000005.1, forward strand.
TAAATACTCACCATTCTTAATCTTAATTTTAATTTAAGCTTTGCCAAATAAATTAAGGCCAAAAATAGTTTCTACTATATCTTCTGTAACACATTTTTCATATTTTTATTGATGAATTACTTTGCGAAATTGCTTCATAAAAGTAGATTGAAGGCTCCGATTATTACGTTATACTTTGATTTTATATGAAATAAACAAAAGAAAAATTGAGTGTCTTTTGTTTTTACTTCTTTTAAACAATAAACGTGTTATCCCTTCAAATATATAGGATCCAAAATTGTATTTGAAGTACTTCAACTATATAAGAGGGCAAGAGGCCTTTATGAAAAACGCGTATCATTCCCTGAAAGGTCGGCTACACACCCGTTAGCCAAGGTTGCAGTTGTCCATAGGCTGCGGTTATCACTTTATTTAAGTTACATAAAATATAGGTGTATAAATTATTAACATTTGTGTTCAATAAAACATTTTGATTCACCGGCAATATTTATTGTTTACTATAGAAATAGACACGGGCAACATGTCCAGTTTTCTGGTTAACCTTTTAAAATGCCAAGCATTTGAACCCCTTCTCATCTTTATATCCTATAGCTCCTACAATACACGAATACGATAAGACCATTTAAGGTACACCAAAGGTCAAGAAACGTAACTTTTGATCGGGTGACTTTGGATAGAAACAATGGCTACTTTACCATTATCCCGATCATATTCGTTATTTTGTATTAGACGCAAAAGTCTAATCTAATCTAGTTTAGCTGTCAAATGTGTTTACAGTGACACATAGATTTCTTGGCCGGTAAGAACGTCGCTGTCATGGATATTCATGTTTAAAGAACTTTATTTCTTATTACAAATAAGAAAGTATTTTATTTACATGAGATGATATGTATATACGAACGAGATACACGTCGCCATCAGCCGTCCCAATTTTAGTCTACTAGGTTCATTCGGATATGTATCTTTAATGCCCTTTTGAATTGCTTAAACGCGCTAATATTACGAATTTTAGACGGTTATTGATTAAATAATTGCACACCCTCATACTGAATAGACTTCTTCAAGTAATTTGTACGCGGCTTCGGCAAGATAAGCAAACTCGCTCGTCGAGTATTGCGTGTAGTGGTGTTTGATTTTTTAAAATGATAAGCTGCTATGGAGCGAGTTACTTTTTTTTTAAATTAAGATAGGTATAGGTGCTATAAACATATAGTTGTTTAATCGACATAATTTTGGTTTATTGGTAGATTTTATTAGTCTGTGGTTAAATGTTTTGTCTAAATACATTTATTTTGTAGAGTTAGAAATTTTCTCCCGTACTCGTAAATAATGCGATACTTTAAGTTTTCCATTTTGTAAAATGAGTGACGCAAACAGAAAAAAACAGAAGAAAAAAACAAATGAATGACGGTCATCGAAGCACAAATACATGAGTAAATAGCTGTACAAATTTGAATTTGGAATTCCTTACCAAAGAGGAGAACATCGTGATTAAAGTGGCCAGTACGAAAAACGCCAATTTCATATGTAAGGACCTAATATTATATACCGTGCGTTGAAAACACTGCACCATTTGACTTAGCATACATACAGGGAAAGACAAGGCACACAAAGATGGCTGATCACCTACACCTATTAATAAAAATAAATAATAGTTTAAAAAAACTAGAACACACGCTTTTAAAGCACATCAAACTAAAAAGTGAAAAATAATTCCTAATTTAGGCTGAAAATGGTAATGAACAAAAAATACTGGTATTATTGTGAAAAAGCGTGGGTTGCTCGATAGACGAAAAATATGGCACAGAGTGCGATATTTTTTCTCGGATTATTGCATTGTCATCGATTTTTGACAGGTGCGAAAAGTTTGAATTAAATCTGTCCGTTAAAAGTGGGTCAAATCGAGTCCGAAGGAGTCGGTTACATACATACATACATACATACAGGTGAAGCTTATATACTTATATACTTAAGCTGGGTACTGTCAAATGTCATCTGGGTGTCTTAGATACCATTAAGAGGCGGGCTTAGCGGATTCGATCAGTCGTCTATAATTCGTTGAATGTCGTTGAATCTCATTTGACTTTGACCATTACCGTTCAGTTGCCTGTCGTTCAGTCTTCTTTAAGTTGCACTCCATCCATGGAACTACACAATCTGATTCCATCATCCCCTTTCAAGCAACGCTTATCTAGAAGCATGTTGTTGCCATTTGGTTCGATTCTTATAAAAATAGCAAAGGAGTGGAACTCCTTGCCCCTTCCATTTTCCATAGAGAGTATAATATGGGTTCTTTTCAGTAGCAGTTAATTGGGCATCTTCTGGACAGGCGTGATCTCCAATATCTTCTCTCTCATTTTTGGTTACGTTAAAATGAAGTTATAATGTTTTATGTCGCGATACGGAATTGAACTTTTTTAATAAATATAGATAAATACGGGTGACTAATTTCTTGTCTATGACATTGCAACAGGATATTACACTAGTACGACTTCTAACCAATGCGTTCCTTGCTATGAGCCAATTCCAATAGGTATTAGTTGACAGTTGACACATAAAACTGTGGAAAACTACATCAAAGTACTTACTAGGATAATATCAAATCGCAAAATAGTTTTAATATAAACTTACAATTAAACAACAATTTGTGAAGAAAAAAAGTGCGTACAAAGTACACATGTCAGAAGTGAAACTTCTTTGGCAAACTAATTTTTAACTCTTGTTCATATTTATGCAAACTTTAGATTTCCGAGACTTAGAGGGAGGGAAAAAGGAAGATATGTAAGGAATTTAATGAATTTAATTGTCATTAAAATATTAAAAGTGTCGAAGATATATACAAATAATAATTTTTTTTTTAAATTTATTTCTTTGATAATAAAAACACGTGGCATTTTAATTTACAATTCGTCATTGAGATCACCATTAAATTGGACGCAAAATTTAGTACGGTGAGTCTATAAAATCTGTGTACTGGAAATATAGCTGCCAGTAGCGGTAATAATTCCGATGTTTTTGTATGCATTCTCTTAATATAAGTAGTGCTGATGTTGCGCTGCACAAAAACTCAATATTCAGAGTTAAGAGCGCCTCTACACACAGTCTAGTTCTTTTCTTTTCCATTATACGGGGCTAGATTGTGTCCTCACAGCCAAAGATAAATCTTGATTACTATGTTTTTGTTGTTAACAATAAACAAAAGTGAACCTTGAACCATTTACAGTTATATAAAAAGCAATAAAGAATTATTTATCGCTTATCAAACAACGATTCTTTTACTGAATAATTACGATAAGGCTTACAAACAAAATCTTTGTTGTTACATTTTAATAAACAATCCATTGAGTATGAGACTTAGTGAGTACTTTTATTCTTTAATGTGGCATTTTTATGTACTTTAAACTTGAAACATACCTACTTGACTACTTTTTTGTAGAATTCTATATTTCCTTAGGCATAATGATCGTTTATTACAAATAAGGGTTGGACTGATTAATATTTTCTTGTATTAGCGTCTTTTAATAGATGGTATTAATTTTGTATTGTACAAAGTAATTGCATTGAGTCGGTGGTTTATTACTTTACATAATACTCCTATGGATTTTTGTTACTCTTTCACGTAAAAACTACTGAATGGATTTTAATGAAACTTTACAATAATATAGCTTATACATCAGAGTAACATATAGGCTACAATTTTTGAAGACATTGTGTGAATTGTCCAAAATATAAAGTGAGTAGGTAAAAATCTACCATCTGCGAGCAATTCTGGCGTGCGCTGCGAAAACCGCTAGAGTTATACATACGTACAAAAAATACCGCCTCAATGTATATCTATATCTTATGTGTAAGCCATTATAGCCAAATAGTGAACCATAACTACAATAAAAATTGATAATTCATTTAAATGAAAATAGATACTTTTATCGCTTCTGGTATTTATAGTAGATAAAATATGTCTTTTACACTACATCATTTGGACAAATATTATTTTAATCCTGCGCAGACGAAGTTGAGGACACCAGCTACTATAATCTAAATCATGGTTTGAAACCCGCTGTGGCTTTTTGTGTTGTTTTACGTTGTTATAAATTTGTTAATGCGTTCATTCGAAACACTTCTCTTTTTAATAACTTTCTTCATATAGGTAACCAAGTACACTTATGAACGTCAACAGAAAAGATGTTAAATTGATTCTAAATTTACATTTACTACCGGTTCGCAAATCAAGGGCGTAGAGCGGGCACGAAGAACTGGCAAGAAACTCTCCGCCACTCTTTTTAATCGCCAAGTTTCTAGTCATACAAATTGTTTGTAAGGCAGAGCAGCCGTAAATATTTGAACTGGAGCAAATCAATCCCAAGGATATAAATATCCTAGATAAATTATCCTAAATTTAAATAATCGTCAATTTTATAAAAAGCTTTATTGACTTACGCCCGAACCCAATAATCAATCCACAATCTCAGATTGAGACAATTTGCGATCAGACCGTGACAGTCGATCGATCTCCTATCTCCTATCTGCATCCCAATAACCAAACGCTACGGAGACAATCCATTTTTGGCGACTGATAAAATGCTCTTTGTCGTTCCATTTTACCGAGTTTTCACTCATATTTGATAATCAATGTAAACCAAATAAAGTAAATAAAACCGTACAAATAACAATAAAATATACATGTGTATGTTTAAAACATATCAAACAGTTTTTTTAATTATTTAAAAACTGGTGTAAGTTAAAATCTGTTAAAATAATTAACTGTTGAAATCGAGCTTTCGTCAACTGTCGTTTTCATACAAAGGTCTATCCACAGACACCGATACGACCTCCCATGGATAGCTTGTATCGACAGATGCCTATTACAATCCGTCGATTGGTTATTGGCACGCTTTTTACAAGATTTGGATTAAGATTACTATCTCATTTGTGGAATCTGGATTGAGATAGGTTATTGGGTTCGGGCGTTAGGGTAGAAAGATAAGAGCGTATCAATTCCTAAAAGGACGACAACGCACGCACAGCTTTGTGGCATTGAGAGTGTCCATGGGCTTCACTTTACCTGGGCCTGCTGCCCGTAAAAAAACCCTGGAGAAATCGTATTTAAAATGTTTATTGCCGCGTTCTTTATTTGGATTTAAAAAAAAAGTCACTAAACTAAATAACAGTATTTTCTGTTTAGTTTTCTCTATATAGATCACTTTTGAGTTGACTAGTTATAATTCATTAAAGTACATTCAAGTTTAAATGTCCTTTTTTTGTCTTTAAATATAACCGCTTTTTAAAAAGCCTTCTTACAAAGAAAACAGGTTTGGTGATTTGTATTGCATTCATTACAACTGCACTGATTGCGTCCCGGCTTCTTACCATTATCTACAATCTTAATGTATAATAAAATATTTCGAGTAAATAATTAATTTATTTCTTAATATTTTAACACAAATTACTTGTGTTTAAGGAGACAAGGTTCACACCTTGCAAAGCCTTTAACCAAAAGTAGGTTTACTACCTGGCCATGCCCTTCAATGGGCTGCATCTCACTTAACATCAGTTGGAATTGTGTCCAACGAAGTGTGTGAAAACACCGTGAGGAAACCGGCTTGCCTTAGACCCTAAAAAGTCGACGGCGTGTGTCATGCACAGGAGGCTGATCACCTATTTGCCTAATAGATTGACTAATGATCAACAACAACAAGAAACAAGAAGAAATCTGAAGCCCAGGCCTAAAAAGGTTGTAGCGCCACTGATTTATTTTTAATGTAATATTAAAATCGATTCAAAATAACTTAAGAAAATTCAAAAACATTAAACATCTCAGACTGATTTGAATGAAAGAAGTGTCAAATAATTCGAATCAGCCTAGGTTTTATAGGTTTTTATACTTTTACTAATTAATCATAAATACTTTGCATTCTCCTATACAAGGTCAAACGAAGAATGATGATGATGAAATGAAATGAAATGATGAACACCCATTTGTACTGGTCTTTGAGGGGGGTCAAGTTTTCTTCCAAATTAGTCGTATCTCCCATCGAAGACCTTCAACGGGAACCTTTCCACAGTCCTTATTCGCAAAATTCGCAAAAACAATTAGTAGACTTTCAGCCATGAATGTGGTTTTAATAGTATTTAGGGCATAATTAGAGTTTAGTTTCGATTGGATGCAACAATTTTAAGGCAATTTAACATAAACATAACATTTATCATTAACGAAACACACACGCAGAAACACACAAGATAATAATAATAATAAAAATATAAAAAATATGGAAAGAAAAAAAAGAATAAGATAAATTTTAAGTGTGTAATGTGTGTGTGTTTTAACTGGCCCTGGCTCAGCATTATGCTGTGGAGCAGACGTGTTCCACAGCGCTGGTCATTCTGCCAGAGACCACAACAATTTGATCTCATGATGACGAACTAGGAGTCAAAGGGAAGTAAGCAGGTGTAGGAGGTATTTAATAACTGTAATACATGAATATAATAGACATTTTATAGTATTTATAAAAATATACTCAAAGCGATCACAGGCGATAGAGCGCGCACAATCAATGCAGCTATTTCCGTATAAATAATGATTATCAGCAAACGAGGAAGACAGTTACATACTGCCGTTACGTTAGAAATATGTGAAGAATGTCTGTATTTATATACATACGCAAATACTGAATTATCATATGTAAAACGTGTTTTTTCCGTCCATTAACGATGATTAATAATTCGATTTAATAATTTTACTAAAGAGCGCGCGATTCAATACTAGTGTCTAATTACGGCAGTTTACCAATGGATTAGAAGCAAGACGCGCGAACTGTTGACTAATCAAGACTTTTTTCACAATATAATAATTTCATAATAAACATTTGTTTAATAACTATGAAAAGTTTTATTGTATAGACGTACCTACATTTGAAATGTCTATATTATGTACCTACCATGCCCTAATTGTATACCAGCATAAAATGACCCCTGAGTCAATTATTGTCACCTATCCAATATATAGATAAGAAGGGGTTATTTCTATTGGTCAATATAATAAAATTTTAGTGATAGATAGTGCTCGTAGTTGGCACCCCTCTAGCTTCAATTTAATTCTATTTATTTTTGTTTTTCATAATCAGGATGTTCGCCTAATGTCTACACTGGTCGAACATTGTAGATTTATAAGGGTCTAAGGCATGCCGGTTCTCTGACGTTTTAACGATCATATTTTAACTTTAAATTGAGAATACTCGAAATAATAATCCATACACCTGTTCAATTCAAACTGCGGGAAGTCAGTAATTGTAATAAAGGTTAACAACACCTGTCTAATAATATCAAGAGCAGAAAAAAATATTCGTTTGGTTTATTTATTATTGATATTTTGTACCGTTAAAAATGTTTCTTACAAACGCTGTCATGACGATGAGAGATTGAGTTCCAGAGAATGACTGTAGAGTGTGATAATGCATACAAAGGTAATGCATAAAAAGTCATTGACACCATCTAATATTAAATTATATCAAAACAAGTCCTCCGCCGCGTCTCTCTGCCAGTTCAAAATTTTACTGCAGTTTTCACTTATATCTAGAAAGAAGAATTACCCTTGCCGCTAGACAAAAAACTAGTTTATAACCTGAGCGGTATCTTAGAAGGCAGTCTGATATGTTAGTTAGCTGTGTTTTTGCATATATATTAATATACAATTTATAATTTCCCATAAATACAGTCTAACTTCTTCCCGCGATTTAAGTTCAAAAGTCTAAAAATAAAGTGCGTGACTAAAAGCAGCTACTTTTAAAAATCGAACGATCCCTCAGATACTTGTTAAAAATCGATTTAATTAACCAGAAATCTCATAAATTGACACCTAATTCGCATATGAATCAAATTCAAACGATGCCCTTTCATTACAAACGCACGATTTTGAGTTATAGCCTCCTTATTAGCCCTGAGGCATGATTAGGGGTGTTTAGTATAATACGTGCAACCGTTTCTGATTGTACATCTGAGTTATGAGGAGAAAATACAAATAGATTCACGGGAATAACATACAATGTAAGATTTATTATCTGTTAGGTACTGCGTACACAAGGCAACGAAATTGAAACTCGACGATTTTGTATGTTTTGATTTGGGGACATTTATCTGAGAGAACAGTCTATTTTGTTATGTGGAACAAAGCAAAGCAATTGAAACATATGTTAACAGTGAATGGGACAATAATAAACAATGACATGAAAAAGAAAATGTGCACTTGAATCACGATATTTTCAGATCAGTTAGTACGAAAGTTAGGGATACTATGTGGACAAAATATCAGTATATTTATTGGGAGTAGCACAATCCCTGAACTTCAACTCTAGTATTGTTTTGAAAAGACAGCTTCTGTATCGCAGGTTTATTTATTTTATCTAAATTCAGTGGAATACAAAGATTTTTGAAGAGTCACGAGTGCGAAGCGGGTTATAATTATTAGCCGGCTTACAATGTATGTAATAAGTGAGTGGTGATCCTAAATGGTAACATCGAAATCGATTGCATTTCGCCTGTGGGCATTAAATACTCATGATTCAATTCTTTTAATCAATAGGAATTTGTGTGTACACTGTTGCAAGACACTTAATTGAAGCTACTGCAAAAAATTGAGAATTTAAAAAGTTCTCATGTATTTTTAATAATATTAGAATATTAGTTTTATTTAAATAGTAACACATACTGTAGATATAGCATCGAAGTGTGAAAACTACAAATAAATAAATAACAGAAAAACTATAACTAACCTTAAAACATAATAACTAAAATATCCCTTAGTTATTATATTTAAAGTCCCTTTAGCCAAGGTTCCGAAGATACTGGCAGCGTTCCCCCTTAATATAATCTTTTCTATTTAAACATTGTCTATGTTACTTAGGAAGAACTTTTGGATTCGCTCCAGTAGTTTTTAATAACATTATGAAAAAACTACTACAGTAAAATCTCTATATAAATATTAAAATTAGTAGAAAATTAATTTTAGTTTCATATATTACAGACTATAGGTACTCGTATAACAGACAAATACAATATTACGCTTTCCCGCTTAAGACGCGTCTTCTACCTATCTTCTATCTATTAAGCATTTAATCACATTTAACCAATGTTTCGGGTTTTATCTGTGACACTAATTATGATGATGTTGATAATGTCCACCTCACCAAAGAGGATGTGAGGAAATATTTGAAGAGGCGAGAAGACTTTGACTTGGTTTAGAAGTAACAATCCAATTTCTTTTGTTTGAAATATTAAGTATTAATTGTCGTTTTCTTTAAATTTTTTTATGGGTTTGTGTATTCATGTACTTACTTATGTTTTCTGTTTCATATATATCTATTATTTATCTATGTTTTGGCTTTGTATATTGTCTAAGTGTTAGCTGTAATATTACTAGTGAATTAATAAGTTAATTTATCGCGAAGTTCTCATTAAGCTTGGCAATTGTTGAAATATATCTATAATTTCAAAATATTAATTTATTTGTCATTTTGCAGCAAACTGGGTGGTCCGGCAGTGGCAGCTGTATGAACGGTCTCTTTGTTCACTGCTGGAGCTACAAGCACGCAAGCGGCCAAGCGTGTGCCGGCTACCACGGTGCGTGATCACCCCGGAGTACGCGCCGCACTGGTTGCCGCTACCGCTGACTGCAAGGCATTCCCCGCCTCCTGCGCACTTGTAGCATAACGACACGGCACCGCAACTGGTATGTTAAGTAATTATTTATTGATGACATTAACGCCATTGCTTCGACATATACTCCTTGTTACCCTCCTGCTTTTTTTCTAGTTGTACCCAAATATTGTAAAGGAGTAAAGGCAAAACCTAAAAAGATTTTTTTTGTTTATCAAATTGCACACTAAAACAATTTACAAATTTGTTATCTATACACCCGAATGTATAGTATTTAGAATAGTCTTAACTTACATAGTATTAATAATAAATAAAAATGGATAAATAGACAATTTTAAAAAGTTTGGTTCCTGTGGAAGTGTTCCTTTAATGGCAGTATTTCCTCTATGTATTGCGATACTTATTCGTTCAGCTTGTACTATCTACTACCGCTACTATCTACCTGGCGCCATCTTAAATCTTTAATTAGCGCCCGTGCACTTAATCTCCACGGCCCAAATGTCTCTACTCCAAAGGGAACAAAACAAATTTACGATTTAAAAAAAAATATCACTGCATTTGGTGGCTTAATTGATAATAAACAATCTCTTCCTTACAAGGATCAGTTAACGTCAAACACTCAATTGACAAGGAATTCAAATTGTCAATTGTCATCGAAAGTAGAATAGATTAAGAATAAATACCCCTAAAGTTCCGCTCACAGTAGCTGAAACTTAAACCAAAGACAATGTATCGAACTAAAATATCTTTATTAGCCAAACATTCAGCAAAACACTTTCCGCATAAGCGTCACCTTAACGATGTCATCAATTCTGAAGCAGTCATAGGTTGTAAAGTCCCCTTGGTGATAATAATAAAACAATATCTGTCCTGCACTTTAAGATAGTTATTACTAATAAACTTGTATGATCTGCGTCTAAATATGCAATATGTCAGATTTTGATCTTTGTTTATTTAGAAATAGCCCTGCCTACCTACCTTATCCTTTATCAGAATAATCCCTTTGTAATCTATGGATATTTTAATCGGACATCTTTTTGAGTTTATCCCGTATTTAAGTTTTTGTCATCGGCTCTTCGGAACACTTTCCGTTGTCCGAATCTAAGCTAAGCATAGTCCGCTAAGCACCTGCCACTTGCAATCCTTAATAAAAAAACTAGAAATTTTTAATCTGGAAAATATTTTTATTAATTAAAGCGTTTATAATTTCTTCTTCAACAAGAAAGACATCCGTAGCGTGGCGACGGTTCGACAAATCCTGAAGTATGACATACCTCAATTTTTTTTTTATTGATGTGGACCATCTATAGCCGCATATTGGCGTGGCGACGCATGCCGTGAGGCGTAGCTACTGTTTTAGACTGTCGCAATTTGAAATAAATTTGTTCGAATTTTTAATATAAAATCAATAAACAATCATCATCTTCTGTGCAAAATTCGTAATATTTTCACTGTGCCAAATATGGCATGAAATAAATATAGTTCGTGTCGTAATCTGTTATTTTATGCATATTGTACAAAATAATTTCGATGTTACACAACTGCCAGGCTTCCCGTGACGGCTAACAATTTTTTTAAATATATGTAGTGCTGAAATCGTAAACTTAGAATGTGATACTAAAATATAATATTAAAATTGTAATCGGAACGTATTAAAGATATGCCTTTTTTCGTTTTTCCCTCATTACTTTATAGTATAAACTTCGTCATAGGTACATAATGTACGCGGCACCTTTTAAATATTCATCTAAAGGTAATTATCTCAACAAATGAGCATAACGTAGCACATCACTCAATGTAATAAAACTCATGAAATATATAGTCATCTCGCATTTTCACGGTCGTAAACACTCGCTAGAAAGGGATAGAGAATTTATAGCTTTTTCTCCACAAAAACTTTTATGACGTCGTATTTTATACGCAGACATGCTTCGAGAATTTTTAGTGTTATACTTGCAAACTATCGAATTTTGCAAATTATAATGGTTTTAATTAAAAATACATGTTTTGCAGGTAGTAAAAGGCAAATAGGTGTTATTAAAGTGGTAATACTATTGATAAAAATTGGTAGATCATAAACTAAGTTAAAATTTTTTTTAATTATCGGTTTTATTATTGTTTATGTTCTATGGAGTTAAATCTAATACCAAAACTTTTGCATACTCTGTCACCTTTCAATGACCTACCATAACCAAGGCCCTATTTTAAAATTAGAACTCGAATACTGGGATACGAAAAGCTCGTAAACCTAATAGTAGTGTTGTGTTTGCCTAAGCTGGTACACATATTATAAGTTAAAAGAAAATAAATAAAAGAGATAGCGGGGAATTGGAAAATAGTTGCGAAAATGACAGACAAATGGAAGAATTTGGAGGAGACCACTTTGTAGAAGGTCGTGTACCAATATTAAATATAATAACATAAAACTTAATGTAAACCTTTTCTTATAAATTACATTATTATTAAATTTAGTTATACCTTAATAACAGTCCTAGTTCTTGTATTACCTTCTAATTAATATATATATGTAAGTCGGTACCCATTGACCTAATTAGATTTTTTTTTTGACTTCTCATTATTTCAATATAATATTAGTACCTACCACCAACTTGTTTTTGTCTTTATAATAATGTTGAAATATTACAATGACCATCTGGAATTCATTTCCAATATTTATTGTATTAGAAATATCTCGAAACCATAGATATATTTCGATTCAAATGGAATTTGGCACAACACTACCGGTTTTGATGCGTCTGCGGATCGTAAAACTTTTCGCGCGTAAACGTCACAATGACATAAAAACAGCAGCTGCAGCGCTGCGTTAACTTGCATTGTTTTGTTACCGTCTAATAAGATTGCTTGTTTTATCGCTGACTGCGCTTACCTGGTATAATTTGTTAAGCTTCGTCGACGGAATTGTATTATGACTAGCGTCTGAAATAATGTTAGGGGAACTATAAACTTTTTGTACAAAATACTAATAATGTTGTTAAGCATTATTGTTAATTGTTTATTTCTAATTCAAATGGTGATAGAACTTTATTCTCAGAATAATAGTGGTTCATTATATGCAAATTGCAAAATTTTACTCACTATGGGAAATTATTCTTTCTTAAAACAACTGTGCTATTCATAAAGTTATTTTTTATTCCGTTTGCGTAAGCTACTTTGGCACTAGAACCCTAGGTTTGGTTTGCCAGTTCTCTGATTAAAAAGTCTGCACTTCACACACACAGTCTCCATCGCGTTCGGTCTTGAGCGTCCCTCCGACTCTCTTTGCCATATCTGCAACGCGAGTTCCAATCAAACGCACAAAAACTGCACTGGTACTCTGTAAATAACGATTGGAATCCCGACCCCAAAGTTGTGATTAACCCCTTAGGATAATGCGAGAAATACACCGTAGCTTTCGCTGTTCGGATACTCATTCTTTGACAGCTATTTGCTATTTTACTCAATTTTTTTCGGAAACTAAATCTAAATAAAGCTCGTTTATGTAAGAACTTATTATTATATCTTTGTAAAAGGGAGGAACAACATTAATAAACTGTATTTTTGTTTTATGATTAGTTTTTTTAACTGAAAAGAAACCTTGGATGTTGCTAGATTCAAGTATATTAATTTAATCATTGTAGAATAAGATAAGTCTTTAATATACTAAATGTTACCATATTAGGACAAAATAAAACAAATCAATAAAGCTTCCTGTCTCATTAATTACAATTTAAAATCGAACGTAAAAGAATTTAATAAAATTATATAATCGCGAATATTATTTTGAATTTGGAGGATTCGAGTGCTTTATGGTATAGCGCAGGGGATTGAGACAAAATCACTTTTTGACAAGCGAGACCCCCTTACGCTAAATTTGTATGGGATTGACATTACTCACGCTTTATCATGTGACCATATTCATACAAATTCCTTTGGAGTTACTGGGTCACGCCTGTCGAAGTCATTTCATCTCAAGCCCCAGACTGCCACATCACGATAGATAACGATTTTAAATTAGCTTGGTAAGTTTGCAATATTCCATTTGTATTCTGTTACATGTAAAAAAATTAAATGTACCCAGACTTACCAACGACGATATCGTTTAGCAAATCTCAAACTTTGACATTGACAATAGATATGTTGTATTACACATGATTATAGTAGTAAGTACATACCCAGACCAATGTATGCGTCTAATTAAATCAACGATTTAGCAAAATATCTATAAGAACAAATAATTAATAAGCAAAAAAAATATTAAAAAAGTACCTTCAATAAATGTCTCCTAACACCATTTTTTTAACTTTACAAACTAAATTTAGCAAAAATTACGAAAATAAAGTCCTGTCTAGTTCAATTATAAATTGCTGACTCACTATTTATCAAGTAGTATGATCTTTGAATATTGGCTGTGACAGTTTTGTCAAATTCTACATAGAGCAAAACAAATGTCACAAAACGTCAGTACCATTTAAATGTCAGTTTCAAATTGTCACTTATTTTTTTAAGAATCGGGCGCGTGCCATATTTACTTATAAATTGCCTTTTTCATTTAGACATCTGTACAAATTTAATTAAGGTAATTAACGAAGCACAACGCGGAAATCCAGATATGTAAAACCTAATATGGAAGTTTTGAGTTAAAAACTCTTAATTATTTATTTAGACAAGAAATGCGGTAACAATAATCTGACATTGGAATTCAATATGTCACAAGGTGCAATGTTTTGGCTGTCGTTAATTGAATTAAATTAATTTTCTTTGTTCATACATGGAGTTTTTTCGCCAATCAATATTTTGATCATAAATAACTTTCACTGTTTTTGTCCATATTTTCCATAAAAGCGTAAAATAATTAATAGCCCTTTGTATGATTGAATATTGGTATTCCTTTATGAAACTAAAATAATATTTACTTTTACCTAGTATTTGATTTTTTTATTGTACATCTTTCCAATTGACTTTTAAGCATATATGTCGAATTTTTAAATACATATATGGACAATTATTACTTATTAGGTTTTTCGCGTTAATCATCGAATGCTTGGGTTTTTTGTTTCTAGGTCATATTTAAGTAACTTTTACTCAAATAGCTACACTTATCTTTTCTTTAAACTGTTTATTTATATAATTTAGATACTTTTTTTAAAATGAGTTGTTCATGCGCCTACGATGTCGAGCTTGACGCGGGGACTGTGGGGCTGGGTCTACCCTCAAAGCCCTCTTCTATTCAGAGGGGTATCAAGACCTTACCCACTAAAAACACCTCAGCCCTCCACAAGCCCTTAAGATGGGCCCTCGAGGCTCGCCAAGGCATTCAACTCAAGGGACCCGGGCTAATAATTTACTTTTGCTAATGTTACTTAGGGATAATGTTCTAATGGTGAAAGATTTTGAAATCGTTTGAAATTGTAGTTATTACAGATAATAATGGCTAATTGAATATTTATTATAATAGACTGACCCTCTAGTGACTGATTGTTAGTCCATAGAGAAACGGCAACCATTTTGTCGTTGCGTGTACATCATGTTTACTCTGTGCTTAATCTGTGCTCGTAATCTGTGCTTTAACCTTTACCGAAGGTCATAAACATATTTAACAATAATTTATGTTCTACGTTACCGTTTTATTATAAATCCAATAACAATTTTTACAACTGTTATAAATAATTCAAAAACACTTAGGCATAATGCCGTCCAGAACTAGATAGTATTAAAATCTAGACGCGGCTCCGTCTAGAATCGTAAAACCGTACCTAAAATGGCCCATAAAATATTGTCTGCGTATAAATTGATCTGTAGCAACCATCGGCTTTATTGGTAACCCTATCTTGGAAATAAAATTTATTATTATGGCCATAATTAAATATTCAACGCTGTGAATCAACCGTTTAATTAAAAATGCAATAAATACATTGCTGCAATTACTCTATTTTGTCTCCGTCATACTTCGGTTTAAGCATATTATATATAATGGCATATGTAGAAGTAGCTTAATCCTACTAATATTATAAACGCGAAAGTTGGTAAGTATGGATGGATGTTTGTTACTCTTTCACGTAAAAGCTACTGAATGGATTTCAATGAAACTTTACTATAATATAGCTTATGCATCACGCATAGGCTACAATTTAGAAAGATATTGTGTGAATTGTCCAAAACATCAAGTAGGAAAAAATTTACCATCTGCGAGCTATTTTGGCGTGCACTGCCAAAACCGCTAGACTCTAGAGTGACACATATGTAATGTATGATGGATAAATAAATCTTAAATAGTCCTACAAACATCCTCGCCACAGTAAATATCTATATCTTATGTGTAAGCCATTATAGCCAAAATAGTGAATATGGTTCACATGGTTAGTTATGGACTACAATAAAAATTGATAATTCATTTAAATGAAAATAGATACTTTTATCGCTTCTATTCGCTACATCATTTGGACAAATATTATTTTAATCCTGCGCAGACGAAGTCGCTGGCACCAGCTTGTATAGGATATATAGATGTATCATTTGGTCAGCTCCGTTCAATCCACCGTACCTCACCAGAGACAGGGCAATTCTTTATATGTGCCCGGGAACCAGACTCATAGCCAATTCCCAAGTAAAAAATGCCTTAAAACATACAACAATAATTCGAAGTACATATGTTTTTAAAACTGGTTACTACATGATAAAAACTAAAGCGAAGTAACGCAGATATTGCTCTGTGATTTATTTATATCGAAACATTTTTTGTGTGTGTATTTTTAGTGATTTAAATCGAAATGTTTTTTGTTCTAGTGTCAATGTCATGAATACAATTTAAATTACGCTGACGGGATCAAATAATAATACTTTTTTTTTTAATGGCCCTGGCACGATTTGTCCGTATAGGATTTTTTATAATTCGTGCTTGTCTTTTAGAAATTCGACCGTGTCCTCCATGTACGGTTTAAGCACTCGCCCGGTACCGCACAACCCTCCCAAAGGCCGAGAACAAATTTAAATTAAATTAAAACTTGCCCACGAACCGGGAATCGAACCCGGTACCCCTCACCTAGCTGCCACTTAATAAGACCGCTAGGCTATGAGGCCCCCATATTAATACTTATATTGTATATTAAAACTAGTTACCACAGATTAAATTTACAGACTTAAAGCGTAAAATAGCGCAAATGTTTTCGTGTTATATTTCATTTGAATTCAAATATTATGAAACTTCCTATTTTAGAAGAATTATTTTTTTATTATTTACTATATACTTTTTACACACAAAACTTCGAAGACTTCTTTACTTTCATTGTTAATTTTTTACTACTATTATTTTTTCTACTACTAATTATTACATTATCTTTCTTTTTTACGTCTGCGGCGAAATCTAACCGTTATGGTCTCTCAATAGAATGACCAGCGCTGAGCCAGGGCCAGTTTCAACCACAACACCCACACACTACACACTTAAAATGCACCTTATTCATTTTTAAATTTCATAATTTTTTGTTATTTTTCTTTATTTTATTATTATTATTTTATGTGTTTCTGTGTGTGTGTGTTGTGTTAGCAAAAAAATTATGTCTAATGTCTAATATAGCCTACATAACTTCGCGATATCTCAAGGACAAGACGTTTGAAGTCCGTACATGAGTTTTTGAATTACGAACATACACATGTTCTAATAAACTAATAAAAACTATACTGGATTGGTGTGGCCGCGAAGAGAAAATATGCGACAGGTTAGATTTACTAACAAAACACGTCGATATTTCCTGCGTCCAACTTGACTCAACAAAAACTAAACATCGGTCAGGCCGTCTCGGTGTTGAGTGATTGAAGTTCCGTATACACACTATAATTTAATTAATCTCGGTCATATCATAGTATATGCCCAAAAATAGTAGAGTATTGTGTCAGATAAAGATTTGATTCATGATCGTGTTTAGAAATGGGTATCTACGAGTAATTTTAAATCTTTTTAAATTGTCACTTATAATACCACAAGAGCTTCAAAATTATCGGGTATTTCCCGATAGGTTCGTTGCAAACAAATGAAGGAGTCAAGTTTTTAAAAAATCACGAGCGCTTCGCGCGAGTGATTTTTTAACCTGAAAAACTTGACGACTGAGCTCGTGTGGTATTCGGGGGATTATTTTTCCGACCCAAATGTCGGCCAATAGAATTGCACCATGAGACGAAATGTACAGTTAACAAATAAGAATTTCATAATGAATAAAACAACTACTTAATACTTTTCTTGAAGCAACTACCAGAGAAAATTTTCAAAAAATTATCAGTATAATACCATGTAGGTTGTACCACGTGACGTCGAATGGTGCAATTCTATTGGTCGATATTTGGGTCGGAAAAATAATCATTGTTATGCGTGCTGTGTTAGTTTTACGGTGTATTTAATTACTTCAACTATTTTGTAAACAAGATTTCTACCTATATTTAAGTTAGATACCTATTGTTACCCCAGTTAGCTAAAAATAAATACATTATCTTTTAGCAATTCTTCATATGTGGTGTAATCTGTTTTAGCTATATTTTTTAATTGAAAAATTGTAAATATTATTTCTTAATAAAGATTGTCAAAAAGTGTAGTAAAATAAACGAATTACTAAAACTCGTAATCAATCTAGGTACCACACTTTCATGGAAATATTAATTATAAGCTATCTATTCTAAAACACATGACATTCTCGTTAACATAAATATAATAAAAATTAATTTACAATTTTAGATTATGCATGTAATTGTTTGCACTTAATAATGTTTTTTTGTAATTGATCAGCCCAATACCGAATATATCAAGCTCTGGAGATACTATTACTCTTGATGCGCAACTACGATACAACAAGATATAATATCTTGCTACTGAAAAAATATGAAGAAAAACTTGTTGCCATCAAATTTTCCGAACATAAAATATTTAACTACGAGACCCTAACTCCTGATTTATGTCTTGTTTTTCAATTTTACATGAGAATGTAATTCGTCTACAACGATTCGACTTAAGGAATTAATTTGATCAGTTACTGTGCACTGGGTTTTTATATAAATTAGGATTATTAATTGACTGGCAGTAAACGGGCGCTACTTGTGGTGACTGGTCGTACTTGAATTCGTGTATGCGGTGATGTTAGTTGTTTCGACTATGTGTTTGCGTGTTGTTCCCACGAGCATGTAAGTGCGTGCTCCTATTTCACCATGCCTCCTGAGTCCTGCTGATAGAGGACTAATCTTTGTTTTTAATTTATTTTATTATTATTTATTCCTAAGGATGTCATGTGGAACATGGTGTAATGGTTGCAGCTCCTTACAAACGTTGTGTAAAACAAAAAACTTGGCGATTAAAAGAGTGGCGGAGAGTTTATTGCCAGTTCTTCTCTTCCGTTCTACGCCCTTGATTTGAGAACTGGCAGTAACTTAGAAGCATTTAATGTATATTTCTTTTTTGACGTTCATAAGTGTACATTGTGTTGCCTACATTAATAAAAATTTTTTGACTTTTGATATAAAATATAGATTAGGGCTGCAGTTCGTGAACATGACACTTTGAGGAACATAGCTAATAATGAACATGGAAAATAAAACACCTTTAATGTTGATAACATAAAAAATATGCCCACAAAAGAGCCCAACACTCTACTAAAGGGGGGCCTACAAGAAAATTTCTGGGACATCTTTAAATTTCGCCATACTTGTCAATCTTCTACCAGAAGCTTAAGGACAAATAACACATTTCTTTATGTCCACGCTTTGATTAAGAATCGAACCCGTTACCCCACATACCTTCCACGATAGCATTACCCTTCCTACAAACCCATGAGGCACTCAATTCTTGGCAACCAACAAAATTACTTTAAAATCGCACTTCAATTTATTATTTGTTGGTAATCTCCTATTTGAACAATGATTTTTGAGTTATTGAGAAACTCTAAAGATTGCCATGCGAATTTAAATGTTCTCCAGGAACTATAAAATCCATACAATACGCCACCATTTCTATGAAACACTTATACAGGTTAATCGGAACTAAATTCCATTTCCATCGCAGAGCGTATTAAATTTTATACTGAAAAGCATTAATCCTTTCGTAGACTTTGATATACGATTATTAATATATTATTGGCCTGTGAAATTATTATTTTTTTTACTTTTTTTCAAAAACTGTTTTAAATGTTCTAAAAAAATATAGTAATATCATATTATATATACCACGTTAAATTTAGATGATTCAGATAAAATTATGAATGAATGAAAATCACTAAAGATTTTTTTATTAAGTTTTATTCTGTCTGTAGGTATTAGTTTAAATAACAACAGTAGATTTCAAAAGAAAATTTAAAAAAAAACTTTAAAAAAAAAAAAAAAAAGGATACCTTTCGTAGCAACGTATAACATCCAACAATAGTCCGCCATCATAGTATTATCCCAACGACTTGTTTACCTTCTTTTCCATATCTCTAGCATTTTGTTGGAACTGCTCACCCTGTTCCTCGCCCAGATGTTTTTGGAAACAATGTATGAGTGACTCTCATGCTAATGACGTACTGGTGAAGTACGAGCTGTATTCAAAAGTGTTTGTGGCAGTTGCACAGAACAGCGAAAAGGACGAATTTGCCAATTCTGAGACAACTAGAAGTTTCTACCCGTTTCTTCAGTGATCTGTCTTTGGACATAGCAAGCAGAGGTCCCGATAGCATTGAGAAGCTTGTGGTAGAATGAAAGGCACGAAACCCCGAAGCCAATTTCCTACTCGCTGGAACGACCAAGTTAAGGTTCTTACGTGAATGCCCTGTTCCTGCATGCATGACAGGGGGAAAGAAGGAAGCTTTGCAACACCAGTATGACATTCATTAATGAAGAACGCGGCTAAAGAAGAAGAGTAATAGTAACAATAGCAGTGTTGGCTCAGTAGCTTCAGCGTGCGACTCTCATCCCTGAGGACGTAGAATAGTTCCCCGGCTAGGACTTTCTGTCTATGTGCGCATTTAACATTCGCTCGAACGGTGAAGGAAAACATCGTGAGGAAACCGGCTTGCCTCAGACCCAAAAAGTCGACGGCGCGTGTCAGGCACAGAACACAGACAAATGATAAAATCTGAGGCCCTGATCTAAAAAGGTTGTAGCGCCACCGATCTTACATGCAAGCATCTTAATGTTATCATAATTTAAAATTGAATGTGATTTATCTTTCATACAATTGTGTTATATTGTAGCCTTTAAGAAATTAAGAATAATGTTTTATTGAAAAATATTTGATCGAAACAATTCATTATAAGGGGCTACAAGGTTGGAACATTGTTGTTGGAATCAGGTCAAGGTATGAAAGCCTTATTACTGGAAGACATTTTGTTCATCGTAAATGTATATAAACAACGCATTTATGTTAAATTAAACACAGACTTTATTAACACTAGAAGGCTTTACTCTATTATTAATATTAAAGCGTACTCCTTCCTCAAAGGCCGGCAACGCACCCACTAACTGGGTGTCCATGGGCTGCGATGACTGCGGTTTTTGGACGTCCCATAGGCACGTTTGCCCCCCTTTTATAAATAAAAAATATGTATCTAACAGTAAATCACGTGACCATGCGTAATGCTACTGTGATGGTCACCCATGTAGCTCGATGTACGGAATTAGAACAAGCTTCACAACCGATAATAATTACTAAAGTTTTATATGAGTATGAATTGTATACCTCACATTCATTCACTCTGCGAACCTAAAAGTGTCTTAACCTCCGAAATGTCTGAATGAAGGATGACCTGCTGCAGCTTAAAGTCATCAATTGAGAGTTGGCAAAAGACGAGAGAGAGATTGGAGCGCTGAAAAATTCTGATGATTTCGGAGGCCAAATACAAATCTTTAGGAATTTAGGATTCGGTAGAAAAGGGGCCGTTCTAGTATTACGTAAGCACTATGGGGGAGGGGTGTCTTTAAGTATCTTATTTGGTGATTACGTCAACACTAATTATATTGATATACGAGTATGCATTTTCGAGGATTCCTACAAAAAGTAAATACGTTTATGTACTATTATTTTTGAGAGCTTTGCTTACTTTTGCTGACAAGAGGAGGGGGGGATAAATTGCAGTAAATCTGCTTACGCAACGAACGACCCCAAAGGCAAGGAATTAATTTCAGATACAATTCGTCGCACTTTGATTCTAGGGGTCGGTGGATTAACAATCATTCGAAGGTATATTTCCAAATGAAAATAATAAGATAAACCAGTAACAGTTTTTATTCCTGTAAAAAATAAATTTAGTTCATTAATGTCAGATTTAAAGCGACTTCCTAGTGAGTTTGATGAAAAGATCAAGTCAATACATGGCACATTTTAAAAGATAACTAGCAAGCTTCTTCAAAAAGTTTCGCGTCTGCACTTCATTGATGCGTTATTAAATCGAGAGAATCACCCTGCACAGTGAAATCATAAGAATAATTATGTCCTCAATTCGTCCTTCTATTTATCTTTCGTTATTTAATGTCATATCCCAATCCCAATGACTGGCTTTTTAACTCTTGTTTATTTGGAATGATTTATTTGTTTTAATACGGTTTAATTTAGGTTAGGTTATTATTTATTACTTTAGATATCATGTGAAACATGGTGTAATGTTTGCAGCTCCTTACAAACGTGTAAGACAAAAAACTTGGTGATTAAAAAGAGTGGCGGAGAGTTTATTGCCAGTTCTTCTCTTCGGTTCTACGCCCTTGATTTAAGAATTGGCAGTAAATGTAAAATTAGAAGCATTTAATGTTTATTACTTTCTTGACGTTCATAAGTGTAGGTACATTGTGTTACCTATATGAATAAATGATTTTTGACTTTGACTTTGACAAGGATTAATCCCCACATTTATTATGCACAAACATATTCTCTATTCCATTTAAAGTCGCATTTAAAATTATACATTTGGCAAGAAGAACCGTTCAGTTGCCTGCCCTTCAGTCTTCTATAGATTGCTCTTGCAATTTCATACAACGCTTATCTAGAAGCACGTTGCAGTTCCACCTGGAATCTGTGCAACAGATTGGTTCTGACCGTTGGTATCGCAATCAACCTTAGCTTTTGCCGTCGCACATATCCCATAGCTACAAAGAAACCGAGTTCTAGGAGCACACTACCTGCAAGACTAGAGTACATAGTACTGAACGTATCTGTATTGTTTAATACTTCGTATTACGAAACTTCTGTTACTATTCCATTAACTATTCGATCGAGTAAATGTGAAATTGACTAATAATAACGTCCTGTACTCACGTCGAATACAAACAAAATATTAACCATCGAATCCACATGAACACACAATCAGTCCAGCTTTTTAGGAGGTTATATATAAAGATAGAGTCTTAAATCATATTATATGCTACCAATTAGAGTCTACCTAGAAGAGAGAGACAAGGTTATAAAATTCTTCTGAGCTGTTGCGAAGAGTACATATTTATTTCAATTCGGCAAACACTTGCTAATCTAGACGTAGGTCGTGGATTTGTGATTTAACTAATTGATTTCTTGATATAAAAACGATTTCCCTTGTAATTTAGCACTAAATATGTTTAAATGAGTAGTAAAAACTATTTCAAATACGTTAGCTAAAGGTATGTCGTTAATCATTAGGCGAGCCACTGGCGGAACTTAACTATAAACACAAAAACAATTGTGGTTCGCTTAATTAATTACTTAACTTATTTTAGTATATTCTATTTATGTATTTACTTATTAAAATGCATACCTCGCTTACCAGCGCCAAATATAGAATTTATTAAAACGATCGTTTTTATATCCTTGACAGTTGCATATTCACAATCGTAGATAACTTTAATTGCCTAATGAGACGTTTTTCTCGAATAGAATTTGACGTTTTAGATGACTTCAAAAATCTTAAGGATTCCATGGAATTACTGAAGGGTACAATTGTTTGAGTGTACGTCTAGCTCACTGTTTTAAAATAGAACCGAACCAGACAAAGTTTTTGGCGCATGAGGGTAACAGCGTTTTTGTCGAACATAAATAATAGTTTAAAAAAATAAAGATAGACCAAAAATATGGCACAGAGCGCTCCACGCTTTTTCTAAATAATACCAGTATTTTTTGTTCATTACCGTTTTCAGCCTAAATTAGGAATTATTTTTAACTTATTAGTTTGATGTGCTTTAAAAGCGTGTTTTTTATTTTTTTAACTATTATTTATTTTTTATTTTTTACTTAATTTTTATTATTTTTTTCGGATTATTGGATTGTCATCGATCTTTGACAGGTGCGCAAAGTTTGAATTAAATCTGTCCGTTAAAAGTGGGTCAAAATCGAGTCCGAAGGAGTCGGTTACATACATAGGTACATACATACAGGTGAAGCTAATATAAAGCGTGTAAAAAGGAAGAGAGCGATTGAGACCGATTGAGAGAGAGTGAGAAGGGTGAATTACCTTAGAGAAATTCTATTTTGAAAATTAGAATTTCGTAAAGAGAATTTATGAAATATTAGTATTTTTTATTTCATGTAAAATAGTTGATTGAAATTTCTAATGACGAATTATAAATTAAAATGCCACGAGTTAATTTATCGAAGAAGAATTTATTATTTGTATTAATTCTCGACACTTTTAATGTTTTAATGACAATTAAATTCATTACATTCCTAACATATCTTCCCTTTTCCCTCCCTCTAAGTCTCGGAAATCTAAAGTTTTAGATTTGTATAAATATGAACAAGAGTTAAAAATTAGTTTGCCAAAGAAGTTTCACTTCTGAAATGTGTTCTTTGTACGCACGCACTTTTTTTGTAAATTCCGTGTTCATAGATGACAAGTAAAGGTCATTGCACACTTCGTTTGTTTATACAAAAAGCACGTGCGTGTGACTGCCGCCGGTAATATTACCAAAACAATCAGACTTAACATCTGGCCTGTATATAGTACATAGTCCAAGATTTAATATAGCTTAAATACAGGGGTCTAGGCTCAGAATATGATTTTGTCCCATTCGGTGTCGAGACTTTTGGTCCGTGGGGTCCTAGCGCTTTAAAGCTTTTTAAAGAAATATCAAAAAGGTTAGTCGACATAACAGGAGACCGAAGAGCTGGCAGCTACCTCAGACAAAGAATTAGTCTAGCTATTCAAAGGGGGAACGCTGCCAGTATCTTCGGAACCTTGCCTAAAGGGACTCCTTTTAATAATATATTTTAGTTATTATATGTTAAGGTTAGTTATTTATTTCAATGTATATGTGAATTATATAGCTTATATATAAAAGTAATATCAGTCGAAAATTTAATGTAAAAAGCATGCAAATTGATTTTGTCTGTTCTTTTTGACAGTTAAATATAAACGTATATAACAATAATAACCCGCAAATTTCTACAAGATCAGTAACCCATAAAAAACTGTGTTCACTTGGCCCATGCAACAGAAGATCATGAGAGGATGAATCGATAGTTACCAAATATAATAATAATACAATTGATCTAGTCCCCTAGGGAGCCCTTGTGTTGTGCACCTCAGAGTCATGCCAATATACGTAGGAAAGCCTCTGTAGAATCGAAATCCAACTAGGCTACCATAAACAAAAATAGTTTGTCAATCTCAGAATCCATAGATTGTGAGATTTTAAACACAGTCCTTCGTTTTGGCGTGGGGAATAAAAAACGTGTTTTTCTCTCTTAAGTAATCAAACACTCGCGATATTTAAGTACATAGTTAATGTAACAAATGTAAGTATTGCTAACTTGACACAAAACTTTTTTTTAATACAAGCGTCTTTAATAAGACATCCTGGAAACTTACGATCTACCATAACTTAGAACTAATAAGTAATTTAAGTCTAAACTAATTTAGTAATAAGGATTTTTAACATAACAAAGTGTCCAATAACACTACTTACAGTCTCTAATAAATGGAAGACACTCTGATCTTGTGTTCTATTTTTTTAACGTGCGCTAAAGCGTGCGCTAAAGTTTCCATACTAAATTCATATCCGCAATACACGGACCGCTCGAGCAGTTACTGAGCAAACCGCATATGCAGTCGGTCTTGACTGCAACATGCAGTCCGTCTATGGCCCGCTTTATACTAATTCACTAGTTCAAATGGTTTAGTTCTTTACAGTCTGCTGTAGGCCCGTGGTGTCAAGGAGTTTAATACCCTCGACATTGCGGACCATCCCATCATTCACGTCATGATGGACGTCATGAATGGTGAAAAGCATAGACTCCAGTCTATGTTAATAAAATATGGACACAAAACCTGCTCACCGAATTAAGTTGGCACCATTAGCTTTCGTCACATGCGGTCCTTTGTGACAGTCGTAAAATGACACTTAATTTCAACGAGCAAAGGTCCCGACTAATAAAATTTAAAATTTACAATAATTTTATTCGTTTAATTGTATCATCATAAATGTCATGCTCAGACCGGTGTGTTTTCAATAAGATTTGTCATGCTTTGTCAAAACGGTCGTTGAGTGAGATTAAATTGATGTCCAAAACCAGTACCGTAAAACAGCAGTTCTATTGAAGCCAACTTGACTCACTTGTACCAATAAAAATTGAAATATATATAGTTACATTTAATACTAGCTGACCCCCGCGAACTTCATCTCGCCTTAATATGTTTTTACTTAGCCTAACTTTTTAGTAGATACATACCAACACATGAAACATTTTGCTATAACAATAATAATAATAATTTTATTCATCAGACAAATACAGTCCATTGATTGATTAGTAAGTTAATAACAATAGTTTCTTAAGATCTATGTTAGTAGAATTAGTAAAAATAAGAAAAAAAGTAGTTAAACAAAAACTATTAGGTACAAAGCCCTGCGGAGATGTCGAAGTAGTGTCGTAAATAGGGGCACTCCATCCTCTCGACTATCATCCGTAAGATGTTGCTGGAGCTGCCCCGCACCTGGCGTACCGCTTTCGCATAGTGGCGAAAAAGCAATCCACCCGCGCCTCTGCAAGCATTCCTGATGCGCTGCAGAAGCGAGGCAACCCCAGCAACACCCTAAATGCGTTATTATACTGCATCCGAAGCGAGTTGTATGTTTGTCGAGTTAAACTAGATCTATGCTATATATTGTTCGCTTATCCGGAATAAAAACCTAAGTACTTAATAGCTAATTTTTTATTATTTTTCCAATTTTACCCTTCAGTAAAATCCTCAGAGTACAAGGAATCAATTTAAAAAAATACTCGAACTGGTACTGCCGTCGTAGACTTTCGCGCTTAATTTTTAATCATACACATTTATTTGATTGATATGCAAAAAAAATTGTAGCACGCGTGCGTGTGTAACGAGTTGTATTGTTTATTACATACTTAATCTATGAAAGTTACAGTATTTAGAGTTAGTAAGTAGGGGCTATCAAAATATAAAAAATACAAATCACACGTTTTAAATTTAAACTTAAAATCAATTTTTTATTGATTTTAAGGTTTTATTGATACTTTCTTATGTTATATATCCATTTTAGTAAATTAGGTAAAACTTAATTTACTTATTAGTCTTAAGTTAGGCTAGATCGTAATGTTAAATTATGTTTTTGTTATTATGTTTGAGAGGAAATTTATAAAAAAAGTAACAAATTGATTTGTTGAACGCGCGGTGATCATTGAGTGAGACATTAAGGGAGGGCATTCAAGGGAAGAAAGGCCAGTTGAGACTATGGATTTGCCCATATGGGAGTCACAAAATTGTTAAGCCACGACTCTGTCTTACTCTTACTGAGATTCAGAGACGTGATCGTATGACGGTGGAAGACCTGGCTAAGCCGAGTTGCTGACAAGCTATATTCGTATTCAGAAAAATTGCTTTCGTCAAACTTCGCGAACTTCTAGTTTCTGTTGCTTTTGGTATGGTGACAGAGAAAACTTTTTTACTAATCTGTAAAAAAAAAAATAATTTGTTCAATGCATCAGTAAATTGCAAGGAACATCAATTTGAGAGAAGTGTTATGAGATTTTCTAAGTATTTTTACATAAAGCAGAAGTGCAAAGTTTTAATTGTATACATTTATTAATTTTGTAATGTGTCAAACATTACATCTGTATTATTAACTACATGGCGTTTAGTGGCGCCAGATTCGCTGTTTAGTTTTGATCAAGTAGCCGATTTCCTTCACTTGGCGTATTTACCATAAACATTTATATGTGATGTTAATGAATAATTAATGGATAACATATGTTATAATAACATAGTTTAAATACATACATACATTACATACACTAGTTTATCATAAAGTGATTATAAAGTCAAGAAATAAAATATCAAGTATAATTCCCACGAACGAGTTTTGCCACCCAAAGCGCGACAACCTTTCAGAACATATTAAACGCCTTTTTGTTTGTCGCTCATAAAAATTATAAGTTACAACTTTATCAACAAGCCAAGCCTAACTTGAGTCAGACCAACTTAAAAACTTACTGCCAGTTCATCTTGTGATTTAGAATAGTTTAGATTTTGACGTACATAAGTGTGCATTTCGACAAATGAATAAATATTATTCTATTTATTTATTAAATACAATGAAGGAACTGGGGGCCCACCTTATTCTATCTATCTCTTTCTTCTTTGAAGGCGAATCGGTCAAATTTTGGTTCAGTATGTCATGGTACGAATTTTCATACAAATTGAATGAACGAAATCTGATTACCATTGAGGTCTTTTGTTCGATGTCATGGTATGAATAAGCGATGCATCTCAGTTGTAGGTTGTCAAGAGGCTCGCAATACGAGCTTATGCGAGCTGGGCTAGGCCCCTAGCTCTGAAGTCATAATAATCATGTCACAATGCGTCTGCATATGATATGGTTGTTTTTTTACATTATACAGGGTGGTCAAAAAGTCAAGTCGTTGTTGTTTTTTCGACAGAATCCCTATGAAATGCGCCAAAACTTGTAATACAGGGTCGGAAGGAAGTAAACAAAAAGTTTTGATTTGAAAAAAAATTATATCGTATAACTTAATATTATCTTCAATATACTCAATAAACTATGTACTATAAATAGTATGTCATTTTTAGGCCTGGACCTCATATTTTTGTATCTGTTTCATGTTTGTCAATAATAATAGGCAAGTAAGTGATTTTTTAGGTCAAAGGCAAGCTCACGATGTTTTCCTTCACCGTTCGAGCGAACGATGCGCACATAGAAAGAGAGTCCATTGGTGCACAGCCATCGAACCTACGACCTCAGGGAGAAGGACCTAGTGTGTAATCTAGTGGTTATTATGAAAAAGATACAGAATGTAAATTTTTTCGAATTTTAATAAGAATTAGTAAAAAAAGGTCAATTTTCTTATAAAACGCAAAATAAATTATAACTCTGCAGGGGTTGAGCTTAGAGACCTCCCGTAGAACTTTTTGCAGCTGATGACCTCATCTATCCCCTATTTGCGTTTGATCCACGACTTTTTGGCCACCCTGTATATGACGTTGGTAGTAATTATTACGTGTTTTGGCTGAGATAATTATAATCCGTCCGTCGTTCCGCAACTGGGCGTTTTTTAAGGCAGTTTTTGCTATGCTGAACTTCCTGCCCACTGAAGTAATTCCGAACCAAGTCGACTTAGGGTCCTTCAAGAAAAGAGCGTACCAATTCTTAAAGGGCAACGCACTTGCGAGTCTTCTGGTAATGTAAGTGTCCATGGGCAGCGGTATCACTTACACACTAGGTGAGCCTCCTGCCCGGATGCCTCCTATTACATATAAAAAAATCTCCTGCTTCAGTAGAGAGATTTTGTAATCATCTTTAACTGAAGTTACTAATTCGACGTGTAATTTACTGATAATTTATCAAATTATAAATATCTATTAACAAATTGCTTAGTTTAAATTGTATCTAAAAATAGTTTAGTCTTATCTAGCGGTCTGAGCAGTGTTGGCCTAGTGGCTTCAGCGTGCAACTCTTCTCCCTGAGGTCGTAGGTTCGATGGCTGTGCACCAATGGACTTTCTTTCTATGTGCGCATCTTTCGCTCGAACGGTGAAGGAAAACATCGTGAGGAGACTGGCTTGCCTTTGACCTAAAAAATCACTTACTTGCCTATTATTATTGACAAACATGAAACAGATACAAAAATATGAGGTCCAGGCCTAAAAATATCAGCCAGTATTGTCTTGATTGTTGATCGGCACCTACGCAACAATTAGTCGATTATATCTTCGGCCAACCGTAAAGGAGACGATATTAAAGCATCAACAAGAATCACTCTACTGCAACGGATTCTGAGTGGATTTATTTCACGCTAGGACGCGATTGGCTGAAGACGCGTGATCATCCGTGCGCTTACGGTACGTAGAACGGGGGGAGCGCTCCGCATTAAGATTGGCAATTAATATTATTTAGGGAGAGAGGCAGGTCCGAGGTTCAGCTTCAAGCGCAACAAGTTTTATGTTGATAGTTCAATCATAAAATGGAGAGGTCCACCAGCAATTCCCAATACCTTGATAACTGTAGTAGCCGCACCAGATTTGAAATAGTAGAAATAATGTGTCAGAGGCGAATTTTAATTACTTAATATATTATTATTGATATTCTTTTTATTAAGCAGAGTTGGCCTAGTGGCTTCAGCGTGCTACTCTCATATCTGAGGTCGTAGGTTCGATCCCCGGCTGTGCAGCAATGGACTTTCTTTCTATGTGCGCATTTAACATTTGCACGAACGGTGAAGGAAAACATCGTGTGGAAACCGACATGTCTTAGACCCAAAAATTCGACGGCGTATGTCAGGCACTGGAGGCTGATCACCTACTTGCCTGTTAGTTTAAAAATTATCACGTTAGTACGGTAAAGTTCTAAGTACGGAAAACACCAAAGAACCACCAAGGGGTTTGACCTTGGTGCCTAAAGGGCTACACCACAAATCACAAGTTTCATTTGCAAAGGCATTTTTCATCGGTTAGAACTTTCTCCTAGACAGCTACTGTAAAAAAATTCTGCCGAATCGGACACGTAGTTTTGTTTTGACCGCATTAGCCCTACAGATCTCCAGAACATATCTAAATAGTTTTTGGTATCGCTAGTTAACTATCGTAATTAATTTGCTATCTACGGCAAGAGCTACAGCGATTCGTTTAAAAAGGCTTTATCATGCTCTTTTACTTACGTTTTTAAGTTTCAGTTGTATTTGTCTCGCTTCAAATCCAATACAAAGTGTTATTCATCATAAATCGTTACTTTTTTAACAATATTGTAAGTGCTTCCGCTGTCGTTTGTCAACTATTCACTATGGTAATAAACTAATACAACGAACTCTTTCATTTTATAATTGGTATTTCTTTGGACACACGTGTCGAAAGATTAGAGTTTTAGGTTCAAAGTATGACGAATCCTTGTCGTAAATTGTGCTTCAACGCTTGAAGTACTCTGAGCACTTCACAACCTTTATATAAGCACGATTATTTATGTTTGCGTAAACTTTTAAACATTCTTTCACCAGTAGTACATTATGAGTGATTAATATAGGCGATAATTATAGTAATGAGAATTACGTGTTTATAAATCACTTTGCTTTCAATGTTAATAAACACCTAACCTAACTGAAACTAATTATGTAAATGATGATATTTATACAACCATTTATTCCAATTAATTATTTCAGAACAAAGAAAACACGCTTAGGCAGTGAATAATTCAATATCTAAGAGATTTTTTCTCCATTAGTCTCGCTACAAAGTTTTTTACCACGTGTTTAAAACAATTTTATGCGGATTTAATTTAATCTAATATTATAGTCTTAGACCAGTGCAGATAGCCTTTAAAATAAATAAAAAGTGAAAAAAATTACAGTAGGATGAAACCCATTAGAAAAGCAGGGGAATATGATCAAAATGAAAGGAAAAATAAATTACGGTCGATCTGAGGTCGGGAAGGGGTAGGGGGGGGAGTTTTAAGGGTAAAAAACGGTTTATCTCGATTTCCGGCAAAACTACAAGTCCTATCGAAGAAAGTTAAATGGCAAAGTTGGAGGTAATAAAAAGATCAAAAACTTTTGTATTTACACATTTTTCACATAACCTCAAAATTTATGTGAAAAATTCAAAAACCAAGTTTTTGGTTTTTATTTTTATCTTTAACAAAAATATTTTTTTTTAACGAAATTTGGTGAAAACTTACCTTTCTATGTCCCAAATACACTGTAATTTATTTGATTAAAAATATTTATTTGTTCACCTTATTTTGAATTAATATCGAAAAAACACCCTAATTTTCAATCGAAAATTCTGACGTCAAAATTTCAGCTTTTTTCAAAAAGTTCGTGTGCTTTCAGATCGTTGAAATCTCTACTTTCCTATGGTAAAAAAATATATATATATTACCACAGTAAATCTTCTCAGAAAACGCAAAAAATCGTATGCAGTAACGCCCAGACCTGTCATCCCCTTCCCTACTTCTCTATGAATCTTCTTTAAATTATAATCAGATGCCTATTTATTACTATTTTAAGATAACTTATATATACCTGAGTGACCTAAAAAAAAAATTTTGCCTTTAGATGGGCTAAAATTTTCGTATTTCATAGAGAAGTAAGGAAGGGGATGACAGGTCTGGGCGTTACTGCATACGATTTTTTGCGTTTTCTGAGAAGATTTACTATAGTAATATATATATATATATATATACATATATATATATTTTTACCATAGGAAAGTAGAGATTTCAACGAACTGAAAGCACACCAACTTTTGAAAAAGCTGAAATTTTGACGTCAGAATTTTCGATTGAAAATTAGGTGTTTTTTCGATATTAATTCAAAATAAGGTGAACAAATAAATATTTTTAATCAAATAAATTACAGTGTATTTGGGACATAGAAAGGTAAGTTTTCACCAAATTTCGTTAAAAAAAATATATTTTTGTTAAAGATAAAAATAAAAAACCAAAAACTTGGTTTTTTGAATTTTCACATAAATTTTGAGGTTATGTGAAAAATGTGTAAATACAAAAGTTTTTGATCTTTTTATTACCTCCAACTTTGCCATTTAACTTTCTTCGATAGGACTTGTAGTTTTGCCGGAAATCGAGATAAACCGTTTTTACCCTTAAAACTACCCCCCTCCCCTTTCCGACCTCAGATCGACCGTAATTTATTTTTCCTTTCATTTTGATCATATTCCCCTGCTTTTCTAATGGGTTTCATCCTACTGTAATTTTTTTAGGTTTCAAAAATTATCGGCACTGGTCTATCTATAGAGGCATTGTTTGTGATTTTATAGGGTAGACCATACCCAACTGATTTTAAAAATTGTTTTACCAATACAAAGCCACGTTATAAGCGACATAGGCCATGCCAAGTTAAAATAAATAAATAAATCAGAGGTACTACAAACCTTTTTAGGGCTGGGCCTCAGATTTCTGTATCTGCTTCAAGATCACTTGTCAATTTAATATGCAAGTAGGTGATCAGCCTCCTGTGCCTGACACACGACGTTTTGGGTCTAAGGCGAGCCGGTTTCCTCACAATGTTTTCCTTCACCGTTCGAGCGAAAGTTAGATGCGACCTTTGGGATGAGAGTCACACGCTGAAGCCACTAGGTCAACACTGCTCTTACTATTATTCAGTCTATAAAAAGTAAAATATTATTTCGGACCCAAACATCCATAGTTTAATATAAGTATTTTCTGACTGGCTGTCAAAGCTGAAACAGAAGTTATATAACTAGTAGCATCGTTTAACCGACGATACAGTAGCCGTAATGGCTGTATCAATAAAAATGTAATTGCTAGTAAAGTTCTTGAAAGCGCTGTTAAGAGCTTACCAGCTGACCGGCACAAATTGCTTGTGAACTTAGCACATATTGTGTTGCTTATAAAATGTTATTGAAGATGTAATGGTGCCTTAAATGTTATGGTTTTTAGCTATTTTTATAAGAAAAACAGTATTGACGTACGACTCTAATCCTGAGGTCGTAGGATGGGACCTCGGCTGTGCACCAATGGACTTTCTATGGGTGCATTTAA
This sequence comes from Pieris macdunnoughi, assembly GCA_905332375.1. Classification (NCBI taxonomy): domain Eukaryota; kingdom Metazoa; phylum Arthropoda; class Insecta; order Lepidoptera; family Pieridae; genus Pieris; species Pieris macdunnoughi. Next base: position 10,192,530 of record CAJOBZ010000005.1, read on the forward strand.
CATACGCTCGAACCGTGAAGGATAACATTGTGGAAACCTTAGACACAAAAAGTTGACGTCGTGTGTCAGACACTGAATGCGGCTTATTAAGAAAAACAAATGATCTCGAAAGAAACAGAAATCTGAGGCCAAGACAATGGTTTTTTATTATACATTTCTTAATCTCACCGACGCTTGTGGTACCTTTTTTATTCACATATTTTGTTAAAAACTCACGAGAGGACTTGCGTAGCATCTTCCACTTTTTGGGTCTAAGGCAAGCCGGTTTCCTCACGATGTTTTCCATCACCGTTCGAGCGAATGTTAAATGCACATAGAAAGAAAGTCCATTGGTGCACAGCCGAGGTTCGAACCTACGACCTCAGGGATGAGAGTCGCGCGCTGAAGCCACTAGGCCAACACTGCTCTGCAGTTATAATGTTACTGCTTCATATTAAATTTTTCAACCTTTCCTTTACTTAGGTACATATTAATGTGCACTTCGTTTCTATTTTAACATATATCCTATATATTGCTGATTTCCGACGAAACATTCACATGGAAGTAGTAAGTAATAAAAGTAAGTGGATGCGGCGTTTACGACCCCATTTTACGAGACTTCACATAACTCCACGCTCCATGATTAAAATGAGATATAACAACGGTTGATTAAAGTTTAAACCTTATTCAAACTCATAATTTATATGAGTTTTGGCATAACTTTAGTGTCTTCAAAACTGTCAGAAGTTTCATTACAATTAGGAATATATCTCAATTTGTTCCTTTATATCATTGATATCTTAAAGAATATACGACTAGACCAGTGTTTCTCAACGTGGGAACCACGCCCCACAGGGGGACAATGAGTTAAGGGGCTATTCAAAAATTTATTTGGAATTTGAATTTTACATTATCAATAAATGTTTTGAAAACTTACTGTTTTTAATTGACAATTTCCTAGAAATTCTTTCAAAGCCTATCATTTAAGTTTCTTCAGTGAACAATTTAAATAAAAATTATAGTGTGTTGAATAGGGCCCTCCCCTATAAGCGCAAAAAGGTCGGGAGCCACTGAATCACTGAACTAGATAGAAAAATTCTTTTTTTTATTTATTTTTTATTTTCTAAATACTAAAACAATTTATTTTGAACACGAAATCCATCCATCCATAGTTTTCTGAGAGTATTCGATATTTTTAGTTTCAGACTCCTTCTGTAGGTACTTTACGTGTTTCGTAATAATGTAAAATCCATAGTTGCAAGCAGCGTTGCCAGATTTCTTTTTAGTCAAGTCGGGATTTTGGAATTTTTAAAGTGATAAAACCGGGATTCATTTGTCGAAAGCGGGACATAGTAAAAAAATTAAATAATCAGAAGTTTTCAAATATTTATGTTTTTAGTTGAGTTCAAATCACGTTTGCGTGACAATAGACAGAGAAAATAGTCACAGAAAATGTATTTAAATCAGATTAAATCTATCCTTAAATAGTTCTTATTGATCTTCTGATTGAAAAACAAAAAAATCAAAATAAAAAAGTTTTTTTTTATTAGAAAAATGAAGAGTGAGTGTTTCAAATTGCAACTTACAATAAGACAGTAATTATTTATAAAAAATACTTATTCATAATATTTCTATGAAGATATAACTTCTTTAAAAGTTTCATTTTACTCTTTAAAAAAGACGAAGAACTTTTTATAGGATAACTGCAGATTAAACTTGATGAGTAACTCTGATTTCATTAAATTTACGAAGCATTTCAAAAAGAAGACGTTTTGGAAAGCAGTTTGATGGTAGGATACTTAATATAAAGTTTGAAGATAATCCTGGTACTTTTTTTTGGATACTGTTGAAAGAGTTGGTACCATTATTGTGCTCTGGTGGTAGTACACACTTCTTATTGCCATCGAGTTATTCCCGAAAAGCTGGACTAAGCCTGTCCCGCGCGGGACGTTTCATTTTGATTTAAAAATCGGGAAGTCCCGCCAAAATCGGGACGTCTGGCAACGCTGGTTGCAAGTGATGTGAGCTCCATGTATCTACATAATATAGTTATCTGCTGCATTGTTTTTTGTGACACCATGCGCCTATTTTATTTTAGTATAGTAATATTTTTATTGTAGGTACACGGTCTTTACATACGTAATAAACATACATACAAAAACTACTTGGAAGGGCCAACAAGTCATTTTTTTATAACTTTAACTTATAATTTTGATATTCAAAAGTGCCTTTTAAATAGGCCTGTCAGCCAGTAGCCAGTAGCATCCAAAATAGGCTGTCTTATTATTTTATTTTCGCGATCTTGAAGCAGTGAGTCGCGTCGTAAATTTCGTGTGTTTAACGAAGCTTCCACGGATCTTGTTCATTCCAAGAATGACATGCGCCCGCGTCGCTTTGCCTTGGCCATTTGATTTTTTGCGCTTCATCGGCGAAGATCAAATTTATCAATTATCTTTTATGACGTTCCGCTGTAATTAACAACTGATTACTTAGATTTCTATAATTAATAATAAATTAGATGTAGTCCTGCTCTGGGAACGTTTATACTTTCTGGATGCTACAGTTTTTTATATGCATATCATCATCATCAATGGCTGGTCCCTCCGCAAGTATATTTCGCCATCACAATATGTCTTGTACTCCTTGCGTCCCACTTCGAACACCTATTGTTTCGAGGTCCTTGACGACTCCATCCCACCAACGCAATCTCGGTCTACCGTATTTTCTCTCGCCACCAGGTTGTGAGTTCAGTAAGGACCTTGACGTTCTGTCGTCCGCCATTCGGTGCACATGCTCCAAGCACTTTTGCATTTAATGAATTGAATGATGCTGGAGTCGTCAGCTTGCTAGAAGGATACCATTGCATTACATGTCTCGTCATCTAGAACGAAAGTAAAATTATATTTTAAGCTTTTTAAGAGTAAAGACGTTTTATTCATTATTAACGGGGAGCTATCATTTAGTTATACAGTGATATGTTCCCTGCTGTATTTTAACATGATTAAGGATTCTGAAAGGCGACCTGGATATCTGATCATCAGCGACGCTTAAAAGCATGTTCGTTAATACAAAACGACTTCTTCCGCCTCATTACCTTGACATGCCTTTAATAATGTATCGAATAACATAAATTTCGGCGCTATCTTTTGCATATTTAAGGTTATCTTGCAGTTCATTATTATCCTTATAGGGGCGGATCTACTTAAGGGCTTTTTGGGCTGCAGCCTATGGCCCAGTGGATACAAAGGGACCCCCAGTCCCCACTGAAAACAATAGGCGATAATTTAAATAAAAAAAATATACAATTTAAAAATATATCATATGGTTGTAATCGCGTAAAAAAATTGCGTTTATCGAACGGAACGGGGAATTCTGTCGGTGTATTTTTTCGTGTGTCTATTACGGGGGACTTCCTGGTAATAGCCCGGAGGTCCACAAAGTCACGATCCGCCCATGAGCGTAGTCTAGTTGGCTTCGAATTAATAGTAGATCCTGACTAAATTTACTATATTTATTTATATGTTGGTGAGCCCTAACTGGCAGGTCTTAGGGCAATATTCAAACACGAGCCCTAAGTCAAACTCTTGTATGCCAAAAACGTATTGGATCTTAATATACATTCTCAATTTCGTGGATCTTGGGTGCCAAGTTCTACGACTAAACTGGACTAGCGGCTTCGCGACCGTGCATCAATTTCTATCAGCATTAAATACTCGCTCCTACCGTATACTAACACAAGACCCATTGTCTTGTTCAGACAGAAGGCCGATCACTTACTTGCTTAGTAATAATAAACAATTACTATCACCAATGGGGTTTTTAATATATAAATCAGAAGAGCATTCGCTTAGCCAGTGGTTAAGCGCAATACGTTTCTAACTTGACTAAACCCATAACCCCTAGATGGGGCAGAGGGAGTCCTATCTGGACTGGATGGAATCTTCGAGTGTATGGCCTACCGATTTCCACTTGTGTAGCTTGATCTGTTGCATATGTTCATAGTCATTACTAAGTTTGAGTAACTCTTGCAGCTGTCATTATAAATAATACAACGATACCAGTATTCCAGTCATTTGAATATATTATCGATAGATACTTAGCACATATCATGCTTAAATGTGCACCTGTTTTATCGCAGTCACGTATTGTAAATGTAGCATGGGTCAGTAACATTTAGTTTATTTCTTCAAACGGCTTATAACTACACTGCGTCAATAGAACATTGGTATATATATATATACCAATGGCGCGACAACCTTTTAGTTTTACGCCTTAGAGTTCATATCTAATAGCCAAGTAGGTGATCAGCCTTCTGTGCCTGACACACCGTCGAGTTTATAGGTCTATGCATGCTGGATTCCTCATGTTTTCCTTCACAATACGAGTAAGTGTCAAATGCGCACACAGTCCATTGGTGCACAGCCGGTGATCGAACCTACGACTCAGGGATGAGTGAGGCCTTTGACTATAATTTTATTTACTGTATGGTCTAAAATAAACAATTTTAAAATCAACGATGTTGTATTAATAGAAAATCAAGGTAACATTACTTATTCAGCAAGCTTTAAACAATATTCATGATAATGTGCGGCACTCTGCCTCTTGACACTCTTTCTCCAATGTTAAGGTGGTTAAAGTCATAAATTATGGAGACTGGAAACACTTCAAACATATTTTACTTAATTATAGCTTTATAAATCGTTTTACCGAAGCATTCATTTGTACAGTCTAGGATAGGATAAATTGATTTCTTTTATAAAGGCACACTAATAAAACACATTCAGAGAGCACACGACCTACAAAAAACACAATACATGCAAGTGAAACATTACAATGATAAAAAAGTGCGTGCGTACAAAGTACACATGTCAGAAGTGAAACTTCTTTGGCAAACTTAATTTGTAAGTCTTGTTCATATTTATACAAATCTAAAACATTAAATTTCCGAGACTTAGTGGGAGGGGAAAAGGAAGATATTTTAGGAATTTAATGAATTTAATTGTCATTAAATTATTAAGTGTCGAAAATTAATACAAATTATAAATTTAATTTTTTAATTTATTTCTTCGATAATAAAAACACGTGAAATTTTAATTTACAATTCGTCATTTGAGATTTCAATAAGTTATTTTGCATAAAATATAAAATACTAATATTTCATAATTTCTATAAGGTAATTCACCCTTCTCACTCACTCTCAATCGGTCTCAATCGCTTTCCCCCTTTCGATAAAAACGCTGCAAATCTTTGTGACGTTCCGTAAAAATATTACCCTCATGCGCCTAAAGTAGTTTCACTTCAAAAACACTATACATGCGCAAGGGAAACATAACAATGATAAAAAACAAAATAATACAAAAAAGGTCCAACAATAAACTAGATTAGTAAATACAAATGGAATTTAAAAACTTAATATATTTCTACTTTGCAATTGTTATTGGTGACGGAACAATGGCTGTCGCATCTTGCCTGAAGACATGGAGATTGTTAGGAAATAAATCAGCCTCAATTTGTTTAATATCAATGCAATGTCTTTATGTTGAATATCTAATAGGCGTTAGCATAAACACTGTTGATTTATCAAAATATTACCCGCCGAAAGATGTCTTAAAATTTATAACCACTTAATTAGAAGTAGGTACCACGTAATTCATTTAAACAATTGAAACCCTTTTCACAGCTGAATTAATAAAACATATTCTGTATGCTTGGTAAAATGTTTGAAGCTATTTTTCTTGTAACAATTTATACACAAAAAAACCTTATTCATGACAAAAATATGGTTGGACAAAATTCATGTAGTCCCCACACTAGGGAGCCCTTGTGTTGTGGGTAACTAGATAACAATTATTCCGTGGTACATGGTGCATGTTTAAAAACATTTTTAAAGAAAAAGTATTAGTGTTACAACTAATCAAATCGTATAACACATTTAGTATCGAGAACGTATGAGTATATAAATAGGTGTGTGTGTGTATGTATTTAAGAGTGTACCAGACAGTTGTTATATGTGTGCACTGCGTCTGTGTTAGTTTTTGGAACCTCAGAGTCGTACCAAAATACGTTAATGCCTCTGTATATTCGAAATTCAATTCCACTTTATGTGTTTGGTTATTATTACATTTATTATCAAATGTCCATGAAATACGGTTTGTAGTCTATGGTATAATAACTGTGATATTTAGTGACATTCCCGCGTGTTTACAATACAACTCAAAACGTTTCCAACTAATGTAAATCATTGTGCAGATATTATTAAACAAAAGTTGGCAGTTATTTGAGAAACATCATCTATAATTACTAATACGATGGAAATTGTGGAAACAGAGATTGTTATTACATCGGCTCTCACATGGAACCATTATTCTTATGTTTCTGTAATTAGATTGTTAAACATTGTGAAGTATGAAGTTATTACAAACTGTTTAAGTCCAAAACCAAGGTAATGGCGCGAAAGAAATTACACAACTTAGAGAAATGGTAAAATATATATATTATTTATTTTAATTAATATATATATATTTTTAATTTTATTATCACCCTTATTCTGCGATAGTAAGCAAGTGGAGTTCCGTGCCTATCCCAGGCACGCAAACTCCCGTCCGCGACACAAAGGAATGTTCATTTTTGTACCCCGGGTAGCAGAGATGGGAAAGTATCAGCCTGAGCAGAAATCCGAGTCTCGGTAAGAAAGAGCAAAACCCGCTTTGCAGTCTCCAAATTGTAATGGAAATAAATAAAGAGGATGTTGGAAATACTTACTCCCTGGGGTAGTCTCTATTATTATTATATTTATTTATAAAAAAAGGCTATTTTCCCGAAATTTTACTACCTCAGTCAGTCAAAATTTCGTTATTCAAGTAGGTGATTTATTTTAACCAAGCAAATTTGACGGCGTATATTATAAAGTGAGCTATTACAGATGTTCGACATTCTTGGTTTAACGATGGTCGATACCAACATTGAAACAAAATTAAAGACACAAAAACACACACATGTATTGAATTGTTTTTATAGATTTTGCAATTATCATATTGCAACGATATTTATTAAAAACCTAGTTCGTGTTATGTGTTCGTTTGAAATAGGTCTCATTGAATATCCTTCAGTAATTCGCGGTAACTCGTAAAGTGTGGACGTTAAAAACTTTCCCACTCGACGTCTGTACACAAAGGCGCTCGTAAATTCTTCCGATGTCACTTTTTATGGGATTTTCGAATAATCCCAATAGCTTTGCGGTTCTAAATCATACATCTTATAATCGTAAAACTTTAATTTTCACGATTTAATGCGAAAAAAGATGATTTATGCATTTAAATTTCATAATAGCCGAGCTTGTAGTCGTTGCGTCTTGGTGGTTTATGATGGGTATTTTAATTACACTTTTGGACTTATTAATGAGTTCTGTTGACACTACACTTGTTTTTAGTAGTAACTGGCGGTTAAGACTTTCTACAAAAGTTTATTACAATTTAAAAAAAACAGGTCTTTATTATACTAACCGTCCAGACCTCTCTGACCGTCTAGATGGCAAAAAAATGTGTTTATTTCGAACAAGTTTCTTTTTAAATTAAAAAACAAACTTCTGTCCGTTTGCCGATTGCCGAACTTCTCCAGACTTTCCAAACCTTGCCTTCTTCTTTCTTATAGTCCCATCTACTTGCGAAGGTTGGCGATCATCATGGTTAATTTAATTGTGGATGCCGCACTTCTAAACAATGTCTTGGTGGTTTGATCAAACCATTATCTAAGGGTTTTCAACCAAGTCGTGCGTCTGCGGCCAGGTCTCTTCCACCTGCCTTTTTTCCTTGTACGATTAGTTGAAAGAGCTCGTATTTTTTAATGTTACGTAATACTCAAGTTTCCTTTTCTTAACCATCATAAGTACCTACCTACTTCTGTGTTCTTCTGAATTCTGTCCATCACGGTTGTATTTCGTATGCGGTCCTTTTCTGCAATCAGGTTATATCAGCTACCCATCTCTTTTTGTTTTTTGTACGTTGCTTGTTGATCTTTTATTTTGTGTCTGATAGCTTCAATCTTGTCATTTATTAACTTTGGCTAATTTTCTAATTTCAGGTGGTGCAAGACCCTACCGAGCCTTCTGCTGCCTCGGAGGTCATCGGTGACTAAGCGGCGACTGTGATGCGACTGCAACTCGCGACTGGGCCATCCCAGTACCATACCATAGAGTTAGATCTGTATAAACTTGTAGATAACATGTGTCAGTGACACAAAATGTACCTTATTTTAATTTAATTTTAATTGCTTGACGCAAACTGGTTAACTATTGAAGGTAGCTATATAACTATGCTCAAATAACTAGGCTTATTGATTGCTTCACTGAAATGACGAGAAAAGTCAATGGTATTAACAACAAAAACATTTACGTTTTTCTATAAATTCAGTGAAGAAATTCAACATCACATCGAACATCACAAAAGCTATACCATATTTCAAATTTGAATTTGGCATTTCACTGAAAAGGTTTCATTGGAATACTTGTAATACGGCGATTATAATAAAACCGAGCCGCCCTAGGGTTGAGGGTGACGCAGGCGGGCGGAGCGATCCGGGCGCCGCCCAGGACATTGCGAGGCCTACTTGAAACTATTGTGATTGGAACTTGAATTGCTAAGCCATTAACCTATGAAATTTGGGCTGTGTATGTCATGCCTACAAAAAGGTTTTGCTAAATTTGTACTTAAGTTATTTTATTAGCAATACATATAAGATATAGCAACCAAACTTATTATGAGCCATAATGGCAACTATTGACCATTACAGCTTATAATTTCTTGATTTTACTTTAATAGATTAGAATTTCTTTATAAATAAAACCTTCGTGGGATTATTTAATACAGATCTATGATCTATGACTACCATAGAACTGCAATAGCTCTTCAGAAAATTAACTATTCAAACATTAGTATTTACTACGCAAGTAAGTATTTACTTAGTTACAATGAATAAACAGATTAACTTAAAGAAGCCCATCTGCGTGACTCTCAACTTATTCTAAGCAAAATTTTTCAATTCAGGCGGTATTTATCTGTGATTTAATTTTAATTGGATTTAAATGTACTGCTTATACGGTGTACAATCGTGATCAAAATTTAGAATTGACGAAAAATTAATTTGATTGTTAATTAATCACGCGAGTGTACATTGTCTGTTTTGTATGGTCGATAAGTTAATATATAGAGGCTTAAAAAGGACATTTAAAATACTTTAAGTATATTTAGTAACCACACATTGTTACAAGTTATTTTCCCCATACAGAAGTTATTTTTTTCAATGAAGTGAACAATGTATGAGAAAAGTAACTCTGATTTCGCCCGTTCTCTGACCATACAAAAAAATAGTTAAGGCTTAGCGTTAAACATATTTTTAATTAAGATTTATCACGTCAATTTATTCCATCCGTAATCAAAATTCTCCGTCATGAACTCCGTCATTTGGAAGATCTCAAATCGTGTTTTCAAAATTTTACAATGTTGCTAGTCAATAAATATCACATGGCCAGTGTTAAAAATTATTTTTATAGTGTGTCTAACAAATCATAACACCTTATAGTTGCGTTGAATTCAAATTAAGAACTCTTTTACTCTTTGGTCTCAAAAATGCACGCGAATTGAAAAAAAAGTTTTTTTTATATTTGCTAAGAAGTACGAAATGTTGAGTTAAGTATATAATATTTATATTTGTATCGGTTACTTTATATAAAGAACTTTTAGTGTCTTTTAAAGTTGTTACAAAATGTACAGCAATACAATCAAAAATGTATACTTTAACTTGAATCTTCTTTTAAAACCCCTTATAAAAACTATGTTCACAGTACTTCGTACCAAGTCATCATCAAATTTGCATCAGCGTTACATACTCGTATATTATAAGTATACTGATTCGACCGAAGATTTGTTTTTTTTTGTTAGGGAATGTCAAAGATTTTGGTATTGGTTTTACATAATAACGGCTGTCTTCGTAATTTTGACAGCTGTATGCATTCGTTAAAAAAGTGTAATAAGACTATATTTTTATTACGAGTAATTAAAAGGTGGCATCTATATTTAAACCGTCTTATTCATAAAGAAATAAAGTCCAATTACACTACTTTGACTAAAGTACTTTTTCATTTCCTGTCAAATTGGTTACGCTGTGATGATGTGATAGACTTAAAACAGTGCAAATTAGTTCGTTTTAGTTTTCAGGACCGATTACAAAACACGTATACATAATTCCTAACAGGCTATATTTTTCCAAAATATTTACACATATACAGTCGTCATACTATAAGGTGTCATGAATCTCAAAATTTGTTATCGTAAATTTATTTTTAGGTTGTGTTTTAATTATAAGATTGAAATTATTTTATAAATGTGTACCTAATCAAAACTAACGAGCACTAAAATTAATTTATCGTTGGAAATTCAATAATTTCATTACGAATCACTGTTTCATACGATTGTACATATTTATCATATTCTTCCAATGTTTTTCATCAAATGAATCCTGTTTCTTAGATATTAAGATCGTGCTAATTCTGATGTATTATGACTTACTACAAGCTGTCAAATTACTGGGCAATATTGCCAGTTTTCATAAATTTTTGCGTAGCTTGAAAATAATATTATTTTGTTTTGAAACTGGTTGATTGATTGATTTTATGTGGATTGGTATATAAAACGGTGTTTTTCCAACTGAATATTGAACGACGTTTTCTAAAACACCAAACATTGACAATTGACAATGTCATTTGACAACTTTGATGTGGTTTTGTTAAAAAGGGGTAAGCAGTTTTGTCATCACCATGGCGCCTAGGATATTGGGTTCGAATCCCGGTCTAATCATAAATTAAAATTACAATTTGTTCTCCCTCTATAAGCGTTCGAGGGACCTCAATCAAGACGTGACGCTTACGTCGTAATTTACGACCAAAAATATGTGTCTCTAAATGGTTATTACGCCTAAGTTCCCTAATCATATAATCATAGGCTAAAGGCCTATAGAAAAAACACTTAATAGCAAGATCGCTTTACTATCGTAAATCATTTTAATAGATTAAAGGTACATACACAAATTTGATATTGCTTTGACAAGTAGTAACAAATAGTTTATTATCAGTGTTCTCGTTAAGGTTCCAAAATAAACTTGGCAATAATCGTAGTAAAATCTTTTACTACTAAATTTAAGGAATACTAAGAATAAAGATTCCTGAATTGTTCTCGACGATACCAGATATATTATAATGAAACAATCAGTTTTAATATTATGTTCACCACTCTCAAATTATTAATATATGACAGCACTTTCGTATACATCAGAATAAGCATAACAATTTGATTATAAATCATTACATTCGTACCTACTTCAGCCTAACCCAGGTTTCTATATCTAAACTAGTCGTAGAGGTACGAGTCGTAGATGTTTCTGTAGAAAAAAACGCTGTAGATATATTCACACGATTCGTACTGATTACGAGTAGTAATAATAAAGAACTTGGGTATTAGACGTCCTTCAACGAACTGATAGTCTAATTGTTAAGTGGGAATCCTAATATTTGTAAGAGTTTTGTATATCATCACTTTAATTGTGAAACTGCAAGTTTTTTGCATTCAAACACAGTTCATATGAAAATTTAATCTAGATATTATTTACAAAATTTAGGTATTCGGTATAAATTTAAATTGTCCTAACGCAGTGTTTCCCAACCTTATTTGGGCCATGCCCCACCTTTACTTTAGCCTTTCTAAAGTTCTTATATGGAACATACATAATTTTTAATATTAAATTGAATTGTTGAAGAAATTACTAGGAGATTGTTAACGAAACACAGCAAGAAAATTTTCGAATCATATGATGAAAAACTGAAATTCCGATTCCAAATAGTTTATATAATATTCTACACATAAATATAATAGCCCCCTAACAATCAAATTGCCCCCTGTAGGGCGTGGGCCCCACGTTGGAAAACACTGTCCTAACGTGTCCATCGACTAGACATACGAATATACCCCCTTAATCATAAAAACTAATGAGTTTTATCACATTATTTCAACTTACGGGCTCTTTTCATATAAACACAATTACACAGAGAATGAGTACTTAAGTAAAGGTGTGTTTATGATGAAGGGTGGTTTTAAATATAATTGTGTATGGTTTTATTCACATTCACAGTTGTATACAATTCTTTCGTCCATAAATGTCAACGCATATATTTTGTGATATTCATTATTTCTTTATTGTGCTATGTACGCATAATTAGTTGATTAGTATAGATTGTAGCTGTTAAAGCCAAAGTTTTTAGTTGCTTGAAACTTCCAAGTCCAAAATCTATGTAAATATATTATTCTGTCCTAATCCTCTTTTGTAAACTAAATCGGTTCAATACACTATTTTAAAATCCGTCTCCTTTCAAAGACTATTGGAAGTGACTATTTAAAGGGATTGATTTAGTTTTAAAAAGCTATTTACAATGTATGTAGACTGTAGAGTAAATATAGAATAAGTATGCCATATTACAAATTAAAGCAGATAATAACCACAGGTTCGTATTTTGACAACAGATAATGTCATAGAAAACAAATTCATCCAAAATATTTCTGCCATCGGCGAAGCCATAACGTTAATTTATTTAAAATTGCCATATCAGAAAAATCTAATTTCGGATATTTTTAAAATTTCATAACGTAAAGGTTTAAAATGACACTTGTTATTATCTATGTTACATTGTTAGAGTGATATGTAAGCTTATTCTGTAAATACCAATTACTATTCTTAAAATTATTATTAAGTATTAGGTATATTTTACAGGTACCTATAAATATGATATTAATTATGTATTTTCCTATGTATTCTCTTGGAATAGATTAAGATAACCCTTTTTGCAAACCTTGTGAACAGTAACGGATTTAAATAACTATATTGTAAATGAGCGTTTTCGTTAGGTTTTGAATTTCTTAAGCAATGTTTTTATAGTAATAATTCTGAAATAAATAATTTGGTGATCGTTTCCAGTCTTTTAATTTCGCAAAAAAATTATATCTGTACCTTCATGTGTTTATGTCTGTGAGATTATCATAATAATCGGATCTGCCTTGCGATTCTGTAACTCACTTTTCGAACTCACACACTCAATACGGAGGGAGCTTGTAGTTTATTGTTTATCAGAATGCCAAATCGTAAAATGATTGCTTTACGACTAATTTGAGCGCGACCGCCGCTGTGAAAACCACTGTGTGATTTCGAAAAGTGAGTTACAGAATCGCAAGGCTGGTATGAAACCCTTTCCTACTTTTTATACCGATATACGAAAATATAGGAATAAACGGGCCAATTCCTGGCTTAGACATTAAAATATAATATACACGTATAGTCGTATATAGATAACAAGTCTTGGCTTGGGTGGCCAAATAAAATCCAAATCAAATCAATACAGAGTTATATATATTTCAAATTGTAAGGATATGGTTATGGTAAGGTTTGAAATCTTTGAATTATTAGTAAACTTACATTAACTACCAATTTATAAATTAAGGGCGTAGAGCAGGCGCATAGAACTAGTATAGATACCGGCAAACATCTTGAACAAATGTCCTTGCCTGCGCAGAAGCGATTTTTAGGTATCACTGGGAGGGGGGGCGGCGGGAAAGTGACTTGTCGATCGCGTGATTGGTAAATCAGTTGACGTTTGTGTCCCGCGATGCACAAACACTTCACTCCCTCTACGCCATCCTTTTTAATCAATTCTTGTTACGGGACGCAGTTTTGTTACCCTGTTTATAATGAAATATTAACTTCCAATTTCCATTAAGGGGTTAGTTTTTTGTGATGCCCGTAATATTTTTAGGAAGTAGAAACGTTAGATTGAGCTTCAAACTAACAGAACCCTCAAAAGGCTATGCGACTGCCATTTGTCAGCTAAGCTTATCCTTGCAGACGAAGTCACCGGCAACAGCTGTTACTGATTAATAAGAAGGCAATGAATTACCTATTTATTAGATCTAAATATCATTTAAAATTTTCATCCCGTAGTTAGTTCCAAAATAATAAGCAGTTCTAAGGTAAGTATAAATTTATTAGTTAGCAACAAAAACATTTTCACTCAATAAATACATAACTGCGTAACTTATCATTTAGTCATATTTTAAGCATATGCTGTAATGTAAAGTATTACATAAATATGTATATTGATATCTGCGTACAGATAAAATAAACACCATTAGTAGTTTTACTAGTTACAACGTACTATATTGTATGAGCATTCCTGAGCATGAACGTTCGACAGCAACATTTGAAAGAGAGGACAATTAAATGTGCATAGTATCTTATTTGTAAGTAGTGGGTTCACAAAAACGAAGTTTCAGCTACACATACATATAGTTATATTATTTTTACCATGATCCGCGTGTAAAAAACCAAAAAAAATCTGAGTGCTGTATTAACTGACGGTTAATAGTTTGACGCTGACAACTTCATAAACTTTGGATCTGTCAAGTACTGAAGTCGAGAGTCATATCTTTAATCTTACAAACGAATCAAACGTCAGAGTGCTTAGTGGCTAGTGCGTTACTAGTTAGTTTAGGTTAAGTTTTGTTTTCTTGTTATTGTTATTTACTGTTGCAATATTTATTGTATTATATTACTAATTATTAAAAATAATAAAAGATTATTTCTTAGTAATTAATATATAAGTTAATACCTACAGTGTGATAAACATGACAAGTAACATAGAAAATACAATTACAAAATATGAAAATTTTATTAACGATGTTTTAAAGGAAGATTTACGTATTATACACCTCAAATTAGAAAAAGTTAATGCCGAAGTATCAGATTTGATTCAGCAGAAACATGCATTAAGGGTTATGACTGACAAAAACATGCACCCCAACGGATTTAAAACACAGATCAACTTAGGCTGTAATTTTTTCATGGAAGCTTCTGTTGCTGATACGTCCCAACTACTAATTAATATAGGATTGAATACATTCTTAGAATTCAGTCTATTAGAAGCAAATAAGTATCTTGACGCAAGAATAAAAGTTTTCGAACAAAGCTCACAAGAATTATTGAAAAAAGCTGCAGAAACCAAGGCACACATTAAGTTAATGTTATTTGGAATAAGTGAACTACAAGAGCATAAACCAAGTTAAAAGAAGAGTTTTTAAACTACTTCATTCATAACATGTGATATTATTATAAGCTTGAAATAAAGAAAGTCAAATTCTGCCCAAAACCATAAAATATGATCCTAGAAAAATCCAAATCATCCATCATTTTCATCCATGATGCAGTCCACCACCTGGTCCCTATTACTTTGAGGTGCCAATACTTAACAACTTCAATATTCTCTTATAGTATACAGGGGACCACCAAGTAAACTGTCCTCTCCTAATAATTTGGAACTTTGTATAATCACATAATATGCTCCAAGAGTGATCTAAATGAGATTTCATATCATATAAGTTTGCAATGTCAGTTCTTATATTCTTTATGATTAATAACTTGACTAATACTGTAAAGAGTGAATTCACTAACCCCTCTAAAAAACTTTTTAAGCAATACATATTGTCTACTGAGGATATTTGAATGTTCTGTGTGCTGAGTACACATAAATACTTTTATATTTAAATTCAAACTCATAGGTCATGTTGTAATATAGATTTTTAAACCTATTAAAAAGTATTGAAAGAACTACATCAAATGTATTTTTTTTAGTTTTATGACATATTCTACTATTACGGCTCATGCCGGTCGACAGTCTAGTATGGGACACTATGACGCCATGCACACGACGCCGGCGCTAGCGCCGGCTTTCCGCGCAACCGGGCACGGTGCTCGCCGCGTCTACGCCCGGTGCGCAGTGGAGTATGGCAGTGTATGAGCGCATGTACACGAGACCGGGCCTACGCCCGGCGCGTGCCGCCTACCTACGCAGTACGCACAACGCAATATTATATTATATAATTATTGAAGTCGACCAGGAATTATTAATTGGAGATATATACTACTGCGCATATTTGTATCTTCATGTTTAAGTTTGGGTTCCAAACTATGTAACATTTTTATAATGTTTCTTTTTTCATTCGAAAGTACTTCTCAAATTTCTCGTCATAGTTGCTTCTGAATGAGCGTATGAAATGCACCATGATCTTCTCTTTCTGTTAACATGGGAGGTACCCAATGTCGTCTATGTATTTTTTCTCGTCTTTTATACATGTACCACGCAATAATACATTTCTTCTTTTTAACACTCAACATTTTATACGTCCACAATTCATTGAATGAAAAGAGCGTATGAAGGCGGCACCTCCATGAAACCGGGTCGTGTACAAACCGTCTTGTGTGCGAGCTCGGACGGTTTCTACCCGGCGCCGGCCAAAAACCGGGCCGTGTTGAAACCGTCTCGTGGGCATGAGCCCTTAGGGAGTGAGTGCCAATGACAGCCAATTAATTACTATTATTGAAAGCAGTATTGGTTTTACATAGTAGCAATGCTTTTTTAACATTAAGTAAATCTTTATTATAAAACATTGACAATTGTTGGCAGTTAAAAATAAAACTAAATTTGATATTAATTTACATTTATTTTAACATTCATTTACAAACATAATGTATTTATAATTTGTATAGTGTACATATATTTTGTACAATAGTTCTATATTAAAAATAGGCGAAATATTGTTAATTCTTAACTATGCAATTCATTATAGCATTTTATGCGATGAAGACAATATCTCAAACCTTATTCTACAGTATACAATCTCTGAAAAGCCGTTAACCTTAGTGTTAGATTCAACTTAAGATGGCAAACTTATTAAGGCCACACATTATAAATAATTTTGAAGCACCATTTGTCTTGTCCTAAAAGGCATTAACATCGGTCAGTTTGTTAAGAGCTTATTTCTAGAGAAGTGTGTTCAATAAATGTAAAGTATAGAAACATTGGTTTGGTAAACTCTGTGAATGTTTGAAGATAGTTTTGAGATTCAATACTGGACTATTTCCTTAAAAACTGCTAGCCGTGATGTGTAAGTGGAATTCTATTTGGTATTAGACGCTTAAGACAATTATTGGAAGCACTATACATATAGTAAGTATATCTAGTAGAATATATTATCGTAATTCATCGTTATTGTGCTTTTGTAACACAAAATAAAACTTAATTCAAATGTCAGTGTACAAAAATATATCCACATAAAAAAAAGTGTAGTCATAAATTAAAATTGCTAAGACATTGGTAAAATTCAAGGCACATTCATATAAATCTGTATAAATCAATGGTTTATGTCCATCCACCGGTCAATTTATGGAATAATTCTTCATCTAAATTCTGGTTGGCGTCTTTAGAACGCATGGAGAGGAATATGTATCCTCCAATAAACTCGTGGACAACCTTGCAGTCAGCAGATTGAACGGAGAAGATGATACTTCCTTCTTCAAATTGTACCATCATGTGTTTGATCTCCCAGTTGACATTCCAAGCCTGAAGAATAATAGAAATATTAATTTACATATTCAAATATAATAAAAAACCATCATAGATAATACAGATATATTGATATTATTATTGTATGTTATAATCCATCTAAACTACTACACAGACTTTTTTAACACAAGATTACAAATTGTTCAAACATATTTATCAATATTAAATATTACCTTCATAGTACTGAATCGCCAAGTCTTAATATGGTCTCCGGTACTGGGATCAAGTCTCATAATACGATTATTGGCGATGCTGATGATTTCATCTTTCCGGTGTCCCATAAAACGGACAATAAATAAAGTTTGTCCATAGTCTGGTAGATTTTGCCAGGTCTTGATGTACTGGAGCTTGGCCTCCAGCAATGGCAAGTCTTTGACGTTCGCATGGCTTTCCAGCACGCGTTGAGTGAACTATTGAGAAAATATTTTATATTAGAAATATCTATATTATATTATTTAATAGTTATGTCTATGTTTTTACCACACCACTGTGAAATTTTTTGAAACATATATAAAATTAAATAAATATTAATAAAGAATAAAGTCTCTTACTAAATATAATAATAAATAAATTACCTTGTCTGAATTGATTCATTAAGGTTAATTATTTTAGTTCTTATTGCCATATTGTCACAAAAACATTAAATTGGTAATGAATTTGCATTTACGACCAGTCAATCTATTGCGGTCGTAGTTTTTACTTTATATGCAAAATTGAGAATCTATATAATATGTTTTATATCATATAGATTAGGGAGCGTTCAAGTATTACGATGCGGGGCGGGGATTGAATTATGCGTGATTGTTAATATTATTTTCGACTTTCCATTTACACCACATAATGGTAACTTTTAGGTATAGTCACGAAACGTTTTATTTACTTTACTCGGTTACGGTACTGTACTTGGGTACAGAAAAACGTTACGGCGCGTTACACGTTCTAATCATATATACAAATGATACTTTTAAAGGCATTGAAAAATGCTAAATTTCTTGCTAAAAAATTATGTGAAGATTTTTTTTGAGATATTAATGTAGTTTAAACTAACCTAAATAAATAAATATGAACGAGTGTGCCATTACTCGAAAATAAACAATTATAAAGATTAATTTTAAATATAATATATTAAAACCAACCTTGCTCTTGAGTTTCTTAAGAAATCTCGGCGCCAAATAATTTTCCGGCTGCAAATGGTCCAGATGTGGGAGGCTGTGTTGGTTTAAGGCAGCGCCTGGTTGCGGCCTTTGGAGGGCGAGTAACGACTTCACTGTCGCCACTTCGCTCGAGAAAGACGCATCTGCTAAAGACCGACCACGGGAGCCCAAACGGCAGGCTGCCACCCACTCAGCGTATTGGTCTTCCTGTTAATAGATATGTTCCAGTCAAAAATACTATCGTCGTAGAAACGTCGAAATAACATTTTTTTTTAATTAGCTTAAAAATTGCTTGGCTATACAATTACATACATATATATATACTTGCATGCATATGCAAAAATCATGTTATTTTGTTTTTTTTTTTGCTAAAATTTTTTCCTCTACCGATACTGCGTTAGTGGGATAGAGTTGTCACGGACTTCAAAACAATATCAAACTGAAATTAGATGCAAAAAGCACGAGATAGATTGTGATAAGGGGCTGTACAGATATTGATAACAAATTTTTTTTGTCGCGCATAACATTATATTATTCAACTATCATATAGTGAACAAATGAATTTAATTGATATACTAGTATTTTTACCCTACACGTTCAGCAAGTTCCTTATTATTTGCAATATTAAATTTATGTATAGTACTAACATTTTCACATTTCAGCCAGACTTCCTGCATGGTGTCTTCGGAAGGTACCTCCAACTTGATTCCGTATCGACCTGAAGCGGGATGTGCATCTGGTGTCACCTGTGAATATTTATGTTAAATAAATAAACGTGATAAAACAGTATGGTTAGGCTTACAAATCATATCTTCTCTTCTTGGTTTCAACAAAATCTGCTTACAATTAATATTTCAAAAACATCTTATGTAATATCCAGGGTAAAAAATAAGCTTTCAACCGTTAAAAGTACACGATAAAGTACAAGTTTGCTTATCTTGAAGAAGTCTATTTAAGTATGAGGGTGTGCAATTATTTAATCAATTACCGTCTAAAATTCGTAATATTAGCGCGTTTAAGCAATTCAAAAGGGCATTAAAGATACATATCCGAATGAACCTAGTAGACTAAAATTGGGACGGCTGATGGCGACGTGTATCTCGTTCGTATATTCATATTAAGTTTCTCATGTAAAAAAAAATACATTATTTTTTGTAGAAATAAAGTTCTTTAAACATTATCTAGAAATGTTGTTTCTCTTTTCTAGACTCTTTCCATTCCATTTCCATCGAATCTCGATAATTTGACTCAAAGGATGGGAGATAAATTTCAAATTACAAAGAGTTCAAAATAACAAGCGTTTTAATATCCGCGAGGGGTTCAAATAAATAAGATTTTGATCAATATTCGTGGTTTATTATTATGTATTAACAATTAAATACAATATCACAAATTTTTGTCTGTATCTTTTTTTGTGTGAGCGACTTCAGACTTTCATTGCCCAAAGAATTTAAAAAAAACAATTTACAGGTATGTACATGACACTTCAAATTATAGAGAGTAGGAAGCCCGGACTTCAAACTATCCCACATGAGCGAGCAAGATACTGTACCTTCAACTTCAAGTTACCGAGGCGACCAATTAACATTGATTTAATTCAATTTAACGACTATTTTCAAGGGAACGGAACAAAATTTAAAATTATCGAGATATTCAAATTAATGTGTGTCAAATTATCGAGAGTCGACTGTATATCTATAAATAAATACAAACCTCAGCCCCCCTTAACTCGAACTTGTATGACGGCGCGTCGCCCTTAGCGGCGGAGTCACGTGAGCTGTGTATACGCAACTCGCCGTCCCTACACGACACCCAACCGCGCTTGTACGCGCGCAACGTGAAGCGTTGACGACTAGAATATAAAATTAAAATGAGTTAAATACAACACTAGGAGTCGAAGAAAAGTGGTATGACAATTATTATAATACACAAAAAAGTTCACTTTTTCATAAAACAATTAGTTTGTAAAACAAAAATCTCGCGTGTCCTTTCAATAATGGATTTTGTTAATAAATAAACGTATGTAAACCCGCCTGCTGTATATATATGATAGTATAGTACTATAAGCTTTAAAATATTTACATATTAACAAACAATACAAAAATGGTTAGGTACATTAAAAAAATCACTCAAAAATGTTAAATTATTTATTTTGTCAAGTGAAATAAAAATATTTTAGTGTTAAATTGGGTATAGGAAAATACATAAATGGGAAAATAAATAAATCTTACACACAAGACTCGCTGTGAAACTTTCTGTGGCACGCCGCGATTGGTCAATGTAAAAATATATAAAATAAATACATATAATTTACGAAAATATCGGGGGCTAGGCAATTTTTGCCTACCAAAGTCACAAACTTTACTTTAACCAAACTTCTTAACAGACAAGTGGCGACTCAGATTTCTGTATCAATTTCCTGATCATAGATTTTTAAATAGGCAGGCCAGTTTCCTCACGATGGTTTCTTTAAAAAAAAAATCCATTGGAGCCCAGCCGTAAACCGATCACATGACCTCAGAATCAATAAAAAATTATAACTAATTAAGTTTGAATTTGTTCTTTACAAAGCATCAATAAAGTTTATATCTAATAACTAGACAGTCCCGTTGTGAAATTAAATAAAACCAAAAAACATTATTGTAAATATTTTGTATAAATTATTAAAATAACTTAAACTTAGTTGGTAGGTTGAACGCTACCTTGTGGTCGATATTAGAAACTGCCTTGCATTGGAAAATTATTTTAGTAAAAAGGTCCATTAAGAATGCTATCTTAAGTATACATCCCGCTATCAACTAATACAAATAAGTAATAACTTACCCTCTATACTTCAAATAGCCGGCTAACTCGGGCACATGAGTGATATCAGGTCTGGTTGGTGGTCCACCTTCGAGCTGAACCTGCAATTCGCTTAGTGCTGCATCGATTTCGTCCTCAGGTGCCACTGAGACATTGGCATTAGTCCCATCTGCTGCTTCTAAACCGCCTCCTGTGAGGGTCTGCAGCTCTATTTGCAGCTGTAAAAAGGAACATATAAAACAAACAAAAAACAAAAATTTCTTTATTAAGTAAATAGTCTTAAATCTATATTTTAGTACATCCCTTTTAAGTTCAAGAACCTGTGTTAGGGATGAACGCTCTTTCCTATATGTTAATACTTAATCTACTTAATAAAGCAAAACAGTAAAGGTACTTAAATGGTTAATTAATTATATTACATACTTGAAAAACCAAATTACTGGCGATTGTTGATATTAAATCGTAATAACTAAACAAGTGAGGTAGATTGAAATCAATCACACCATCGTCTTTCTTTTAATTGTGTGAGTGAGACATGAGTGTAACTGTAGTGCAACTCAGACGAGTGTAGTCCGTATGTCGTGACCAGTGCAGGTTAGTACAGCGTAGCATGTCTCTTATCAGCAGGATGATGCGACCACATAAAGTATGGAATACTTTAAATAATTATAATATTTTTATGCGGGAAGTAACCTAACTGAATCGAATGGCTACGATATTATAATACTACATAAGACCGAATTAATATTGAACAATATACCTAATAAAATAAGGTATGAACAATATACACAATAATATGTAAGAACGAATAATTAGCACACGCTTTTTTTTTTTTTAAATCATCTTGTAATTTGGATTGATTTTTGATATATATCTATTTATTCAACTTCTACAAATAGATCTTCAGTTTGTTGATAATTTAATGTTTTTAGCCACGTAGTTACTGTTTTTTTACACTCTTTAAACGTCATAGGGTATATATTTAGGGTTTTGTTTATTTTGTTGTACATTCTTGTAGATTGGGTCGCAAATTGTTTCGAGGCAAAAGTTGTACACACAGTTTGAGGTTTTATTATATATGAGCGATTTCTTTTGCTTAATATAGATATGTCAAACGGGGTATTTTTGTGGACTTTAAGTATGCATTGAAGTATGTATAGTTGCCTAACTGTTAGGAGATCTGAATCTTTATAGAGTTTTTCTGTGGAATATAGTTTACTCTTGCAAAGCATTATTTTCAAGATACTTCTCTGCGCACGTTCAATGCTCACAAATTTTGATTTAAATGTGCCGCCCCATATACTTATGCAATATAGAAGAACAGACTGTACTAAGGTTTTGTAGATATACATAATAAGCTGTAAATCACAAATGTTACGAAGGCGTTTAAAAATCCAGATCAGCTTCCTAGCACGTTTAGCTACTACATCGATTTGAGGGTACCAGTTTAAATTTCTATCTATAATAACTCCTAGATATTTTGTGGTTTTAACTCTCTCGATCTCGGGACAAGTGCAATCTTGAGGTACATCGCATACATGAGCCTTTATTTTTAAATCAATATTTGGTTGCAACGAATTTCGTATAGAAAACGGGACATAATTTGTTTTACTTAAATTGAGTGACAGCAAGTTAATTTTTAGCCATTCGATAACAGTGTTCAATCCCGATTCAGCGCAACTGAAAGTTTCAGCCCAGTTTTTTCCGTAAAAGAGCAAGGCAGTGTCGTCGGCATAGCAAAATACTTGTCCATTGAAAAGATGGAGATTTGTAAGGTCGTTTATGTAAACTAAAAATAATGTTGGGCCGAGGACACTGCCCTGTGGAATGCCAAAATTTGTAGTGAACTCGTCAGAGCTGAGGACATCATCACAAATTCTAACTCGTTGGGTACGGTTTTGAAGATAGTCGGTAAGAAGTTTTAGGAATGAACCTCGGATACCTATTATTTCCAACTTTCGTAACAAGATAGGTACAGAAACAGTATCAAAGGCCTTTTTAAGATCCAAGAAGATACATAATGCCTTTTGTTTACTGTCGATCGTTTTTGTAATTTTACCAGTTAGATCTCGAATAGCGTCCTCAGCACTAATACCCGCACGAAAACCATACTGTGATTCGGACAATATGCCATAGTTGTTAAGATAGTTAAATACATATGGTCATAAACTTGAAAACATTGTCTATAATCTGTTTATTGTGAGAAATGTGTAATACTCCTGTGCATTTTAAAATCTATAAAAAAAATGTTTTACCATTTCATCAGAGATTAGAAATTTTGTGGTATTTTAATATTCTTTTCTCTCATTCTGTCAAATAGTGCTGTTAAATGCCGATAAAAAAAGAAATAGAATGTAAGATCTGTGCTGAAGTGAAGTACGCGTAGACTAGTTAGATCGAGGAAGAGATCTTTTTTTAATAGGCAAATGGGCAGGAAGCTCATCTAATGATACCGTCCACAGAGACTTTCAATACCAGAGGGCTCGCGAGTGCGTTGCCGGCCTTTTAAGAATTGGTACGCTCTTTTCTTGGAGGACCTTAAGTCGAATTTGTTCGGAAATACTTCAGTGGGCATCTGGTTCCACATAGTGGTGCAAAAAATGTGAAGTACGCGGCAAAAACTGACTTAAGAAATGGAATTTGGAATTACGTATTCTGATGATGAAACTCAGCTGCAGGTATTAATCCGAATAACTCCTCTGAACACTCTCCATGGTAAATGCGGTAGAATGCAGAGTGACCTCACATATTTACGCAAAGCAAAGGGATCAAGCCGCTCGGAAAGGGATTGTTCGTCGACGATTAGAACCACTCTTTGTTGAATACGTTCAAGTGGAAGGAGCTGGTACTGGGTAGCTCCCGCCCAGAGGTGAGAACAGTAAGTACTCCTCTCGTAAGAACAGTTGTAATCGGTGGCCCGGAGTGAAGTACCGTCTTGCCTTGCTGCACACCAAGCTTTTTGGAGGCTAATTTAGCCTTTCCTTCAAGTGACCGCGAAACTGAACGTCGTTAAATTAGATCTAGAAGGATCTTGAGCCTATACCAAATGCCTTCCTAACATTGACAGTTATTATAAATGTAACATTTACTATTTGTGTCATCCCATGATAATTGTGACAATTTTTTACCTGCAGAGCTGCGAACAAGAGCATCTCCTCTTCGGTACAATGAACCTCCTGGTTCAGGATCTGCCAACGGGCCTGTTGGTACAACTGGTTCAGCCTTGAAGCGTCTTGGGCTCGTGGCGTCAAGTCGAAGAAGGAATAGAACTTGAAGCGGAGCTGAAGGGTGTCCCATTCACGGACATACTGTTCCATTATGGAGAGGGATGAGTCGAGCCAACTGGAAGATATAACAAAGTGATTATAGCAAAAAAGATTATGCAAATATATAAAAAATTTTGTTATCAAACCAACGATGGCCTGGTATTTCATCTGATGTTCAATGATACAACAGAAGATGATGTATGATCTATGTATGTATGTTTTCTGATGGAAACTTTACCAGAAGACTCGCGAGTGCGTTGCCGGCTTTTTAGATATTCATGCGATACTAACTACACAATTAACAATGGGCAATCAATAGTTACAATACATTTTGCTTGTAATTATAATCAATGTGATAATTTGATTCTTACCCAACATTCATTCTGGCGCGTTCCATCAAGCTTTTCGGTGTGAGGAGCGACTCGCGCGACTGGCTGTCTGGTTCTAAGGGTGAATCAGCCAGGGAGAGATCAGCTAAAGAGTCGAGAGCATCCATTGAGGCTGCCCTGGGCGGAGTACCACAGTAGCCTCCGTCGCTGGAGCCGTCGCTTTGTGTACTGTATATGTGCCCACCGTAGCGGCGTAAAGTGCCATTCTGAAAAATTTGGTTTGCACTTTAGAAAACTTTCAAGTTAACAAGTAGATGGCACCATTATACTATACATTATAGACTTTGACATTGTTTAGCAGTAACAATCTGGTTTTTTCTTTGAAATATTATGTATTAATTTTCGTCTGTTTAATGTTAAATATAAGTTTTCTTATATTTTTGTCTATTTAATGTACATACATTTTCTGTTTCATATGTTATTGTTTTTCTATCTGTTTTGGCTGTAATCTGTATATTGTTTAAGTTTATAATATGTATGTTAGCTGTAAGATTACTAATAAATAAATAAATAATTGTAATTAATACATGTTATGTACAAACATTCTCTTGAAAATCTATTAGAAAGGCTAGATTTCCTCTTATATTTAGAATTCCAACAAAACTTCACAAATTAATAGAAGTGAGTACATACGTACGTATGTTTTTGTACACAGAAATTTTTGTTTAGGCTCGAGTTCGTGTTTATATTAATTGACGATATATATAATAATTATTATACGATATATTTAAGCAGATGAAAACATATGAAATATAAGCAAAGCTAATATAGTATTTTTGGGTCAAGTCACAGTATCGTAATAATCTAGTAGAAATTGTAAATATTCGAAATTCAAACGAAAAAATACCTGTTGCGAAGCTACAGGAGTAGCAGAAAGAGATCTCGGTGGGGGCGGAGTAGCAGGACAGGCCAGGGATCTGTCCAGACTGTTTGACGAACCACGGGTGGCTGCTATAAACGTGTTTGTGTCAGGTGGCTGCGAAGACTTTATCTTCTTCGCCTCTTTCAAGTTCTGGTAGTTCTGCTTCAGGTGGGATGGCTCTAAGGGGTAGCACAGTGATAGTTCTTCTGGGTGCCTTATACCTGGAAGCGTTAAATATGCATGAAATGAAAATAAAGAAAAAATGTTTTTCAAAAAAAGTTAACTTCAGTTGTTCAGAAATAACTAATAACTTGGATTAGCTTTTACATTTTTGTTTATACATATTTTAGTTTATTTGTTTATTTTTTTGTTTTATCTTTAGATTTACTTTATTTTAGTTATAGGTAGTGTTATATGTTTTTTGAGTTTGATTTTTTGTTAATTATTTATGCACTTCTTGTACTTTACCCTCTGTAGATGTTTCTTTTTTTATTGTTCCATATTAGGGTTGCCTGGACCGCCCGTGGCCTAATAACTTATGTAACCTGCTTTTTTATATGTATGTTTTTGTATAAGGTAACGAAGTGTAAATAAATAAATAAGATGTTTTTTAATGTTATTCACGAATTGTTAGGCGTATCAAACCCAAATGAATGGATGAATCTGACCTCTGACCATATGCTGCGTAAAGGTCGGGGACCTGTTATTGATAATCATTACGCTCTTACCAAGACTCTTGCACAACTGGACAACAGCGCTGAATGTGTCAATTGAGAAATCAATCTTGCAGTCAATGTATCGTAGGTCCGGTAACTGGATCCGCAGTGGTTTGTGCATCGGCGTAAAGTGTAGAGCCGCGTCCGCGTGAACTCCGTACTGGTCCAATGTGTGCTTGGGACGGGATAACCATTTGTTACGTGTCGGCCACCATAACGCGTGGTCGGACCAATCCTTTTTGAAATCTGAAAGGAAATAATTCCAATATGAAAATTGTCGCAATCCAATATCATTTATACTCATACATCAGGTCCCAGGTCTTATTTGTTACCATATCTAGTACTAAGTATTATTATTATGATTATATAAAGGGACCAGTAGTAGATTAAAGGAGTCATAAAGCATATGCTTCCACTGATTCTCTTCTAAACTATTCAAGAGAAACGGCAGGAGAACACCAATCCATCATGCTTTTTTGGTAGTTATGCCATTAAATTGTAGCTTATATACCTAGGTACGAATGAAGAGCCTTTTCTAGCGGTGGTATTTTAATTAAAAAAAAATTAATAAAAGGACGCTTATTGTGACGTAACTATAAAAGATAGAGACATGCTGTCGCGACATTTTTTATAGATAGTGATGTGTCCTGAAAAATTTTAATACATCATTTTGTTCTATCATTTATAATTTTCGCGGCGCACGCGATTGAAGGAAGTTTTTTGTTTATATTTTATACACCTTGGGTTAGATTATTCAAGTTTTAGTCCCATCCCTATTTTTGTTGAAATGAAACATAGCCTATGTCACTCGGGAATAGTGTAGCATGCCAACGGTGAAAGAATTTTTGAAATCGGTCCAGTAATTTCGGAGCCTATTCATTTCAAACAAACAAAAATCAAATCTTTCCTCTTTATAATATTAGTAAAGAAAATCCTGAAACCTCTCAGGCATCAACAGTATATCCTCTTTGCCAATATTGATAAAAAAATATAAAATAAATCAGTGGCGCTACAACCTCTTTAGGTCTTGGCCTAAATTTAATAGGCAAGTAGGTGATCAGCCTCCAGTGCCTGACACACGCCGTCGACATTTTGGATCTAAGACATGTCGGTTCCCTCACGATTTTTTCCTTCACCGTTCGAGCCAATGTTAAATGCGCACATAGAAAGTCCATTAATGCACAGCCGGGGATCAAACCTGTCGCAGGTATGATAGTCGCACGCTAAAGCCACTAGGCCATCACGGCTCCAATATTGATACCGCTAACAAAATATGAAACCTAAATCTGTCGTAGGTACTTAATTTGTTTAAACGCAATACAAGCAACAAAACACGCATCCGGTCTCGAGATAAAACACGCAAAAAGTGCACTGGAGCTTCGTCACACATTACTTACCACCAGAGAGAGAGCTCCCATTGTGTCACTGTGATACGTGACGCGGAGGGAGGCGTGGTTCAACGTACGCTGGCTATTTTATGACTCATCAGGTTGAATTCTAACTCTAATTAGGATGAATCACAACTTGAACTAAAAATCTGTCTGCTGACTCGGTTACTTTCATTGAGAACGTATAACAATGACAGCAAGAGTTAATAAATAGTATGCAAATGGAATATTTAGGTACGAAATAGTTTTTATTTTGGTAGGACTACTATTCAATGAATCTCTTACGCAAACAGGTAAAAATAATGTAAGTATACAAAATTAAATGTTTTTAATAACATTAAAAATAAATAGACTTTTTACCCGCTGTTTATCTTTTTTACTTAAGCAAATAATAATTATCACATCTCTTGGTGATCGTCACCTCGCAATCAACAAATAAGACAATACTAAATATAATTAAAAAACATAAATATTTTTACAACTGCCGAAGACATGGGAAAAAATTGGTTATGCCAAAAAATTACTAGGATATTCCTAGGAAAAACACAGTTTGTGTGGCAATCACGGTTTATAATAATATACCAAAAACATTCAGAGATCTTCCTACTAGAGTATTTAAAAATCGACTTAATGTACTACTTATGGAAAAAATATATAAATGATCATTTGAATGAAACATATTAAGTAATATTAATTTGATAATGTAATAATATATTTTAATAATGAGATGATATGATTGATAATATAATGTGAAACTACTCTGTTAAAATTCTACCTTAAAAATGACGTACCTAAGACAAATTTGCTCGCCATTATGTGTTTAGATAAAAAACAAATAAACAAAAAAAAATTGAAATAGAAACTTAAACCTCATTCAAGAGCATGAGCAACAAAGATACGGTAAGTTGGAAGATTATTGTAAAATATATCAATATTTTCATCGATGTTACTAAATAAGTTGGAAAAGATTGTACCACCATAATATTTTTGTACCATATTCTTGCAAATAAATTATTATTATACTTGAAAACATTCTATCCTTCAATATATCCTTTATCTGTCTCTTAAGCTTTTTATTATACTATAAAAAAGTTTACGACTCCGTGATTACTGATTTCAATGCCCGCCGAGAGTTATAGACGAAGATTAGCTAGTGTAATGTACAATGTAGTCTGAACATAAAACTTATACTAGCCCACCCAATCCACCTACTTTTTTGGCAATTAAAAACACGCCTCCAGGCTTTTTCGGTAAGAGGTTCTATACCTACTCGCTCTTGTATACACAGCTTTATGCTTATTAAAAAGTTTAGTAGGTTGAAATTTTTTTATGTCAATAGAAAAAAAAGATAAAGGCTTGAGGCGAAAACGCGCACCGTTGCTCCTTGTTCCTAATACCAGTCAATTGTAAGTACCTAGGTACTGAACATACTATACATATATGTACTATGCTTGTGATTACGATTATTCGACATATTATTTAGTGAAATTACAAATTGATATTACATACTTGAAATATCACAAGTCGAAAGTCCATATACAAAGTCTAAAGACTAATTAAGGTACCAATAACACAGTCTTAATTCTTCTTTAATAGGTTAATTATTATCCTTAATCCTTGGTCTTCCCATATCAATTCAATGTATACAAAATATTGTAATACACAAAAATGTAATTTTAAAAGAATAAATATGGAGTTTCTTGCCCATTATATACATTCATATTAAACCTTTTGGAAGGGGCAACTAGAGTAATTTTTTTAAATATTATTTACTTTCAAAAGTGTATTTTTAATCGGCCTAATTGATATAAATGATTTGATTTCTTTTTTATGTTACGTGCCGCCGATTGGGGTCTATTGCACGCCGGTATCCAAATAGAAAGAAAAGTCAATTGGCACGTCGTGATTTGATCGCAAGACCTCAAAATTGAGAGCCACTGTAGACCTTCATAACTTAGGTGTCGTATAAAAATATCTGGCAGATTTACAATAACATTATATAAGAATAATGGCCATGAAAGGCCGCTCCGCAAGCGTGACTCATACGCCAAAAATATTTCAGTTTTGTTCATTTTAATAAGGTCAAGATATAAGGTCAACCAGACAAAAACATAGTATAAAATATTTTCACAGACATATCTGATGAATGAAACTCAAATGTGTTGCTGAAATGTATTTATGATTCAGAGTTTGTTATTTTACTTCAAAAAAATAACTTTTATCCTATTTCTTTTATATTGCAAAATATTCTAACAAAAAAATCTTAGAATTAAAATTTAACAGAGACCAAAACTAGCGTCTTTTGCATAGACACAACAAACAAATTAAATGTAACAACAGTTAACACATAACAGATAAATAATAATCTAAAGAATCTAATCTAAGACATAAAAATATTTCTTTACACATATATATATAAATTACGACTATAACTATTCAAAGCTTATAGCTTGTATGAGTGATACCGTTTGGCTTATAATATGTCTATTTCGAACCATGAATCATTTATAGCTGGTGACTGTATATTATTTAAGTATTGGCTAACATTAATATAGGAATAAAATTCAGTATTTGTTGTCCAACGTTTTATTAGTTACTAGCTCCCGCGAACTTTGTTTCGTTTTAATGATTTCTTTACTAAGCCTACCCTTCTAGAAGCTAATACCAACTCTTGGAACATTTTGCTTACTACCTCATAGCTTTTCACTTTATCGGAATAAAAACCTTAGTACTAAACAAAATTTTCTCTTCATAAAACCTTTCTCAGAGTTCAAGGAATAAATTTAAAAAGTATTCTGAATTGCCATCTTTCAACGCTTAGCAATATATTTTGCGATTCATTTTAATTTATATAGATAATATCGCAATACAGCGAGGAAATACCATTGTTAAAGGTACACTGCCACAAGGACCAAACTAAATTTTAAATTTATTTTAATTTTCTTTTCACTAGTTACATAACAACCACAACTTGTAAAGCACTCGAAACGTTATAAACACAATGTGAATTGCATTTATATTCGTTAATGTTTTATTTTTGTCTCATTCATGTCATAGTAATTAAAAAATAAAATAAATCAGTGGCGCTACAACCTCTTTAGGTCTTGGCCTCAGATTTCTGAATCTGTTTCATGATAGGCAAGTAGGTGATCAGCCTCTAGTGCCTGACACACGCCGTCGACTTTTTGGGTCTAAGACATGTCGGTTTTCTCACGATGTTTCCCTTCACCGTTCGAGCAAATGTAAATGCGCAAAAGAAAGTTCATTGTTGCACAGCCGGGGATCGAACCTACGACCTCAGGTATGAGAGTCGCACGCTGAAGCCACTAGGCCAACACTGCTCAAATTAATTAAGTACTTGAAATATGTACACGGTTATGCAAATAATACATTGAAGGCGCATAAATACTTCACATACCACGGAAAAAACCACAGATACCTGAGTATACGATGTAGTTGACTACAATAATGATGTACTATATGAAATGTATAGTATGAAAATATAGTACATACTGTTTAGGTATGCCACGTTAAGGTACTATATAATAAGTCTATAATTTATTAATAAAACAGATATACAAATGTTTCTGTTCATGCCCCATTTGGGTCTTCAGTTGATGTTCGTAATATCGCATAATAGAAGATTTTCTTTATTAAGCAGGGTATTTGTCCTGTTATTGTTTGTAATTTCATCATAATCACATCATAATCTAGTGATAGTTAAACATTATTATCTAATAATATCATTTTCACTAATTTATTTGAGGTTTGCAATATATAGTTTATTACAATGTATTATCTCATCGAATAAGTATCGCAATACAGCGAGAAAATACTGCATTATAGGTACACTACCCCAGGGACCAAACTTTTTAAGTTAGTTTAATTGGAACGAAGTTTCCTTATCGCGCGTTGTGAAAGGGGGCTAGACGGAAAAAATTCTTACGAAAAGTTGTCACGACACTTTTTTGCTATTTGCTATTGTAATACACCGGTTCTCGTCCGATCACCGAAGTTAAGCAACGTCGGGCGAGGTCAGTACTTGGATGGGTGACCGCCTGGGAACACCTCGTGATGTTGGCTTTTTTTTTCGTCGTAAGATTGGTGTCGAGAAAATCTATCATACTGTTATGATACCAATTAACATATAAATTAATCGAAAGGAATTTCGTTCCATCCGGGTGTCCCTTGACACCTCTAAAGTTTTTCTATTTTATTTTTATGATTACTATGTAGGTTAACAAAATTGTAAATACTCTTTATCTATATATATTATCACATATATACTCGATGTCAAGTATTTTAATTGGCGCTTATGTAATTAACAGTCGTTGTTGACTCGAGATTAATTAATTATTCCAACAGTAGTTTCTTATATGGCAACACTGTCAATGTCGAAGTGGCAAGGCGAGCCATAATGGACCACCGGCTAGATTCGATTTCTATGCATATTAAGTTACTTAAAGAGACGTACAAGGTTTCTTAGAAAGTGTAGAGTGGCTTTTTATCTAAACTCTCGGTATGCCCATAGCTGAGTTGGCGATTTAATTCAATGCGAAAGTTCTTTGAATTCCGGGAATTAAATTTGAAGCCACAAAGGAAGTTGAGCAGAATTTCTCTCTATATAGTATGCACCAATAAATAAATAAATAAATCATTTAATCACATAGGTAACATAATGTACACTTATGACTTGTCAGTAAAGAAATACATATTAATGCTTCTAATTTTACATTTACTGCCAGTTCTCAAATCAAGGGCGTAGAACGAGAGAGAAGAACTGGCAATAAACTCTCCGCCACTCTTTTTAATTGGCATTTTTTTGTTTTACAAAATGTTTGTAAGGAGCTGCAACCATTACACCATGTCCCATGTGACATTTTAAGTAATTAATAATAATAAAATAAATTAAAAACAAAGATTTGTCCTCTATCAGCAGAAGACATGGTGAAATAGGAGCACGCACTTAAATTCTCGTGGGAATAATAGGTTATTTAAAAAAGTCAGTTATAGAATGAAATGAAATTTCTTAACAAATCGAATAAATACGAATATCAATTCAATTAATAAGAATTGGAAATTGAAAAAAGAGCATTGCTGAAAAAGATAGATTTACAAAAGATAAACAGAAACGCTAATTTAAGTCTAACAATCCATTCCCTTATTTATTCCACACAATTCTAATGAATTCAAATGAGGGCATTCCCCATACTACAGTGTGAGATTGAATTGCTTTTGCGTAGTCTATAAATGTCAGATAAAAAAGGAGACCACTATGGTCTTTTTTCTTTATACCTCCTTCATCCATGACGACTCATTGGTCTAGTGGTTAGTACCCCTGACTGCGAATCCATGGGTCCCGGGTTCGATCCCCGGCCGAGACGAACATCGCATTTGGTGTTGTGCTTAGGTCTTGGGCGTTTAAATACGTATTTATATGTCTATCTATCTATAATATGTATGTATATTCGTTGCCTAGTACCCATAACACAAGCTTCACCAGCTTAGCATGGGACTAGGTCAATTGGTGTGAATTGTCTTTATAAAAATAAATTGTGCGTGTACTAGGTGTACACACGTAAGAAGTGAAACTTCTTTATGATCTTATTTTTCGAAAAATGATCTACTATATGCAACTTTACAGAAATTCGTTAAATTAGATAAAGTTTAACATAAGGCTTTTATTATCATAGACATGAATACAAATATTTCATTTTAATTTATTACTACGAAGATTATTATAGAATTTCATTAATTGTAATAGAATTATTTCTATCATTGAAAAACGTGACGATTTGCTAGAAAATTTCTCCCATACGTCGATAAAGAAGTTTCATTCCAACGCCGATAAAGAAGTTTGACTTCAAAAAGCAACATGGCGCGTAACCGAAAAATGTGACGCGTAACGAAAAAATGTTACACTAAATTTTTTTCCAACCTCGATAAAGAAGTTTCACTTCAAAAAAAAAATAACATATATGATCAATTGTTGAAAATCCTCGTCTAAAACCAGCTTGTTCATATAAATAAAATAATTTATAGAGATTATAGGTTGCAAGCTTGTCAGTGTAACCAAAAGGAAATACCTAATAAAATATAATTTCTTTACATATATATTTTATACATTCGTCTGGCAAATGAAAAATTGTTTTCATTTCTTTCTATCTATTAATGTCTTAAATATTCATTTAAACTTCTATGTAATTAATATTAAGTTGCACGTAACGAGAATTTAAATATAAACCTATCATTTAATATTTATACTCACACTATACTTAAGAATTTTTGTCTTGCTTTCCTAATAAAAGCAAGCCTTTTTGTAACAATATTAAAATGTTTGTCAACCACAATTGACTACTGCAATGCATAATATAATATGCAACGTATTCTTGTCTTTATGAAGGCATATGTAGGTCACTCAATTTATTTCTGTCATCAGACAATTCAGCCAGACTTACGAGTTACGACTCCGCTTCACAAATTATTTTGCAACATAAGTCGGTAGTAACTGCGTTTGGATTTATACAAAAAAAATATTTTATCAATTAAGTAATTTTCGTCTGGAATATTTGGCCACGGTAGATTTGAAACTTTCGCGTATATTATTATTTGCGTCATTTATGAAACACAATAACTATAAACACAATGGTTTGTTCTGTAGGCGTAATAGAGATAAATAATTTAAATGAGATCATTATTTATACAAATTGTGCCCTATGGATACAACCATATATATAATATAACTCGGGGATATTGTAAACTATTTTGAAATATATAATTCAACGCATTATTTTTCGTATTATAATTTATATATGTATTTCGATTTGAGGTTTCGCAAGGCTAGACATTATTTGTAATCGGTGTTTCCCAACATGGGCCCCACGACCCACAGGGAGCAATTTGATTGTAAAGGGGCTACTTGAAAATTTATTAAAACTATTTGGAATTTTTAATTTTAGTTTTACATTATCTGTTTTGAAAATTTACTTACTGAGTTTCCTTAACTATTTCCTAGTAATTTCTTCCTAAAACCTATCATTAGGTTTCTTGAGCGAACAATTAAATTTTTTTTAATTAAAAATTATACATGTTACATTATATATGGGGGATATAACGTGGAACAAAAAAGTATGAAAACACTGCTCTATACAGTATCATTATACTAATGAAAGAATTTTGTAAAAAATATGAGGTAAAGTTA
The DNA here is from genome assembly GCA_905332375.1 of Pieris macdunnoughi. Lineage (NCBI taxonomy): Eukaryota > Metazoa > Arthropoda > Insecta > Lepidoptera > Pieridae > Pieris > Pieris macdunnoughi. Next base: position 10,227,778 of record CAJOBZ010000005.1, read on the forward strand.
ACCAAATACAATATTTTAAAGACTTTTTAATTCAAATTGATAGCGTCAATTACTATTATCTTAATTACTTCACCGATACAAATGTTAATTGAGCTTCGTTGCACACTAAGAAGGTTAATACAGCAATCACAATTATTCATGGTCAGTTTTTTTGACCGCTGTTCTAAATTTACTCTTGTAAATGTACAACAAAAGTTAATTCATTTTGATCACAAATTAATGGAGGCTAATGCGTTTGTCTGTTTGATTTTTATCCAGTCTTTAAACGTGAGATATATACCAATGCTATGTTAATATTCCATTGTATTTATTTTGTATGTAATTAGTTCTTATTACTATTATGTGGATGCGGAGTTATTGAATATTTTATTAGACATCGTATAAAACGTAATCAGAGTAGTGTTGGCCTAGTGGCTTCAGCGTGCGACTCTCATACCTCAGGTCGTGGGTTCGATCCCCGGCTGTGCACCAATGGACTTTCTTTCTATGTGCGCATTTAACATTTGCTCGAACGGTGAAGGAAAACATCGTGAGGAAACCCAAGTCGACGGCGTGTGTCAGGCACTGGAGGCTGATCACCTACTTGCCTATTAGATTTATAAATGATCATGAAACAAATCCAGAAATCTGAGGCCAAGACCTAAACAGGTTGTAGCGTCACTGATTTATTTATAAAGCGTAAACAACAATGTGTTGTACTAGTGGCTGGAGCACACGTCTCTCAAACCTGAGTATATTACACACGCTCGTACGGTGAAGGAAAACATCGTTAACCGGCATCAGACCCAAAAGATGTAAGGCGTGTCAGGCACAGAAGCTTACCTACTTACCTAAGAAATAAATTCACAAAACATTACAGAATTCAGATGGTATTCGCCTATACCTAGAGGTTATAGCGCCACTTATTATTACACTTCGTATTAAGCCTTTCATAAGAAGGCTAATCAGAAGACTACAAACATAGACAAATAAAGTTGGTTTAGGGTCTGTTCCACAATGTACGGATAACGTAATATAAAGTCCATCATAAGTTATGAGTCCGATGAAGTGGCAAATAGCACAATTTATCTTCTAAATAATTTATGTGATGCATAGCTATTTGGTACTTTATCCAATATCCATACATAGTGAAACAGACCCTTAAAGTAATAGAGAGGTATGACGTACATACTGAGACCACTACGGAATACGGGAGTCGTATTTGTTTTTTTTTTTAATTCAAAATGGCGTTTGTGTTTTGGATGAGTTTATAAGCTTCTTCAATCCTTGCATCTTTGTAGCTTCATCAAAAGTTCTTAATTCTAAATTGTTACAATACATTTATAGAAAACACTTTTTTACCGGATTGAAGTTATGTATTATTATAAACTTATAATTATGTAATAAAATAATAATACATAACTTCAATCCGGTAAAAAAGTGTTTTCTTTAAATGTGTAAAAGCTATATTAATAAAAGACAATACTTTGTTACAATACAAGTTTTTTTATTGTTATAAATTTTATAAAGCAAGTGATGACATTAATTTAACAAATGTTTGACGTTCAATATAACCTGGAGTCTCAGTTCACGTAAGTAATAGTACGAGATCCCGCTGCAGGATTGGTGTGCTCATCGACTATTTGTTTAAAACCAAATTTTTATGTTTATTTATAATTAAGAGAATATATATTTACTAGGGTGCCTATCAAAATTTGGCCGCCATTATTTTTTAATTAAATTATTTTTAATTGATTTTTGGTAAAAAATTTCGTTCATTTATTTTTTAAATAAAATAACGTCTACATCACGGTAATTAATATGAAGATTCTAAAAAATCACGGGTGCCGTTGTGCACCTGGCCGCACCTCTTTGCAGCCAGGTGTAAACAGGTATGATTTCGATAAATTTTTACGTTTATAACCTATTTTTATTAATTATATGTCAAATTGGAGCTAATTTTTTTCTATTAATTATCATATAAAGTAAATCTGGCCGCAAATAAGGGCTACTGGCTGTTAAAGATAATAAATATTTAAGGTAGAGTGAAAGAGAGTTAGCGCGTAACATCATTTGTCAGACGAGGACAGCGATTGTCGGCTGTGCGACGCTCCTATGTCTCCGTTAATGTGGTAATTGCGCTAATATAAAGAAAAGTCCATTGATAGCAAGCAAACCTTATTTGACTACCATTTTTTTATATCCGGGTTGGATATTGCATTTGCGCATCCGCTGCCCCCAAAAGATGCAGGGGTATGTGGGACTCGACCCACACCAGAATCTCTGCTATTCAGAAATATTTCCGAAAAATCAATACCCTTCAAGGAATTTAAACTTCGATTGGGTCTTTAGTTTTAGAACCCCTGAGTATAGACCAGCCGCCTTGCCTTATTCTCTGATGCTACCATTGCTTGCCCGTTATCGTTACCATATGTCCAGAGGGCTACCTTTTACTCTATCACTATAGTCACAAATATTTAATGCTGCTACGTCTGAAACCTATCAGACACACTGGGCCCTTAAACTAAAATGCTCTTGTACCCAGTGTATGGTAACAGTAGTGTAAACAGATGGGTAATTAAACGAACCGTTATCTGTAGAAATAAACAAATCTCGCACAACAGAGCAAACAGGCTACACAATGTTTACTTTCACAAGTGTTTGACATTTATTTTGCAGTCAACGTTCTACCGAAATGAAATTCATTGTGTCAGATAAATGGGAAACAACAAGTGTTAAATGTCATAGTATTAATAAAAGCAATTGATTAATTGTTAAATTTAATTTCCAATGCGACTTAGGGGACTTCTTTAAGAAAAGATTGTAGCAATTTTAAAAAGGTCGGAATCTTTTTTGCAAGCCTCCTTTAGAGTTTTCGAGTTCGTGTGACCCCATTCTATTAAGAAAATAGAATTTAGAACATTAACATGACGTCTTTTGTTTCACATTAGTTAGTAACCTAAGAACCTTATAGATTTTTTATAGAACAGTGGGCAAACGGGCAGAAGGCTCATCTGATGTTAAGTGATACCGCCGCCCATGGACAGTCAATGCCAGAGGGCCCGCGAATGCGTTGCCGGACTTTTAATAATTGTTCTTAAAGGACCTCAAGTTGAATTGGTTCGAAAATACTTCAGTAGGCAGCTGGTTTAAAAGATTGGTGGTGCCCGACAAAAACTTCCTTAAAACACGCTCAGTTGTGGAACAATGGTGAGGTGAAACGGGTGTAATTTCGTATTCTGCCTCGACGTCAGATGATGAAAAAAATGAAAATTATGGAAACACAGTGAACATAGTGTATTGCCTTATACAATACATTAAAGGCCTCTGCCTCACCGGGACGCCATGGCCACGTCGCCAGCGACGTCGTCAACTAGTTCATATTAAGATGTATGCCGGCTAACTCACTTGGCTATCGACTGGCGACGTCGCCAAGTAGCCAGCGTAGCCACCTAGCGAATTAGCACACTATAGCACTTTTTTTGCTTTTTCACAGTCTCTTAATGGCTCCTGCTCTCCTAATTATTAATATTTTACATAATAATGATTTTAAAATTTGATTTAAAATGATTAAATAAAATAATAATAATAATTTTATTATAATTTTATTGATCATTTAATTAAAATTTAATTTTGATTTTTGAGTCGAGACAGAACTGAATGCATTGGCGACGCGATGTGGCGACTCAGTTTGGCGACGCAGAGACGCCAGTCGTAGCCATGGTAACGTCGCTGGCGACGTGGCCATGGCATCCCGGTGAGGCAGAGGCCTTATAAATTCAAAATACACGAACATGACCAACTAAGGAGAAAGACAGCTCCTATTGTATTTTTCACTGTCCTTATTTGATAAAAAATGCATGACATAAGCGATGCGTGGGCGCGCAATAGATCTATGATCTCCACCCACCGCTTCCGTCGCGGAGGCGGTCCACCACCTGATGAAGCAATCCTCGGTTAAAAATGTCTTTGTCGATTCGGATTACCATACTACTATTCAAAACGATTGTGTGTAGTACTATTTTACGTTTAAAAATACGAGAAATACATAGTCCATACATATCAGGTTATATATTATTTAAGCTATTGTGATTTTTATTCGATGTTTTTATTGATAAAAGCTTGCCAACGCTCGGCACACTGATACATTGGTAAAATAACCACATACAATGTTTAATGTGACAAGCACGTATAGGCAAATATGACATACACAAAAAGATAATACAAATATTAAACAAAACAATTACAATTACAAAAGCTAAACGAAAATCGATTTCAAAGTGTGAGGGGAGCAACTATGGATATCCAGACCCAGCTCGTTTACCTATCAGAATGCTCAATCTGGATATCGGTAATGGTAGGGGAGCCCACGATGCTAAATGGGGATTTACTCGAGCGTCGTAGAGACCTATTGGGATGCAAAGCTTAGATAATAAGAAGAAAAAAATGTTATATGATAAATTCCTTTTCATCGGTGGGGGAAGCGGCTATAGATAGTTAAATATGTAAAAAAAACTGTTGCATGGACATCCTCGAGCGCGTCAGATATTGATAGCATCTATGCCCTACGTATTTTTAATAATGTACGTATGTTAATCTGATCGTTTGCATGATGCAGGTGGTTGTATTTAAGGGTTGAAAATGAAAAAAAAATAATTTTATCGAGCGCGTCAGATTTTCTAAGGGAGTGTTAAGTGCACCAAAAAAAAGCTCTCATTCACTAATCTGACGATTTCGATGGGACGCAAACCCACAGCCATTTTCATAATTTGCAAAAAAAAATCGCAATTTTGAAATACTCAAGCGCGTCAGATTAAGATATATGTGGTTCATCTTTATGTTCTAAACGTACTGTCTCATAATCTGACGATTATCTAGAGGGATTCGCCTGATCTGACAAAAAAAATTTAGAAAAACGGTTCACCTAAAGGGCCATCCCTGCAACTTCCCGCTAATTCCATTCCTGGGCGCTTAAAATTGATATTTTGAGCTCGCTGAGTTCAAAGAAATAAATTTCTATGCATTTGAGCTCTCCCAGCTCGAAAGTCTGATAGAAGTTTCATAGAACACTATTTTTGGAATTTTCAAACCGCAATAACATTTGAATGGATCAAGCAATTTTCACGCGGTTGGCGGCATTCGACGCAGTTTTATCATCCTCATAAGTAATTTTGCAATTTTAATTGATCGAACCACAAATTTCGGAGTAATCCCGAATAAACACTTTTTCGGGTTTCTTTCGTTCACGATATCTCTCGAACGAATCAACCGCTTTTGACCAGCTTAGTGGCGATCAACGTGGTTTTTCAAGCTCAAAGGCGGATTAGTTTTTGAAGTTGATCGATAAAGAAACCACTTTAAAAAAAATATTTCTTAATTTTTTAAGATTTTTCAAAATTTCTCAAAATCTATCGTTTCGAATCGGTTCAAATTCACAGGAAATGTAATTTTGAGGGAAATATTTAGAACGCCGTTTAGTAGATTCCGATCGGTTTAAGGAAATGTAGGCATCACGCAGCTGCACGCATTTAACTTTATCGACGAATTTTTGTTATTTCGGCTTGCGGAAATCGTCAGATTATATATTTTTCATTATTCTTGAATTATTTCCTTCAAAATAAAAAAAAATTAGCTACGCTCGAGAATGTCGAGATGACGTTTTTTTTTACAACTTTGTTGCCCTCCCTTTTTTTCCGTCACTCTCAAATTGTCAGATTAGTGGAATATACACTTTTTAGGATGTAATTAACTCACCCTACCTTAATCTGATGCGCTCGGGAATTTCTGATGGTCAATTTTTTTTACTAATCTGATCCTGTCTCCTTCACAGGCGGCCTTATATATGGACCTCATGTTTTGTGGAGGTACTTAACCGAGTACAAGCTATCCCCCTGTATATTAATCTGCCGCGCTTTAGTAAATCCCGAAATCCCCTCTTGGGCTCCCCTACCATAAGCTTTGACCAAAACGCGTTCTTCTGTACAAGATCAAATGGAATAATAGTGTAATAAAGTAAAGAAAGAAAAAACTTAATTATACACATAGCAGGATATTTAGGTAAAATAAAGTGCACTAGCCCCCACACTAGGATTCCCTGTGTTGTAGGCAGCCAGTCTCTTACTTTTGACATGTTAACTGTTCTTTACTTTATGATTTATCTTTACTAATATTATAAAGAGGAAAGGTTTGATTTTTTGTTTGTTTGAAATGAATAGGCTCCGAAACTACTGGACCGATTTCAAAAATTCTTTCACCGTTGGCAAGCTACACTATTCCCGAGTGACATAGGCTATGCTTACTAAAACTTGAATAATCTAACCCAAGGTGTAAAGAAATAAAGAAAAAACTTCCTTCAATCGTGTGCGCTGCGAAAACTATTAATGATAGAACAAAATGATGTATTACAATTTTTCAGGACACATCACTATCTATAAAAAATGTCACGACAGCATGTCTCTATCTTTTATAGTTACGTCACAATAAGCGTCTTTATTAAAATACCACGGCTAGAAAAGGCTCTTTATTCGTACTTAGGTATTGATCCTTATCAAAATAAATACCAACGTTTCACATAAGCTACAATTTAATGGCATAACCACCAAAAAAGCATGGTGGATTGGTGTTCTCCTGCCGTTTCTCTTGAATAGTTTACTACTATGTAATATAACAAAAATCTTAGCCACAGCAACGCTTGGCCGAGTCTCCTAGTTTTACTATAAATGTAACAAATTTATAACCCTTTATACCCTAACCATTAATACACATTTTAAAATAGATGTTGATGATATCATACATACATTAGGTTAACAATTTTGTATGTTACGTACATACCACACTATTCGTTTGAATTACAGGATAATTACAGAGTTATGCTCTTAATGATCTAATCATCCTTTTAGGTTATAACACCCATCCCAAGTAAATATTGGACGTCTAAAATTTTCGCGCGAACTATGACATATAATTATTAAGTACCAGTACTACAAGTACCAGTAGTCATATTTGGTATCTAAATCTTAACCTAAAACATGCTTTGATAGCACATAAATGTCTAAAACCTAAATACTCATTACTGTAATGTATACAAAACAATTTCAAATAGATAAAACGACATGACATATATGTAATTATTAAGTCATAATATAGTACGTGTTAAATCTCTACTCTGATTCATCCAAGTACCAGTACTAAGTTCTAACATAAGATTCGAGACTTAGCGCTCTGACTGTGTACCTACGTCAAAAATGTATTAGATTTTGCCAGCGGGAGTCACAGTTGGGGCGTCTAAATACGTCTATACATCTTACCCTAAAACATTTAATAAACTAATGCTAATGCTTAGGCCATTCGTACGACTGTGACAGAAATAAAAAAAGCTGAAATATCTGACATAAGAATTGTACAGCTTGTTAGTCAGTGAAATTTATATTTATTGAATGTCAAGAGTATGTATGAGCAAGCTGCACTAGATAACAAAATATATGAGAGGGTGAGACATAAGAACCTAACAACCCTACGGATCCCTAAGCCCTACAGACGTACCCTAACACATAAATAGTATATATAAATAAGTACCGGATGACTGCACCAAGAGACCATTACAGACGGAGCCCTACGGGTAGGATCAAAGGTTCGAGGTGGTGCGATTATCTCAAAGCTACCGGGCAGGCTCACCACAATAATTAAGGGCTTGAAGGTGTCTTCGCCATTTTGAGAGTAAGCGAGAAATGAATAAGAATTCTTTATTATGTCAGAATAAAGAAATATTATATTTAAAATGTAACATATTAGTGTTTTTACACTTACTCTTAGTGTCATTACACTCTTCCATTTCATGAAACAGACAGTTTGGAGTAGATGGCAGAAAGTGGAAATAAATTGAAATGATTCAGGCCGCTGAAGAACGGCGCTGTTTAGCATAGAGACTAGGCTATTGATTGAACGGTTAATATAACATATACAAAACATAAATTCAAATAGATAAAACGACCTTTAGTCAGCCTCGGCTATTTTATCTCGCCATTGCACACTAACCTAGTCCGCATATATTATTATGAATTCCTTATATGATCTCATCAATAACTATTTCCATCTATGCACTCGTGTCCGCTTCGATTTCCCACTGCTACATATTATTTATTTATCAATAAGGAAACAGGACAGACACATCACAAATACAAAAAAATACAAAAATAAAATCAGTGGCGCTACAACCTTTTTAGGTATTATAACATATATATAAGTATTAGGGTCTGTTTCACAATGTATGGATAAAGTACCAAATAGCTATGCAACACATAAATTATTTGGAAGATAAATTGTGCTATTTGACACTTCATTGGACTCATAACTTATAATGGCCTTTATGTGACGAATAGCGCTATCTGACAGTCGTGAAACGCAACAATAGTGTTTATCCTACCAATAAGTAATAAATAGCTAATTTGGAACTTATGTAGAACTTATCCGTACATCAGAAACAGACCCTTAGTATGTTAAAATCTATGTGCAAATTGTACATGCACTGATTTATTTTATTCTATTGAGGTCTACCTGAGCTCCGGTGTGGAGTTCAGGTGGCGAAATGAATGACGTTACCATCTGGATGACAGAAGGACTGGTAGGTCTTCCATGGGAGATACGACGTCCATTTGTTTAAAAAAGGTAATACTGCTCCCTCAAAGGCTGGCATCGCATCTACTAAAATGGGTGTCCATGGTTTATTTATTTATTAGTAATCTTACAGCTAAGTTCTAACAAACATTATAAAACACACACAATATACAAAGCCAAAACAGATTAAAATGATAAACAATATATATAAACAGAAAACATAAGTACATTAATAGACAAAAAGAAGAAAAATAAAAAAAATCTGAAAACAATGAATACTTAATATTCCAAAGACAAAACTAAATTGTTACTGCTAAACAAAGTCAAAGCCTTCCCGCCTCTTCAAATATTTCCACACATCCTCTTTGGTGGTGGAAAATATCAACATCCTCATAATTAGTCATAGTTAGAAAAAACCCGAAGTAGTAAAATAACCCCATAAAAAACCCCCAAACACCGCTTCAGAGATAGATAAACCTATTTCCATCACGATTTGATCGAAACCGAGATAGTGAAAAACTTTTGTCATTAAATAGGAAACGTTAGGAAAAATCTATAAAGAATATAACTATAGGCACACGAAACTAAGACGCCATCCGCAGCAATTTAATTTTTCAACTTTCTATATTTATAAGCGTTTATTTTTTTATTTATAAAACCTTGCTAATGCTCGCCACTACTTAGAGCAGTGTTGGCCTAGTAGCTTCAGCGTGCGACTCTCATACCTGAGGTCGTGGGATCAATCCCCGGCTTTGCACCAATGGCCTTTCTTTCTATGTGCACATTTAACATTTGCTCGAACGGTGAAAGAAAACATCGTGAGGAAACCGACATGTCTTATACCCAAAACCTGCATTGGCACTGGAGGCTGATCACCTACTTGCCTATTAGATTTAAAAATTATCATGAAACAGATTCAGAAATCTGAGGCCAAGACCTAAAGAGTTTGTAGCGCCACTGATTTATTTTTTTATTTTTAATTCTCGCCACACTGATGCATTGGTACAAGAACAATAAAATATAATTTAATGTGACAAGCACTTATAGGCAAATTTAACAAACACGACGAGATAATACAAGAATGAAACAAATCAATTAAAATTACAAAATCTAAACGAAAATTTGAAAGCGTGAGGGAAGAAACTATGGATATCCAGACCTAGCTCGTTTATCATAGCAATATTGTTATTGGCGTAAAATGTGTAATCAAAATCCTCCACTGGTCTATACCTATATAGTAGATCTATATCTTGATCAAAGTACTTAATTCAACCATTACAAATGTTACGGTAAACTAAATTTCTTTATTACCATAGATAATGACCACACATAATGTCAACGGCAAATCGGAGACCAAATCTAATAAAATGGATATATCCATTCGAATGAGTTTTGCTGCACGCAATCCTGGATCTTAAAACCTTGTAATTAGGTTCGAAATTATTTAATTCCAAAACTTCTTAAGTAAGATAGTGATAATAAATACTATACATATTTTATTAGTTGGATAGATAACACGCAGAGGAATTGTCCACAAGCTTGCTCACAATGTTCACCACATAATTTATACTTTAAAACACAAAGAAAAAAAGAGTTCGCCCTCTTGCACGGTGGGCTGACAATTTTAAAGAAGATGGTGGAGAAGAATGGGAGAAAAATGCTCATGATAGAGAGAGATATACCCAGTTAGAGGATATAAGCCCGGGTCCCTTGGGTTAAATGCCTTGGCGAACCTCAAGGGCCCATCTTTAGGGCGTGTGGAGGGGATTTGTTTTTAGTGGGTAGGGTTTCGCGAGCCCTATGAATAGCAAATGGCTTTAAGACCCAGCCCCACAGTCCCCGCGTCAAGCTCCATCCATGGCGCGGGTATAAAAAAATGTTGTTAGAAAAGGAATGAACTTATTATTACAATTAAAACAGTGTAATAACTATTCAGAGCGAGATAAATAGCACACGTGTATTAAGGTGTTTCATAATATTTTCAATAAAGGAAAATTATATTAATAACAGGTTATTTCGTAAATCCCCATTGTAAAACACGAGCACGTACATAGTTACGAAACGGAAAACAACATTATTTAACTAATCCTAGGTGTACTAGCCAAGGCTGTACATTTTGCTCACTCAGGATTGCTTAGTTTATCATGGGAGTTCCGCCCCGGGGGTATAGCCAGACGTAGGCACTCTCTTCAACTGTTACATTGCATTCATTCGTTACATAACAATTAACATTTCATTATTTCGTTTATATTCTATTGTTGTACGCGAGTTGTTAATATAGAATAAAACTTAAAGGCTGAATTTAGTGTCACGCCGACCGCACGCGCACCGTCGGCGCTGATGGTCGAGATATATGAACTTCTAGAAAGCGTTTTTGAATGACGAGTAGCTATAAGCGCGCACGGTGGTCAGCGCTGATGGCTGCGCGGCCGTACGCGTCGCGCGTCGGCGCCGCGTAGCTGTCAGCGCTGACGATCGCTAGAGCGCCTCTGCTTTCAGAGAGCGTTGTAGTGTCGAACGGAGCGGATGTCGTCAGCGTGTACAGTCATGGCAAATCGCGAAGTGGATACAGGTCGAGTTATCGACGCATTTTGGTCTTTGTCTGTACAGTAAGGCGGTCAGTACGATACTAAAAAGAACCACGCTGAGCGTCAGCGCTGACGAACTACGCGCTGATCTATCAGCGCTGACGGTGAGCGTGAGACTAAATTCAGCCAAAGTCTTCCATAATTTAAAGCACCCCGATAACCCAAGAACCGTACACCACACATGCTATGTACTACCTGAGAGCTGTGCAGGCGTAGTCATCAAGATTTGTTTTGCGTCGACCATAAATTAAGTCTAAGTTTACTTATACTTAATTGTCTCATTCTGTCACATGAAGTTTACACTGACAGAGACAAAATAAATTCCCTTTCAATTATTTAGTTTATTGACATTCCAGCTACTTATGTTACCTTCATTTTGAGTATGTAATTTAGTTCTTCATACCTTTTCCTGTAACAAAAACAAAATAAAATTAATACCACGCACGCAAAATGTTAATTAACGTAAGTAATTAGCGGCCTATCCCAGCTTCACAAGAACATTTTGTTAAATATTTTGAAAATTAATAGCCTGAGTTACTCAAGGATAATGTAGTATCAGTCCGGTCCTTGGGTAGAATGCCAGGTGAACCCCGAGGACCCATATTAAGGGCGTATGAAGGGCTGGGGTGTTTTAAGTGGGTGTGGTCTCGCTACCCCTCTAAATAGCAGAGGGCTTTGAGTGTAGACCTAGCCCCATAGTCCCCGAGTCAACCTCGACAACCATGGCGAGGGCCTGCGTAAGCGCAATTCCACCTCGTTTAAATAATAAAAAAAAGTATCAGTCCCGTTTTGGAGTATATTCGTTATAAATAATAATAAAATATATGATAATATATAGCCAAATCAGGCTAAATAGGATATGATCAAAAACGTCGCAATTTAAAACACAAAAATAATAATATACAGTTCCTGCATCTATTTCTATAGACTTCATAAAATAGGTCTTAGGGGCCTTTTAAGATTTACGTAAGCACTATAGGGGTTCTTTGATTTCCTTATTTGGTGATTACATGAACAGTAACTATTTACTCTTTTACACACAATATTATCTACACATTGTCTATGCTAGAAAACGAAATGCATTTTCGATTATTCCTACAAAAAATTTATACATTTATGTACTATTATTTTTGAGAGCTTTGCTTACTTGCTGACAAGAAGGGGGGGAAGGGAATCGTGGTAAACATACAATTTATTTATTAAACATATTTTTAGTAGCGCTTCATAATATGTTACATTATAATTTATTGGAATGCACGCCCACAATGCAAATAGTGGGTGAAGAGTGAAAGTGGTCTCATGTATTACGAATTCATAGATTCCTCTTTAGAAGCAATAGTTCTTAATGTTACGAGATACTACATTTATCAATCGACATTCAAAGCCAAGAATTACTTCGAAAAGAGCTTCGTCGCTAGATACTATCTATATATAAATAAAAACGATTTGCTGTTCGTTTCTCTCGCTAAAACTCGAGAATGACTGGACTGGCCAATATTGATTTTGAAATATTTGTGGAAGTTCCTCTGAACTTATATGTTTAAACGGTAATATAAAAAACCAAGCACAAATAATTTAATTTTTAACATTGTCTTTTTTGTTAGAAATAAAAAAATTGTCACGTACCAAATTTGTTTAGGTTCGTTCAGAAATTTGTCTATACCATAGACATTTTTCAAATGTAGGTTCACCGAGTCATCTAGTAATATATAAATAAAGAACAATTTGTATCTCCAATCGCAAAAATATTTCTAAATTGTAATATTCAGTGAAACTCAAGAAACAAAATAAAATTATAACTTTCGGTTATTCATTAATAATATTATAAAGGATGTATCGACAAATGATAAATTTTTTTAGAAAAATAGAGTTTTATAGGTTGTTCAGCTTTACAACCTTCATTGCGGGGTCACTGACCGTATTCCAGCTAATTATACAGTCTACAATTAACAATTCTAGAGCAATTATCAATTGAGGCGCGATCTTCGAAGCCATAAGCTAACCAATCATCCCCGCGAAGCCCCAAAACCAAGTCAATGAACCAAATACAGACTAATTTATAATAAGCCCAAAGATGAAATCTCGGCCAAGTAAATCTTTCTCTGATAAGATGAAACTGGGGCAGCAAATTCCTTGCACCTTCAATAATTATCTCCCGTTGTAATCTATTATTTTAACATCTTATTTTGAATGAATAAAATTAAAATAGCATGTGTTCGATTCTAAGGTGATAGGTACTAAAAAAAATTTAAGGTATTATATTTCATATATTTAATGTTATCTAATATATAAAATTCTCGTTCCCATACTCCTCCGAAACGGTTCGACCGATTCTTATGAAATTTTTCATGCATATTCAGTAAATTTGAGAATCGGCTACTATTTATCTTTCAAACCCCTAAGTGATAAGGGGTGTCCAACCCAAAAACATTTTTTGTTTTTATACAGCATACAAAAATACATACAACCCTTAATTTTCACCCCTCTACAACCAACCCCTATTTTTTATTATTGCAGATAGTTATTTTTATTGAACTAAAAAAATGTTTCCTAGCAATAGTATACAAGGCAAAACGACGTTTGCCGGGTCAGCTAGTATTTAATAATATAAGTACACAATCCCCGACAGCAGGAAAGCCTCCTTCACATTCTTCTGTTGTCTCTCATCTTCGCTTCTATTCTCCAATCTTTCCCGGCTATCACTTTTATGTCACCAGCCCATTTCCACTAAATTTTTTTAATGTGTTACGACGTATGTTATGTTTGTAAGGCTTCGTGTTATATTGTTTTTTACTTTCTTAAATTTTCAAATAAACACATACTAATTAAAAATATTATTTGGCTGATATAACTCATATAACTGAATATAATCGCGCGGTCTTTAGTAAATCAAACAAATGAATGGCATGCGAAGTGCATCCAATTAACTTAACCACATTGACATCATTAATATGGTTACCAGCTGCTGCAACATATGTTATTGTCGCATCATCTAACGTCATAAAATAATCCACAAAACCCTGGAAACTTGGCCTTAGATTCCTGTGTCTGTTTCCCTAATTCTCCTTTTTTCATAGAACAGGGGCAAACGGACAGGAGGCTCACCTGATGTTAAGTAATACCGCCGCCCATGGACACTCAATGCCAGAGGGCTCGCGAGTGCGTTGCCGGTCTTTTAAGAATTGGTACGCTCTTTTCCTGAAGGACCCTAAGTCGAATTGGTTCGGAAATACTTTAGTGGGCAGCTGGTTCCAAAAAGTGGTGGTGCGCGGCAACAACTGACTTAAAAAACCCTCAGTGTGTCGAGATGATACGGTGAAATTTTATTTGAGATAGGTGATTCCTACCGATTCTTATAAGCACACGCATATTGCTGAATCTTTGGTTGACAATGTTTTCTTTTACGGAAAGAGCCTGTACTGATTTCGCTCATTTTTTTGAGGCAGAAGGCTCATCTGATGTTAAGTGATGCTCTCTATGCCAGAAGGCTCGCAAGTGCGTAGCCGACCCTTTTCTTTCCATTAGTTCGGAGATTTGCTAGGACCTCAAGAGAGTCGCACATCAAAATGGACGAACACTGTTCGTTTGTTACGTCTATTAATGTCTTTTGTGATCACCTAACTATAAAAAAAAACTGACACCATGATAAAATCGTTTTTTTTTCAGTTCTTGTAATTTTTTTTTATTAGTAATTTTATTTTGTAATGTTTGTTTTGTTTCATCATTGTTTTGATAGATATTTGTATAATCTCTACATGTATGTCATGTTTGTCTAAGTGCTTGTCACATAAAAAATTGTATTTTGTGTTTGTTTTTACCAATGTATTAGTGTGCCAAGCGTTGGCAAGCTTTTTCTCAATAAAAAAAATTATAAAGCATAGCGCCGTTGTCTTTCTTTAATCTTTGACAATCTTATAGAGCTACTTGATAGGTGTATCAAGGCATCAATTACTAACATGAAAGGAATTTGTGTCGGTTTCTCTCACAGATTGAGTTAGACCTTTCTCACCCTTTTAGCTAAGTTGCTGCTTGCATTTTCACCATACAAATACAAACACAGCTTTCTTCATAACGTTTTATACTTCTATGGATTTAACTTCTACGTTTTCGTAATTATATTAATTTATAATATTGAGCAATGTGAATTGCCATATTTCTAATAATAATAATAATTTATTTGCAAGAATACGCTACAAAAATGTTATAGTGGTACAATCTAAAGTTAACACATAATGGCGTGCAAAATTTGTCTTACATCAATCATATCATTATTAAAATATTTTAATCCGTTATTAAATTAATATTAATTATAATGTTTCACAGAAGAAGACTTTTTCCAAAAGTAGTACATTAAATCTTTAAATAGCTATTAGCCCATGCTAATCGAAACTATTTCATAATTTAACTTTTTTCGACCGAGCTTTTTGAGATTTTATGAGCCAGGAAGTAGAAATGTAAGGACATTTTATCTTTACCTTATCATAAATCACTTTAACAACAAAATAATGACTGTGTTCCAAATTTAAATATTACTTGTCATTGCAGCTTCGAAGCCACATAATTAATAGTGAAAGCTGCTCATAATTATGATGTCATCATTACGGTGTGTAGTAATAAAAATGGCGTATCAGCAGGGCCTGGGTTTCAAAATTAACCTATTCATGTAGGTAACGTATTGGACGTCAAATTATTATTGATGCATTAAATGAATCTTATTTCGGCGAAGAACAAACGAGAACTGGTTATAAATTCCCTGCCACTGTTTTACTTGCCAACAATTTTATTTTACAAGATGCTTTCAAGGAGCTTTATAATACATTGCTCTACATAAAAAAAACAGTGCAGTTTCAATCTTTTTAGGTCTGGGCCTCAGATTTCTGTATCTGTTTCATGATCATTTGTGGATCTAATAGGCTAGTAGGTGATCAGCCTCCTGTGCCGTCGAGTTTATGGGTCTAAGAAAAGCCAGTTTCCTCACGATGATTTCCTTCACCGTTGGAACGAATGTCTAGCGCACATAGAAAGAAAGTCCATTGGTCCACAGCCGGGGATCGAACCTACGACCTCAGGGATAAGAGTTGCACGTTGAAGCCACTAGGCCAACACTGCTCTACATAACATTGAATATATCTAAATAAAAAATAACGCCTCTGCCTGACCAAAATATAAAAGCAAATCAATTATTACCGGCAAACAACTCCTAGGCACTAACTTCTGCATTCATGAGTGCTTTGGATTCATTTTATTTATTATAACTATAGTAATAATAATAATCTTTATTTCTTCTCTCACATATACAATATACATACAAGGGTATTATGATTAAACTAAGATGACAACATTAGGAAGTGTATGTGAGAGACTGGTCTCTGTAACAGGAGACCTGAGTGACAGATAGCCAGCCTCTCCACCACCGGACCGGAACACGTACAATCAGTGTCATTGTCATAAGATACAATAGAAGAAAATAAGTATTAAGTGCTAAAAGAAAACATTGCAAACGGAGTCGTAAAAATAAATTTGGTGTGAGTATGTGTGAGTGTGTGTGTGTGTGTGCGTGCGTGTGTGTGCGTGCGTGGGTATGTGTAATGTGTATATAATAATAGTGGGTGTGTTACAGAGTAACAGTTATTAAATCTTCTGTTTCATCATAACTCAACGTCTAGATAGTGGGTAAATGTTAATTTTTTCATTTAATTTATTATACAAGTAACAGCCTAGGAAACCAAAGAATCTTTGCGAGAACTAGTCCAACCGAGATGACCTATCACCTGTTCTGACTTGAACATTCATCTTAAATTGAATCATCGTTATTTCGATTTGACATCATTCATTCGGCGAATACCTCGTCTATACATGACGTCAATAAAAGAATCCAAAATACAACGTACCATGACCTAATTTCAAATTCAATAAGTCAAACTATTTTTTAATTGTAAGCTAAAAACAGTAGCACAGTGTAAAGGTAATTAAATACATTTAATGAATTGTATGTGTACTACATGTATTACGTTATTTACGATTAATTAATTAAATATTGAAGTAATATTTGTTTTAATTTATTGCAAACAACACCAGATGGCGTGTTCAATGTCACCGAGTTGAAAATAAACAGTTAACTTTATGTGGTTACATCATTTCGGGGCGAGCCTTGTATGTTTTACCTTAATGGTTATTTTATATTTACCAGCGACATATAATTCGCTCGACAAGTTTTAGGTGCAATTTTTATCTGAAGTCGCTGTAATGTTAATTGTCAAAATACATACAGATTACGCCTCACAGTTTCAGAAAATAATCTTCTAGAGTTTTACAAAAGCCAATCTTTTAAGGTTTACTTCAGATTTCTGTAAATTCTGTGATCTTTTGTTTCTGTCACACGCCGTCGACTTTTTAAGTCTAAGGCATGCCGGTTTGCGTACGAATTTTTTCCTTTACTTTACGAGCGAGTATTAAATGGGCACATAGAGAAGTCCATTGATGCATAGCTGGGATTCGAACCTACATCCTCAGGGATGAGCTTACCCAAAAAAAGGTATTTTGCAAAACCTTTGTTGCTGGAATTAGCCCTTATCCCCCTTTGTTTGTTTTATCCTCTTGTTCACAAAAACAGTCAGCCTAACTGCATCGTACTCACAAACCCATCTGTCTCTTTCTTTCAAATGGTAAATTAATAAAAAGAGAAGAAAGAGTAGTGATTTAATCGTGCAATCGACTCATGATAGATACACAAAGATATTATACGATGAATATTGTGTCATTAACACTAAAAGACAAGTATTTATACGGTAACAGATTTGTTTACTTTAGTTCAGACCCAATTTTGTAATGTCTTCTGTACATATTCACGCTAGAGCCAACAACGCTAAGTGTGAGAATGGGCGTGGGAGTATAACCGGATTATCAGTTTTCCATCAGGGTATAACATGATTGATGTTTTGCATCCGCGAATGGCTTTTAGTAAAAGTAGTCCAAATTACAATCACCGTACAGCGAAATTAAGTTCAGCAACAGCTGGTCATTATAAATAAATCAGTAGCGCTACAACCTTTTAGATCTGAGCCTCAGATCTCAGTATCTGCTACATAATAATTTGTCAATCGAATAGGCAAGTAGTAGGCGACTTTTTGGGTAGGGTATAAGGTTTCACGAAGTTCTCCTTCACAATTCGAGCGAATGTTAAACGCGCATATAGACAGAAAGTCCATTGGTGCACAGACGGGGATCGAACCTACGAATCCGGGTACGAGAGTTGCAGTTGAAACTAGGCCAACACTTCTACAATACCTGCAGGATACATACGAGAATTTGTATTTTAAAACCCTTCAACCGTGTCCCTTTTAGCTAGTATTCCATTATTAATAATCACTTAAACAAATTATTAATAATTATTTATCGTTTAACATCCGCCGAGCCAACAAGGAAATCCTAGAGGAAGTATCCATAACCATTAACGTTTATAGATTATGCATAGATCCAATTATAATGCCCCAAGTGTACCTACAGCAACAACACGGCGCCATATTTACGCGATCGGCGCGTGCGCAGAACGGATACACAGAGTATAAATAGACGTTTGTCTATTTTGGAGAGCGCCACAGGGCGGCCATGTGCCACTAAAGATGATGTCTGGGATCCTATTTATTGTAATTAGATTCTGGAGCAATGACTCATTTATGTTTTCAATGCGTTGTGTCGATTCAATTGCTTCTATTAGGAGGTGGAACATAGAAATCAAATAGATGTTTTAGTTAATTGAAATAGATTATTTAAATTACCAAAAGTTCAAAATAACAAGTGTTTAAATACCTTCGAGGGAGAGAGGGGTTCAATTAAATAAGAGTTGGCTCAATATTCGTGATTTATTATTATGTATTTACAATTAAATACAACTATTCACAAATTTTTGTTTCGAAATATCCGTAATTGTGTTTTTTTTGTGTGAGCGACTTCAGTCTATCATTATCCAAAGAATTAAAAAAAAAAACAATTGACAAGTCTGTTCAAATGATAAAGAGTAGGCCGGTCTTCAAAATATCGCATGTTGGCGAGCAAGATACTATTCCTTCAACTTACAATTACCGAGAGGACCAATTAACATTGATTTTATTCAATTTAACGAGTATTTTCAAGGGACCGGAAATACATTTCAAATTATCGAGAGATTCAAATTAACGAACAATTAATACATTGGTAAAAAAACGTCGAAGCATGTGTAACAGTGAAAATATATATATAATAAATACACTGCTTATAAAATGAAATGCATTCATAAAAAAGACAAATGCGGAAGAGTAAGTAGATATATTGAAAGAGCGAAGTCTCCAGGTATAACTACGAAACTAAAGAGTATCTAAGAAATATTATCGAAAACAAAAACTATTATATCGTTACAAATGCAAAAACATGTTTTTCTTGAATTCCAAGCATTCCATTGAATGAATGCAAACCCACGCGCACAAATCCATAATACCATTCAAAATACATTGCTTTGTGGGTAGGTTGTTAGGTAACTAGGTATCCTTGTACTTTATAAGATCTCACATTGGTCATGGTAGTAACGAATTTTGTAATGACACGGAAAATTTTCACTGATAAGAGTGTGTCGATACATTCATCGTCGATCACTGTTTATATTTATATAAAATATTGTTTACAGTTCCTATATTATTAATGTCACGTAAAACATTTCATCAACATCAATGGCTGTACAGCCCCTTATAGATCTTAGCAAGTATCTTTCGCTATCTCAATCTATCTCGTGCTTCTTGCGTTCAACTTCGAGCTCCATCCCACCAACCCAGCCTCGGTTTACCGGGTTATCTCTTGCCACCAGGTTCTGAGCTCAGTAAGGACCTTGGGGTTCTGACGTCCGCCATTTGGTGCACATGTCCATTTTATGAATTGGACAAAACTAGTGTCGTCAAGTGAATACGTCAAACACCGTTGTCGCAAACTTGGTGATATTTCTCCTTTCGCTCGAAAATAAGGAAAGCAAGTCCTTCTTGCTAAGGGCCCAGGTTTCAGAACCATAAGTAAGCAGCAGAGTTGTTTACAGAACAAGTTGTTCTTTCTGAGAAGTATGCACTAAAGCCAAAGTAGCAGCGATTTGCTTTCATGATAGGTCTACTGATGAACATGTAATGCTTCTTAATTAAGCGCCTAACAGACTGCCTTTTGCTATACTGTCGATTATTTTTTGACACAGTTGAAAGTTTTATGAAATAAAATTCGCTAAACGTAAAATAGTTTGGATGCGATGACACATCTAAGAATAAACTTATGCTTATTTTATGCATGACTTGCATCAATTTACAGCAATGGCGCACTTAAGTTAGTAGTGTAACTTGAAAGGACTAGATAAGCAAGTATAAAGTGTATTAATAGCTTTATTATCAATTTATTTTAGTATCACCAATGTCAATGTAACCCAATCGTCATGAACTAGAGAGTGGATGTAAGCGTAGCGCAGAATTATTTACAATTAAAATAATTTTGTCATAATTCGATGAAAACTGCGAAATTTACTATTATAACATTTATAATGATAATGCATGTTGAATATCATGTCAATAAAGCGAGAAAGATATGTCAGGACCGTAGCAAGTGGAGATCTGTGGTCACTGTTTATGCCTTCGGGACAAAGGCATATATATAATTAAATCAAATATTTGAGCAGTGTTGGCCTAGTGGCTTCAGCGTGCGACTCTCATCCCTGAGGTCGTAGGTTCGATCCCCGGCTGTGCACCAATGGACTATCTTTCTATGTGCGCATTTAACATTCGCCCGAACGGTGAAGGAAAAGATTGTGAGGAAACCGGCATGCCTTAGACCCAAAAAGTCGACGGCGTGTGTCAGGCACTGGAGATTGATCACCTACTTGCCTATTAGATTTAAAAATGATTATGAAACAGATTAAGAAATCTGAGGCCCAGACCTAAAGAGGTTGTAGCGCCACTCATTTATTTCAAATTAAATATTTAACGACTGATGGAAGAATAGGGCTATAGGTGTATATTTTTTTGTCTTCTAATTTGTCATTGGTGAAATTTAAACAAACATGAGTAAATAAAAGCACCTTTTCCATATATTATACAAAGGCAGTAACCATCTGTTTTCATTTGGTATAACATGACACGTCACAAGTGTATTCGAGGTATATTTAAATAGAGATCAATGACCTAACATCGACCCCTGTCTGAAAGAGGGCTCCGCAGATTACTTACAGAATTTTATAACCATGTAAGAAACAAAAATAGCTATTCCGTTATACGATTTGATTATTTGGCTTTCAGAATCAAGACTTTGATATTTGTATTTTGACATACTTACGGGAATCTACTTAGCGCTATCTCTCGCCTCTTAATCTTAGGGAGCGTTCAAGTATTACGTAACGAATTGGGGGTTTTTTTGGTAAAACGTTACGATGCGTGGCGGGGATTGAATTTCGCGTTATTGTTAATATTATTTTCGACTTTCCAGTACTTTAAACCCCATAATGGTAACTTTTAGGTATAAAGAGTCACTGGATGGTCACGAAAGGTTTTACTATTGCGCAGAGAAAAACGTTACGGCGCGTTACATGGGGGGGGTAATACAATAATCTCCAAAATTAATTGTATAGCCCGGAAATTGAACTATCAGCAAAACAATTATGTTCGGAAGGCTGAATGCTTCTAATTACTTCACAAAACAGTGAAAGTTTCATGAATTACTATCCAGTCTATACAATAATTATGGCTAATAAGTAATATTATGTTGACAAGTTTTAGTAATTCAAAAGGTTTAGGCGTCTTGTTCCTATTGTATCAAGAAGATTGCCTCAGCATTCACATGGTTATGTAGCCTATATTAAGAATCATAGCATAGAGCATCACACGACATCATAGATATTCTTAGTTTTAGAAACCAAGCTGTTTCCTTATCGTATCGTTAAAGGTAAAATTGTAACGTTGCCCGATGTCGCAATACTAGTTACGAAATTACGGCACCACATCGTAAATGCGTCGGCGCACGTTAAATTAGAGCAAGGCATCTGGTGAGAAAATCAACTTGTAACCAGGACATTACCGTTTCTATATACTTCTGGTGAATAATAATATTGTATACAATTGTTTCTTAAAGATGGTCAACAAAATTGCTTTTGGCAGAATCGCAAGATCTTGCTTTGCTAATGATATTTTTCGTATATAGACTACATAAATTATTACCGGGTACATATAGAGGTATATACGTACCCAGAAATATTGGGCTGTGTTGGCCTAGACTCTAGAGTCTTAAGCCGCCGTTTTTTTTATAGAACAGAGTGCAAATTGGCAGGAGGCATCTGATGTTGTGATAACGCCTCCTATGGACACCCTCAATGCCAGAGGGCGCGAGTGCGTTATCCTCCCACGTACGCATAAATAAATATAACTGGAAAATAACCTAATAGTAATACGTACCTACTCACGTACGCAATGTTCACACGTAACGAAGAACGTAAAATGTTTTTTTTATAGAACAGGGAGAAAATGGGCAGGAGGCTCATCTGAAGTTAAGTGACACCCTCACTGGCAGAGCACTCGCGAGTTTGTTGCCGGCTTTTTTCTTGAAGGACCCTAAGTCGTATTGGTTCGGAAACAGTTACTTCAGGGCGCACTTCCACAGTGGTGATGGTCGGCAAAAACTGTCCTAAAAAACGCTCAGTTGTATATCAACGGACATCGAGGTGATACGGATAGAATTTTGTATTCTACCTTGACGTCTGATAGTGAAACTAGGAATGTACGGAATGATTAAATAATAACCTAAAACTTGTCCACAGGTATATATTACGCACGCATTACATTTAAATAATATACACTTTACGATTCAAGTACATCATTATGTTCCATGACTATTGACCATGCTAAACGAGACAATTTTGTAAAAATTCTAAATATTTAAACACGTAATCCTATTTTACTGCAAAAAAATACGTTGAATATACGAACATTAATAAAGTAGAATGAATTTATTGGTCCCCTGATAACGAAGATAATGATGCATAAAAAGGATGTATTCAAGATACTTTGCGAACAAAGGTCTGGACAATTGAACTTAATGGATTGATAAATAAAAGGAGTGGCGGTGATGCTATGAACCCTGACCTATAAAATGATATAAACAAGTAAGTGATGTGCAAATTACGTAATTATGTACGTTACTTGCTGTGTTTTACGAGTTTAGAGACGATCTCAAGGGTGCATTTTTTGCGCGTCTGTACCAAAGTCAAAAATGGATGCGCTTTTTATACTTTAAAAAGACATTATGGGCGAGAAATGATAAATGCCACCCGCACGTCGATATTCAGTGGGTACGATACATGCACAGTTTGCATATCAAACTTTTAAGCCATATTTTGACACTTTTCACCTTCTAGATGACATAATATACTACAAGAAATGCATGCTTACAATGTATACCACTCAGATAGGCGATGGATTATTATTTGATTTATTGGATTTGACTGCAACTACGTGGACGCTAATTATTCTATGAAATCTAAAGTTCGTTATTTTAAAGATTTTTTTAGAATGAATCTGACAGAGGAACACTTTATTATATATATAATATATACATTATCGTTTTGTAAAATGTAATGTAAAATATGCCAGATTTGCAATTATTCATAAAATATAATTCTGGCAATCCTTTTGATATGATTTATAATATAAAGTCCTGGAATGCGAGGCTGTGACCTACGTACAGACATCCTCGGAGCAGTGAGGTCGCTCCGTGAAGCCTGCGAAGTGTCCACGAGACTTCTGGAAGAAGCTAGGCTGGCTTAGTTAGCCAGTACTTTACTACTAACACCACTTAAAAATAATACTAATATTAATTAATGTACAGTTATAGATATCTTATTAACTAGGTGCAGAAATGAGGGATCATTTGAGATATAAGATATATCAGTGTGGAAGCATGTATTTCGAGCGAGTTGTCAGCGTATTATAAATAGGAATTGGAACAACTCACGCGCAATATGACTAACTACAAAATTTGTTACGAGGTAATAAACATCCTTACACGAACGAGGAAACATCTAACAGTGTTAAATTTTGAAAACAAAGATACACGTTTTTTTTAATGTTTTAAGTATTCGTAAAATTCATATTCTCCTGTCAATTGTGGACAAATCTTAATCTCAACTGTCAACTGTTAATCAAATTGGTAGGAATAATTTATCAAAAATCTAATATATATATAATATATATGTTAAATTCTAAGCCTAACCGTATAAACAACAAAAAACTAAATTATACTAAACATATAGACAAAGACAGAATACAAAATCATTTACGAAAGGAAAAAACCAACTAAAGTATTTCCGAACCAATTCGACTTAGGGTCCTTCAAGAAAAGAGCGTACCAATTCTTAAAAAGCCAACACCGCTATTGCGAGCCTTCTAGCAATGTGATTATTCATGGGCGGCAATATCGCTTAACATCATCAGGTGAGCCTCCTGCTCGTTTGCCTCCTATTACAGAAAAAGCAAAAACTATAAAATACGTAATACTTTAGTATGGCTGTGTTGTGTTGTGTGATGGTGAGTATGTGGGGAGTGCTCATGATGCAGGTGATGTTACAGAACAAAAATTTCAACAATAAGACGCGATATATAATGTAACAATGAAAAGTATTTACAATTTTATTATACGTAAAAACAGTTTTAGGATTTACCAAAAAGGTCGGAGCTTTAAAAGGCTTTTGTAACACAATATTGACCTTTATATGTCAGAGTATTGCAATATATTTGTATACACGTAAATACAAAAGTGTAAAATATTTGCGCATGACATCTTCGGTATATTTAACTGTTTTTATCAAATTTATGGTCCAGCTGTAGATTTAAAACTAACATACTATGACAATTTTTTGGAGTGAAACTTCTTTAGGCGCATGAGGGTAAAATTTTTACGGATACGTCACGAAGATGTGCAGCGTTTTTGTCGAAGAAAAGGGAGAGAGTGATTGAGACCGATTGAGAAGGGCGAATTACCTTATAGAAATTATAATTTTAAAAATAAAATTTCATAAAGAGAATAATTTATGAAATACTCATTAGTATTTTATATTTTATGAAAAATAATTTATTGTAATATCAAATGTCGAATTGTAAATGAAAATGCCACGGGTTTTTATTATCGACGAAAAAAATTTATAATTTGTATTAATTTTCGACACTTAATATTTTAATGACAATTAAATTCATTAAATTCCAATCTTCATTTTTCCCTCCCTTTAAGTCTCGGAGATTTTTTTGATTGATTTTTTGAACATCACAATAAAATATTTTATTTCCTTGGAGTTCATGAGCTTGGGGAAACGCTGCCTTAGTGGTTACTAAGAATCAAAATAAACAGATAACTAAACGACCTTTGGACACGGTCATAGGTGACGTCATCAATAGCAGAAAAACCGGTCCAGATCATGCGTGACCACGGCCGCTTGCGCACTCCTGAATCATCCGATTGTGGTTAGCTCACGTAACATCAAGTCTCAATACGATATCATTTCAATGGGAATAACAATTCACTGCTCTGTCGTAGACTTAACCAAGGAAACCTTCATAATATAAAACGGGTTTTATTGAATTGTTTATTTTGATTTCGAAATTAAGTCCGCGACTATACTTGCTGCATATCATGGTATTTCGATTTGCGTAAATAAACATTATAATTTATGCTCTAGAGTCTGGAAATTGGAGTAAATATTCTTAGATTACGTTTTGGATTGTGTGGCTAAGCTCTCAGGTCTGAAAAATAATATTGGTAATCATAGCAGCGAGCCTCTGATTACAGCTTGAAACAGGGGTCCAAACAATAGTCAAATGCATTTTAGGTGTTATAGAACAGAATTGGACTAGTGGATGGAGTGGCGATCGTCATAGATATATATATATATATTTCTGCATCTTCTTACCGCACTTACCATAGAGTGTTCAGAGGAGTTGTTCGGATTATTCGTTCGGACATTCTGAGTTTCATCATCGGACATCGAGGCAGAATACGTAATTCCACCCGCATCACCTCGAGGTCCGTCGTTCCACAGCTGAGCGTTTTTAAGGCAGTTTTTGCCACGCACCACCACTATGTAGAACCAGCTGCCCACAGAAGTATTTCCGAACCAATTCAAATTAGGTTCCTTCAAGTAAAGTGCGTACCAATTCTTAGGCGGGCGGTATCACTTAATACCAGATGAGCCTCCTGCCCGTTTGCACCGTGTTTTTATTATTAAAAAAATGTATATTATAATAATATAAATAATATATTTATTATTAAAAAAAATACAAAACTGATGTATGGGTGTATTCACATGTGAGCGTAAATCATATCAAAATGGCTCCCGTCTCCGTAGACTGTCTCACCTCAAACCACTCAAGTCATATTATAAGTTAATAAGGCAAATTATGTTGAACGCGACAATTATTGTAAATACCAGTCACCATTACTTCGTCATTTGAATTGCAACATGGGATTACTGGTTAATTATGATTTTGTAATCAATGTAAGTGGGAAGAAAATTATTTTAGCTTTCATCACAAACTATACTTCTATCACTATTAGTTTTTGTATTACAAATAAAGATTTTGCATTACTACACTTCTTCACATATTTTTTCTGTTTTCTTTAATTATTGTTGCCTGGAAGAGATCGCTTAGCAAAGATAAGCGGTGCACCATATTTCTCTTTTTCTTAAGTACATATATATATATATATATATATATGTGCAAAAAGTGTAAATAAATACAAATAAAATTGATTTTGTTATTATTGTTTAACAAACGCACTATTTTCATTACATTATGAATAAAATTAATCAGCAAAAAACCGTTAGAAAACTTAAGCATAATTAGGGTAAGTTTATACGAGAGCGCTGAGTCTGGGAGCCAGTCAATTTCATTTGATTTTGACATATATATAGGAATCATAGTTCTTACTATACGTATCTGAATCGGACTCTACTAAGGCAAGTAATAAAGTGTCCATCACAAAAAATAATTTACATACAACGTAAAATAACTTGGCGAGTAGGAAATAATTAGATTAATAGCTCTATTATACATTCGTTGACTAAAATGGTTAGAAATTTGTGCATAAGAAGCAATTAGCCGGTAAGGCGAAGGGAAAGGGGGCGGAATGCGATACCGTTAGTGTCCGGCAACAGCCCTAGTTGGTCACTCCTTCCACGCAGCAGCTCGATTGTTGAAAATACAACAATTTTCCGTTTATTAATGGTATATGTTACTAAGAACAAAGTCATAAAATAGCCCATTGATTTTGTTATAACATAGCTTTGTTTATTTAGGGCTTTTAAGTGAAACTTCTTTAGGCGCATGAGGGTAAATTTTTAACGTATGAAATGCAATAATAATAATATTAGCGTCACGACGATGTGCAGCGTTTTTGTCGAAGAAAAGAGAAAGAGCGATTTAAACCTATTGAGCGAGAGTGAGAAAGGGTGAACGTAGCATGAAGCAAATAGCCATAGAGCGAGAGTGGGGAGCTAGCCAGTGAGAAAGATCAGAGAGAGAGAGAGAGAGAGATAGTGAGATAGAGCGAACGTCGCATCACTCACAGTGTCATGGAGCGAGATGTGGGAGAGAGCTATAGTGAGAAAGATTGAGAGAGAGAGTAAGGGAAGTCGAGAACACACTATTGGTTGATGTATTCGTTTAGTAGTTACATATTAGAACTTTAGATGGCAATTCTGTCGCAAAACGTCTTGTGCAGTAAACGCAGATTTTTTATTTATTTATATTATCACTAGCCGTTTCGCGCCCGCTTTGCTGGACGAATTAAAATAAATTTTATGTTTCATTATTTTATTTTTTTTCATATTTTTATTATTCTTCTTTTTAACTTCCCGCTAAGAAAATTGAAATATTTCGAAAATCGAGTTTTTAACAGATGTTGACGTTTAGAGGTTCTAGGAAGCCTCCCCGAATGTTTCCGCGGTGAAGTCCGTATGGATAAATTTTCATAAAAGTAAAACAGCAATAAAAAAAAAATGAAGGAACGTTGGAATTTAATAAATAAATAGCCAACCATCTAGGAAAAATTTCGCATCGAATGGTGGTAGTTTCATGTCGATACGATCAGTGGTTTAGGCGTGAAGGAGCCTCAAACGAAGACCATTTTCCTTTTATATATATAGATTAGCACCTATACGTATACAGTGTGAATATAGAATATACAAATACATGGGGTGATCACATACTGGTACATGGTCATCTATTGGGGCTTTTGCCTAAGTAATATTAATTAATTACAAAGAAGTTTCACTTCTGACATGTGTACTTTGTACGCACGCACTTTTTTTTGAGATACTGAATCACTAAGGTCATTGTTAAGGGAAAAGATGGGTTGACGGCCCTGTGACACAAAGTGCTATCACAAAATCTAAATGAAAAATGTTGACAAAATATATCGAAACCAATTTCTCTTTTCGCAACGCATAAATCAGCCAGTACGAAAGAATTAATCCTGGGATTACCAGTTGTCATACGAGTGAGTGGCCGTCACTTGACGTGCAATAATGCGGGCTTTGACGTAGGGGCTTATGTCCCGAGTGCCATTCAATATAGCCAACCTTTTAAGATAAATCACGATCACCACCCCAACCATCTTTCTATATCGATGACACTTTCAAATTAAAATATATTTAATGCTCATCAATCGATTCAGGACCAAAGTTTATATTTATACAAATGAAAATCTAAAAAGATTTTAAACCCGCAAATACTGGCTGAAATAAAAAAAAACTACGTACAAAGTACACATGTCAGAAGTGAAACTTCTTTGGCAAACTAATTTAAATTAAGTCTTGTTCATATTTATACAAATCTAAAACTTTAGATTTCCGAGACTTAGAGGGAGGGAAAAAGGAAGATTTGTTAGGAATTTATTTGTCATTAAAATATTAAGTGTCGAAAACTAATACAAATTATAAATTTAATTTCAATTTTAATAAATAAAATTTTTATAAAAAATTTCAAAAGATTTCAATAAATTATTTTGCATAAAATATAAAATACTAATATTTATTAAATTCTCTTTACGAAATTTTAATTTTAAATTATATAGAATATCTATAAGGTAATTCGCCCTTCTCACTCTCAATCGGTCTCAATTGCTCTCTCAAGTATTACTGCATTCAATGATTTTCAAAAAATTACCATGATGTCCCTTAGTCTTGGGACGCCCTGTATATGTATTATCCAATACATTTTTAACATACGAAAGACATCTAAGTCACGCTATATCTCTCTTTCCATGTGAACAAAGCCAACCGAGTAATACTTTAAAGATAAATCTTTTATGACAATTTCGAAAACAGCTAATGTTAGCATATGTACGATTGAAAATAGACTAATGGTACAGCATCCACTAAGGGAGGGACTCAACCCTGAGGTCGTGTGTTCAAATCCCAGTTGAACACTAATCTTATACATCGATCAGTTAAAGAATATTTTTCGTAAAGTAACAAGATTGACAAAACATTTATGGAGCTATTTATATTGCCTTTGAATAGTTATCATGCAATACCAAATAAGAAAATACTCATGATAAACTCGTCAACTCATAAGATGGACGACTGCTAATTTTACTCAAGTCAGCGACCCGGACCAAGCATCAAGTCCCTCGTGCATAGAGGAACAATGAGCGGATGATAACGTTATCTATGTCTGGCGGGGAGGAGGCGCCGGAAGTGTATTCGATATAACTCCTCGTAATACATATCGAGCAAGAAAAGGGACATATAATAAATAACATAAATGCTGTAACTGTCAAGTATAAGTTGGCGTTTGGTCATAACGTAACCAATTATGACAAATGTCAACTGTCAAAGTTTGTTTTTTTATAGAACTGATAGCGCCGCCCATGGACACTCAATGCTAGAGGGCTCGCGAATTTTAAGAATTGAAGGACCCTAACTCGAATTGGTTCGGAAATACTAGAATACGTGAGCACCTGGTTCCACATAGTGGTGGTGCGCGGCCTTAAAAAACGCTCAGTTCTGGAAAGACGGACGTCGAGGTGATATCCGATGACAAAATTCAGCTGCAGGTATTAATCCGATCAACTCTTCTGAACACTCTCCATGGTAAATCCGGTAGAAGGTCTTGGAAGCGTCGTTCACAATATTGTAGTCGGCGCCAACATTTCAATGCCAAGTCATACTTGACAGTTTGTAAAATACTATAATAATTGACTTTAGTATAGAGATAATGCACAAAGTGTACATAAAATCAGTTTTGTAAGAAAATCTGAAATAGTAACAGTTAATGATAGACCTGAATCTTGAGGAAAAATCGCGGCGTTGCCAAAATTCAAACGATTTTCGCAAAGCAAACGCAAAGCTACTTGTTTCTATAAGATACAGTTTTCTAAAATTATCGTAAAATAATATTTTAAACATAGTTTATAAAAAAATATATATGAAAACTTCTTTTGTACTGATAGGTATACAGCATAACTTTTTTATGAATGACAGATTACAAACCATGTTATGTAAGCGTTTATCTTATCTGGGGCCTAGACCACGCAGTTCTTTGTAAATTGCGATACTGAGTGAATGAGTAGTTTGCAAAGAAACTAATTTAATCAATGGAACGGCAAAGAAAATCCATATTGTTATATTTAAATTTAGAATATCAGAACAACTATAACTGGAAATTATAGAGTATAGCAGTTTACAAGGTCCATAAAGAAAACGAGAATAAATTCGATTTTTAAAAAAGGCTTCCATTTTGTTGTATTTCATTAAATCTTGATGAAGTTTTGGAAATAAATAAGATTTTATTTTTGATTCAAATAAATACGCTAACTGTCAATTGTCTAGTTCACACACCCTGTGGTTAAAATCTTCGATAAATAACCGGAGCTGATGTACTCTGAGTTGATTGATGTGTTCCGTACGTCCATAAATGTAGCATCTCACACATGAGACCCTCGTTTTTGTAAGGAAAATGTAATTTATAAACGACTGCTAACTGTAGATAACAATAAAAGATGGATTTCAAATATCAAATTGACTACCCTGTCAGTGGAAGAGAGTAAGTGGGGTTCTAAGTATATTATCAATCGCGAATGGCATAACTAAAACCCCGTACTTTATTAAGTAAATAGAAACTTTCGTATAGTAATAATAGTAGATGCTTTTTGTGACGTCAATTGATTTTAAAATTATGTATCCGTTTCCCTTTTTGGGTACAATAAACCACGATTCGATTCCCAATTGAATGAACACGCATAACGCGTTCTAGGCACACACATTACGTAGTGATTCGAGATTAATATTATCAGATAGGGGGACCAATTAAGTGTTGCTATGTACAACACAGGTAAAACTATTCAAGCCACTAAAAACCAGGTGTATGGTACTTGATAATCAAGCCGTAATCAACCAATTAACATATAAACCCTATGCATGATCCAAGACGTGGCAATTATCATGTCACCATCGGTAGTTCACCTGTGGTAGTGGAAAAAACTTGCTGAGTATAAAAAACTGTCCGCGAAGGACGCGTGCCTGCGTACGCACATCTTGCGTCCCTTTCACACAGTAGCCCTTGCAAATCAGGTATTGCTGTTGCTTTTATTACTGACAAACCTGTTAGATCTTTCCCTATCAAATGATTATGCATATCAATAAAGATATTTATGTACAATTTTTTTTTCTAATCCTTAATAAGTACTTGGGCTTGTAGGTCTCATGGAAACTCAGCCTATAGGAAAATATTTTAAACAATATTATTGAATTGGGAATTGGGTTTGTTTTCTCATAGGTAATTATTTTTTTACTTTAATAAAACAAATTGTATTAGATTTGTGGAGGTTTATATTTGTTCATATTAATCAATAACTCTTGGTAAAACACATATGATAATAAATCCTCTGTCCCATTCAAAACAAACATGCTCATTAGTTGGTGTGATAATCGCCACACAAAATATTACTAGTAAGTAATAAGAAACTGTTTTACAGTTAAATTTGTAAAACTTGCTGATTTATTTTATATTGCTTTATTATCTTGCTACCAATTAAATCAATGTTGAAGTTGTCTTGCAGTATAAGTTTTGTTTTGTAAGTAGTAAGTATTCTTGACATAATAGTGAACTGCTGATATTAAAGTGCTACAGACAACTTTTCACCAGGTAGTTAATAAATATTTAGTTATTTCATCATGAGAATGACATAATATAAGACGAATTCATTGACTTTATCCTCGTAACTATTACCTACAAAACACAACTCAAACAAATGCTATAACGGCTTTAAGATGATGTAAAAAATATTTGAGTAGATGAGTAATGCTTTTCTTACCGAAACTCTCTGTTAATTTTAGCATAACCCCGCCGATATGCATGTCACCCTTCACAACCATTGTACGCTTCTCATTCATGTCCGTCACGTAAATGGTGAGGTTCCACGAACCATCTCCAACTATTTCACCGTCTGCCAACATTTTGCACTAGTTTTGTACACTTTGACACCAAAAAAGTTTATTCTTTTAGCACATCGCGACAGAAAGTGATTGCGTACACGTTCAACTGTTTACAGAATTGACATTCGACTGATATTCGTCAATCTACAATCGGAATTCGGAATTCGGAACTGACTGATTCATGATGAATCATCACTCATCGTTCACAATTTCACATAATATCACAGTTCAAACAAAACTCACAAGATTGACCAATTTGATGTTTGTCATATGTCAAACTGAAAGTAGCAACTGCTGTTTGTTTGTTGTCACTGCCAGTTTTGAAAATTAACCTTTTTTATACTTCATACTTCATAGTTCATACCCAAGTTGGCACTTGGCAAGTAGATGTGTTGTGGTTAATAAGTTAATAACATAAGTATCGGTATTCAGTATTACAATTTTGACTTTTGCAACTCTTAACTAGGCATAATAATTAAATGTTATACAACTTTATCAATATATTCAATTATTACTCTATTGTGATGTAGATCAGTTAATATGCATTGGTGAACTCTACCATAATTATATTTTATAAAATAGTATAGGTTTGTGTTCTTGTCTATATGAGCAAGAGAAAAGTTTCAACAAATGAGATGGTCGCCAAAAGTGAAAAAAAAGGTAGTTTCTGTGGTTTCTGAAATAGATACGTAACTATGCGTGATCATTAATGGAGATTTTATTGTGTTTTCCTTTCAGTACTAGCGTGTTCTACGCCAGAACATAGATTAGAGTCGCCGTCAAGAGACAGCGATTCCATTTGTGATTCAGACGCTGGAAGTCCAGTACCTTTTTTGTGTACTCAAGATGGAGCAGAAGGAGAAACTGATGTTGTGTGGAATTTCTACACACCTAAATCTGATAAAGGTACATCTCGATCAAAAAATACAACTCCCCTTAGTAGAAAACCAAGAAAGACGAGAAAGTTAATAGAAAAACCGTTACCTAAAAGAAGAACAGTAAGGCCGTCACAAAAGAAGACAGAAATCTTTCAAGATCTTATTGAATTAAATCAAAATTTACATGAAATAATAGGAAAAAAATCTAAAACAAATATTAATAAACCAACATCATGTAGTGAAGAAGACATTTTTAGTGATACCAGTGAAAGTTCTCCTAAAAGTGGCTTAAAGACAAATAGCCGATGCCTCAGAAAAAATGTTTTAAGTTCGAAGTTCAAAAAACAAGAGCCTGAGAATTGTTTAGAATCAGATGATTCAATGAATGAGTGTCTTTTAAAAGCCAGCCAGGTTGTTGAAGAGAACATAATCAACTATGATCATTCTGCTCCAAAAAGGCCATGCCGGGCAATATCTAATGAAAAAAGTTTTACAACCGATGTAAATACAACAATTGATCAAGTTTGTATGGATACAATTTTAAGTAATATTAAACTAGAGTCACCTTGCCTGATTAAAGCTAAGAAATGTAGCTCTCCAAGATTTAATAATGATTCTTTTGATAATCTGCTTGGAGGTTTGAATGATAGTGCTTTAGAAAAATTATCGCAGATGCCTGTCAAAGATACAAAAAAATCAAATGCAAATGATTCAAATTGGGCATTACAAGACGAAAGCCAGTCCTTTAAATCTATGTTTGCCCGACATAACTCAATGCCGGAGTCACCATCTGTTAAAGAACTAAATCAACCATCAACCAGTGGCATGGCTTTTGGTAGATACAGTTCAATGCCTTTTAACAAAAGTGATGAAAAAATCATAGGTAAGAAATCAAAACTGTCACTTATCCTTATATGCTGATGATGTTTTGTGTAAAGGTACATATATGCATAGTTAATAATGTTATGTTACATTAATGAAGTAAGTTAAAGATTTATGAGTGATATGGATGAATCTTTAAATAGCAATTTGATGGCATAGTATTTTTTTTAAATGTATTTTTTTTGTTGCAAACTAACATTAACAATGAGGTAAATTTTTTTACCTATTCAGAAAAAGGTTGCAATAAAATTTATGTACTATGTATTAGAATATATTGGTGAGAACCAACCTCCATATCATTTTTATTTTAATTACAATAGCATGGATTGATACATTATTGAGTTTTTAGTTCCAGGTGATTCACCAATAAGATGTACTCCTGATGAAATAAAGAAAAAACATCTGCAGGCACGGGAAAGATTGTTGGCTAAGAGACTTCTGCCATTTACAACATCGCAACAATGCTCCCAATCAGCAAATAGTCTCACTCAACAATATATAGAAACCATGCCAACAAAGAAAACTGTCTTCCAACCAAAAGTTGCTAGTGCAACTACAAAATTATCAAATCAAAAAAATATTCCCAATATCAATGATACAAAACCCAAAGCACATGTAAAAAATGACACAGCTGACCTTAAATTATTAATTGAAAAGAAAAGACAAGAAGCACTAATGAAGCTGAGACGAAGGCAACCAAAATAAATACATAACAGCTATTGCCAAGCTTAATTTTTTTAATGAATCAATCAATGTGATACGGGTGTGTTATGTTTTACAGGTTTTAATTTACAAAATATATGTTTCAATAGGTATTGTGTAGATATTAATATTTTAATGAGGACAATGCGATTTTTATCTGAAAATTGTTTTATTATGCCACCCATATTTCGAGATACTATATGTTTATATATAGATATAGTAGCCATAGTTGGATATTACATAAAATATATTTATTTTATTATTATTACATAAAATATGTTTATTTTATTATTATTACATAAAATATATAAGATAGGTACATTGTATTGAGTAATATTTGCCGCAATCTGCTATGAATAGAATTAGCCTTATTATTTACCATATAATATTCTATTTTGAAAAGTATAGCGAAAAAAATTGCATAAATGTTCAGTTTTGTAGCGACTTGACGTCTTTTTGACCTTTAGTTTTGTTTGGCTTTGGAATTTTTAATTTAGATAATAGTTGTGACTCGTGAGGCTACCTATATTAAATGTATCATAAAGTGACATCTAGCGTCAAAAGTAGTTACAAATTTTCTCATTCACAATTTCGTAGAACATATGACGCTGATTTAAAATAATATTTTGAAACTTTAACAAAATTATGGCTGGGATGGGTTCCAAATATTATAGTAAATAAAATAATTAAATATGGGTTAATAATCTCAGTCTTCACGAGCTATCTCATTGGAAGTAATCTGTTATCTGCAATGTCAAAAATCTGGGAAATGACAACGACAAGTACCGATTTGTCAAATTAAAAATTCAAGTGCCAACCAGATACCAAAATAACCAAGGGTAAAATTCAGAAATTTAAAAATCTTGATACAAATTCTAAAAATTAATTAGATACTGTCCGAATTTGGTAAGAAGAAAAGCTCTGGTAGAAAATCATAGCAACACAAGACAGATCACGCAGCATGATACTGCCTATAGTATCAAGGAGAAATATTTTACATTGAGACTTTATCTTTACCACAAGTTTATATTATCAATTCACTGTAAATTTAATTAATCCATATAATGGCGTTAAAAATGGTACGTAAAGCTGTCAAAACTATATGTTTACGAGAAAAATGTAGTGGATTACAAAGGACTTTAAGCACTAGCGAACCCGTAAGGTTGGGTATGATCCCTATTGTTGTGGAGCAAACTGGACGGGGTGAGCGTGCATACGATATTTACTCTAGGCTTCTCCGTGAACGAATCATATGCCTAATGGGACCCATAAATGACGAAATAAGTTCATTGGTTGTCGCGCAACTTTTGTTTTTGCAATCAGAATCTAGCAAGAAACCTGTTCATTTATACATTAATTCGCCAGGTGGTAATGTAACAGCCGGGCTTGGTATATATGATACTATGCAGTATATAACTCCACCAGTTGCAACTTGGTGTGTTGGTCAAGCTTGTAGTATGGCATCTCTACTATTGGCTGCAGGAGCACCTGGTATGCGCCATGCCTTACCTAATTCCAGGATCATGATACATCAACCATCGGGCGGTGTGAGGGGTCAGGCTACTGATATACAGATACAAGCTGAAGAGATTTTAAAACTAAAAGCTCAAATAAATGGCTTATATGTTCGTCATACTGGTTTGTTAATTGATAAAGTACAGTCATCTATGGAACGTGATTACTTTATGTCCCCAGTTGAGGCTAAGAGCTTTGGCTTGATAGATAATGTTTTAGAGCATCCACCATCACATGCTTTGGAGAATGAAACTGGTAATTCAGGAGCTACAGCAACAAATGCTTAACTATGTGATAGTATCATATTGTTTTTAATTAGTAAAGATATAAAATATATTTCTTATATAATCACATGGCAGTTTATTTTCCCAATAATATAACACATAATTGATAATAAATGTTTAATGTTTATAAATTGTTATCATTCATCAAACTTGTTTATAAGAAATTCTCTCAAATGGAACAAACATTTTCTCACTCAAGTCAATCAATAGGACATAATATTTTTTCTGCCTTCTCATGTATCCAGGAATAATAGTGAGATACATTTGTATAGACAATTATAGCCGGAAAAGAGGTCACCAAATAAGATACTATACCAATTATTTGATAATCCTTGCTAATCAGTCCGCTGCCAGAGTCTCCTCTGTAAAAAATTATTTCATTACAAAAACCCTTATTCAAAAAACTTGTTTAGTCTATGATGTTTGAATTCAAGAAAAACTGGACTTTCTCATTTCTTTATAGTGTGACCACAGTTTGACAAAAAGAATGAGGTTGTAAGAAAAATAGTTAATTATATAGTTTTTATGACTACTATTGTTTATGCCCTATTCTTAAAGTTGTACTTTTACTACGAATAGGTATAATATGATGGAATGAAAATTAGAATAAGCTAATTTAGACTTAAAGAAACTTTTGAATTCATGTTTCTATGTATGCCGTAATTTCACAGAAACTGTTTAAATTAACCCAAGAAAAACACAACTTTAATCGTGTTTATTTTTGGGAATATTTTTCGGGATGGGATGGGATCACAAGGATTTGTAGTTTTCGTAATCATTTGTTTTACTGGATATAGTTGATTGGGCCGTCGTACACCTGGTGGGGCGTGGGGGACAGAACAGTTATTTCGGGTTTGTCCTTCCTGTTTGGTCTGGTTTTATGGCGCCAGAAGTTGAGAAAGTCGCACTCGCTTGAGACCGGTAAAAAAATCGCCCAGGAGGTACGAAGAGGACGTAAATGTATTGAATGTGGTCAAAGCATTTCTCGGAATTTGGATAGGATAAGACTCCCCGAGGAGCAAGGAGTGAACCCCACTGTGACAATGTATGTGTAGGGCATCGTTTCTCTACCATTTTTATGTCGCGACCCACGAAAAAGCCAAAAAGTAAAAGAGTCCTGCGACCCCGTTACTGTAACAAGTGGGTACCTACATATCGCGCTAGTTTTAACGAATCTTTTGTACCTATATGTAGTTTGTATTGATTATTTTTCAACAGACTGCGTCTTTAAAACAAACTCGACCCCCCAAGGGTCGCGACTCCCCGCTTGAGAAACGATGGTGCAGGTGAATAGAGGCTTTGAGAATGGTAGGATAGTTTTAGATCCACCCTGAGAGGGTCGCCAACTCGCCAAGGAGACCGTGGAGAATTATAGCGTCACTGTATGTTTGTATAACAGCATATGTTTTAATTAAAATGACTTCCCTATGAAAAATATTTAGGTCTGCCTCTAACTCTAAAATAGCTGGATAAACACTTCTACAAAAAAAAATAAAGAGGGAATTCTGCGAGTTTTAAAGAACTCATCAAATATCAATAATAAAATTACACGATTATAAGTATACAGACTACGTAATACAATTAAATTTCTTTTAATTTGGCCTTAAAAACTAAATTTTCTTAAGTCCCCGATTTTTTTGCAAAAGAGTATATCCTATAGCTATTTTACTTACGTGACTACGGCTTCAGCGTATGACTATACCCAGTATAGAGGACAGTATAGAGTCAGTATGGAGGACAGAATTCCAATATTGATCGAGGATTTTATTTCCTTGATCGAGAAAAAAAATCGAATCGAATGGTTGCCGTGTGAACGATTGCATCGTATACGGTAAAACCGTATACGTGAAAAAATCGAATCGAATGGTCGCCGTGTGAACGTGGCCTAAGGTTGTGCGTTTAAATCTAGGTGTGTGTGTGGGATTTTATTACGGTAACGCTAAACATCCTGATAAACAGCAAGCATATTTTAGATCGCCTACTTGTCTATACTAAACAAAATATCAAAGGAACGGTTTCAATCTGAAGCCAAGAACTATAGGGTTGAAGCGCCATTGGATTATAGAAGTGAAACTTCTTTATCGGGGTTGGAAAAAAATTTAGTGTAACATTTTTGCGTTACGCGTCACATTTTTCCGTTACGCGCCATCTTGCTTTTTGAAGTCAAACTTCTTTATCAGCGTTAAAATATGACATATAGTATGTTTTTGACTTTGAAGTTTGACAACGGATTACATTTTCGAAGTCAAACTTCTTTATCGGCGTTAAAATATGACATATAGTATGTTTTTGACTTTGAAGTTTGACAACGGATTACATTTTCGACTTGAAATTTGCTAATCGCAATTTGCAGCATTTAATTTGTAAATTGTATGCTAGGCAGTGTATCAAAATTTACTGTGTTTAAAGAAATAGTTTCTAATAAGGTCATAAAGAAGTTTCACTTCTTACGTGTGTACACCTAGTACACGCACACATTTTTTTATTATTTGTTAATTACTTTGATGGTCTTGAATGATTGGAATTGAAACTTCCCGCACATATCATTCCCTTGTGCATTGTACCAATTCGTGAACAGGCATCTTTAGACCTCAACTTCTGCGGGACACTCTTCAGCTTGAAATCAAATTCACTCATCTGGCTCTAGAAAGTTATGATTCAAAGATTAGGTACCTGATAAAAGACCAGTAGATAATAATTCATAACTAAATAAGTCTCCAAACATGTGACAGATATTCTATCTTTAAAAAAAATCAATCGTTAAGAAGAAAAATTAAAACGTCGTCAGCTATGTAACTTATTTGCTGGTATAGTAGCTACTAAATTACTGTTTAGTATTAATATTTATGTGTAGTCTATACTGAACAGTTATTTAATAGTTTTTTTTTGTATATTCCTAGAAATCTTGGGGCACATCTTTGCATTTATATTTTAATCTAAAGGCAAGTTGATCAGCCCTCAAAACCATTTATATTAATATAAATACAGTGGAATCTTTATAACTCGAACCACGTTAAGTTGAAGAAATTTGTCATTCCTTTCCGCTGAACCCTTAAATACGTTGTATCTCGAATTATTTAGACTTTGTAACTCGAACAAAATGTTATTTCCCTACGAAGTATTGATAATACATACTTGTACTCTATAACTCGAATTTCAAAACGGAGACTCCGTAAGTCGTAGTTAGTAAAATATAATGACGTCTTTAACTTGGAATTGTCCGAAATAATAGCAATAAAATTCAAAACGATTGTTCGGGTTCGAGGCTTCTAATCTATTGTTTTTGTCTTGCACACGTGCAATTAATGAATATTCATAATTTTTAGTGTTCAGTTTACTTAATTAATATGTAAAAAATTTATACAACAAAGCTTAAGTTGAATTACTCCAAGGTTCTATTACCAGTTACCCTCCTTTTCATGTAATTCTGTCATTTGTATTATATCTCTGTATGCAACGAAGTGTTAATAAATAAATAAATATATTACGCCGTGAATCAAGTTTAAGACTAGCCATAGTGAGTTTACCTAATACAAAACTTACATTCGTTGCTCCCCATCCAGCTAAGATTCCGTCTTGCTTGAGGCTACTTGGCCGCAAAATCACACGCTTAATAAACTCCCCTAAGGGTAATGCGCGCTTAAGTTTTACCAAAGCAATGTCATTAACTACGTTTTTGGAGTCGTAATATTTGTGACGATATACAGCTTTCACCGGTCTTACTAGTTTCACCTAAAATTACACAGGAAATTTGAAATTAAATGACTTAATGTTTGTCCGAAACATGTACTTGATTTGTTATTTCTTACGATTGTGTTTAGAAAAAATATATTTTTCTATAGAATAGGGCCCGGTATACCTATAGATAACGAGCAACGCATATTTGGATTCAACTATGTTAAAAATGTATGTAAAAATTCTAGAAGTTGGCAAAGTTTTTGTTGTAGTAATCGTTGAATCTCTCAAATCTCAATATGTCTATAAACACCAGAAAACCATACCTGAAAAATGTCATGATGTCCCGCATACAACCCTATATTAGTATGTTCATTTATTAGCTCAAAACAGTGTGCGGCAGACACTAACAAGAGTTGATTCAACACAGAAGATCCACAAATACATACATCATTATCCAAGTTTATTTTCAAAAATGCAACATGAGGAAAATTTTTAATTGTTGCATATTGCCCTCCAATAACTTTCCCCTCAAAACTACTGCCTAAACAAACATCGACTACAAGCAATAGTATTACAACGTCAGTAGACATATTCAAATGTAAAATGGGTCAATAAAAGAAGATTAAAAGTTTTATAGCTTTAATTCCGTTGTTATAGGACCGTAAAGTTTGTAATGACGAACAATAATTGAATGAAAATCTTGGTACGTATGGTGTCGTTACTTCAATTTGAATTTCAAATCATTGTGATTTATTTGGTAATGAGAACGGATTTCAGAACACAATACACCAGAGCTTGCTTATAAGAATACGTTAGCTAAAACCGTAATCACCCGTGGCGTCTACGTGGAACGAATTCTAAAAGTAGCAAGTGCCAAAATTCATCGAAATTGGTTAGACAGTTTAAGCCTAATAAAATTAGTATTCGGAGGCGTAATTTACTGCCGTAAATAGAATCTATATACTCTAGTTTAGATTATTTGCATAGCTTGCACCTAAGATTATGTGTAGGCGTGAACGTGACGGTAATCTATTAGTATACTATTTTAATATTTACGGGGGCAGTTATTAATTCCTTTGAACTTCACGCCTTGTCAAGATGCGTACAAACAAGGTCGACACATGTGGGTTGCTACATCAAAACAATATTCCTTTATAATCTGTGAATTATATGGCGCGTGCGCGGTTCCTGGGTCGATATTTAGTGACGTCAACGGGAGTCCGACTTCAGTCAGCCGCCGGTGGTCACAGAGATCATGTGGCTGCAATGTATCACCGTTACTGTACTGATCGCCGCGACTTGCTCCCGCGAAGTTTTCACCAACTCCTTTCTGGTGCGATTCAAGAGGTCCCTTCGTCACGAAGAGGCCCACAATATCGCCCTTCATCATGGCTTCGACAATCTTGGCCCGGTAAGAGCACGTGATTTTAGTAAACATAAGCATAGTTAGTACAATGGTAGCGGGAAAGTTATGATTGAGTGATAGGATGCGTTACTTATTCATTTTCGTGGGAATATTCCAGGGTATTCTTATATGTTTTTATACAATTCTTTTAAATAATTTAATTTATTATATATAAAACAAATTTTGAAGTATAAACTCAAATTGAGTTGATAATAGATTAAACAAAATGAATTAATTCAACACAAAATCTTTTACACGGTCGATTGAGATAAGTTATGAATTTGTTTGACGGGTTTTATTCTCTAGGATTTAAAAAAATATTGTCCCTGAATGATTAGTATTATGTGCGAGAAAATAAGTTAACCAAGTTACCATTTTTCTTAATTTAATTACACGTTGGTTTCAAAATGGTTTAATGTTTTTAATACATATCTATATACAATATACATGTTATATTAATGATCGAATCAGTCACCTACGTAGTCTTTGAATGCGTGGCTGTGGCTAACCAACGTAGAGAAATCTTCGGAGCAGTGTGGTCGCTCCGTGAAGCCTGCGAACTGCGAAGTGCCCAGGCGATTTCTGTGCTTCTGGAAGGAGCTAGGTTGGCTTATTTTGCCAGCACAACGGACTTAGAGTCTAAGTGCGGAAACTGAATCCACCAACCATTAACTTTTTAACCTATTAATTAATAAATTTAACGTAATATAGGTTCGTAACGTAACGTATTTAACGTTCGTAACGTAACGTAACGTTTTTAACTTAATTAAATTTCTACGTTGAATTAAAATTTTATCATTGCTCAATTTAAATGAATAATTACTTTATAGAAACACAATTAAACTGCAACGAATATAGAGTCCGCTTGTCAGGAGGTAATATGGATGACGTCTGTTGCCCCAATTCGTCATACCATAATATTCATTACCTCGATAACCTGTTGAGTGATAAGCTCTTGTATCGCTGTATTGGACAGCTTTGATAGCGAAACAATCTGAGCGATACATATTAATTATTCATAAAGAGGTAAAATCCCAGTTGTTCTTTTCTTTATTATTAAAATGTCGTGGCTTCTAGTACGTTTCACTAATCACTTAATGTGTAAGGGTAATTAACCCCCCAATTGGGTTTATTGGGTGACACAACACGTTTAATTTTTTTTCTATCACTATACAGTCGACTATCGATAGTTGGAAAGTCAAGATAAATTTCTAATTACCAAGAGTTCATAATAAGAGTTTGATCATTAACATCATTATTCACAAATTTTTCATTCGAAAAGAAGTCCATAATCTTTTTTTGGGTGAGCGGCTTCAGTCATTGTTCAAAAAAATTTAAGAGATTGACAGGTCTGTGCATGATAAACACTTAAAATTATATAGAAGGGAAGCCGGTTTAACTATTAAACCAAGAATTGAATCTACTTAGCTTACAAATATTTAAATATGCAAGCGTTTACCTGCGGTACTCTCATACCCCGAGGTCATAGGTTCGATCCCCGGCTGTGCACCAATGGACTTACTTTCTATGTGCGCATTTAACATATGCTCGAATGGTGACGGAAAACATCGTGAGGAAACCGACATGTCATAGACCCAAAAAGTCGACGGCGTGTGTCAGGCACTGGAGTCTGATCACCTCCTTGCCTATTAGATTTAAAATGATCATGAAACAGATTAAGAAA
Source organism: Pieris macdunnoughi (assembly GCA_905332375.1). Classification (NCBI taxonomy): domain Eukaryota; kingdom Metazoa; phylum Arthropoda; class Insecta; order Lepidoptera; family Pieridae; genus Pieris; species Pieris macdunnoughi. The sequence goes on from CAJOBZ010000005.1 coordinate 10,271,461, forward strand.
TGTGAGGCGAAGACCTAAAGAGGTTGTAGCGCCACTGATTTATTCATTTTTTACCTGCGTCACTTGATGGAACGTAACTAGCTAAAACTAAACTAAACTAGAAGTCTGGTAAAGAAATTAAAACCCTTTTATATGGGACCCTGCGTTATATGAAATAACCATTGCAGCTGAACGTATAATAATGGTCACGAAACACTTTTGTATGGAAAGCTTAGGAAACGCTCAGTGCACGTATTTTGAACTAAACGGCAGAACGATCATGTATAATTTAAATAGAATACGCGTAATAAACTATACTTATTGTATGAAAAGTAATATAAATGTTACGATACATTTGAGCCGTCAAATAGAACGTGGAAAGGCATCCAAAACGCGCGGAATTGTCAAAAATTAACTTGAATTAAATTGTATACGTGTTCTACCAAAATAGAATAAGTGGAGATACTATCAAAAGTAAGTGCCAATTGCCACACCCGACAATGTACATTGAACCGCCCGTATTAAGTACAGATCAATGTCACGGTGTCGTTATCTCGTTATCAATTTGGCCATTTACATTATTCTGATTTGCGATGAATAAATAAAATATTAGTGACACTACATTTATGTGTAGCAGTGTTGGCCTAATGGCTTCAGGGTGCGACTTTCATCCCTGAGATCGTAGGTTCGAACCCCGGTTCGGCTGTGCACCAATGGACTTTCATTTTATGTGCACATTTAACATTCGCTCAAACGGTGAAGGAAAACATCGTGAAGAAAGCGCCTTAGACCCAAAAAGTCGACGGCGTGTGTCAGGCACAGCAGGCTGATCACCTAATTGCCTACATTAATAAACGATCACGAAGCATATGCAGAATCTCAGGCCCAGACCCAAAAAGGTTGTAGCGCTATTGATTCATTCATTCATTCGCATTTATCTAGGGAAGTACTCGACTCGAACCAATTCGACTTAGGGTCTTTCAAGAAAAGAGCGTACCGATTCTTAAAGGCCGGCAAGGCACTTGCGAGCCTTGGCAATGTGAGTGTATATGGGCGGCGGTATCTCTTAACATCTGGTGAGCGTCCTGCACGTTTGCCTGCTATTACATAAAAAAGAAGTGCGTGCGTACAAAGTACACATGTCAGAAGTGAAACTTCTTTGTAAATTAATTATTACTAAGGTAAAAGCCCCAATAGATGATCATGTACCATATGATCACTCCATGTATTTGTATATCTATTTTCACACTGTATACGTGCTTATGATAATATAAATAAATAAAAAATCTGCGTTTCTGTTTAATCTGAAGTTCTAATAACTACATCAACCGATAGCGTGTATTTCTCTCTCTCAATCTTTCTCACTATAGCTCTCTCCCACCTCTCGCTCCATGGCACTGTGCGTGATGCGACGATCGCTCTATCTCACTCTCTCCCTCGATCTTTCTCACTTGCATGCTCCCTACTCTCGCTACATGGCCATTTGCTTCATGCTAAGTTCACCTTTTCTCACTCTCTCTCAAGCGGTCTCAATCGCCCTCTCCCTTTTCTTCGATAAAAACGTTGCACATCTTCGTGACGCTTATATTATTTTTATTGCGTTTCATCCGTAAAGATTTTACCCTTATGCGCCTAAAGAAGTTTCACTTCAAAAATTCAATTGCTATGTTTAAAACTGAGAAAACATCCGAAAAAAAATTATACTGTATTAGACGCAAAATATTGTTTCATTACCTCCAACAACGGCAACATACCTCAATAAAAGTATAGAAAAACTCACGAAATACGCATAATCGATTTACTGTAAGTGGCAACTATGCATGTCGTTTATTGCCTAACTGGGTTATGAGTAGAATATGTTGAATATTCTGACCTAAATCCGTCCTCTCATGGGAATAAAGGCTATAATATGGAGGCGAATTTAACGAACGAAAACGCTCATTTTATGTCACCTATAAATAGGCGGTGATTTCTTATCCTATTTGGGGCATGTTTTGGAGACTCTATTTCGTAACTGAATATTACTTGTTATTTATGTTTCCTATATTTTTATTATGCTAATTGACCTGCGGTTCCAATTTGATGCGGTCATAGCGTAAACTGATGATCTTACACAGAATTACAATCAATAGTTTAAACTTATTGTTTCTAGTGTATGTTGTTGCTGCTCCATTAGGGGCGGATCTATCTAAGGGCTTTTTGGGCTGCACAGGGCCCTGTGGATACTAAGGGCCCTCAGTCTCTACTGAAATAAAATGCGATATTTTTAATTAAAAAAATTAATATCTGAAATTTAAAAAAAATCCAATAATAATGTTGGAATCCCTGAGAACAATCAACTCATTTGCGATGCGCGACTATCGAATGGAACGGGGATTTCCCCGTCGCTTGTTTTTGGTTAGTTTTTTTTCGCGTGTGCGTCTCTTACGTGGGACTTCCCGTGATCGCCACGAGCCCCACAGATTCACGATCCGCCCATGTGCTCCATACCTCAGTCTCATCGTTATTATAACACAAATAATCACTCTTAATGAACGTCTGTAAGGGTATATTCAAGAATTTATACAAAAATATAAAAGTCTTACGGCTTGATTACATGAAGATAAGAAGATTAGCTTTCTACGAAGGATGTATTTTCGGTTCATATGAATGAACCACATTAGGATTGTGTACGCTTTGCTGGGTGCCTTATTAATTCTTGAGATTTCTTTTGAGTGAAATGAGATATTGTACGTCAAAAAATATTTTTGTGTACTACGTCGGTATTATTTGGCTTTGATTAAAATGACTATTGTGTGTGGAGATCAGAGGATTCGAAAATGTATTTACTGAATTACCGATGATTTCAATACAATAGGAGTATGAGTACGTGATACCAGAAACACAAACTTGCGAGCGGTGATCTGAAAACCTATCGGAGGTACTTAATATTCATTGAAGCCTTATATTTCAGATACTAGGTATATTTAAATACATTTATCATGTTGTTATCTATGTAAAACTGTTTGTTTCATGATAATTGATTTCCTGCTGAGGACAAATGTTTGTTTTTAATTTATTTTATTATTATTTATTACTTAAGATGTTATGTGGACCATGGTGTAATGGTTGCAGCTCCAACAAACGTTGTGTAAAACAAAAAACTTGGCTATTAAAAAAGAATGGCGGAGAGTTTATTGCCAGTTCTTGTCTTCCGTTCAACGCCCTTGATTTGAGAACTGGCAGTAAATGTAAAATTAGAAGCATTTCATATATTTTTTTTGACGTTCATAAGTGTACATTGTGTTACCTATATGAATAAATGATTTTTGACTTTTGACCCGTGTGCCCCTTTTTGGCAAAGGCCTCCTCCAATTCTCTACATCTGTCTACACTGTGCCACATGTACTTCCCCCTATTTACTTGATCTGTAGAAAGAAAAGAAAGCTTAAAAGCCAAATAAATGAAAGAGACGACGTCCATTTTACAGAGCTTCATGCTCAATGTATTCTTCTTCACGTCATTCATATACATTTGGCAGTCGTTCATTTTTTACGTATTTGTTGTAAGCATACTGAGTCTATTTCATTGATCAGGGCACGTAATCCGTAACTCCTAAAAGCTGCTAAGATCTCAGTATTGAGTTTCTGTATCGCGCGATCCCAAGTTCGCAACATCCGCCCTACAGAAAGAACTGAACTGTCATTATGAACCCTTCATAATTGGGGTCGGATTTATTGATTTTTAGGGAATACAACGTTTTCAGCTTCATTTTATTGAACTAATTATACACTTCAATACATCGTTTAACTTATCGATAATTGAGGAAAGTTATTGAAATGTTACTTGAAATGAAGACAATTTTGATATTTCCAATGAAAGATCGAAAGTCAAACTCGTCAGGAATTTAAATTCTTAACAAGGGATAAAATTGCTAAAACTTTTCAGGAACGTGTAAAGAGAGCCAGCGTTCGATAAACATTAAACTTTGTTAAATTTCTTTGAAGATATACAAAGGGTACTTGTAGATAAATAAGACTTCTAGTTTTACTAGACAGTATAATAATAAATAAATAAGTGGCATATATATATTATATATATACGTACCTAACCACTAAACTTTGGAGACTCTTAAGCTCTTACAACAGAAAGAAGATATAGTTATTTATCGCTGTAGTTAATAGTTTAATAAATAACTTAACAATGTAGACAACGAAGACTTCTAATTTTTTTTTAATATAATTGGAGGGGGGGGTTGCAAACGAGCCTGCGAGACGCCCAAAAAGGGCAGTCATCGCAGCCCATAGACAAACATTTTAAGTGCGTGCGTTGCCGGCTTTTGATTGTGGAGTACAATCGAATTTTACTAGAAAGTATAATCATATAACTAATATTATTTTTCTTTTAACAACTGTAACATTTTGTGTAAATTGAAACATATTTACTATGCCATATACATTTAAGGCTGCGATGTTCCGAAACATCCCAATAGTAGACACGTTTCTGCATGTTATATAGATATTTTTTTGAAATAAGTACTTTAATTTTAGCAACCAGAGACAATCACTGATTCGCCAGGAATCACAGCCAGGATGCCATATGCATGACCATTGACCAGGAAACTTTGGACAGCTAAGTCCTTCAATTATAAATAGGGGAAATGTGTAATACTTTAATATATAGTATTTAATCAACACAGTAACATGATATTAAATAGGTTAGACAAGAATTAAAAAAAATAACAACATACTTGATACAATATTTTAAAACAGACAAAAGAGATCGAAACTCATACTACAGCTATGAAACACAAATTTCTATATATGATAATAAAGTAACTATTTATATATAGATAGCTGGCGATCAGCAACTTTGGACGAACATCAGAGAACGACGAAACCGAAGAAGTTTTGGAAGCTGAATTTGCAAGACCAAGAAAAGTATGGGTTCGAAAATGGATTAATAGCAACTCTTTAAGAAATTGGCTGCTGAAGATACGACGGAATATTACTTGGCTCTCAGGTTGACTGGAGAGTCCTGCGGCCTGTCCAGACGTGTTTTAGCAGGAGGGAAGGAAGGGCGCACGCGACGTGGCTACTCGCAGTTCACTCGCAATAAAATAGAACACGCTTCTAATCACGTTACTACCTGCACTAATCAGTCGCTGTCCACAATGGTTTTCTCCTAATCACTAATCACTAATCAAAGTGAATACAGGCCTTTAGGATGACCCACTGTAGATCACGACTTTGGACGTATACTTAAGTATTTATGGGTTCCTGGTACAAATTGTGTTGTATGAAAATACACACACACAAAACGCGTGAACGTGACCTATCGAGTCAACAAATAATAAAGTGAAGTGCCAATTCCCTAAATGTGTTTATAAAGTAAAGCATTCAATTTGAGACGGGTTCCATTTGCATAGTACAAGTTTGTGATAAACTTGTTTGCAATTTATTGTGAACAGAAAAAAAATCATTGGCGCTACAACCAGTTTTAGGTCTGGGCCTCAAATTTTGTATCTATTTCATGATCAATTAATATTTAATAGGCAATTATCAGGCTTCTGTACCCGACACACGCCATCGACTTTTTTGGTATAAGCCAAGCTGGTTTCCTCACGATGTTTTCCTTCACCGTTCGACTTAATATCTGTTAACCGTCTCTCGATAACCACGATTCCTGCACTCAAACTTAAATATAAGCGTCCTGCCTCCTACACAGCACTGGCGCTTATTAGAGATTTAAGTTGGCGCCTGGTATAGTACCGGTGACCCCAGAGCTGGTGCTTTCCTCGCTCAACGAATCAGTATCGCGATACAGCAAGGAAATGCTTTTTAACTTTGTTTTAATTTACTATTTATCAATTTTTAATTATAATTATTGTTTCACACATATATATGTCAATATTAAATAATGTGTTTATTACTTATTGATTTATATAAATAAGTTATTTTTAATAAATTACTAGCTGATCCGGCAAACGTCATTTTGCCATGTATATCATTTATAATAAAAAATAGGGGTTGATCGTAGAGGGGTGAAAGTTAGGGGTTGTATGTATTTTTTTATGCTGTATCATAAAAAAAATAAAACAGAAAAAAATATAAAAAAAAATATTTAGGGGTGGACTACCCTTAACATTTAGGGGGATGAAAAATAGATGTTGTCCGATTCTCAGACATACACAATAAGCACACAAAATTTCATGAGAATCGGTCAAGCCGTTTCGGAGGAGTATGGCAACGAAAACTGTGACACGAGAATTTTATATATTAGATAGTTATAATAAAACAAGATCGTTTTCTTCGTATGCCAGTTTAGATTTAAACAAGTTTATAACAATAAAAATATACATGAGAATTATAAGGAATATAAAAAGTTAAATATTTCACAACACCGTCGTAAGAGCATGAAAGTCCATCTAGAAGCAAGCTTTTATACTCGCTCCGAAATATGATATACTAGCTGAACGGCTAAACTTCCACCTAACAGTATAATAGTATGGTGTTAACTTCAGTTACCTTAATTTAGAATTTCATTAATACAACTTTTCTTGCAAATACAGAAATATTTTATGCTTGCCATTGCTAAAAGAATGGCAGTTTTACACATTAGGCCGCTCTAGCGCCAATAATAACATTTTTTGATGAGGTAATCTTCGATCAAGATCAGAGACTGTCTAAGCATGTCCTCATTCACCTCAAAATCGGAATTTCTTGAACTGACACGAATTCGATGTAAAATAATGCGTAGTTTTGTCAACAGATGGCACCACATGCTGTTTACAATCGAAAAATTAATGAATTAATTTATTGTTATTCGAGAACTTATCCTATATTTTATTACTTATTCTGCTATTTGGGAGAAGAATCCACCGAAAAAGAGATAACTAACATCGGTCCAGCCGATCTTGAGTTATAAGTTGTGTAACACGATTTTATTTTATATATGTATTCAGATTTTTGCGACCGCATTCGATTCTGATTTTTGGTGGCCGACTTCGTGTGGAATAGTGTTAAGTTTAATTTCAACTGCTTGAAGTAAAAGTTTGTTAAACAAAGAGGATTTTAATTGTGATACTCTTTCTCGTGCCGCGTTTCTGTTTCGGCGAAGTTTGCGTGGGTATTTGTTTATTAATTACTAGTATCAGGTTCATTAAACTGAACAATTACATTTAGTTATTTTGTTAAGTACTTGTTCAGTTCCGCTTTCAATTCTAAAAATAAGAAGTCAAACGATAATCTAAACAAAGCAATCAGAACTTCGTACTTTTTATTCGGCCTTAAGTTACAAAAATAAAAAAGGTTAATTAAATTTGTAAAATTTGAAACGAAATTTGTTTCTCTTTTAATGTAATCTATTCCTAATTAATGTTTTTGTGTTTATGTTATTTATTAAACTATTAACTACAGCGATAAATAACTATATCTTCTTTCTGTTGTAAGAGCTTAAGAGTCTCCAAAGTTCAGTGGTTAGGTACGTAATACGTATATAGATATAATATATATACGCCACTCATTTATTTATTATTATACTGTCTAGTAAAACTAGAAGTCTTATTTATCTACAAGTACCCTTTGTATATCTTCAAATAAAGTTACCAAAGTTTAATGTTTATCGAACGCTGGCTCTCTCTACACGTTCGTGCAAAGTTTTAGCAAATTTATACCTTGTTAAGAATTTAAAGTACTCACGAGTTTGACGTTTGACCTTTCATTGGAGATATCAAAATAATCTTTACTTCAAGTAAGTTTTCCGAACTATCGATAAGTTAAATGTATTCATATAGATGCTCCATAAAATGGTGCAAGAAACGCTGTGTTACCAAAAAATCAATAGATCCGACGCCAATTTTGAAGAGTAATAGTTAAGGTTCAGTTCTTTCCATAGATCGCATGTTGCAAACTTGGAATCGCGCGGTACAGAAACTTAATACAGAGGTCGGGCTTTTTTAGGAGTAGAGAATTGGCGCTGAACAATGAAATAGACGCAGGTTATATCTGCCCCGGTATTGTTTCGGAAAATACGTCAAAAAGAACGACTTCAAAATGCGATTAGTTATTTTGTATACAAATAAATACGCCAATTAGTACATATTACTTGTATGAAACCCCGTAACGTAATAGGGCCGACACATTTCCGTCTGTTTAATTTTTTTGAAACAGCGTGAAGCACATGTCAGAGTCCGCACAGTGCAGACGGAACAAAAAAGGGCAACATACATAATATAATGATAAATGTATTTAAATATACCTAGTATCTGAAATATAAGGCTTCAATTAATATTAAGTACCTCCGATAGGTTTTCAGATCACCGCTCGCAAGTTTGTGTTTCTGGTATCACGTACTCATACACCTATTGTATTGAAATCATCGGTAATTCAGTAAATACATTTTCGAATCCTCTGATCTCCACACACAATAGTTATTTTAATCAAAGCCAAATAATACCGACGTAGTACACAAAAATATTTTAGGTCGTACAATATCTCATTTCACTCAAAAGAAATCTCAAGAATTAATAAGGCACCCAGCAAAGCGTACACAATCCTAATGTGGTTCATTCATATGAACTGAAAATACAACCTTCGTAGAAAGCTAATCTTCTTATCTTCATGTAGTCAAAGCCTTAAGATTTTTATAATAATGTTTTACAGTAAAATTTTTCATTTACTTTTTTCTACGCGAGACAAAGGCAGGTCCATCGGCCACATTAATATCGGCCTAATTTAACTATCTGATCTATTAATTGAATTATTAATAAAAAAACGTGTGTGTACCAATGTACACGCGTTAGAAGGTATACTTCTTTAGTATAACAAGATAAAAATCTTTAATAAATTATTAAAAAAAATATCGGAACAATTTTGTAGAGGATCTCTTTCTGAAGATGTTCCTCTATAATTATTTTAAATTTTGTAAATTGGAAACGCTGTTACAGCGCTCCAAAGTTCACCGGGTTCGGCAATTTTTATTTTTTGGCAAAATGAAAAGAAAAAGTTATTATGCAAAAAAGGAATTTTTTTCACTTTTTTACTTATAACTTTAGAATTTTGGCTTACTGATAAAAAGTCACACAGACATAATTATAGGCAAAACGATTTGCTACAAAATATATGTTCACAAATTTTTTGTGCGATGGATAGTTTAGGAGATATAGCCAAAAAGGTGTTTTCACCCCTTTTTCCAAGATAGCAAGCTGTTTTAGCTTGTATTGACCCCCCCTACATGTTCCATAAATAAAATTTCGTCCTCTAACAAATGTTCAGCATATGTAACATAGTATTGTCTTTGATTAACATAACTTTTATTCATTTAATAAAACACTATTTTGACCGGATTGACGTTATGTATTATTATAAATTTACAACTATTTTGACCGGATTGAAGTTATGTATTATTATAAATTTACAACTATTTAACATAATTTTAAATTTATCCGACGTTTCGCGTGCTTAACAGCGTGCGTGGTCACGGTGACTGAAGACAAAAGATGTTGAATGTCAAAAAGTATCACAGCTGCAGAGAAAGTTGCATTATCTGTATTTATTTCCCCGGAGTTGGTATCGACTAAAAGATGGAGGGTTTTGGCAAAAATGGCTAACGGTGTCCTCTATTTTCGCGGATTGTTCTTTTTGAGATTTTAATTTGGATATTATTGGATCCCAGGTGTTTGACAATTTTAGGCCGTCTTCTCTATTGAAATTGGGGTGTTTTTTGATTTCAATGGCTTCGCGTACCAATCTTGGGAAGAATCTTTTCTCTTTCGCAAGTACTTTCGGTTGGTCAAAGCGTATGTAGTGATTAGGCCTATCTAGTATGTGTTCACAGACTGCTGATTTTGTGTGTCGTCTATGTCTTATGTCTGCAATGTGTTCTTTGAGTCTGCTGGACATATTGCGTTTAGTTTGCCCTATGTAAGACAGGCCACAGTCGCAATCCAGTTTGTATATACCTGCATCTTGCAATGGGGTGTTACTTTTGATTGGTCTTAGGAATTGCTGAATCTTCTTGAACACATACTAGATAGGCCTAATCACTACATACGCTTTGATAACCGAAAGTACTTGCGAAGAGAAAAGATTCTTCCCAAGATTGGTACGCGAAGCCATTGAAATCAAAAAACACCCCAATTTCAATAGAAGACGGCCTAAAATTGTCAAACACCTGGGATCCAATAATATCCAAATTAAAATCTCAAAAGAACAATCCGCGAAAATAGAGGACACCGTTAGCCATTTTGCCAAACCCTCCATCTTTTAGTCGATACCAACTCCGGGAAATAAATACAGATAATGCAACTTTCTCTGCAGCTGTGATACTTTTGACATTCAACATCTTTTGTCTTCAGTCACCGTGACCACGCACGCTGTAAAGCACGCGAAACGTCGGATAAATTGAAAATTATGTTAAATAGTTGTAAATTTATAATAATACATAACTTCAATCCGGTCAAAATAGTGTTTTATTAAATGAATAAAAGTTATGTTAATCAAAGACAATACTATGACGTTATGTATTATTATAAATTTACAACTATTTAACATAATTTTAAATTTATCCGACGTTTCGCGTGCTTTACAGCGTGCGTGGTCACGGTGACTGAAGACAAAAGATGTTGAATGTCAAAAAGTATCACAGCTGCAGAGAAAGTTGCATTATCTGTATTTATTTCCCCGGAGTTGGTATCGACTAAAAGATGGAGGGTTTTGGCAAAAATGGCTAACGGTGTCCTCTATTTTCGCGGATTGTTCTTTTTGAGATTTTAATTTGGATATTATTGGATCCCAGGTGTTTGACAATTTTAGGCCGTCTTCTCTATTGAAATTGGGGTGTTTTTTGATTTCAATGGCTTCGCGTACCAATCTTGGGAAGAATCTTTTCTCTTTCGCAAGTACTTTCGGTTGGTCAAAGCGTATGTAGTGATTAGGCCTATCTAGTATGTGTTCACAGACTGCTGATTTTGTGTGTCGTCTATGTCTTATGTCTGCAATGTGTTCTTTGAGTCTGCTGGACATATTGCGTTTAGTTTGCCCTATGTAAGACAGGCCACAGTCGCAATCCAGTTTGTATATACCTGCATCTTGCAATGGGGTGTTACTTTTGATTGGTCTTAGGAATTGCTGAATCTTCTTGTGCGGCTTGAAAATTGTATGAATAGAAGCTCGTTTTAGGATCCGGCTAATTCTATCTGTAACTCCCTTTACATATGGCAAGTTTGTGTCTTGTTTTTGTTTTTGTGATGCAGCCGGGGGATGCGCAGCTTGTTTCGGTGTAGCACCTGTTTGACATGCTGTAGTTCCTCCTCGAGGTGGGCATCATCACAAAGACGTTGGGCTCTCTGAAACAAACATTTATCGACAGAAAGCAGTTGTGAAGGGTGGTGGTGGGATTCACCATTGAGGTACCTATCTGTGTGGGTTGCCTTCCTGTGTATTGTGTGACCTAGTGTGCCATCTGCTTTGCGTATAATTAAAATGTCTAAAAAGGGCAGACGGTTGTTGTTTTCTTGTTCAACAGTAAATTTAATGTTCTTGTGTATTGAATTTAAATGTGCTAGAAATGCAGATATTTTGTACGCTGTAAAGCACGCGAAACGTCGGATAAATTTAAAATTTTGTTAAATAGTTGTAAATTTATAATAATACATAACTTCAATCCGGTCAAAATAGTGTTTTATCATATGTAACATTTCAATGGACTATATCCAGATTTTAAAGTTAATACTAACAGTTTGACAAAATGTTAAGAAATTAACATAGTTAAGAAAAACATTCTGCACTGCATAAAGTTATTTATAATATTAGTTTGTAATAAACAGTGAATGTGCATTAGCATAAATTAATATTTACGCACGTGGTTTGTATATCAAATATTCAGGCTTTTAAAGCTATTAATAAATCGAGATATACCTACGTGCTTATGAAAGTAATATGTCTAGACAGATGTCAATAATTGGGAAGCCATTGTAAACATCAAAGCGTAGATAATAGTGGGTTGATACAAGAATATACTTGTGACGTCATTACCACGACCTATTTTGGCAAACAGGTTTTAAAGATTCATAAGGAGTTTCAGCTTCGAACGGCTGGAAATTTTATTTCTTTAAACAGCTCAATTATATAGCCTTTTCGCCAACTTCGATTTTGTGATTTGGAGATAAGACTCTTGGGCTGTGGGGTTCAAGTACACAGGCGCTAATTAAAGATTTAAGTTGGCGTCAGGTAGATAGTATCGGTGACCCCAGATATGGTGATTTCCTCGCTCAACAAATAAGTATCGTAATACAGTGAGGAAATGCTGCCAGCGTTAAAGCTACACTGCCACCGGGACGAAATTTTTTAATTTGTTTAATTTTTGTAATTATTATTATTACTATGTAGGTTAAACAAATTGTAAATACTGTATATTTGATTGTTATGGTTAGGTTTTAATAAACGATATTCTTAATTAGTTTAATAATGGATAAAAAAAAATATTATCTAAGTAATGATGTACCAACTAGTTTTTGAGTTTATTCAATATGAACACATCTAAATACATAAAAACCTTTCCTCTTTATAATAAGAATAATAAAGTTTGCCTCTTCAATATTGCATTTTACAGGTTTACATGCTGCAGGTATTGACTATGTTTGTGAGAGGCTGGTGCCTATAATATGACCATAGAAGTCCTAAGGTAATAGGTCACCAGTCTTTCATCGCGGATATAAAATATACAAAGCGATGTCTACAGACTATATCAAAAGTAACAAACAAAACAATAAAACTAAAGCTGCTACATCTGCGGCGTTCTAGAATGTTCAGCCTGGCTTGGAGAGGGTTCCGAACTTCCCTAACTTTATATATATAGGTATAACCTGAAAACGCACAGAAACGGGTTTTCTGAAAAGTGTACCGTTCGATTACACTTACTCTAAACCAGAATGAAAAAATGTTTCAGCCTCCTTAAAACGAGAGTAACTTTATAATTTCAATTATAAACAATCTGATATGTGATAGAGCCTCTCCTGAAACGGTCATAAATAACATTTCAGCTTGCTGAAAACGTCCCTACCTTGTGGAAAAATCGAGAAACATTTCAGTCAACCCGTCTTCGCAACAATATAATAAATATAATTTCTATCGACCTATTTGTTTGTGCACTGGCTGGGTTCACAAGAGTTGCTTGCTATTTTGTTAGTTATAAGATCTAGGTATATATGTTTATGTTTTTTAGATCTAGGATTATCGGTAGGTATTGTTGTGTAGTTTTATCGCATTAGTAGTAACTGTTAAGATAGAATTATAATGTGGAAATAATTAATAAAGCATAAGTGGTTGTGTGTGTGTGGATATATGCAGACTTCATAAGCACGTGGGTATAGCTCAATTTATTAATAGCATTAACGTTGTTTGCGTAAATATTTATGCTTATGCTCATTGAATATTCAATACAAACTAATATTATACATACCTTTGAAATTGGAAGATGATTTTGCCCTTTCATTATTTCAATTTGTTGTAATTATATCAAATATTAGTTTCAACTTTAAAATCTAGACAATATAACAAGAAAAAAAGCGTTATTTTCTTTACCATATATAAGTTACAATCAGATGAGCCTGATAGACCTGTCTTTATCTCGCATACTTGCGGTTACAAAAAAACTGGAATGAAGTAATTTCATACAGAACCTTAACTTCTTTCAACATAAATTTATGAATAATAGTGTATTTTAGATTTTAAAAATGAAGAATAATGTGAGTAATGAAAAAGGATTGTCATATATATTGATTGTCAAATATGAATGCGTGTTATTATAATAATAATAAAATAAAATAAAAAAATCAGTCGCGCTACCAGCTTTTTAAGTCTTAGATTTCTGAATCTGTTTAATAATCATTAGTCGCATAGGCAAGTATGTGATCAACCTTCTGTGCCTGACACACGTCGTCGACTTTTTTGGTCTAAGGCAAGCCGGTTTCCTCACGATGTTTTCCTTCACTGTTCGAGCGAATGCGCACATAGAAAGAAAGTTCATTGGTGCACAGCCGGGGATCGAACCAACGACCTCAGGGATGAGGCTGAAGCTAGGCCAACACATGATAATATCAATAATAATAATGTCATCAATGGTTAACGATTTTTTTTAATCAGTCCTGTACTTACAGCTTATTCAATGCAATCAAAGCTAAAATATTATTTAATGATTTTTCTAAATATCAGTAACGTCCTACAGAATATAACATTAAAGGAATATTAAGGTTACAATACAGAAATCCAACAAGAAAAATACGTTTTTTCCTAGGAAATTACAAAATAATTAGATTACTTTTGACGAATTGCCCCTACGCGTTCTGTATAAAGCGTCAAATGTTATTTATGTTCTGCGAAAAATAAAGTATTTAGGAAAATGTTCTTCGTTTTGGTAGTGCTTTTAAATATTTATATATATAATTCTACTGTACGTGTGTAAGTCACTGAACTCCTCTTAAACGGCTGGACCGATTTGAAATATTTTTTTTGGATGCGTTGGGGTGGGGCCCTTGGTGGTGATATAGATTCACAAATAAGCCCGGCAGATGGCACTGCAGTCGGTATCTAGGTTATGTATCTATACAGTTGATCTATTTTCAACAATTTTCGCGGCAAAATCAAGAGAAGACTTGTCGACTTTACTACAAATACGATCCTTGTATGTATATATTTTAGAAATGTCCTTATTTCTTCACAGTAATATAAATATTTCTAAGTCAACGGTAATAGACATCTGTCGAAGTAGATATGGGGAGAAATTGGCTATGCCAAAAATCAATCTTGAATTGTATAGGGAAAATACCTTTTGTATGGCAATCAAGGTTTATAATAATTTACCAACAACATTCAAAGAATTCTAAAGAAAAAAGAGTTTTAAAAAATCGACTTTTGGAAAAATTTATTATTCTATTAATGATTATTATTTGCGTGAAACATTATAATTAATATTAATTTTACAACGTAATAATATATTTTAATACTGTGATAATTTATCACTACAAATATTATAAAAATTGACTCATAATGTGTATAACTTGTATATATAACATTCCTTTTAAGACAAATTTGCACGCCGTTATGTGTGGCAGAATATGCGAATTATTTTTGTACCATATTCTTGCAAATAAATTATTATTATTATAAAACATACTTAGTCCGATGCCCAATGCCCCATTATTATTGCGACGCAAAATTTTATTGACATATATTAATTGTTCTAAAACCCCTCCTCCTTTTCAACACCGTACGAGCCGTACGACCTCTAAATTTTACCACTTGATGGCTGGAGGTCTTTCACAGTCCGTTTCACAAGGCATTTTGTTTTGCGAACTAGCGGGTGTCTATGGGCTGGGATGGTCCCCATAAAAAAAAAACTACATATATATTTTTAGAAATCTGTACTTAACTACAGTTGAAACTTTTCCAAAAATATTAATAAGAATTCACCTATCAAAACCACATAGATTCTTCTGAATATCAGCTTAGATCATTGATAATCAGGCTGCGCCCGGACCGCTAGTTCTGAACGTGTCCGCTCAACCGAAGGGGAGATTACATTTTGATTGCATCCTTTGTCCTCACGTTCTGCGGTTGAGAATCTCAATAGAGTTAATATTTGCTTAACAGATCCTACATGCGGATGTACTGGGTGGCGCAAAAGTAATGGCACTAAAGAAAATTTGTTTTTTTTATATGACGATAGTTTTCATTCTGTGGTTTAATTAATGTGGGTAATTGTGTAGTGAACAAAAGTAAAATACACTGAAAATAAACATGGACCGTTTTACTCCCCAAGAACGTGGAATAATCATGTCAATGTTCTTACGGAATAATTCATCAGTGATATAAACACAACGTGAATTTCGTCGAAGATTTCCTGCAAGATCACCCGATCTGACGAGTCCAGACTTCTTTCTTTGGGGTTTTTTGAAATCTCGGGTGTATGTGAACAAGCCACAGATAGGGCTCAAATGTGCATCAACTCTGTAGGTCACCATTTAAAAGACATCATCTTTAAATCCTAATGGTACGAAATTTAATGGCACAAATATACATTTAAAAAAACCTAAATCTAGTTTTCTAATTTAGATTTTTTTTATAGCTGAATACATACATACCTGAGGTTGTAGGTTCGTTCCCCGGCTGTGCACAAATCGACTTTCTTTCTATGTGCGCATTTAACATTTGCTCGAACGGTGAAGGAAAACATCGTGAGGAAACCGACATGTCTTAGACCCAAAAAGTCGACGGCGTGTTTCAGGCACTGGAGGCTGATGACCTACTTGCCTATAAGATTTAAAAATTATCTTGAAACAGATTCAAAAATCTGAGGCCAAGACCTAAAGGTTGTAGCGCCACTGATTTATTTATTTTTTATTTTAGTTGTGAATGAGTGTTCATTTAATTTTACATCTAGTGGGAATGTCTTAAAACAGATTTTGTTTGTTGTCAACAAACTATTTTTTTTTCACAAAGGTTGCCTGGACGAGATCATTCGAAAGCGATAAGGCCGCCAATTGCCCTCCTTTTCATTTAATTGTGTCAATTGTATTATGTTTCTGCAATGAAAAGTTAATAAATAAATAAATTAATTAACAACTTGGTATTTTACTAGAAAATATTATATGCAATAACTAATGTTGTATTAGTTTATTTAGTTAGATGCCGATATTA
Source organism: Pieris macdunnoughi (assembly GCA_905332375.1). NCBI lineage: Eukaryota > Metazoa > Arthropoda > Insecta > Lepidoptera > Pieridae > Pieris > Pieris macdunnoughi. The sequence goes on from CAJOBZ010000005.1 coordinate 10,288,116, forward strand.
TCACACTGGCAGTTAAATTAAAAAACCCAGCTTGCTTTAATAAGAACTCATTCATAAATAGCTCTTTTGCGCTCACGTAAAGAGAACCAGCCGGATACAATATAAAGATGTAGCTAAGAACTTTCGTTAGAGATTTCTAAATTCGTTTATAAAATTCTCAAGTCATAGTTTGTAACCAAACTCCGCGGAAACTTGATCGATGTTTATAAAAATTTTGTTATGTTTGTAATTGTTATTTTATTTTTGGCTTTAAAAATACATAATATAACACTTATCTTTCCTTCATACGGCAAAGATCTTTTGCTGGTTTAGCTAGTGTAAATAAACCTTTGAAGGTCCTTAAAGGTTTATATTAATGTTTAGGTCACCGAAAATCCGGGGGTACTTAGGTTGCCTTAATGGAATAAATTATGAGGCTACTCTTTGTAGGCCTCTTGAATAATTATGTAAATTTAGGGTCAAAATTTTGTAATAAAAAATAAAAATGTATTTTTTTTCTTCTGAATACAAAGGCGTATAGAGTAGAGCAGTGTTTCCCAAAGTGGGGCCACAGTGGGGCAATTTGATTGTTAAGGAAGCTATTCGAAAATTTATGAAAAATTTGGTTTTTCATTATGTTTTGAAAATTACTTACTGTGTATTGTCTTTGATTAACATAACTTTTATTCATTTAATAAAACACTATTTTTACCGGATTGAAGTTATGTATTATTATAAATTTACAACTATTTAACATAATTTTAAATTTATCCGACGTTTCGCGTGCTTTACAGCGTGCGTGGTCACGGTGACCAGTTGTAAATTTATAATAATACATAACTTCAATCCGGTCAAAATAGTGTTTTATTAAATTACTTACTGTGCTTATTTCTTCTTAAACCTATCATTTAAGTTTCTTAAGTGAACAATGAATGTTTTATTATATTAAAAATATGTAAGTTACATAGTGGGGCATAGGAACCAACTGGCTCGGGAGCTGGTCGCCGATTCTGGTTATGGTTAAATATTATAAGTATAAATACTTAAAGAAACCTTTGTTTTAGTAAATCCCACTGATCACAACTACATTAAAATGTTAACTTCAAGTTACGTAAGTAATTAACTAAATTCGCGGTTAAAATTTATTTTTAGCTAGTAGCCTTTTTTTCGTTAGACTGTGTAGGACCCGCGTAATTTTATTATGATGCTTAACATAACTCCCTGTTTCTAGAATGAGGCAGAGACAATCTACGGTGATCGTTCATAGCTGTCTATAGTTTTGCGTTTTCACCATGTACCTCTACTTTGTTTGATACGTCCACGCTGCTGTTTTCCTTTAGGATTCCAATTGAGTGAACATACAAGTTCAGTCTACTATTAGTTCGACAAAGGATTAAACACCAAACAAAAAAGAAAAGTATGTCAAAACAGTTCCTGGTATACCAGTGCAAATCTTTCGAACATTTCGCATTCTTTAGCGGTAGTATCACTAATCAACAGATCGCCATTTGCTTCTTGTTCAATGTATTAAAAATATATCGTTAACGCGAGTTTGTGAAAAGTTTTCCTGTTTCTATTTCTGTAAAGAAACAATTTAAAGGAAACATTGTATTACAAACGCAATTGTAGCGCGCTTTGAAGCGACGACGATCGTGAGACGCTCAATCATCTCGATTGAAACTTTATCTCTCGTTTTACACTTGGATAAAGCTATTTGATAGAACCCTATACATTGTTGTCACCAACAAAATATGTCGTTTAAACTGTAACCACACCCTTATAGGGTTCATTATTTTATAGGATGGTTCTTTACACATAAGCAGCATAGCAATGCTCAGTATATGAAATATCTGTGTGTTTTTCAGTTTAATAATAATAATATAAACCCGTTTAATTTCCAATCATAACAAAAAAATATACAGCTTAGATTTTGTACATTGTATACATTATTTTTATCTTATTAGTTACATACTAGCTACCTTCAGTACCATCGATCGACAGCCCTTCACGGGTAAAGGCCTCCTCCAGCTTTTTCCATCTGACTCTGTCTATAGCTAAAATTAAAATCAATCAAAATGAAAATACGTTTATTCAGTTTAGATGCATCTTAGCGCATGCTTATGAATGTCAAAAACGTTTACAAAATTCGCGAAAGAGCAAGACTACGCCATCCGTTCGCAAAACTACCAGGAGGCCTTGTTCTGAGAAGAACGGGCAAGAAACTCAGCAAGTTTGCCCTCCCTTTACATTACAATTATACTCCGGTCAATTTAGGCCAAAAAATGATAGTGAAGTTACATAAAGTCCCAACAAGCTGAATTTCAGTGAAATTGTTCAAAACATAATTATAAACAATGTCTAGAAGTTCCCCATCATTCCCGTGTAAGGAAAAATTTTTATTCAAGGGCAAAGGTCAAAAAAATGAGTTTTTCGCGATTTTCAGTAAAACGGTAAGTTTTACCATAAAAGTACCTCAGACAAAAATTGTGGATCATACAATTATCTATAAAAAATGTATCAATACTTTTTTTCTTACGAGCCACCGTTTCTGAGATATAACGATTCAAAAAGTTATAAAAGTTGTTATCGACGACCGGCCTTGACATGCCAAAGAACAAGACAGTCCGACTTTTTTGCAACCACATTTAGCACTGCATCCCTTTTTGCAGTTGCAAAAAATAGTGTTCAGCAGTTTTTCCGGCGCAGGTGGAAGTAAAGTTTGAACTGGCTCTAATATATTGTTGACCAACATCCAACCCCAGTCTGTAGGGTCTAGCTGATAACCAAGCCACACTTGAACTTGGTTATATACTCTATAATGATGGGGAACTTCTAGACATTGTTTATAATTATGTTTTGAACAATTTCACTGAAATTCAGCTTGTTGGGACTTTATGTAACTTCGAATGTCTAAATTGACCGGACTATTATTCAAAGGAAAATGTCATAAAGCACAACGTCATTAAAGTTACATAAGTAAAAAAAAATCTGTTCTGTGATTTACAACATTTCTCTCTCTTTCTTCATTTGCTTCTTGATACCGCTTCTATTTCTTCTATCCACCTTTTTTTGGGCGCCCTTTTCTCCTTCTTCCCCTTGATCCCTTCCATATCTTGTCTTTAAAGACCACATTTTATCTGTGTATCTTGCTATATGCCCCGCCCATTGCCACTTCTGTTTTAGGGCATAATGTAAGGCATCTATCACTTTTGTTTTCCTCTTATTTTTCTTATTTTTAGTACGCTTCTTTCCATTGCTCTCTGGCATGCAACTAGTTTGGTTTTTATTTTTGTGTTATATGACCAAATTTGGCAGCCGTATGAGAGAGTAGGTATGATACAAGTGTCCAAGACAATTTTCTTTAGGTGAAGGGGAAATTGCCCTTTTAAGATTTCTTCAGTTTAACAAATATTATAAAGTTGAATAATTCTTATACTAAGATTTACAGTGTTTTATTTAAGATAGATATTTATACTAATACTGGTTGGAGGCTGCGACCTGGATGGTTTGTGTATAATTTTGTGTAAATTTCATTATTTTACATGAAATATCGACTAAATTGTTGGATTGTTGAGATAATCAATTGTAGATTCGAGGACGGCACAAACTTCACAGCCTCTACCTTGAAAATTTGTATACCGCCACTGTCTTCAACAGTTGAAGCCTAGTTTTTTACGCTTACAATTTAAGTCCATACTTAGTTGCCCGATAAGCCTCTTAAAACTAATAGCTTGTTGGTAAGAGGGTTGTTGCGGGCATTAGCTTGGCTCTCTTAAGACTATGAACAGAATTAAATAAAAACGTTTTTGAAGTTATACTTCTTTAGGCGCGTTATGAAAAATTGATGAGAGTGAAATTTTACGATACGCGCGCACCGTGACACAAAATTAACAGAATGAAGTTGCCCACGGAAGATGCTACGGCATTGGACATAGTTTAAAAACAACATTCGAATAATAATAGAATTTATGTTACACTTAATGTAAGAGAATAATAATAAATATTTATTTATTTAATTTTTCAAATGTAAACTGAACTTTATTGACTATAATGACTCCTTTTCAGTCTTTGATTGTTTAATTGTAATTAATTATTTGCATGCAAACAAAAACTATTTTTAATAATGCCAAGGAAGTATAACTACTTACTCGCGTACATAAGTACACGCACCCTTTTTTTACGTTCAAACAAGGAACTCTGTTTTCCTTTAGCTGGCCATTAACGTTTTGCTAAAACAAACATTGCTTTTCTTATGTCTGCCAATTATAATCGAAATAATATAAAAGAATCGAGCCTGCGGACTTGTGTGATTAAAATTGAACAACTGAGTGACATGAAACCCTTAATGTTATGACAATAAGACATCTCTCATTGTGTAGCTTATTAGACATTAAAACAAAAGAGAATGAAAGAAAGGGACACAAGGATGTTTACTTTTCATTTATTCAACGACTTGACTCAACGAATGCTTTGTTTAGATTAATTAAAAGATTACCAAGTCTTCTTGTATTTGTATATGGTGATTTATAAATGAATTTATTTTTATTAGAAGTGTTTATTTCTCAAGCGACACGACCCTTTCATAAAAATGATTAATTCGAAGCACATTTATGAATAAGTGGATTTCGATTCAAATTCTATAATACTATAAAATCCGGCATTAAGGAAAACGAGCAGTTAGTTCGCCTATACCTTTGCATAATTAAAATTAAATCTATAAATAACTTTCGACACTTATTAACGTCAACAATGTACCAGAATGACCCAAAAGATGCCTTAACAGTAGTGTATGTAGTCGAAACTAATTTGAATGAAAATTTGTCGACACGAACTGTCATTTTCATACAAAAGTTAGTTTTTGACTTTCTACAAGTTAAGACATCTTGACTAAGCCCCCAGTTCTTAAATCACTGGCGTAGAGCGGTAAAAAAGAACTAGTAAGAAACTCTCCGCCCAGCGATGCAAGAAGAAGAATCAAGATGTCTTGGGGGGTTTTAATAGGTATTAAGAGGATACTTTATACAAGATTTTTTTTCTTACAAAACGCATGATTTTATACAGTTAATATTAAGCTTTAAACCCAACCAACAAACTAGTGTACCTACTACAAAAACTTTCGGGATATTTAATCGATATTTTGGCTTATTTGAAATTATTTCTAGAGGGAACATTCTGTAGGATTTGGCATCAATGGCATTTTTAATCGCCAAGTTTTTTGTTAAACACAATGTTTGCAACCATTACTCTATGTTCCACATTACATCTTAAGTAATTAATAATAATAAAAAAAATATACACAAAATTAAACATATTATTAAGAATAATTCAAATAATTTCAAAGATTTTGTGATAATTTAATTTATATATTGATACATATGTTGTTAGTAACTATTCTGCCTATTATCTATCTGCAAAATTAATGTAGCATAGTTAAAGTAATGGTACTGAAACTTTAAAACCTCTCAGAACCTAGATTCAGTGACCTAGAACCTAAGAATTATGGCGATGGTCCTATTCATAATTGCGATTTTATCAACCGTATGATTAATAAGTCTGTCGTGACATTTTGAAAAGACCTCCATTAATTATTGCGAAGCGTCTAATGAACCATCTCAAGTTGTTAATTATGAACTTAATCTCGACCGACGGCAAAACGATTATCATTTTACATTACAAAGATTTTGTTTAAAAATCTCTCTTGATTTTGGTAAGGGCTTTTAGTTTTTACAAATGGTACTTGAATTTCTTAATAGCTTTAAATATGAGTGAGTTTAGTACAATAACGTGATTTCAGTGTCTACACGTTTCTGAATTTCTGAGATATTAAATGTCTTAAGTGACAGAACAAATAAATTTATGTAATATGTAATTCTTCGAAATCTAGGCAATGACAAAAACTTTAACTACTGTTTATTACGAGTACTGCTTAATTTTCTTTATAGCATATCTATTATTATTATTAAAGCTTTATTAATTAATCCAAGCAACAATTGGTTAGTTTATATTCCTTAATATTAGTATTAGTTGTGTTAGTATAAGTCTTAAAAATTGTAAGTTGGATTTATTTTTTCTTTTTAGTGGTCTAGTTTTTGTATGACCCCTTTAAGGGTAAAAGCCTCCTCCATATTTTTCCATTTCTCCAGCAACATTCATCCAGTTACTAGACAGTGCTAGTTCTAAAATTTCATCTGTTCATCTTTTGCTTTGTCGTCCTATACATCTCTTTCCAGTAGGTCCAGTCCATTTTGTTATCTAGTGTACATCTTTTATCCCGCGCTCTAGCTATATGACCTTCCCATTTCCATTTAAGCCTTAGAGCAAAACTATAGACAACTATAATTAATATATAACTATATTTTTTTATGTGTATTTAATAAGGTTTAAGTATTCAACTTGTACACGTACAGCGCACATAATGGACTGCCATTGTTAAATTAAAATTCAGCATTTTCTCTTCTTTCACCGTTGTCCTTAGCGTCTTTAAATAATTGCTCATTATTAACTACGTGCTCTATTTAAAATATACAATGCATTAATAATAAACGTCATTATAATATTGTTATTTGATTTGAATGTCTTAATAGCTTTAAATATGAGTGAGTTTAGTACAATAACGTGATTTCAGTGTCTACACGTTTCTGAATTTCTGAGATATTAAATGTCTTAAGTGACAGAACAAATAAATTTATGTAATATGTAATTCTTCGAAATCTAGGCAATGACAAAAACTTTAACTACTGTTTATTACGAGTACTGCTTAATTTTCTTTATAGCATATCTATTATTATTATTAAAGCTTTATTAATTAATCCAAGCAACAATTGGTTAGTTTATATTCCTTAATATTAGTATTAGTTGTGTTAGTATAAGTCTTAAAAATTGTAAGTTGGATTTATTTTTTCTTTTTAGTGGTCTAGTTTTTGTATGACCCCTTTAAGGGTAAAAGCCTCCTCCATATTTTTCCATTTCTCCAGCAACATTCATCCAGTTACTAGACAGTGCTAGTTCTAAAATTTCATCTGTTCATCTTTTGCTTTGTCGTCCTATACATCTCTTTCCAGTAGGTCCAGTCCATTTTGTTATCTAGTGTACATCTTTTATCCCGCGCTCTAGCTATATGACCTTCCCATTTCCATTTAAGCCTTAGAGCAAAGCTATAGACAACTATAATTAATATATAACTATATTTTTTTATGTGTATTTAATAAGGTTTAAGTATTCAACTTGTACACGTACAGCGCACATAATGGACTGCCATTGTTAAATTAAAATTCAGCATTTTCTCTTCTTTCACCGTTGTCCTTAGCGTCTTTAAATAATTGCTCATTATTAACTACGTGCTCTATTTAAAATATATAATGCATTAATAATAAACGTCATTATAATATTGTTATTTGATGTTTATTTTTGAATGGTTTATTATAAACTAGCGTTCAAGTATCGTATTAACTTTAGTTAAACTTAATTTAGAATTTCATTTAGGTAACATTAATACAACTTTTTTTGCAAGTTTTATACAGAAATGTTTTATTGCTTGCCATTGCGAAAGAAGAATGGCAGTTTTCTCTCTAGCGCCAATAATGCGATACTGCATGTTAAAGCATTTTCTGATATACAACATTTTTTGATGAGGTAACACATGTCTTCGATCAAGATCAAAGCCTGGTTATGCATCTCCTCATTCACTTCAAGATCGAAATTTCTTGAACTGACACGAATTCGATGTAAAATGGTGCGTAATTTTATCAACAAATGAAACCCCATGGCGTTTGCATTCGTAAAATTAATTAATTTATTTGAGTTATAAGTGGTGTAACTAACACGACTTTGTTATATTTATTTAGATATGTATTGGTAAATAATTATTGATTTTATCGTTAATAAATGTTTAAACCTATTTTAAATATATTATGTATTCCATCTTTGGCTATATATTTAGTATAATTGTTTTTTGTTATATATAATTTATGTTAGTTTTAGGATTACGAAATATTACCTATTCAAATTCAAATTCAAAAATCATTTATTCACGTAGGTAACACAATGTACACTTGTGATTCGTCATTAAAGAAATACATATTAATGCTTCTAATTTTACATTTACTGCCAGTTCTCAAATCAAGGGCGTAGAACGGAAGAGAAGAACTGGCAATAAACTCTCCGCCACTCTTTTTAATCGCCATGTTTTTTTTTACACAACATTTGTAAGGAGCTGCAACCATTACACCATGTTCCACATGACATCTTAAGTAATTAATAATAATATGTTATAACCTAAAGCGAAAATATTATGCACCCATATAATCATGGAAACATTTACACCGTGAAATTGGAACGTCGCTTGCCATAGTAACTGACTTTGTGCGGAATATTTAACCTTATCAAGTATTTTGGGCGTGACATCCCCTGACAAACCACGTCAAGCGCGAACATTATGATAATGTACAGAATTACATTTTCATTCACGAAGCAGACGTACTGACCCTGAACTTGTTCTATTTACGTGGTTTTATCCGAAATATATTTGCTTAAAATGTATATAACCCTCACGATTTGAACATGTTTACCTAGACCAAACTATATTAGTTATTTTTAGTTATCTCAAAAAGTGCTTGTAAAGACGACAACGGATCTGCGAGTGCAGCAGTTATATATAATAGCAGCTTTTTGTATGGATAAAAAAAAACAAAACCTTTCTTTACTTAAGTGACGATTTTAATTACTTCCCGTTGCGACCGGAATAAACAAAATGACCTACATTTTTAAAGTGCAGTGTACAACGCTGTATTTTAGAAAAGTTCTGAATGACAAAGCTTTCATTTGTGTTGCTTACTTGCCAACTCAAGAAGTTCCTAACTAAAAGTTGTTTATACTTTAATGAAGTTTCAAGTAACTTGACAGTTGACACTCAATTTGTACGAGACCTAAAACGTCACTTATAGACTGCAGTGCCTGTGTGCGAAACCTATGCGCCTTTCTTTTTACGAATCTTCATGTTTGAACGTATTTTTTTTATTATCTGTTAATTTTGACCCAAACTGACGTTAATTGTTCTCCAGTTTTATATACTTACATTATATTTTCATAAATAGGTAATACCAGTTCGCTTTTAACCACAAACGTAAATATTATTGTACAGTGTACAATAAGCGAAGTATATGATTTGTTATTTAAATTTGCGCGTGCGACTCTCATACCTGAGGTGGTGGGTTCGATTCCCGTGCACCAATGGACTTTCTTTCTATGTGGGCATTTAACATTCGCTCGAACGGTGAAGGAAAACATGGTTAGGAAACCGGCTTGCCTTAGACCCAAAAAGTCGACGGCGTGTGTCAGGCTGATCACCTACTTGTTTATGAAATAAAAATGATTAAAGAAACTAATACAACCCATATAGAAGGATGTAGTGATGCTAAAAAGCAATAAAAAGCGATTTCTGGGCAATATTTATTTAGACAGAAAAATAAATTAATTTCACGTATTCTATTCAACCTTTTCGCTTAAGTTATAACGTAAGACATAATAATTTAGATATATTGCCTATAAAGCTAAAAGCCTCTTGGACTTTACTGCCCAGTAATAAAGATCGTTTTCATTTAGCGCTGTCATAAGTGAGGCTCCATAAATCCCGGCAAATTGCGGAGGTAGGTTTAAAACGCTATTCAAGGGAATATCCAACGCAACGCACTTTAATATGCTATCAAATGAATAAGTGCTTACAAATCATATAATTTTTATTAGTATGAGTAATTATAATACAGTATATAACAGTTTTACATTTATGAGAGCTAATTAAGCGTGCATCGCTGAAGTAGGTTCGATCCCCTGTGCGCCAACCTTTCTATGTGCGTTTAAGACTCGCTCGGACGGTGATGGAAAACGTGAGGAAACCGGAATGACATACCCCACCTTAGCCTACCTGAAATTAATATGCCCCCCCTATATAACGTACATAATTTATATATTTAAAAATTTAATTGTTTACTTAAGAAATGTAAATGATAGGTTTTACGAAGAAATTCAAATTTCAAATAATGCTAATAAAGATTTTTCTATATTAATTTAGTGAGATCCTTGCGCTTGATGCTTTCTGCACAGAGATTTTATTCCAATTTGGTTAGCTTCAGTCAAGTCTCCACGTTGTGTTATATCCAGCTGATTTCAATTGCCCCTCTTAACAATCAAATTGCCTCCCTGTGGGGCGTGGGCCCCTCGTTAGGAAACACTGCCGAAACGATCACTACTGGCCCGAAAAGATCTCTAACGAGCAACTTTGGGAGCGCTGCCGAGAATCCCCGATGAGCCAGCAGGTCAAGCGCTGCAAATGGAAATGGATAGGCTACACACTCCGAAAGGATCCCAATCATATTCCCAAGCAGGTGTTTGATTGTAAACCGCAAGGAAAGCGGAAGAGTGGCCGTCCCAGGCAAACCTGGCGCCATACAGCTGCAGATGGGGCAAAGAGAGCCGAAAAGACTTGGAGCGAGGTGAAATACGAGCCTCAAGACCGAGTGCGATGGAGACTCACTGTAGATGCCCTCTGCCCCATCTAGGGGTTATAGGACATTGTCCAGAGTGTTTGTGTATATGGTGAAGCATTTGCGTTTTCATTTAAAGGCAAAGTACTTATTATCATACTAATTTCTATTTGTCCATATACTTATAATTTTCTTATTGATATTGACTGAAAATTGTGTGCCTTTTTTCGTAATTCAATTCAACTATTTATTGTTAATTCTATAAACGGCCACCGATCCGTTCTTTTTACATATTTATTTAAGATATACTCGAGTACAACTGAATAGGCTTAAAATGGAATTTCTCCCGTATTCGACCGAATTGTGGTGTATTTATGAAGAAAATAGCTTTACAAGTTAGTAGGAATTCATCGGGAATTCACTGGAATGTAATTGAAATATTCTTTCTACTTGAAATGTTATTCTGTTGTTTTTATTTTGTCTGTCGTGTCTCTCTCTCTCTATTCCAAATGGCACGTACCTAAAGTACAACCTTGTCTGTATATGTTTCGTGATATTTTTTTGTAAATACACCGTTCCGTACCGTTGACTTCTTGTTTCTCTTGACTCACGATGTTTACCTTCAAAATTCGAGCGTATGTTAAATGCGCACAAAGAAAGAAATTCCATTGGTGAACAGTCGGGTATCGGTATGACCTCCGGGATGAGAGTCTACTAGACAAATATTCTCTATTCTTCTTGAATAAGGGCATTAAAATTTATCGAATCAACTATATGTTCAGCCAAACTATACTAAAACAAAGAAAAGAAATTACAATGTTACGATCGTAAAAGTTCGTCGTTAACGGAAACTTTCGCAACCGCAACTACTTCCAAGAAAATCCATTATCTAATATAAGAAAAGTGAAGCATTTATGGCGAAAACACGTTTCTGTAGGATACCCCATTAATTTGCGTTTCTTAAGGCAATTTTTGCCGCGCACTACCACTATGTGGAACCAGCTGCCCACTGAAGTATTTCCGAACCAATTCGACTCAGGGTCCTTCAAGAAAAGAGCGTACCAATTCTGCCCGTTTGCCTCCTGTTACATATTATGTTATAAATAAAAAGCAGCTACCTAAAATATTGTTAGGTCAGTAACTTTAAAAGCAAACCTAACATAATTTTTTAACTTTAAGCGTAGAACAAAACCTGACCTTGTGCGTGCTTACTTATAAGTTATAATCTATGTCCTTTAAAAAAAACTACTCGAAAATTCATTATAATTAAATAACTATATTTCCTATTTGTATTGATTCATTACCAAGAGGCACAATATCAGTAATTAGTAAATATTAAAATTATATAATAAATAAATAAAACTTAAGTGCAAATGGGCGGGGCACATGCCAAGAGGAACAGAAAAGTGCCCAAGATCTAATAAACGCAAAAGAGAAAGACAATTTAGAAGGTGAAACAGCAGGTACATAGGAGACAGGAAAGGTGGGATTTGGAGGAAGCCTTTGCCAAAAAAGGGCACACAGATATCTAAAGAATAAGATGATAGAAATAAAAATGTGTTTAAGTATAAATATCTGAAATAAAAGGCTTTATTATAATTACCAAGAAAAAGGATAATTCATTAATTCATACTCATATATTCTCTTCATATGAAGAGTCTGTCTAATTTTTGAAGATCGATCCCAAAAATCCATGAGTGTACGAGTATAACAAGTGGACCTGTTTTCTGCAAATCCGAATCATTATTAACACCTCAACCATACAGATAAGAGGAACTTGAAAATGCACATATAACCTTCTCACTTTTAATTTTTTTTTTGTTATGACTCAGTATGACTTTGCTGTAGAAAGGAAGCCTGGTTATCCATATCACAGGTTCTTACCTAGCTTGGAAACCAGTCTCCAATACCTTCGTTATTGTAATTGTATTGTTTGTTTCAAATTTTATATGGGAGAAAATAAAGAATTATTATTATCTTTCCTTTGCAGTAGGATAAGACACACAAAACGGGTCACTAGATAACAATTATTACGTGGTAAATGTTTTAGGGTCTGTTTCACAATGTATGGATAAAGTACCAAATAGCTATGCAACACATAAATTATTTGGAAGATAAATTGTGCTATTTGACACTTCATCGGACTCAAACTTATGATGGACTTTATGTGACGAATAGCGCTATCTGACAGTCGTGAAACGTAACAATAGTGTTTATCCTACCAATAAGTCATAAATAGCCAATTTGGAACTTATGTAGAACTTAACCGTACATTGTGAAACAGACCCTTAGATAAAGTACCAAATAGCTATGCACCACATAAATTATTTGGAAGATAAATTGTGCTATTTGACACTTCATCGGACTCAAACTTATGATGGACTTTATGTGACGAATAGCGCTATCTGACAGTCGTGAAACGTAACAATAGTGTTTATCCTACCAATAAGTCATAAATAGCCAATTTGGAACTTATGTAAAACTTAACCGTACATTGTGAAACAGTTACAACTAAGTCATATGAGACATTAAGTATGCATGAATGTGTGAGTGTGAATGGGAGTGTAAGCGCATGCGCATTTGAGAGTTGTTATAAGCGTGCGCTGTGTCTGTGTTAGTTTTTGGAACCTCAGAGACATGCCAAGATGCGTAGTAATGCCTCTGTAGATTCGAAATCCAATTGAATGCACAGCATCTATTATTATTCAACTGCATTGACTATAGTAAATTTTCACGATGATTCTTTTGTTTCAGGTCCTAGGCTCTGATACAGAATGGCACTTTTCGCATCGTGGGCTGCCACACGCCCGAACTCGACGATCCATCGCCCATGCCCGATTATTAAAACGTCACCCTCTTGTAAGTATCATCAAAGGCAATTGTAGTAATTGTCTTTGTAATCATATTAATTTATGAAAAGTCAAATCATTAATTTCAACTAGGCCTATTAAAAAGGCACTTTTGAAATATTAAAAAAAATTACTAGTTGCCCCTTCTTTGTAATTTCATATGAAAGAACTCTTTTAAAATAGTTTTTTTACAATATTTTGTATGCATTGATGATTGATAATAATTATATGTGGAAATCGTGTATCTAGTAAAAAAAACTACTTTACTAAAATATTGTTATTAAAAACAATGCAGCTCACATATGATATTGTTTCATATTGGTAATCTTTATAACTAATAAGATGCTGGTAAACTGTATGGTCCAAATTATAATTTATAAAAGGATATTTGCTTTTATTTTTTATTCAGAAAAAGTTATCCTTATTCAATATGTGTCGCTCTCACGTAGTTCAACTCGGATTCGATTTTGAAATCGCCCAACAGTCTCTGAAAAGGTTTCGGTGGTGATTTCGTATAAGTGTTTGAATAGTGGTAGCATAGAGGTAGGTTTAGAGAAGGTTTCAAATTACAAGAAAATAACTGGTAGTTTATTTACCAAGTAAAACAATTATTAAGTGTTTTATATCGTTTGATTACAAGTTTGATTTGTATTGCAACTCCTGTGGGCATTATCTGTGCATTGTTATGTACGTAATTAAATAATTTACTTATGATAAATTAAGCTTAACGTTCGTTTATGTTATTGTCTTGTCATATTATATTGATTATATATGTCACTTACAACCATTCTCGAATCCACTTCCAGTTACAGAAAACTTATCATCCTAATCTCTTCAGTAATTTAGGAGAAGTTTAATAACAAATACACGCTCAGAAGATTTATATATATATATATCCATTTTGCGATAGTCTTCATGTCTTTAAGCGTAATATGTAGCAGCAATTATTCCAGCAACGCCTTATATGTTTTGATGTTATGACGGCTCATTGGTCTAGTGGTTAGTACCCCTGACTGCGAATCCATGGGTCCCGGGTTCGATCCCCGGCTGAGACAAACATCGATGTGATGAGCATTTGGTGTTGTGCTTAGGTCTTGGGTGTTTAAATATGTATTTATATGTCTATCTATCTATAATATGTATGTATATCCGTTGCCTAGTACCCATAACAGAAGCTTCACCAGCTTAACATGGGACTAGGACAATTGGTGTGGAAAAAAAAATTATAATAAGATGTTTATTTTTTATTTTGTGGTCTTTTTTATTTTTCTAATTTTTTAATATGTACATTGTACATGCATGTTCTATATCGTACATTAATTAGTAACATTTAACAGAAAAAAAACATTATTTTTGCTTTTTAACAAACATTTATTTTATTTATTTTATAAAAACACAATCCTGTCCTAACAGGTGACCCTAAATCGACAAGAATGCACAAATAACGAAAAGAAATAACACACGAAACAAAAATATTATACACCGATTCATATGTGCCCTTTTTAGAAGGTTAATCCTACGTGTGGGCACATAAGGGAACGGCGGACGATGGCGCATTGTGACGTACCTATTAGGCACATTGAAACTAACTTATATTAAGTACAAGCCCGTACTCTAAGCTCGTTGTAGACAGACCCCAGAATAAATAAGTGAATGAGTGAGTGGGTAAAAAGGGTATTAAAGATACATGTGCCTCAAAAATTTGTTTTGTACCCGCTCCAACATCACTTAACTTTAAAGAGCCCAAATCGCAGAATAATGCTAATTATTTCTCATCAGCGCATTATATTATATAACCCTCTCATAATATAATATTATATATTATAGCAGCTAATTATTTTCTAGTCCATTTAGTAACTAAGGTAAGGTTTACTTAAACCTAAAAATAAGCTTTAGACTGAGCGACTTAATAAGACAGGCGCTGGACGGGAGCTCAGATGATAAATAGATTACGTTTCAAAATAATTACTTGAAAAGAAAAAACTGTTTAACCGGATTGAAGTTATGTATTATTATAAATTTACAACTATTTAACATAATTTTAAATTTATCCGACGTTTCGCGTGCTTTACAGCGTGCGTGGTCACGGTGACTGAAGACAAAAGATGTTGGATGTCAAAAAGTATCACAGCTGTAGAGAAAGTTGCCTTATCTGTATTTATTACCCCGGAGTTGGTATCGACTAAAAGATGGAGGGTTTTGGCAAAAATGGCTCACATCTTTTGTCTTCAGTCACCGTGACCACGCACGCTGTAAAGCACGCGAACCGTCGGATAAATTTAAAATTATGTTAAATAGTTGTAAATTTATTATTATAAATTTAAAATTATGTTAAATAGTTTTATTTTAAAATACATAACTTCAATCCGGTTAAACAGTTTTTTCTTTAAATGTGTAAAGGTTATGTAAATCAAAGACAATACTAATTACTTGTATTTTTAGCATTTATGAATAATAAAAAAAGGGATTAGTAAACACTGAAATAGAAGGGTAAGAAAAAATAGGGATTATTAAATAAAAAACTTATTTTTAATTAAAACGAGTGGCGGAGAGTTTATTGCCCGTTGTTCTCTTCCGTTCTACGCCCTTGACTTGAGAACTGGCAGTAAATGTAAAACTAGAAGCATTTCATAAATTTGTGACTACTCAAGGGCCAGAAATATTATTAACAGTTTTCGAAAATCTAGTCCAGAACCTCAAGGCGCAGAGCGTGTAACACTTAGTGCACACTTTTTGTTTGTAGTGTAAAATATGTACATACAAATAGGTATTTACAGTTTTTTAATAGGTCTTTACCAAGCTAGGAAAATTAAATAATTCCTACGACAAAGGTCTGCATAGCATAAAGCAGCCTTTTGCCCAAAAGGCTTTAATAGCATTCCTTGATATATCAAAGAGTCTCGATGTACAACCTAGTTGCTTTGTTCTGGGATGTTGTTCGTTATAATTATTTATGAACACGTAATACATATCTAATATATAAAATTCTCACAATGTTCGTTCCCATACTCCTCCGAGACGGCTCGACCGATTCTTATGAAATTTTTTATGCGTATTCAGTATGTCTGAGAATCGGCGACTATCTATATTTCAAACCCCTAAGTGATAAGGGGTGTCGACCCCAAGATTTTTTTTTAACTTTTTTATTATGTGGCATTAATTAATAAATACATATAACTCTTAATTTTTACCCTTCTACGATAAACACCTATTTTTTATTTATAAATTAAAATCGGGGGCAGCTAGTCTATATATATAATTCTACTGTACGTGTGTGTATCACTAAACTCCTCTTAAACGGCTGGACCGATTGGAATGAGTTATTTGTATGCGTTTGGATGGAGCCCTGGATGGTTTAGTTTACAAATCAGCCCGGCAGATGGAGCTGCAGTCGGTATCTAGGTTATTTAACTGTACAACAAATAAACAGCTAGTATATATACATCTTCTGTGCATGTGTTCGTAATTAAACTCCTAAGCGGCTGGACAGATTTTGATGAAATTTTGTGTGTGCAAGTGGAGTCGAGAATGATTTACATTATTAGCTTTGTGTTAATTTTTAACAGTAAGGACTTTGTGATTTATTTGTATACAGATGATTTGGTGTGGCTTTTAGTTATAATGATTTTCCCTGCGATGGCGTGATACACAATTATCACACACATGCACGCAATACGGGTTCTATAAATAATATATTAAAATTTAGTATAAGTATTAAGTATATATAAGTATATAGTATAGTATAAAGTGTAGAGGTAAGTAGACTTACTATTTTTTTAGGTAATAGGAGGCAATCGGGCAGGAGGCTCAGCTGATAAGTTACTCACGCAATACGAGTTAAATAAACAATATAATAAAATTGTATACGCTTGTATATCGGTATATAGACTTATTATTATTATTTATTAATGTAACAGGAGGCAAACGGGAGGAAGTCTGACAGTAAATGTAAAATTAGAAGCATATAATGTATATTTCTTTTTTGACGTTCATAAGTGTACATTGTGTTAAGCTTAGGTTTCCAAGAAAAGCGGTGCCGTTATCTAACGGCCGTAATGTAGCGTTGGGTGACGTCACTCATACGTTGAGTGGTAGGTGGTACGTAGAGTAATACAATGAGTGGAAACGTGACTTGGCCGAGCGAAAATGTTTGTTTTTTTTCATTATGTTAAAAAGTAAAGACGGCCGTTAGTTAACGGCACCGCTTTTCTAGGAAGCCTAAGTTTTACCTATATGAAAAAATGTTTTTTGACTCTGAGGCTCATTATTTTAAACTCATCAACAGGTCCACGCTGCAGTACAGCAAACGGGATTTAAGCGAGTCAAACGCGGCTACCGGCCACTACGCTTACCGGAAATAGAACCTGCCGCAGACCCTCGCGATCCCTATTTTCCTCTTCAATGGTACTTGAAGAACACAGGACAGAATGGTGGCAAGCCCAAGCTCGACCTCAACGTTGAGGCTGCGTGGGAGCAGGGATACACCGGCATTGATGTCACCACTGCTATTATGGATGACGGTAATTTTATTATGAATCATCAAGAAGAAAATGTATATCTGTGTACCATGTAACGTCACTCGATGTTACGTCATAACCTTCGGTTAAAGGTCGATTAACTCGGCATAGCTTGATTTGAAATCCACATTAATCTAATATATTGTGTATGTATATAATATCTAATACATAAAATTCTCGTGTCACAGTGCTCGTTCCATACTCCTCCGAAACGGCTCGACCGATTCTTATGCATATTAAGTAAGTCTGAGAATCGGCTATCTATCTTTCAAACCCCTAAATGTTAAGGGTGGTCCCCTAAATTTTTATTTTTAGATACAATTTTTTGATTTTATTTTTTTTATGATACAGTACACAAAAATACATAAAACCCTTAATGTTCATCCCTCTACGATCAACCCCTATTTTTTATTATAGTAGATAGTTATTTTTATTGAACTAAAAAGTGTTTCCTAGAAATAATAGACATGGCAAAACAACGTTTGCCGGGTCAGCTAGTGTATGTATATATTTCAATGCTATTTAGTGTTTACGGGAACAGTCACGTGGTCTTAAGCTTGTCGAGTTAGTTTCATTATGTGGCGTTTATACCACTCACGTGGGGTTCAGTAATTACCGATGAAACAATAACTCTCATAGTACACTGATGCATTTAGTACATGATGATTTAATACGCCTTTAAATTGGCTGTCGAGTCTTTCTTACGATTTGATTTTTTTTGATAAATTCTATTTATCCATATACAGTACATCAGTAGACCCAAAAAGTCGACGGCGTGTGTCAGGCACTGGAGGCTGATGACCTACTTGCCTCTTAGATTTAAAAATGATCATGAAACAGATTCAGGAATCTGAGACCTAAATTAGGTTGTAGCGCCACTGATTTATTTTTTATTTTGTATATACAGTATAATATTTAAATATAATATTTGTCTACAGGTGTTGACTACATGCACCCGGATCTAAAATATAACTATGTAAGTATACAAAACCCTTAACCCGCAATATTTAAGTACTCCAAAGTATTTTAAATGAGAAAAAGGGACCTCATTATAATTCTGTTTCCGAAATTTTCCTTTGGGATTTTAAACGAGCGAGTTTAATTATAATTAGAAAAGCTTTTAGGACTCAAGAAGGCCTTCAACTATAATTCAAGTAAAGGTTTATCTTACATTATAGAGCTTTTATTTTAATTTTACAAGAGATTTTGTATTAGAAGTGTCTGAGCTTTTAAACATTTAAAAGATAATTCAGGGATCAGGAAAATGATGGGGACCCCAAATAATTTTTATGTACAACTAGCTGTACCCAACCACGCTTCGCTGTGGCATTGTGATTGAATGGTTGAGAAGTGAGAAACAAAACAAATAATACATTTCATATAAGTGTAATTTTGCAATATTTGTGGAAAAAAATTAAAAAAACAAAAAAAAATCCTTGATGCGTATTATATATCATGGTAAAATTTCAGCTCGATCGGTGCAGAATTTTTTGAGTTTTTGAAGCGTACACAAACCAACATAACATTTATATATCGACGTAGGAAAGCATATTTGCTGTAAGTAGACAAAATACCTAAAGTGACTTTTTCCTGCCATTAGAATCAGAAAAAAAAGCCGCATCGAATGACCTGGGTCCTGTGTCTCTACGATGAAAAAAAAATTACATACGCCGTTGAAAACGCCCGTACTTATATTATTTTTAGCAAGATTAAATGCTGTATGTAGACCAAAATCTAGTCATTTCAGACATTTTGCACTTACAGCAAAAGAAAATCTGCATTTTTTTCTTTACAAATACTTACTTCTTCCCATTTAAAAACTTAACGCTACTTACAGCATTTCAGCGGCGTGTGATTTTTACATTCGTTTACTTACAGCAAGTTTAGGGAACCTACAGTTTTGGGTTTTTTTTTACCATTTACGACATTTTATTTCAACCAAACATTACATTACCAAATGACCCACTGCATTTCTAGATCTAATCATAATTATAAACTAATCTTACATCTTGAATTGCAATTAAAAGTACCCAAATACATAAATTTCCTGCATACAGCATATTTAAGAAAAGAAAAGAAAAGAAAAGAAAAATCTTTATTTTTCTCCACAATCTTACATTGATATTAACTAAATATTAAGAAACAGATATATTGTCGCAAGGAAACATTATAAGATTGTGAGAGACTGGTGACTGAACTAAGCAGGGCTTGTATCTCAGACCACCAGCCTCTCCCCACATGGTGTAAAAAGTAGCCAGTAACAAGAGTAAATTATTAATAAGGACATTTTACAGATGTAACATGGAGAAAAGAGGTACCTAATTAAAATATGTAGGTGTGCAATCGCGCCGATATAACATCCGTGCTAATTATTATATATATTATTATATATATATATATATTAGTACTTAGATAAATATAAAACCACTAACTAACCTACTAACCACTATTTACCGCCTGTAAATTGATAATATTTCCGCGCGTACATTTTTCTTCCTTAGTTACAGCGTTTTAAAGGTTTGTGATTTAAAAATCTGTTTGCTGTAACTAGCCAAACACGTACTTATAGTAACTTTGGATAAAAAGTTTACATTGCAAATGGTGACTGGCAGTTAAATAAATATATGTTTCAAAAATGGTAGCAATATCATGGATAGGTCAGACACTATTAATTTTTTCCGAAATTAATAAAGTTTTTTGGCTCTGGTGAACAATTGCAATATGTCTACTTACAGCAAATGTGCTTTCCTACGTCGATATATAGATGTTTAGGTGTAATTAATTAGGTTAATTTGTCATTAAATCAGAAATAGGAGTACCTTTAATCAAGGTCCCATTAATCTTGAAGCACGTAAGTACTCATTTATTACGTCTGACACGCAAGTTCCACAACCTTATTTATGTGTAAAAAAGCTTTTAGATTAAATACTCCAGCGACAACAGAACAAGATCCTAAGAGTAGTTGTAAAAGTACCATGGTACATAACCAACAACGAAGTTCACGAACACCTTAAAATGAGAACTATCAAAGAGGAAATCCGGAGACTGGCAGCTAAATACAAAGAGCGGTTAAGCTGTCACCCGCATGAACTTGCTCGCCAACTCACCATTAGACAGTATGTGAGTCGACTAAAACGTCACCATATTCTAGAGCTAGAAGACCGGCAGTAGCTCTAGACAGAGGATGAGTAGATGCTTCCAATGGGAAGTCACTCCACATGACAGCACCACAGAAAAAAATTCGCTCATAGCCTTGATAGCAAATAACCGCAGAAAAAAAAAATTAAATACAGGTTTATTTAAAGACTAATTTATATTTTTTAGAACGCGGAAGCTTCGTATGACTTCAGTAGCAACGACCCGTTCCCTTACCCAAGATACACTGATGATTGGTTTAACAGGTATATTACAACATTAAACAAAATACGAAATTAATTAAAACAAGTTGACGATTTGAATGTTTTTGTTTGTGCGCAAAGTTGCCAAATTAACCACTTGACGTTTTTACAATAAACGCAGTTTGCAATATTGTTTTATATATTAAAGGGTTAATACGGGGCTTTTTATACAAAATAGAGAAGTATTGTTGGCGATTCTCAGCCAGTCGTACGTTCGAACCGCGTGCACCAATGGACTTATGTGTGCGTGATACACGTACGGTGTAGGAAAACATCGTGAGGAAACCATGCACAGGCACAGAAGACATACTTAATAATGATCACGATAACAGGAATCTGAGGCCTTGATTAGATTTGGCCTTTGAATTATCGCGCCACTGGTTTTTTATGCATTTTTGCATCGTCTTAACTAAAGTATATTTTTAACACAGAAAAGCACAATTCAACAGAAAGAGAATATATATATATATATATATTATATATATATAATAATATATATATATATATATAGTATAGTATATTATATTATATATATATAGCGAATGAATTTATAGTTTTAAAAGAGGACCAGACAAAAGTTTTAAACAAAACTTCGATGATGTAAGTTAATATATTGTATAATAAAAAACATATACATACATATATCTCGTATATTCAATACAATGACGACTCAAACTTGTCGTGGCTGACTCCCGTTCGACAAAAATGGATTGTATTTTGACATCTGTCAGACATCTGAACAATTTCCTTTGAGAGACACATCGTAAAAAGTGGTTTCCACAGCGTGTGTGCAAGTGTTTGTTGCTAAAGAAAATCAAACTATTCATAGGGGTCTTGAGAATTTAAACGTGCTCGCAAATAAGGCGTCTTCACGTGTCTAATTTCAAGTTGTTTACCTTTTAGTGTTAAACTCTATTAAAACTTTGCGTATCCAATCCTCGGAATTTACCTTGGTATTGGAGATTAGTTCTTGTGTTTCTTAGTAAATTTTCTGAAGTACTAAAATTTAATTTTGATTGTGTTGTACAGTTGAATTTTGACATCTCCCTAATCAACATTTTATTATTGATACTTGCTTGTAACAAAATATTTAGTTTTACTGAAAATTTTAATCGGAAGTATTTAAATAACCAGTGGCTTTTAGGTCTGGGCTTCAGATTTCTGTATCTGTTTTGGAATCATAATTTTTCTTGAACGCGTTCTATGATTCTGTGTATAGGGAAAGATAACAATCTATTATTTAAAAATTACTTGAGCGTGTGACCTTTTTAATTCGATAAAATACAATAAATAATTATCAACATCATCTATTTTTTAAGCCTTAGTGTAAATGCTAACTTATATTCGTTTATAGCCATGGAACCAGGTGCGCAGGGGAGGTAGCCGCAGCTCGTGACAACGGGGTTTGCGGCGTGGGCGTGGCATACCATTCTAAAGTTGCCGGTGAGTTTGATTTTATCTTTGGAACTTCCGTTTCCGGTTAACCTTATAACGGAGTATTATTTGAAATTTAAATTAAGAGTTGATCTTAAGATTGGAATTATTTAAGAATAACAATAATTATGGTAGGGGAGCCCAAGAGGGGATTTCGGGATTTACTAAAGCGCGGCAGATTACTATATAGGGGGATACCTTGTACCCGGTTAAGTACCTCCACAAAATATGAGGCCCATATATAAGGCCGCGCGTGAAGGAGACAGGATCAGATTAGTAAAAAAAAATTGACCATCAGAAATTCCCGAGCGCGTCAGATTAAGGTAGGGTGAGTTAATTACATCCTAAAAAGTGTATATTCCACTAATCTGACAATTTGAGAGTGACGGAAAAAAAGGGAGGGCAACAAAGTTGTAAAAAAAAACGTCATCTCGACATTCTCGAGCGTAGCTAATTTTTCTTTTATTTTGAAGGAAATAATTCCAGAATAATGAAAAATATATAATCTGACGATTTACGCAAGCCGAAATAACAAAAATTCGTCGATAAAGTTAAATGCGTGCAGCTGCGTGATGCCTACATTTCCTTAAACCGATCGGAATCTACTAAACGGCGTTCTAAATATTTCCCTCAAAATTACATTTCCTGTGAATTTGAACCGATTCGGACCGATAGATTTTGAGAAATTTTGAAAAATCTTAAAAAAATAAGAAATATTTTTTTTTAAGTGGTTTCTTTATCGATCAACTTCAAAAACTAATCCGCCTTTGAGCTTGAAAAACCACGTCGATCGCCACCAAGCTGGTCAAAAGCGGTTGATTCGTTCGAGAGATATCGTACATGAAAGAAACCCGAAAAAGTGTTTTTCGGGATTACTCCGAAATTTGTGGTTCGATCAATTAAAATTGCAAAATTACTTATGAGAATGATAAAACTGCGTCGAATGCCGCCAACCGCGTGAAAATTGCTTGATCCATTCAAAAGTTATTGCGGTTTGAAAATTCCAAAAATAGTGTTCTATGAAACTTCTATCAGACTTTCGAGCTGGGAGAGCTCAAATGCATAGAAATGTTATTTCTTTGAACTCAGCGAGCTCAAAATATCAATTTTAAGCGCCCAGGAATGGAATTAGCGGGAAGTTGCAGGGATGGCCCTTTAGGTGAACCGTTTTTCTATTTTTTTTTGTCAGATCAGGCGAATCCCTCTAGATAATCGTCAGATTATGAGACAGTACGTTTAGAACATAAAGATGAACCACATATATCTTAATCTGACGCGCTTGAGTATTTCAAAATTGCGATTTTTTTTGCAAATTAAGAAAATGGCTGTGGGTTTGCGTCCCATCGAAATCGTCAGATTAGTGAATGAGAGATTTTTTTTGGTGCACTTAACACTCCCTTAGAAAATCTGACGCGCTCGATAAATTTTTTTTTTTTTAATTTTCAACCCTTAAATACAACCACCCGCATCATGCAAACGATCAGATTAACATACGTACATTATTAAAAATACGTAGGGCATAGATGCTATCAATATCTGACGCGCTCGAGGATGTCCATGCAACAGTTTTTTTTTACATATTTAACTATCTATAGCCGCTTCCCCCACCGATGAAAAGGAATTTATCATATAACATTTTTTTCTTCTTTTTATCTAAGCTTTGTATCCCAATAGGTCTCTACGACGCTCGAGTAAATCCCCATTTAGCATCGTGGGCTCCCCTACCATTAATTTCGAATAACATTGACTTGAATTTTGTTGAAAGGATGTTTCGATTCCAATGCGAATTTCAATATTTTCTTTTATTAGTGAACAACGAATAATCTAAAGTAAATAAAAATATAACTAGGATGAATTAAATTCATCATTTTAGTTCAGTGTTAATTCCTATTTGAACCTAGAGTCTTAAATGTAGTTTAAGTTAATAAATAGAGATCACAAATTTGAAATATTTAAATAAATTTTTGAAGTGAAACTTCTGTAGGCGCATGAGGGTAAAATTTTTACGGATGAAACGAATAATAATATTAGCGTCAAGAAAATGTGCAGGGTTTTTGTCGAAGAAAAGCTAGAGAGCGATTGAGACCGATTGAGAGAGAGTTAGAAAGGGCGAAATACATATTAGCATGTATACAGTGTGTAAACAGTGTGAATATATATATACAAATACATGGAGTGATCATATACTGGTACATGATCATCTATTGGGGCTCTAACCTTAGTAATAATTAATTTACAAAGAAGTTTCACTCTGACATGTGTACTATGTACGCACGAATTTTTTTTCTATTAATTCAATACTTACGTGGAAAGTACATTACATTCAAAAGTCTAGTGAAAGTAACAAAAAAGAGCGTATTCCATAATAAAAATACAAGAACATATTTTCCACGACGGCTTCGCGAAACATCTCACTCCGTACATTTTTGTGGATATTGAACCATTCAGAGCGTGTATCAAATAACGGATTTTCCATTTCAGCTCGGCATTGCAAATATTATTAAATATTAGTGTACAAAGAGAAACCACACCCTTTAATGGAAACCAATTTCATGTTTAATATGAATAAAACGCAGCGTCGATAACAATTTTAAAATTGACATATATTTCCATAAAACTTGTTTGATTAAATTATGAATTCATTGTAGACAATCATTGGAATAAAGTAATACAATTTTTCATGTCGTACAATAAACTAAATTATTTTATTTTGGGAAAAGGGATACTCTTCTTTAATAAAATCCCAGAGGCTCTTTTATCTCTGCCTTTCAATAAATTTAAGAAATGTATTAAAGAAAAGCTGTGTAAAAAGGCTTACTATAAAGTCAACGATTATCTAGTTGATAAATGGGCCTGGGACTAGTGCTAGACAGGCTACTTCTAATTAATTTGCGATATTTGTTTTAAATAAGTGTTGTTTGATGATTTGATATTTTAAAAGAGTACCGAGAGTTTTTTACGCCGGCTTTTTCTCTCGGCAGTCGGCCTACACCCTCTGTCTTCTCGATTAAAAAAATATGAATGTTCTATTCATTACATAAAAGTTGGAAAAAAAAACTTCTTGCGCTTACCTTATATAATTGGTTTTTCTCACAGTGGTTGCCTGGCAAAGATCGCTCGAAAGCGATAAGGCCGCGTTCATTTTTATTTAATTATGTCTATTGTATTATATTTCTGTAATATATTAGTATTATATTTTTGCAACGAAGTGTTAATAAATAAATAAATAAAAGGAAGAAAAGTGAGTTAATTATCAGATTCCAGATAGATGTAGGTTTAACTAGTTCGTTCAAAAATATAATTTGTCACAAAGTCTTTCCTTATTCGACAAAAACGAAGTCGCTAATTGAAACAAGTAAATATACTCTACACTAATATTATATTATTACGAAGTAATTAATCCGAATAACTATGTTACGCTCCTCTAATAGATGCTTCTATGAAATTCCATCTCACAGCTCATCCTTCTTAGGCACTTCGTTTAGGATCTCACCGCCATTAAGTTGTGGAATAGGCTGCCCAACTCCATA
Organism: Pieris macdunnoughi; assembly: GCA_905332375.1. NCBI lineage: Eukaryota > Metazoa > Arthropoda > Insecta > Lepidoptera > Pieridae > Pieris > Pieris macdunnoughi. The sequence continues at coordinate 10,314,301 of CAJOBZ010000005.1, forward strand.
AGATTGGCTACCCCCCTAACATCTTTTAAAACTCTTCTGCATAAACATTTCTTAACCATATATCCTGCTCAATCTTGACTTTTGTAATTGATAATAACTTTACGCTATGATTAATAAGACATCAATAAATGGTACAAAACAGGAAAGATTCGTACCTTTTGTGAGCTTCCCTCGGTTTCTTTGGACGCGTTATCTTGAGATCTTTGCGATGGTTCAATTATTAGGAAAGTCCATTTGGTTATATAATCTCGATTGAAATAACTAAGGTAAATAAAAATCGTGAAGAGAAATTTATAAATTTATTCCCTGATAATAAAAGAATATTTTTGTTGGTATCATCCCTATCCCTATGGATACCCAACACCTGCGTACTAAAATCGTGTACGACCTTCAACTGTTTTCAAGGGTAAATGTAATCTCAAATGTATACCTTTTGTTGAAAGTTTTGAGTTAGAATAATTACTGTAGTCGAGTCAAAATAATAGTTATAGGTTTCTTCAGATGACTATAATTTGCATCTATCTTCAATCTATCTAAATGGTTATAGCCATTTTTATTAGTAAATTTTCAAAATATATTTTTTATACATAGTAATTAAAATTATTTATTATATTTATTATAACTTTATATTATTTCGTCTTTTAGGTATAATTTTCTGTGATACCTGGTTAACCAGAGACGATATCATAATTAACAAACTGCCATAACTATGGACAAAAGGACCAACATTTTTTTAAATTTTTTTCATAATAGTCAATACACTTCTTGGCATACAAGAAAACAATAAACACATTATTTTTATAGAATAGTGGGCAAACGGGCAGGAGGCTCTTCTGATGATAAGTGATACTTCAGCCCATGGACACTCTCAATACCAGAGAGTGCGTTGCCTTTTAAGAATAAGTACGCTCCTTTCTTGAAGGACCCGAATTGGTTCGGAAGTATTTCAGTGGGCAGCTGGTTCCACAATCCACATAATGGTGGTGCTCGGCAAGCACTGCCTTAAAAATCGCTGAGTTTTGAAACGCCATCGAGGAGAATTTCGTATTCCGCCTCGAAGATTTTTAAGGCCTTTGTTTATAAAATAAAGCAATCTATCCGAAAATAAAAAGTAATTTGGAATAAAGAAATCTGACATTTCCACGTCACGTAGTCGCAGTCAATCAAAAATCTTATCTTCTCGCTAAATTTCGAAGAAAACAAAAAGATATTGTTAAATCTTTTCGTTAACAAAGACCTCGGTAATCGAAAGTCTGTCTGGAGATTTAAGTTAATTATGTGAATACGTTTTCGTAAATACGTTTCATAAAAGATTCGTTTAATACATAATTTAACAATACTAATTTTACTATTAGGACTTTTCTATGTTCCACAAACGAAAGTATGTATTAGATTTGAACACATACATTCGTTTTAAAATAATTAAGTCCACAACTTGAGTGTTTTTTGTGAGCACTGCTAAAAGTAAAAGTATAAAAACATTTTAAAAAACCTTACAATGAGAAATAATAATTTACCACATAATATGTGATACTGATACGTAAGCTCCAGATTCACATTGACGATTGAAAATTGTACAATTCACAAAATAGTTTCTACAGTCATATTTATTAATAGACTACAAATGAAAAAAAAATACCTGTGAAATGAACCAACGTGAATAACCCTTAGAAGGCTGTTACTATATTTGAAAATAACTCTGACCACTATGCCGTCATTTCTGAGCGGTACATGTGAGTTCGTGGAGGAATTTCTCTGGTACAAATGAGGAATTTCGACTAATTATTAATGTACGGCTTTGTTATAATGTATAGATGATTAAAAATAAATGTCGAAAAACTTAGTGCCCTACTAAAGTGATGGTGCCGGAAGTCGGTGCAAATTTTTAATTCGACGATAGTTGCAGAAGCAATATAGGTCATTTATTACTGTACGGCATTTGTGTAATTAATTAATTTAGTCATATTTATTTATTTATTATAACATTATTAGTAACTCGCGTAAAAACTCGTCCACACACACCCCAATTGCCAAACGAATATGTAAATGAACCGTCACCATTGCCTGGTAGAATTTTAATTACTTTCAAAGTTGTATTTTTTAACAAAAGAAATACTATAATATTTATATACCAGATGGTTTCTTAAAAGCTGGACAGTTTGTTGTGACGTTTACCATAATCCAAATTTCCTAATCCAATGATATAACGTTAATTTTGCTAAATATGTGATCCCGAAGTGACGTCAATATAATATTGTGTAATGTTCGGTTTGATCAAACAGGCGCGGCATATAATGTCAATATTTCATATTCATCAATGCGCTAATTGAATTAGATGATAGTGGTTACATAACTATTTTATAATGAATGACTGTTAGGTATCTCGTGTATTTGTGTGATATTTCTGGCTACGAATTATTTTACACATATTTTAAAACACAGAAATTTAGAGTTCTTGGACAGAATAATTGCACTGTTTTAACACAGTTACAGTTCTGATTTGTTTTTTTCTGTCAAATTGTGTATTCGTTGTAATGGACAGTGACTAGTTTTATGTGCAATTGCAGTCATTTGTTTTTATGAATAGGGGGTTATTAGTTTGTTAAACATTATAAAAAATATAAACAAATATTCGTACATCATTCAGGTTACCTGAAATACATGTGACATATATTGTTCTTACATAATGTCTAAGGCAAATAAATTTTGTTTGTAAATAAACTCCTTAACTCCTCGCTGTATGGATTTTGATGGAATTTCTTGTGTTTCTAAATTGGTTAAAGAATGGTTTAAATTTACAATTAGATTTTTTTTGTCCATGTAAACAGGATAACGTCTGTCAGGTTCTTTATTAGATATTTATATTATTTATTCGTTAACATTAACAATCATTAAAATTGCTGAATAATAAAGATAAATAAAGGTATAATAATATATGCAAAACTTTAAATTTAATATTCTAGATGTGGATTAGTAAAATTACTATCTGAAATTAGTGTTGAAGCGTGAAAACCAATTTGTGTACGAAATTAATTATAATATTAATTAAATTTCATTTTGAAGCAATTATAAGTGAGAGTATTTTGGCTAGTGATCTAAAATGTTTATCAAATCTAGACTTAATTTTGGTTAATTGGTTTGTTTATAAAGTTGTCTATCTTGTTATTTGTGATAAGCTTTAAATACAGAGTTTCAGCTCCAAGGTTAGTTTGACACCGCATGGAATATTTTTGATTCCAAGATAGGAACTCTAGTAATCCCATCAAAAAAAATTCTTGTAAAATGTTGCTGAGATCACGTGGCACGGCTGCCTTGTGGTGCAGGGATCGATTGCCTGGGATAGGACACTGTAACAGAGTAGCCTGATCCGCACCACGTGATCAACTGTTGAAGTCACGATCTCCAACTATCATGAATGATCTGAAATGAACCTTCGCACAGGAAGGGCCATACTCCCCCCGTTTTGTAGAGCTGGGAGATGTTGGGTATGCTTACAGTGATTCGTTAATATTCACGCTTCAATGGCGCTGCCCATGGACACTCACAATGCCAGAAGGCCCGCAAGTGCGTTGCCGTTAAGAATTGGTGCCCTCTTTTATTGAAGGACCCAAGTCGAATTGGTTCGGAAATACTTCAGTGGGCAGCTGGTTCCACATAGTGGTGCGCGGCAAAATCTGCCTTAAGAAACGCTAAGTTTTTACATCGTGCCTTATCTCCCCTTCTGTAAGTCATCCTATCATTTCATTAATCGTCATATTTTTCTTCCGATTCTAGCATATTCATTTATACTGCATTAGATAATTATATATATTAATTGCGACTCAATTAACCCTTGGATTAGCTTTTACATTTTTGTTTATACATATTATTGTTTATTTATTTATTTTTGTTTTTTCTTTAGACTTTACTTTATTTCAGTTATAGCTAGTGTTATATGTTATTTTGAGTCTTCTTTTGTTAATTATTTATGAACTTCTTGTACATTACCCCCTGTAGGTGTTTCTTTATTATTGTCCCATATTAGGGTTGCCTGGAAGAAATCGCTTGTTAGCGATAAGGCCGCCCGTTGCCTAATAACTTATGTAGCTTTTTATATGTATGTTTTTGTAAAAGGTTAAAGTTAAAAAAATCCATATTTCAATTGGCCGCTTATTATATTATGTCCTTTATACAGGTATAAGAATGTTGGATCAACCCTACATGACCGATTTGATAGAAGCAAACTCTATGGGGCACGAACCAAATAAAATTCACATCTACAGCGCCTCGTGGGGACCCACAGATGACGGCAGAACTGTTGACGGACCCAGGAATGCCACCATGAGGGCTATAGTTAGAGGAGTCAATGAGGTACGGTATAACATTTTCTTTTTTTTTACTATTTCTTATAGAACAGGGGGCAAACCGGCTGAAAACTCATCTGATGTTAAGTGACACCGCCGCCCATAAACAATCTCAATGCCAGAGGGCTCGTGAGTGCGTTGAAGGCCTTTTAAGAATGTGAAATACTAGTTGGCAGCTGGTTCCACATAGTGGTGGTGATCGGCAAAAATTGATATGTTCTTGAATATTGTGGAACTTTTTTTTGTTCTATCATCAATCGTTTTTACCGTTAACGGTTGTTTGAGCAAGGAAATTGGAACTTGTGGGCGTTTACGCGATATAAATATTATTATAATCTGATAATACATGAAACCACTCTACAAAGTTGTTCTTTGACTTATAACTTTAACAAGGAACTGTGAATTGTGTGTTCTTGCCCAGAAGTTAATTTAAAATAATTGTAATCATTCTTTCTGTATAAAGCAGTGTTACCCAACCCTTTTAGTGCTATGCTCCACTAAATCTCTTATGTCCAATCGTTTTTGCAGCGCATGCGATGAAAGATATTTTATATGCATTTTTTTACACCTTGAGTAACATTATTGTAATTTTAGTAGGGATTTTAATTTTTTTCTTGCAATTAAAATAGCCTATATTAATCAGTGATAAGCATTCAAATGATGAAAGAATTTTTAAAATCGATGCAGTACTTTTTGAGCCAATTCGTTACATACTTACATACAAAACTTTCCTCTTTGTAATATTAGCAAAAGCAAAACACATCCGGGCAAATTCATGAACTTAACTATAACTAGTCTTGATAGCTTGATAAAGGTCAGTAGTAATTTAATTTGAGCCACTCAGGCTGGAAGCCTTGCCAATCAAAAATCAATTAAATGAATTACATTATTCTCTTAGAGGACTTCTAAGAAATATTATTTCGATTTTATTTCATTGTAATAAACGAAGTCTTCGCTAAGGCGCCTATTACACGTAAAGTATGTACTGTAATTCGTCAGTTCAGTATTTGTTGTAGATTCGTAGCTTTTAATGATGCATTACACCAGAAACACGTTCAATATTTATTACGTCAGAACATATGGTGGTGACTAGTCGTACTTGAATTCGTGTATGCGGTAATGTTAGTTGATTCGACTATGTATTTGCGAGTTGTACGAGAATGTAAGTACGTGCTTCTACTTCACCATGCCTCCTGCTGATAGAGGACAAATCTTTATTTTTACTTTATTTTATTATTATTTATTACTTGATATCTACTCTGTACGATACAAAGTCCTGGAACAGATGCCTACATCTTTTACTTTTGATCAGATTTAGATAGGCAAGTACAACAACTGTGACTTCTGCTACACTTCAGTGATAGTTGGGCCCACAATCCCCACAAAACCAGATTCTGGATGCATGACCTCTTGTTTTGTATTGTTTGCTTTGTTATATATAACCGTTTCCTGATGACATGTGTAGTGTTAATTGGATTTAATAGAGGTATTATCTAAATATTTATAGTAGCATAATACTCAATTACTCCAACGCAGTTAATGCAGCAATTGTTGTTGTACATTATTTAAACATTGTCTAGAATATTATAGCTTAACGACGCCATTTTAAATTTACAGAAAACGTCTAATATACATGAAATCCTATAGAAATGTTCGCTTGCTTAAACTATGTTACGAGATTATAATAATTTCTTTTTCATACTCATCAATAGTTTACTATGAATGTATTTCCATATAGATAGACTCTAATACCGTTAACGGTTGTTTGAGCAAGGAAATTGGAACTTGTGGGCGTTTACGCGATATAAATATTATTATAATCTGATAATACATGAAACCACTCTACAAAGTTGTTCTTTGACTTATAACTTTAACAAGGAACTGTGAATTGTGTGTTCTTGCCCAGAAATTAATTTAAAATAATTATAATCATTCTTTCTGTATAAAGCAGTGTTAGTGCCATGCCCTTTTAGTGCCATGCTCCACTAAATCTCTTATGTCCACCCTCCCTTATGATACATACATAATTGTAATAAATGAAGAAATCACTAAAGAATTCTTAACGAAAAACAGTAATTTAAATTTTCAATTCAACAATAGTTTAAAGTCTTACTGAAAATTATAACATAGTATATTTTAACTGAGGTGAAATAACAACATAATGATATAAATAATCAAATATTTCAAGCAATAAAGCCTCAAGATGCTACGAATACAAATGTTCAACAAAGTTCAAAGACAACCAACCATTCACAATATTAGAATTAACATAGGAAAATATTTCAAACGCAAAGTCTATAAGACTATAGACGCAAGAGCTTATTTCTAAAACAATGTGATAGCTTATTCCGTTTGCATTGGCGCTCAAAGCTTATAAAAGCTTTCTCGCCTTAGGTACGCGCTATTTCCGTTTGATGAAAGCTGAAAAACGAAAATGATGGAGGTTCCTGTCTGAAATGAAAGTCTGAAAGCCGATTATATAATTTTAGCTTTGTAGCAATGTGTTTAAGATATAAATTTTCTTGGATAATATTAGATTTTCCATTTTTTCCAGTTCAGTTTTATTTATAAGCATTCAACATTGGCTTTTATGTAGGTACTGTTTGATAAATTACTCCAGTTTATCGTTGACCCATAACATTTATTAAATGTATTTTAACCAGAGGGCATAAGGTACAACCACAAAAAATGTTTGCATTACGGCACATAAGACCTTTTTAATAATATTATTAATATCAGCGAGAGTTGCGTAAAGCGACTTCACTTTCAACTAAACAAATCATCTGTCAGAGCTAAATGTCAGCTGCCAAAGTTCTTGAAAGAAAGAACATACATGCCTTACAGTTAAATTTTTACTAAAAGATGCTATCCGATTATGTCATCGATAACTTATTTATTTATTTAATTATAAGTAATCTTACAGCTAACATACATATTATAGAACAAAACACTTAGACAATACAAAAAGCCAAAACAGATTACATAGATAAACAATATATACGAAACAGAAAACAAATAAGTACATTAATAGACAAAACTATATAAAGAAAACTGAAATTTAATATTTAAAACTACAAATAATACTTAATATTTCAAATCACTGCTTAAACAAAATCAGAGTCTTCCCGCCTCTTCAAATACTTTCTCACATCTTCTTTGGTGAGGTGGAAAATATCAATACCTCATAATTGGTGTCATAGTTAGATAAAACCCGAAACATTGGCGAATTATGCAGGTAATTCGAGTTCGTACGAGGCACATGGAACAATTGTGTGTATCTTGTCGCATAAGGAGGGGGAATTTTAAGAGAAATTAACGACAGCAAACAGGGGCAATCTATCCGCCCATTAAGAATAGCGTGTAAAGAAAGCAAGTCTTGCTGACTTCGCCGACATTCCAATGAGTCTAAATTAAAATATTTTTTAACTTAAACCACTTATGATGGTAATTCCTATTAATAAAGACTAACAACTTACACGCTTAAAATTTCTTGAAAAATATACTTAAATTTTAATAATTCATGGGCTTTGTAGAATGATAAAGAAGTAAGTAAGTAAGTATACAAATAATGTACACATAAAAAGTAAAAATAAAAGCTAAATCAAAAATCAAACAATCCTATAATTGGATCAGCTTAATGAACTATAAAAGATAAGAAGTAGAGACACAAACAATCCTGTCAATCAGCAGCTCTAGATCACAGACTTCTTTCTTCTGTCTTCTTCCTTCTTTCGTAACCAAACTTCAAACAAATGGTGTGGTTTGTTGTACCTTTAGTCACGTACATAATACAGTTTATTGTATAACTAAGGACTAAGTATGTTACACGAACATTAAGCTTATTTCAACAGGATTAGCGCAACTGTGGTTGGGTAATGATTGTATAATACAAACTGTTTTTGACTAAAATGTTTATACGTATATTAATTTTATTACTTATGTATTTATTCATTATGTATTTCTACCAGGGTCGGAACGGGCTGGGCAATATTTACGTGTGGGCAAGTGGTGATGGCGGTGAAGATGATGACTGCAACTGTGACGGTTACGCGGCCTCAATGTGGACAGTTTCTATAAATAGGTATTTTTTTTAAATGCCCGACAAAGTTTTTTCTTAAACAAATATTACCCCCTACAAACAGACCGAAATTAATGCGAATGCAAAATGGTGTATATTCTATATTTAAGCAGTTTTGTGTTTTTTTAAACATAATTAAATATTTTTTAACTAAAGAAGGTTTATAGTTAAGACCAAACATGAGGGAATTTTGTTTTCATTTACTTATTTAAAGAAAACACTTTTTTACCGGATTTATGTATTATTATAAACTTATAATTATTTTACATAATTAAAAAAAATCCGACGTTTCGCGTGCTTAACAGCGTGCGTGGTCATGCTGACTGAAGACAAAAGGTGTTGAATGTCAAAAAGTATCACAGCTGTAGAGAAAGTTGTATTATCTGTATTTATTTCCCCGGAGTTGATATCGACTAAAAGATGGAGGGTTTTGGCAGAAATTACTCACGGTGTCCTCTATTAATAATCGTCGGAAAAATATTTAATTATGTAAAATAATTATAAGTTTATAATAATACATAACTTCAATCCGGTAAAAAAGTGTTTTCTTTAAATGTGTAAAAGTTATGTTTCTTTTACTTATTTCAAACACATGTAATAGTGCGATAAACGACGGCCAGAACGCCCATTACGACGAGTCCTGCTCCTCGACCCTCGCTAGTACCTTCAGCAACGGAGCTAGAGACCCCAACACTGGTGTAGCGACCACTGACCTGTATGGCAAGTGCACCGCCACGCATTCAGGCACTTCCGCCGCGGCACCGGAAGCAGCAGGAGTTTTTGCATTGGCCCTACACGCTAAGTTAGTTTGTATATTACTAAGAACATATATTAAATGTATTAAGGCACATTCTTAAAGTTCTTCCTTATTATCTTCATAAAATAATTGCAGAAAATATTTAAAATATTCAAATTTCTATTCTATTATTATTGAAAGACCTACTCTTAAACTAAATGACATCTTTATTTCCTTAAGACGTAATAAGGCAAAATAAATATGTCTTGTGTTGATGGTAATAGCCGTAGACCAAGTTTAATAGTTAAAATCACTATAAGTAGAAAAATGTGTTTGAAGAATATATTGTCTGCAATTAATACAAATTCATTATTAGTTTAAACATATGAAATATCTAAAATGGCTACGTAGCTACGACGAGCGTAGCTAATTTTATGCGCGTTGCGTAATCTGACGTATGCTATTAAAATTGTAGTCATAATAATTTTAAGAAAGACACGTTATCAATGACTTTTCTAAAGAATACTGCATCGAGAAAACCTGAAAGTATCAGATAGTATTGCTTTCTTTGCGTCAGTAATGAAATATTTAGTAAAATCTTTGCTTGTCGCTGTAAAGTTATACAAAGCCGATATTGATAAATTTTGTGTTATAAGATTTCCTTGTAATTAATAAAATAATGAATTCCACAAATTAATTTAAAAATGTTTTTATTCCTAGCGTTTGTAAAGCTTCAATTTCTTAATTGAAAACCTCTCTAGTGACCACTTTGAATAGAAATATAATTTTATTAATAGCGGCTCGGAGTATTCATAAAATAGAAAGTAATTTGAATATCTTTCACGTAACTTTCCTTTGGAAATAAAGTTCATTTAAATATGCTATTAACATATTTTTCATATAAAGCTTATTTTAAATGCAGTGAACTGAGCCAAGTCGTTTAATTTGATATACCTTAGGTGGCTTTGAAGAGTGAAAATTTTCCGATGTAGACCCATTTTGGCGCTACGAAGCGGGTTTTACGTAATCAAATCAGTATGCCTTGCTCAACAATGTTTTAATATTTAGGTAAAGGAAGTAATAAGCAATATTCATAATATAATATCAACATATAAATATACAAAAAATATTCGTGCATGACAAAATAACATAAATACATAAATAACATAGTATATAAAAAAGCAATATTCTTGCTATTCACCAAAAATGCTTATTGAGTTACAATATATTATAAGTACATACTTTAATATAAAGGAAATTTCCATTTTCTGTTATGAAATATTATACCTATTCGTTTTTTCAGCGCGAACCTCACATGGCGTGACATTCAACATCTAACGGTATTGACGTCTAAAAGGAACTCATTGTATGACGCAAAGGTAAATCACATTTATCATTTATCCGTTGATCAAACTGACAGGAAGTTTATTAAATTTATTTACCGCCCTATCAGAAAAAGTTAGAAGCAGTATTATTTTATAATATGTTGAGACACGTATAGCTCTGTTTACGTCATACACACTAAGGTTTCATGATGAATTAGATTGATCAAATTCACGATATAAAAACTTATAGTTGAAATTATTTACGGATCTTCATGGTAACATAATATGTTGTCGTTCCGTTGTTGTTGTACCGTTGCCAGTGTTCGTTCTCGTGAAGAAAACATATAATAATTAAATATATAGTCACAAGCATAACAAGGTTACTTGTATTTCACATTAATAGGAGTGCTGTGCTGGTGGTGGTCCTATTTTATGGGCAAATAGAAATGTGTGTAAAAAACTCACTAGAGTCTGGTTAATGAAAGAAGATAACGAAAAAGCGCGGCAAATTAAAAAAAAATAGTATGGTATCCCTAAAAGTTTGATATATTTAGTGGATTAAACATACTTGATACTTGATTTTATTTTATTATTTTTTACATTGATAGTAACTGTATTTCTATAAAATCAAAACCTATACGAATTTAGTATTTTACTATTGATACTTAAAATGACTAGCATTGCATCGAAAACTAAAACTATATTTATTATAAAACACAACTTTATCTCGGAATAATCAAATCAAAATCAAATCAAGAGACAAAATATTATATCAAATAAAACAGAGTTTAGGCTATTATACCTGTTAACTATTCGGAAAAAATATATAGAAATAGAAATAGAAATGAGTAATTGCATGAAGTATCAAGACAATAAATCATACTAACCTAAGAAATTCAATGACATTCTGTGTTGCCATCCGAAAGTTTTCAAATAATTCAATTATCTTCTTTCATTAGCCAGACTCTATAAAGATAATAATTATTAATTAAAGGGTCGTTTTCATTGGACAATGAACGGCGTGGGACTAGAGTTCAACCATCTGTTTGGTTTTGGAGTGCTCGACGCAGGTGCCATGACGGCTTTGGCGGCGAACTGGCGATCCGTGCCTCCTCGGTATCATTGCGAAGCTGGCTCTGTTAAAGCGCATACGTAAGTAATTTTAGCAAATACGTTCACTAGCCTTCTCCTCGAGGAGGCATATTAATCTTTATATATATAATTCTTCTGTGAGTGTGTACGTCACTGAACTTCTCTCAAACGACTGGACCGATTTTGATGAAATTTTTTGTGTGTGTTCAAGGGGATCTGGGAATGGTTTAGATTCACAAATCAGCCCGGCAGATGGCACTGCAGTCGGTACTTTCATACTTTGCTTAATATCCTAATCGCTTTAAATATCATGCAGGACAACGTCTGTGGGGTCACTAGTATACTATAAAATAAAAACTAATTTTAAAATCACTTAGACTTAAGAATTATTATCGCCTGCCTCAGATGGAATGTGGAAATGGATCCTTTAGATTTTGAGTTCTTCTCTTTATAATATTATAATAATTATTTATTGAAGTTTACCACATCATAAATAATACTATATCTACGGTATATGTTACAAGCTCTTTTATGAAATATATGACCATTTTGGTAAATGTATATAAAATAAAATAAAAATACAATCAAAATACTAGCAATTTTTGTTAAGCAGAAAAAAAATACCAGCAATGCTACGGATTAGGTATGAGCAATGCTTTCTTTAAAAATGATCAGCCCAGTACCAAATATATCCAGGTCCGGATAATAACTGTTTAATCCGTTACAATCGCGATGAATTACGAAGTATAGACCTATATCTAACATGTAGGTAATCTTTACGAGTATCTACTAAGATTAAAGCCCTTTAGAGCTCATTTGGATTTGTGCTTTTTAATATAAAAATTGAATTCATTGAAATTAAACTGGGGCGGCCATAGAGCAGGCAGAATATAATAAACGGCACATATATAACAGTCTTTCCTCCAACTACGATTTTGTTCCCTATTGAGTAGAGCCATGGGGTTCAAGTGCACGGGCGCTTATTAAAGGTTTAAGTTGGGGCCTAGTAGATAGTACCGGTGACCCCAGAGCTGGCACTTTCCTGGCTCAACGAATAAGTATCGCAATACAGCGAGGAAATGCTGCCAGTGTTAAAGGTACACTGCCACAGGGACCAAACTTTTTAAATTTGTTTTGATTTTCTTTTTAATAATTTTTATTATTACTTTGTAGGTTAAGAAAATTGTAAATACTGTGTACTTGATTGTTAATAAATAAAGACGTTTATTGAAATTGATATACTTACCGTAACGTTAAAAGTTTATCCAATGACAACATTCTAAAGTTCTCATCTCATTAATATTACTCCTGTATTTAATATTGTTTCAGTGAAATACCGACAGATGGCAGTGTGACTCTTCGCATCGAGACCACGGCGTGTTCCGAGTCGGCAAGTGAAGTGCGATACTTGGAACACGTTCAGGCGGTCGTTAGTGCTAATGCTTCGCGACGTGGTGACCTCGAATTCTTCTTAACAAGTCCAATGGGAACTAGGTACACTCTAGGTTTTATGTCAGAGAAAATGTAGATTATGAGTGCTTGGGCTGGTTTAAGTAATACGACTTATACCATTAATGTTTTCGTGTACGATGTACGATGGAGTTAACTTTTGTATGCATGACAATATTTTCCTATTAATTTATTGCATTAAAAATAAAAATACTAAGACTTTTTGTTAAGTAGAAAAAAAAAGAATTACCAGCAAATCAACGCATTAGATAGGTGGCGTAACTATACTATCTGGGGCCCGTGGTTAACCTTCTTTCGTGGCAATTCTTTTGTGGTTTATCAGTAAAAATCTTCACGTTGTGCTCAGTTCAATTTTAATAAACTTCGAGATTTTTAGCGTATTCAATTACACGCTGTATATGTCCCACTAAAGGCCATAGGTCTCCACTTCTAGGCGAGAGTGAATGGTCTGTAGTCCCCACGCTAGCTAGCCCAATGCGTATTGGAGACTTCACATTCATCCATAGAACATAATATCTCTTGGGTCGGGGGCCCGTGGCATTTTGCCAGCCCTGCCACCCTAATGTTACGCCACTGGTAAAGGCTTTGCAATGCTTTTTTTTTAAATAGATCAGCCTGAAAATGATAAGACACAAACCTGTATTCTTTTTCTCATGTTCACAGATCAATGATACTAAGCAGGCGTTCAAATGACGATGACATGCGAGATGGTTTCGTCAAGTGGCCTTTCATGACGACACACACCTGGGGAGAGTATCCACAAGGCACTTGGACTTTAGAGGTATTTGTATTTCTGTGTTAAAGGACATATTATTCAATACAATTCATGCAAGATTTTAATACACCAGTTTACGGATATTGGATTTTGATAAAAAATAATTGACCTACTGACTATTACAACAGTGCAGCGATCTAAATGGTACGTGTACTTATGTACGCGCGTAAGAAGTTATACTTCTTTGGCTTTGGCATAGCTGCTAACGTCACGCATATTCTATTTCTTTTTACTTGTAGATTGTCTTATTCCCATCTCGCTCGCGCACGCTCGGCGCCCATACTGATAATTTTGTGTCACGGTGCGCGCGCATCGTAAAATTTCACTCTCATACATTTTTCATAACGCGCCTAAAGAAGTATAACTTCAAAAAAAAAAACTTTTAGAAACTTTAAACTTGAGTTATGTAACCTAGCATCAGCCAAGTTATACATATCTAAATTAGTAAATAATTAGAAGCGTGAATCAAATGTTAGCAATCATCGCACACTTGAAGCCAATATGAGCCATTTAGTTTTTCGTACTCTTAAATTGTAATTTAACATTCTCGTTTCCGATAATGTCTAAAAGGTCGAATACACTTGTATTGACGTACAATTTAGATTTATGAACCCTTACATAAGCCAAGTTAGTTTTTGTTAGCGTCGCAACCCCACTACCCCTAATTTTATGTTAGTTATAAGCTCATATTTTAATCCATTTAAAGCCATGTTACCCAGCTTCAAACAATATGTTTCATTTAACATATATCTTCAACCGCCAGCGAACTCTTGTCTTGATTAAATTTTACTTGTTTCTAATAATAACCCTTAAAGAGCTATTGAATGGTTGTCTTTATCACAATTGTACCGCTTTTAATGAAAAGTAAAGTGAGAAAGCATTTAATGTATTGATAATATGACGATTTTAACTCAATATCTATCTTTTAAAGGCTCGATTCAACGGTGGTTCAGGACCCAGTTCAGCATCAGGTTGGCTTCGGGGTTGGTCTTTAGTCCTTCACGGATCCAAGGCGCCGCCCTACGCCCAGCTACAGCCCCAAGACCCATATTCCAAGCTAGCTGTCGTCAAGAAAGCACACGAAGACAACGCACATACAAAATAAGCAATTTTTCTTAAGCATTCCTTTTAGCTAGCACGTGAGAAAAATGGGGCCAATTTGTTTGATATTCAAATACTTAGCCATTGTGTGAAGGAATATAAATGCTTAGTTTGTTTATATTTTTAAATCGTCTAGTAAATATCAAGTTGGTGAATGAAGAATTCAGCATTACCTGTATATTTTGAAAGGCTTTATTTTCTGTATAGTAACGAAGAAACCTAAAATCTTGTCTTGTCACGTGCTAGAGCAAAAGAGAGAATTGAACCGCAAACGTCTTTCATTAAAAAGTTTATCTTAACGACTCTTTAGTTACGTAATTATTTAAGTTTCGAATTTAGAATACATGCCAAAACTCGTACTTATTGTCCTTATTTATGAAGGTTTTTAATGCTTTAATAATTTTATATTTTAAGATATAAAAAAAATATTTTTATTCACGCATTTGTGAAAAGCTAAACATTATAAATATCGATTCAATATAGTATTTGTAATTCATACGGGTTTATTACAATGGCTCTAGTCATACAAAGCAATTTTGATTTCACCTCACACGGTGACACACGGAAAACAATATCATTATTACAACTATTTAGCATTATATTGATTGAAGATAGCTTCAAGTCCTTTTTCTCTATTATATATTTCATTCATATAAAAAAACTAAATAACATATCACACTATGATATATCCAATCTTTAATAAACAAAAATATAGAATTCAATCTGTTATGCAAAAATCTATTATTTTATAACTACAGTCAACTGTTATAACGACATCGAAGGGACTACTCAATACTCATATTTGGTCGTAAAAACCGATAGTCGTAACAGCCGATGACGTTGTTATTAAGAACCTAATGCAATAGAATTCAGCCGGGAATGATTTTGGTCAATATAACCGGTATGTTGTTCTAAACTATGTCGTCGTAAACGGTTTTGACTGTATTTTGACTCGAGACAAAACATATAACGCACCTTAATTCAAATATACTTCTTTAAACCCAGCTATAAGAAGTGTATTTGGAGTTTCTTGTAACAACTGTATAAGATGTACTAAAATATTAGAGTTAAAAATATAAATAAAAAAACTTCCTTTTGGGCCCAGCATGAAATTTAAATTACTAAAATAAAAGCTTCCATACTAACAAAACAAAAGTTTTATATTGGGCAAAAAAGTAGTTAATACAAATTAGTATAATAAGCGCATATAAAGAGAAATATTATGTATTACTATATTAATAGAAAATATAATGTGATTTGGTGTTGTATTTGAATTAAAACAAGTTTTTCTAATTAAATCCTTTCCCTTATCAACCAATTTGTTTAACCCCTAAGTATTTAGGGCGGGTTTAACACGTAGGCGTTTCTCATTGAATTGGTTTAGGATTGAAATAGTATATATTAAAGACTTGGAGTGAGAATGCATAACGAAAGACGACACGACAATATTTTCAGTTTGATACTAATTGGTAAACCCCATTTCTTGACTAAGGGAGCGTTCAAGAATTACGTCACGCAATTTTTGGAGGTTATTGACACCCCCCCCATGTCACGCGCCGTAACGTTTTTCTATACCCAAGTAGAGTAATCCCCGCCCCGCATCGTAACGTTTTACAAAAGGACAAAAATTTGTTACGTAATACTTGAACGCTCCCTAAAACATGGTGACGCACGTCAAAAAAAATTATAAAATAAATTGGTAATTAAACACGACAACCTTTTTAGGTCTGGGCCTCAGATTTCTGTATCTGTTTCATGATAATTTGTCAATCTAATAGGCAAGTAGGTGATCAGCCTCCTGTGCCTAACACACGCTGACTTTTTGGCTCTAAGGCAAGGTGGTTTCCTCACGATGTTTTACTTCACCGTTCGATCGATCGTTAAATGCGCAAATTGCAAAAAAGTCCACTGGCACTGTGACACTGACACAATACTGTTCACAGACACACGACATGACACGTCTGTTTGATCAATCGTAATTGTCGTTTGTTGCAAGAGGATGAGAATTCTATGTGCCTTATTCAGTTCCAGGCTCCTTCTTATAGTGCCATCTACTTTCGAAAGTTGGCGATCATTAGTATGGTGGTGGTATTCCGTTTCCTGGTCCAACCAACAATATGACTTATGACTGTACACTGTATAGGCCTACTAAGCTCCCACTCATTGGCCCGTGGTTGTAAATAAGGATTTACTGGCGGCGTTGACTCGTCGCATTGTTTTCACTGGATATCTATAGTGGGAGGAGAAAGGTCCTGGAAGAGCCTTTCCTATGGGCTACCCACTACACTCTCTAACGCTGCCAGTGTGAGGTCGGGGACTCCATGTACCTGTGGTGAGCACACCTAAGCTCTACCTAGTTCCAGGCTAACCCGAGTTATTTATACAAAGAACTAAGTTTGGATCTGTATATAGTGACATCTATAACCTGTGGTTGCAATGATACGCGTTGCGTTTATAATATACGACATCTTGACATCAAACACTGAGTGCTGACCAGTTATTGGTTCAACTGGTCACAGATACTGGTAAAAGGAAGGTCTTTAGGTTGGAGGAAGTGCACGCTTTAGACCCGCCAGCCCGTTTAAAACCACGAATAATTTGACGCATTTAAATGAATTTTAAAAGCTTTTTTATATGAATATTTCAACGAAAGGAATGTTGCAGTAGTGCTAGTATTCTGCAATTTAATGTTCCTCAACTCCAGGAATATGGAAAAAATAAATATCGTATTCTACCACATATATGTTAGTACTTTTATACTGATAATTAAAGCAATTCGTGCAAAATTATTCCCAAACCATACAAAAATATCAAAAATGCTCAACGTTAATATTCAAGTTTTCACCTGTCGTTTTTATTCACTTGGGCAATGCATTGCGCCGCAACGCGACTGCTTCTGCGAGAGGGTTATGTGGGACTCGTGATTGTGCATACTAAAATCCCATGGCGCCACCAACAGTGGTCTTAGGCAGGATGAGTAACGAGAGCAGAGCCTTATCCGCTTCCCACCTACCATGCGATGTGGCGGTTGCGTCCGCCTCTCCAAGCCCAAAGCAGTTTGCATAAGCTAACTTGACACTTATCAGCGCCATCTGTTTTCAATAATTAAAACCAATCAGGGTCGGTATAATAGAATTCTAGAAAGTTTTTCATTGGTTAAATTAAATAAAGACGTCTTTTGGACATTTAATAGATTTATAAAACTGGGAGTCTTTAAAAATATAATAAGTACACAGTTTTCGATATAAATAAATTTATTGCTTATTAATGTAACAATGTGGCTGTAACAATTAAAACGATATTTAAATACATGATATATGGGTAACATGTATAAAACTGAATGTCATTTTGGCTTATTATGATTAAAATTATTGAAAAATATCAGTTTTAGGTGTAATTCATTAAAAGAAGGCATTCATTACGACAGCATTCTAAAAACTGATTCCTCTAATTTCTATTCAAGAAAGTACTGTTTTAGGATTTCAAAGATAATAAACATTAAAACATTTTAGCAAATTTCCTTATTATATAACACTATTTACAATTATATATTATTAAGAGGCACTTATTTTGAAAATAATAACATTATGCAAATACTAGCTATATTACAATGCATTAAAAACAAACAATTCGTTGTTCACGTATAGTCCATATATACAAATTTATGCCCGGGTTAATATCCAAAGTTAGAGCGCATTATGGCGGTTGTACTCAGAGTCTTTTATTAAATTATCTCAAATTGTCATAACAGAAGAAGTATGCAGCTAAGGTACGAAATTTAGTACCGGATTAGTTAAAGCTTTATTAAAAAAAATACATTTTGGTTTCAAGATGTATTTTTTTTAATCAGACGAATGTGATATTAATTTTTAAGTTTAATATCAATTATTAATTTTGATAAAAACTACAATGATTAAAAAGTTTTTATATCACTATCTAAATGTAGTATTTATTATACTTTTCTTTAAATTAATTTTTTATTTTAATTTTTAACTTTAATATCAATCTTTTATTTTGATAAAACTAAATTAATTAAAGTTTGAAACTCCATGAAACGAAAAAGGACAATAAAAAGAGACAGACACATAGATTCATAAGTTTAAATTAGTGTTGTAAGAAGTTTTCGCTTCAATAAGTTTTTATAATTAATATGCAATATAAATAAAATTGACAAATTTCATCTAATTTTATAATGAAATTAAATTAATCTCTTACTTAATTTTTTTGCACATCTCACATCTAATTCTTTTGATCATCAGAAAATGATCAAATACTAATTTCAAGTTTACACTGTATAATGCTTTCGATATAATTTTCTAACACGTTAAAACTTATGAATTTTTGTCTTTTTATGTCACTTTTTTGTTTCATCGACTTTCAAATCACCACGCTGCTAAAAAAGTTGTCACTTAAAGAATAGTGAAAGGTCCCTAAAATCTACTAATATAAATATTTATTAACTACACAGATTTTTCTATGGAAATTGATCAGCTTTACAAATTTGTCCAATTCTGGAACTTTGGATATAACCCACTTAACCGACTGAGTATACCACAGATGTTACTGGTTTTTCTTTAACCAGATTTAAATGTCATCCGATTGCTATGGAGACGTAGTGACAAGCTGGTTGTCATAGCAACGAATAAACGTGCATCTTTAGTCTGGTTCATACATGTTTATAGTCCTGCTTCATTATAGGACCGGCCATTCGGTCCGACATCAATGGCCCTTTCAGAAAACCCGTTGAGCCCATTGCTGTGCTCACGGGAACTTAACTGTCAGAGGTCTGTGAAAATATATATATATATTTAATAATAATAAATCGTTTATTTGTATAGATACATTCAAATTAAGTATAAATAAAACCACACAATCAGCTATATAAAAAACGGCATGTCAATTATCATAATAATATAAGCAGTTCAGATATTTATAATTGTTGTCAAAACATATTTTCTAAAAACTATTCCAATTTAAAAATCTAATCGTCATCCCAGAAAGCATTATTGGCATCTATAACTTCTGGGAAGGTGATTAAATATCTTTTTATTGACATAAGTTAAGTTCGGTGGCGGTACAACAGTATGGAGGTGTTTAAATAAAACTCTTTGTTTGAACTGACATTAATGGTTTAAAATATGAGTTTATAAGGGTTAATAAATCTAAATGACACTTCTGTTATGCACATTATCGGAGACAAGAATGTTAAGATACAATTTATAAGTAAAAACTAAGGGCTCGCATTGGCTTCAAGTGTACGATGATTGTTTACATTTGGTTTACGCTTCTAATTATTACCTATAATATTTATATGTAACTTAACTATACTCAATAGACTAACACTTAAGTAATAAAATATAAAACATACACAGGAGGCCTGATGACCTGTAACACAGGTACTCTTACCTTTATCAGGCATCAGTCTCACACAGACTTGCTTTTTCCATTAACAGAAGTGAGAATATAACTGTCACTTGCTTATGTCCTAAGTTTAAGTTTTTGTGAGAAAAATAAATAAATAAAACTAAAGTTAGGTTACATAACTCATGGCATATCATTTTTTTTAAAACATCGATGGTGCACCATGCAGGCAACCATGTTTGCAATTTTACCTGTGTTAAATCGGCCATTGTATGTTGTTATGATAATTATCCTACCTCAACAGATGCACTATTTACACCAAAAACGATTGTTTACGTGCTTAACCAAACTAAGAGAAGCTCTCAAAAGGAATTTTGTGAGCTTGCTGATACTCCGCTCCTAATTATCGTGTAGCAGTGTTATATACGTATAGCCTATTAAGTCACTGGTTGGTGAAAATAAACTTTCACCAAATTGAAGCTCTAATAATATTTTTTAGTAGTTTTAAAGTTTATCCATAACAAAGAAAATATCCTCCCCCTTCCCTTTAAATTGTGTATTATATATATGTACTCTTGCTATTTGGTTTATACTAATTGTACCAATATTTTTTGTAATAAGACCGAAATACGCCTAAAAGTGGAATCTACCTCTTGGGTAAATCTTATTTTAATTTTTCTTTCAGACGTTTTTATAATAGAAGCTTTTCACGATTTGTTCCATAATCTACTAGTAACTGCAAATTTACTGGTAAAATTATTATTTACCCATAGTTTCCTGCTGCAACTCGAGTTTGTAGGCAGGATTGTCGTAAGGAGGGAGTGAAGACTCGCGGGGTGCTGTTGGCAAAGCTGAAAAGACATCTAGTCAATGCAATTCCAAACATTTTATATTTTAACCCGAAATCGGAATACCACCAAATAAAATATTTATCAGACTTTTTCATAGAACGTTTCTATCTATTAAATTGCAATCTTAAACGTTTTCAAGAAATTTCTATGCAAACTAGATGGCACTGGATTATGTATGGTATTTCAAAAGAGCGTGTCAATTCATAAAAGGCCGGCAACGCACTTGCAAGCCTTCTGGCAATGTGGGTGTCCATGTCGACACTTAACATCAGATGAGCCTCCTAAACGTATACAATAGTAATATATAAAAAACATATATACTCACGCGTTATAGGCACTGAGTGCGGTCGATGCCTGCGTATGACCACAAGTAGTAGAAGCACAGAAGATAGAGCTCCAAGGGCGGCAATAACGCCTACTATCACTAACGCGCCGTAGTAATCGCCGCGCGGGGCATTCCGGCTCCCCGCTATAGATGATGCTTCTATTTCATCTGGAATTTAAGGTACTTTTGCTACAGGTTGCAATTAAAATAAGAAGTGGGGAGTTTCTTGCTTGTTCTTCTCATCCGCTCTACGTTTGATTTGTATTTGGTTGTTTGTAAATTTAAAACCCTCAATTTTTTTTATTAGTATTGACTGAAACTATGAATTCAAGTGGAGTGGATCCGTGGTCTCTGCCTACCGCTTCGGGAAAAAGGCGTTAAAAAAAATGTGTTTCGACGGAATTAAGATTGATGTTTTGGTAACAGAACCTTGCGATATATTTGTAAAAGAACGACATAAAATTGCGTGTTTTTCTCACTGATGAAGATGGTTGTGAAACACTCCTAACGATTTTTGTAACTTTTTTTGCGCATCCCCCAAAATTTGCAGGGATATGTGGGACTCGACTCATACCAGAATCCCTGCTATTCAGAGACTGGGTGAGCAATACCCACTAAATCCACCTCGAGTAGTTCCCACAAAGCCGCATGAGAGGCTCCGGGATCGCTCTTGAATTCTAACGGGATCCTCCTATTTACTCCGCGTCTTCTAACCCTAGGCTTCGACTAAAAGCGCTCCCTCTCTCGTTCTGCTGTCTCCCTTTGTAGCATTACTTCCTCACAGAAGGATACCACTGAATTCTATACCTCGTCTCTGCCGACCATTTTTTGGACAACACAAGGCAGAGCAAGGTTTATTATCCATCATCAAAGATAATGACGTAGCTGAGACCACTGCGGACGATCCTCCTACGTACACGATTTTTGTACCTAATAATACTGAATTTAGAACTTATTAAATTTAAAGACATATTTGAGTTTAAAATATTACAGTCAATTGAGTCCGTTACTACAGTAGTACTACCCGATACGGTAACAGTTTTGGGTCATTCCTAATTAAAAAATACTTACTGTCGACTGGTTCAGGTGAATCTAATGATTTTGTGTTGATTTCCAGGACATTGCTGGTTTTAACTTTTCCATTTGTTAAAAATAGTTCAAGCCATACACGACACCTGAAATATATTTAAAATCGAGTAATGTAGTGGCATTAGGCAAAAGAAACAAAAAGTGCAGCAAAAAGTACAAAACTATTGCCCAATGTTTAACGCAATAGAGGAAGACAATTTAAAAGATGGATAGATCAAATTAAGAAAACATCAGGTGGCATAGTTCAGATAGGAAAAGCAGAATTTGGTGGAGGCCTTTGCCAAAAAAGGGCACACAGATAATTAAAAAGAATGAGACGATAGAACATAAATGTTTTTAATTGTAAAAGTATCAGAAAAAAGGCTATTATTATTGCATGTAAGGTGCCAATGATTTTTAGACCGTTTATATGCATTTTTGGATTTTGTTAGATATATAATTTCTAACATAGTCGATGAAAATTAATCCACTAGCTACTTAGGTCGTTCCTATCAGACTAAGACTCGTTCTTAAGTACGCTAGTCAGTAGTGTTTAGGTAAATAACAAACAATTTATGCTATATCTGATTTTTGTCGTATTTTTTCATAAAGTAGAAAAATTTACCTATTTGTTAAAAGTGCCTAAAGGATTTTTCAAAATATGTAGGGAACAAAAAAGGGGTGATTTGACTTGCGGAACACTTTAAAACATACTTAGCATTCGGTTGCAATCCCATCAAAGTGATGGCTGGCGGTAAGTCCCTTGTAGCGAGTCTGAAGTCGTCGTGTTCTTTTCTGCTCGTACCGCAGGCGTGTGCTGCTCGGTACACCCGCACCCAACGCTCTGCGGGAGACGGCACTCCATGCCACGTGACTTCAGCGGCTTCTGAACCTACAGCTCGAGCCTCGACTGTCACGGACCAGTTGTATGGATCTGAAACATTTATTGATGTGACTTCTTTTGGCGCGTTAGGGAATAATGATAAGAGTAAAATTTTACGATGCACGCGCCCTGCACCTTCCCAAAACCAGATTTCCTGAAGATCTATTCAAACGTCGGTAAAATCGTCTGGGCTGCGAGTTGGCGCTTGCTCTGTTTTATCGACAAGTTGCATTGTCTGTCATGGCGTAGTGTTTTTTAGAGTCGTGTTTATTTAAACCAAAATAATGATTTCTATACGAGAAAACCCGTTCTAATGTGATAAAAAAACATAGTGTTTATTGTAAAATATCATGATTAGTACATATTATATCGTTTCGATTGGAAGTGACCATTCAAATGGACAAGAAAAGGAATTCGAAGAGAGAAACGTCCCTGTAAAGTGCTCGAAGAAAATTATTACGCCAAAGAAGTATAACTTCTAACGCGTGTATCATAATTATTAGTGGTGAAGGCACGAACCTTTATTGGAAGGTGCTTTTCCATTTTAGGTGATACTGTACTCAATAAACGCTGTTATATGGCGCTAATCCAAACCATATCAAAATTACGATTAATTTCATGATCAAGTAAATAATTGCAATTTGCAATTTTAGGAATCCAAGAAATACATGTTTTTAATGCATGCGTTAAATATTAATTGCACTTACCAATATATGGAGCCGTAGTGAACTCAACTTGCCCGGAGTCAACTAATTCAGTGATAGCTCTTGTGGGAGGAATGAGAACCAGGGACGCTTCGTATCTGGTCTCCGGTCTCAGGTCCTGAAGGTATGCTGCTGATCGACTGTGGTGTAGCAGCTCAGTCATGCTGTATATAGGAGTTCCTACTGGTCGATACCTGGAAAAAAATACAAAATTATATGTATAGGATTACTTGCAAGATACAGTTGCCTCGATATCCGAAAATGGTTGTACTTAAAATGATTTGAGTATATCAGGATGTGACAGTGGTTGGTATTTTGAAGGTCCACGGATGTACTTTGTCCAGGAATTAAGACCCTATAGTACACAAAACAAGTAATGCTATTCATTTGTGTCCCATGTAAGAAGACGTTAACAAAGTTACTGTTTAGTCAATTAGTTGAATATCATGCCGATCAATAGATGGCAGTGTTTAGCCAACTATTAAGTTAACATGCGGAACAATAGATGGCAGTTGTTGTATCTGGAGACGTAGTATAGTTTTCTTAGCATATTGTACATAGCGGTGACTGTTTATTTGAATACTTGAGTTTTCATGAGATCTCAAAGTGTATTATTATCTCTGCTCGCTCGCGGACTCTCAAGCGAGCTTGAAAAGTAATGTTTCACACAACATTCTGTCTTACCGAACTTGAACTCCATCGATGAATTGCAGCTCATCCTCGGTGAAGTGTCGCCAAGTTACTTGCGCTGTAGTGTCATTCACCTCCACCACTGACAATTTACAGTCGATATCTCTTCTTTTCTCCTCTGGTTCTTCAACATCCTATAAAAAGATTTTTTAAACTAAGATATACAACGAAAACTGTTTAATATATTTAGGTTTTATGATTGCCTTAAAGAGATCGCTTATAAACTTTTGCCGATTTGCCGATGAGTAGGGATGCCTACAAATTCAAATTTAATGACGTGGAATAAGTGATACATGTATCTTATGTTCCATAATGAACATATTTTTTTTAACGATAAGGCCGCCTGTTTCCTTTCAACCTTTAGATTTAAGTATGTATAACCAAATTTTATGATTTTTATTTTATTTGTCTAAGAAGTGACAATTTGTAAAATCTCGTAACGAATACCCGAACTTCTTGTCCCATACAAACATTAGATTTATATAATGTTTCTATTTTAATTTCTTCATTTCAAATCGAACCCGGGACCTCTCTCGCTCTCCCTCTTTTACTTAGCCTACCTTTTTAGTAGGTACATCAACATACGGAACAATTATTAATCATAAAAATCTATGTACATTTTTTTTATATAAATTGTCTTCCCGCAAAGACTCAATTTTAAATTACAATCAAGCCTTAAGACTAATAAGTAATTTAAAACTAACCTAATTTATTGAAAGAATTTTTAACGTAAGAAAGTTACGTACTTACAGTCTAGAGTAAAAGAAATATAGTTAGTTATATAGTTTTTTTAAGGGAAATATACTCTGTTCTTGAGTGATTTTTTAAGTAGTACTAAATAAATCAAAAACTTTCTATTATTTTTTTGTACTTTTCCAATTTCGCTCCCCATAAAAATCTTCCTGAGAAATCATATAGATAAAGAGATTTACTTACTGTCGATTCACTTTGAGTTCGTATTGTGTAAATTTTACTCTCGGGTTCCACTGGCAGATTATGTAACAGTAGTTTGCCACGTATTTTGTACGTTGTCTCCGGTTTGAGTCCAGCTAAACGGAACTCCAGCCGAGGAGTGGTCAGTATCTCATCAGCTGGTGCGAATACTTGAGAATACCAATGTGAAACGTCATCATCGCTGAAAAATATAAAATTCAATTTATATTTTAATGTACATACATCGTTTTCGGCATAAAAAATTCCAGGATTTCAAATTAAAAATCCATAGGAAATACTATTCAAATTGGTTATTTTTGGTCCATTTAGCGACATGTTTAAATAAAAGTAGTGATTATGCAAACGGTCCTAGATTTCGAATAACTTACGCCAGTTTTTACAATAAAATATGAAATTAATAAGTGACGATCACGAAAAAAAATTCTAGAACAGGTATCATATTAAAAATGTAATAAACTCAAACTCAAAATATATTTATTCATGTAGGTAAACAAGTACACTTATGAATTGTCAGAAAGAAGTTAAATTAATTGTACATTTACATTTACTACTACGAGGTCAAGGGCGTAGAGCGGGTAAGAAGAACTGGCAAGAAACTGTACGAAACGGTAAGAAAATATGTAACTATGTATATGGAAATATGTGATTAATATACTTATATACTTACTCAGTATCTGTGTATCTCAAGTCCACACTGCCTCGTAGTCCAACCAACACAGGAGGCAAACCAAACAACATTTTAATACTTGTCGGCGAGTCTGATTGTAACGAAATAACCGTTAACTTTCTATTTTCCTCTCCAAAACTTGGTATTTGTAACCCAGGTGGAAGACCAGCCAACGAAGGTTCCAAAGGATTAGAAGGTCTATGAATATCGTTTTGGTTGTCTGAAAATATATCATCTGGTGGCGCGGTTGGGAGAAATGCTGGATGACTGCCTGGAAATCCTGGCGGCAGTTGACCTGTAAAACGCTCGGATTTGGACACATATAATCAAGTGTAAAACTAAATATATCACAAAATAGTTATTAAATGAGAATGAGAAATGTGCGATAGTTGATGGTGTGTTGAGTATTTGGAAGATTGAAAATGCCTGAAAAGAAAACTATGTCGTAAAAAAAGATTATAGAAATGAGATACCAAGGCGAGGTCACTGACCTGCCGCGGTCGCTCGATTCTTTTCAGCTGATCGTCCAAGGTTTCGGTTCACATCGGTCTCTACTTCCATCTGACTTAAAATATTTTCGAGGTCGAGGGTAGAATACTTTGAAGGGCTTTTATGACTTTTTATTTGTTCATTTATTGTTGAATGTAGTCTTGTGTTAGGAAGAGCTCTAAGGAGAACCGTTTCATAAGGACTAGGAGCTTTGAGAAGCAAATGCTTGCGAATGTCTGGCTTCCATACAGTTTTTTCTACTGAGTTTGTCTTTGGCATGTCTTTATTTCGTAAAACGGTTACATATTTCCCTTGGCTATTTTGTATTATGTTATCGATTTGATTAATATCAATAGGAATTGTGTTTTTAGGAAGAGGATTAGAAACTATACCAGATTCATTATTTAAAGGAGCAAACATATCTCTGAAATATTGACTTGAATCTAAATGGCTAAACTGTTGATGCTGGATCAGCAAATCTTTAGGCGCATATGCGGGAGTAAAATATTTAACATTTTCTTTAGACGTTGGAATATTGACATCATTTACATAATGATCGGGTATTCTTTGTTTAATATCATTTGTATCCCACATATTAGTTTTCTCTTTTTTGCGATCATGATCTCTGAGCGCAACTACGATCTCTGAGTGGATTTTTTTTGTCGGGCCTACATATGACGTTTGATCTCCACTTTTAGTTGGTTCTACTACTGGTTGGTTATTGAAATTTTTAGCAGAATCTACATCATACATTGTAAAGGCAGTGACATTTTTATGCTCATCTGCTTCTCTATAAGTATTGTTAAGCATAACTGGTACTAAGGACTTCAAATATTTAGGAATTCCAGTTTTTATAGGACGCAAGTGTTTAAAAAAATCTAAATTTGCCGAATGTAATCTTTTGAAGTTCATTGCTTCTGTGGTAAGTGATGGGGTGGGTAAAACGAATCTGGGTGTCGTCAATGTTGATGGAGTGATATAGTTATTTTTCAGATAAGTTTTATGTTTTTGAGTCGATGCGTTCATTCCAGCTGTAATGAGTGAATGATTAGCATGCAATGGTTATAATGATAAGCGTATGATAAGCTTATGATTTTAATGAAATGATAATAGTGCCAATATTAATATACAATAATTAAACTCAAATAATACAAATTCTATTAAATGATTATTATCCTTTTAAAGCGATTTATATTTCTGAATTTAAATTTGTACGTCAATATTAGCACTGTTTTTCGTTATATAATAATTATTACAATGATATTATCAATATATTATGATATGAGGTGATTGTCATTATAAACAAAAATTTTACTGACACACTAATGAATAGTTTAAAGCCCAATATCTATATTCAAAATACGGATCGTAATGGTTCGATTCCAGTGCATCGATTGAGTATTATTTAATTGAAAATGGTATAGACTTACCATGCGGAGCACAGCCCCACTCCTTACAGCAGTCTTCGTCGGACACATTAACCGGTGCCGGCCGGTGCATTGGAGGGCATCTCAGGGTCTGAGGGGGCAAGGGCGGAAGAGGGTTGCAGGCTTCTTGACAATCCAACTCGCCATTCTCACAGAAGCAGCGCTGTTCGCAACCCGACAAATGAAGGGGAACCTCGCTCCAGTTTGGTATTCTTAAAATTAAAATTGAAATCAGTTCGGTGTTCAACGGCACTCATGTTTAAGGCGTGGCTTGTGCAAATATTGTATATATTTGTAAGCCTCGTACCCTACATTCGGGGCAGATTAAGTACATATTTAAAATTCACTCAAATTAAATGATATTATTTCAAGAGTGAAAAGTTTTAAACGATAATTTATTTATTAAAGTACAGTACTTAGTCCTGTATGAAGATGATACCAGCCTTGCGATTCTGTAACTCACTTTTCGAACTCTCACAGCGGTTTTCGCAGCGGCGGTCGCGCTCAAATCAGTCGTCAGAAGCATAGTTACAGAATCGCAAGGCAGGATATTTTTCGCAAGTGCCACGTCCATAATAATCAAATTGATTAATTTCATTCCACAATTTTAATGTTCATGAAGTATTATGTAGATAAATTGACGATTGCAGGCATTACATTATATATTCATTGATTTTTAACAATGACCTGATGACAACGGATTATCAGTTGGATACATAAGCTAACGTTTAACAAACAGGACTTACGCAACGCCTTTGTAATGACAGGTACCGTCGCTCAGACAACGGGCAGTCCGTGGGCAGCAATTGGGCGGCTGTGGGGGCGGACTCGGCGCCCATCGGACGCAACCTTTGGACACTAATTCCAGCCCAACATGGTTAGGACAGACCAAAGGTGCACACTCCTTTGTATCGGGCCCCGTACATTCACATAACTCAGTGCATCCTATGTGGATTTCTTCCCCTGAAAATTTATTAGTAATCTTAACAATCAAATATACAGTATTTACAATTTTCTTAATTAAAGAAAAAAAAAATATTAAAACAAACTTAAAAGGTTTGGTCCCTGTGGCGGTACCTTCAAAAAATTAATGAAATAAAAAAGATATAATAAAATGAATTTCCCCTGAAAATGTTTTTGGGAAACATGTCTTATGAATCGCCCTAAATGAATATTTTAAAAAGATTTAATTTTAAAGATTTTTTTTGATAAATGAATATTAATATTAATATTTAGCCTTGACCTATAGACATCGGAGCGAAATAAAAACAAATTTCAGTGAATACTCAAGTCAGTGAAAAATATTTAATTTCAACTATGCAATATAAACTCAAGGCCATTTAGACTATTGTGGTACTACAAGGGTGGAGATTATCTAATATAACGTTTACTTAAATGTTTTAGTAAAAATTTGGAATAAAAAATATGATTAGCACCTCTGTGTTAAAATAACTAAATTATGACGCAGTAACATTTTGTTGCTTTAATCATTATATACAGTCAAAATCTGCCCTGCGATTCTGTAACTCACTCATTCTAATAAACAATAAACTACAAGCTCCCACCTTTTCAGAATGCAAAATCATAAAATAACTGCTTCACGACTGATTTGAGAGCGACCGCCGATGCGAAAACCGCTGTGTGAGTTCGAAAAGTGAATCGCAGGGCTGTTATAGCGGCATCGAAGGGACTACTCATATTTGGTCGTAAAATATAGATAGTCGTAACAGCCGATGGCGTTGTTTTTAAGTACCAAATGCAATAGAATTCTGCCGGGATCTTTGATTTTGATCAATATAACCGGTATGTTCTAAACGATGTCGTCGTAAACGGTTTTGACTCTACCTACATATTACACAGATCCTTAAAGAATATTGAAAATATCTCACCGACTGCATAAAACTGCCCATCGTGATAACACCCCTCTTTTGTATTATCTGATCTTTCTTCAAGTACTTCATTGTCATCAGATGCTGTTATCGTGAAATTGAACTTTGTCCCAGTTTCCTTAGTTTTAAGAATATAATCTCGTCCACCTTCTAGGTTTAAAATTAGGTTTTTATATCTCAATTCAACGTCAGTGTATGTTTGGCCACCATCGCTGCTAAGTTCTAGATGTATAGGATCCATTGAGTCGTTTGGATGGATTAGATTGACTTGGACACTATTGTTTTGGAGGACCTTTATAGATCCAATTGGTTCGAGAAGAACTAGGGGTCTTGTCGCTTTTGCTTCCATTGCATCGTGTACAGGTTTCTAAACAACATTAAATAGATTATAATAGATTTCTTATCTCCGCTTATCACAGAAATGTAAAGAGTATGATTCCCTTCAAAACGACTAATTAAAATGATTATTTTCTTTTCAGTAAAAATTATACCTAATGTTTTTTGTTTTACAAAATGTTAGTAAGGAGCTGCAACCATTACACCATGTCCCATGTGACATTTTAAGTAATTAATAATAATAAAATAAATTAAAAACAAAGATTTGTCCTCTATCAGCAGGAGGCATGGTGTAATAGGAGCACGCACTTACATTCTCGTGGGAATAACACGCAAATACATAGTCAAAATGACTAACATCACCGCATACACGAATTCAAGTACGACCAGTCACCACAAGTAGCACCCGTTCACGAGTATGACATGGAAATTAAGGATATGGAAAAGTCTTTCTGATTATAGGTGTCGCGATATTAAGGCATTATAAATGTTTGCTAAATATTAATTTTACTTAGACATAGACATAACATTTATTACATACGAAAACACACACACATAAACACACAAAATAACAATACACAAAGAAAAAATTAAATAAGACATAAAAATTAAAAATTCCCTTTTGCCATTCGGTTCGCTTCAAGTGTGCAATGTGTGTGTACTGTGGTTGTAATTGGCCCTGGCTCAGCATTATGATGCTACTTACAGCAGTAGTGGATGAAACAGTGCCATTGTCAATTGGCTCCTCGTGCACGTCTTGGGAAACATCGCATACTTGTATTTCACAACACGCGTCCTTCGGGTCTTGCACATTGATGCACCTATCCGATTGTGGCATGCGGTTACATCTGTGAATATTGTGAAATGTAAGTAGAAAATTCATTCATTAAATTAGCTAGATTCAATTGTATTTTAGTGTAATACCAAAACATTTTTATTTTATTTATTTATTCACAAGACACTATCCTTACCGAACTAAATCAATACGATAATGTGGAAAAAACAATATATTTCGTAATCCTACAGCTATCATAAATTAATCAGTCAAAACCGTTTATAACGACATCGTTTACAACGACCTATCGGTTATTACAACCAGATTGTTTGGTCCCGTCCGCATCCCTAGTAAACTATTCAGTAAACAAACCGCTTATAACAACATCGGATACAGCGACATATCGCTTACAACGACGAAATTTTATCGATATTCATCGGCTATAACGACCAACCGCTTCTTGTCTCAGCAAAACAAAACAATACAAACGAATTTAAATCTTATTTATAAGCATTGTATGAATATTTAGGCATATTATTACCTACGCACTTTCTCCCGCCTCATCCGAACCTCTTCCCGGCCATTTGACCTTGCATACTTTACACATGTTTAGTTCGCTAATTGACTGCGTGAATAACAGTTTGATTTAAAAGTGTTGGGTTGTTTAGACTGTGCAATTGTGCATTTATGTGTTATCATGTCGCAAAAAAAGAGAAAAGTGTTTTCTATTGAATAAAAATCTCATGTCATAATTCATATAGATAAAATGCAAAAAATATTTAAGACTGGGGTTAAAAAAAAAAACAGACCAAAATGACTGATTACTTTTGTACCTAATTATTTCGCAATAAATATTTTTGTTTCTTTTTTGACTCCTTTACATATTAGAATATAAACATAACATATTATAACCCATACCTAGCTATTCTAGATAGATAACTATGATAATATAACTATGTACATACATATGTACCTACTATACTTGTGTATATATATGACATTGCTTATAACGACTATCGGATATAACGTCGGCAACTATGCGGTCCCTTCAATGTCGTTATAAACGGTTTTGACTGTATAACAAAATGTAATAACTAAAATATATTATTAATAGGAGTCCCTGTAAGATATATAATTATAAGTAAGATACTGGCAGCGTTCCCCCTTTGAATTGCTAGACTAATTCTTTGTCCGTGGTAGCTGCCAGCTCTTCGGTCTCTGTGATATCGACTAACCTTTTTGCAATTTCTAAGGGTCTCGACACCGAATGGGACAAAATCATATTCATATAAAATTCTCGTGTCACAATGTTAGTTACCATACTCCTCCGAAACGGCTTGACCGATTTTAATCAAATTTTATATAGTAGGTCTGAGAATCGGCTACTATCTATCTTTCAACCCCTTAAGTGAACGCAACATTGTTGGAAATCGCATTAGGAGTTTCACTTCAAAATATAAGAACAAAAATAGCGCGTGGAGTCCGCGCGTAAGAAGTGAAACTTCGAAATGTGGAACTGGAAATAGGAAGCATTCACTCTCACTCTGTCTCTTTCTATGCCCGCTCCCCAGGGAGCGTTCAAGTACGTCACGCAATTTTTGCAGATTATTGAAACCCCCCTGTAACGCGCCGTAACTTTTTTCTGTACCCAAGTATAGTAAAACGTTTGGTGACCACCTAGTGACTCTTTATACCTAAAAGTTACCATTATGTGGTGTAAAGCACTGGACAGTCGAAAATATTATTAACAATAAGGCGTAATTCAATGCCCGCCCCGCATCGTAACGTTTTACAAAAGGAAAATTGATCAACTCACTACAGAACATGTCAAGCTCTTCATAAATAGAGTTCATTCTACAATACGTGTATATTAAAAGATAAAGGCGTAAATGGTAGCGGTTTTAAATATGTATGTATTTACATATATACACATAAACTCTACTCTGTTTGTAAGGGACCGTTCAAGTATTACGTCACGCAATTTGTTGAAGATTATTGACCCCCCCTCCGTAACGCGCCGTAACGTTTTTCTGTAATAGTAAAATTTGGTTTCGTGATCACCCAGTGACTCTTTATACCTAAAAGATACCATTATGTGGTGCAAAGTACTGGAAAGTCGAAAATAATATAAACAATAACGCGTAATTCAATCCCCGCCCCGCATCGTAACGTTTTACAAAGGAACCCTCCCCCCTAAAATTCGTAATACATGAACGATCCCTAAGTTATGACTTACCTGGGTTTACAGGTCACGACAGAATTTTTTTCGCAAGTGCAAATCTGTTCGCACCCAATATCCCACTTCGCACCAACGTGGTAAGACTCGTTGGCGTACCGACAGACTTCCGTAGTCGTTGGTTTTATTTCTGAAAATTATGAATATTAATTAGTTGGAATCGTTCTCCAAATTAATTTAGTTTATACGTAATGTGATAAGAAATGTTAGCATAGATAGTATTCCTATACTTATACCCAGAGTTAGGATCTATAATAATTTATTTGCAAGAATATGGTACAAAAATGTTATGGTGGTACAATCTAAAGTTTGCATATTTCGCATAGTTCTTCAATTTTACATTGAGGAAGTTATGAGTAATATCATTATAGTAAATTTTTAAGCTTTTGCATAGCTTCTATCGCAGGCCTCGAGCGTGGAGAACGAATCCAGAAATTCCGTAACGAAAAAAACCTTGCGCGTTAGAGCGGGACAGAACGCATACTGCGTATTCACATCTCTCTGACGAGATCGGTGCAGCCGGCGCGCGTTAGAGTGAGAGAGACTATATAGGCGAGTTAGTCAGAGTCTGGTAGAGTGGTAGATTGAATTAATTTATCAAAGAAAAAACTTGAATGAGTATCAAAGAAAAAAAAAATACTGCATAAATAAATAATTATAATTGCATAAGTTGAAAAAAAAAATTATGCAATAGCTTTACCGCGGCAGTCCCCGAGTGCCACACGTTTTTTTTTTTTAAATATTAATTGTAGTGATAAAATATCACATTATTAAAATATATTATTACGTTATCAAATTATTATTAATTATACGTAATGTTTTACGCAAATAATAATTAAAGTAATATTTTTTCCCAAAAGTAGTTCATTAAGTACATTAGCATGAGGGTCATGACCTCCCTGGGTCACTTTAGATGTGCTCTTGAAGATATAAGTTTTTAAATATACAGTTTGTTTTTAACAAAACTAATCAATTTGCTAATGTCAATTATTAAAATGGTTGACATATGATATATAAGGCTATGCTAATTATACGAATCGTATAAGACTATCGTTCAAATTTAAAAATGTGTTTTTGATAAAAACATAATTTATCTCCTTTTTTTAATATCTATACTAATATTATAAATACGAAATATTTTTATGTTTGTAACGAAAGTACTGGACCGATTTTAAAAATTCTTTCACCATTTGAATGCTACATTATCACTGATTATATAGACTACTAGCTGACCTGGCAAACGTCGTTTTGCCATGTCATGTATAATAAAAAATAGGGGTTGATCGTAGAGGGGTGAAAATTAGGGGTTGTATGTATTTTTTAATGCTGTATCATAAAAAAATAAAAAAAATTATCTAAAAATTAAAAAATAAAAATTTAGGGGGATGAAAAATAGATGTTGTCCGATTCTCAGACATACCCAATATGCACACAAAATTTCATGAGAATCGGTCCAGCGGTTTCGGAGGAGTTTAACTACAAACACCACGAGAATTTTATATATTAGATTTTAATTGCAAGAAAAAATAAGGATACCCTACTAAAACTACAATAATGTTACCCAATGTGTAAAAAAATGCATATAAAATATATTTCAACGCACGCGCTGCGAATACTATTGATGTTAGAACAAAAAAATATTCCACAATTTTAAAGAACACATCAATATCTACAAAAAATGTTTAAAATATATTCCACCCTTGCGAAGCCGGGACGGGCCGCTAGTTAAAAATAAAATAAACTACTTGCTCTTGAAAGCAGAGACTAGATTATACTTGTTTGTTTTTTATGCCTGGCAAAACACACCGTAAAGCCATTATTATTTTTGTATTTACTCCACAACAAAAAGAACATCAAACGTGCCATTATGATAAACTCACCGCCATTCGCGCACGCCACTATAGAACAGCATTCGTCAACCGGCGATTCAAAACACAGGGGATCATTGAGACGTCGTCCTCGTCGTATGTATGGATGTTTGCATCTCGGCGAACATTCAAATAAACCTCCCGGGGCACATTCACATGATTCGTCGCAGCCTCTATCCATTTTCTCTCCGAGCTTAAAAAAACAAGGCGTTACTACCGTTAGTAATAATGTGTTTTATCAAAGTGTCCAAATCTTGACACATCTATGGCTGATGAAATGGAGTCTGCAAAGCCTTTACTCGTGACCAGGTTTTTTTTCTTCTTTTTAGTTAGCTTTCGCTATTACTGATTCTAATTGCACTTGATTATAACTAATTTTTTTCGCAAATGAAATATAATACTTCGTCTGGCCATAGATACTGTTACAATTAAAAATAAACAAAATATTACATTTGAATTTGAAATCTGTCATTTTTATATGATTGTTCATTGAGTTTTCTCATTTTGGCGCCAATACATTGTACAATATTTTGCGATATTAAAATGGAGTGGGATGATAAAGAGAACCGAATCGCTGTGATTGCATTACACAAAGTAGGTATGGAGCCAAATGAAATTTTTAAAACTCTCCATATGCTCGGTATTAGTAAAATGTTTGACTTAATTATTAGATATTAGACTTCTGTTTGGCAGTGAAGAATTTTCCCATAGAAAGAGTGCGTTCTTCACTTGATAACTGGCCTTAACGTTTAAAAGACTGTATTGCAGCTAATGAAGACGACATCGAATAAGATTTTATATTTATAAATCGTTTAATATTTATGTATTAAACTTACACTGTTAAAGTAATAAACGTTATATGCAACAGACTTTTTTTTCTATGTTTCAGTATTTATGGCTAGACTAGGTATATACCTAATTAAATAGCTATATAATGTTCAATTTAGCTTAATAATAATGAAGATAAACATAACGACGGATGGTGTTTGTAGACAGCGATTGATACTATTCAGCTATCGTGTTTGCCTGTTTATAAACTGAATATTTAGGATGTTTAGAATACTCAGCAACATAGTTATGCAGTTAAAATAGCATACAAACCTTGTATGTTATTTCATTCTCCTTGCACGTTTCCTCTTCAGATTTGTCTATTGTCATTAAGGGATTGAATGGTGCTTGAAGATTTGAATAGAATTTATCTGATATATGTTTTTGTTTATGGTCAGAAAGTTTCGGTAGTTCATCTTCTTCGTCCATATTAACATCACTGAGGTCAACGTTCTTTGGTTCTTTCTGGTTAGTTTGATTGTGGAGTGCATTTGCGAAATTTTGTAATTCATCTACGCTCAAATTTAGAAGTCTAGGTTTCGGTTTGATCATTGATTCTACTGCAGTAGTCTCTGTGGTGACGGTCGTTTCTGGTTTAACTTTTTCCGTTGTTGTTGATCGGGTTGGTGGTACAGTGCTAGTAGTTGTTGTTGTTGTGGAAGGAAATACATCTATCGTTACTTGTGTTCCCGCCTGTCCTTCGTCATCTTCGCTCATTAATTTACCTGTAATTATAACACTTTTATTTACAAAAACGCTTGCTTTGACTGTTCATTCAAATAGTTAAGGGAAACTTCTTTCTCTTTAATAGAAATCTTTGCGTCTAGATGAGTTGGGGCTCAACTTGTATATATACATTATTTATCAAAACTAAAACATTACGTGTCGTGACAAAAGTCGTGTTCGTATTACAATGAAAACGAGGTTGCAATAGTTAAGATTAGAACTTTTCTTTTTATTGACTCTCGGTTGTGTCTTATGAAATAGATAACAATAGAACATGAACAATAAAAACTTTTTCTTTTATTAGGTTTCACGAATGACTTTTCATGACAACAATTAGATAAGTATAGCTCAAACAAATCGCTATGCAAACAGCTATTTGTATTACCCGGATTAAGAAAAATTTAATTTTGTCAAGAGTGATATATATACATACACTAGCAGCTTAATAAGCTGAAGCGCGCGTATTTTTGGATTTGGAGAAATTATCCAACCTTTAAAAACGAGTAGCAGTGTCAGTGTGCCATTTATAAACAAAATAAATAAAAATGTGTTAATTAATTGAACAACAATTTATTATAATGTGTAAGATTTGGGAGCCCTTTTAAGTAAGAAAATACCTGTGTCAAGGTTCCCAGCTCTTCCTTCAATAACAAACTTCATAGTAAATTCCATAAAATAAATATACATATTAATTACATCTTTTTTTTATTATTTTAGTTCTTAGTATTGTCTTTGATTAACATAACTTTTATTCATTTAATAAAACACTATTTTGACCGGATTGAAGTTATGTATTATTATAAATTTACAACTATTTAACATAATTTTTATTGGTCACCGTGACCACGCACGCTGTAAAGCACGCGAAACGTCGGATAAATTTAAAATTATGTTAAATAGTTGTAAATTTATAATAATACATAACTTCAATCCGGTCAAAATAGTGTTTTATTATTTTAGTTCTTTCAACTGTTTCCAACACGCCTGAGTGCATGCATTTCTGGAATCCCATTTCGGTCAGTCACTACTCGGTTTTGAAGCAAGTTCTTTAGGGATTTTGTATTACATTAAGTGATCTTCAGTTTTAAAGAAAAACCCCTCAAATGTGTGTTCTTACTTAAAATAACGAGCTTCTCAGCTGGAACATTATAGTGGCCAGTAAAGATTTTATAGGTATCAATGAGAATACCTCTTAATCGCCTATTTCTTAAATCAGGCAGATTAAGTGGTGTCTATTTCTTTTTGGACTATTTAATTTAAGATTATATGAAATTAGTGTGTTCTAGTTTAAAAGTTGGTCGATTGCTACGGATCCGTTACATTAAATTAATATCACCGTTATGATTGAATCTTTAAAAATTGAAACAATAAACGATTTGTTATCAAATCAATTTTGTTTTTATTATCTGTGCTTGAGTGAAATTGAATAAAAATTGTTATGTCTCGACTGAACACATTTTAAAGAGAAGGCACCAATAAATTATAAAAGTTTAAAGATACGAAGCGTTAAAAATTAGTTAAAATTGATTTTATTTAACCGGTGTTCTTAATCTAGTTAATTATTTTTAACTAATTTTTTTTGCTACAGTTACTACAGTTGATTGCTAGCAGATCAGCGAGCACTACCAAAAAAAATATTTTTGACCATAGATTTCTGATTTTATATTTTTAATAAAAAAAAAACGACAAACGAACCTACCAGACGCCCAAAAAGGGTAGTCATCGCATCCCATGGACACCAATTTTATTGGGTGCGTTGCAGGCCTTTGAGAGAGGAGTACACTCTAACTTTGTAACTAATATACCTGATAAATATGATATGATTGGACAATTCACACCAATTGACCTAGTCCCATGCAAAGCTGGTGAAGCTTGTGTTATGGGTACTAGGCAACGGATATACATACATATTATAGATAAATAGACATATAAATACATATTTAAACACCCAAGACCTAAGCACAACACCAAATGCTAATCACATCGATGTTTGTCTCAGCCGGGGATCGAACCCGGGACCCATGGATTCGCAGTCAGGGGTACTAACCACTAGACCAATGAGCCGTCAAACGTCAAACCTGATGTATTAGGGGGCCTCATAGCCTAGCGGTCTTATTAAGTGGCAGCTAGGTGAGGGGTGCCGGGTTCGATTCCCGGTTCGAGGGCAAGTTTTAATTTAATTTAAATTTGTTCTTGGCCTTTGGGAGAGTTGTGCGGTACCAGGCGAGTGCCTAACAAACCGTACATGGAGGATATGATCGAATTTCTAAGGCAAAAAGCACGAATGATAAAAATCTCATACTTGACGCTGGCTAATGCACAAACCGTGCCAGAGCCATTAAAAAC
This sequence comes from Pieris macdunnoughi, assembly GCA_905332375.1. Classification (NCBI taxonomy): domain Eukaryota; kingdom Metazoa; phylum Arthropoda; class Insecta; order Lepidoptera; family Pieridae; genus Pieris; species Pieris macdunnoughi. The sequence goes on from CAJOBZ010000005.1 coordinate 10,353,644, forward strand.
AAAAAAAAAAACCTGATGTATTAATAACACAGTCATACGTCGTGATGTACATCATTACAGCTTATAATCACATTGGCCTTATTAATTCCTACAATGGCTATCATCACGACGATTTAATTTCATGTTTTGTATCATTATCAATTGATTTAATCATATTGAGATTTTCTATTCATACAAACAGATGCCACAGGGACAAAAATTTATTTTTTAATTTTATATTTATTATATCACACAAATATATAGTATAATAAATTTCTATTACACATAAAAAAAATAGATTACTTGAATTCAGGATAGATCTCTATCTATAGTAACATGATCGTTTACGATCCTTATTATAAACTATTCGACATATATAATCGAGTATTTATAGTTTGGTATAATATTTGAATTGTATGAACCCATCGATTTTACATACATTTGGTTTTGATTACTACATAATATTCGTACTTCCTTTTAATTTCAAATAACATATAAAGCTGCACAGGTCTTCTATATAAATGAATACAACATTATCCGAGTTTTTCATAGTTTATACGAAGGATGGAAGGATGAAGGTGTTAGAAAAACATAAATTATCATACTCAGATGTACTAAAAAATATTAGTCGTTTTAGTATTTAAATCACTATTATGCTTAGTGAAACTAAGTGGAACAAGAAACAATTAATATTTCGCTTCCTCATATTTATAATTGAGGATCTGTATTATATAATTAGCTTGTTACGGATGGCTCAAGCAATTAAAATACATGTTACATGAAAATGCTAATTCATAAACACCGTCTCATTGGTATTCAAGTGGCGAGTCAATAAAAATGACGTAAGTAATAATCCTTGGCACACACCCCCAGATCCTATTGATTTGGTAAAAACTTATTTCGAAACAGTGAAAACGGTGACGAATGAATGAATGAGCAACACATGTTGCGTAAAGTAAGTTTGGCATTCTTTAAATTTTTCGAGAATGCCTTCAGAAAATGTTGCTAACATTATCCAAATCTTTTTAAGTAGAAAAAAATAATAATTTAAATTTTCCCCTTAACGCTTTGGTATGTATATCAGAGAAGTGTTGGCCTAGCGGCTTCAGCGTGCGACTCTCATGCCTGAGGTCGTAGGTTCGACCCCGGCTATGCACCAATGGACTTTCTTTCTATGTGCGCATTTAAAATTTCGAACGGTGAAGGAAAACATCGTGAGGAAACCGACGTTTTAGACCGAAAAAGTCGACGGCGTGTGTCAGGCACTTGAGGCTGATCAACTACTTGCCTATTAGATTTAAAAATGATCATGAACAAATACAGAAATCTGAGGCCAAGATTAAGAGGTTGTAGCGCCACTGATTTAGTTTTTTTTTTATGTTTCTTTTACACATGACCGGCCATTTATTAAGTGTTAATGCCCATATCTTTCTTAACATAACATTAATGAAACAAAATCTTGGCTAAGCTTGATTTTGTCTTTTGTGTAATAAGTTCTTGTGTCTAATTGTAATTTTTGGTAAGCAGTAAGTAAGTAAGTTTCCCACTTAAACTGAAAAAAAAATGTGGATTCGTGCTTGCTGCCTTGCCTTACATTCCATATACGTCTATATGCACAAACTTGGATTTTTCAAAACCAAAATACGCACGAGCTATCGTGTGATATCTATCATTGGAATTAAACTAAGTGGCAAATACAGATGGCAGGTGGTCAAAAATGGTAACCCAAAAGGTCAAAGAAACAAGGGAAGACCAAAAGAACGTTGGACCGACGAGGGTGAAATGATAGCTGCAATTGGATGATGACAGCAAAACATAAAATAGGGTGGAAACCGTGTGTGAACGCGTTAGAAGTTATACTTCTTTGGCGTAACAAGATAAAAATCTTTTCAAAAATGTTATTCTACGTTTGTAGACAAATCGACACTAACAATAGAAAAAAGGTATTATATTTAATACATAGAAAGTTTTATTATAACGTTACATATAGGAATACATTATCTAGTTAAATATCACAAAAAAAAATATTTTGGTATAATGTGTAAATAAGTTGTGGTTATTATACACAGATAGACCTAACACATATAAATACATATTTAAACACCCAAGACCTAAGCACAACACCAAATGCTCATCACATCGATGTTTGTCTCAGCCGGGGATCGAACCCGGGACCCATACTAACCACTAGACCAATGAGCCGTCAAAAATATAGGCTTATTATTATTATATAATTGTTAATTTAAATAAAATTTAATTTCCCAACTTTTAACAGTTTTGACTAAACAAATGAAACCTTTCATTAAAACGGGCAATTATTATTGAGTCGTTGAACTTGAAATTGTTTAGCGGAAAACCTAATTTTCCACTTCAATAAGGATAGGAAGCCATATTGCACTTACAAAGCTTTAAAAACCTTCAATCAATTTCTAATAACGTTTCATTTAAAGGTATTATTTAAATATAAATTTTCCTTTTGGAAGCCAGGAGATTTTAGGTCGCAGGGCCAGAAGAGTATGTGTTTATGCTTTTGTCCCGGCTAACATAAACTCCACTAAAATCTTCTGTCTAAGCCTCAAAAAGACACAGATCTTGGTTTGTTCCTTGATGTTTTAATGATAATAAGTTTGTGGTCACAATTTCTCCGTCCACCGAAGTTCGACATTCATTACAATATTACAATCATTGGTTTACAATGTGAAGGTGGTCAAAGTGCGATAGTTGATATAAACAATGTTTTGTATTTATCGGAAGTTATCGATTTTATAAGTTTATCCAATTATTTTGTCATTTTTATTAGACTAGATCAAACTGACTGAAGGCCGTGACATTTCCATAACACGGATACACAAAGCTTTACAAAAATCATTTTATATTTTTATTATAAATATAACGAACATAATAAACAAGAAAAAAACTTAAATAATAATAAATAAAAATGTGTTTTATTCATTATAAGTACATATGCATTACAATGTGTTCCCAGCTCTTCCATATCAAACTTGATTATAAATTCCTTAAAATAAATATTATACTAGTGGAACCCACAGACGTTGTCCTGCATGATATTTAAAGCGATTAGGATATTAAGCAAAGTATGAAAGTACCGACTGCAGTGCCATCTGCCGGGCTGATTTGTGAATCTAAACCATTCCCAGATCCCCTTGAACACACACAAAAAATTTCATCAAAATCGGTCCAGTCGTTTGAGAGAAGTTCAGTGACATACACACTCACAGAAGAATTATATATATAAAGATGTATAATTTAATTACATCTTTTATTTTATTTATTTTTGATTTTTTAGCTGTTCAACACGTTCGAGTGCATGAGTGAGTGTGTAGGTAGGTGCATGTTAGAGAATGAGAAAGTGTATGGGTACAAGTAAGTGAGTTATTGAATTAATGAAATGTGTAACTACGTATTGGGTCTCATAAGCATCTCCAACACTGCGTAAGGTGTGTTCATAAGCCAGTCATTTAATCGTCGTTAATTTATCTAAGAATCCCTCCAGACTCCACCGTATGCAACAAGATACTCACAATTGTTCCATGTGCCTCGTACGAACACGAATTACCAGCATAATTCGCCAATGTTTCGGGTTTTATCTAACTATGACAGTAATAATGCGGATGTTGATATTTCCACCACCAAAGAGGATGTGAGGAAATATTTGAAGAGGCGGGAAGACTTTTACTTTGTTTAGCAGTAACAATTTAGTTTTTTCTTTGATATATTAAGTGTTAATTGTCGTTTGTTTAATGTTAAATTTCAGTTATATATTTTTTTCTTCTCTTCGTCTATTAATGTACTGTGAAATTAGTCTCGAGAAATTTTTGCATATGTAGTGGTGTGTATATTACTCAGATCTTAGAGCGCGTTTCCACTATATCGTTCTGGCCTATACAAAAATGTTTCGATATCCTAACATTACTATTTAATATTATACTTATCCCTAGCAACACTCTGATTTTTGTTATCAATAAAAACAAGTTTTTATTTAAAAAAAAAGGTTTTGACTTTATAAAAAAAAGGTGTGTGCGCGATTCACACACGATAGAAGTGAAACTTCAAAGAGGAGAGACCGATATATATTTTTTTTTCCTTTCATCTAGGTTTTTAAAACTCCGGGGGGTCTACGGGGGGGTCAAAATTTATTTTTGGCCTAGGACGCACCGTTTCCGAGATATTTCAATCTAAAGCAAAAAATCGTCACTTGATAGTGGAAAGTGGAAACACGCACAAAACCAGAATAAACCAGTTTACGCTGTCCGCAGGTGCCACGTGCAGTCCGGCGTCAGTCGCTTGGTACTGTTAGAACATAAAGCACACATTTCATTCAAAAATTATAATTATTACGTTAATTGTTAAATTTTGTATTTGTTGATTGTTGTTATTGTTTGTTATTATTGTTATAATATTTGTTGAAGTGTTTAATTTGTGTGTAAGTGTTGCAACTTTATATTGTTAATTAAAAATGGCTCCAGTGTTAAAACATGGTCGAGGCAAGCCTTTGACTTCTCAAACTAAAGAAGTTTTGTACTGTTTGTACAAATATTTCGAAAATGAGTGTAATAACAACCCGAGCAGTATTATGACTCCCACTCAATTAGTTGCTAAATCAACGGGAATTTCAATAGCATCCGTCAGAAAGGTAGTATCAGAAAGCAAATGTCGACCTTCAGATCAGGAAGTAACATTTAAATCTCCTAAAAAGAAACCGAATCGTAAACCTACAATAGTAATCGATAACTTTGATCAGCAAGTTATCAGAAGAACAATTCATGACTTCCACATCACAAATAAAGAAATTCCCACTTTGAAAACTTTGCACGCAAAATTAAAAGAAGATATCGATTATAAAGGTTGTGTCAGCACGTTACGAAAACACGTCATGTCATTAGGTTTTAATTGGAAGCAAACAGAAGATAACCGGAAACTTCTTATGGAAAAACACGAAATTAGATACTTGCGAATTAATTATTTGATGAAAATTGCTGAATATCGTGAACAACGCCGACCAATTGTTTACACCGACGAAACATATATACATACATCACATACCCTCTCGAAATCTTGGTCAGATGGAAGCACTTCAGGTTTGAAGCAACATATATCGAAAGGCAACCGCTTAATCATTGTTCATGCCGGTGGTATGGATGGCTTTATACCAAATGCATTGCTTATGTTTAAAGCCAACCAAAAAAAGTGGAGATTACCACGACAATATGAACTATGACAACTATTCAAGGTGGATTCAAACTCAATTAATACCCAACTTACAACCAAATAGTGTTGTTGTTGTTGACAACGCACCATATCATAACTCAATACAAAATCCTGCACCGAATAGTAATTCTAGAAAACAGCAAATGATTGACTGGCTGACATTGCGAAACATTGAGCATTCATCCACGTTGCTTAAGCCTCAATTATATGAACTGATTCTGCAAAACAAGGCGAGATTTGTAGAGTACAAGATAGACGAAATATTACGACAGCACGGTCATACTGTGCTGCGTTTACCACCATACCATCCGGAGTTTAATCCTATAGAAAATATATGGGGGATAGTGAAAACATATGTCGCAAAAAAGAATGTCGCAATGAATATGAAGGTTATAATGTCATTAGCTGAAGAAAAAATGAACGCCATAACTGTAGAGGAATGGAGAAAAGTTTGTCTGCATGCTATTGAGGAGGAAAACAAATATCAGGGTAGAGACGCAGCTTTAGACACAATATCAGAACGAATCATAATTAATTTAAATAATTCATCTGATGAAAGCGAGGATGGGGATGATTGTGATATGCCTGGGGTTGATGAATTATTAGAATAAAACATTTATGGCCGGAGAACACCTAATTCATACACGTCTTCACTGAAGTGAAAACCGGCATTCACTGCTTGTAATATTTGGAACTGGCTTATCTGCCTCATACAGTTCCATAGATTACAATGCAGTGGATACACATTTTCACGTCCGTATTAGTACGTAGTGCGTATGCGTAGACGTGTACGCATTTGGTGTGCTCCAGCCACAAACGTATATTACCTTTAAAAAAATAAAAACTAAAAATAAAATGTTGTTTTTTTTTTATTTGCTGACCATACACTACTACAAACGCAAAAATTTCTCCAAGCTAATTTACCTGTACTGTTTCTGTTTCATAAAATAAAATATGTTTATTATGGAATATAAGATACAGGTATCACTTATATACCTCCCTCCTTCTGGTTTCTTCTATCTATGTTTGCCATAGTCATTTTCTATGATGATTTGATATTTAAAAAGAGTATATGAAATAAAACATATTTTATTTTATTCCACGTCATTATATTGTATAGGTAGACATCCCTACTCATCGGCAAAGAAGACAGAGGGTGTAGGCCAAGAGAAAAAGCCGGCGTAAAAATCTCTCGGTACTCTTTTAAAATATCATATCATCATACAAAATGACTGTGGCAAACATAGATAGAAGAAACCAGAAGGAGGGAGATACGGTCCACTATTTTTACGGCATATATTTTGTTTATCAATGTAATCTGTTTCGGCTTTGTATATTGTCTAAGTGTTTTGTTTTTGAAGTGAAACTTCTTTATGCGCATGAGGGTAACATTTTTACGGAACGTCACGAAGATGTGCAGCGTTTTTGTTGAAGAAAAGGGAGAAAGCGATTAAGACTTGAACATCGATGGTGTTTTTATTACATATAAATATCAATATCATTATTATTTTATTAAATAGTTAAATTAACATTTTTTTGTGTGGGTATTGTATTTTTATAAGGGAACAGAACCAAGACCTTTTTTGCTAAGACCCAGTTGGCTATTTTAGTATTATTTATTAATATAGCAAAATTTAATTATGGGATTTGGGCAGCTTAATTACTCAATAATTAATTTACAAAGAAGTTTCACTTCTGACATGTGTACTTTGTACGCACGCAATATTTAATATGTATGTTAGCTGTACTAATGAAAAAGACACATGAATCATGAATAAGCTTATTCTAAAAACGCATTTAGTAGGTCGATATGTAGGTATTGCGAGATCCGGAGTGATTTGAAGTACTTAGTGATTTACGGACACCATTTGACACTCGTGCAGTCGTGTTTATATGACCTTGTCCCTCTTAAAGATGTGATCGACCGAGACAACGAGTAAGCGAAAGTTAACGACCGTGATAAAGTCTTTAGAAGCTCACACAAGCTTACGTCGGCTTCTAACGACTGGTTTAAGAATTAGGGTTAGATTCAAAAGTGAGATTCAGTGCTACGTCGGACCGTACGTGAAAATGTGAATTGTCAAATACAGGAGTCTTTGTTTAGTCTAAACTATCTAACTTAGTTAGGCGATCGTGTTGGGTAGGTCGTACATACTTGGACCAAATCCAGAGATACAATGAGCATGAATGGTGAATGTATGAAAGTTGATAATAATGCGAGAGATGTATGCCTTGATCTTATCAAACGGAGATTCGTGGTCTTTACCCCTTCGGGAAAATGGCGTGATAAAATAAAAAAAGTTCACATGTCAGAAGTGAAACTTCTATGGCAAACTTATTTTTAAGTCTGGTTCATATTTATACAAATCTAAAACTTTAGATTTCCGAGACTTAGAGGGAGGGAAAAAGGAAGATTGTATTTCATTATGTAGGAATACACAAATATATTTTTTTTAATTTTTTTCTTAATAATAAAAACACGTGGCATTTTAATTAACAATTCGTCATTTGAGATTTCAAATTTCAAGCTTTAAAAAATATTAAAGCTAACAATAGTTATAGATAGATTTAGTATAAGTGTAGTTTCCGACGCAAGCTATTCTCTAATACCTCTTAATTCTCTTTGATACTCCGATCCGGTCAGAATACCGCTACAGTCACGGTCTAAAGAATTTACATCACCTGTTAACTTCAGTATTTATTATGAATGTGTGGGTACCTTACTTAAATTTAACTTTTCGGCCTAGCTCCATGAATCCGCTGAATCCGTAATAGCTTTTTAGTTTTCAGACTATTTTTTTTGATTCTATTTTTTATAATATTTGGTTATGCAATTCTTGTATTTTTTCCTTTCTAAGCTTGGTGATCGCTTGTTAGCGATAAATCCACCCATTGATTCCCTTATATAGTTAGGTTATTTGTATTTCTATAAATGTAACGAAGTGTAAATAAATAAAATGTAGCGGCAGTTTTACAACTTTAATTCAGATGCTTAATTGAATAATTCCTTTCTTAATACATCCGTTACAAATTAAATCCTAATCAATCATGTGTAAAGTCGGTGTTAGTATTTCCTCACGAACTTTTTCATACCTCGCAACATTATTAGTATATATATTCCATAATAGGAATTTTAACGATCAAATAAACTATTTTTCTTCTATATTTTGCTATCGATATAGTGTGAATCCATTATAGTATGAAAAGACGACTGAACAAAAAAATATCAGTGGCGCTACAACCTTTTTTTAGGCCTTGGCCTCAGATTTCTGTATCTGTTTGTCAATCTAATAGGCAAGTAGATGATCAGCCTCCTGTGCCTTACACACGCCGTCGAGGTTTTGGGTCTAAGGCAAGCCGGTTTCCTCACGGTGTTTTCCTTCGCCGTTCGAGCGAATGTTAAATGCGCATATAGAAAGTCCGTTGGTGGACAGCCGGGTATCGAGCCTAGAACTTGGGATGAGAGTCGCACGCTGCAGCCACTAGGCCAACACTACTCTGGGCCGTGGGTTCAAGTGCTCAGGCGCTTAAAGATTTTTGTTTGGCGGTAGATAGTCCCGGTGACCCCACAGCTGGTGCTTTCCTCGCTCAACGAATAAGTATCGCAATACAGCGAGGAAATGCTGCCAGCGTTAAAGATACACTGCCGCAAGGAACAAACATTTTAAATGTATTTTAATTTTCTATTTATTAATTTTTAATTATTATTATTACTATGTGGGTTAAGAAAATTGTAAACACCTACTGTATATTTGATTGTTATGTTAAGTTTTAAGAAACTTTTATGACTTTCTTGCTGGTATTAAAATACAAATATTTTTTACCTACATAATATTTTACGTAGACGCTTTATTTTAACAAAAAGCAATCAAACAAAACGAGCGCCGTTTATGGAATGTGCTGATACCCGAAAAGGTAGCGGTGAAGTCACGACTATGCGGCCGGTTCCGCTACATTATTTTATGCTCAACAAAATGAAAGATTTCGTCTTAAATCAGCCAGGTCATATTAGACAAGCCGGATGATGCAACAAGTTAGACAGTCTCATTATAACAGTATTTTAATTTTAATAAATTTATCTATTCCCAACACAAATACACAGTATATTAGTTCATAACCTACATTATAATAATAATAATAAAAGCCCTTTATTCACTGACCTTTAAACTTACATGCTACTTTTATTTAATAGTATCTTAAATCTAATTTAAATAGCGAAAAGAATAATTTATTAGCAACCACTTTGGTCAGGTTGTCTGTCGACATAGGCCTCCCCCAATTGTTTCTACGTCTCTCTAGTCTGGCAGACCCTCATAACCTACATAGTAAAAAAATAATAATAAATAAAAATTAATAATTCCCTGTCTGTGGCTGTGTAGACGCTGGCAGCATTTCCTCGCTGTATTGCGATACTTATTCGTTGAGTGAGGAAAGCACCAGCTCAATAATGAGTTAGCCTTTAATATAAATAATATAATATGTATTAAAAAATCCCAAAAATTTAAATTGGTTTGACGTAATATGAAATTACGCTATTGAAGTTATATAATGGGTTTTTTACTGACTGAAACAAAAACGCTGTCTTTTTGTGAAACAATTTGTGTCTCGTTCCTGTTTCACTATAAAACAGTTTAAAGAAATTTTTCAGTCAGGCAGGTCACTTAGATTTAAGTGGCTTGCAAGTGCGTTGCCGGTCTTTAAGTGTAAAAGAGGGTATCAATTCTTGAAAGGCCTGCAACGCACTTGCGAGCCTTCTGGCAATGTGAGTGTCCATGGGCTGCAGTATCACTTAACATTAGATGACCCTCTTATCGGTTTGCTTCCTATTACTAAAAAAAACCCTGTTCTCTTGAAGGCCCCTAAGTCGTAACTGTCAATGTCTTTCTCTCGAGTATTTGGTAAAGGCCAAAAATCTTTCTTAACCCTAAAGCTAAAGTGAATGTATTTCTTTTATTATACTGTAATTTAAACATGAAAACAATTTTTTTTTGTTAAAAACAGAATCATTTGCCTCTGCTCCCTCTTTCAAGCCTTCTCTTTTGCTTTCCGTGTCCAGTTTGTGTTTCCACCACACGGTTGTAAACATCTTTTTTTTCTTCCTGTTTTTGTATACAATAAAGAAAACGTGTGTGTACTTATGTACACGCGTTAGAAGTTATACTACTTTAGCGTAATCATTTTTTTGGAGCACTTTAGAGGGACGTTTCCCTCTTCGAATTGCATTTCTTGTCAATGTTAATGGTCACTTCCAATCGAAACGATATAATATGTACTAATCATGATATTTTACAATAAACACTATGTTTTTTATCACATTGGAACGGGTTTTCTCGTATAGAAATCATTATTTTGGTTTAAATAAACACGACTCTGAAAAACACTACGCCATGACAGTCAATGCAACTTATCGATAAAACAGAGCAAGCGCCAACTGGTGGCCCAGACTGATTTACCGACGTTCGAACAGATATTCAGGGTGTCGGTTTTTTGTGACGGTGTGCGTGCGCATCGTAAAAATTTACTACGTTTTTCCCTAACGCGCCAAAAGAAGTATAACTTCAAAAAATAATGTAGCGTATTAGTTGGGCAAAGGTTAGCAATAAAGTTTACGTACTAAGGGAACAGAACGACCCGCGTTTAGATGTGAGTCACGATTTATATCACGTTTCCATACATAAACACTTGTTTCAAAACCTGTTGCGCTATCATTATACCTGTTGAGATGGGCGATCATAATATTGAGATCGTTTAGATAAAAAACAGATTCACAAATCGAAAGGTTCATACGATGTTCCAATATTTAATTATCACTGGAAAAATATGTTCGTTTACCATATGTTATGTGTTTATTTATTTCGTAATCCTACAGCTAATAAAAATTATATATAATAACAAACAATAACACTAAAAATATAGCCAGAGATGGAATACACAATATTTTCCTACAAAAAGGGTCAAATTTACAGTAAAAATTATTCTATACATTTAACTATGAGGTACCTAATTTGGCTGTGTTGTGTGATGGTGTAAAAGTGAGGGTAGGTACGTGAAGGTGTGTATGTGAGGTATGCTCATGATGCAGGTGATTTTGCGCTATGGATATTCTTAATACTCCTTTTAACCATATTCCGCGATAGCTTAAACAAGTCAAGGCTTTAATATTGGTCGTTGTATGTCCGGGCTGCGCGATACAAAACTGAGTTTTTTGCATAGTTGTGTTGATGTGAGGAACCATGAAATTTTCATATAATGCAAATTCTAAAAGTCAAAAAGACTAAGAAATCGCTGGATTCATTTAAGTAACTCGTGACTCTCTCTTTATGGTATAGAGTATGGAGCAACAAAACAGTGGTTACCTTTTAGGTATTGTATATTGATCAGCCTTCTGTGCCTGACACAGGAACTGTTTGGGTCTAAGGCATGACAGTTTCCGCACGTTTCCCTTCACTTCGCGAGTGTTAAATGTACGTAGTTGGATGAAATGTACATTGGAGCCTAAATGTGGATCGAATCTACAGGGATGAGAGTCTCACGCTGCTAGAGTAACTCTACTCACTAAAAAGTTGCTTAAGCCAATTTAAATTTGGAAGAAGTATTTAACAATTATGTACCAAGTTCGAATTCATAAATAGAAATATTCTCCTACGAGAGAATTTCCAGAATTTCACTACTACTTTTTATCAAATTGTTCATAAGTAAAGCTTTTATCTATTAAATCATATCAATTAAAAAGGCATCTTTTTATAGCAACTGCAATTACCTTGACATCTGCGATAAATTTATATCGTTTTTCTCGTGTAACCATTACAGGCCATTTACATTGCTTAGATTTATCCCACGTAGGTTATGAAATATTAATATCGTAAGTGGTGTTCATTAAGATATGAAAAAAATATAGGTTTACATTTGTCAATGCTTTCCACGAGTTCACAGTTAAATCAACATCACCTTGATGGCTGGAAGTCTTCCACAGTCCGTTCACAAGGCACTTTCTTTTGCGAACTAGCGAACTGTGGAATCGACTTTTACGGTGGGGGTCTTCCCTGAAAGATACGACCTCTAACTATTCAAAGTTAGAGTGTACTCCTCCCTCGGTATCCATGGACTGCGATGACTGCCCTTTTTGGCCGTCCCGATTGCCCCCTATTATAAAAAGAAATAAATTCTATTTCTGAAAACTTTGAGTTATCTAATTAAAGTAATAATTTTCTTTTATATTCTTTAAAGTTGAAGGATCTATGCAATTTTTACAGGTCTAAAAAGGGCAGTCCATGGAAACCCATTTTAGTGGATGCGTTGCGGCCGTTGAGGGAGGAATATGCTCTATTTTAAAGTGGAGGTCGTCTCCAGAAATACCCCCACTGTTAGTCTTAACCACAGTTTGATACCTTTGAACCTTTAAACTTTAACCTTTAGAATGCAATATCATTGAACATAGGCTATATTTATTTCCGAAGTACATAGTACATAAATGTACGAATGTGTTAGACTTGCAAGGCACTAGATCCAATGTCTCCCATACAACTCAATACTTACTTAGTTCTGTATCGCAGTCCGTGTACTCATGGTTGCAGTCGATGGTGTAACACGCGGCGCCGGCCAGCAGCACCGCGTATAGGACTACATAAGCTCCTGCCATCACCGCTGGTACGCCATCTGTGTATATCAAAAATGTTATCAAATTTGGCCAATTGTAAATAATATTTATTTAGACTACAAAGATCCTTTTTAGTACTTAGAAAACCCTTCTCTTCCGTAGGTTAAATTATAAAACGAAACGAAAACGTGAATCGTTTTCCTTTCGTAAAGTAATCGTAAAACGTATAGTTAAACTAACTTTATTTAGTAGTAATGTACAATAATAACGTTAGTCCCGCCTCACACCGGACAAGCACAAAAGCTGGCGCAGCCGCAGAGCAGGTGGAAAATAATAAACAGCTCAAATATAGAGTGTCCAAGATTTTGTTCCCTTTGGAGTACTCTCTTGCCGTGGGGTTCAAGTGCACAGGCGCTAATTAAAGATTCAAGTTCGCGCCTGGTAGATAGTACTGGGGACCCAAGAGCTAGAGCGTTTTCCGCGCTCAACGAATAAGTAACTTAAACTTTTTATCATTTTTTTATTATTATTATTACTATATATTCAAAGAACCGAACTTGTATATTAAAAACCTCTGACCCAATCTATTGAAGTAATTAACTATTTGCCTACCAACGGGTGGCGCAAAAGTAATGGCACTAAAGAAAATTTGTTTATTTTTTTTATATGATGATAGTTTTCATTGTGTTGTTGAAAATTGTGTAGTGAACAAATGTAAAATACACTGAAAATAAACATGGACCGTTTTACTCCCCAAGAACGTGGAATAATCGTGTCAATGTTCTTACGGAATAATTCATCGTTGATAAAAACACAACGTGAATTTCGTCGACGATATCCTGCAAGACGGGTGATCTTGATCTGACGAGTCCAGACTTCTTTCTTTGCGGTTTTTTGAAATCTCGGGTGTATGTGAACAAGCCACAGACTCTCGCAGCTTTAAAAGAAAACATTCATCAAGAAATAAGGAACATATCGCAGGAAGTATTACGGCAAGTTATGCAAAATGTCATAAATAGGGCTCAAATGTGCATCAACTCTGGAGGTCACCATTTAAAAGACATCATCTTTAAATCCCAATGGTACGAAATTTAATGGCACAAATATTCATTAAAAAAACCTAAATCTAGTTTTCTAATTTAGAAAATAATGTTATAGCTGAACCAAATAGGGTCTTTACTTTTGCGCCACCCAGTATAACTACTAAATACTACAACAAATTACTGACTGACCTTGAAATTAAATTTACGAATGTTTTATTACCAACTTTTGTTTGTCTTGGGGGAGATAACAATCTTAGTTACACGTTCAAAACCCTACTGAACTCTATGAATAGAACTGTTTAATAATAATTAAACACAAAGTGTGGGAAAAAATCAATGAATTTTTTAGATTTTGTAATTAAGGAGATTGTTAATTGACGCACATGCAGCGCCGGCCGCCGATCTACGTATAGTATTTCAGCAGCGATATAATTTTCTATAATTTTTCTTTATTTTCGTGGCAGTTAGAGGTACACAGGGGCCAACCTTTTTTAATTTGTTTTAACTTTCTTTTTATTAATTTTTAATTATTTTTAATATAACTATGTATATATTTGTTATTTTTTAACAATTATATTTTTTTCCTCATAACTTATAAGGCGTAATAATATAATATTCTCGAGTAACCAGTTGTTGTTAGCACTCTTCTAACCAAATTTTAAACTCTATTATTACTATTTTATACAACAATGTTCAGTTTTATGTAAGGGAATGCTCAGATTATCAGTAAATAATATGATCGAGTCAATTGACCGTGATTATTGTTGGTTTGGTTTATCATTTACATTATTTTTATAAAAATCATAATTTATTTTTTGATTTGTTTTGTTATTATATAACAATTTCATACTTTAGAATCATTACGACCACTAAACCCGCTAAATGACGATGTCGTGATGTGACGATATTTCTCCGACATATCTTTCTACATATAACTCCTCTTTAACGGCTGGAGCGATTCGAATGAATGTTTTTGGATGGTTTAGATTCACAAATCATCCTGGAAGATGGCGCTGAAGTCGGTACTTTCTTACTTTGTGTAATATCCTAATCGCTTGAAATATCATGCAGGACAACGTCTGTCGGGTCCGCTAGTATATATTATATGTATATTAGTAGTAATTTTGACCATTATAATTCTATAGAAGCTCAATTAGCAAATGAGAAGTTAAAGTATCTTCTAATTATTACTTTACGATTGCTTTGCATTGTAAAAACAAAGCAATAACGATAGTAACAATGTCCTAGTAAGTAGTAGAGGACGGTGAATCCAACGCAACAATTCAATTTTCCGCCCATGTTTTCAAAACTATTTAAAACACAGAACATGTACCTACTTGAAACGCATGAACGTAACAGTAACTTGTACAAGTAATAAAGGTGTAAACAGTATATACAGTTATAAGTACCTCCGGCTTTAGAAGCAATTGAATGTTTCATAGAGATTAGCATTTAGCAAATAAATTATAAGCAGGATGAAACTAATAGGTTATGAAAAGATCCTGTTTCTAGTATAATTGTGTATAACGTAAAATTGCATATTAATGTAGCTATAACTGTTTGTTTAAGTCCTGCAACGTACTTGTCTTCCATCAATGTGGTTGCTGATGGGCGTATAAATAAAATCAGCGATTATGAACGCACAATGTGAGATACAGTTTATACTGAATTTAGCACTTAAACTAAAATGAATTTTCATTTTCGTTTAAACACAATATACGTATGTTTCCCGCAGCGGAATGAGGGCAAATCTGCGTACACACAACACACCTGTAATGGGAGTAATGTCAGATCAATTTTGTCACAACCATATTTATTTATAAACTTCGTTATCCTTAAACGTAAATATAAAAAACTGGTTACATAAGTTATTAGGCGACGTGCCGACTTATCGCTAACAAGCTACTTATACTAGCTACAACTAAACTAAACTAAAATCTAAAAAGAAAAAAGTATAAGAAATAATTTCCAGCTCCTTCCACTTGACCGTATTCATCGAAGAGAAGTTCCAATCGTCGAT
Source organism: Pieris macdunnoughi (assembly GCA_905332375.1). Taxonomy (NCBI): domain Eukaryota; kingdom Metazoa; phylum Arthropoda; class Insecta; order Lepidoptera; family Pieridae; genus Pieris; species Pieris macdunnoughi. Next base: position 10,369,512 of record CAJOBZ010000005.1, read on the forward strand.
GACCAATCCGTTTCCGAGCGGCTTCATCTCTTGGCGTTGTTTGAAGATGTGGGGTCACTCTGCATCTTCTACCGCATTTATAATGGAGAGGGTTCAGAGGAGTTGTTCGGATTAATACTTGGAGCTGAGTTTCATCATCGGACGTCGAGGCACAATACAAAATTCCACCCGTATCACCTCGACGTTCCACAACTGAGCGTTTTTTAAGGCAGTTTTTGCCACGCACCACCACTATGTTGAACCACGTGCCCACTTCCGAACCAATTCGACTTACGGTCCTTCAGGAAAAGAATCAATTCTTAAAAGGCCGGCAACGCACTCGCCGGTATCACTTAACATCAGGTGAGCGTCCTGCGCGTTTGCACCCTGTTCTATAAAACAAAATTATGCTCCGAGTCATACAATTTGAGTAATAAATCGTGATAAAGTGTGATATAACTAACATATCTAACATTATTCAAATTCTTCACAACGCAAATTTTATTCCTTCGGACCTCAGTTGTACGACCTACCTACTGGTGCGAATTAAAATCAATCGAAGATATAATCTATAAATATATCATGCAATCAATATCACTGGTCTAACCGCGTACTCCTACATACTTTCTTTGATTGCTAAATATGTATCTAGTACATGTACAGTATGTTAATAGAAATCGATATGACGATGTTCTGATGTAACATTAGTGTTACGTGTCCTTCTATTGTATATAATAATGTCGCTTTCATCCGAGGTCGTATAGCAAAAAAATACCGTTAATTCAATCAGACAACTGAATACAATAAGACTGTTTATTCTTTTAACCACCACTTTTTTTTAATATCAAAAAACCAGTGACGTTTAAGATTTGGACCTCAGATGTTTCATGTTATTTATTGTAATTGGCAAGTAGACGATCAGGGTTCTGTGCACAGCCGTCTACTTTCGGGTCTAAGGCATGCAGGTTTTCTCACGATGTTTGTTTGTTTTTTTATAGAATAGGGAGGCTCATCTGATGTTAAGTGATACCACCGCCCATGGACACGCACAATGCCATAGGGCTCGCGAGTGCGTTGCCGGCCTTTTAAGAAATGAAACGCTCTTTTCTTGAAGGATACTAAGTCGAATTGGTTCGGAAATACTTCAACTACTGTAACAAACGCTCAGTTGTGGAACAACGGACGAGGTGATACGGGTGGAATTTCGTATTCTGCCTCGACGTCAGATGATGAAACTCAGTTTTCCTTCATCGTCCGAACGAGCGATAAATGCTCATATAGTAAGTAAATTGCACAGCCGAGGTTCGAACCTACGACCTCAGACGAATGAAGCCAACACTGATTTAGTTATATCGGCATATTATAGCTAATTTAGTTTTCTTTGTATTTATAAATACTTTCAAACCCGATAATAGTTCGTGACTTATTATTCTTATTATAAAAATTATATTTTATCGAAACTTACTTAACTTTTCATTAATTATAAAACGTAAATTAGTATGAAGAGTAAAATGTTTTGGATTTATAAAACTGTGCAATTAAGTGTTAACTGTTAGAAAAGATTGTCATTAGAAAGGAATGTAACATGTATACCACATACTTTTCTTGGCCGGTAAGAGCGTCGCTGTCATGGATATTAGTATTGACAGTAAATACAAATTAACCATAATAAGGGGAATAATTTGAAGTCATGCAGGCTTACTTAATAATTTATTGAAATGTCTTAATAAAACAATGTACATACCGTATATAAGTATCTAGAAATTACATTTATAGGTTTCAATAAATGAAAATCTGAAAAGGTGGGAGCTTGTAGTTTATTGTTTATCAGAATGCCAAATCGTAAATTGACTGCTTCACGACTGATTCGAGAGCGACCGCCGATGCGAAAACCGCTGTGTGAGTTCTAAAAGTAAGTTACAGAATCGCAGGGCTGATATGATAGGTTTTGTCACCTGTACTATTAATATAATATCTTTTAAGATACTTAGCAATCAGAACCGTTCGATAATTAAAACTTTGCCATTGTAATGAATAATGCTAGGAATAAAAATAATACATTTTAGTTGGATTTTTATTAGATGTTGGTAGATAGTAAAATTATTTATTACGACGGTAGTACCAATTTCAGCCGCCGCAAGAAAAGTTTGTGGCACTATATATGTTACATTTAAAGAAGTGACTTTCACTTCACAAATGATACTTCACAATACATTTCGCATTCGTTTATTCCTGAAAACTTATTACGTCAATTGCGATCAGTCGTCCAATCTGAAACAATTATTATTTCCCTCGTAATCAAACACTGGGTCTTCGGGTTATGTAATACCTACCTATATAAGCGGCCTAAACTAAATATCGGAATGATTATTGCGCTGGTTACCCTTCAGATTATCTAACCAAAAGTAACGGCCAGAAAAGACGATATAATAAAAACAAAAAAATCAGTGGCGGTACAACCTTTTTAGGTCTGGGCCTCAGATTTCTGTATCTGTTTCATGAACATTTGTCTTAGCCGGTTTCCTCACGATGTTTTCCTTCACCGTTCGAGCGTATGTTAAATGCGCAAATAGAAAGAAAGTCCATTGGTACACAGCAGAGGATCGAACCTACGACCTCAGGGAGAAAGTCACCAGGCCATCACTGCTCTATAATAAAACGATATTCTAAATCTAAATTGCTAACATTAAAACCTTTGTCAAATGTTCTTAACACACTAAAAGCAACATACAAAAAATGTAAAGCGAAACAGTTTCTCACAGTTCAGCGAAGTGGCTCGTTGAACCCAGTACACGTGACGTGAAATCGCCAACTCAACATTTCCTCATACATTCTCAAGCCTGCCATTGTTTACTTTACCGCAAATTTATGGTGTTAGGTTTTTACTGTATGTCTAATTAACATTTCAAATTGTATTTATTTATTTAAGTCTAAAGTGGCAAGGTGGCGTTATAACGTGGGAGAGTATTTTGACGACAATTTTTTTTTATAGGGGGCAAATGGGCAGTAGTCACATCTGATGTTAAGTGAATCAGCAGCCTTGGCTCGCGAGTGCATTGCCGGCCTTTTAAGAATTGGTACGCCCTTGAAGGACCCTTAGTTGAATTGGTTTGGAAATACTTCAGTAGGCAGCTGGTTCCACATAGTGGCGGTGCGCGGCAAAAACTGACATAAAAAACACTGAGTTGTCGGACGTCGAGGTGATACGTGTGGAATTTCGGATTCTGCCTCGACGTCCGATGATGAAACTCAGCTGCAGGTATTAATCCGAAAAATTCCTCTGAACACTCTCCATGGTAAATGCAGTAGAAGATGCAGAGTGACCCCACATCTCTACGCAACGCCAAAGGATCAATCCGCCCGGGGAGTGTTTGGTCGTCGACTATTCGAACCGCTCTTCGTTGAATACGGTCAAGTGGAAGGAGCTAGTACTGTGGAGCTCCCCATAACCACATAAGTTATTATTTAACTGTGTTATGAGGCAGTGACTAAAACTTGTTTTTTAAAACTAACAAACTTTATTTAAAATTATGTTTACAATAAACTAACGTTGGAGTTGGAATATGGAATAGAAGTGCCCTTGAAAGGATCGGGATTTGGTACTTAAAGGTTTGGGTAGGAGTAGGGATACATTAGGGGAACAAACAATGTCATTAGGTTATTAACTATAACTTATCACTACATAAACAAATGGTTAAACTTATACAAGGCAAAGAAATAATAATTAGGTTTAATAGTATAGTGGGGACCACATAACACCTCCCCCCTTAAAATAAAGGTTGCGCCTGTTGGCGTGAACTTTTTGAAGAAGTTTGTTGGGCGTCCTCTTCTTCGTCGTCCGAGCTGATGCAAGCCGTCGTCGTCGTCGTCGTATTGTATGTAGACATTGGGATTTCTATTTGTTGTCGTCTTCGGGATTGGTCGAAGCAATTATTAAATATTTGAATGCATCCTTGTTCGTGAGAGTTTCTTCTTGGGTAAAAGTATTTGAAGAGGTTGCAACAATTGCAAAACTTGTAAAGAGTATAAATAAGAAGGACTGATCCAAGTGATAAACTCATTAGAGTGAAATTGTATGGATGTTCTTGAATGATATATTTATCTTGATTTAGTATTTTAGAGTGATGTTTGATCTCGTCTTTAATAGTATTGAGAGTGTCTAAGGAAACATCGTTAATTTGGATAGGTACGAGTCCTGGATTATAAAGATCTGGAGTTCCTTCGATGCAGTTATTTTCCACGTCGACAGTAACAATGGGATGACTTATGTTTTTCGATTTCGAGTCTTCAGCGATGAGTGTAACCATTGGTGTATAAAATTTGCATGCAGGTTGTAGCAGAATTATTCCGTGTCCAAATATTTCGCCATGTGTAGTTTTTCCGTTGCATTCCATAGCATATTTAATTTTCTTCGAAAGTATGAAAATCCATTTGTTATTTTTTAATGGATGAAATGTGTTGAAATGCGCAGAGAATGTGGATACCTCGCAGTTTTGAGGTATGTCTTTAGAATTCGTCAGCAAGATGGAGACTTCGCAGATTGGTCGTGCGTTTGAGTTGAAGATTGTGACCTTACTGCATACATGAAGGTTTGGAGAGAATTCATGACACTTATCCACGGAGTTCGTCGTCAGGTAGCGTTGACTGTTTTTGCTCATAGCAAGATACATGTGCTCAGGTAGGATTGTGGAATATAAGGAGGACTCAGGATGTTTTATAGGAATTGAAATTAAATGGTATAAGGTAAATATGTCATTTTTGACTAAAGGAAAATTTAATATATATATAATTTTGTTCATATAAATATATGATGTAATTGTGGCAGAGTTTAAAATTTTATGAATGTTTTGAAGACTCACGGTTGCCACTAGGTTACCTAATGTTCTAGCATGACTTGATGCTAATAATTCTTTGTAAAGACTTACTGACGATATGACCGAAGGATGAACTGCTCCCGATTTAATAAATAAAATGCTCGCAACGATATCATCAATTTGTTTTTCTAGAGACGTGACGAGTTCTAGAATTTGTATAGAAACAGTTGAGATCTGTTCAGATACACTGAGATTAAAAAGTAAAGTATTCGTTGAGTTAATATAGGAGTTAATTTTCATTAAATTTCCATTGATCATGTGTTCATCGTATGAAATTTTTAAAATGGTATTGTTAAAGTTAGTAATGGTTGAAGAAAGAATTTGGAGTTGTTGTTTTAAAATATCATTCGTAGAAATTTGTTGCTTTTCTAAGAGATCTATACATTCATTATAGTATTCGGCATCTTTTGCGTCTGGTGTACCAATGAGCCATTTTAGAACTGAGCTTAGACCGTCTATAAGTTCGCGCTTGAAACGCTTGTCGCTTGTGTAATATTGAAATTCATCCAACCTTGAGTCTATATTCATAATACTTAATTTAATAAAAGAACTGGTAGTAACGACGTTAGGTAAATTAGAATTTCGTTTGATTATAAAACTATAACTATTTACTAATCGTTTTAGAGAATCCCTCGATAAGAATAATGGTTCGATATCTCTATATATAATGAGTTTCCAAGAACTTTCCGACACTAGAATTTCACCAACTTCTTCATAATATAGTCCTGAGTTTGAAGGTATATTTTGTATGTGGGTATCCCTGACAACAAAGGTTGTGGAGTACCTGAAATATGGAAATAACTATTTTGTAAAATATAATATTGAAAGAAATATAATAATATTCAAGAATTAGACTACGACCTCTTCAGAATTCTAATTAGAATTAAACCTATTTGTAACTATTTTCTTTATAATTATATAAATTTTGTATAGTATAATGTAAAATAAAATTTTTATTATAGAACATATGATAAAACTAAAATAAGGATTATTCATGTGTGTATAAAACGAATGTATATAATTAGGATTCTCCTCTCCGTCGGATATAGTATTGGGAAATGCCATAGCAATTGGTAAACTGAAATAGAATTAAAATTGGTTTGTAAAAAAATCTAGTAACGATAATTATTCTAAATAATTTATGATTCGTGCGATGGTCTTAAACGATTTGCATGCACTATTTGGTTTCTTCCATTCTTTCTGATAATGTAATTTTCATTGAATCCTATTCTGACAATAAGATAAGGACCTTCCCATTTCGAATCTAAGTTATTAGGGTTAGGCACCTTGAGCATTACGTAATCGCCTACGTTATACTTAGCGATGTTTCTCATATTTTTATCATAACGTTCTTTAGCTTTTTCCTTCATCGCTTGTAAGTTACGTAAAGCAACGTCACGAGAAACTTTGAGTCGTTCATTAAGATCATGTAAATAATCACAGGTTGTATATTCGTTTAATTCTTTTAGAGAGTAGAGTGATCGAGGTTTATACCCAAAAAGTAATTCATGAGGCGTGAAACCCAATGATTGATTAACTGCTGTGTTATGACATATAACTGCGAAAGGAATTATTTGATCCCAATTGCAATTATTTCTCTTATGATACGATCGTATATGATCTCTAAGAGTAGCATGGAAACGTTCTATAGAACCATTACTTTGAGGGTGGTAAGCTGTGCTCAATGTATGATTTGAACCTAACAATTTCATTAATTGTTTTATGATGCTATTTACAAATTCTGTTCCTTGATCTGAGTGAAATCGTTTGGGAACGCCGTAATGTTGACAGAAGATTAATAGAGTCTTTGCTACGGTAATTGCTTGTTTATCTACAATAGGATAAGCTTGTACAAACCTTGTTAAATCATCTTGTAAGGTTAAGATGTACTTATTAGAGTCATGGGTTACTTCTGAATAAGAAACTAAGTCGATAGAGACACGTTCAAAAGGTTCAGTGGATGATGAAGTTATTACCATTGGAGCTTTATAAGTTTTTCTTTGTATCTTACTCCGTTGGCAAATTTGACATTTGTCAATGTAATTTTTAATAGTGTCGGTCATACCTTTCCAAAAATACTCTGATCTTATTTTTCGTGTGGTTTCAACTATACCACGGTGACCAGACAAAGGGTCATCATGAAAAGATTTTAAAATAGAAGGAATATCTTCAGGATTAGGAGTCTTCACTTTGTTTTCACAGATAGTAATCTTACAATTATAAATGTCTGCTAAATAAGATGTAATATGTAGTTGTTCATTGCCTTTTAATTTACAAGTTGCGTCATCTTTTAAGTCAGGTACGTAAAGTGATTTCAAATCGTTATTCTGTAAACAGCTAAGAAGTGACTTAAAATAACTTTCAGAATCCCAAGGATCGAAATATAAGGGTCGAGAATAGTTAAAGTAAATGTTTTGTTTTTTGTTGGAAACCAATAAGTCAGTTTCGTAGAGTGCTTTAGACTTTTTTAGAAATGGTTCCACTTGAGAACACATTGAAATAGCTTCGTTGTAAAGATTGTTCTTATCGGAAATGTCACAAGAAATAGCAATAAATATGTCTTTATGTCGTTCGTCTAACAGCTTATCTGGTGAAATATGTAGATTTGGAGTGTCGAAACTATAATCTGAAATTTCTGTAAAGTGTTGATAGTTTAATTGTAAATAGTCGTCGTGAGAATCGATTTCGTTCTTATCAGTATTTTTGTCACAAGTTAAGTCAATAGTATTTGTGTTAAGAATTGAGGGCCTAGAGAGTGCGTCGGCATTAGTATTATTTTTACCAGCTTTATAAATTACTTCGTATTCATATTCTTCGAGTTTGAGACGCCAGCGAACGAGACGACTACCAGGGTCTTTTATAGAGAAAAGCCATGTTAATGGTTTATGATCGGTAACGATCTTGAACTTTCTACCAAATAAATAGGGACGAAAATGCTTAACAGCCCAAACTATGGCTAATAATTCACGTTCAATGGTGGAATAATTTGATTCTGCTTTGTTGAGAGTACGTGATGCATACGCAATAGGTAGATCTTTACCTATTTGCCCTTGCGATAAAACAGCGCCAATCGCATGAAGAGAAGCGTCTGTTGTTAAAATAAATTCTTTAGTAAAATCAGGATATTGTAAAATAGGAGGATTGGTAAGGAGACGTTTGCATTCTTCAAAGGCTGATTGTTGAGTTTCACCCCAAACAAAAGGAACATCTTTCTTAAGGAGACTAGTTAAAGGTTTTGTTAGACTACTAAAATTGGAAATGAAACGGCGATAATAGCCGGTTAGGCCAAGGAAAGACTTGATGTCTTTGCATGATTTGGGAACTGGAAAATTATCGACTGCGTGAACTTTATCAGGATTAGGTTTTACACCTTCGCTAGAAATTATATGCCCTAGATAGGCTACTTCTTTCCTAAGGAATTCACACTTATCTGGTTGAACTTTTAAGCCATTTTTCCTAAGTCGATTGAAGACTTCGTATAGCTTTTGTTCGTGTTCTTGTAAACTAGAGGCGAAGACTACTATGTCATCTAAAAAAACAAAGCAACGTTCACCTTGTAATCCATAGAGTACGCTATCCATAGCACGTTGAAAAGTTGCTGGAGCATTCTTTAATCCAAATGGCATTCTTAAAAATTCATAATGTCCATACGGAGTATTAAAGGCAGTTTTAGGAATATCGTTTGATTCGAGTTCGATTTGGTGGAATCCAGAGGCGAGATCTAAAGTAGTGAAGTAAACAGAATGTCCTAACTTGTCGAGTATATCTGTAATGTTAGGTAAAGGATAACTATCACCTATGGTTATATCATTCAGTTTACGATAATCAATAACGACGCGCCATTTTTGTTTGCCGGAGGCGTCTACTTTTTAGGGACTACCCAGATAGGACTACTCCATGGTGAAGTACTCGGACGTATTATATTTTCATTTAACATTTTATCGACCTGGGTTTTTACTTCTTGTTGATGTATATGTGGAAACCTATATGTTTTCGTATTAATTGGAATATTTGATGTGGTAGGAATAGTATGCTTAGTATGGTTTGTAAATGTCAGTTTGTCACCTTCTGTATAAAATATGTCAGAATATTCAATTACGATTTTATTTAGGGAGTTTGATTCTTCTTTGTTTAAATGGTCGCCTCTAATGAGGGACCAAACTTTGCTCTGACGATCTGTTTGGGAAATACAATTAAAATTATTTATCTCATGTTGAGTTTGTTCATTAGTATGTTTGTCAAAGTCAAAAATAGTAACAGGGATGGAAGGAGTGCTAATAATCTTATCTTGTTTGTCTAAATTAATGCAAGTTATAAGAAAAGAGTTGTTTGTGACGGTCACTAATGAGCGTGGAATAATAATGCCATTATCTAATGTATGTTTTTCAACGATTGCTTCGCCAGAATTCATAGAATTTGTTGTACATCTAATTACTGTTTCCGATCGTTTGTTAATTACTTGTTTTTCGAGGGATACAGTATTGTTCTGTGAATTTAAATCTTGTAGTTTTTCATGTAAATAAAATAAGTCATAACTTTTGACGCCAATTGTTAAGATTTTCGATTGTACTTCAATTTTACAGTCATATTCAGTCATAAAGTCATTACCTAAAATACCGTCAGCTTTTATGTTAAGGTTTGCAACATGAAATTTATGTTTAGGTAAATTGTCAAGGGAAATATTTGCCGTTCCTAAGGTCAGCATCTGAGATTGAGAACTGGAAATACCTTGAATAGAAACTATATTTAATTCGTTAATGCAAGCTAAACCTATTTTATCTTTACGTATGACAGATATACCAGCACCGGTATCAATTAAAAGAGTCACAGGTTTATTATCTATGTAAAATGTAGCATGTAAGAGATTTTCTGGAGGTATATCATTTAAAGCAGAGATTGAAAAAGATTTAATATTCTTGTTGTTTGATTTCGACTTACGTTTATTTTTTTTATAATGGTATTTTGAATTCGATTTAGTAGTAGTATGAGATACAGCGGGTTTACAAGATTCAGCGATATTTTGAGATACAGTGGGGTTAGAAGATACAGTGCGATTTTTAGATTCAGAGGATTTTGGAGATTCATCGTGCTTATAAGAAATAGTAGAATCCGTATTATGACCAAAGGTTTGGGACTGGCTACCCTGTTTGTAGGTCTGTATAAAGCTAGCTTCAAAATCTGTCTGTGTGCAAGCTTCTTTGCATTGCCTCCGATAGGCTGGTTTATTATGCAAGGATGCAGACACAGTGCTTTGTAACACTCGACTTGATTTTGGAATTTGAGGAAGCATTGAATAGTCTAAAGAGCTGGGTTCATCGAGTAAGAGCTGGTAGCGATTTCCAACGGGTCGCTCATTTCGTTGGTCGCTTCTAAGTTTAAATGGCGGATTGGTGCAGGGAGAGCGCGTTGTTTATTTTGCTCGTTGTATGCTCTCTTGCGACATTCGTTTATTGAATGCCCAATATTTTTACAATAAGCACATGTCTTTGGAGAAAATCTAGGATTAGGAGGCCTGAATGGAATATTTGGGTTTCGAATAGATTGGTAATTATTTTGATATGCATTACTCCTAATTGCTGGCCTAGGAGTTGCAACTGGTCTAAATAAAGATTGCCTAGCTTTGTTCATAGCCCTAATTTGATCTTCTTGCATTGCAAAACGACCTGCTTCTCTCAAGGTATCGAAACCTTTTGTTCTGAGCATTATACCCATGTCTGTAGAGAGACCGTTGAGGAATATGCTTAAGGCGGTTTCCTCGGTGGTTGCTACACGTCCGTCTAATGTTGAATCGCAAATTTCTGAGTGTAGTTTTTCTAAGATTTTGCAACGACAAAGATCTACTCTATGATAGAATTGGGTTAAGGACTCATCATGTCTCTGGAAAATCGATTGAAGTTCTAAATTCAAATGTTGAATTGTCTTGGTATTCGCGAATCTCTCAATAAGAAATCTCTTTAATTCATCCCACGTCTCGTAAGTTTTACACCGAACTTCTGAGGCCGCGATGCCTTTAATATTATTTAGAGCACAAGTTAACAAAGTCTCCCGTTCAAACGGAGATGACAGTTTAAACACAGTATCACAGGACCTAATGTAACCGTAAATTTCATCGTGATTGTTTGTGTCGAATATAGGAATTAGATTTATAAGAGTTTGAATATTAACTGGTGATGCCTTCATTATGCTTTCGGTCTTTAATGACATGATGATGATTAAAATGTAGAATGCGTGTGTAGTTAAATACGAATAATGTAATTAAATGAAATATAAGATATAGTAATACACGATAATATATATAAAACACACAAAATATGGAAATATAGGAAAAGAATGAGCCACAAGTAAAATGCCACTTACCACAGTAACACGAACCACAAGAGCATAGTATCGGCGAAAACTATTAAAAGCCTAAGGCTACCGTACTAGGCGATGCTAGTCCTTTGTACGTTTGCTTCGTCTTACTACACAAGTAGATCCTACCGACTGCGCCAAATTTGTTATGAGGCAGTGACTAAAACTTGTTTTTTAAAACTAACAAACTTTATTTAAAATTATGTTTACAATAAACTAACGTTGGAGTTGGAATATGGAATAGAAGTGCCCTTGAAAGGATCGGGATTTGGTACTTAAAGGTTTGGGTAGGAGTAGGGATACATTAGGGGAACAAACAATGTCATTAGGTTATTAACTATAACTTATCACTACATAAACAAATGGTTAAACTTATACAAGGCAAAGAAATAATAATTAGGTTTAATAGTATAGTGGGGACCACATAACAACTGTTTATTATGACATTTGCATTTCTTTGCAAATCGATTTATTATAATTACCTAGGGTTAGGGTTAGGGTTAGGGTTGAAGGACTCCTTTCTCCGCAATTAGACTCGAGGTTGGTCCGTTGTGCGTACGAGTCCTGGCTAATTTAGCCAGCCTAGCTCCTTCCAGAAGCACAGAAGTCTCCTGGGCACTTCACAGGCTTCCCGGAGCGACCTCACCGTTCCGAGGATTTTTTCACGTTGATTAGCCACAGCCTCGCATTCCAGGACTACGTGGGTGACTGTTTCCTCTGCGTTGAAACAGCCTCTGCACAGGGGGCTGTCTGTCGCGCCTAGGATAAAAAGATGTTTATTTAGGAGGCAATGACCCGTTATTGTCCCTATCATTATTTTAAGGTTAGTTCTATTTAAGTTAAGTAGTCGCTTTGTCAGTTGCGGGTTTACTGCTGGCAAAGCCACTTTGGACTGTCTGCAGGCCGCACCATGCGACCATCGTTGTTGCTGGAGTTCAGCGGATCTCTGGCGAATCCAGGTTCGCACCAGCGAGAAGGGCAAAGGAAGGAGCGGATACGGGCCAGCCGGCATCATTCCGGAGCCTCTTCTCGCAAGCTCGTCCGCAGCATCATTGCCGAGAGATCCACTGTGTCCCTTTATCCACTGCAAGGTAACCCTATTGGTTCGGGTTATGTCCTCCAGTGCTTCATGACACTCCAGTATTAGTTTGCTGTTGGTTTGTTTGTTTCCGAGCGCCATCAGCACGGATGCACTGTCGGATACGAATTTAATGCCAAAGTCATTAATCCCTAGCCGCTGCACGGCTCTGGCTGCTTCGGTTAAGGCGACACATTCACATTGAAAGATCGTGCTCTGTGTGCCCAAGGGTAGGTGTATGTTGATGTTGAGATCAAGAGAGAATATGCCAGCGCCTGAGCCAGACCCTGTTTTGGATCCATCTGTATATATACGTAGCTCATTTACGGTCGACCGATCATGTTCCTCTTCTCTCAGTTGTATAAGATATTTCCTGTTAAATATTAATTGGTTAGTGATTCTATCACAGGGCGCAGCAATAAGAGGTTGATACTCTATTGCCCTGTTGAGAATCGCTGTGTGTGCACTGTAGTGATTTTTTCCCCATAGATCCAGTACCATAAGCCTGATAGCAGCCAGGGCTGCCTCCTGCTGTATGTGTAGGTCCAGGGGTAAGATCTGCAGGGCCATCTCCATTGCTGCAGTTGGTGTTGTTTTCATGCAACCGCTAGCAGCAGACAAAGCAAGCCTTTGGAAGCGTCCGAGTTTGGTAATTGCCGTTTGAAGTTCTGTTCTGGGCCACCAAACAAGGGCTCCATAGGCTAGCATTGGCCTAATTATGGCAGTGTATATCCATAATGTTATCTTAGGCGATAAGCCCCATTTCACGCCTAGCATCTTTTTGCATTGATAAAAGGCGATCGTTGCTTTGTTTAGTTTGTGTTCTAGATGTTTGTTCCAGAGCAGTTTACTGTCCAAAATCACACCTAGGTACTTGATTTCATACTTGAGTATGAGTTCAGTGTTGAAGAGTTTCGGAAGTTTGTACGGTCCAAGAACTCTTCGGTTGGTAAAAAGTATTAGTTCTGTTTTTGATGGGTTGACAGATAACTCGTGCTTATTGCACCATCTCTCAATCACTTTGAAAGCTCTTCTCATGAGGTCACATAAGGTGCTTTCAAAGTTCCCAGATATCAAGATAGCTATGTCATCAGCATATCCCACAGTGTAGAGATTGTCAGCGTTGAGTTCTGTGATTAGTTCATTAACCACAAGGTTCCACAGTAGCGGCGATAGAACACCTCCCTGCGGACATCCTCTGCTGACAATGCCTCGTGTTGTGGAGTTTACCGTGAACTGTATAGCCCGTTGTTTTAGCATGTTGTTTATCCATTCTATAAGGGTTGATGGTACTCCACATAACCTTAGTGCTCTGGTTATACTCGTGAAGTTCGTTTTGTCAAAAGCACCTTCGATGTCAATGAATGCACCCAGGGTTGACTGCTTTAACTTCAGGGAGTTGCCAATGCGAGACACGACGTTGTGGAGTGATGAGTCCGTTGATTTGCCCGAGCTATAGGCATGTTGATTAGGGTGTAGGAATTTGGATAGCGATACCCGGCTGCGTATCTCCAGGTCTCCTAGCCTCTCCATCGTTTTTAAGAAGAATGAAGTAAGGCTAATAGGCCTGAAGGACTTCGCTTGGGTATAGTCCTCTTTACCTGGTTTTGGGATGAATATGATTTTTACTTCTCTCCATTTCAAGGGTATGTATCGGTGGGCTATACAGGCTCGGAAGACAGAGACAAGATAGTCTACTATTAAGTTCCCACTCCATCTTAGTAGACCTGGGAAGATGCCGTCCAAACCGGCCGCTTTGAATGGAAGGAAGGAGTTGATTGCCCACGTTACTTTTTCATTAGTGATTATTTTGTGAGCTACTTGCCAGTCTGAGCTGTCGGTGGCTCTCTCTGAGTATGGTTGCCAGGCCTGTTCGTTGGCAATTATGCAACCCGGAAAGTGTGTTGCCAGTAGTAGTTCACATGTTTCCGAATCAGTTTTTGTAAATGAATTGTCAGGTTTTTTAAGACAACCGATCGAGTGATTGGGCTCTCTGGAGAGGCATGATTTCACCCTGGTTGCCTGGTTGTTTGTTTCAATACTGGTGCAGAAGTGTCTCCAACACTCCTGCTTCCTAGTACGTAAAAGTTTTTTGAATCGCCTTCTCGCGACCGTGTACTTGTCCCAGTCGGTGGGTAACCGTGTGTTCATTGCTCTATTGAACAGCTTCCTGACCTTCCGTCGGTGTCTCTCCAGTTCGGGGCACCACCAGTTATGTCTCCCTCCCCATCTTGGTATGGTAAGGGGACACGACCGTTCATAGCTTGTCAGGAGTAGGGACGTTAGGTTGTTTACATGTTTGTCTATGTCTTGTATATTTATGGTGGTTGGTATCGATAGTTTGTTTACCTCAGAGCTGATAAGTTTATAAAATTTTACCAAATCGGTTCTCCGCGGTATACGTCTAGGTTGAGGTTTAGGTAGCTCCCCTTTGATTGCAAAGCGGATCCACCTATGATCCGAGCATGATAACTCGTTGGATACGTGCCAGTCCTGTATGTGATCTGACAGACCAGCAGTTACCATTGTTAAGTCAATAATAGTTTGCGAACGCGCGTTGATAAAAGTTGGTTTTGAGCCATTGTTTGCCAAGATAAGGTTATTGCTAAGTATAAAATTAAGCATATCCTCACCTCGAGTGTTGGTACTAGCGTTACCCCATAACGTGTGGTGCGCATTGGAGTCCGCCGCGATGATTAGCTCCAGTTTCTCCCTCTCACAGTAGTCAGCCAGAAGGCCGAGTTCTGGAGTGGGCACGTCCTCGTCACCTGGTAAGTAGGCGGACGCCAGGACGACGTCTGGTTGATTGTCTCTGGGTAACCTAATAGCTGTAAGGTTCCTTGAACAGAGTTCGTTTATTAGAAATGCTGGTACATGTTTAGGCAAGATTATGCAAGTTCTAGGGTTACTTACGGAGGTATCCAGTAAAAGTTTACCACCGGTGCAGCCCAGGCCGCATATCTTGCCATTCCTGATCCACGGCTCCTGGATCGCGGCGATGGTCTTCGGATTGGTCTCCAGCAGTCTGCGTAGGGAAGCCGACGCTGTCTGACTGTGCTGGAGGTTAGCCTGGATGAGGTCAGTTCGGCGATGGGGAGGAGCGCAGACAGCTGTCGCTGAGTTCACTCCCCCCGGTCTCCTGAAACAACTCATCATCCGATGTTAGTTGCACCGGTGACGGTGGTTGTGTAGCTACCTCCATAGGGACGTGTGCCCCGGTGACCGAAGCCGCCCCCGTCAGGGACGTGGGCAGCCCCGGCCCCGACGACGCCACCCCCGATGTGCTGGCAGCAGTTGGTGGGGCGTTGGCCACCTGCGAGGGCTCATCCCTATCCAGGATGCGGATATAGATGTTCCCCATCAGGTAGTATAAACGCCGATTATGCTCTTTGATTTTAGAGATCTCAAACTCCGGCACACGAAAGAAGAGGGACACGCCTGTCGGGTCCTGAGTTCTTCGTTCGTGTGTCAGGGTCCAGGATCTGATGTTGAGGTGGCGGTTTTGCCTCGTGATCAGTTTCCTCAGTGTCTCCGTGTTGCCACTGTAGTCTGGTACATGTAGCAGACACGGAATCCTGTTCGGAATCGCCGATTGAGGCCGAACCACCAACCTGGTGTCAGGTACTGGATTTGTGATGACATCACAAGTTCCGGTCAGCCAACCCAGAGTGTAAGTGTCCTCGCACCAAGTTTTGAGGACACCATCCGAGAAATGGGCCTTACCCCGGAACCTGATGTCGTTGGGCTCGGTAGTTAGGGTAGCATCAAGATCCGCCAGGAGCTCATCTTGAATTTTACCCTCGATTTGTAGGCGGATGTTATCCGCCTGTTCCTGTGTCATATCCACGAAAGGCTCAGTCATCACGGCAACACAAAGCTCGTTAGCTTTGTATGATGCTGCCGCTTCCGCGTAACTGGCCGAGGTCCCTGCCACTTTCTGGGGTCTGTTGGGTTTGACCCTTTTACTTTCCCCCAGTCGGTGTTACGGTTTCCTCAGGCCGGTCACGCTTCTGGCCCTTCGTGGCTTGGTTTGTTTTGGAACTCTTAGGTCCCTTGCCGCACCCAGAGCAGCTAGGCACGGGCGCAGCAGTGGATCTTTTAGGCTTCGGTGTCCTTTTCCCGCCTCTCTCAACTGTGGTTACAGCGGGGGCAGTTCCAGGTTTCACAGGTGGCCTCGGAGCGCCGGTGACCAGCTTCTGCTGTTCCGACGCCCTTATGGCTCTCCTGTGCCGTCGCCTTTTAGAGTTGCTAACGACCATTTTGAAAGTCGGCTCCTGAATTGCGGTCTTCAGGGCCGACATATCCATGGTCGTGGTTAGTGCCCTGGACGTGCCCTCCGCCGCAGCCTCGGTCTGCCGCATCGTTCTTGCCGCGGAAGCACCCCTTCAGACGCAGACAGTGCTGTATCATCGTCCGGAGTTGCTATCTTTGGCTCGACCGACGCAGTCAACCTGGCCGCAGCAGTGGTCACATCCTTGTGCGGTTGTATACGGGATTCCATCGGATTGGGTACGGGCCGGAGTGCAGCCCGGATTGGTGCAACCCCAGCCGCTGCCCTCTCCTTTGGGGTCCCGGACGCTGCCCGTGAGGGTGCATCGGTGTGTGTGACAGGGGCATCAGAGTATCGCGCCACTGGTGACTTGCACCGCGACACGTCCAAAGACGCAACCCTGGGTTTGTTGGTGTTTGTGATTGTTTGTTTTAGTTTCTTTGCCTCTTTATCCATGAGGTGATATGGTTTGGATTCACCATTGGAGCTCTCCACCCGCCACGGAGCCCTCACGTCGGGGACGTCCCTTGCTCAGCAAGCGACGTCAGAGCTACTCCTCCGGTATAGAGCCAGCACGTAGGGAGGCAGACGCATCCGCACGCAGCAAGGAAGTACGGAGCTGTTCGCGCCACGAGACTATGACGCAAACTCACCCCGAGTCCCGCGCCGCGCCGACGGCCCCCCCACATCCCGACTCTCGCTCGGCAGCCCGCTTATGGGATGCCACAGCCGGTTGACCGTGGTTAGCTAGACCCCGGCCTCCCGTGTGAGGAGAAATCCAGACCAAAGAGGTGTGTTGTGTGCAGCGCACAACTGTTCCGGCGCACTACTCCACTCAACCCCCAGGATTCCTTCATCCCCCCGTACGGGTCCCCGCGCACGGCACAAACACGCGGGAGGTCATTTACTGTCCACCGTCCTCCCTTTTTTGGACGATGAACTCGCAAGGACATGACCTCTCCATCCCTGCAATAGTTCGCTTGGCGGTTTTAGTTACGTCTAATACATAGGGTATTAGACCAAGAACAGGGTCGGCAACCTCGAGAAGGTTAGTCCACCAAACTTGCTTTGAGGGGATCATAGCGACTTGCGCTACCCCCAAAAGCCACGCCTCCCTACCCATCAGAAGGATGTGGTAGGATGGGTTTGCACCTATGCTACCATGCAAGCATGTCGTACTGGGAACCGTAGAAGCATAGACACAAACCCCCCTATAATTACCTATATGCAGTTCCCAAATCAATCGCGAGAAGAACTGGCAAGAAACTCTCCGCTAATCCTATAAATCGAACTAGGCTGTTTACAGGTAAATTAAGGAATTTCTCATTTAACAAATTAAATAGCATTATAATTATTTTAAAAATTCTTGTCTAGTGTATACAATGTGGAACAGAGATTCACTCAAAGACTAAACAATACTTCGAAGAGTTCAAGAGCAGCGAGTAGAATAATCAATTCGGGTCGGTAAATAAGATCTGACCAATTTGATCAAGTAAAACAAAACGATTTCCAAGGAAATTAAGGCGTCGACTTTCAACGTACGAATTCACACGGCTCAAAGGCTGCCGAGGTTTTTCATCTAATCGCCGTTTCGTAACTTATTGTTTGGAAATAAGCATTGTTAACGTGATTACTTATTACTCAATCGAATTAATGCAAAATGTGTATAAGAATTTAAAAATGTTGTCGAAATTACTATGTATTGTTTTTGATCACTTTTCTTCTGCCTCGTAATTAGCTTCTACTTGTATATTAATTGTAACTCAATTAATCTTTGGATTAGCTTTTACATTTTTGTTTAAATACATATTATTTTTATTATTTCTTTAGATTTTATTTTAGTTAAAGTTACATGTTATTTTGCTAATTATTTTTACACTTCTTGCACTTCACCCTCTGTAGGTGTTTATTTTTTTATTGTTCCATATTAGGGTTGCCTGGAATAAATCGCTTGTAAGCGATAAGGCCGCCCGTTGCCTTAAAACTTATGTAACCTGCTTTTTTTATTTTTATATATGTATGTTTTTGTATAAGGTAGCGAAGTTTAAATGAATATTTTTAAATCGAAATACGAAGTCGATTGTTTATAACTACTAGCGGATCCGACATACATTTGTCCTGTACACACGTCTTACATACAAAAAAATATCTTATAATGTAAATTCTGGACTCCACTCGAACACACAAAAAATTTCATCAAAATCTGTCGAGCTATTTAGAAGTTTAATTACGAACATCCACAGAAGATTTATATATATACCAGCTGTTTATTTGCTGAATAGATAAACAACCTTGTTACCGACTGCAGCGCCATCCGCCACCGGGCTGATTTGTGAATCTAAACCAAAAATCAAACAAAAAATTCATTCAAATCGGTCCAGCCGTTTAAGAGGAGTTCAGTGACACACGTACAGTAGATTTATACATCATACAAAGATAGTTTAGTAGAACCTTTACCAAGTTAGTTTCCTAACTTGGTTTGAAAAGGTTCCGTTACATTAAGAAAATACGATTAAATAAAAGTTTAAGCAACTATAGTTTTGACATATAAGATTGTTTGATGTAGATTTATCGTCTGATAAGCGCTTTCAACCCTACCGGGACCTACCTGAATTTTATGACTGCGATGAAAGATACATTTTTCGGATCTCGGTTCCACTTTAAAACATCTCCAAATTTTTGAAGTTATACTTCTTTAGGCGCGTTATGAAAAATTTATGAGAGTGAAATTTTACGATGCGCGCGCACCTGTGACACAAAATTAGGAGTGTGATTATAGCGTGCGCGAGCGAGATAGGAATAAGACAATCTACATGTAAAAAGGAATAGAATATGCGTGAAGTTCGTATGCCAAGAATTTTGAATGACCATAATGACATTTGTCATTTACCTTTTAAACAAATAAAGGAGTTTTAATTATTTTTTCAAAGAAATTTAGCAATGCTTTTTGAATTATATACGTATATAATCAGAAGTGATTTAAATTGAATATTTAAACCAATACTAATTAATATTTGTGAAAAAACTGTGCTCATCAACCTTCCTAAGTGCTTCATTACAATTGAGGTTAACTATCAGTTTGTATTATTATTATCGAGTAATGTTTTGATTAAAAAATTACCACATTGTTTAATCAAAACATGTAATTTTTCTCTAGCAAATATAAGGACAAGAGACAAAAAACAATTGATGAATCAGTGTAAGTGCACTAAATTGAATACAAAAAAGAGTTGTCATCTTATCGCTGTGAAACATCAAAAACTGGAGGTGGAACAAAGCCAAACTATTTTTAATAATGCCAAAGAAGTATAACTTCTTACGCGCGTACATAAGTACACGCACCCTTTTTTTTTTTTTTATCGTTCTTTACTTGATAGTAAAATTAAGGCGCATGGCTTTGGGTTTGACATTGGGTTAGGCTAAAGCCAAAAATGTGTGCCTTCTTTCATTCATTTCACACATGATGTTTTAATTAATTTCTATGGGGTTCAAGAACATGCGCCACTACATTATTGCATGATACATTGCCGAGTGATGAAAAATAAACTGTAACACAAAAAGAATTCAAATGTATTGAAGGTGAGCTAAGCAAGGGTTGTCTAAATATATATACGTATTTATGAAGTTTCTATCAGCAGAATCAAACTCTTTTTACATATTACAAGCGGACCCGACAGACGTTGTCCTGTACACACATCTTAAATACAAAATTTCAAACTTAAAAGATCGTCTTGGACGTGGCATTGCTAATGATAATATCAGCACGATAAGCTAATAGAAACTCGAAATAAACACATCAACTTCAAAACTTCTAATTGTCAAATCTCTAATCATACATAACCATAGATAACCATAGATAACATTACATATAGCTGTCATTTGCGTTTTGTCATACTATTTATAACAAATGGCTAGACTGATGTTTTGACTGATAAATTTTTAGTTTTTCGGTTTGTTACGTTTTGTTATAACACGTTTTATGTCACGTCACACGGAAACGAGATAAAAATCATATGTCCGTCACCTGGTTCTAAACTACCTTCCCAATTTTCAGCCAAATCGGATCAGCCGTTTTTGAGTTATAAATAGTGTTACTAACACGACTTTCTTTTATTTATATATTTTGATTTATTACAATTTGATTTGTTAAATATTAAACGCTATGTGCTTCCAATTTAAGTTCAAATACCATGCGCTGCTAACTATTATAATTAATATTCTAAAGCAAAAAATGAAGTATCGTGGAAAATAGTAAAATCGTTAAATTATTCAAAAACAAGTTATTTGCAAATAAGTCAATGCAACAAGGTCACTTTCTCTGCACCGCACACTTTCAATGCTCGCGTGAACGTTAGACGGAGTTAAAGTCTTTAAGGCATATATAAAGCTTATATGATATAAAAGAGTTGTATATTTGTATCTGTGACTTGAAAATATCCTAATATGATTTTCATACATATATAATAAATTAATTACCGTTTAATACATTTCATTCTGCATTAAGTGCATTTAGGAGTCCCAACAATATATAGAAATATAAATAATATTGAAATAAAAAATCAACAGTAGTCTGTTCCTTGTATAAAAATCTAAAGACCAAGAAGGTTAGCACGCAAAGGTTTTATTGGCAATAAACAAAAGAAAAGGTAACGAATTTACTTAAAAAGTACTCTTCCTATTTAAAAAATACTTTAACCATTTAAATGCTACATTATCATTGATTATAATATAGAATATTTTTATTGCATGAAAAAAATAAGGATCCCTACTTAAACTACAATATTGTTACCAAAGGTGTAAAAAAAATGCCTATAAAATATATTTCATCGCATGCGCTGCGAAAAGTTTTGATGATAGAACAAAAAAATGATCCACAATATTAATATATGTTGCGGATATCAATGTATGTTACGATCTGTTTCGCAGTTAAAGAACTCTTGCGTACTATTGTGATACAGCAGTTGTTACTAGTAATTTATTTTTATTTATATGCATTAACTTTTGTACTGCATTTGTTCAAAGACACCATTTTGGACCCAGCTTGAATATTCAACGCTTGCCAAGGGGCACGTAATGAAACTTTTTCAAGTATTGAATAGAATCAATTTGGGTACGCGTTGGCAAGCGTATGTTATGTAAACTTGTGTGGAATAATGATAAGGCTATTGTATTCAGAGCGAATGATTTCGATGGAATTTATATATGTTTTTGAAACAATATTTTCGTGTCACAAATAAATATTTATTTATTTACTAACACTTCGTTCCAGAAATATAATACAATTGACATAATTTGACAAAGAGGGTAACTGGCGGCCTTATCGCTTTCGAGCGATCTCTTCCAGACAACGACTTAAATATAGTGGGCTATTTGACAAGATTTTAAACCATTACTATACAAATTGTTATTTTTAATTGTGTTCGGTCTTTAAATTCTAATTTAACATTCATAATTGTAAAAACACCCCCATAAACGCCACTATAGACGAAATTCCACCCGTATCACCTCGACGTCATTCCTAAACTGAGCGTTTCTTAAGGCAGTTTTTGCCGCGCACCACCACTATGTGGAACCAGCTTCCCACTGAAGTATTTAAGAACCAATTCGACTTAGGCTCATTCAAGAAAAGAGCGTACCAAGTCTTAAAAGCGATTGCGAGCTCTCTGGCATTGAGAGGGTCCACGACGGTATCACTTAACATCAGATGAGCCTCCAGCCAGTTATATAAAAAATAACTAACAATAATCGGTGAGCTTTTGTATCACGTGACTGACGTATAAAAATCAAGGCATTTCATTATTGATGTTTTGGTAAAAATTAAGGCTTTTCATTATTGATGTTTTGGTTAAATTATTTACAAGTTATTTTGCTCCATAGTTACTTTTTAAAGCGTGTGAGACTACTTTATTTTTCATATTGTCTATTGACGAAAGAACTGCGCAGCGAAAACTGATATAACTACAAAAAAAAACAACTTTTTTGTTGAAAGGAAGTGCTAAACACCATTCGGACACCTGCAATCCCAGTAGGATCAGCAATGCAGTGTCGACCCTTTAGGAAGTGGTGCAAACGTCCACCCAACAAACCAGAAGTCCTTGATTCAATTTTAAATAACATCCGGATTAGTAGGCAAAAAAAAACAACAAATTTAAAAAAAATATTCATGAATTTTCCCATTTTCCATTCCACGAGATAGTACACAACGTAATTATAATTAATAAATATACTACTTTAATTACCTTAAAATTATTACCACCATCTGTTTAAATAACACATAATGTCTAACACAAAACTGTACATACATATATATATATCGAATTGCAAATGGGATCATTTCGCGTATTACATTAGGCAAATTATCGAAAGAACATATATAAGCCGATTTACAATCCAATTATGGTATTAGCTACTTTGATATTAAATTATTTTCGTAAAGAGGTCGCTAACTGCTAATTACATTATTCAAGTTCCAGTTTTTCTCGACCGCTCTATGACTTCTGATTTGAGACCACTTAGTCGAGCTTAGAGCCATCAATTAAATATTTTTTGATGTTCATAAGTTACCTACATAATATATTATTACTTGACATCTACGTAAATTTCAAATGTAAGACAGAGCTCGCGTCTTTTTCCACAGACTAACAAACTCAATACTACAAATTAAATAAAACGTCAGTTTTAACACAACAGATGATAATCAACTATCTAAAGAATCTAACCTAATAAATATATATTTTCTTAAATGGAACACAAGAACAGGGGGACTCTAACTCTGTTAACAGAGACTGTAAGCAGTGTTATAGGAAACTAACTATAGTTTTTATGTTATCCTTTTAGTAAATTAGGTTAATTTTAAATTATTTATTAGTCTTTAGTTTGGTAAGATCGTAATGTTAAATTGTATCTTTGTGCAGAGACAATTTATTATAAAAAAATATTTATATATATTTAAAGAAATAATTATATTTTTTAGATTAGATTCTTTAGATTATTATCTATTATGTGTTAACTAATGTTACATTTAATTTGTTTGTTACTCTGTGTGAGACGCTAGTTTTGGTCTGCCATTTAAATTTTAATTCGAATGTTTTTTTTATAGAACATTATGGATTATAACAGAAAAAGGATAAAAGTGATTGCTTTCAAGTATATTTAACTAAATTTTTTAATAAGCAGAACCTAAAAATATAAGGTAATAGAAATGATGCTACCAAAATATATGTCTTTTATAGAATAACAATTAACTAAATTATTTTTTATAAACTGATTAAAAAATACACTATACACATATATTTTTAAATAGTAGTTACGTACGCTATATTTTCATGATTTTAACGAAGTGATATATATATATATATATATTGTATACGAGTTTTTAAACAAGTTTGTAACTGTCTTGGCCACAGACATCTGTTCGACGACCGGGGATCTAAATATCTATAGATTTTTAGATTCAAAACATACCAGTATCTTCGCAATTCTTTCTCCGTAAGTTTTACGCATATTACACTATGAAATATATGAAGTTTTATTCAAAAAGCCAGGTCCAATATCCTCTATGGATAGAAATCCAGTCTCTCAAATACCTTCGTCCTCAAATAGAAATTGGTGTAGTGCTGGGACTCAAACACCCAGGTTGGAGTCCTAACCTAACCCGCGCTGGCATAATCTTTGTTCTGTGATGAGTAACCTTGCTCTGCCTTGTGTTGTGCAAAAAATGTGACGAGGTATAGAATGCAGTGAATCTGTGAGCAAGTAATGCTACAGAAGGAGACAGCAGAACGAGAGAGGCAGCGCTGTAGGACGAATTAGGGTTAGAAGACTCGGAGTAAATAAGAGAAGATATGCCATCTACAACCGCCTATGCAGTGTCTACTGAAAGTTTTTTGACTGAGGTTTTTGAGCGTAAGATGCCGTTGAGATCCCGGTAGAATGCGAGAGCGACCCGGAGCCTCTGTAACGCTTTTTAGGAACTACTCAAAGTGGTTTTAATGGGTATTGCTCACCCAGTCTCTGAATAGAAGAGATTTTGGTGTGGCAGTACCACAACTTTCGGCAAATGCATTTCCACGTCGGATATAAAAAAAAGAGCTTTTATATAATTTTCTAATTTTTTTGTTGTTGACGCTACCACGTTCAAACTTATAGCTACAGTTGAACTAATATGTATTCGAATGAACCGTTACTAAACGTCTTGAAGAAGTGGGCTAAATATAAAACATTTAACTATGAACACATTTTGGTTCAGAATTAGGCTCATTTATCAAATTTGGGGCTTGTTAGTGAATAATCTTTGGACTTATGGAACTTTACAGGGAGTGTAGCAAAAGATATTTTAAGAATAAATTCAACTATATTTTAACAGGAGACAAACGGGCAGAAGGCTCACATGATGTTAAGTAATACCGCCGCACATGGACACTCACATTGCCAAAAGGCTTGCAAGTGCGTTGCCGGCCTTATAAGAATTGTAACGCTCTTTTCTTTAAACACCAAGTCGATTTTTTTTTAAATACTAGAGCGCAGCTGGTTCCACATAGTGGTGATGCGCGGCAAAAATTGCCTTAAGAGACGTATATTATTTAATTTATATGATATACAATTTGTATGCCCCATATTTTATAACACGAGCTGAAATTTCTCCACTCTACAATTGAAACCGCAGCCCATTCGTTGAACTCTATCGTACGGAAAACGTATCATAAACAATTTTCTTCAAACACCTACAACATACCGACATAGTTATTATTTTAATTTTAACATTATAATTTACTTAATATATAAATAAATAATAAGTTAAATGACTCCTATATATATTAATATAAAACCTTTTTAAATTACAAAGTTTGAATATAGAATCCAGGAAGCATTACAACGTTCAAAAGCAGACGGAATGTCGGAACTATGAAAGCATAATGCCATCATAATCCCTCTATATGTATTAATGGAACATACCTGTTATTGAATAAGAAAATCCTAATACACTCTCTATTTCAAAAGTTATTCACACACTTCACAACACAATATTTTCCGATTTAATAGGTCGGTAAAAGTTTATTTAACAAAAAACACGTGCGGTACGTGTGAGCCGTCGCGCGGGACTGGCTTGACGCTTGCTTGCCGACCGGTCGGAGATTTCTCGCCGTAAACATCAGAAACACGGCCTTTCTTCGGCTGGCGAAACTCATCTTGGTTATTACTAATGGTTCTCGATAGCGCATTTATATTTAACCTAGTATTTTTTATTCATAAAAATATTGCCTCCTTAATAGCGCTTTAGCTCGGGGTTTATTTCGGTTTTCAGTGGGAAAATGAACGAAAGTGATAAAACATTAAACAAAATTATTTCACCGATAAATAACAGCAGTAATTTCATTTCATGTCATTACATTCTGTTTGAAAGGTTGGTAAAACATGTTTCTAATGATCTACAATAATTAATAACATTTTTAATGTGGATTGGTACAATCTCTGCAATGATGCCATAACCTGGATCGTACTAACTAAATAATTCCGACCGATAAGGATAAAAACAACTTCTCGACCTTGGCCACTGGGGCATTGGACCGCCCAGTCAATGGTTACTAGCTTACTAGACTAGACAAGGATCCATCATTTAGGTTGGAGTAAGAGCAGCACCTTCCTTTCTCCACAGTATGTATTTCAAGTAGATTGCACAACATTTTGCATTATAAGGAATGAATAAAACAATTATTATGCGTTTACATCCCTGAGGTCGTAAATTCGATCTCCGGCTGTGTACTAATGGATTTTCTTTCTATATGTGCATTTAACATTCGCTCGAACGCTGAAGGAAAAACATCGTTAGCAAACGACCCAAATAGTCGACGTCGTGTCAGGCACAGGAGGCTGATATCCTACTTGCCTATATGATTGACAAATGATCTTGAAACAGATACAGAAATCTGAGGCCCAGACCTAAAAAGGTTGTAGTGGCACTGATTTTTTTTGAGTTTACACACACCTAACCAAATTGTTATCAATTCTATTTATTTCAACTAGGCTGGACTGTCTTCTATACAAATCACAAATAATATAATAATTATAAACCATATTAAGGTACAAAACACACCTCGACTCACTAAAACAGCATTTAAAAGATACAAAGTGAATATATGCGATCGAATGGAATTAAAAACGATAGTAAGGGAAATCGAAGGCTTTCTTTTGACTCATTTATCGTGAGATGACGTCTGAAGTGGTCAGGATATAAACTAAACGCGGTCAAGGTGTTCACTATTTGAAATAGGATGCAAGTTGATTCATTCAAAGGTTTTACGGAAAGCACGTGTGTATTTGTGCCGAAAATTGCGAATATTCAACTTCTACAAATTCAATTCAATTACAAAACTAACCTAAACCGTTTTTATTGTTGAAATAAAATTTATCAATTATACATTTTTAGAATACTGAAGATATTATGTGATTGCTTTCTGCAAACATTCATACCACGTTAAGCAACGTCGGGCGCGGTCAGTACTTGGATGGGTGACCGCCTGGGAACACCGCGTGATGTTGGCTTTTTGGTTTTCCGGTACATCAAAATGTGCCATTGCTTTTGCGAAACGAAAGCAACTGTCGGCAGTTTTTCATACTTATTTTTGTACAATTTTAGGTTTTATTAAAATGAGTCGCACCCATTCCATCGGTCCCTCGCCAACGTCCATACCACGTTGAATACACCGGTTCTCGTCCGATCACCGAAGATAAGCAACGTCGGGCGCGGTCAGTACTTGGATGGGTGACCGCGTGGGAACACCGCGTGATGTTGGCTTTTTGTTTTTCCGGTACATCAAAAAGTGTCATTGCTTTTGCGAAACGAAAGCAACTGTCGACAGTTTTTCATTCTTATTTTTTAAATTTTGAGTATTTCTATATTTATTTGCCTCTTTTAAAAAATGTTTAAAAAAAATCTCTATATAGTGGGAAATTCTTTATGCCATCATTATAGCTTATCTACATTACTTTTATTTTTTTTTAATTAGAATCGGTGACATTTGTGGTAATTTATTCCAAAAAAAAATTAAAAACCTCAGCAGGGTAGTCTGCAACGTTCCTTTTTTGTTACTATTTAGTGTTTAAATTAAAAATATCAATTTGAGGCAACCATCCTAAAATTGTGAATTACCTAAACATATTGATGGATTTTATTATTAAGTATAGCAAAAAAAGCTGAAGATAGTACTATAATGATTTTAAAAGTAGCCTGTTTAATCTATTTTGTTACCAATTACCATAGACCAAAAATAATTTTAAAGTTTTGATTTTATTAAAAATATCTACAATTTTAAAATGTTTGCTTATTTTAGATAAAATTTGGGGCTTTGTTGAACTCCTCTATCTGCAATTTATATTTTTTATTAGGTAAATATATTTTACTGAAAAAATAAGAATTTTTTGTTATTAAATTGTTTCATTGAATAAAATTCAGCTTGACTAAGCGTAAAGTAATTTCCATGCTGAAATAAAAGTTCTTAATGAAAACACAAAATAACCTGTTATAGCTTAATCAACATTTATTATAATTAACGGTTTCACTCTGTATCTATCTGTATTTTCTGACTTTAACATTCAATAAATCGGTTTCAAATTTCTTTTCTTTCTTTAACTTTTTCTTCAGTCTATAATCCTTATTTTCTTAAGCAAATGTCAGTTAAAAAAAGGGTGCGTGTACTTATGTACGCGCGTAAGAAGTTATACTTCTTTGGCATTATTAAAAATAGTTTTTGATTGCATGCAAATAATTAATTACAATTAAATAATCAAAGACTGGAAAAGGAGTCATTATAGTCAATTAAGTTCAGTTTACATTTGAAAAATTAAATAAATAATTATTTATTATTATTCTCTTACATTAAGTGTAACATAAACTCTATTTAGTTAAAAGTATATATAATTATATATTTAGAACATCTCTACCAAACACTAAGAAGTATGTTGTAGCTTTGGCAGTATTGCACAATATAAAATTAATAAATTTCTTTGAAAAATTAATCAAAACTCCTTTATTTGTTTAAAAGGTAAATGACAAATGTCATTATGGTCATTCAAAATTCTTGGCATACGAACTTCACGCATATTCTATTTCTTTTTACTTGTAGATTGTCTTATTCCTATCTCGCTCGCGCACGCTATAATCACACTCCGAATTTTGTGTCACAGGTGCGCGCGCATCGTAAAATTTCACTCTCATAAATTTTTCATAACGCGCCTAAAGAAGTTCAAAAACAATACAATATTGGAAAAAAAAATTCTTAGTAACTAAGTCTTAGAAGACTAGAAAAAATATTCTACTTGGAATATAAATAAAACAAGTTAATTAAATAGCTAAATTATATTTGGGGAACTCGTCGAATTATCCATAAAATCTTATACCTAATACTAATTTAAAAGAAATAAAATTCATACAACGCAATTTCAGTCATACAAAATACATTCATAGATAATTTAGAATAAAACATAATTTACAGGTATTACTATTATAACTATCGCTTCTATTCCTGGATCATGTCATTGCAAACCTGTAAAGAAAAGAGAAAGATATTAGACGATTCAAGGTTCAAACCTGGAGATGAAAATAAATTATAACTCGTTTTTATACTATTGTAAAAATTGTGTCACAAGAGTTCTGTAATCTATCATTAGTTAAGTTACATTCATATATTTTAGTAAATAATTAGAACCGCAAACCAAATGTAAGCAATCATCACACACTTGAAGCCAAAATTAGCTCTTTAGTTTTCCCACACTAATAAATTGTAAAATCCGATTTCTTATTGTAATACAACATTCTTGTTTCCGATAATGTCCAAAAAGGTAGAATACACTCGTATTGAAATGTCACTTAGATTTAAGAACCCTAAAATAAGCGAAGTTAGTTTTTTATTAGCGTCGCAACTTCACCCCTAATTTATGCTAGTTATAAGCTCATATTTTAAACGATGAAGGCGGAAACACATTATTAAAACGCCACGCGACGCCATGCGCGGAAACGCTACCCGATCAGACATTGACCCGATGTGTTGTTGATGGTGGGGGTGAACACGCCACCGGTGACCGGACTTGAACCGCCGCGCGTCGCGCGCAGTGTGCTTCTTGACAACACCCGACGCCACGCGTATCTCACGCGAATATCAATTTATATACTTACATATTTTTGGTTTTATTTGGCGAAATGAACGACGAACAATTAATTGAGTTGGTGAAACGATATTCTGTTCTATATGACATTAGATTAGCTCAATACAGGGACCAAACTGTGAGAAATAATGCATGGGAAGAAATAGCCGAACAAATGAATACAAGCGGTAAGTTTTATTAACCCTAGAAAGATAACCATACGTCATTTTGACGTATAAATGTTTGAGTGCTGGGATTTGTATATCATATGCTTATGAATGTGATTGTCAGCTTTAATATATGCAATTAACTTAATAATAAATTAAAAAAACATAAGTGTATACACTATACATATATTTTAATTAGCTAAATCTTAAATAAACTAAACACAGCTCTTTTAACACTTAAAAACTTAAACATGATGGAGTCTCTTCATCAGCCTTATAATTTAAGAAATAAACTTTTTAAACTTATTATAAAATGATCAACCGTAACTAATATTTTTTTATTGATATATAAGGCTAACCCTTCAATGCACTTAGGACAGGCGCTCGACTTATGCTCTCCAGTAGGTATATAATGACGAAAGTATTGCACTTATCTAAAAAAACACGACTGTCACCTGCAAGCTACTTGGGTCCACTGAGTTGACAGGAACGGCCAGTGCCATGACGCGTATATAGAAACAAATAATATAGATTTTTTAAATCGACTACGTCGATTCGACGTAGGTTATCTTTCTAGGGTTAATATACTAGCTTTAAACCCGACAAACGTTTGTTTTGTCATGCATATTATTTCTAGGAAACATTTTTTTAGTTCAATAAAAATAACTATCTATAATAATAAAAAATAGGGGTTGATTGTAGAGGGGTGAAAATTAGGGGTTGTATGTATTTTTGTATGCTGTATCATAAAAAAATAAATAAAAAAAAATTTTTTAATAAAAAAACTTTTTTGGGGTGGACACCCCTTATCACTAAGGGGTTTGTAAGATGGATATAGCCGATTCTCAGACTTACTGAATATGCATAAATAATTTCATAAGAATCGGTCGAGCCGTTTCGGAGGAGTATGGGAACGATCAATGTGACACGAGAATTTTATTTTGTATTAGTTGCAAGTTTTTAATTTTGTTCACAATATCAAGCTGCCACGGAACGGCGCTTTCACCACTAAAATATTCCTGAAAATGCATACTGTGTGGAATTTCTACGAATTGGATTTAAGTCGTGAAACGCTGTAGATTCTGTTGGTTTCGTGTTGTGAATCACAGTCCGAAGGCAAATTATCCGTGCCTAAATAATTATGTAAGCAACATGTAGCTAGAATTATTTGGCAACCATGTCGGGTTGAACTGTCATAGAACCAGCAAAAACACGCCATTTTGATCTTAAAATCCCAAAGGCATTCTCAACTATACGTCACGACTGTTGGTCACGTCACGATGCGAACATCATTCTTGCTTTAGGGTCGCATTAAAAAGGGCTTCAAGGGAAAAGCTTCATTTTCACATTTGGCAATAGTTCAGAATTTGGAGTTAAAGGTTTAGGACCGGGTAACTCTTAACTTTCCATGTTGTATGAATTGGCCTAAGACGGATTTTTCAAATATTCCACCATCACTATTTTTACCATACGAGCCGACGTTTATGACTAAGAATCTATATCTTGGATCTACTAATGCCAGTAGTACGATTGAATTTGTCCCCTTGTAGATCCAATAATAATATAATGGTAATATGTTTTCCATCCAGTGCCCCTCACAGCAATTGCGGAAATTCCAATAATGTCTAAAACCATTTTCACGTTGCACTTGTAGGTTTTGGCATATAAACTGGACCATTTTCTTCCAGATTGCATCGCAAACGCCTTGTACTATTTGTCGTACGGTACTGAATCCCATGCGATAGTTGAATCAATGTTCCAACGTTCAGAATGAACTACCTGTAGCTAAAAACTTGTAACAATAAAATTCATATGATCATCTTTTTTTCCAGTTGAAGAAGTAAAAAATAAGTGGAGCAAATTAAGAAACTGCTTCACCAACGCCTTAAAAAGACGCCGCAAGAAGAGTGGACAAGCAGCAGCTAAAGCAGTTCGATGGAAATTAGAAAAGCAAATGGAGTTTCTTCTACCACACGTTGAAAGGAGATATACAGTTACAAATGATGACGATTCGACACAAGATAACGAATATCTATTTTCTGAAGAATCTGCAGTTTCACCTCCTCCTACCATTCGTTCACCCACTCCAGGAACCTCCTCTTTAAGGCCATCTGCAGGAGCATCTACTCAAAAATCTACTGCAAGTTTTACTCCGAGATGTTTAAGCATAAATGATAATGACAATAATGTATTTAATGAAATGGTTAATGTCACGAATGCGACAGAGGAAATGATACAGATGAGATCAGTATCAGATATGGACGAGAATGACTTATTCTTTTTATCAATGAGTAAGCAACTAAAAAAGTTACCTAAAACGGACCAAGCTGAAATTAAGTTTCAATTACACAAGCTTATATATGAATCGGAAATGAAAATGTTAAATAACCGTGAACAAATTCTGAATACACCAATAAAGTTTGAATAATATTCTATATCATACTAGCTGACCCGGCAAACGTTGTTTTGCCATATTTGTAGAAAAAATTTTTTTAGTTCAACAAAATTAACTATCTATTATAATAAATAAGGGGTTACTTGTAGAGGGGTGAAAATTTGGGGATGTATATTGTATGTATTTTTGTATGCTGTATGATAAAAAAATAAAAACAAAAAAGATTGTCTAAAAAATAAAGATTTTTTTTGGGGTGGACACCCCTTATCACTTAGGGGTTTGAAAGATAGATAGTAGCCGATTCTCAGACTTATTGAATATGCATAAAAAATTTCATAAGAATCGGTCGAGCCGTTTCGGAACAGTATAGGAACGAACATTGTGACACGAGAATTTTATATATATAAAGAGATATTATTCAAAATTGTTATAAAATCCTTTCAAACTGTAGTTTTCATTCTGCGACTGTTCAGCTTCTACTTCTGTATTTTCTTCTTCTGATGTCATAACGTGTATTTCTGTTTTCATTTCGTGTTCATTGTTACTAGTTATATTTATTGGAGTATTCATTTTATCACGGTTATTTAGCATATTCATTTCCGATTCGTGTATTAGCTTGTGTAATTGAAACTTTATTTCAGCTTGGTCCGTTTTAGGTAACTTTCTTAGTTGCTTACTCATTAATAAAAAGAGTAATTAATTCTCGTCCATATCTGATACTGCTCTCTTCTGTCTCATTTCCTGTGTTGTTTTCATTACATGAACCATTTCTTTTAATACATTATTATAATTTTATGATAACTTTTTTTTTCCCTTCAGTACTTACCTCAGACAAATAGCTAGTCTTTCTTTAGTGCTAATGGATTCGCCAAATGTTGTGTCTTTCTAGTATATATCCTTTTTAATAAAAACGTGTATCTCCTCAAATTGTGTTTTAGTAACCCGAAAGTACATACGAAATCTTTCATCATCTTGAAGTGGAATAATAATCACCGCATGTACTTCTCTTTTGATTTATTTCATACAGTAACGCCTAGTCATTATTTTTTATTAAGTCGTTTAAGTATCAAATGTGTACCCAAAATTTGCATCAAATCTTCAAAATCTTCATCTGACTCGTTATTTATTAAATCCAAAGTACAATTAGCACACGAATAAACCTTCACTATTGTCAGCTTAATAAATTCGGAATTTGCAAGCGTATCATGGTGTCGCGTGTTGGTAATGTGCACGATGCACATCGGGTTTCGACACGTTGCGTCGCATGACGTTTTAATAATGTGTTTCCGCCTTTAAAGTTGACACCCAGCTTCAAACAAAGTTTTTCATTAAACATATATTTGAACATCCCTACAACAACCGCTACCGAACTTAACACGAGTAAAACTTATCTAATAAATTA
Organism: Pieris macdunnoughi; assembly: GCA_905332375.1. Lineage (NCBI taxonomy): Eukaryota > Metazoa > Arthropoda > Insecta > Lepidoptera > Pieridae > Pieris > Pieris macdunnoughi. The sequence goes on from CAJOBZ010000005.1 coordinate 10,403,168, forward strand.
TTTTGCTTCTTTATAATTTATTGTCTAGACCAAGAAAATAAATCAAAAATATATCCTTTATTACAAATTTAAAAAAATATGTGGGGGTCTTCTATAATTGAACCTATATATCTGTATAGTACCTGAATATCTACAATTAGCCACAATAGATATGATGATGGCATAATATCTTAAATCATCGATCCGATTTATGTAGTGATAGTGTCAGCTGCCATTGTCATTATAATTTAATAATAAAGATAATTACTACAGACTATCAAATAGTAGATATAATAGAATAATATGTAGATCTATTAATATTGTTAAATCAAATGAACCACGGAACAGTTTTGAACTAATTTGATTTTGATGTTATTAAATAATGAAAATGGCAGCCGATACCAGTGCCATTGCCCCGACATATACAGGGTAGCCAAAAAGTCGTGGATCAAACGCAAATAGGGGATAGATGAGGTCATCAGCTGCAAAAAATTGTTCTACGGGAGGTCTCTAAGCTCAACCCCTGCAGAGTTATAATTTATTTTGCGTTTTTATAAGAAAATTGAAAATGAAAAATCGGAGTATAAGTGCACAGATTAAAAATAATCATTCTGCGTACGCTTAGTAGGCAATAATCTGTAAATATATCTTTTAAGAGATATATTTATATCTCTCTCTATCTCTTAATCAATAAACAAATTATTTATTAACATAAAAAACAATACCTTAATATCACCCATCAGCCTCTTGTCCGAAGAAGAAACTTCTTGGTTTTTTTACAAATGTCGAGTCAGGGTGGAGATCTCTATAACAATAAATTTAGTATCAATATTTTAAAAATGAATGTTATTTTAATGATTATATGAATACATTTAAACAATTATATATAAGGATATATGAAAGGATCTATATATGGACACTACATTTTTAATGATACATAAATACATGCGACTACTAACGTGGGGACGGAAAATTAAAAACATACCAACTGGTTGTTAATTTTTTTTCACGGGCAGTTCCAAATGAACACTGCACCCTTAACTCAATTCGTAATTTTGACTTTAACGAAAATTTAACGTATACGTACGTACTCGTTACGTTACGAGTATCGGGTAAGGGTACAGTGTAGCTATTCTAGCACTAAAATCTGAATCTACGACAACGCTTTGCAGAACTATGCACTTACAAATTGGATTAAAATGTTTCCCTCCTTTTAAAAATGTGCCAAATTCCAGACAGGTTTTTATAGAACGTATACTTTTCTGTATGCCTAGTAAAAAAACGTAATAAGTCATTTGTCTAAGTTTTCTTAGACAAATGACTTAAATTATATCAGTTAAAAATATTGGTTAAAGATTGAAGTTAAGTTTTTGTAAGAGCATAGTTCGCATAGGATTAGAATAACCTCTTTCAGTACGAAGTCGATAAGATTCGATACGACATTATACTTGGCAGCGTCCATCCCGTACTGAAGTATGCTATTAGCGCAATATTGGGACATTGGGGCAACACATGTGTTATATAACAGGAGTGCTAACATCCATTTCTGGGTGCGATTGGGATTCTTAGCCACGGGTTCGGACATGGGACGCGTTGGACGTTTAGTTTCCACTGCGGGTTCATTCAAGGCATCTTTCAGCTCCTGCGACATTTCAAAACTAAACTTGCGTTTAGTATGCCGTGTTATCAATCCGGTTTCTATATGAATACTCTTAGCAATTACGGCTGGTATGAATATAGAAACCGGTCGTCCGAAATACATTGCTTGAATGCTTCAATAAAGGATTAGTTTAATATAATAAATATTACATTATACATCTTTGTCAAACAGATAAACTATTTTTCTTAATTTAGTAAAAAATAGATCTTTATTAGGAATATTTTTATTTTATTTATTTATATTGTTCTAAAACAACGTGTATGCATAAAATTGTACAAGAAAATATGACAATACAAATTTTACACATATACACATACACATCAATTATATTAGAACATAAGCAAGCTAGCAAGGGAAAAAATTAAACAAGCAACCACAAAATAAAATAATAATTAAAAAATTAATAATAACTAAAACTAAAATAATAATAATAATCACTAAAACTAAATGATAACTTAAACCTCATTAAGAGTATGATAAACAAAGTTACGGTAAATTGGAAGGCTGTTGTAAGATATATCAATCATAATATCACGTAAGTAGCTTAAGAAGTCTTCGGATAAACGTTTTCATTCCATTAATTTCATATTCAATATTGAATAAATTATATTTTAATAGTAAGCATTCAAGCAATGTAAAAGTATTGATAAAATACTAACCGTTTGTCAAAATACACCGGAGTATTGTCTGCTTGCGAACTTGACGCCGGCTGTAATAGAAAAAAAATGTATATTAATAATAATATTTTTAATAAGTTAATCCCTTAAAAGGAATTTTTTTTTATCGAATTGAAGTTATGTATTATAAATTTATAATTATTTTACATAATTTTAAATTTAACCGACGTTTCGCGTGCTTTAGAGCGTGCGTGGTCACGGTGACTGAAGACAAAAGGATTTGAATGTCAAAAAGTATCAGAGCTGTAGAAATATATATATATATATATATATATATATATTATATATGTCAACGTAAAATTGTAAACACCGTTAGAATGTTATCTATCTCGCGAGATTGTAAACTGTCGAAATTTACATTCATCAAAACAATCAATTTACATTCGACAACAAACGAATTAACAATCAAATATGATGGCGCGGGGCATATTCTGTTCAACCAATCAGCGCGCGAGGTGCGATCCGTTTCACAATTTGACGATTTCACTTCGATAGATTACAATCTACCGAATAATAATACGTTAAATTGTAAGGAGTACGCTGAGGTTCACAATCTTTCGACAGTTTATAATCTCGCGAGATAGATTACAATCTAACGGTATTTACAATTTTACGTTAACATATTATATAATACATAACTTCAATCCGGTAAAAAAATTTTCCTTTAAATGTGTAAAAGTTATGTCAAAAAAAGACATACATAACATATACATAATTCCTGTTATCGTTATGGTGCACTTATTCTATGTAAGCTTTTATATTTCGAATTTTTCAAGAATTTCCTTATAGTTTGAATTTTTTATTAGTGAAATATGTCTTAGTATGATATATTTGCAACGGAAATTTAACTATTCTAACCGCTTACTGCAGTATTTCCCAACATATGCACACGCCCCACAGGGGAGCAATTTGATTGTTAAGAATAATTCTGTTCGAAAATTTTTTCAAAATTATTTGTAACATGAATTTCAGTTTTTCATAATATGTTTTGAAGAATTCTTAGTGACCTATCATTTAACAAGAGAGTGAGTAAGACTTTCAATTTTTTGCCTCGAGCGTGGACACCGAATCCAGAAATTCCGTAACGAAAAAACCTTGCGCGTTAGAGCGGGACAGAACGGATACTGCGTATTCACATCTCTCTGACGAGATCGGTGCAGCCGGTGCGCGTTAGAGTAAGACATACTATATAGGCGAGTTAGTCTGAGTCAGGTAAAGAAAAAACTTGAATTAACATCAAAGAAAAAAATACTGCATAAATAATTATAATTACATAAGTTGAAAAAAAATTATGCTATAGCTTTACCGCGGCAGTCCCCGAGTGCCACACGTTTTTTTTTATTTTATGTTCAAAACTATATATTATGTTACAAATGGGGAAAAACAATTTTAGAGATAGGTGCATTTTGTAAGAACCAAAATGTAACGTATTGCTCACATCACGTATAGAAGACCTGGGTACGATTCTCAACAATAATGGTTTCGAGTTAAGCAGAGGCTAACTATACATCAAAACTACACACAGAGCGAAATATCCCACACCCAATTGGGACGAGAAAACATTTTAAAATCGGAAAATAATATTTTCTATTATTTATATCATCTCAGGAATATTTGGTCCTTCGATCCGGATTGATAATAATATTTTTTTTTTTTATTTACTATTAAAGTCGTATCCGAACGAATTACAAATAAGTGCACAGTTAGCTATGACAAATCAAAATATAATTAAAAACTACTTAATTATTTGTCATAATATATTATAAATCCTCACTGGAGAATGATAACCTCGTATGTCAAAAACCATTTATTTTATTATTCTTAGACTCTTGTGTCATTTAACTGGTATAATCATGAAGTGTTATTAATAAATAAGTCCTTTTTACCATCCAAAACTATGGACAAAAACACATAATAATATATTAACGAACATTGACGAAATTAACCATTTATTTCGTTTCCTGTTAAGTTTGGTTCTCTGGATATACGAGGTTATCATTCTACAGCGACGAAATATTTCCGTATTATAGAGGCACTAGGCCATTAATATTCGGGACTATACATACATTATTTTCTTTATCTTCGCTATCGGATGACAGACGCCGATTCTTGCAGAGGTGCTGCGAACATCTGCATTTGGGATGGCATCCGCGATCAGTTTTCACACAACCGCAGAGTTTGCTGCTGCAGCTACCTCTGCAAGTGCAGTAGGGGAGGGTGTCGCTACGCCGAGTCGCCGTAGGATTACCGTTGGATTCTGTCGGCGGAACGAAGTTCATCGTCAGGCGTTGGCTCTGTAATCAAATTAAGAGTATGTCACACAAAAATGTACAAACTTTTTTCTATGGAAAATAGTACTTTTACTAAAGCTTATTGAAAAATTCATTCTTGAGCTTAGGTTTCCTAGAAAAGCGGTGCCGTTATCTAACGGCCGTAATGTAACGTTGGGTGACGTCACCCATACGTTGTCTATAAATAACATCGGAGTAGGTTTTCTAGAGAACGTTGAGTGTCACCGTAACGTCAAATAGCGGTGCTGTAATTTGCATGACGGCCGTCATAGCGGTGATAAACATTAGTTCAACGTTTTTCGCGTGTAGCGGTGCCCATATTTAATTAATACAATGAGTGGAAACGTGACTTGGACGAGCGAAAATGATTGTTTTTTTGCATTACTATATTAAAAAGTAAAGACGGCCGTTATTAACAACCGTAAAATGACGGACGTTAGTTAACGGCACCGCTTTTCTAGGAAACCTAAGCTTTAGCGTTGACCCGTTTGAACTAGAGAAACGTGGTATTCCTTCCAAAATTGAGTTTGAGTTATGTACGGTTTTTTATCAATTAAAACTTCGATAAGTCAATGAAATAGGCACAATTTTGAAAGTAATTCTGTTTTGTATGAATTAGTTTAATAAAGTTAATACACATTGGTAAGATTACAAAGTGCATGTTTATTAACAAATTTAGCAGAAGACATTGCCCAAAGCCTGAAGAACTGCCCATTTGTTTAATTAAATCTTATGATGATATTACTATCATGCCGTAAGAAAATGTATAACACAGGAAAGCTTCGATTACTAAAACGCCATCAATGTTGTGGTAATTAACTAATGCTAAATCTAATAAAATCGAAATATTATGACTTCGTGGGCTAATCGATTTTTTGGAGCAGCCAGATAAAAAATATTATTAGACAAATTTTTTTTTAAATATTATAAATGTAGTTAAAAAATTAGTAATTGGCCTGGGAGGAATAAATCAAATAAAGCAATATCGATTATTATAACTCGCGAAAGAAATTTTCAAATCGCGATTTAAAGTCAAAGTCAAAAATCATTTATTCATGTAGGTAATACAATGTACACTTATTAACGTCAAAAGAAAGAAAAATACATTTACTGCCAGTTCTCAAATCAAGGCCATAGGACGGAAGAGAAGAACTGGAAATAAACTCTCCGCCACTCTTTTTAATCGCTAAGTTTTTTGTTTTACACAACGTTTGTAAGGAGCTGCAACCATTAGACCATGTTCCACATGACATCTGAAGTAATAAATAATAATAAAATAAATTAAAAACAAAGATTAGTCCTCTATCAGCAGGACTCAGGAGGCATGGTGAAATAGGAGCACGCACTTACATCCTCGTGGGAATAACACGCAAATACATAGTCGAAACAACTAACATCACCGCATACATGAAACAATTTCTTACCCGAATCCGCTTGGTAAGTGGTGAGGCACGCCAGTCCGGGTCGTTATCAACGTCCTCAACTTCGTCCTCCTCATCAGTTGGTTCAACGTATTCCACTTTCTTCACCGTTTCAAGTGTCTTATTGCGTTTCTTGGCTTTGCAGCTGGCTGCACGTAGCTGGTCCAGCTCGTCGGAAAGTTTTTTCTAAGATAAAAAAAATATATAAGAGGAATTAGCCTTATGGTTTTAAGCAATTTTAACTGTGGACGAAGAAATTTTTAAGTACAGTGTAAACTCTTTATAACGCCATTCATTTTAACAAAATTTTCTCTTTATAACGCAACAGCCATTCTCTATAACAAAGAAATTTTTTCATTTTTTTTTTCATTTCATAGACATCAACAACATACTTAAGGGTAATTGTTTGTATAATCAACTTACAAAACTAAACTTTTGAGGTGCCGATTTTTCTAAGAAAGACACCTGACGTCATAAACAGCCGTCTCGCCTTTGTTATTGATTACATTGCCTATAGGAAATTTTGGTCTCAGTTACTAAACGCACTAACGTCACCTATTGTGTATTATCAAGTCGTAAACAAACTTAAAAAGTAAAAGAAAAGCGTTGTTTAAAATAATTTACCTATTGAGTAATAAAATTGGAATTATTGTAATTGGTTAAATTTGTATTTTTTTTTCTATTCCATCACTATAAGGGAACTATCTATTTGTTTGTACAGTGACAAAAAAAAGTCATATTATGTAAGTTTGATCTTAGATTCCGTATACATATATTTAGCGATAATCTTATTCTTGTATTTCTTCGTAGATCGTTATTTTTATTGAACTAAAAAATGTTTCCTAATAATAAACATGGCAAAACAACGTTTGCCGGGTCATCTAGTATTATTTATAATAAATTCTACAACACAACGGTAAAAACATTAAATTCGCTTACATTCTCCTGCTCCAGCAACTCCAGCTTATCTTGCTGGAACTGCAATACCGTTTGCAAATTGCGACACGCTTCCGTCCTGTCCCCACGGCCCATTACCCCGCGCTGAAACTCGAAGAGAGCGGAGAGCTGGAAGACCAATGTAATTATTAAATAAAGAATTTTAAAAATATCTGTTGACAATTTGTGCAGTTACATATAACCGAGACTGGGTATTAATTATGTGTATCAGATTTCACGTAACAAAATGTAAATACAATACTATGGTGTCGAATCAATGGCGTTGATACCAGCTGATAATTATAATTTAATAACATCAAAGTCAAATTAGTTTAAAACTGTTAAGTTGTTTATTTGAGTTGCCAATATTAATAGATCTACAAATTAACAGACTATTTAATAGTAACTTCAGTCATTATTATTAATGTCGGAGGTATGGCTTAAGTGTCAGCTGCCAAAATGTCATTATAATTTGATATCATCAAAGGCAAATTAGTTTAAAACTGTTAAGTTGTTTATTTGAGTTGCCAATATTAATAGATCTACAAATTAACAGACTATTTAATAGTAACTTCAGTCATTATTATTAATGTCAGAGGTATGGCTTAAGTGGCAGCTGCCAAAATGTCATTATAATTTAATATCATCAATGTCATATTAGTTCATAACTGTTAAGTGGTTTATTTGAACTGAACCCGAAACGACTACAGAGTTAAACGGCATATGTGTATACTGTATATGCGTCGGCTCCAGATAAAAGGAAAAGATATACAAATATTACCAACATAGCATTAAAAACTTTGATTGAGACATTATAAAGAAATCGAATATGCTAACAATTGCCGTCAACTAAATTATCTACACATGTAAAAAATATTAAATAAAAATAATAAAATAATTTTTTTCATTATTTTCTTCAAAACCTTGTACGAGTAATATTTTGGAATATTTTAATTTAAAAATGTAAGAACTTTTAACAATTATTTACACTATACTATACCGAAAAATACGTTTCTGTCATAAATACCTTTTCATCATTTTCAGCCTTGATACTCGCCAACTGCCGCTCAAACTCCGCTTCTCTATTCTCAAACTCCACTTTGAGACGATCGTAAGTGTCCTTGATCTCTTCGTATCGCGCCTGGAAGCCTTTCTCACTCTGGCTTTGGAGATCTCTCTTCGCATCAACGAGTAACTCGAAGAGGCATTTGAGAGCCACTTTGGCCTCAAGCATCGATTGGATCTTGTCCCATTGGGTGCGAGCTTTGTTTTCTAAAAAAAAATAATTGTATTTATTTATGTGTATTATTAGACCCCGTCCTGGTAGTGCGAGGTTAATTGTCTAAAAAAAATTAAGATTTTTATCTTTACAGAGTACCTTCGACATTTATATTGTTTAAATTAATTCCCGTATATCCTATACTCTGATTTTTAATACCGTAGAATTCTGACAGCTATCATTTTTGAAGTTATACATCTTTAGGCGCGTTATGAAAAATTTATGAGAGTGAAATTTTACGATGCGCGCGCACCGTGACACAAAATTAACAGAACATCTTCCGTGGGCAACTTCTGCCCACGGAAGATGCTCCGGCATTGGACATAATTTAAAGTCCATTTTCATCACAAACAGTAAAAAACGCACAAGTAAAGATAACATTCAAATTTTTTAAAAAGGTTTCCTAAACCTGGAATTGCCAGCTAAAGAATAAAATAAAGTAATGAAAGTTAATTCGATATATTGTTCGTGATATTGAAATATTTGCTTTTTGTATTAGGTCATTTGAGTAAGTAAATATTAGGATTTACCTTTTTGTAGATAAAACTTAAATACATAGCATTTTTTATAGCCCTCAAATGGGTTAAATTTGTCCCTTTTCGGTGGAGAACTTTTTAGTAGCAACATTTATGAAATGTCAGAATTTTACGGAATTAAAAATCAGAGTATGGAACTATTTTAATTAATTAAAGTAAATTAAATAATTAATAAATGTCAGTCAAAATATCATACTTAAACAGTAATTCACCAGTAATCAAACCGAGGAGAAAGCCTTCGAGGATGGATAAAGTATATTTGCCTACCTTGGTCAGCAGTAAGTATTTTTTGTTGCAGATCAGAAATCTGCGCTTTGCGTAAGGCCAAATCATCTTCTAGTTCCTCAAGCTTCTTGCTATTGGCCTCAGAGTCTGTACTATTGCGGATGAACTCGATTTGCTCAGTTATCCACGCTCTGGAGACAAAACACGTTTTTAGTCCAAATTTCTTATATAAATATCTTTATATATGTCACCGGAATATAAGAAAATCCGCAAGTTTATAAACTTTCGTAGGATTCTAATGAAAGATAAATTGTATTACTTTACGCCCACATTTTCGCAACTTGCGGATTTTGTTATATTCCCGTGACATATATAATTGTACTGTAAGTACGTGTGTATGTCACTGAACTCCTCTTAAACGAATGGACCGCTTTGAATGACTTTTTTTGTATGCGTTTGGGTGGTGCCCTGAATTTAGATCCAACTAAACAGCTGGTTTTTCAGGTACGAGTTTCGGATAGGTTAACTGGTAGAGCTGTTGGTGCGTAACAAACGATCTGGGTTCGATTCCCAGTCAGTCCTGCGATTCTGTAACTCACTTTTCGAACTCACACAGTCGTAAAATGACTGCTTCACGACTGATTTGAGCGCAACCGCCGCTGCGAAAACCGCTGTGTGAGTTCGAAAAGTGGGTTCGATTCCCAGTCTGAGCCGAATAATTTTTCGTTTGCCGAAAAAAGATCTCCACTGCGTAATGTCCTAAATTCGTCTTAATTGATGAATTTGTCATAAAATATGGCAAAAAAAATCGCCTGGCACCTAACCCATAAGAAAAGCTCACCGGTACTCCATCAGTTCCTCAAGCGATTTCTCGGCCTCCACAATACTGAGATGCATCTCCAGCTCTTGTTCAATATATTGTTGTACTGCGCCACTCTTAACATTTCCCTTTGCATTGCGTTTTATCGCCGTCAGTTTTTGGCGGTCTAGGGCTTCCTGAAAATTAAAAAAAAACACAGTTTAGGTTCTGCAATAGACAAAAAGATCAATTTTCTGAGTCACGCCAAGAAATACGCGCGTTGGCAGCATACATACACCAGCGCTTTGCAGTCTGTCGACGAGCGTTAGTAGTTATACTGTATACATCTGGCTCAGTTCGGAAAATCACCATAAATTTTCACTACCTTCTCCCAATTTTTAAATAAAGAAATCCGTATCAAAATGATTCGACAACGTGCCTACGTCCTATCTTTACGAAAGCGCGCGTTCGAATGTGTACACTTCAATCCTCGTACTTCTTAAGGTGGGAACTGACCAAAGTTACGAGGTGTAATGTAACACGTTACACAGCGAGCATACGTGCAGTCAGTACGGCGTGTTACGGGGAAACCAGCGAGCAACGAGCCGCTCGCTTTGAGTGCTCCACCCGGCGGTCGGTTTATCAGCGAATCCTTTGACTGTTACGCGGTTTAGTCAGTACGCGTCGCACGTCGCGAGTGATCATGATTATTACGCTTTCGCCGCCAGTGTTCACGAGATGGCCGACAGCGAGGACGTGTTGATATCTTTCATTCTATTTAATTATTGTTTCATCCAAATTAAGAAGAAAAAGAAGAAAAAATGTTACTGGACATCAATCTTATTTAAAAACACAGGCGTATGAGGTGGTTTGTTATTTATTGCAATATTAAAAAACCGAATGATTACTGGACAGTATAAAACCTTTGTACGCATGTCTCGATTTTGAAGAACTGTTGAATTTAATTGGACCAAAAGTACTTAAAAAAGACACAGTTTATAGAAAATCATAATCATGATCACTCGCGACGTGCGACGCGTACTGATTGAACCGCGTAACAGTCAAAGGATTCGCCGAAAAACCGACAGCCGGGTGGAGTACTCTAAGCGAGCAACGAGCGGCTCGTTGCTCGCTGGTTTCCCCGTAACACGACGTACTGACTGCACGAATGCTCGCTGTGTAACGTGTTACATTACACCTCGTAACGTTGGTTGGTTCCCACCTTAACACACTCGATGCGAATGCTACATTACACCTCGTAACTGGTCAGTTCCCACCTTTACAACGCGCGTTACTAAAGCGCGCGTATTGATACGCCTCATGTGTACTCGCTCACAGAGAGAAAACGCGTTAATTGAATATGATTTTATGATATTACTAGCTGCCCCCGCGAACTTCGTTTCTCCGGCATATATATGATTTTACTTAGCCTACATAAATGATATATTAATAAATAATGATTTTATCTATTTATTTATCGCACCTGAAACCTGTTAATATATAAGAGTATAATTATACCTTGAGTCTCTTATTAACAGCCACAGCTTCCTCCATCTTCCTCTTCAGCACATTCTGCTGTTTCGCGTGTAGAGACTCCATCTTGGCCATCGCAGTAACCCGTTTGCGATCTTCCGTCTTAAGGCGTAACATCGCCCGTTCGTTGTCTGCCTTCCATTTGCGGAACTTCTCGCTTTCTTCACGCATTTTACGAATTATTTGCACCTGTTTTATCATTTAAAAATCATATAGGATTTGTAAAGAATTTGTGATGGCGGAACACTTAGAAAGTAGCTTCAATATAACTATATTTACTGCAATTTATTCCCCCCTTTCTTGTCAGCAAAAGCAAGCAAAACTCTCAAAAATAATAGTACATAAACGATTTCGGTTTTTGTAGGAATCCTCGAAAATCCATTTCGTTTTCAAGCATAGACAAAGTATGGGTAATATGTGGAAAAAAGTAAATCATTACTGTTGATATAATCACTAAATAAGAAAATCAAAGACCCCCTTCCTACTATAGTGCTTACGTAATACTTGAACGGCCCCTTACACCAAAGTAGTAGTGCGCACCGCACGCGACAACGTATCTGCGTGCACGCACACCTGCGCGCGAAACGAGCAAGACCAGATTATGTGGTTGCGTGCGAGTGTCGATAAACAGATGTGGACGTAAGTTGTCGATAAATAGATGTGGATGTAAGTTGTCGATAAATAGATGTGGATGTAAGTTGTCGATAAATAGATGTGGATGTAAGTTGTCGATAAATAGATGTGGATGTAAGTTGTCGATAAATAGATGTGGATGTAAGTTGTCGATAAATATATGTGGATGTAAGTTGTCGATAAAAAGATGTCGATGTAAAGTGTCGATAAAAAGATGTCGATGTAAAGTGTCGATAAAAAGATGTCGATGTAAAGTGTCGATAAAAAGATGTCGATGTAAAGTGTCGATAAAAAGATGTCGATGTAAAGTGTCGATAAAAAGATGTCGATGTAAAGTGTCGATAAAAAGATGTCGATGTAAAGTGTCGATAAAAAGATGTCGATGTAAAGCGTAGATAAAGTTTCAATAAAATTAAAATAGATATGTAATGCTAGTTTATTTTTAAATATTAATATTATGCAAACCTTAACGTTGATTACAGTTATTTCTTTTCTTGCAAAGAAAATCAAATCAACAATTACCTTAGCAGCCTTCATGGCTTGTAGTTCCGTATTCAAAGACTTGATCTTGGCTTCGTTCTTCTGCGTCGTCTTGATGACGTTGGCTTGATGCTGGCATTTCTTCTTCAGCTCGGTGATCTCTGATTCCAACATCAACACTTGCTTGCGGGTCTCGTCATGGGATGGATCCTTGGTCTGAAAATATTATTTTAATTTTCAATCTGATTAAAGAATTATTAATATTAAAAATAATATAATAAAGCCTTTTTTATTTCCTGTTTTACAAAAGTTGGTAGTTGTTATATTAAAGTTACCAAAAATATTGATTTGTTAGTAGGTTAGCTTAAATTATGTTAGTAATATATATTTATAGGATTTATTTAACAGGAACCCCGGTTTGGGTAAAGGCCTCCTCCAAAGATGCCCATTGTTGTCGGTCCTGTGCTATGGAGTGCCAGTTTTTGCCAGCTGATCTTTTCAGATCATCTTCCCAGCGGTCTAAGGGTCTCCCCTTCCGCCTCTTGCCTGGTGGTCCTTTCCATTGGGTAACTCGTTTGGTCCACTTTCTGCTAGACATTCTTGCCACATGGCCAGCCCAATTCCATTTCAGTTTTCGGGCAAAAGTTAAAGCGTTTGTAACTTTAGTGACGGCTCTTATCTTTGTATGTCTTATTTTGTCCATTCTCTTTATATTCAACATGCTTCGCTCTAAACCTCTTTGACATACATTGATTTTATTCACAGCTTGTGTAGAGAATTTCCAGGTCTGGCTTCCATAAGTTAAGCTGGGTAGTAGACATGAGTTCATAACTTTAGCTTTGAGAGTTATTGGTAGGTTACTCTTAAATATTTCTTTTAGGCTCCAATATTTATTCCAGGTTTGTTGGACCCTTCTCTCTATTTCTATAATGTTACTGTTTTCCTCGAAACTTATTCTTTTTCCCAGGTAAGTATAATTTTCTACATACTCTAAAGGGTTACCATTGATAGTTATAGGTCTTTTTCGTGTATTACTCATTATCTTTGTCTTCGTTAGATTCATCTCCAAACCAACTTCCGCACTCACCTGTTGTAGAGATTCTATCATGAATTGCATCTCGTTGACTGTCTCTGACAGAAGGATCAGGTCGTCAGCGAACCTCAGGTGACTTAGGTAGGTGCCTTTTATACAGAGTCCTGTTTTACTCCAATCTAATTTGTTCATGATGTTTTCGAGTATTGCTATGAAAATAGTGGGTGAGAGCGGGTCCCCCTGTCTTACCCCTCTTTCTATATGGAAGGCGGGGCCTAAAGTTTCTAGCTTTATTCTTCCTTTGTTGTTATTGTATATGCTTTTAATCACCTTTATGTATTTATCTGGCACCTCTTGTTCTTTTAAGCTTTCCCATATACTTTTGTGTATGACTGAATCAAAAGCTTTTTGATAATCAACAAAAGTTATGTAAAGAGGTCTCTGAAATTCTTGATATTTCTCCATAACTAACTCTATGGTGTGTATGTGGTCGATAGTAGAGTACCCTTTTTCTGAAACCTGCCTGTTCTACAGATTGTTTTGCCTCTATTATCGGGCTTAGTCTATTATTTATAATGGATGCGAAAAGTTTGTATATATTTGGTAACAAACTGATTGGTCTGTAGTTGCTGATATTTTTTGGATCGCCTTTTTTATATATAAGAACGATATCTGCTTCAGACCATTCTATGGGCGTTTCAGAACTTAGAAGTATAGAATTAAACAGTTCAGTTAATGGTTCTGCCAAAATTTGATGACCATATTTTAGCGATTCATTTGTGATATTGTCAGATCCGGGACTTTTTTCGAATTTCAGCTTTTTTATTGAGTTTATTACTTCGGTTTTGTGAATTGGTTTTATAGAGTGGCAGTCTACAGTTTCTGTTTCGATTTTGTAAGTTGTTCGTGTTTTGTCTCTGTAAAGTTTCTTGTAGAAATCAGTTGCTGTATTCACAATATCCATTCGATTGTATAGGTCTTTATTAAGGGTTTTCAGTCCTTCTATCCAGGATTGTTTTGTTCTGAGTTCTTTATATGCTCTCTTTGAGCTGCCGTGAAGCTCAAGGTGTTTCTCTATTATTTCTTGCCTATATTTTGCATAGTCTCTCTTGATATATCTATTAACCAGTTTGTACAGTGCGGAGAGTTCATTTTTCAATGAGCGTGTTTTTTTTTTGTTTGTTGTAGTTCTTGTCTTCTTTTTAATAATTTTAGAGTACGGTCTTGTAATATTTTATGTTTTTTATTATCTTCTGTATTATGTTTCGCAAGGATCAAACTTTGTTGGATGGCCGTCTTTATTTTTACGTAGGAGGTCTGTACCGTTTTGTTCTCAAGGCTGATGGGTTGACCTGATGGCTCCAAGAGAAAGCTTGATAGGTTTTCTTTGTACTTTGTTATTTCATCCTTGTTTCTAAGTTGACTTGTTTTATTATTTGTAAAGTTGGTCCTATTTTTCTTCGGCGTTGTTAGCCTAATTTTACACCTTAGAGGACGGTGGTCTGATGCGTAGTTTAGGTTCAGAACTTCTATATTTTGAAACAATTTTGGGTGATTTGACAGTATATAGTCAATTTCGTTTTTATATTGACCGGCCGGAGAGCGCCATGTCCATCTTCTTTTGGCTTTTTTCTTGTAGAAGGTGTTTATAATAGCTAGTTTATTTTCCATCGCAAAGTCTATAAGTTTTTGCCCTCTATTGTTTCTTACTCCGTATCCGTAGTTCCTCATTATTGTGTGTTCGTCCATTTGTGGCTGTCCTATTTTTGCGTTAAAATCTCCCATTAGAATAAATTCTTCGTGTGCCATTTCCATGGCAGTATATATAGTTTTATAAAAACTGTCTATTTCCTCTTCATTAGCTTTTGTTGTTGGGGCGTAGACTTGTATTATAGTCAAATTTTTACCTGGTAGCTTCAAGTTCAGTAGAGCAACACGTTCCGAAATTCCAATATAGCTTTCTATATATTCTTTTAAACGTTTGTTTATTATGAAGCCCACTCCATATAGGCCCGGCGTTTGTCCAGTAAAGCAGAGAATGAATTTTTCATATTCATCTATTAAATTTCCAAGGCGTCGGACTTCCGAAATACCTATTATGTCGTACTTTACCCCTTCCAGCGCTTTCTCCATTTCCAATATTCTTTCGTATGACGAAAGCGTCCCGACGTTGTAAGTTACTATATAAAGATGGTGACCTTCTCTCGTTAACCCTTTCGTCGCTTGCTTTGCGTGGCATGATGAAGATGTCCTTGGAGGGTTTAGGTCATAATCTTCCACGGTGACCAGCCGGGTTGGAAGATTAGTTGGGGAAGTGTGTTTATTATAGTTTTGTTTATGCTTTTGTTTCCGATCGCCGGTATGTAATTGCTAGTTCTTAGTTTTTGTTGGGAGTGTTGAATACTCGTGAGATCGGCCTCTCATCACGTCGAATGCGTTTATTTTGTTGTTTCTAGACGAACTTAGTGTTTGCTGTTTTCTTGGTTGTAATTCTACTTGCGGAGAGTTTGATTTATCTCTCTTCCTCTTGTCTATGGCCCTTAAATTCTCTTTGACAATAAGTTTATCATATTTAATGAACGCTAAGTTTCCTTTCTGCCTTTCTTCCATTAGTTTGGGTTGCAAGGACTTCCGTATTTCCAAGGTTTCTTTTGAGTAGTCTTCTGTTATATATAACTCCTTTAATTTCTTTTTGTTCCCGATAATTTCTGCTCTTTTCAATCCACTAACTAAAGAAAGGAGGGTAGGCCTAGGTTTTCCATTATTATTTTTTATGCCAATACGGTAGATTTTATTTATTTCATAATTTTCTAAGGTTATACCTAGTTCATCCAAAAGACATTTTTTAATGCACTCGATTAAATCCCACGTTGACTGCTCTCTTTCCGGCAAACCGTGGATTATTATATTATTGCTTTTCCTTTCTCTTTCTAGATGCTCTATTTTCCTTTCCAGCTTTTCTACTTTACTTTTCAATATTTGGTTTTCTTCGAGAACAGGTCTTAGTTTTTCCTCCATTTTGTCAAGTATTGTGTTCGTTAGTTGGGTTGTTTGGTTCTGCATTTCCAACTTCATTTTGTCAAACAGTAGTTGGAATTGTTCTTCCATAATTTTGCGTATAATAAAGCGCAATCAATGTGTTTTGCCAATTATATTTATTTCCTACAGTTCTCCTTTATTTCTCTCCCTCCGTAAGAATATTTTGCGGAGCTGTAGTAATTGCAATGTTGGTACCAGACAGAGAAAGAAAAATAAAATAAAAAACAAAAACAAAAATATCAAAATCATAAAAATATTGTGGCCGCCCTGAGATTAGATCGTACGGTAATTCGGTATCAAACTTTTCCATGCAGCGTTCTGTTCAAATGCGCAACTATGTACATGTCGTTACTCGCGAATAACCTGTACGTATTCTCCGTATGGTTAGGTAGATCCGGTATGAGTCATTGTCTTCCTTTGTTCGAATAGTGAATCATCGGTTGTTGACGGCACTTTCGCTTCAAACGATAACGGATTTTTGATATTATAGACAGTCAATTTACTTGATTTTTTCGAAACTTAGACTAATAAATCCTTCACAAGCACTTTCACTGATACTATAAGCACTACTTTAAAGTTTATTGTACTCCGAATTCGCGAATATTCGTTTGTTATATTTTTAAAGATTTATTATAGCGGAGCACGACGTGACTGTGACGGACGCGGCGATCGGATCCCCATAAAGAATTATTAATATTAAAAAGGGCCTTCAATTGGTAGTTATTTTTAACATTTTCTAAAGGAATTGCAAGCATTCAATGATCTCGACGTCTAGCTTTTATTAGTAAGGATTTTTTCAGCGACAGCGAAATTTAATATCTATGTACGATCGGAGATCTTTAGCCGGTGTTACGTTCTAGTCTAAATTGCTAAATAATCAAATACAGAGCAATGACCTCTTAACTTTATCATCCCAAAAAAAAACCCAAATTCCGTTTGCAAAAACCAACCTAGAAATTCGGGTACCTTTCTTTCAAATTCTTCGCGATTATAACCGATTAAATACTACTTATCCTAACCATTAAAGAAAGCATTGTTAAGTGCCTATCTCGTATCTAATCCATTATGCTGGTATATTTTTTCTGCTTAACAAAAATTTCTGGTATTTATATTTTATCTTGTATATATTTTTTTTGTAACATATATAGTAGATTATAGACTAGAATATATGATAGTATTATATATGATGTGGTAAACTTGAATAAATAAAGGAATCTATATTAGTTTCTCAAATACGAACTCACCCTAGTATTCTTCAACTGTTGCAATAACTCATCTTTTTCCTTCTCCAATTTAGTGATTTTGTCCTCATTCTCTCGGAGATTGTCATGACTTTTTAACATATCCTGGTTACTTTTAAGAATTGTTTGCACCAAACTTGCTTTAAAGGCCATAGCTCGATTTAACTCTTGCAATTCTTGATTCAACGCCACCTATACACAGAACTTTTGTTAACAATAAATAATAGACCAAAGAACGTACATTAGAATTTTTGATCCACATATTAAGCTATCAATGGATAAGTTAGATCTCGGTTTGATGAGTTTAAATCATATGCAACTTTCAGTTAGTATTCGACAATGCCATGTACAGAATACTTTATTCACAAAAGTTGTTGATTGTTGATGTACAATGAGATTCAGTTTCAAAAAAACATTGTTTGTGTATTTAGGTAAAATTTAATATCTATGAGATAATTTAAGATTAAAAATCAGGCATCCAAAATCTATATACCATACTTATTACAAATTATTATTACTTTTGAATTTTAACTATTAAAAATACATTAAATTAACAATATAC
Source organism: Pieris macdunnoughi (assembly GCA_905332375.1). Classification (NCBI taxonomy): domain Eukaryota; kingdom Metazoa; phylum Arthropoda; class Insecta; order Lepidoptera; family Pieridae; genus Pieris; species Pieris macdunnoughi. The sequence continues at coordinate 10,421,492 of CAJOBZ010000005.1, forward strand.
AAAAAATATTAATGTACTATCTCATTGCAAGAAACTTGGAAATGGGCAGACCACAACGCTTGCATAAACAATGGCAGATGGACAAACAGAGTAACAAGGTAGAAAGGCCCACCAGGGAAAAGAAAGAGAGGTTGCCCTCTTGCACGGTGAGCTGACGAGCCTAAAATTGGTAGGGAAGATCGGCAGAAACATTCTCAAGAGACCTCTATGAGATTCTTGAAAAAAGCTATTTGCTATTTTTGTATATAATTAGAAGCGTCTGTATGTTTTGTAAATACTTCATTATGAATAAATGAGGCTCGATTAGTACATTAAAATTGATAATGTTTAAAATATCTAAACGAAACTGTCAAATATAAAGTCATACCTGTCCCATAGCCCGCTTCTCCTCCTCAATCGCGGCCTGATCTTCTGTCATCACTTCTTCAACACTATTATCGCCACTTTCCTTTATATACGACAATTTAATATCATGATCGATCATTTCTTCGTTGGTCTGTTTATTCAAAGTCTGCATATCTTCTAATCGCGTCTTAATCTCCTTCAAGTAGTCCATTACACTTGTCTTCTGTAAGTCATCTTCTTCTTTCTCCATCGTCAGATTTTCTATAGTCTGATTGCATTGTTCCGTTAGTTCGTTTAACTTTCTTTCAATTTTGTCCTTCGCCGCTTCAGCCAAAAGGGCCTTTTCGCATAAATTCGTGTTTTCAATGAGAATGTTCCCCAAATGTTCTGTAATTTGTTTGTTCTTTTTCAACAACTCTTGGTATTTGGCTCTCTCTCTTTCCAACTCTTCTTGTAATTGTTCATTGTTTTGTTCACTTAGTGATGGGAGTTTACCAAGGAGTTGCAGTCTGAGGTCGTTTACTAAATTGTTAAGGCTGAAATATTAAAAAAAGACTTAATGACCCTAAGCTGAGTAATAAGCGAAGTAAAAAATAGTGGCGGAGAGTTTATTGCTAGTTCTTCTCTTCCGTTCTACGCCCTTGATTCGAGAACTGGCAGTAAATGTAAAATTATGATTTTAATTCATACATTTTTTTTGACGTTCATAAGTGTACATTGTGTTACCTATATGAATAAATGATATTGAATTTTGAGTAAACATTTGTTTAAAAAAACTTCAGAATAATGCGCACAAATTTATCAGTCTATCTTTTGTAAATAATATTTTCGTAGGAAAAACAAAAAACCCATTCCTAATTCGCATTTGTACCTTGTACCATTAACACATTTCTAAATGACCACAGATTATAGACTTACCGAACAATCTCAGCGGCCTTAGCGTCCTGGTTAATAACGGGCTTGTTGCGTATACGCCTTGCGCGGTCAGCGTACCTCAGCGTAGAAACCGTCTCATCCAAATTAAAGTCCGCTGGACTCACACACGCTACCATTAAGGTTAGGGAATTACCGCCAAGACTGTCTGTAATTATTTATAACTTTACTAGCTGACCGGGCAAACGTCGTTTTGCCATGTATATATATCATTTATAATAAAAAATAGGGGTTGATCGTAGTTAAAACAGAAAAAAAAAACTTAAAAATAAACAAATATATTTAGGGGTGGACTACCCTTAACATTTAGGGGGATGAAAAATAGATGTTGTCCGATTCTCAGACATACCTAATATACACACAAAATTTCATGAGAATCGGTCAAGCCGTTTGGGAGAATTTTATATATTAGATTACTTTTACGATGTACATTTCTGAGGGTTTAAGACAATATATGTGTTTATTATAGTTTTTGCTTATGCGTTGCTTTATAGCAAACATTACATGACTTGGACTCAAGCAAGAAATCGACAGATAATTTTAAATTATCGTATAATAATTTAACCTGTTTTAAAACTTTGGATTTCAATCCAAAGTTGACACTCTTGATTTTTATAAGTCTTAACTTTAACGAAACAGAAAAAAAATATTACTGTTATATAATAAGAGATATAAAAAATATATATATCTCGATAAATTACTTTATTAAGAGAGTTATGTAACCTAACTTTAGTTAAGTTACATATAAATATTTAAGGTAATATGTAATTAGAAGCGTAAACCAAATGTAAACAACAGTCATCGCACTCTTGAAGCCAATATTGAGCCCTTTAGTTTTTACCACACTTATAAATGGTATTTTAACATTCTCGTCTCCGATAATGTACAATAACATAAGTGTCATTTAGATTTATTAACCTGTTAATTTAGTTTGTTTTTGTTAGCGTCACAACCCCTCTTCCCCTAATTTTGTGTTAGTTATAAGCTCATGTTTGGAACCATTAAAGTCAATTGTTACCCAGCTTCCAACAAAGAGTTTTATTTAAACATCTGCATACAACAACCCAACCCGAACTTACGATGTAAGAATCCTTAACAACACCAAATTTCAAAGCTTATTTCACGATTGGAATTCTACATTACATGACACAGGCTATATATTATATCCAAAATAGTATTATTTAAATAATAACAAATTACTCACCCTGTAGAAGCCGCGTAAGCTTGCTGTCTCTGTAGCTAATAAAACTCCTATTGGTGCCATCCCCCAATGCAGAGATCACATTACCAAGAGCCAATAAGCCCTGGTTAATTTTGACTCCTTCCTTAAGTCGCTCCCCACTAGCCTTCGTCTTCTTTATGCGCTCGGAACCAGCCAAGTCGACTAAGTGGAACTTAGACGATGTTGCAAGGTTTCTATAATATATTACGATATTTTTTTGTTAATTTTCCATGTGAAATGTTTGTTAAAATTTAGAAAGATCCAAACAAATGAATAGAGAATAGAAAAGATGGCATAGTTACTTTATGAGGGTAGATAATAATAACTTGCTTTTATTGAGGGTATTTATATATTGTCCTTGTAATAATACGTTTCTTATAAGACAAGGATTGGCAAGTGAACTTTCTATAGAGAAACTTATAAATCTAAGCAAATTTACGGTGGGTAACACAGAATTCACAACACAATATATTTTAATGGAAAAAAATAGTAAGCATTTTGTGCACAACAATTTTTTAAGAAAACCCTTAAACACCAGTCATAAATGCATTTATGAGAACTTTCTATTTTATTGAAAATCGTTTCGATAGAAAATTAACAGACATGAAAAACCAGTGGCGCTACAACTTTTAGTATTGACCTGAGATTTCCTGTTTCGTGGATTTCTCACTTCCATGAGGTATGCTGGTTTTCTCACATATTTTCCTTCACTGTAAGAGTTTAAGTAATGCACAGTGCACAACCGAGATTCAAAAACACGACCTCAATATTCCTACACTCAAGCGCTCACTGCTTATGAAATATCAAAGACATTTATGTTTATTAGATTGTTAATTTTTCAACGGTACTTACTTATCGCTTCGACTCTCCTTTAAGATGGTAATAGTGAATACAGCATGACTTCGACTGGAAGCCTGGTTCATAGCAGTGGAACCTGTCACACGGCCCGATGAACCTCTCTCTAGCGCCAACATTGTTTCAGCCGTTGATGAGACTGGCACTTCTGTTATACCTATAAAATATATTTTTATACATATACAAGTCCAGACTAGAGATGGAACCGATGTTGTTTTTATCCAATAATGTCTCAGTGAAGACAGTTAAAAAAAAATTATGTGAGACATGGGAGACGAAATGTCGGTATACAGTGTAAGCTGATTATAAAAAAAATTACATTTAAGTATTTTGTTGATGTCTCAATATGAAAATATTACTTCTTTATAGAGAATGGCTGTTGCATTATAAAGAGTGAATTAATGTATGGTATTTAAAAAAATAAAAAATTTATGGTTGTCCAAAACTGAAAGCAGTATTGGCCTAGCAGCTCTAATCCCTAAAGCTCTCTTTGAACATACCGGACTATTCTTTCTAAGTGCGCAATTAATGCTAGCTAGAACCGTGTAGCAAAACATTGTGAGGAAAGCGGCATTTTCAGATCTAAAAATCGACGGCGTGAGTCAGGCACAGCTGATCTATCTACTTTCATATTCGTTTATGAAGTCCTATTATTTGTTAGTGCCTATAGTAGTTCGTTAAATTTTGTTTGTTATTTTGTTTTTCTTATTACTAGTTTCTTGTTTTTTATTTTTGTTTCGTCTGTAACTTTTACTCATTTGTAGTGCACTCTTGACAGGTCACTTGTTAGGACAGGAGTGTTTAACAAAACAAAAAAACGTGTGGCACTTGGGGACTGCCGCGGTATAGCTATAGCATTTTTTATCAACTTATGCAATTATAAATATTTATTTATGTTGTATTTTTGGAGTTTACTCCTTAAGAAACGATTTAAGTTATAAGGCCCGGTACGGAAATTTTATGAGTAAAATCAAGTGTAACACGAAAAGTTGAGGCGTTATGTAGAAAGAGACAAACATATGTATCTGTAGGATTGAACGTGTAAAAGAATGAGATGGAATACATTACAGACTTTTCTATTTTGAATTCACGTTTTGACAGCCACGGTACAACATTGTCAGTGTTGACAGGTGTAAAAAATAAAAGTAGATAGTCTAGCGTGCCATAGCGTTTTGTCAATAGTAATGATCAGTGAAATTAAAACTAAAAAGATTGTTCATTCTTATTCTTCTCTTACTATGTAGGTACGTTTTATTACTACTACAAACATTTATATTATAAAAACATATATTCTTACCACCTCTAGTATGAAAATATGGTCGACAGCCACAGAACATTATCGCCATTTTATCGTTCGTAAGGAGTAAACTCCAATCGTGCGTCGTAGCTGACACACACACACTTTTTTTTCTTTGATATTAATTCAATCTACCACTCTACCAGACTCAGACTAACACGCCTATAAAGTCTGTCTCACTCTAACGCGTACCGGCGGCACCGGATGCGCTTACGGTACGTCACCGATCACGCCAGACCGATGTGAGACGCAGTATGCGTTCTGTCCCGCTCTAACGCGTATTCGCCGCACCTATATTACGTCATCGTGTGTTAGGTTTTTATTTTCAATACGGAATTTCTTTATTATCACGATACAGAAACACAATTAGTGCTTTCAATTAGATTATACTATTTAAAACTAACAGCAGCTAGCAATAAACTTTTTCAATAATGACATACCTGGCAAGATCACACCCTTATTAACATCTTCTCGAATCTCAATAATACTGTGACCTCTCTCTTTCCCAGACAGTAAATCAAAGCATTGCTCTTGATATAATTCCATAAATGATACAGATACTTTAAATATAAATTGGTCTTCATGTGTTTCTATAAAATCAAATATATCAGCAACAGCCTGAGGAATAACACCTGAAAAAATAGTATTTAATGTTTAAATAAGCCAATATTAAGGTAAAGTTTTAAGTACAGACATATTTTAAATTAATCGGTAAAGTGACGGATTTGATAGAAACATGTGATTTTTCTAGAAAACTGTGTAATGTAATGTTATTATATTTTATTTTGTTTCAAAACAATGCCAATTTTCATAATAACAGAATATGAATTAAAATAGTTATGACAGAAACTAACATGATTATATTAGGTCCTTACATATGAAATTGGCGTATTTCGTACTGGCCACTTTAATCACGATGTTCTCCTCTTTGGTAAGGAATTCCAAATTCAAATTTGTACAGCTATTTACTCATGTATTTGTAATTCGATGACAGTCATTCATTTTTTTTCTGTTTGCGTCACTCATTTTACAAAATGGAAAACTTAAAGTATCGCATTATTTACGAGTACGAGTTCCGCCGTGGCACTAGTGCTGCAGAAACGACTCGAAGGGTGAATGATGTGTATGGCGGTCATGTTGCAAAAGAAAACACAGTTCGTTTTTGGTTCCAACGTTTTCGTTTTGGAAATTTCGACCTGCAGAACAAGCCCCGTGGACGGCCTGAGACCCAAGTTGATAATGAAGTATTGAAGGCTATTGTGGAAGCGGATCCATCGCAAACCACGTCCGAGTTAGCTGCAGGCTGCGGTTTTAGTGATAAAACTGTTTTAATTCACTTGAAGCAAATTGGGAAGATTAAAAAGCTTGAAAGATGGGTACCTCACGAATTGACTGAAGCAAACCGGCAAACGCGCGCCGACTGCTGCGTTACAATTCTGAACCGGCACAATAATGAAGGTATTTTAAACCGAATCATTACCTGTGATGAAAAATGTACTCTTTACGATAATCGGAAGCGCTCAGCGCAATGGTTGGATCCTGGCCAGCCAGCCAAATCCTACCCCAAGCGAAAATTAACCCCAAAAAAGTTACTTGTAAGCGTTTGGTGGACTAGTGCCGGTATTGTTCATTGCAGTTTTCTCAAATCTGGCCAGACTATTACGGCTGATGTCTATTGTCAGCAATTGCAAACCATGATGGAAAAGCTAGCGGCTAAACAACCTAGGCTGGTCAATCGCTCCACGCCACTGCTACTTCACGACATCGCTAAACCACACACTGCACAACAGATGGCTACCAAATTAGAAGAGCTTCAATTGGGATGTCTAAGACATCCTCCGTACTCCCCGGACCTTGCTTGCTTGAAAAGATTACCATTTTTTTCAAAATTTGGACAACTTCTTGCAAGGGAAAAAATTTAACTCTGATGGGGCAGTCCAAATCGCCTTCACAGATTTTATTGATTCCCGTCCGACTGGTTTTTTTAGTAAAGGGATCAATGAACTACCTCTGAGATGGCAAAAGTGCATAGAAAACAATGGTTCATACTTTGATTAATTAAATATATTATATTTAAAAATATTAGACTTTTGTTCCTCCCATACAAAACGCCAATTTCATATGTAAGGACCTAATATTATTTTGAAATGGCTGCCCTGTAAAGTTTACTATTTGTCAGAACCGTCACTGTTCTACGACTATGACGATATGTATGGACTTTATAGTTTTATACAGAGAGCAGAGGAAAAATAAAAAAATTACCTAATTTTGTTGAGTCCCCAAATGATCCAGAATAATTGGTCCCCATTGTATATGTCTTCCCTGATCCAGTTTGCCCATAAGCAAGAATTGTAACATTGTAACCTGAAATGATTGTGTTTATAACAGCTACACATCCATACACAATAAAGTCTTTATTCAGTGTGTGACTGTCTTAAAGAGCATAATACGAGAAATAGGCAGGGAGTCGATAAAAAGCTTACTTACAATTTGCATAGTGCCTTTAATTACTATGCACCTCACTTTAACACACCAATAAAAATTACCATGTTAAATTAAAGATAAGACTAATATTATAAATAGGATTTAGAGAATGACTAGGTAATTCGGAATGGATTGATTATAACAAAAATAACTAATAATCAAAGAATATGTGATATACATTATTCAATGTTCCTGCCAGATCTCTATACTCGCACAGAACCCTTAACCGTCTGACTCCCAGAACCAATATTGGGTTCCGCGAACCTCTTCACAGAATATTTTCTTCTTTGGATTCTGCCACTAGTATCGACCTTTTATTGCAGTCCTCTACTGTTTCATTTAAGCATAAGTTAAAACAACTATTAATGTCCTAAGCCTTGTATCTTTCTTCTTTATTATAGCTACCAGTATATTTCTCGTTGTCCTGATTTAGAAATTTTGATTTGTATTGTCTACTTAGTTAACATTCTGCTGTCATGTTTTGCTATGTATCATATTTTTTATCAGTTAAACTCTTTGTGAATATATTCAATGTGTTAATTTTATGTTTTATTTTTTACTTTTTATTTTATAGAGATGTATCTGTTTTGTGTCCTAAATAAATAAATGCATGGAATTGAAATGTTATTCGCATGCAGTCTAGCTATTATAAAATAAGTTTGATGCGTACATACCTTGAAATAACTTTCCAATTAAACCCTTAACTGATGTGTCATAGAATTCTTGTTGTGTTATATGTTGTGGAAAAACAAAATTATATGTAAATGCTAAATCTTTAATAGTAACTTGTGGGGTTCCATTTATCATTTCAATGCATTCAACGCAGCCTCTTTCAATCTCTTGTTCCATTAAAGGCCTGATTCTTAAAGCTACTTGTACAGTGTCTATTGTACATTTATTGGAATCCCCGTCCACCATTTTGAGTTATTAATTATAAACCCAATAAATAAAATATGATCAGTATTATGGTAAAATTATTTATGAAATTATTGTCAAGATTAAGCCACATTTAACACATTGTTAAGTATCCTTCCTGAAATGTTTTTTAAATTATGATTAAAAAGTTTTATTTCTTTAGCATTCAAATTGGAATCGGAAAGTGTCATTATCATAAAGAACGTTCTGTTCATTTAAAAACATACAAAGGCAAATAAATGATTTCAGTTACTTTAAGATGTAACTTGTATGTTTAATCGGAATTCTTCACCGATAGAAATTAGAAAGTAGGAAGATAACAATGTTTTATTTAATAAACGAACATCGAAATAAAGTTAAAACATTATTACATCTGCTAGAAACTAAATCACATCCAAGAAAGAATTTTTTTTTCGACATATAGTTTAGAACCACACAAGTTAGAACGCTATATCCTTACCTCTATAGATTTAGAATGTGAAAATGTCTGGAAAACACTTGAAACAGTTTTTTTAATAACTAAAGTTATATAAGGCGGCAATTACAATTACTAAAGAAACATCAACGGGTAACGGCCAGCCAAAATTTTCAGAACTTAATTTTTGAAATAAACGGCTGGCTAATGCTGGCCGGTAAGTACCACAGATCACATCTTTATAGTTTATTAATACGTATAAGCATAGAGCTCAAAGTTGAGATATACATCTCGAATCTTGAACATCATATCATGTTAATGTTTCTGCATGTGTAATTTCTATTTGCAAAACCTATAGTACTAAAAAAAGTAAACCTATTTTTTATATCTAAGTCAAAAATGTGTGTGACCATTTTTGTCACAATTACCTATTCAATAAAAAAAAATGGTGCGTGTACTTATGTACGCGCGTAAGAAGTTATACTTCTTTGGCATTACTAAAAATAGTTTTTGATTGCATGCAAATAATTAATTACAATTATAGTATTGTCTTTGATTTACATAACCTTTACATTTAAAGAAAAAACTGTTTAAACAGTTTTTTCTTTAATTACAATTAAATAATCAAAGACTGGAAAAGGAGGCATTATAGTCAATAAAGTTCAGTTTACATTTGAAAAATTAATTAAATAAATCGTCTTACATTAGGTGTAACATAAATTCTATTATTATTCGAATGTTGTTTTTAAATTATTTCCAATGGCGTAGCATCTTCCGTGGGCAACTTCATTCCGTTAATTTTGAGTCACGGTGCGCGCGCGTCGTAAAATTTCACTCTCATCAATTTTTCATAACGCGCCTAAAGGCCGATTTACATTATCTTAGTGTTTAGGAGTGTGCTTTAGTACAACTTGAAAGGCAAGTTCTTTAGTGCTTTAGTGCGTTGCGAGTGAACGTTTACATTTCTTCCAGTAGAGTATCATTACAGCGCCACAATGAACGCGCAACGACGTCGGCAAATACGCTCTATTCTACGCAAAATACTAACTGTAGTTATGGAACAAATAGAAGACGAGATTTTATTCGAAATAAATAAACTAAATATAAATAATAAACAAAATAGCTTCTTTTAAGGCAGTGTATGCCGAATGCCTAGCCGGTTTGTTTTTGTATAAATTGTTTTTAACGTTCCACAAACATTCGTGAACAACATATTCAGACACAAATTTTATAGTTGTATCTTCCGACCATTTAGCCATCTTTAAAAATCAAAAAACACGCACGCGTTTCACGGCACTTATGCACTCTCCTAAAGATTTGACTAAATTACGTGTTTAGGTTTACACACAACGAGGGAAGATCTCGGGGGGTGCGCGGGCGCGAGAGGGGTATCACTTGAAACAAAAATAAAAAGCGATTCTATTTTGATTCAACTTGAAAGTCAAGTAGAACCGTACTAAAGCAAGAAGCGTTTACATGTTTCAACTAAAGTACTATCCTAAAGCACTCTCCTAAACACTAAGATAATGTAAATCGGCCTTAAAGAAGTATAATTTCAAAAATTTTAAAAATTTCCATCGAAATATAGTATATCGCCACAGCCTTACTCTAGCAAACTTTGAGATTGCCCGACTTAGTCTATGACCTATGTCTATGATACCATTAATCAGTAATCTGTGGTCTTTAACTTTTTACCCGCTACTGTATAACTTATTACTTACTATTTCTATTGTGAATTGTGATATTGTCTTATGTTTTGTCCTATACTAAATTGTCTCTATAGACTTGGTTGTTGTTTTCAGTTTTTGTGGAAGTTGATAAATATTTGGTGATATCTAAAATAGTAATTGTATTTTACATTGATTTCGTGATAAACTAACACTATCACAGAAATTCAGTTAAGTAAGTAATCCTTGCATTATTGTTGTAGCGAATGGAACCATTTTTGGTGTCAAATTATGCCGCCAAAAACCAGAGGAAGTAAAACACTAAAAATATCTAAAGAAAATGTGGGGCTTACGAATAGAGTTAAACTTAAAGCGTTAGAAAATACAAAAAAGCCTCAAAGAAAAGTGCTATCTGATAAAACAAACTCTGCTTCGGATGACAATGCCAATTCGTCCCCATTAAAGAATGTTGAGACCTACAAATTTGAAGAAACTGAACTAAGAAAGCCTCGACGCAAAAGAAAACTTCCAGCGAGATATCACGAAAACCAAGCTTTGGTTAGTCTATGTAACAGCAACAATGAACAAATTTCTCCTACACCAAAACCTGTCAAGTCAAAGACTAAGACAAAATTACCTATTAAAAAAGATATACAAAAATCCCCTCTTAAAACCACCTCAAAAATATTACCAAATAGCATATTAAAATCACGTCCAAAAAGAGTTTGTAGGATACCATCAAATTTAGAAGGTCACTCAGTTAGCCCATTCAAATATATTCCATTGCAACCAGTGAGTACCAGTACACCTGTTGCAAATAAAACTATTAAAAATACTGCTAAAAATAAAAACACTTCACTTGTAAAAACACCCAGTCCTGTATTAAACAATGTTAGAAAACAACCCATACCAAAACTGAATAAAAAGAAAAATGCCGCTTCTGCAGCTGATACTAATAACAATGGAAAGAAGCAACAACAGATTGATAAATGTTTTGAAAAACAAATACAGTCTGGTAAATCTAAAAAGATTCCATCAAATTCTTTCAGAGTATTTGATGACATTAAAAAGTCTCAAAAAAGAAATTCAGTTAAGAATGATCCATATGAGTTTACATTTGACCCAGATGAGGAACCACCTCAGAAAAAAAAGAAGAAGCGTCTTGCTAAGCCAAGACAGCCAAAACCTAAAACAGCCATTAAGGGTGCTTATGAGAAAAATTTAGCTAAAGCTTTAGCTACTTTAAAGAATACTTTGGCAATGAAGACTCCATCTGGTAGAGATGTGCAAGTACTTAATTCACAAAATGTAATTAATATTAATAATGGTAGTGATAAAAAAAATGATGCTATTTTAAAAGCTCAAGTAAATGAGATAAACAATGGTATCCCATGTGCAAATAATTATAATTCTGTAAGAATTGAAGATATTGCAATGGACTTACAAGAGCACGATCACACTTTAGACTATTCACCTGTTAATTCACCACAACATAGTGTACCCATGGTAGTGGCAGAAAATGTGTCAGCAAATAAAAAGGATCCTTTGAATCTGAGAGATAGTTTAAGTTTCTTCGATGATCAGCCTATAGCCAGTAGTAGTATGAATGCATCAATTAGACATCCCACTGCTAGTCCTTGGAGAATAGAATTTGGTAGCTTACCAATAAAATGGCCAGTTAATACCTATGTTAAGCCAAATATGACACCAGCTGTTGAAAGTTCTTACATAAACTTTAATGATTCAAAAAATAAGCATGTTTATACAAACATTGTACCTATAAATGACACATTGCCACAGGAAACAAGCCTCAAACAAACAAGCATTATTTCATTTATAAAGGAAGTTGCTGAACGAAATGCTAAGAAGAAAATGAAGTCAACTCCAGTTAAATCAAATTCATTGTTTGAAGATATCTCTAATAAATCTTTCAATGTGAGTCCAACAAAAAGTGCATCAAAGAATAATTCAAAAGAAAGTAATTCTGGTCATATTGATGTCATTGATGAGAATGTAGATAATTCAATAATGAAAACACCAGAAAAAAGTAATTCTACAACATGTGGAACATTCTTTGGTTTTGATGACACTGAGGAAGATCAGGAGAATGTTTCTCCTCTTAAAAAAGACAAGAGACGAGCATTAAGACCACGATCAAAGGCCATTTTGCAGGAAATTAATAATGTAAATGGACCATCCAGGGCTATCATACCAGTTTCAGTGAAATCTAAGCTATTACTTAATTCAGATCCTTTGAATAATGATTTTGAAGATCCTAAATTGGGGCTAGAGCCGCCACTATTTCCTGAAAAGGAAACTCATGTTAATGGTGAAAAAACTAATTTAAATGTTGAAGATGATGACTCAAATTCTGTTCATTTGTTTGAAGATATTGATCTTATTCATCATTACCACCAGGTAATATATTATGACTTGCTTTAAGATTATTGATATAAGGTAATTCTTATTAATTAATTAGTAAGAATTAAAGTATAATATACAGATTACAGATATACTGTAATATACAGAGTGAACATATGAAGTGTCTTTATGAGCTGTACATTGTACTATTTCAACAAAATATAATTATCAGATTCATTGTTACACACACTAAATATGTAAATTTAACTTAGCTTGACATATAAAACAACAATAAAATCATTGCTTAAGTAGTAACCTAAAATTCTAAGTATAATATTGTAATAATATGTCAAATGTTATGTTTATAATTTCAGCCACCTCGAAAAAGTTATGGAAAAGCAAAAAAAGTGACATTCCGTCAGAATTCTGCCACAGATAGTGATGTTTCTAATGACGAGGAGCCGGTCTCCGACAAAGAAGATAATCTTGATGATTTATCATTTAAGTTACCCAGCACTAAGCTGAAAAGGGTTCATAAGAAAAAGTTAACAAAGAAGCAAAAAATTTCAAAAAAAGAGGTAAATAGTCCTTTTTAACCAACTTAAAATTATAATATGCTTTCAAAGGTGATTAAATTTTTAAAAGCAAGATGCCTTTATAGCGTGGCAGAGTATTTAGACCATAAGCTTTAACAAAAATTATAAATAACTTAACTGTTATTATTATGACATCATGATAATATGACATTTGAATGCCTATCTTTATATGGCTGACTGTTTTTTTTGATAATCAATCAATCTGAATGTACCACTTTTGCAAGTAAACAATTTCTTATTATTTTTAAAAGAAAATTCGATCTCTATCTATAACCATTAATTCTTATTTATTGGCCTGTGTAGATTATATGATTTATTTAAAATGTAAATAAAATTAAAAATACCTTGGAAATATAATAATAATAAATGTTCTTACAGGAGCAGGAATTGGAAAACTGGGCTACTGGATTCAACTCAATGTGTGATGATGTTGAAGAATTTGATCTGATAGTTGAATAGTCTTAATAAGCTATAAGGCTTTAAGCTTTATATTAAAAATATAGCACTTAAGATTGAATTATGGTTTGGTTGTCATAAACATACTATGATCCTCAAATAATTAAATGTTTAATAATAATTATTATGTTGTAGCTATTGGAAGGTAATAGTATTTTTAGGTTTACTATATATAATTTTTTACACCAACAATCTAAGAAAATGTTCTATAGATTTTATTTGAATTATGGGATCATTAATAAGATTAAGTTTAACTTATTTACTAAGCGAGGGACCAATTATTAATAAGTGCAATTTAACTGGAATCAATTATTTTTATCATGGCGTCATGGTATCATTTTTAATTCATAAAATTATAAACTGAACTAAAATACTCTGTTGGCCGAGTTAAATTATAAAATCACAAAGTTAATTTTTTGTTTGGATAATATGAATTGCCATATGATTATGCCATTTTTTAGGTTTATTTTAATTTCAGATAAAGGCTAATTTTAACTAAGACGTAGATGCTACGTCATTTATTTATTTGACTTTTTTTCTTAGTTCTAAATATAATTAAGAATACTCGTGAATTTTATTTTAGACATAATATGCTTCAGATTAGAATATGTTTGTTTTTAAAAGATTTTTGTAAATAGCTATAACTATTTTATTTGCTTGACAAACATTTATTTTAAGTTTTAAATGATTGAAATTATTATGAGAATTAAGGTATGTAACTTGGGAATTTAATAAATATTTTTAGTAAACAGTGGTATTTATTTACTTAAAAACTGGTTGATAAATCATGCAATTTACTATAGCGCCATCTGTTGCGTCAAATTGAGATTCAGTAATGAATCCTTCACCAGCCATATGCTCAAATCAAAGAATGTTTCACATAAACGAACAAAGTGTCAAACTTTTAATTTCGGCATTGTATTTAAAGAAAAATCAGCAAGGTCTAGTTTTTTTTTTTAATATTATGGCAACAGCTTCAACTTTATGCCAGTTTCAAGTAAAAACAAGGTCTAGTTTAGAGCTACCGGAAGAGCATTATTAACTTTGTTGTATGTGTCACTAAAAAACTAGATGGCGCGAATATTAATTTTACAAAACTTTTCATAAAAATATATAGATGGCGCTGCAAGTACTGCTGCAGGCCAGGCGAACCAACGTTCTCTGTAAAATTGGACATGAATAATAGTAATGAACGTTTTCGTATGCGTCAAGAGTCACGAATCCATATTTTTGGTTGTCTTTATTATTAGATTTTTGGTATTGCTATGTGTTTAGTAAGCATTTAATTTGTAATTACAGTAGGCCATCGGCGTTAAGCCTGTAAACAGTAGTTTTAAATATCTATCTCAAAAAACATTTAACACAAATTTGATGGGACTGGGACAGTTCCTTCAGTTAGAATATACCTTAAGCAAATATTTCTATTAGTTTCCGAGAAATTAGTGGTCACTTATGAATTGTAGCTCTCTTGGAAGTTTTATAAGTAGTTATATAGATAATACATAATAATAATAAAGCCACTTCAATTCCATACTATAAAAATTACAAATCAGACGGGTGTTAGTTTTGTTATTATACACTTAGTCTATGATAGTTATTGTTAATTTCATTGCCTACTTCTTATCGAATTCCTGCAGTACCTATAGACCTCTTTTGGGTAAACGCCTCCTCTTTAATTTTACATTTGGACCTGTTCGTTGTTTCCACGCATGGACCATTTCTCCCCAGAAATCCGTATAAATTATAATGTCATCAGCCCAGCGCTTTTGTGTCTTTCCATGTTTCTTTTCTGATTTCTCTAGTCCCCAGCTGGGGGCTTCGACGGGCCTTCCTTGCAATATGATAATTAAAATAATACATACTCAATTAATACACGCAGATCAAAGAGATACTCCCTTCTTTGAAGTCAGTTAAAAGTATACATGGATTATTCGGATCAAATGTATAATAAAATAATGTATAATATATGTTATACTTTCGAAAGTATTTTTGTATATATTGAAAGGAGAATAATTGTTTAAATCAATATTTTACGTTACACGTTGTGATTGCGAGTTGTTTAGTTTAATTTTCATATCTAAGTGTAAAAATGTATATAAAACTGATAAATATATTTAGCTACCCGAGACCTCCTTAGTATTAGAATAGATAGCACTGAATATGAATTTGTTCCCACCAAAATTTATCGAAATATTATATTCAGAACTAGAGAAGCGCTCTGCAAAAAATCTGTAGGAATATCATTCATTTGTTGGCTCGCCTGGCGTACCTAAAAGGTTGGAAAGTACAAAATTTATGATTTAGATCCTATATGGATTATTATTCTTAAATATTATTGGAGTAAACGCGTTTTAATTTTTAAACATAGTAGTTTGTTTAAACTAGATAATTGTGTTTCGCAGGGCAAATAGCTAAATCTACTGTCCATATTGTGGGTTACGATACGATTGTACAAATTACAGACATACCTACAAGGTGTGTTGTTGTCTTTCCCTAAATTGAATTAAGTATAAGATTTCATTAGCAGAATAACATCACAGCATACAATAGAAACGTTTATAAAAGGAAGGAAAAGTTTCTAATTCATCCCGCAAAAGCTTAATTAAAATTGAAAAACGTAATCCATAAAACAAAGAGTATCCGGCTGGGCCCTAATGTGATGCCTGACGATATTAAAATGATTGCTCTTTGGCAAATATGGTGGGCGGCTGAATTATACAGCAAAAGCAAATATTACCCTCGCAAACATTCGTCCCGAGAGAGCTAGCTAGTTCGCGCACTCAAAATTAAAAGCACACAATGAAAATACTGTACTGAACCCCTACTAGATACCTATGTCGCGAAAGTGAGTGCCTACTTCAACCTCTCTCTTAACACTACGCGCACTTTGCATTGTTGTCAATGAAAACAGTCGCCGAAGTGTTTTTTTGTTTATGAACTCTTCGATGTTGCCACTCGAAAATAAATAGCGGCGGTAACGAGCAATATGCCCTAACAAGCTGTTACGTTTTATAACAACCGTTTGTTTGCTATTGTTCCGAAATTGCTGAGTATATCTGCTTTTAGATCGACTTCATAATAATTGACGTGCACGATTAATTGCCTCAGAGATGGAATAACGCTACGTCATGAGTAAAGTTATGTTTTCATGTTGTTTTCTAAGTAATAGCTAAGATACTAACTAAAGTAGCGAAACTATAATATCTTGCAAAACCAATGGTAATATATATTGATTTATAATTACTGAATAATATATCTGTTAATAATTCTAACAAAAGAGAGTCAACAATTTGACTGTTCTAGTCATTTAATTAAAGAGCGGCCGCGTACCGGCCTGCCCGAGTTGGGAATATTAACCGCAATTCTCGGTCAACATTCACAAAATTGACACGTCAAATATTTGTAACTTCGTCCAGGGACCACGTTAGACTGCAAACAGAATCGTGTCTGGTCCACCCTTAATTTCCAATGTTTCCACTCTGCGATTCCGATAAACCAATTTCAGTTTTAATCCCCTGAAATCTGAGTTGAAATTAGTTTGGAGTGTCCGACTTTGGAGCCGCTTGTCAAAACAAAATGGCGCTGACTATGTTTGAATTGGACCGTATCAGTCGCGGAGGAGATTCATTTTGTCGCCTTGCTTAAGATCGCGCCCGAGTCGCCTACATATTGTCTCAGTACACACGGTGAGTGTGTGTTGGGCTTGCATTTAAAGCTAGCTACAAATTTGTTGTTTCAGTACAAATACTATGATGATATTGTTTGCGGTTCGACTTTACGTTCGATCGAGGAGTTTACTCGACGTAGTCTAACAATGTAGCCATTCAAAACAAATAAATTCATTAAGACAATCACTACTTTATTACTTGCTTTTAGCAAACACGGCGTTTTGATTTGTAAATTAGGATAAGATTTCACTTTCAACGTAAACCGACTGATTCAGTGTTTGGTCTCCAAATTTGCTTTTGATTAAAAATACGTTTATGAAGTAAATATTATAAACTTTTAAATAGGAGCATACTTGACAAATATTGTATTGTTAACATTGGCAGGGTAAATATTAAATAATATTATGTGTTCAGGTAAATAATACTGTCGCTAGCCAGTGCGCAGTCTACCTGATGCTCAGAGTTGCCATTATCATAAACCAAACATGTCAATATTTGTCCACACAAACAAGGGCGTAATTTTTAAATAAATTGTGGCATTTCGCGAAATTGTTTCGCAAATAGATTGTGGGCGACGCTCGCGCGATTGTGTGACCAACTTTTTTTCATTTGGTTCCATGTCGCGAGCTAAGCAAATGGAGGGCGGTCGGATGTCCACAGATTATTCCTGATCTATTCTTTGCTGTCCAGGGTTTTGTTGAATCGATTAATAAAACGATTAAGCTCCGTTTGCGGAATATATTCGTAGTCAGCGGGTTTATTTAAACGTCAGCTAGCCTTCTTCGATATCGCAACAACTGAATAAAATTTTGCTTCTGAAATATCGACAGTATCCCCTTGACAGCGGTGGTAACATATTGTACCCACACTTTAGACATTTACAAATCAATAATAACAAATAAATTACTCTAAATATTCATTTACTGCCCGTTCTCCAATCAGGGGTGTAGAAAAGAACGGAAAGAGCTGGATAAAAACTCTCTGCTAATCTAACATAATTTTAAATTTATCCGACGTTTCGCGTTCTTTACAGCGTGGTCACGGTCTCTGCTAATCTTTTTAATCGTCAACTATTTTCTTTTACAAGTTATGAATTAAATCATAATAATATAAATAAATAACAATCCTCGTGTATGTAGTAGGCATGGTGTACTAGAAACACGCACAGTTTATGCAGTGAGAACAAAACGCAAACACAATCTTCCAATTACCAACTATTAACTATATTTAATAATATACGACGGATAATAAAAATATCCTCACAGACAAACAAATTCTATTGTTAATCATTTTAGGCAGAATACAAATTTCCTCTCGTATCACCTGGACGTCCGTCGTTCCACAATTGAGCAGTTAAGAACCAGCTGCCCACTGAAGTATTTCCGAACCAATTCGACTTAGGGTCCTCCAAGAAAAGAGCATACCAAATCTTAAAAAGCCGGCAACGCACTCACGAGCCCTCTGGCATTGAGAGTGTCCATGGGCGGCGGTATCACTTAACATCAGGTGAGTCTCCTGCCCGTTTGCCCCCTGTTCTATAGAGAAAAGGAAAGAAGGTGAAATAAATTGATTACAATAATTATTTTTGATTCTAAATTTAAAAATCTCTGTCTAGATCCGTATTGATTAGCTCAGTTTCAAAAATAGAAGAGTTTTATTTCAAGCTTCCACAGATTATGCAAGCGCCTCTCGTCCCATCAAGGGTTACAAAATTTTTACTTCACCAATATTCTTATCGCCTAACGCAGACTCAGGTGACGACAGATGTGAGGATATTATTTACTTAGGTTGTATCCGTCCCATAGAATTGGAATAGATTATCGTACACGCCGGGCCCCCTGAACATACCTTAAGAATTTTTATTTAAAGTTTGACGTTGTCTTGCGATTGTCTATGTCACTTAACGGGAATTATACCGTGTTAGCTAATAAATTACAAACAATTTGTAAAACAAAAAACTTGGCTATTAAAAAGAGTGGCGGAGAGTTTATTGCCAGTTCTTCTCGCCCGTTCTACGCCCTTGATTTGAGAACTGGCAGTAAATGTAAAATTAGAAGCATTTAATATGTATTTCTTTATTAGTGTACATTGTGTTACCTAAATGAATAAATAATTTTGAATTACAATTAATTAAAAGGCCGGCAACGCGTTTGTGAGCCTTTTGGCAATGTGAGTGTCCATGGGCGGGGTTATCACTTAACAGCAGATGAGCCTCCTGCCCATTTGCCTCCTATTACATTTAAAAAAAAAACATGACTGACTGTCTGATTATGTAAGAAATACTTACGCAGAACTTTAAACAACGGAATGTTGTTCGGCCATATCCGCTACCACCTTCTTCAATTAATTATCATGGGTCAAATCTGGGGTACACGGCGGGTTGGTAGAAGGAAAAATAATGCCTTAATAACGTTAGACAAAGGAGAGGTGCTGCATCTGGCACAGGACTAGACACGCTTCACGACGCCCAACAATGGCCTCTAAGAAATAGAGATAATGATTGATGTGACGACACTGGTTTTCTTCTATATTAATCTATACTTCTAGTAAATAAGTATATTGATCTTATCGAAGTAAGCTGGAGACACATCGTTGTAGAAATCCCCTGAGACAATGTCTCTAAGGCTTTCGCAAATGCAAACTGTTCCTTGAAAAAATAATAATCTAGTGTCGCTACAACTCTGTTTTGACCTCAGTTCTTGTTCTATAAGAATACGCAACTTGTTCTTGACACACGACATCGAATATTGGATTTGAGATGACGTTTTCTTCACTATGTTTTCCTTCACCGTACGAGTGTTAATTGTGTACGGAGAATTAAAA
This sequence comes from Pieris macdunnoughi, assembly GCA_905332375.1. NCBI lineage: Eukaryota > Metazoa > Arthropoda > Insecta > Lepidoptera > Pieridae > Pieris > Pieris macdunnoughi. The sequence continues at coordinate 10,441,529 of CAJOBZ010000005.1, forward strand.
TCACGCTCCGTAGATTTGAGTCTCGCTTTACCCTTGGGACATTTATTGGTTATATGTGATGATATCTAAAAGTTTATTTTCCAACAATTATATAAATATTGTATGTAAATATCCAGAAGTCTTTGCGTGCAACAACCTGTCCTTCGGTAGGTGACTTTTTCGTACTTGTCGACGACATTTGACGCACCCATTTCAGTCGTGGATGAGCTTTTTGAAGTGGATTTTTAAAAGTAAATAGAACAATTTTTTGTATTAATAATTCATATATATAAATTTACTTGTAACGCTAATTTAGCTGAAGAGAGCAGTGTTTGCCTAGTGGGTTCAGCGTGCGACTTTCTTGCCTGAGGTCGTAAGTTCGATCCCCGGCTGTGCACCAATGGAATTTTTTTCTATGTGCGCATTTAACATTCGCTCGAACGGTGAAGGAGAACATAGTGAACCGGTTTAGACCCAAAAAGTCAACGGCGTGTCACCGGAAGCTGATCATCTACTTGCCTATTAGATAGACAAATGATCATGAAACGGATACAGAAATCTGAGGTCCAGACCTATTGTTCTTATAGATTGTAGCGCTATTGGATTTTAATTTAGCTGAAGAGTTTGTTTGCTTATACCAGGAAGTAGTTCGATTTTTCAACTCTTCTTGCGTTCCTCCATTTATGTAGAAAACCTATATATACGATACTTATGTATAAACGCATAAACCATAGAGCGTAGTTATATTCATAACTAGTAAACCCTCCAACAAGGTTCAATTTAGTGTTCTAAGAATTCGTCGGGCGTATGGAAATATTTTAAGATACGAGCGAGCCGAAGTTTGCTTAGCGATAAGCGCTGCGGCGGATGTAATGTTTACGTATCATATACATATATACAGGTATAATATATTGCACTACACGTAACAAAGAGATGTTGTTTTCTGTCTTTACTGATCATCATGACACGTAGTATGTCCCTTACTTCCTCTATTGTATCTGTCGCGTCCTATACACTGATTGTTAAATGTATTCACAGCTTTCTCATTACATAATCTAGCATTAAATAACGTACCTTGCACCGTTCTTTATATAATTCATAAAGAAAATAATAGATGACTCAGAGCACTGACGGTAAGTCCTTCAGTTCATTATGGAATTATTACAAAACTACTTTGGTACTAGATAGTCTCCTTTACTCCTCAAAAAAGATGCGTGCAAAGTCAGAACCAGTCTGTTGCACAGATTAACAAAAACGTTGCGTTTACTAAATTCTGTCTCCGACACCCCACAGTTAGGTGTATGTATACCTATAGTAGTGCAAAGTTCACAGTAGCGATATTGTGTTGATAAAGATCGGAGATCTTATATCTTATATCATATAATCTCTATTTTTTTCATATAAAAAAATATATATTTTTAAATATATAAGAATCTATTTAATAAGTATGGTTTTGGCTTAGTACTAAGGATAGTGTATGTATTTTTGTGAATAAATAAATAATTAGGTTATGCCAACTACGCCCTACCTTTAATGTAACTTCTAGTTAATGTTTCAAAGTATAACGTTATTTCAGGCAGTATGACGTGGAATCAGTACCTACTATGCCAAATATATTGTCAAAATTATCGATGTCCACAGTTAGTTTGCCGTCGGCACGCAGTAGGTAACTGAATAATTCATAGATTCATGTGCACACACTAAGTGCTACTGACGTTTTGTTTTCTGTTCCCAACCGGGCGTGGTGTGTGGTTATGTAAATTATGCGAAATTTTCTTAAGTCAAATAAAACGCTCTACCGGTACTCGTTGATAATTAATGCTTAAAGTTTAACTGGAGTTAAGTAGACATTTTTAAATCTAGTTTTATTTCATAGCTTTCATCTTTAGCTTATATAAAAATCAGGATACAAGGCGTTAACATATCGAATGACGTGTATGTCCGTCATCATCGGATGTCAAGGCAAGGCACGACGTCGGTCGTTCCAGAACTGAACGTTGCTTAAGGCAATTATTCCCGCTCACCACTACTATGTGAAACCAGCTGATGTATTTCCGAACCAATTCGACTTACGGTTCTTCAAGAAAAGCGCGTACCATTTCTTAAAAGGCCGGCAACGCACTTTCGAGCCTCCTGGCAATGTGAGTGTCTATGGGCGGCGGTATCCATTAACATAAGGTGTGCCTCCTGCCCGTTTGCCTCCTGTCACTTAAAAAGAAAGGGTGTGTACTTTTGTACACGCGTTAGAATCTTTAAAAAAAATTTATTCTACGTTTGTAGAAAAAACTACACTAACAATAGAAAAAGTGTGTGTCGGGTTTTTAGCCGGTGCGCGCGCATCGTTAAAATTTACTCTCATCATTTTTCCCTAACGCGCCAAAAGAAGAATAACTTCAAAAAACTAATAGGTTTGTTAAGAAATTATCACTGTGTTGCAATAAAACAGCTGAAGTGGGTAGTCAACGCACTCACAACTCAATAGTCCTATTCATCCATCGTGTATCAAAAACCACAAATCCTCGATGATTAAAGGCTTTAAGAAGCCTGCGATCACCATGAAAGGATTTTGAGGCTTTGAATTAGCGAAAATTCACTTAAAACTCTGCTCTAACCGAATCAGAAGCCCGCAACCAATACAGTTGGAACTGACCATATTACCACGACGAATAAAAGTTAACCTATAATCTTTAAGACTGTATCATCACGTATCGTAGAATGAATGCAATACAGATTCAAAGTTTAAGCAGCACTTCGTAGGCATATTTAACACTAAACAAACTCAGGCGATCGAATGAAATTCATAGTGACAAATTGTATTTAAAATCAATGCAGTCCGTCTTGTATACAAAGAAATTTCAAGCCGTTCTCTATTTTACCTAGGACACGATATACCTGGGCTGTTATTAGAATCTAATATAAATTACTATCACAAGGATCAACCATTAACTCGTAATTAACATCAATAAATGTCACGATAAATCGGCCTGTGCCAAGATGGCGGCCGTCACGTGACCGCGATGCGTTTTTAATTGCAATCATTCCGTGTTTTATGTTGTTTGCACACTTTCTATGTTTGCATTGGCTCGTTTATTTATGGGTTTTTATGGTCGGTGGGAATGTTGGGGCATTAAGGCTTACGTGGGTACCGGGGCAACGATTATTTCTCGCCTTTCCTGATTAAAAGCTTATCCGGCCTAATTCTGTTGGCTAATAAAATACGCATTATTGGAAACTTTGTTTTAGATATTGTGCTAAACTGTTAAACAAATAGTTTTACTCAATCAAATTACCTGCAGATATAGATTAATATCTTTAAAAATAGGCGTATCTTACTGTTTGTGGAATATATGCTACGGGATTTTATAAATTACTAGCTGCCCCCGCGAACTTCTTATGTGATTCTCCATAATGTGATTTTACTTAGCCTACCTTTTTAGTACATAGCAACATGGAACATTTTGCTATGCTACCCCAGAGACTGTTCGGTTTCTGGAATGAAAACTTTTTAGGTTTTTCTGTTAATTTTTCTCTATATAAACCTCAGAGTTCAAGTCTATATAGATAATTAACGGTTGTATGTATTTTTTAATGCCACGTAACAATAATAAAAAAATTATAAAAAAAATTGGGGTGGCAACCCCTTATCACTTAGGGATTTGAAAGAAAATAGCCTTACTGAATATGCACAAAAATGTCATAAGAAGCGGTCGAGCCATTTCGGAGCAGTATGGGAACGAACATTGTGACGAGAATTTTATATATTAGATTGCATTCGCATTTTTGTTTTCGCCATAATCTCTAATAAAATGTCTTTTACTGTCCGATTCTTTTACCAATCGAGCATTCAATATTTAGTTGAAATTCACCAGTTCATATAATTACTAACATACCATTGACTATAACTCAACAACAAACCGTTATTTATACGTAGGTACTGACTGAATCACAAAGGCATAATGTTGTGTACAATTGCGGCGACTTCAAAACATTTAAAAGCCCAGTAAAGTGGCTCTAAAATCATCACGTATTACCCAATACTAATCTACTTAGAGCCGAATACTGCTAGGATTAACTAGTATGTTTGCACATTGGCAAACTTGTTTTACATAAATTGTGGATTCGCCCCGCTCAAGCCTCAACTTCGAAGGTAAACGTATAGTGAGTTAAGTGAGAATTCTTGAACTGTTTGGTACTTATAATTAATAACTAAAATGGTTTGTGTAAGTATTGACTAAGATGTATTAATGTTTAAGCGTTAAGGCTCGTAGCACTTTCGTGTGTCTAGAGTGTGTGTGATTATAAGATATTTTAATGTTATTTGGATAACTTATATACGTACAATGCGTGTAGTTGTTTCACTGGTTAATTTCTAGCGAAATAAATTCTGCTATTCGGTTCTTGATTAAAAACCTAAAATATACTTGGAAAAGTGGTTTTAAGATTCGAGCGTTTTTATTGCAAACATCTTTACACCTAAAATCTACATAATGGCTTTGTGCCATTTCCAAAATCGTATTTATTATAATTGTGCATTCAATTATATTTAATAAGTTTATTGCCAGTTCTTTTCTTACATTCTACGCCCTTGATTTGAGAACTGGCGGTAAATGTAAAATTATAATCATTAATGTGTATTTCTTTTCTGACGTTCATAAGTGTACATTGTGTTACATGAATAAATGATTTTTGACTTTTTTTAATTTTAGTTTTAGTTACTATAATTAGACTAGTTAATTTGCTGAACTTAGCTGCTAAACAGTGATATACCTTTCTTGATTTCAATTTATACCTGCAGATGAGTTTCACCATCGGACGTCGAGGCAGAATACGAAATATAACACGTACCTATCACCTCGACGTCCGTCGTTCCACAACTTAGCGTTTCATAATTCATTTCTTCCGCGCCCTACCACTACGTGAAACCAGCTGCCCACTGAAGTATTTCCGAACCAATTCGACTTAGGGTCCTTTAAAAAAGAGCGTACCAATTCTTAAACGGCCGGCAACGCACCTGTCCTTGCCCCTTGTTATATAAAAATACTCAATAGGCTTTATATATAAAAAATATTTTTTTCAGCTTATATCAAAATCTTAGTCTAACATTTCCGCAAATAAATCTCACATAATAAACATTAGATGTACCGGTGCATAAAATGATACCCGCAGGCGCGGCCCAAACCCCAACGATCTTCGATATTAGCACCGCAGGCGATTCAGTATAAATAAAAAAATATTACTGTAGGGCGATGCATATGTAATGATTTTCTCTTGAATGGATCATCGGTCTCTAGCTTTTATGGAATTTCGTAATGAAAACGTCTGTGCGGGTGTGTAAATGCATTGATCCGTTTAATAAATCTTCATCTTATAATAGGGCTCTGGTTTACGAGTACTACAGCCCTGCGATTCTGTAACTTAACTTATAAACAATAAACTACAAGCTCCCACCTTTTCAGAATGCCAAATCATAAAATGACTGCTTCACGACTGATTTGAGAGCGACCGCCGATGCGAAAACCGCTGTGTGAGTTCGAAAAGTGAGTTACAGAATCGCACGGCTGAACAGTACTGGCCTAGTGGCTTCAGCGTGCGACTGTAAACCCTGAGGTCGTAGTATCAATCCCCGGCATTGTCGAACGGTGAAAGAAAACATCGTTGCGTCAGACCTAAAAAGTAGTCTAGACAGGTAGATTTTTTCTATATTTTTAGTATATATTGCGCTGCATACATTAAATGTCCCATTATCAGTGTACCTGAAGTGACCTGGTATTTGCTATCAGTTTTCTGTATCTCATGATCAACGCCATCGAGTTTTTGGGTCGAAGGCGATTTCCTCACGATGTTTTCCTTCACCGTTAGCGCGAGTGTTAAACGCTCGCATCAGTCCATTCGTGCACAGTTGGTGTTCGAATCTACTACCTCAGGGATGAAATCCCAAACCCAAACGCCAAGAATTACATATTACTAATTTACATTATTTTCTTCTTAAGTGAGTAGCAAAAATTTACATATAATATTGAATGCCCCAGTTGTAGTATTTTCGATATAGAATGCACTTGAAGCTATTTGCTTTAATGATTCTCAAACAATACGCGTATTCGCTGCTTCCGGACGCTAACAATGTTTGATCCTCTATTTAACTAATATTTGCTTCAATATTATGTAGGATTAATATTTCTAAACGATATAAATAAACGATAATATTGTTGCATTGATATATTCTGCCATGATTCGTTTTGCGTTTTTATTCATTTACTTAAAACCTTTTAATTGGCGTTTTGATTTAAAAATTATTTTGTATTATACTTAAGTAACACATAAATAAATAAACAAAAATATTTACCTAAATATAGGTAGGTTTCGTTATTATATAACTTCTATTACGTTTTATATTTGGGATCCTATTAATATTAGTTTTTAATTATTTGATAGCTTTCTTTATTAGGTAAGTTTCAAGGCGATATATCTCCAAAACAATAATTTCTTATCTTATACTTATAAGTATTCAACATTGTTTATCGCTTCTAAAGAGAAGGTATTAAATACATTTCGCGTTCAAAAACCCTTATTACAGTATATTGTAATCATTAGCTTGTTTGTGAAACAAAAATCGTACAGTTATTTTCTCCAGGTCAAATACCTACCCCGTATCAAACGTGTCTTTGAAGTTAGCAGAGCACTTACCAGCATAGCACAAAAAAGAGTTCTCGTAGCACGTACAATACTTCTATAGTTCCTCACAGTTTTTAGAAAGAGTTCTGGAAGTTTAAGATCAGAAAAAAATTAATATCTCATTATTCTGGTTGAGAAATATATTTTTATAAATATCATAAATAATGATAATAATGTTATAGTAACATTTAGGTTAGTTTAGAAAGTACGTTGGATTCTGTGGAATAGACTCCTGGTGTCTTCCCTGGGAGATACGATCTTCAATTGTTTAAAGTATACTCCTCCCTCAATAGCCGGCAACGTACCCACTAAAATGGGTAACCATGGGCTGCGACGTCCTTTGCCATCCCGAAGACACATTTGCACTATTCTATAAAAAAAAATTGAAATTAAATGCGTATAGAATTTGTATTCAATTAGTTTTAGTATAATCCAGTGGCGCTACAAATTATATGGCCTCATATTGTCCGTTTCCTTCTGTGTCTGACACACGTCACCGATTTTAGGTTCAAGTTTTAATGGTTTTCTTCACCATTACTGGGCCAAGACTGCTCTTTTTATTCTTAGTAACATCTGGTTTAATATTACGACGTCAAAGCAAAAGGAACTTTCATCAAACGTATTATCAATCATTCAGGCTTCAAAGGCAAGTGAAACTTCTCAGTTGCTATTAAAAAGTTCTATAAGAAAAGTACTGTGGCCGAGCCGGCTGGCAGACAAGCCTGTGTCAACATCCAAGGAATTAGTCCAAATTATGTGCCCCCCGCACACCCCACTCCGCATACCAGGCTCCGAATCAATATTTGTTGTCCGTACTCTTCTGCCTTAATACAACACGCACTAAACCCACATAATTTTATCGAAGTGCAACTTTACAATCTACTCAAAGTATATAAAGTCCAAATTGAAATAGCAATTTCGTGGCGGTTATAACGTTTCGTCACGTTCAGCTCAAGACTCATCCCCGCTGTTGCTATCTCTTTACACGCAATGTCGTCTCTTTCTAACTAAATTTTCCGTAGGATACGTGGAGCAATTTGTATAAAATATAACCTATATTTAGCATGGAGCTCGGAAAAAGGTACATTGAGTAAAATTTTTATAAGATTTATTCAGTCTTTGAAAAGGCAAGCAACCTTTACACGTTGCAATGATAAAATACTTATTCTTAATTGTTTTTAAATAAAAGCTGTAGCACAATATAATATTTTCCTTTATCAACTGATAAGAAGTGATTACAACTTCTAACACGTAATACCTTCAATCAAAACCCCTAGTGGAAAGTTCTTAACTAAAAACTATTAGGTCATCTGAAACATGTCGTAACTCGTAAGTCAATTAATAAAAACTGGCCATTGAATATTCATAAAGAACTGTTAATTGCGCAAGGCAAATAGAGAGCGACTCTACGGTTTCGACTTTCAAGTAACTCCCCAACTCTCCCCCTCGCAAAAGACCAACCCTGACAAACACATGCGCACAGCACACACATACAGGAAGCGCGCGCAACCAGGAAAACTACAGCCTTTCCCGTTCGAAATGTGTATCTGAACGCAATGTATATATAAAATTATTACATACTTCTTGTTCTGTCTCAAAGCTTCTATTTTGTCTTTCATACTTCCAAGGTATATATTAGCATGTAGCTTTATGACAGATATTTTATATACTCTTTGTTTATAAATAAAAATTTACCATGGGCTGGGTTTGTTAAATGTATTAATACTGAAGGTTTCATGTTCGCCAAAACAATGATTGCTATGAAAGGTTTCTTAATGGAAATTGTTTATCCAAAAACGTGTTTCTAATGTATCCCACACGTAAAGCACGTGGTGGAATTTATAATTTTAAGGAATATCTTTACCAGTAATTATTAATGTAATTACTATTAAAGATATATTACTCCGACATGACAGTTTACATTTATCAGACAGAACAAAACACGATCATTACATGACAGTTTTATCTGATGACATGACGGATACTGCGCAAAACGCGCCCGTGTGCGCATCTATTTACAGGACAAGTAAATATGTATTCTCGTTTGTGGAGGCTGCATTAATAATTCAATTGGTCGCTCGCTCAGGTAGCGTTTAAACGATTTTTAACCCGCCGTTAACGGATTAATTGGAAAGAGCTGCCGCATTGGAGGGCCGTGTTTTAGTTTTTGTTTTATTGGCTGGATATTGGATAAGGGGCTCATAATTTAGAATCTTATAACACATTAGAGAGGGAATATTGATTTATTTATTTCCAACACTGAAATATACAGATTTTTCAATATTCTTAACTTAACCTAATAATAATAATTAACTTAATTAAACATTTATCGTATTTATTTAGTACTGGGTGTCATGAGGGTAGTACTGTTCTCACCAGTACCAGTACCCAGTACCAGCTCCTTCCACTTGACCGTATTCAACGTAGATTTGTTGGAATCGTCGACGACCAGTCACTTCCCGAGCGGCTTGATACCTTTGCGTAGAGATGTGGGGTCTCTCTGCATCTTCTACCGCATTTACCACGGAGAGTGTTCAGAGGAGTTTTGCGGATAATTACCTGCAGCTGAGTTTCAGTATCGCACGTCGAGGTAGAATACGAAATTCCACCTGTATCACCTCGACGTCCGTCGTTTCACAACTAAGTTCCGAACCAATTCGACTTAGGGTCCTGAAAGAAAAGAGCGTACCAATTCTTAAAAGACCGGCAACGCATTTGCGAGCCTTCTGGCAATGTGAGAGTCTATGGGCGATGGCATATCTTAACACCTGGTGATCCGTCTACCCCTTTGCCTCTTGTTATAAAAAACGAGCTTTTCAAAGCGGTAAGCGTGTCGTCTTTTGTTTTGAGAATGCATATTATATGAAGAGACGACGCGATTTTTGTATACAAATACTCTTTAGCTTTAGTTTTTTGTCTTTCTCTAGAAACGGAACAGTCGGAGACCATCAAGAACATCGGTTACATGTAAAACCGAGTTGATTGGGGTCAAACAGAGGGACAAACAAGTCGGCTCGCAGCTCCGTTTCTTTGCCAAACACCAATATTTGGGGACCACGCTCGCAACGATTAGTCAGCGATTTTTCTTTTCACCAATGTTTTTATATGGTTCTGTATTATGCGGACGTTAAATGCTTATTTCATTAGATAATTTAATACAAACGAGACAAAAAGTTGTGGCTATCGAAATGCAATTCGTAATAAGAAAATCAAACGTAAAAAAAAATCGGTTTTGATGATTAAGGATTAAGTTTAAATTCACAAAATGGTTCTATTGAAAAATCTCACAAGGGTGACTTAGATTGTTTTATAACTCCGCAACCGATTAAACTTTATATTATTTGTTACTAGTTTTATAAGTTTAATAGAGTGCGTTCTATATTTCAACCTAAAAACATTATTTCAACTTTACAAAGTATGAATGAATGAATTAATGTCCAAGATGTTTAATTTGCCTCACATGATATGTATATCTTCATAATATTATATTTTTTTACATTATATAATTAGATAGAATAGTCGCCATTCTACTAAAATATTGTAATTGTGAATGAATGATATTGCGGACCCGACAGACTTTGTCCTGTACACACGAAAAATCGTATTGTAAATATTACTTTCGAATCCACTTGAACACACAAAAAACTTCATCAAAATCGGTACAGGATTTTTATTAGAAAATTTATAACGTATTTATATTAACAAATCTATCTATAAAGCCTTAAATAACAAATCGAGAATCGGTAACTACTCGTATTAAGTTATATTGTTAACACTAAAACTATTTGTGTAGTGTTCAGCTTGTATTGCAGCAATGTAGATCCAAACTATTCTCGAATACACTTGAACACACACAAAAAACTCATCAAAATCTGTCCAGGATTTTATATTAGAAGTTTTATTAATATATTGATATAGGTATACGAATCTATCTACGACAGTATATATTTGAGCTTTTCCTACCAGCCTTAAAAATCTGATGCACCGTCAAATAGGTAAGTATTAAGTTATATATAATATATATGAAAAAAGCACTACACAAAATTCACATAAAATAATTTTTCATAAAGTCGTAAACTTAAAGCAATTTTGCAATTGCAGTGAAATGAAAATGCTAGAATCTATAATAAACAATGCTATCGAACCGGGGACCGATTCACAGCATAGCAATTAAAAGACGTATTAGCAGGTATTATACTGCTTTCTCGCAAAGCCCTAAGTACACGGGGTAGTTGAAGTTGGAGTTGAGCGCCCCTGTATCTTTGTTGAAATATTTGCTGTGTAAGCGGGTGACTATCTGTTAGGGCCGACGCTCGCGAGGTCGTGTAACGTAGCGTTTAAAAGGTTAAAATTTAGACATTAACTCCAGGTCTTTCAAGAAAAGAGCGTACCATTTCTGAAAAGGCGGCAACGCACTTGCGCGCCTCCTGGCAATGTGAGTGTCCATGGGCGGCGGAATTAATAAGAACTATCCTAAATGTTAGAAATCACTATAGTTGATTGTCAAATGTGTAGAGGACTCAATTCACGTTCGAAATATATATTTATTCAAAAAGGAAATAAACACAAATACAGGATATATTGAAAACAGTGAGAAGTGTCCATACATTGATTCACAGAATTATTATTCAGGCTACTAAAAATTAGACGAAAAATTAGAAGTAGACTACTAAAAATATATCTTTAAAACACTATCAGACATTTAATGTCACTGAATCAAGCTTGAACACACTTTAGTTACACACAAATACACTCACACCCTATGTATTCTCTCTCTCATATTGGCATATGGATTTAAAAAAGCTGTAAGGTTTTTCTTAATAAATAAAATAAAATAAACAAAAACATATACCTAAATATAGGTAGGTTTCTTTATTATGTATTCTCTATCTCCTTTCATATTCAGTATCCAGTTAATATAAGTTTTTAGTTCTTCGTAGGTACGTATGTACGTTTCAAAAGAATAATTTCTTATCTTATAGTTATCTTTTACATTGTTAATCGCTTCTAAAGAGAAGTTATTAAATACATTTCTCGTTCAAAAACCCTTATTACATGATATTGTAATCATTAGCTTGTTTGTGAAACAAAAATCGTACAGTTAATTTCTCCTGGTCAAATACCTACCCCGTATCAAACCAGCTTAATTCCGCATGTAAGGTGCTAGTTGATTGTTGATACAGCAAATTTGTTCTTCGTCTCTCGACGTGAGGATTAGCCTGTTTTTCTACTAGATAACTGTTTTATCTTAATGAATAATAAGTGCATTGCAAAATCACAATTTGCTTTTGTTAAATGTATGAATCACTGGAGTTATTTATTGCCAGTTCTTCTCTTCCTCTCTACGCTCTTGATTTAAACAGGCAGCAAATGTAAAATTAGAAGCATTTAATGTATATTTCTTTTTTGACGTTCATAAGTGTACATTGTGTTACCTATATGAATAAATGATTTTTGATTTCTTTGCGAACTTGGTAGCGTCAAAGCCTTTTTAGATATATTGAATCTGATGGCCAGTCAGAGGGCCCATATATTAATACCATTTATTTACAAGAATAATTAACGAATCGTTTGTACCTTAAAATAAAAATTACTATACTAATTTCACCATCGGTCGAAATACGAAATTTCGCTCGTATCACCTCGACGTCCGTCGTTCCACAACTGGAACGATTTTAAGGCAATTTTTGCCACGAATCACCAATGTGGAACCATTGCTGCCTACCGAAGTATTTCCGATTCTTAAAAGGCCGACAACGCACTCGCGAGACTTCTGGCAGTGTAAGTGACTATGTAACATGTAACATCAGGTTAGTCTCCAGCCGGTGTCGTGTAAGTCCTGTTCTATAAAAAAATTGACACTCTTTGACATTTTTATTGTTTTATTTACAAGTTTTAATACGTTTTCAATGATTGATAGAAACATAAATGTGTTCTCTAATCAGTGTGCATACACTCATATATACTCATATGTGTGTGTGTGTGTGTGTACTCCAGTGGCGGATTTACCAGCAGGCTGAATATAGTAGTAATAGAAATCAAACAGTTGATATTTTTATGATGTTTTACAGATCTGCACTAAATTTTGCCGATGACTTTCCCTTCTCACTTGTCATTGTACATTTGGTGAAGAAAACTTCCATATTCTAGAGTAAAACAGCCAGTTCGCCGCCCCCCAACCAGTTATCCACCTCTGCGCCCTCAGCTCACACTTTGTATAAGAGAAAAGAGCGAAGTTGCCGATTCCCTATTTCCCTCTTCCCCCTATCAACTTATACAATTATACATGTCAGTCCTACTACTGGTTGAAAGCTGCGAACTGGATGGTTTGTGTATAATTTTGTGCTGTAAAAAATATTATTTTACTTGCAATTTCAACGAAGAAAAATGCCTTAAGCTCTAAAACAGAAGTAGCAATGCGCGGGGCATATAGCGGATAAAAGGTGGAATTTAAAGACAACTGTATGGAAAGGACCAAGGGGAAGAAGATGAAGAGGTCGTCCAAAAAAAAGGTGGAAAGAAGAAATAGAAGCTATAGCAGGAAACGAATGAGAAAGAGAGCCATAGATATAGTCAGTTGGAAAAAGCTGGAGGAGGCCTTTAGCCGTGAAGCGGTTCCGATCGACGGTACTGAAGGTAGCTAGGATATAACAACAATAAAAGATAACAATTAAAACAAAACAAAAAATGAAAAATAATCTAAGCTATATATTATAATTTGTTTTTGTCAGGATTGGTAATAAAAACGGGCTTTATTATTATTATTAATTTCAACGAAATTATTGGATAGTAAAATAATCTAGCACATGACAATTGTAGAGGCGAGGGCGGCACAAACTTCATAGCCTCTACCTTAAAAAAATTTAAATCCACTGCCTTACTCTGAAACTTCCAATGTACGACAGCTATCCGGATCTCAATACCTATTTATAATAACGTTTTTAAGGAATACGTTCCCACTCTTCTGCAATGATTCTTTTTGCTCCCTGATATTTTGTGAAGCATGTGGCTGATATTACTTGTCTCTTTAAAACATTCCAGACTTGCTTAATTGGATTGACGTCAGTACGAATTCCAACTTCTTGTACTACGCTTCCACGTCGCCAGAAAAAAAGGAATCTAAATTAAGAGCAGTCAATGCGGGTAAGTTATACAGTGAGATTAATAGACACAATTCGAGGCTTCCAAATCGAACGTTTTTTTTAATTTCGTTCTCTTCGTAAATCTCCTTCGTTAGACAATCATTTAAGTTGTGCAATAATGTTATGTTTTTGTTCTTAAGTTACTAATATTTTAATGTAGAATATATTAGGTGTAATTAAGATTCATTCTCGACAGAGCAAACTCGTAAAATTATATTTAAAGACGTGGCCTCGATGTAAAACCAAGATGGCCGCCTTCTTATCGCCCGCCATGTTTGCGGAGGTCGCGGCTGCGCAAGAGTTTGTTTTATGTGGACCTGTTTTAAAAAGGTCAGAATGTAAATGAGGACATTAGGATTATATTGTTTGAGTAATTAAACGTACTGTTTTTTTTACAATACTTTGTTCTATGTAGGTATTTATCATTATGTGATCCAACGGGGACCTTGTGGAAGTAAAATTAAAAACAGTTTTAGGCTAAGGCTTGATTGTTATATGAAGTTAAATCGAATCAGTCACCTTAAGAGCGTATTGATTCCTTGGCTTTGCGTAGAGTTTTAGGGTATATCGCCATACCGCATTTACCATGGAGAGTGTTCAGACGAGTTGTTCGGATTTGATTTTCATCATCCGACGTCAAGACAGAATACGAAATTCCACCCGCCACACCTTTCTTCAGGCAGTTTTTGCCACCACCATTATGTGGAACCAGCTGTCCACTGAAGTATTTTTGAACCAATTCGTCTTAGAGTCCTTCAAGAATAGAGCGTACCAATTTTTAAAAGGCCGGCACGCTCTTGCCTTCTGCCAATGTGAGTGTCCATGGGCCGTGATATCACTGGACATCATATAAGCGCCCTGACCGTTTGCCCCCTGTTCTATAAAAAAATCAGATGCCAAGGCATCATACGAAATTCCATCCGTATCACCTCGACGTCCGTCGTTCCACAACTGAGCGTGTCTTAAGGCAGTTTTTGCCGCGCATAGCAAGCAATAGTTCCTGCCTATGCATAAATCTATTAGGTATAAACTACTATATGGAATATAACAAGTTTCTGTATAAATAGTATCACCTTCTATTTCATATGTTATATTTCACATGATTATAAAGTTTTAGTGTAATTTTTCACTCGGTACTATTTTTTATTGAGTAGTTTTTGTCACACACCACTAGTCTGGCACTAGCTGCCTATTGAATTATTTTCAAACCGATTCGGGTACTACAAGCAGGTGAGGCATTCACAAGTCTTCTTTAAAAATATCCATCGGTGGCGGACTTAGATGAGGTTGAAGCTCCTGTCCGTTCGCCCATGTGTTATGAAAAACCATTAGATTGTAAGTAAAACACTTAATTTTATAACAATTAGTACAATATAGAACATTAACCCTCAGGTATCTTTGACCTGCTTTCACCAGCCTCGCGTGATCAGGTCATCCATTTTCTTGTCCTAAACGTCTCGAATCAAACAAGGTATCCGTTGAGCGTGCCTATACGAATAGCAAATTTAACAAATATTAATTAACATATATATATCGGTATGTATAACATATATATATGTCGGATAATGGCATGAGTATAAATATTATAGTCGTTAATTTGTAGATCTATTAATATTGGCATTCAAATAAACCACAGGTATTGAACTAAGTCGACTTTGACGATGTTAATTTACGAGATCGGTGACATATTATAATGACAATTGTAGCTGCCAGTAGTGACATTGCTTCGACATATATATGAAATAAGTGCCACATACTTTTCTTGGCCGTTGGCTGAAATTGGTACTACCATCGCCATTTTGAAATGTCAGACTGACATTGTTTATTTTCTGTAATTTCTTGGTTACAACAAATAATTTTACTATCTACCAACATCCAATAAAAATCTAACTAAAATGTATTTATTTATATTCCTTGCATTATTAATTACAATGGCAAAGTTGTAATTATCGAATGGTTCTGATTGCTAGGTATCTTTAAAGATATTATATTAATAGTACAGGTAACAAAACCTATCATATACTGATATGATCCCTAAGTTTGTGTCACATTCGTCTAAGCCTAGAACTGTATTTTCTAGATACTAGTACACATTGTTGTATTAAGACATTACAATAAATTTTAAAGTTAGCCTGCATGACTTCAAATTATTCCCATTATAATGGTCAATTTTTATTTACTGGCAATACTAATATCCATAACAGCGACGCTCTTACCGGCCAAGAAAAGTATGTGGCACTGTACTAGGGGACCATAATTAAATTACAATGGAACCTTAAGCTACGCTATACATCCTTAATTACTATTAAAAGTTAAAGTATTTTATAAAATTATAGATCTGTCATGTAAACTGCATTCTATTAACGCGCAAGAGTGCTGGCCTAGAAGTTGAGACCTCTGCCCGAGGTCGTATGTTCAAAACATTGGAGTTTTCTTTCTATGTGCACAACAAATACTCTTTCGTGTCAGGTATAGAAGGGTGTCCACTGTCCACCTATTAGAAAAAATATTAAGGACACATACAAATTCTGAAAATCTGAAAATACACATGAATAAAAATATATTTTCCTTACCTTTGAATTTACAGACTACTTGGTTATGGGTTTACAATGGTATTAAAAGCCAGCAGTAGTGCAGCTTCGGGACTGGTATTTTCTTCAAGAACCCTTCCAATACCTACCCATAAGGACGGCCTCAAACCCACCGCGATATTACCTTAACCTACCTATATTTACGTTTCGATAAAAAATATGATTTAAACGCTCATATATCGCGTATGATATGAGTTAACTATTATTGGGTTCTTTGAAGTTATATAACAAATTCAAATTCAAAAATCATTTAATCATATAGGTAACACATTACACTTATGATCGTCAAAACAAGAAATTTATATGAAATGCTTCTAACTTTACATTTAGTGCCAGTTCTCAAATCAAGGGCGTAGAACGGAAGAGAAGAACTGGCAATAAACTCTCCGCCACTCTTTTTAAGCGCCATGTTTTTTTTAAACAACGTTTGTAAGGAGCTGCAACCATTACACCATGTTCCACATGACATGTTAAGTAATAAATAATAATAACATAAATTAAAAACAAAGACTTGTCCTCTATCAGCAGGAGGCATCACTATACATATAAATTAAATCGTCTTTTTTTAATATGAAGCAATAAAGTAATTGCCTAATATTAAAAGACGGTACTTCAAAAATGATGCGAACATATTTTATTTTATACTCCCAATGCCAACCAAAACTTCCTTTTCTCACTAACTGATATTTAAACATTTTAATCGAATGAAGTAAGCTTATTGGGCCAGCTAAATATATGCTCAACACACAAACACAAATTATGTACCCAGCGCACACACGTCGCTTGCACAGAAAATATTTGGTAACAGCCAATGTAATCCAAGGAGTTTGCCTTGATATACTAAATACACATATTTATTAACCGTTTATTTTGGGTATTAATGGAGTTTATGAAGACTTAATTATCATTCAAGATAAATTAATCAAATTTGCTTATAGTTGCTACTTGGTAAATTTAGAATTTTCTCTCAGTACGAAGTTTACAATTTTCTTTATCTTGTGTTCATGTCCTACCCCGACGTTTAGTGTTCCTGGGTTTAAATACACAAGAGCAATAACTGTTAATTGCCTATATATGTATGAGTTTTTTCTTTATCTTCCAATACAAGATGTTCAACTATTTCGGGCGTCCAGTAGGCCTTCCAGGTCGTCTTCGATGTACCTCCCTTTTTTGAAAAGGGCGTGCGATCGTTTTACCACCGGTTTTAACTGGTTTTACCAGGAGCGGAGTCCTCATAAACAGCTAACATCTCTTGTAAGATGGTTTTTAAGTGTCTTTCCTTGTTTGGTAAGGAACTTATAACGGCGCGATGTTAATTTTTTTCCGTAGCGGCCAGTCTCTTTCCGATTTACTTGTTTACTCGTTGATAACTCAAAAGATAATGACCCGATTAGGCTGAAAATTGGTATTTTTACTTACAATGAGACACTCAATTAGCACCTATGTATCTGGATGAGTAATCTCACCCCCGCCAACCCTAAAAAAATGCCTAAAAAAATCTAAATGTATGATTCGTCGCGTTCTCGTAATATTTTTTCACTGTACGATCAAGTGTGACGTACGCAGAAGCAAAAATCCATTGCATAGTCTTTGAAATTAAAATTCTGTATATATATTTTAAACCACACACGCGTTTTATTATTTACACATGTTGAAGGTTATATTGAATTAACTGCAAAGAAAGAATTGCGTCATAGAATTCTATTTTCGTGTTTGTTCTTATATACACGCGAAGTAGTTATGTACATAATAATGATAGCGTATATGAGCAATAAATAATGCTCACGTAGTGACAAACTGTTGACAGTGTCGCATGTTTCAGGCAAATTAAAACGAAAATACTGTGTATTCATTAGGTAATTTGTTTTTGGAATAGGATATTTTACGACAAAATATACCGATTTATACCGTAGACAATACACTTATTAACAAACGGTTTACTTCTCAGTTATTTTATACGCTCTATTGCTAGGCGAAGAACTAGCAAGGCGCTTAACTGAAGAGTACCTGGCCAAATAAATGATTTAAATATTTGATTTTTTTATGTTTATACTAGCTGCCCCCGAGAGCATCGTTCCTCCTTAATGTGATTTTACTTCGCACTCCAAAAGGTACTTAAAAAAGTACATACCAACATTGAACATTTTGCTATGCTACCCCAGAGACTGTTCGGTGTTCCGGAATGAAAACTTTTTAGGGTTTTCTGTGAATTTTTCTCTACTCATATAAACCTCACAGTTCAAGTCATAACTTTTTAATTAACATATAAAAAAACAGGAGTTGATCGTATAGGGGTGAAAATTAAGGTTTGTATGTATTTTTGTATGCTATATCATAAAAAATTTTGTATAAAAAATAAATAAATAAAATGTTAAGTGTTTAACATTTAGGGGGGTGAAAAATAGATGTTGTCCCACTCGCAGACCTAACACCGTGACACGCGAATTATATAATTAGATTTGTTATCCTTATAAAAAATTAAACTTAATAAAATTCAAAATCGGCTCATTTATTGCGTCTAAGACAGAACAATGGTCGCCGGGTCAGCTAGTATGTGTCTAAAATAAGATTCCGCACCACAAGAGTCGGGGATATTGAGAAAAAAAAACGAAAAATTACTAAACAAATGTCAATTATGTCAAAGCGCAGTCGAAAAACATTTTCAATATTGACAATGTAAAGCTGACCGTGACCTTCCCCAGGTTCAGCATTTGATAACTAGAGTTAATATTGGCACCGCACACCACTCTGTTTGACGAACGCTCAACTCTATCAATATATACACATAATATTTATATTTGCCGGTTTTCGTTCGCCACTTGTGTAATTTGTCACTGAAACTGATAATTTTCGGTCTTTCAAGTGTATATAGGTTATGCATACGTTGTTAATAATACGAAGATACAATCTTTTAGGTCTGGGCCTCAGAATTCTGTATCTATTGTCTAAGGCAAGCCGGTTTTCTCACGATCTCTTCGTGACTGTACGAGCAAGTTTTAAATGCGCAAATAGACGGAAAGTCCATTAGTGACCAGCCGCGGTCCGAACCTACGACCTCAGGGATGAGAGTTGCACGCTAAAACATCAAGCCCGACACTGCTCTTAAGTTTGTTAACGGGTTTCAATTTATAATACTAAAGCGTCGGGATTTTTTTTTCGGGATTATATCATATTTGGGCCATACAATGCACAGAGGCGATGAGAACTTGGAGAAACTGATCGTGGTTGGTTACACAGCAGGCAAAAGATCATGTGGCCGTTCACCAACCCGATGGACCGATCAAGTGAATGAATAACTTCAAAAATACGAGCTCCTTCAACTAATCTTGGTTGGAAAACCTAAGAAAATGGTTTGGTCAAAGCACCAAGTCATTGTTTAGAAGCGCGGCATCCAAACCTAGCCATGATCTTCGCCAACCTTCGCAAAGAGATGGCACTATAAGAAGAAGGACGAAGAATATCAGATGAAGGTGCCTGTGAATAAAGTGCCTCCGATATGGTAGATGATTTTCAATTCGTGTAAAAAATTTGGTTATTTCCCGGAAATTTTCGTAGTAGGTTCCACATCAGTGGTGTTAATGAATCAAGTGGGACTCCACACTGCACGAATTATCAGCTCTGATATAATGTAGCCCTCAGGTATCCTTTTATGTTTGGTGCTGTGTTTACACTAACCGAGTGGCTGATAGGTCAGTGTGACCATTGGTTTAAATAAAATAAATATGATTACAGGGTTAAAGAATTTGTTGTTAGGATATTTTTTACTTATTTTAAATACAAATTTAGCATAATAAAGTTTTATTATTTCCAATTACTACTACTACTAGCGCTATAACCTTTTTAGATCTGGGCCTCAGAGTTATGCATTTGTTTTATGATCATTTGTCAATAGGCAAGAAGAAAATCCGCCTCCTGTGCCTGACACACGACGTCGACTTTTCGGGTTTTAGGCAAGCCGGTTTCTTCTCTATGTTTTCCTTCAGCGTTCAAGCGAATATTATACTTATCTCAATTGCTTGGACGAAAACATTATATGGTGTGGTCTAGGCGACATTAAAATGATTTAAAAATTATCTCGTACATTATTTATTGTTATACACTGATATTTTTCCTCACCTACTTTAATACGTAACACGTATACATGTGTGCATAGGCAAATGATTGATTTTTGCAAAATATTGGTGTTTTAACTGCACATCAGGGGTTTTTAAAGCTTCCAGTAACTCGCTCCAGTGGTCAAACGCGGCATCAGCGCCAAAAGCGCAAGTCCGATGTTTGAGTTTTCAATTCATGTCCGCAAGATTCATGTAACACACTGAAGCTAACTCATGTTTGTTTAACATGTACGTGTAATTGATCCTACCTGGATGACGTTTTACGGACACAATTTTGAGGCTACGAAGGCGAGATTTCCTTTGAACTGGCGATCATATTAAATAAAACAAATTGTATGTGGACTTTGGACTTATTTCCTGAATTCTTAGACATCTTATCTACATACCGTATATACACCACTGATTTTTTTTATAGAACAGAGCCCAAACGGGACGAGGCTCACTTGATGTTAACTATTACCGCCGCCCATAGATACTGTCATTATCAGGGTGCTCGCGATTGCCGGCGTTTTAAGAATTGGTACGCTCTTTTCTCGAAGGACCTAGAATTGGTTCGGTAATACTTCAGTGGGCAGCTGGTTCCACATTGGTGCGCGGCTACTGCCTTTAAAATGCTTAGTTGTGGAATGACGCAAGTCGAGGTGATACGGGTGGAATTATTGTTGTTCGATAAAATAACTGATAGCTTCGATGACAGTTTCTTCTAGAATGTTGGATGTATTTCTGATCTAGTAGACGACCTGAACCCACGCAGAGATCTAATAAAAGTCCTATGTGTGTATGTCTGTTTCGCTTTCACGCCTAACACAAATATGACATGACTTAGTTATGGATACAATTTGACACAGTTAACTTACGTAGCGGGGTCATGAAAAAAAAAACCCCTAGTATTAGTATATCTACGTATAAAATGTTTGTCAACATGGTTTAATTTATTTATAATTTTCTTGGTGCAATTACTAAAATATTTGGCTGTGTAGCTGTGTACTTTCTGTAAGCATGTGAAGCCTATTTTTTATTATAAGTCCCATTATTTAGTATCGCGATGCAGTGAGGAAATGCCAGCATTAAAGGTACAATGACAAAACTTTTTTTTGTTTAATTTTCTTTTCACCACTTTTAATTATTACTATGTAGGTAAATACTGTATTTGTGTGTTATTAAATTAAATATTTAGTATAGTAACACGAGTATATTTAATGAGTAATTGCGCATATATAACTAATGAATTAGACAATAAATCATGTGCTATCAATAAAAACAGCATTCAATTTGTCAAATAAGCAAGATCAAACAGTATGTGCGACATACAATAATTATGTTTACAGAATATGTTAGAACTCGACGGCCATTTTGTAAGACTCATGAACAAATATTGTGCAAAAATACATTTGGAAATAAATTGTTATTAACGAGGAATAGTATCGGCCACTCACTGTAAATATTATAAATGCTTTAGCTACAATTTGGCCTGCGTTTCCGTTTAATATAACGACTAGTTAAATATTTCTAAAGATTTATTAATCGCTTCTAGTAAATTATCTTGTGTGTTAGCTGTTGAATCTTTATAATAAAAACAGAGTTAATAATAAACGATAATCTTTATATAGTAACAATTTTAAGACTAAACTCTTGAATTGGACCAGGTCAACACAATGGTCACGTGGCATCTAATCGAGGTTTTGTCTAAAATCTAAATCAACGATTTCAGATTGGAAGGACCAGAAGGCTAGCCATAGAAATGTGTATGCCCCATGCGAGGTATCACAAGATTTCAACGAATATATGAATAAATACATTTAAAACACTAAAAGCGACTAAAAAAATACACTAATAATTAAATAACAATATTTCTCATTTGCATTGATTGATATGAGTTAATATGTCTATACAAGGGATATACTGTTGGACCTATTTTATTAATTATTTAATTATACACGACAAAAACGTGATATATGGACACTTTCAATGCCAGGGGGCTCATGAGTGCGTGGCCGGTCTTTTAAAAATTGTCAGACCCTAAGATTGGTGCGGAAATACTTCAGTAGGTAGCTGGTTCTACAAAGTGGTGGTTAGCGGCAAAATCTCCCTTAAATAACGCTCGGTTGTGGAACGACAGAAGTTAAGGAGATACGGGTGGAATTTAGTATTCTGCCTTGACGTCCGACGATGAAACTCAGCTGCAGGTATTAGGACATACATGCGATAGATGATGCAGTCTCTACGTAACGCCGATCAAACTGTTTGGAAAGAGATTGGTTGTTGACGATTTGAACCACTCTTCGTTGAATACGAGTTGAAAAAGCTGGCACTGGGGAGCTCCCGCCCAGAGGTGAGAACAGTACTCCGAATTTGCACCTTAAACAGTTTAAAGCGAAGGCTCGGAGTAAAGTACCGTCTTGCCTACCTGAGCCACCAAGCTCTTGGAACCTATTTTTTCCTGAGCCTTTCCCTTCAAGTCACCGCGAAACTGACCGTCGTTGACTATGTCGCCAAGTATTGCGATACTAGCTGGGGCTTTAAGAAGAGTGTCTTCGAAGAGAGGAGTAGCGACAGTGTCTTTTTAAGGTTAAATTTGACTAGATCTTTTGCCCCAGCAGAGTTTCAACTTCAGATACCAGTTTGTTCCGGTACTGATCGAGAACTTCCCGAGAAACTGCACGGCCAGTGTTTCCCCAGTGCCTTCACCCGCATAGTCATTTAATAAGTGCATTTATCTATTACAAGCAGTTATTCTTATCACGAGTAAACAGCGTTCGGTTGACGTTCAATTGTCTTTTAAATGAATTTGTAAGCTTAGAGTTATTCAGGAGGTAAACAGTAAATACTTCTGTTGAACGATATCAATATTTACCTAATAAATCTCTCTTATGTGTCTCAATTGTACATGTTTGTTATGTAATTACAAATTTGTTTTGTTAATTTGCTAAATTTTCAGTCATAAGAGGTTTAGCTGGTTTTAGTTTATAGTTCGAAACGGATTTAATCTCGATTAGAGCGGAAAATTCGTTATTAAATAACAAATTCTATGTTAGAGAATAGACGGTAATGTCAGGGGAACATTCGCTCGAATGGTGAAGGAAAACATCGTGAGTAAACCGGCTTGCCTTAGACCCAAAAAGTCGACGGCGTGTGTCATCACGGGAGGCTGATCACCTACTTGTCTATTTAACAAATCATGAAACAGATACAAAAATCTGAGGCTCAGACCTAAATACGTTGTACCGCCGCTGATTTATTTTAAATTTTTTATTGAAAGGGGTAAATAAAGCTGTTCTGTAACGGCATTCTGTAACTTTCAATAGGAATACCAACAGATGACCACTTAATAGGATAATGTAAGTGACACAGGTTGTTTAGTTTTTATTTGTGTACACAAACATACACACATAGAAACTAAACAATCAATCTTTTACACTCGTCACAATAATCAAGAATCTAAAAACATACTTCAATACACACAGAAAACATATCAGAAATAGTATTATATCTATCTACTTGAAGTCTTGGTGAGCAACCCAAGTGTTCTTCAAGAACTCGGGTTGGTTGTACCTAGGATATGTGCGACGGCGAAGGCCAAGGTTGTTTGCGATATCAAGAGCTAGAACCAGTCTTTTGCACAGATCCCAGAACAAAGACGTTGCGTCTACTGAATACAGTATTCAGACTCCGACACTGCACCTTTATATGTTCGCAGAGTGAGTTCACAGTAGAGATATAGTGTATGTTATGTATTTAACTGCAACATTCCTGGCATCAGTATCGTTAAACACTTTATGTATGTCAGATCCCAAATTTCTAACGACGGCAGCTCTATCCTCGAGATAAAAAGACGAATCGGCATGACTAAAGATGCCATGACACAATCAGAGAAATTGGTATCAAAACAAGAATAAGACTGATACGGGATCTAGTATTCCGTATCTTCCTATATGGAGTAAAAACGTGGACAGTCTTGGCTCGAAAAAGGCAAAGGATCGATTTGAGATGTAGTGCCGGCGGCGAATGCTCTGAATACCGTATACTGCCAAGCCACCAAATCATCAACCCTGACCCAACTCCGCATACAGACTTACCTGTCTACCATATGCCTATAACGAAACGTATTTTATTTCGGCCATACAATGCGCAGAGGCGATGAGAACTTGGAGAAACTGATCGTGGAACACAGAAGGCAAAAGATCAAGTGAAAGACTCATCGTCCTTAAAACTATACACTGTTATAAGTGAGGCGCTGGACAGAAACCGGTGGAAACAGATAGCCCGCTCCAGATGTTTCCTTGCTCATAACGTAGCTCAGACATGAACTGCCGATTAAAGAGAGAGATGTATTTAATATTATATATTTATATTGTTCGACATTATCGTATTGACATAGTACTGTAAGGATATTGTATGTATTTTTGAGATTAAATAAATAAATAAATGATAAGATGACCAGTCTTAATAAAGCTTGGCTCATATATATTATAATTATTTATTAAACAGATACCAACGTAATTATGATATATTATTTAAAAAAAAATTAAGACAGTAGTATATATATATATATAAGACAATAGTCTGTATTTCAATTGCAAGAGGCTAAATAAAACTTCTATTTGTTTCTCTGTAAGTAAAGAATGCAATTTTATTTATCGAGTAGGTTACACACTGGTACAATCCTTACAAGACTAACACAATCTTACCTGTAAGTAAAGAAACGACAATAAAAGTTCATTGTTATCACCTCTCGATGCATATAGCTTAACTAAGTATGAAATTAATTAACAAATAAAATTAAAATACAATTCAACAATCTCAGCATATTTGTCCTTTACATCTTTGACAATGTCAGCTAGCTTGACGTGACACGACGCGGCGCACTCACGAACTAGCAGTGCGCGCGAATATTCAAATTAAAGAGATCATTCTCTTTACATCTCCCTCCTTCAGGATGAGAATTGCTCCAGTAATTCTCATGGTAGCCGTACATATTATTCAGCGTTATCCATCATTTATTCCACCGTCCATTCGAATAAGTTTTGTTATATGGTATAAGCTTGTATTCGTTTTTGTTCTGCCTGTGTTTATTTTGTATATTGTATTCGATATTTTGTCTGTTATTTCAAATGGGCCGATTCTTAAATTGTCCATTTTTTTCCTATTTAATTTGTTTCCGTTTTCAACATATACCAGTTCTCCTATGTTGAATTCACATTGTCTTCTGCCTTTATCAAATAATTTCTTATTATATGCATGTGATCTAATTGATCTTTCAAGTGCTTGTTGTCTATTTTGAACCCAAGTTTCTGTATCTAATGGTTGTCGTAGTTCTTGTGGCAAAATGCTGGTGACTTTTCCTTCTAATAGATATACTGGTGCAAAGCCTGTCACTGTATGCTCGGTTTCATTATACTTATCTATACATTCTCTTGCAATTGACGTCCAGGATTTCTTTTCATTCTTCTGATTTATTTTGCACCTCATTTTATTAACCAGTGTTTGGTTCAATCTTTCGTTGAGTCCGTTTGAAAATGGTGTATCTACCGCAGTAAATATTAGTTTTACATTATTATCTGTCAAAAATTCTTTGAATTCTTTTGAATTTAATCCTGGATACTGGTCTGCTAGTAATATCTCAATGTTTTCCGTCTCCAGAACTTTTTTTACTAACTTGATGAAATCTGCAGCATTTTGCGTTTTTGATGTCAGAATGAACGCAAATCTTGTAAAATGATCAACTAACAAGTGTAGGTATTTCTTTGTTGATCTTTGTCCTCCAAAGCCACCAATGGTATCTATCGACATTATCTGAAATGGTTTTTCGGCTGGTCCCAGATGTGACATTAATCCGTATTTATCCTGGCCTCTCGATTTATTTTTTTATACAGGTTTCACAATTGTTGCATATTCTTTTAATGTTTCTCGTTAAATTCTTTGCTGTATAATAAGGACTGATTTTATTTATCATTTGGTTGATCCCTAAATGACACCATTCGGTGTGTGTTTCCTTTATTAATTTCACACTCGCTTCTTCAGATAATATAACTTTTTCTCTGTTTCGATCTTTTTTGTATAGTATCCCATTTCTTTCGATTATTTTGGTTTTCTTTTCCTTTATTTTCTCGTTTTTCTGCTGATCTGCCTTAATATCATCTATTGTTATCAGATTCACCGTTTTTAAAATTTCTTCATCATTATCATTATCTTCCAATACTGGGTTTCTACTGAGACTGTCTGCTTCCGTATTATTCTTCCCCGGAATATATTTGATGTTGAAGTCATATTGTGACAAATAAAAAGTTAATTCACCAAGTTCATCATCTGTTCTAGCCTTTATGTTGAGGTTTTCTAGTGGTTTGTGATCCGAAAAAACGGTGAACTTTCTTCCAATCAACCAATATTGCCAGTATTTGATAGCTTCTTTTATTGCTAAGCATTCAAGGTATATTGCCTTCTTTCTTTTTTGTGAATCATTGAGTTTTTTTGAAAAATAGCCAACTGGTTTTTCTTTACCATTTTTTTGAATCTGTTTTAATATTGCACCTATACCATTCAACGAGGCATCCGTGTAAATTGTAATAGGCAGGTCTTTATCAAATATTTCGAGAACCGGTTGTGAGCATAATATATTTTTTATATTAGAAAAAGTTTCTTCACATTCTTCTGACCATATAAACTGGGCATCTTTCCTCAATAATTTATGTAGTGGATCCAATAATATCGAACTATTTGGTATATATTCGTGGTAAAAGTTAATCTTTCCCAGAAACTGTCTAATATTCTTTCGGGTTTTGGGTGTTGGGAAATTTCTTATTGAAATAATGTTATCTTTGAGCGGTTTTACCGTATTATTTCCTATTATATGTCCTAGGTATTTCACTGATGTTGCTGCAAATGTGCATTTTTTAAATTTTAATCTGAATCCTTCTTTTATTATTGCTTTGAGTACTTTTTCTATGTGATCTATATGTTCTTCAAACGATTGTGAAAATATTAAGATATCATCAATGTAATTTTCTGTGAAGTCTTTCAAGTTATTATTTCTTAATATATTTGATAAAATTCTCTGGAAAATGGCAGGTGATGTTTTCAATCCAAATGGTAGACAAGTCCATTGATAATGTCCATCCTGTGTGACAAATCCTGTCTTTTGTCTGTCCTCAATACGTAGTGGTATAGACCAAAACGCGGAATTTATGTCCAGTGTGGTAAAATATTTACAATTTCTTGCTTTAACAATCAAGTCGCTTATCAATGGAAATGGTTGTGCTTGTGGTATGACTATCTTGTTTAGTTCACGAAAATCAATACAGAGTCTCGATTTTGTATTTTCGTCTCTTTTAAATGCCAAGGTAACTGGTGCTGCGAATGGGCTGTATGATTCCTCAATTAAGTTATTTTTTAGTAAATTACCCACCTGTTTTTCTATTTCTATTTTGTCTTCTAATGTGCAACGATATGGTCTTTTGCTACAGTACTTGTCCACCATTAAGTCTATCCGGGCTTCATAATCTGTTACTGTACCTACATCATATTTGTCTTTGGCAAATATAGTATTATAATTCTCTATTAAATTGTGTATTCGGGACTTTTTGATATTGTCCAAGTGATGTAGATTTGTTATGAAGTCATTTTTATTCACATGCTCATTAAAATTGACTTTAATTTCCTCTATCTCTTCAAATGCATTCATAGTATTTATCTCTCTCTTTGTCTTTTGTAAAAATTTTAAATCTTCATTTTGAGCTAATTTAAATTTTTTTATCATATCTAGTCCTATAATGAAATCTTCAAAATCCAGTTTGTCTACAATAAAAACATCAACATATTCTTCTATATCAAAAATCTTTACTTTTATTCTTATTAAACCTTTTGTGTATGTCACACCATTGACAGTTCTTAATAATATTCTATTTGTATCCACAGAATCATTCTGTGTTCTAACTAACCTTTTGTTTATCAGAGACACTTGTGAGCCTGAATCATATATTCCATTTATTTGTAGGTTTCTGTTTTTGTTAATGCTATATGACGACTCGCGTATTTATCAGTCTCAGACAGTGTATACTTTTTGTCATCTTCTGTTGTAATTGAGGTTATGGCAATTACACTCGTCTTATTGTCAGTTTGTGATGCTTCCAGCTTAAATGCAAACTGCAATTTTTGTGCCATTATAAACAAGTATTGTCGTTTTATAAGACAATAGTCTGTATTTCAATTGCAAGAGGCTAAATAAAACTTCTATTTGTTTCTCTGTAAGTAAAGAATGCAATTTTATTTATCGAGTAGGTTACACACTGGTACAATCCTTACAAGACTAACACAATCTTACCTGTAAGTAAAGAAACGACAATAAAAGTTCATTGTTATCACCTCTCGATGCATATAGCTTAACTAAGTATGAAATTAATTAACAAATAAAATTAAAATACAATTCAACAATCTCAGCATATTTGTCCTTTACATCTTTGACAATGTCAGCTAGCTTGACGTGACACGACGCGGCGCACTCACGAACTAGCAGTGCGCGCGAATATTCAAATTAAAGAGATCATTCTCTTTACATATATATATATATATATATATATATATATATATATATATATATATATATATATATATATATATATATATATATATATAAACTATACGAATTATTAAAATTGAATACACGAAAACCTTTTTAATTGTTTTACCATTTAATTGTTAGTTTCGAGTTAAATATTTGTAAAAATTTAATTCATTAACGGCGTAATTAAGTGGAATATTCCAAGAACTCATCAAAGGACTTATCTGGTGATAAGAGTCTTATTTATCTTGACATTACTTCGTAGTTTCGCTATCCCGAACGCCTTCCATCAGTCATAAATTAATGCCAGCACCTCGTGACAGGCTTGATAATATTTTTTATTATTATCAAGCCTGACTCACGTATGAAATATTTGCCTTTTCTATTTTTTGTAGCCTTTTTGGCTAGTTTTATTAAAAAATATTTTTGAGGAATATATAGAGATATTTTACAGGACATAATATATTATATAGATATTATTAACCTCGTTCTTACAAGACTAGTATAATTAAAGTCATCTCTTTTCATTACAGCCAAAACAAAAGTTGATAGAAAGAGACGAAAGAATACTTTATAATTAACTGTACCCCGTTCATATATTTTTATATTACGTAGTTAATTAGCTTACTTACGTCTCTGTTTGAAAGAAACTGCTTGACAAGACCGCCCATTTACATCCTTGTTGTGTGATAATTTATGTGACTTACTTGACTTAAGGTCCTGTACCCCAGGACACAGGGCATTCAAACCAGCCTGAGCAATCTTATAATAAGAACGTATTTGCAAGGGTATGGTACAAAAACGTTTTGGTGGTACAATCTAAAGCTCGCATATTCTGCCACACATAATGGCGTGCAAATTTGTCTTAAAAGGTAGATTAAAAGTAACAATTACATCACGAATCATATCATTATAGACAATTCTTATATTATTTGATCACTACATCATCACATTAATAAAATACTCGTATATTATCACGTTATCAAATTAATATTACTTATAATGTTTCACCCAAATAATTATTAATAGAATAATATGTTTTTTCCAAAAGTATTACATTTAAAACTCTAACGTAGAAGGTAAATTTTTAGTAAATTATTATAAACCTTGATTGCCATACAAATGGCGTTATTCCTATACAATTCCCGATTAATTTTTGGCATTGCCAATTTCTCCCCATTACTCGGGGAGCTCTTTAAGCTTCACTTCCAGCTGCCTTTACCTCTGAAATGACGCTTGATAAAATAAAGCTTTCGACTCGGCTCTGTATATTATATTAACACAGAGAAATCCACAAGTAAAACGCAAAATATGAATAACTCAAAATTACCGGTTTTAGTAAATGCCGATATTTGATTAGCACTTAATTACTGGACCGGTTCGCGTTCTACGTAATCGCAAGATGTTAAAAGTAAAAACGTTTTACTGATAAAGAGAAAGTCACATTAAAATACATACTTTAAAAGATTCAAAATAGTAAATTTTTGTAAATAATGTATGAATTATGTTAATCCCATAAAGTTTCAAAAACCAGTCAACATGGAAGGCGTAAACCGTTTGATCCGTGGTTTGAAGCTATACCAACGATTTAAGGGACTGAAGGCTGCTCAATTAGTCAATAAAAATAATTTAATTGTCATTGGGAGGGATGGACATTGTCTATGGGAGGAAAAAAACTAGATTCTTTAAAAAATAATATATTGAATTAATCAAAGTTAATCCATTGCTATCTATGCACTTTTGCCATCTTATAGTAAGTTCATTGATCTACTAAAAACGTAAGGGAATGAACTGCCTCAGGGGGTTTCGACTGCCCCATCAGAGTTGAAATTTTTACCTTGACTTAGAAGTTATCCGAATTTCGAAAAAAATGGTAATCTGTTGGAGCAAGATCCGGGGAGACCGGTCTTGGAATTCCTAACCAAAGAGGAGATTTATTTATTTATTTACACTTCGTTGCATTACAATATAAAAATTTAATATAAAAAAACATAATTAAATATAAAGGAGGGCAACTGGCGGCCTTATCGCTTTCGAGCGATCTCTTCCAGACAACCACTGTGAGAAAAGAAATGTATTAAATGTATTAAATTAGATGATGTAGGCAAGAAGTGCAAAAATACATATAACATGTAGTTATTAAGAAAAAAAAAACTAAACTAATAAAGGATACATGAAAAATAAAAAGTGCACAGAGATATTTGAGGTCAAAGTCCAAAACGCCAATTTCATATGTAAGGACCGAATATATGTACGAGGCAAGTCTGTACATTTGACACACACAGGTTTTCTTAAATCGTCGTTGTCACGCCCAGAGAGTAGGTATAGCCAGACGTAGACACTCTCTTCAACTCTTACATTGCATTCATTCGTTCCATAGCAATTAACATTTAATTATTTCGCTTATATTCTATCGTTGTACGCAAGTGGTTAATATAGCGTAAACATAAAATCCTCTATTATTTAAAGCACCCCGATGACCCAGGAACCGTATAGTATAATTAATTTATTAATTGCAAATTAATCTAAGATCTAAAAATCCTTTAGATCTTTTAAACTTATTATACTACAAGATATACAAAGAAGAATAAATCAATTATAGTATCTCTAACGATTTCACGGACAATTCCCCACAAAAGATACAAGTCAAATGGTCTATCAAAAAGGTTATTCATTCCTAAACGGGAGCTAACAACATTATACCCGTGTAATACATATTTCATTATTACTTCCTTTTATGGTATGTTTAATTTTATAGCTGGCAACCCTTGGAGTTTTGGGGGCGTTGTATTGTTGTACAATATTCGGCCGTTTCTATTCTACGGTACCGTCTGCATCATAGAAATTATACGAAATGAATTCGTTTTTCAAATTTTTACTAAGCAATTCTTAAATATAGAACGAGTACATAAGAATTATTCACTAAATATATAAATAACATAATTAAAATTACATTCGATTTATCACAGACTACCAAAAATAAGTCACACAATACTGGCCGTTTTTACAAATATTTGTTCTTAAATTGAATATGCACACGGTACTGTGATAGTTCCTGAACGGCAAGTCTATTCAGGAGACACCGTCGGTCGCTTCCGGCCGCCATTGTGCAATTTGACAAGGCAGATTCGCGCGCCGCCGGCCATAACCGACAATAGATACAAAAATCGAATTCCAAATTCAAAAGCGCATCGTTGAGGTTTATTGGCTTAGCGCTTGATTGATTGTGCGAACCTCGATGCGATTTTTTTTTTATTTCTAAATCACATCCGATGTTGCCAGTTCTCGGCTGAATTAGCGATGATATTAAATATGGGCGTGTCGAATTACTTTGTCGGTACAGGAAGTATTTTTCTTCATTTAACAGGTACTTTGTTATATGGGAATGCACAGTGCACTTGTGTTTGCGTTACGCATATCATGATTTGAAAATATTCGATGAAAGGTGTATTTTGAATACTTTTTTGAAAGGCGTAGCAAATGTTTAATTACAGAATACCAATGTTACAATACAATCAATTTAGGTAAGTTGACTAATAAACAACATACTAAATAAAAATAATTATTTATTATTAAATTAAATATTCTAGGAACTTAACGATGTAAGTAATTTTTTTTTACAGTACAGGTGGCAAACATTATGTTAAGTGATACCGCCCACGGACACTCAATGCCAGAGGGTTCGCGAGTGGGTTGCCGGCCTTTTAAGAATTGGTACGCTCTTTTCTTGAAGGACCCTTAGTCGAATTGGTTCAGAAATACTCAGTGGGCAGTTGGTTCCACAATCCACATAGTGGTGGTGCGCGGCAGAATATAATATTTTAACTTGAAATCCCGAAATATGCAGCTGTCTTCCGATTATCTTAATAAGAGACACGATTTATTTATTTTCAAAAGGCACACTAACGAAACACATATAAACACTTACAGAGAACATACGACATACCAAAACAATACATGCATGTCCATCAATGACAAGTGTGCACAACATTTAAAGGGAAACATTACAATGATAAAGGATAGAAAAATTATACAATAAAAATCAAATACAATTAACTAGATTAAGAAATACAAATATGCAATTTAATATATCTCTACTTTGCAATTGTTATTATTGGTGACGGGTCAACAGTAACTGCAGCATCTTACGCCTGAAGTCCTGGAGACTGTCATAAAATAGATCTGCTTCGCATGTACTCAAAGCGTTGTTTACTGCAGATAGAGATCTGTTTAGAGGAGCATTACAACCGGCGTTGGTCTTCACTGCCCAGGCGTAAAGAAGGACTGATGTGTTTCTCTTTCTAAGAGAAAATTGACTTAAAACATTTGACCGAAATCAAACTAAATTCTATGAAAGTGGATTGAAAGATCTGATAGACTTTTACGCCATTTAAGAACATATGACTAAAGATGAGGTGACAAAGAATTTACATTTTTCGTATTATTTACTCGGAAATGAAGAGTAGACATTGTGATGAGTTAAACTCAATATTAGCATATGCATTCATAAGAAATGTCGCAGTATCCTCATGCGTGATAGTTGCGTAAGGAACAAAATTAAAAACACTGTCAAATTAAACGATTACGAAACTCGACCGTATCCCCTTGATATAAAGAACAAAGTTTATTAATTGTCGAGCATACGTTTCTCGTATTGTGGTTTTTTTAATGTCCATGACACATTTAAGCTACCATGGAGAAACGGAGACAACGCAAACATACAACGGTATTAATTTACTGAATATAATATTTTTTCACGTTGAAAAAATATTATATTCAGTAAATAATAATAATATTACAGTATTATTAATATAATAATACTGTAATATTATTATAATATTAATATTGTAATATTATTATTATAATAATAATAATATTACAATTTTAACTGTAATAATACATATTACAGTTAAAATTTTTTAACTGTTAGCTAAAAAATTTTATTGAAAATAAACTTGCCGCGATTATTGAACCAGCTGCAATTTGACGTATTTCTAAATCAAACCGACATCGTTAGGGACTTTAAGGGAAGACATACCACCACCTTAAAAGTCGACAACGCATTTGCAAGCCTCTTGGTGCTGCAAAGTAAAAATAATGTCACTGATTTAATAAATAAATATTGTATCATATTTTTTACCGTCTATATGCTAGGCTTTATCTAATAAATAAAATTCTCGGGTCACAATGTTCGTTCCCATACTCCTGCGTAACCGATCCTTATGAAACGGCTCAACCGATTCTTATGAAATTTTTTACGCATATTCAGTAAGTCGGAGAATCGGACAACATCTACTTTTGATCCCCCTAAATGTTAATGGTGGTCCCACCCCAAAATTTTTATGTTTTAGACAAACATTTTTGTTTTTATTTTTTTATGATACAGCATACAAAAATACATACAACCCTTAATTGTTTCTCTAATCAACCCCTATTTTTTATTATGTAGATAGTTATTCTTAAAATAATCTACTTGGCAAAACAAACGTTTGCGGGGTCAGCTAGTATAGTATATATTATCACAATTTACCCCATTAAGGCATCACATTCATTGATTAACTAACTTTAAAGGGAAGTACGTGATCAGCCTTTTGACTGATCTCACATGAATGCCACGTCACGTTAAGCAAATCGCTGCTGAACACTGTTCAATCTTGCACAGTTGTTCTGAAAATTATACGAGAATTTAGTACAAAATACAACAATGTCAACTGTCATATTTAAAGGACATTAAATATCTGTTACAAATTGTATTTTTACTTGACAACACTCAACAATAGTATTTACATTCGCTGTCAGTATGTTTTACATCCGAAATACGTATTGAATACATTCGGTCGTAGATTCCTTTACATTTGTAAAGCACAAAGAAAGGTGAATGAAAGGAATAATAATAGATCTGGTCAGAAAAAGTGACACGCGTGACAATAGAACCTTTGCGTAGTAACCTCTTTTGTGTTTTTTTCGATCACGATAAGACAAATGAGAAAATTGGATGAAACGCAAATATTTACGTGCGTTATAAATAAAAGGTTTTTAAGCGCACATTCTGTCGTAAGCTTGTTACAGATAATTTACGTGGCGTGTTTAGCGGGCCCATAAATTCATTGTGAAATATGGGGATTACGCGTTATCTGATTCTCCTAGGCCTGACAGGCTTTTGCAGTATTCTTTCAGTCAGTTTCAGTATTCTGTATACTCTATACACGACGTGTTTATTGTTATGATCAGTTATGGCCTATTGGCTTCAGCTTGCAACTCTCATCCCTGAGGTCGTAGGTTCGATCCCCGGCCGTGTACCAATAAACTTTTTTACATTTAACATTCGCTCAAACGGTGAAGGAAAACATCGTGTGGAAACCGGCTTGCCTTAGACCCAAAATGTCGACGCGCGGCGTGTGTCGGGCGCAGGAGGTTGTTTAGATCGACAAATGATCATGAAGCAGATTCAGAAACTGATTGGACACTGATTTTTGAAGTTATACTTCTTTAGGCGCGTTATGAAAAATTGATGAGAGTGAAATTTTACGATGCGCGCCCACCGAGACACAAAATTAACAGAATGAAGTTGCCCACGGAAGAAGCTACGGCATTGGACATAATTTAAAAACAACATTAAAAAAATAATAGAATTTATATTACACTTAATGTAAGAGAATAATAATAAATATTTATTTATTTTCAGTCTTTGATTATTTAATTGTAATTAATTATTTGCATGCAATCAAAAACTATTTTTAATAATGCCAAAGAAGTATAACTTCTTACGCGCGTACATAAGTACACGCACCCTTTTTTATATTTAAAATATTGCGTATCGAACGACGATAACGACAACTAAATTTTGCAGTAGATTTAAATAAAAATTACATATATTTTTTATTTGGCAGTAAATTTATGAGAAATACTTGATCGATTATCTAAAGCGAAAGTTAAGAGCCTTTTATTTAACGTATGCGCTTCCCATACAAATGCATGTCTATACTAATATTATTTACATACATTATATACTAATGTTAAATGAGAAAAGAAACTTTTGCTTCTTTGCTTTTGCATTACATAAATAATAACAGAAAAAACAATAACTATCCTTAAAATATAATAACTAAAATATATTATTAAAAGGAGTCCCTTTAGGCAAGGTTCCGAAGATACTGGCAGGGTTACCTCTTTGAATAGCTAGAC
This sequence comes from Pieris macdunnoughi, assembly GCA_905332375.1. Lineage (NCBI taxonomy): Eukaryota > Metazoa > Arthropoda > Insecta > Lepidoptera > Pieridae > Pieris > Pieris macdunnoughi. The sequence continues at coordinate 10,477,767 of CAJOBZ010000005.1, forward strand.
TAAATCTTTGTCCGAGGTTGCCAGCTCTTCGGTCTCCTGTGATGTCGACTAACCTTTTTGCTTCTAATAAATAAACTTAAAATTACATGTTTGATTGACAATGCTATATTATCCTTGGTTAATGGATCTATATCTATTTTCTAAATAGTGTGGAGCTGGGACAGGCCGCTAGTTACATATAAAATAGTTGAAAAAATCTATACAAAAGAGCTTTTTGCTACTGAAATCCACTCGATGTCTTGCTGTCACATGTTGGTAACATCAAGAGCCCTCCAAACTGGCGCGTAACAGACAGTATTTTCGAGTTATTAAGATAATAATTTCGCCTCTATTGTTACGTGTTAAATATTATTATGTATAGCAATATTTGCGAAATTCAAAGCTTTTTTGGTACTTCAACGGGATTATGTTGGGACGTTAATCTTTATGCAAACGGCTTTAAGTTTTATACAACTATTGATTATATTATATTATAGATAATATAATAAACCAGCCGTATGTGACATACCTTTTTAATCAACGCTTTAAAACGAAAAATTGGAGCTACGACCTTAGTTTTGACAGCCGCTCCCAGAATGAACTTTGTTTGATAGAGAGATATGGGTTGGAATATCTATCTACTAAATTAAAGTAATCTATGTCCTATTAATTTATTAAACGATATTTGAAATTAGCTATTTTGTTTTGTTGGTACTACTGATCTCTCTTTGGAGTATCCCCCCCCCCAAATAGGGGGATCCCCCTATTCGAACTGCACTTTTATTACCCGCTGCACAGAATCCCCCTGTAGGCGACTACCATCGGAACATTCAGCATTCGGTGGTGGACGCACAAGGGTCAAAACTGCGCTGAAAATCTTGTAATTTCCGAACTAATTCGACTTAGGGTCCTTCAAAAAGGGAGCGTATCAATTCTTAAAAGGCCGGCAACGCACTGCATACGCCCACTGGCATTGAGAGAGTCCATGGGCAGCGGTATCACTTAACATCAGGCTCGATAGTAAAAAAATATAGTGAAAATCATAAAATCTACATAGGTACATTTAACTCTTTTACATAAATAATTGTACATAAAGACTAATTCTCAGAAACATCGGAGTTCCGCTTGGTTTGTACAGTGTTTTAATTAAAATTATTTAAAATATAATCGCTTTAGGAAAGAGAGTTTGTAACAAGGGAAGTTGAAAATTTCTGAAACGGGGTACAAGACAAAATAATAAAATATTAATAAAGGCCCGGAGACGTTGGAAAAGTTTCATCGGCGGCAAATATTTATGTTTCAAATAAGCGCTCGTGATACGAGCTGGTTCGCTCGGACTTTAACTTGCTTCAATTATTTCATTATTTATAATTAAATTTAGTTTATAGTTCATTTGTTTTAACAACTTGTTTTTTTTAACGCAGTTTTACTCAAACTTTATTCTAATAAGTAAACAGGTACAGGAATGTCAACAGTGAAGATGTTAAATTAATTCTAAATTTACATTTACTACCAGTCCGCAAGTCAAGGGTGTAGAGCGGGCAACAAGAACTGGGAAGAAACTCTCCGCCACTCTTTTTAATCGCTCAATTTCGAGTCATACAAATTGTTTGAACTGGAGCAAATCAATGAGGCTATGGAATTCACTTCCCGTACTTATCCGCTTTGCTCCTTATCTATCTTTCATTCTCTCTCTACAATCATTACCTGTCCACATCGTATTCCTAACCTTCGCACTAAATGATCTGAAATGATTATGATTCATCTGCTCTTTTATTTTTGATGTGTCTTTTTTTATCATTTTATTAACATATATATGTTTAATTGCTTTGCTATGTTTCATTAGTTAAAATTATCTAAAAAAAAAAACTTAGGCCGGGTTCCCACTACGCCGGACCGGCAGATCTGCCGCGCCGGTAAATCTGCCGGAAGAGCTAGTGGCTGTACAATTTATATGAAGCTATTCACATTATCCCGGGTCCGGCATTTTTGCCGAGCCCGGCATTTCTACCGAACGTTTTGTCACTACGAATTGCCGGTAGAACGACCGGGCCCGGAGTAATGTGAACGAGTTTGTGCCGGTATCTGTCCCCCCGCTCGCCCTGCTCGTGCTCCCTCGCCCCGCCCGTGTTCCACTCACGTCATTCGGCTCGCATGTTCTGGTAAAAGTAGACGTTTAGCATGGATATTCAAGCAGAAACTTTAATTACGCTTGTCCAAGAGAGACCTGTTCTGTGGGATAAGACCGAAGACGTTTATAAAGACAAAAACTTAAAGTTAGCAGCATGGCGTGAAGTATGTTTAATACTGAAACCAAACTTCGATGAACTGGATGAAAAAGAAAGAAAACAGTACGGTGAGTTTTTAATGTTTTATTGATAAAATGTAAATGCATTGATAAATTTTATTTTATAGCTGCTGCCTGCCACGGAACGGAACCAATATCTGAAACAAAATAATTAGTAAATGATGTCCGTATAGCGTTGGCATTAGGGCCACCTCGACTCGACACATTTCGATTCATGGGTGTAGTTTCTTGTTCTTGTCTATGTTCTATATTTTGGTAACTTTCAAAATTTATACCATCTTTTTCTCTTACAAAATTATGTAAGACTGCACAAGCTTTAATTACTTGAATTGCTGTGTCTACGTTGAGATCTATAGCTCGATGGATTATTCGCCACTTATTTGCCAGAATACCAAAAGCGCACTCAACATACCTTCTTGCTCGACTTAGTCTATAGTTAAAAATCTTTTATCAGTATTCAAATGTGTACCTCCATATGGACGTAGGAGATTAGGTGTTAAAGCAAAGCCTTCATCGCCAACAAGTATAAACGGTAATTCTTCGTGCAAGTTTTCATGAAGCGGTCTAGGCTTTGGTACATTTAAAGTACCATCATTGATCTTTTGCCAAAATGTACTATCCTTTAATATACTAGAATCGCATTCCTTGCCAAATGAGCCCACACTAATAAAAATAAATCGGTACTCTGAATCGACAACTGCCATTAATACAAAAGAATAATACTCCTTGTAATTAAAGAACATAGAACCACTCTTGGCTGGTTTCAAAATTCTGATATGTTTGCCATCTACTGCTCCAAGACAGTGAGGAAAGTTGGCTTTTCTTTCGAATCCTGAAGCGATGTCCTCCCATTCTCTCTCAGTATCAGGCAGCTTAAGGAAATCTGTCTTTAGGGTTTTCCCAAATGACGTGGGTCATTTCTTTTATTAGTTTACTTATTGTCGAAACGCCTACTCTGTATGAGTAATGTATTTCTTTGAATGAACATCCTGAAGCTAAATATCTGAAAAAAAAGTATTTTTTGTTAATACATTATTACTTTATACGTCACCAAGAAACAAATTGTATTGTTTTATGATATTTTTTTATTGATTTCAGGAAAACAGGTTTCAACTAAATGGAATAATATACGAGATTCGTGGCTTAAGACAGTAAAGAAACAAAAAGATGAGTCTAAATCTGGATCTTCGACCAAAAAGACACGAAATTATTTATATCACGAGCAATTAATGTTTTTGAAAAAAGTCTCCGAACCTCGACCACCACATGAGTCAGTTTCAAAAAAAGCAAGAACCGAGACTGAAGTAGGCATGGAATCAGATTTTCGTTCACCTTTAATTAAAGATAAAAAAAAAATTGATAATAAAGAGGTAAATGACAGGATGGTAAAGTTTTTGGACTCCAGAATAAACCCAGAAAAGGAAAACCATCATCTATCTTTCTTCAAAGGCATTATACCAATCTTGAACACTTTAACTATCGAAGAGACTTTAGAATTTCAAGCTAGCGTCATGACAATGTTGCAAAAATTAAAAGTAGGAATTATGAGAGACCAAATTACGGACATTGGCGTGATTCATATAATCAGATAACCGGACCAGATCAGTATTCTGGATACTACACACATAATAGCGTCAATCAACAGCCAATACCTACGCAAGATCAACACTACCCTGGATACTCTACGCAATATAATAGTAGCAATCAACAGGCAACAACATCTATACCATCAACTTCATCTCAGACATCGAATCCGATTCCAGCTTCGCCATCAGCATCTAGTAATCGTTCCATACATTCCCAAGACTCAGATTACTTAGATTTTGAAGGGATTTAAGTTTGAGTACAAATAAATACTTAAATAATTGTTTGCATTTTTAATTCATAATGATTATCAAATACATACACCCTCCCACACACACACATTATATATATTCACATTCATGAAACAAACATACATAGCAAACATTCATTCATTCATACAGTCTTAAGTAGGTACCTACGTCAAAACTATTATTACGCAATCTAGTGCATAAAATAATCTTACCTTAGACATATGGCTAATCTTTTGTTCTGGGCAAATACATTCTCTGAAACTTGTATCTCGTACTCTTATGTCTAGTCGTCCCAGTAAATCGTCAAAAGTGGTTGCTGTCATTCGAAAATAATTGAAGAACTTTGATTCGTCTCTTCTAAGTTCACCCATTAATGTTTCAAATGTTCCAAGTGAAAATCTTTCCCGTAAAATAGGGTGTACCCAATGTTTTCTTTTATTTTGCCTTCTATTAAGATACCACCACAACACAACAATTTCGTCGTCCATTGTGCGCGCAGGTCCAAATTCAACTGAGGACTGTCTGAATTTCTTCCGGGATCCGATGTAATGTGAACACTCTGTCCGGTGTCCGGTTTTCGGCAGATCTGCCGGTCCGGCGTAGTGGGAACCCGGCCTAATCAGTGGTGGCTTGAGAGCGAACATTCATTGAACTGTATTATTATAACGAAGTGTAAATAAAAAAAAAAATCTCGAAGGCTAAATTACTTTGATACTCAAATTACAGGGTAAGCTGCTGCCCGTTCATGTCATGTCGTATTTCTGTTTATAGCTTCACGCTTGACCATCTATCACAGTATTGAAGTTGAGCGGTTCGCGTGTAATTGAAAACCACCGCTATGTGGAATCAGCTGCCCACTGAAGTATTTCCGAACCAATTCTACTTAGGGTCCTTCAAGAAAAGAGCGTACCAAGTCTTAAAAGGCAACGCACTTGCGAGCCTTCTGGCAATGTTAGTGTCCATGGGCGGCGGTGTCTGGTGAGCTGGTGAGCCTCCTGCCCGTTTGCTTCTATTACATTTAAAAAAAGCCAAGCCATCACACGAATAGATGTTTTTGTACGTATTAAATTATAACACGCTTTATTTGATGCAATCTTTTATTTACAATAAATAGGTACATCATAACCACCACGTGGACAATTTTCACCCATACAAAATTATCTATTCCGTGAGACCTTTCGTGCATATCAAATTAAAATAACAAAAACAACACGTTACAATTGTAAATGAGCAATCAATAAGCATTAACCCTTATTTAGGATTTCCGTCAAAATTTGTGATGGTGTGGTTCTTGAGATGGCGCGTGCCAAACGCGTGGCAGAAACACCGACGCGTGCGCTTGCAACGCGCCACAATATTAAAAGGAATATGTTAATAAAAAAGTGCGTGTGGCATTGTTGCCAGTGCCAGATTGTGACACTTAACGTCAGTGATATGTTCATGGTTTGGATTATCGAAATTCAGATTTTTTTTACAGAACAGGGCGCGAACGGAGAAGGCTCTCTTGATGTTAAGTGATACCGCCATAGACACTCTCAATGCAGGAGGGCTCGCGAGTACGTTGGCCTTTGAGAAATAGTACGCTTCTTGAGCTCTTTCTTGGATTTCGGAAATAATTTAGTGTTTCTCAGTTCTTGTATATTAATATTATATAGTATCAGCCTAACGTGTAGCCATGGAGGATGGCTAGCGGGAGGCTAACTGGTATAACTATAAAATATTCGGATCAAGTGAATCGGTGCCAAATAGAAGTTTTTGTCTTATACAGGCCCAAAGGCGATATCTAGTAGCGACTTGTGTCACGCAGACATTTATTTTTTAAATAAATGATGACATCAAATAAATCAGAGGCGCTACAACCTCTTTAGGCCTAGGCCTCAGATTTCTGAATCTGTTGATGATCATTTTTTCAATCTAATAGGCAAGTAGGTGATCAACTTTCAGTGAACACAGGCCGTTGACTTTTTTGGATCAAAGGCAAGCCGGTTTCCTCACGATGTTTTCCTTCAACGTTTGAGCGAATTTTAAATGCGCACATAGAAAGAAAGTCCATTGGTGCACAGCCGGGGATCGAACCTGTCGTAGGTTCGATCCCCACTCAGGCATGAGAGTCGGACGCTGAAGCCACTAGGCCAACACTGCTCTAAATGATGACATTATGATAATGAAAAATTAATATGACATTTCCAGGCTTATTGTGCGGATTCTCTAATGAATCGATCTAAATGTACAAGTGGTACATATAAACAATTTATTTATTATTTTGGTTAATATATTTAACCTATGTTAACAGAATTGTTATTGAATACGACAGAATAGATATATAAAAATTTAATGTTAGTTTTCTTTCTTTAGTCGCGTTCTTCATTACTGTCGTGTTGGTGTTGCATATCTTCCTCCATTCCCCTGTCTTCGGTAAGCCTTAGCGTCTGGGTACTACTAAGGCCTGTAACCTTAACTTGGTCGGTCCAGCGATTAGGGGATCAGCCTCGGGGTCTCATGCCTTCCACTCTACCGGTCACAAGCTATAAGTTTAAAGAAGCTCAGGATCCTTTGCTAACACTCTGAGGAAAGACGGGTTGTCTGATAATTGATAAATTGGTCCTTTTCGCTGTCCAGGTAATCCTAAGCATCCGCCAACACCACATGCCAAGGGTATCTTTCCTCCTCCATCGGATACACGCGTCCAAGTTTCAGCGCCGTATCAGAAAACGGCGAATCTTTCCATCTTCGGAATAGTTTTGCCATGGCGTCTTTGGTCATTTGTGTTCTTTCTGAATTTCCTTTTAACAGTCTCAAACCCTGCTCAATTTATTGAGCGAATTTAAGCTTAGACCTTTAGGTCTAAGCTTAAATTCGCCCTTTCTACGTATTTGAGTTCGCCAGTACGTGTATTTATATTAAATCGCTGTTAAATGATTAATTCTTAAGGTGAATGAATTTTTGACTTTGCAGACTTTGACTTTGGAGTGTTCGAGTTCGATCTACAAAATTATATATTACCTTTTTTATATGATTCTTTTATATTTTTTGCATTGTGTTCATTATAATTCGGATTGTAGTTTTTGACGTAAACGGATCATTGAAATTTTAACGATAATAAAGATTACCAATACGATACAAATATCTTTACGAAAAGAGCCGAATTTAGTGCTTCCAAATTATAAATTGTTCAAGGTGAATCAGCAATGTGTAATTCGAAATTAAAACGTTATTATTTTAAATAAAATCGAAATCTAACTAAATGTAACTTCTTAATTTTTTTTTATTTTCCTTTTAATTTAAATTTATTATTACTAACAAAGTAAATTAAGAGGTAGTAAGTAGATTAAGAAAATTGTATATATTGTATACTTGATTGTAAATTTGAAATATAATGCCGAGAACTAAAATCGAAATCAATAAATTATCTTAATTACGCCTACAAAAGCTCTATATATATGTTCAAATACATAACTAAATACATAAGCCTCATGACGCAGGTTTCTTGGCAAGTTTAGGGTTCTTTGAGAGGGGGATATAATCCCACTGCGGTGCGGGTAAGCACGGGCCCGCTATCACGACGGTCCAGACGCGTTGTCTTATATAGATACATTACATACGCATTTCACATTTAAGTTGCCAGTTTTTTGGCAGATTAGGTATGAAATCGTAATCATTACATAATTTTCATTCCTTAGCGAGTACTATAACTTTAACGAATATAATTTTATAATATATATTTCTTCTTAAGTACAAACAAAGATTACAAACGAACATCTTTGTTTTAAACACAGCTACAGTGACTACTCTAGAATGATTAGACAGTCGACCGAATTTTATTTGTCAGTTTTTTTTATAGCATAGGTTTGCCCCAAACGAGGCAGTCGTACAGCCCATGGACACCCATTTAAGTGGGTGCGTTGCCGGCCTTTGAGGGATGCTCTTTTTTTAAACAGTTGGAGGTCGTATCTCCCAGGGTCAAAGGGGAGTCGATTCCAAAGTTCGCGGGAACTATCCCAAAAGGAAATGACTTGTGAAGCGGACCGAAGAAGACTATCATCAAGGTGATGCGGATGAAATAAGTTAATAAGAAATAGAGACAGGAGGAATCAACCCAAACAACTCTTCAGAACACTGGCATTGAGTGTCCATGGGCCAACCAAAATTCACTGTTTTAATAATAATTTAATATTCAATAAAATTACTAATAAATTTGTAATTTCGTGAATAATTCAATGACTTCGCTTAAGGCAATGTAAATATTCAATTAGACGTAATTAATATTTCCGTACACAAAAGGATGATAAGAGGAAAAATTCATTAAAACCTAAGTATTTACTCAACAGTCGTAATTATGAGGGAGCCCGTACTTTGGCGACATAGCACCGAGAAGATAGCGTTTTATTACTTTAGGTACTGTTTTATTACACAAATTAACATTGTACGAGTACATAAATTAAGGATGAAACTAAGAAATTTAAAAAACCACTTTTAGATAGGGACGGGTTTCTCAAGAATTTTTTAGTTTTTACGGAAATTACACCTGTAGGTGCAAAGTCAAAAGCTCAAAGTCATATGCTAACATTCAGAAAGACTGCAGTCACTTGTAGTTGTCTGAGAATGGAGATATGGGTCTTCTTCGCTGTCCAGGGAATCCTGAGCATCCGCCACCACCTTTAGGATACTCGCACAGTCAAAGTTTCAGCGCCGTATCAGAAGACGGGGAATCACTAGTATCATCCAATACTTTTATCATTGCGTCTTTGGTCATTTGTGTTCTTTCTGAATTTCCTTAGTAACAGTTATACAGTTTTAAACAAGTGTCCCTACAATAAGTTTTTACCCTATACATTTCACTCAACTAGTCACTAGATTTACCGAAACTCCCTTTATCAGTGTTAGGTAAATTAATTTGTTTCTCATTCTGCTAGATATACCTAATGAAAGTAACGATTAAGTTTTATGTTTAACAAAAACTATTATTACAAATGAAAGGAAACAACTTATTCCATAAGGGCAATGTTGCAATAAATATAATCATTAAAATTTTGCAATTTATTATCATAAATACTTCAATTTCGAAACGGCCTTGTAGTACAAATGTTAACGTGTAACAACCCCAATTTAAAACTCTAGTAAGCTCTAGTCATTAAGCTTTTAAAACTACACCAACATTTGAAAAAAGGGTCCAATCTGATACAATTCTAGCGTCACATACGACGTTTTGCCATGTATACTCCATCCCCCAAAGTAAATCTTTATTAAGGACATTTTATGTGCGTTGATTTGTACAGATTCGTCGCTTGGGATTTGCCGAGATTTATGGTGATAACGGGCAGATCATGGCAGTATTAATTTATTGCTAAATTACCTCGTATAGAACGTTATTGAGCAGGTAATTATAGCGAGAAACAGCTGTTCCCTTTTTAAATTTCGACTACGCCACCTACCAGGTCGAACTAAAATACAAAATACTTTGAAACAAATGAATGAAGCGCTCTCTTTTGTTACTAATTTAACATTATTTCGTGAACGTAAATGTAAATTTAGAATCAATTTAACATCTTTTCTGTTGACGTTCATAAGTGTATTTGTTTACCTATATGAATAAAGAATTAAGATGTAAAATAATGTTTATTTATTCACATAACAAAAATTTCAGGAACAAACCTGTATAAAACAAAAATAGTTCCGAGGGCGTATTATTTACTTTTCATGGTCCAAAAAATTGGGAGGGCGTTATCTTAATGAGATGCGGTGTAAACAGTATATTCCTCGGAGATCCCTCCCTGGGCCCTCTTTGGGATGCGTTTTTTGATTTGATGTGGGTATTTGTTGGGTAAATACACTTTATTTACTCCTTAGGGATAGTGTATAATTGAAAGTTTTATTGAAAAGTAGTGACGTTTAAAAGGATTTTGCATTCACTTGTATAGGTTTGTTTGTGCTGCACAAATTAAAGGGTATGTATTAAGTATTTTCAGTTTAATCTCTTTGAGAACATAATCTATTTAAGGCATGAAATGTAATAGTTCATTGTAATTTTATATATTTATCAAATATATATAAATTTAAGTTTTTTCTTTATGTTACAGAAGGCAAACGGGCAGGTTCGTCTGATGTTAAGTGATACCGCCGCCCATGGACACTCTCAATGCCAGAGGGCTCGCGAGTGCATTGCCCGCCTTGAAAAAAGTTTATTGAAGTATGATATAAAAATAAGGTAAAGTAATGAATGAACTAGCTGTGCTCTGCGGTTCCACCCGCATTAATTCGGTCGTAGAACAATATTCTAGGACAAAGCATTTCTCGGTGAATAGACTTTATTACAAAAATATATGTTTTTATAAACAGCGTAACATATTTGATGCGAATGTTACATTACACGTTGGTCAGAAACCAGCTTTACATACATTAGAATAGTTTTTTATTTATATGGAACACCATTATTTTAGAACATAAGTTGTCTATATTTAAGTTCTAGCAACATTAAACATCTGTCTGGATATCTATGACTTCAGTTTTAGACTGTTTGTGCTCATATTGCAAGTGAGGGCCAGATCCTGCAACTGCTAATAGAGATGCCTACTTCGAAACAGACTGTATGTATTATGTCGATGCTATTGTTTGTAATATGAAGACATGTTCTTATATATTATCTATTAGATACGTATACTATATCTGTAAAATATAACTATGAGGAATACATATAACGATAATAAACTTAAAAAATATATAATAACCAAAATATATTATTAAAAGGAGTCCCTTTAGGCAAGGTTCCACGTGATCTCAGTCGACTTGATGTTGAGAGATTTAAATCGAAATTGGTAATATACTACGCGCTGTTGAAGCGAAACAATTGTTTTGTGAAGTATGACTCATGCTACATGTACTTATTAAACTGCTCAGTATTTATATATAGTTTCATTAATTGTCTGCTATATGTCGCTCGGGTTGTTGTTTGTTCGTTATTGTCGCGTGCACGCATAATTGGCTCACAAGCAAATATCGATATTTAGCTATGAGCTTTCTAGATGTATGCACGTGAAAGCCTTGAATTGGACAGCTTTTAACATGATAAAACGCGAATAAATCTCTACGAGCTGCTTATTCATTGATGTCCTGGTTTATTCTCTGTATTAAAAGAAAAATAATAATTACTCCTGTCAACAAATGTGCAATTGTAGTGACCCTATTGATAGATTTCGCAAGTGTGAGGGAGGAGGGATTATCTCATATTAGCAGGCACTGTGCGTGACCCACACTCCGTTGTAACGTATTAATCTTTGGTAATTGTTATCTTTAAACACATTGCTGTGTCATATGCGAGATGTGGACGAAAATTTAATGACAGTGTAGGTATAAAATTGCAATTGCAATTGAGACAACTATCCTCAAATACCAATATCATCAAATCACAGAATTCATTCAGGTAGGTTTCAGAAAAAGATTTCAAGATTTCAATAAAATTCGACAAACATACTAACATCCTTTTTCGTTCACAAACACATAAGCATTTTTAAGTCAACGGGAATGGACCACTGTGTCATGGGGAGAAATTGGCTATGCCAAAAATAATCTGGAATTGTATAGTAAAACACCTTTCGTAGGCCAATTAAGGTTTATAATAATTTACCAAAAACATTCAATGATCTTCCTACTTGAGTTATTAAAAATGGACTTAATGTACTACTTTTGGAAAAAAATATAATTCTATTAATGATTATTTGCGTGAATCATTATAATTTATATTAATTTGATAACGTAATAATAAATTTGAATAATGTGATGATGTAGGGATAAAATAATATAAGAATTGACTCTAATGATTTATTACTTATAATGTTAATTTTTATTATTAAACAACTTTCAACTTTAACAGTCTTTATAAACAGCCTTGCGATTCTGTAACTCACTTTTCGAACTCTCAGAGCGGTTTTCGTAGCGGCGGTCAAATCGGTCGTGAAGCAGTCATTTTATGATTTGGCGTTCTGATAAGGAGGGAGCTTGTAGTTTATTGTTTATCAGAATGCCAAATCGTATGATATTTTAATTCATCAAATAAAATAATTGTATCCAGGCTATCAAACCATGACCATCTAACAAGGAAGACATTTTTAAATCTTTCAACGGTTTTTGTAACCTCAAATGCTGTATGTTTTGAACAGGATGTGGAAAGTCACAGCTTGTTTGATGATTTGCTGTTTTAAAAGAGTACCGAGAGTTTTTTACGCCGGCTTTTTCTCTCGGCCTACACCCTCTGTCTTCTTTGCCGATGAGTAGGGATGCCTTCAAATTGAATGACGTGGAATAAGTGATACATGTATCTTATGTTCCATAATAAATAAACATATAAACATAAACATAACATACATATAACATATTGTATGATGAAGCATCAACATGTTCTCAGAGTGAGTTCAGTAGCGATATTGTGTATATTGTGCATTTAGTATCATATATTTTATAATTTTTCGACATTATCGTAATCGTAAGGATAGTGTATTTATTATTGTAAATAAATAATTTAAAAAATGTGTCCCGCACGTAAAGGTAAGGTAGTTAATATCTAAACACACACTAATAAGTGTAAATGTAATTAATACTTATTTATTTATTTATTTATTTAGTTATCGAGCTTACAACATCACACACAGTCCTAAGTTTACTAATTATTTTACAAAATCTTACATCTAAAATGTGTGACAATTAATGCAAGCATAAGTTTCTCAATAAAAAAAATCAAACAGAAATAAATAAAAAAAAAAACACAACTAAAACACACACGACAATACAAGCACACATTAAAATAAAATCAATTTTTTAACATAAACATAAAATAAAATTTTCAACAACTATGGCACTATGCAGAAAAAAAAGAAAAATCATCAGAAAAACAGCGAAATTAGGTTCTAGAAAGGCACCCCACAATGCTTTCTCTAAAACCTCTCAGCCCACTACCGAATATATCCAGCTCTGGATACGCTGTGTTCAATTTGTTGAAATCGCGAAGAATTCGAACAAGAGGTGCCTGAACTCCTAGGTTGGTTTTGGCAGATGGAATTTGGAATATATTGTTGATTTTAAACCACTTATAATTACATATGTGTTAGAAAATATGTCTCAAAAGCTATGTAAATAGATCATAAACACAAACACACAGAAATTCTCAGTGGTATTCTAAATTCAAAAATTACAATTGCCCTAAACGTCTATAAAATAATTGATTCAATGATATCGTTTAGCCCACAGTCCCCCATACACTTGCGCACATTCGCACAATACGCTGCTAATCGCACGACAAAAGAACGGTTTAGATATAAATACAAATCGTGTTGTTTTCGGTCGCCACCCCGTCGATATTGCACTTTATAAGGGTGCGACTATACTGCGTTATAGTTTTGCTTTTCATATCGCTATAATAAATCACAAATAGCGTTTTAAATGGGTTTAAAAAAAAGTTTTTATATATTCTAGGTATATAGAGATTTTATCCTAAGCTTATCACTGGCTAGTGAGATTCAAGATTTTTATATTATGACAAAAAAGCTCCAAAAAGGACACTTTTAAACGAGGGACAGCGTTTTTTGGGTATATTCTTTACTCTTTTTATTCTTAAAGGGAGAGCTCTAACCACTGTGCCACGAGTTCAGTGTCACTTGACATAATATTCTATGGCCCCTGGATGGAGTATAGGACGTCCACAGTGATCCTCCATCACGTTCGATCTTGATCTCTACGCTCAAAGTCTTTCCGGCTCTCTTGGCCTCATCTGCATCTGAACGTCGCCAGGTTTGCTTGGGCCACGGCCACGCTGCTGCTTTCCCTGTGGGTTACAATAAAGCACCTGGGAATATGATTGCGTCGCTTAATCTGGCTGGGGTTTCTCGACAGTGCTCCAAGAGTTCCTTGGTGGAGATCTTCTCTTGCCAGTCGATATCCAGAATATGGCTAGGACAGCGGTTGACGAAAACTTGGTTAGTTCAGTGTAGAGGTACCCTTAAATCTGGATTGTGAGGGCGGGGTCTCTGAGATTTTTATTGTTCGCATCTGATCGTGTTCCGATCACGCGCCTAGCAGGATTAGTTCGTCGGTGAATAAATTATCGTTGTTTTATTTTATTGGGGTCGAATATAAGATAAACACGGATTTTATTTAATTATACAACTAACATTTGTTGAGCTTTTTTCTACTATTGTGATTTAATTAAGTTTAGAGCAGTATTATAATGGGGAAGAAAAGAATAGATGAAATGAAGAATACACCATTAAGAAGAACAACTTAGGTAGCAGATGTTACAATAAAAATAAATGAACTAAAATAGAAATGAGCGGGGCACATGGTAAGAGGAACAGAAAAGTGGAGCCAGAAAGTAGTAAAGTGGTGCCTATGGTACAATAAGAGGAAGACAATTTAGAAAGTGGATGGACCAGATAAAAAATCAACAGGTACATGGCAACTAGTGACATAGTGCAGACAGGAATGGCGGGATTTGGAGGAGGCCTTTGCCAAAGGGCACACAGATATCTAAAAAAAGAATGAGATGATAGAAATATCTGTCTAAGTCATAATAAATAAAGTGTTATTTTAAGATGAAAATACAACAGATTTTCTATATTTATACCGTTCCAATCATGGCGAGTTACTGCTACATGAAGTCAACTGATAACTATTTAATAATTTATTTCGTAATCCTACAGCTGACAAAAATTATATAATATAATAACACACAGTTACACAAAAAATAAAGCCAAAGATAACAAAAAGGTTCAAATATTTAATGCTCCAATTGAGATGTTGATATATTATCAACATATTATTAACATACCTCGATAGATATTTATTTATTTTTCTTTATTTATTTGTGCACTCGCTAGAGTTATCCAACAACAGAACGACTTGTGTACTGAAAGGAACACGCGTTGATTGAGGTGTTAAATGTCAAACCAGTGTACGTACAGTCTCCTCGTAGATGGTTGCAAATATAAGGAATATTAATCTATTAAGTATTATATGTTGTTCGGTTTAATACCTGCAGGCTGCAACTGCATAAAGCGCAAATTCGGCCCCATATGGAGCTGTACTCACTTGACCGTATTCAACGAAGAGCGGTTCGAATCGTCGTCGATAAATCTCTATCCGGCTGGGTTCACTCTGCAACTTCTACCGCATCCATGGAGAGTGTTCAGAGAAGTTGTAAGCAGTTGTATCACCTCGACGTCCGTCGTTCCACAACTAAACGTTTTTAAGCCTTTTTTTGCCGCGCACCACCTCTATGTGGAACCAGCTGCACACTGAAGTATTTCCAACCTATTCGACTTAGGGTCCTTCAAAAAAAGAGCGTACCAATTCTTAAAAGCCCGGAAACGCAATTGCGAGCCCTCTGGCAGTGAGAGTGTCTATGGACGGTATCACTCACCATCAGACGAGCTTTTTGCCAGTTTAGCCCCAGGTATAAAAAAAAAGAATTTATTATAATATTTTATATTTATTATAATAATTATAATTACCGCACTAGCCGAACACACTTAGATGGCTTGAAGTATTCCTTTTGCGAATTGGCGAAATCTCCAAACTTTAACAAAAAGGGCAATGGGCATCCTCTTTTAGAGGCCGGCAACGTACCCATGAACATGGGTGTCCACGGGATCGCGGCGGCTGCCTTATGTGCCCCTTCATAGACTCTTATAACCTACCTTCTTTAGCATATAAAATACGTGTGGCACTCGGGGACTGCCGCGGTAAAGCTATTGCATAGCAATTTTTATAAACTTATGCAATATACTAATTTTTTATTTTTTTTGCAGTATTTTTTTCTTTGATATTAATTCAAGTTTTTTCTTTGATATTAAACCGATGTGAGACGCAGTATGCGTTCTGTCCCGCTCTAACGCGTATTTGCCGCACCTATATTACGTCATCGTGTATTAGGATTTTTCGTTACGGAATTTCTTGATTCGGTTGCCACGCTCGAAGCCCGCGATAAAATCTATGCAATAGCTTAAAAATTTAAAGAAGGAAGGTGATAATAAATCTTAACTAAGTGGTTAAAGCAACCGTTACTTCTTTATGTACGACTCTGAGTGCTGCTAAAGTGTATAAATAAAATTAGTACCAACAACTTCCAGCTTATAGCACAAATTCAAAAGATCAGTACTAAATATACATTCATAATTGATATTATTCACTGAAACGTGAACATAAAACTGTGTTTACCACAAAATTTCACGGGTAACTTATTTCATTATGCGCGGGAGTCGCGAGGGCGCAGTACAATGCATGTCAGATAAATGCCTGCGGTGTACTTAGAATTTATATAGGGTGTTACTTTATCGACGCATTTATATATATTTTTTTTTAACATTTAATTAAAACAATTTTATTAAATAAAATGGATTTATTATCACCATTTTAGATATATTTATTTAAAAAAAAACAAATAGTTTTTATCTTGTGATAGTTTCTTTGGAAATGGTAGTAGGTAATACAAATCAAAATAAATAAATTAGTGGCAGTACAACCTTTTAGGTTTGGGCCTCAAATTTCTCTATCTGTTTCATGATCATTTGTCAATCCAATAGGTAAGTAGGTGATCAGCCTCCTATGCCTGACACACGCATTTTGGGTCTAAGACAAGCCGGTTTCCTCACGATGTTTTTCTTCAACGTTTGAGCGAATATTAAATACGCACATAGAAAGAAAGCCCATTGGTGTACAGCCGGGGATCGAACTGCTCTGCGATTCTGTAACTCACTTTTCGAACTCACACAGCGGTTTTCGCATCGGCGGTAGCTCTGAAATCAATCGTGAAACAGTCATTTTATGATTTGGCATTCTGATAAACAATTAACTACAAGCTCCCACCTTTTCAGAATGCCAAATCATAAAATGACTGCTTCACGACTGATTTCCAGAGCGACCGCCGATGTGAAAACCGCTGTGTGAGTTCGAAAAGTGAGTTACAGAATCGCAGGGCTGCTCTACACAAATACAAATGCATAGCAGTGAACATGCTGTATATGATAAGCCCTGGAGCTATTCTGGGTTAATACTCTAAATTGACTGACAGCAAGAGTTAATAAATGTAATATTGGCCATATGCCCTTTGAATCTCGACAAAAAGATTTGCACATATTAATACAATTCTTTTATTTAGCACGTGGCATTCAGCTGGCAAGTGTCAAACGATTTCATGGAAAAATCTACCTAAAAACGCTGGCGATTAATAATTTTATGTTTTGTTAAATAATCAATTTTGTAATACAACCTTTTCTGTTGTAAGTTTTATATATATGTAGTTTAAGTGTGTAGTGCATTGGGGTTGATCCGTAATGGCAATTTATTAAAATATTATTTTATACAAAAAACATATTTCT
Organism: Pieris macdunnoughi; assembly: GCA_905332375.1. Lineage (NCBI taxonomy): Eukaryota > Metazoa > Arthropoda > Insecta > Lepidoptera > Pieridae > Pieris > Pieris macdunnoughi. The sequence goes on from CAJOBZ010000005.1 coordinate 10,495,250, forward strand.
ACATAATTAAAGAAATTGATATTTTTTATTTTAGCATGCAACTTATACATATTGATATTTACTATTGAATTCACGTTCATTGGTTGGAGTTCAGTAGACTTGTGAGTTACAAGAGGCTTATGATAGCTAAAGTATGATACAAATATTCTTGTAGAAATGTTGTCTAAATATCGTACAAATACAGCATCAATAGTCGTATAAAAAAACTAAAATGTTGACTATAGCTAGCTTCAAGGTGTCGGTTTTTTGTGACGGTGTGCGCGCGCATCATAAAAATTACTCTCATAATTTTTCCCTAACGCGCGAAATGAAGTATATCTTCAAAAATTAATGATTATTTGAGGACAATTGAAACAAAGCTTTACTGTTATTATTAAAATATTTATATAAAAAATGCAAAATGCTTTGAAAGTACTTTTTACGTATATTATTATTATTTTACTTATTAGTAACCAAAATTCTAAGCCCCAATTATACCGTATCATTAAAAATTAACAAAACAATCAATTGGGGGCACCGCTTGGTCTCTGAAGTAATAAACCCGGTCCCGTGGGTCTTAAACCCCAGTACCACGGCATGGGGTCCACGCCACCCCATTGGGAGTACTTGATGGTTGATTATAAGGTTATTTACATTGTCACTAATTATTGCCGAAAAAATGAATCTATTTTTAAATATTGTATTGATTTTTTTTTATTATGACTGATTTATGTCAAAATTCAATACGATTTTGACATTTGAAGTCATAGATAGCGCTAAGTTTCGAATCAGCTTCAGTGCATAAACTAAAAAATTAAATAAATCAGTGGCGCTGCAACCTTTTTCGGGTCTGGACCTCAGATTTGTGAATCTCTTTCTTGACCATTTGTCAATTTAATAGGCAACTAGGTGATCAGCCTCCTGTGCCTGACACACGCCGAGTTTTTGGTTCTAAGGCAAGCCGGTTTCCTCCCGATGTTTTCCTTCACCGTTCAAGCGAATGTTAAATGTGCACATAGAAAGAAAGGCCATTGGTGCACAGACAGGGATCGAACTTACGACCTTTGGAACGAGAGTCGCACGCTGAAGTTACTACCAACACTGCTCTAGAGTAAACTAGCATGATTAAATGAATTGTGTAAACTAAATTTGAAAATGTTGATGGAAATCTATTTAATAAATCTTATATTATATTATACTTAACTCTTGTATATTTTATATACATTACATACTGATACATAAATTCCTACAACTGTTCACGCGGCAATACTGCGCAACTCGTACCTTGCGCTTTCGGCGAAGGAAAACTCTGTGAGGAAATGGGGTTACTTTAGACATAAAAAAGGCTGATCAGTTGATCACGTCGTGCTTATTAAGAAAAAAATAAATCTTAACACATACAGAACTGTCAACTGAGGCCAAGACTAAGGGTTGTAGCAACGTAATTTAATTTATTTATTCATCACCATCATCAACCTTATTTTTTGGTCGATTTCTGGACGTATCCTCCATCTTCCTGCAGTCTCTGCATCCACTGAGAGCCATCTTCCTTGATGAAGTCGTTAGTCGGTGGTCAGCCGCGCGATTTTATGTACTGCCGAAGTCTCAATTCAAATCTCCTCATTATTTAATAGAACAAAATCTCTTATCTAAGCCTGGACTGAACGCACGACTCTAGGGTCGAGAATCACCCTAGGAGATTTACTACTAGGATATCCACTTACATGACTTTATTGCATGTCTAATTGTTTTGCAATAGTGGGTATAAAAGCACGAATGTCAGACAGAAAATTCGCCATGTTTTTTGCAATTGCGCTCCTCGAAGCTGTCAATTTAACCCTCCACAAGACGAACACGCACATTGGGTAATAAATTATAAATATTCGACTTTATTGCATTGCAATACGGTTGAAAATAGTTTATTAACAAATATTTTCAAGAGTACAAGGTGTACTAGAAAAATAAAAAGATGGAATAATTATTTGATTTAATATACGGAAAATTTGTTATAATTTTAATATAAACCTATTAATACAAACTCCACAGTTGGAGGATTTTAGTGGCATGAGTATACGACTCCTGATGTCGTAGGTTCGATCCGGTTGTAAAGAAAAGCATGCGTTAGACCCAAAAAGTCGGCGTTTGACAGGCACAGAAGGCTGCTTAATAGAGAAAAATAAATCACGAAACAGATTACAACAACTACTTTTATCACAGATAATTACGCATACATGGTAACACAGGTTACATTATTTGATTTATTCTCTCTGGAAATGTTTTCATAGACAAGGTTAATTACCTATTTCAATTGAAAATTATTATGGGATTTTTAATAAACTTGTAGACGGTTGACATGCGATCAAAGCCAAGGGGCACTTTACGCCCCACCGCCTTTTCCAAGCGTGCACGAAAAGTCGCCAGATGGCGTAGTGTTTACGTAGTGTATTTGAGAACTTTGCATTTTCAACTATTAGCCGTCAGGGTCAGACACCTGTTCATGTTTATGAGTAAGATTAACGAAATTAAATATTACTATAATAACTACTAACTAGAAATATAATAAATTTTAAAAAAGCATTGTTAAGTACCTATCTGATACCTAATCGGATATTTTTGGAAATTAAAATAAAATTGGTAAACGTGCAATATTTTTATTATTTTCCCTTTTAATTTTTTTGTAACATTTATGTTAACCATAATTGTCATATATTTTAGAAAAGATAGCTTATAGATATAGCACCACCACTATGTGGAATCAGCTGCCCACTGAAGTATTTCCGAACCAATTCGACTTAGGGTCCTTCAAGAAAAGAGCGTACCAATTCTTAAAAGGCCGGCAACGCACTCGCGAGCCCTCTGGCATTGAGAGTGTCCATGGGCGGCGGTGTCACTTAACATCAGGTGTGCCTCCTGCCCGTTTGCCCCCCATTCTATAAAAAAAAAAAAAAAAAAAAAATAGCATTATACGTATATACGTATATACGTGTTGAACTTTAATAAATAGAACACAAGAACAGAGTGTCTTTCTCTTAATAGAGACTGTAAGTATTGTTACCGGACACTTTCTTATATTAAAAATTAAATTACTAATTGGTCTTAATATTCCATGATGTCTCAGTGATGACACATGTCAAAAAATACTAATCTAACTAGCTAATCACATAGCCAACTTGGCAGCCAAAGCAGCAGTTGGCCTAGTGGCTTCAGCGTACTACTCTTATCCCTGAGGTCGTAGGTTCGATCCCCGGCCGTGCCAATGGATTTTCTTTCTATGTGAGCATTTAACATTAGCTCGAACGGTGAAGGAAAACATCGTGAGGAAACCGACATGTCTTAGACCAAAAAGTCGACTGCATGTGCAGGTACTGGAGGCTGATCACCTACTTGCCAATTAGATTTAAAAATGATCATGAAACAGATGCATAAATCTGAGGCCCAGACCTAGAGGTTGTAGCGCCACTGATTATTGTTATTATTAAACAAAACAATTAAAATTACAAAAACTAAAATCTAAGCTAAACCGTTGAACGTTGCACTATTTAAATAATGCGTTAAGATGCAAAATCTAAAATCGCTGACGCTTATAATTTACGCTGTTTACATCGAAGTCCAACACGCGATGTCCCAAGTTGCCTATGAAGGTGTGATAAGGATCGCCACACATGGAAAACTTGTAAAGCTCATTTATATACTTTCAATGTTTGCCCATAACTTTGTTTGCAGACCTTACCACTTGTCTTCCATGTAGTAATTATTAAACCATTATAGTTGTGAATCGTAAAAGTAGGTCATATTTATTTTGTGATAAAAAATCAATCAAACGAGAATAGAGGTTTACTCTATGTTAATAATTCTCTAAATTACTTTTAAATTATAAATTTCTTGACCCTGGATTGGCTGGAAGTTTAATATTTTAGAGTTATGTAGCATTCTAACGGTGACAGTAGTTATGTAGTTTTTTTTAAATGTAGCAGAGGGCAGAAGGCTCACCTGATGTTAAGTGATATTGCCGCCCATAGACACATTGCCAGAGGGCTTGCTAGATCGTTGCCGGCCTTTTAAGCTGAAGGCCATTTTTTTCCTTGATGGAACGATTGTTTTTCTGTATTTTATAAAATATATTAATTATGTATGAATGTTTTGTTCGTTTGAGGGCAAACGGGCTGGAGTCTTATCTGATTTTACGTGATACCTACATAGGCCAGAAGGCTCGTGAAAGCATGGCCGGCCTTTTAAGAATCGGAACGCTCTAATCATAAAGGGCCCTAACTCGAATTGGTTCGGAAGTACTTTAGTGGGCAGCTGGTTCCACATAGTGGGGGTGCGCAGCAAAAAAATGCCCTAAAAAGCTCAGTCAAAACGAACATTAAAGGCGTTTCTGGTAGTTATTTTTAACAGTAAACTTACAGTTTGATGATTGACTAGCAGATAACAAAGAGTCTATCTGGTATTCTTCTGGTGTTATCTTGCTCTAAACGAAATAGTTCTTCGGCTGATGTGATGCCGGTCCACTCCAGCACGATCAACCACGACTTCATACTTCTTCCACCCCTATATCTGACCTATTGTTTGTCCAATGTCTAATTTTACCAAGAACTAAAGTCTCTCCAATGCACACGTCATATTCAAGTTGGTACGTTCTTATTGTATTAAAAAATCACCACTTGCGAATAACCTTCTTTTGAATATTAAAAGTAATTAATAGTATTAATTACTTTTGTTAATAATTTTTTGTGTAAATATATTTCTGTAAGCTCAAACTGAACGTTACATAATTCATAATTATTGTTTCAGCCATCTACAGGCTGAAGGCATGATGAAGAGTCTCCGTCATCTGAATCTTAATAATGCCTCCGAGAGCTCTCGACAGGATTGCGCGACGGGGTCATAGATTAAAACGGAGATATTACAGAGGAATTATCAATAATGGGCACAAACTATCTGGTTTTCACTTCAAGTGAGACTTAAAGCTAACCCAGTTCTGGACTGGTCTCGTTCCACTGTTCGATAAAAATGTATAGGTGTTCATTTGATGATTTAGCTTATACGAGGTTCAAAAAATACTAAAACAACAATTGAATTTTCCAACTGTTTCTAGCTGGAAAATCTTTCTGGTCTTTTTTACAAATAAAACATTTTCTCTTAGTTGTCATATTCATGCCTCCTGAAAATTGTGTTTCATAGCTGTAGTTTGAGATCCGTTCTCTTTGATCTGCCCTGCGATTCTGTAATTCACTTTTCGAACTCACACAGCGGTTTTCGCATCGGCGCTCGCTCTCAAATCAGTCGTGAAGCAGTCATTTCATAATTTGGCATTCTGAAAAGGTGGGAGCTTGTAGTTTATTGTTTATCAGAATGCCAAATCATAAAATGACTGCTTCACGACTGATTTGAGAGCGAGCGCCGATGCGAAAACCGCTGTGTGAGTCCGAAAAGTGACTTACAGAATCGCAGGGCTGTAGTCTTGTGGTACGAAGTTGGGTCATCTAGTAATAAATAAAATCAAAAAGTATTACTAAATTACCATTTATTTTATTCATACATTTTTGTACAGAAAACTTAAATTTGGAACAAAACGACCGCCCAAAAATGCCACAACTTACAACCTCTAGGCCTCAGATATGTTACGTGTTCAAGTATTATTCTTAATAGGCAAGTAGGTGATCAGCTTTCTGTGTCTGACACACGCCGTCGAGTGAAGGTATGGCATGCCGGTTATTTGACCCTCTTTTCTTTCACGTAGCAAGTGCTAAATACGCTTATGGAAAGAAAATTAATGCATAGCCGTAATTTGAACGCAAGATCTGAGGGTTGAGACACGCTCAAGCCACTAAGCAAACACTGAATTATCGAACATATAAATTTTTGCGTAAATATGACACAGTATGTATTGTGAATATAGCAGACAAGACGGTCGTTATGGCTACACAGATTTCTATATCGCACAAAATGTTACATCTATTCATATCTACTCTATGGCATAACTCGGTCGCCCGGGGGTTTAATATTAAAAATAAAATAGGAGAGGACCGATCGCACTGTAGTGGCTCGCATTGTGTGCTTTTTAATAAATGCCCAAATCATCGCGAGCGCCTCTCTAAACGTGCTCAGCGAGTTATTGCAATATGGCGCTATACGAATTTTAAAATTGGAATATTTTTTCGTACCGAAAAGGTTTTATATACATTTTAATACCAGTAAGGAGTTTCTATTCCTAAGGGAACTAAGGATGTGATTTTTGTATATTAAGCAAACTATTTCAGATGCTAATAGTCGATATAAGCTTGACAACTCAAAACCTAGCTGTATAAACACGATCCAGATTAGGTTCCTAAATTGGATTGCATTTTCGTACCGTGACCTCCTAAAACTGAAAGGTTTTAGAATATCGAAACTTTTTATTGTAACAGGAGGCCTTTTATGAGTTGGTACGTTCTTTTCCAAACAAACAAAAGAACAATATTTCAGATGTCGATCACTAGAGTAATAGATTTTATAAAATTATTGATTAGTAATAAGATTGAGTCCTCGCTGAGAGTAATTCTCACCCCCGTGTCTTTAGTTCATCTTATATTAGTGTTTTAATCAATACATATAAAAATATACTCATATTTTGTTTTAATTCTTGATGATTTTATTCATATTTGGGGCCCTAATCTTACCTTATGAAAATTATCACAGAAATCGCAGGCTAGAGAAGGTTACAACTCGGTCTATTATTTATGAGCTGCATACTTTTACATCACATTTTAGCTCTCATCATAACTCTGCATATCGTATACACACACTTATCATGACACACAGTTAAACATCACAAACAAAAGACAAAGGCATCAATATTCCAAGTTATTCGAAAGTTACACAAATGAAGGCATCGCTGAAGACATCGCCACGATATGAATAAAACATAGCTTACTCTTACACAGTGGAAAATCTGCAGTGTGTAGACAATTTCGTCAAAGCCACAATGGCTGAGCTTTGAGCCTAGCGCTTCAAAGGCCGCCGCCGGCCGCCATGTTTGTCCCACTCAACAGCCCTGAGAGAATATTGATTAATACTATCAGCTTCTAAAATGTGAATTTTCGAAGTTGTAGACCTGGGACAGGGGTAAGCTTTTGTCCCGTCCCATGCCCCATTAGCTAAGTATATCTTGTCTTATACTTACATAATATTAGGTCCTTATGTGAAATTGGCGTCTTTCGTACTGGCCACTTTAATCACGATGTTCTCCTCTTTGGTAAGGAATTCCAAATTCAAATTTGTACAGCTATTTAGTCATGTATTTGTGCGTCGATGACCGTCATTCATTTGTTTTTTTCTGTTTGCGTCACTCATTTTACAAAATGGAAAACTTAAAGTATCGCATTATTTACGAGTACGAGTTCCGCCGTAGCACTAGTGCTGCGGAAACGACTCGAAGGGTGAATGATGTGTATGGCGGTCATGTTGCAAAAGAAAACACAGTTCGTTTTTGGTTCCAACGTTTTCGTTCTGGAAATTTCGACCTGCAGAACAAGCCCCGTGGACGGCCTGAGACCCAAGTTGATAATGAAGTATTGAAGGCTATTGTGGAAGCGGATCCGTCGCAAACCACGTCCGAGTTAGCTGCAGGCTGCGGTGTTAGTGATAAAGCTGTTTTAATTCACTTGAAGCAAATTGGGAAGATTAAAAAGCTTGAAAGATGGGTACCTCACGAATTGACTGAAGCAAACCGGCAAACGCGACGTCGAGCGTTTGGTGGACTAGTGCCGGTATTGTTCATTGCAGTTTTTTCAAATCTGGCCAGACTATTACGGCTGATGTCTATTGTCAGCAATTGCAAACCATGATGGAAAAGCTAGCGGCTAAACAACCTAGGCTGGTCAATCGCTCTACGCCACTGCTACTTCACGGCAACGCTAGACCACACACTGCACAACAGACGGCTACCAAATTAGAAGAGCTTCAATAGGAATGTCCAAGACATCCTCCGTACTCCCCGGACCTTGCTCCAACAGATTACCATTTTTTTCGAAATTTGGACAACTTCTTGCAAGGGAAAAAATTTAACTCTGATGGCAGTCCAAATCGCCTTCACAGATTTTATTGATTCCCGTCCGACTGGTTTTTTTAGTAAAAGGAATCAATGAACTACCTATGAGATGGCAAAAGTGCATAGAAAACAGTGGTTCATACTTTGATTAATTAAATATATTATATTTAAAAATATTCGACTTTTTGTTCCTCCCATACAAAACGCCAATTTCATATGTAAGGACCTAATATAAAGAGCCTCGTAAATTGAATTAACTTTAAACTGTAACATAACATAACATTTCATTTATTACTAACGAAACCCACACAAAAAATAATAATAATAATCAAAAAAGAAAAATAATAAAAAAAATATGGAAAGAAAAAGAAGGAATGTGGTACATTTTAAGTGTGTAATCTGTGTGCGTTGTGGTGCTGGTTATTCTGCCAGAAACCACAACAGTTAGTTTGCGTCTCAGACGCAAAAAAAAAGAAAAATAATTTAATAATAATTGTAGAAAAAATAATAATAGTAAAAAATGACAGTGTACGTAAAGAAATTTTGGAAGATTTGTGTGTAAAAGTATATAGTAAATAAAAAAAAAATTGTTACTAAAACTACTAAACTGTAATCAAACTAACCGTTAAAACTAACGAAATTTTAAATATCAAAAGCTTTATCTTAATATAAAGCGATTAATAAATACTGTTAAAAAGTTTCGACACAATGTAATACATCTTCACAAATATTTTTTTTATATTACAAGAGGCAAACGGGCAGGAGGCTCACTCGATGTAAAGTGATACCGCCGCCCATGGGTGTATATAGAAAAGCGGTTTAAACACATATAGACCTCGTGTTCACTGAACGATGAGATATTTCTTGGATGGTCCTACGATTGTGTAAGTGCGTGCTCCTATTTCACCATGCCTCCTGCTGATAGAGGACTAATCTTTGTTTTTAATTTATTTTATTTTATTTATTACTAAGAATGTCATGTGGAACATGGTGTAATGGTTGCAGCTCAACGTTGTGTAAAACAAAAAACTTGGCGATTAAAAATAATGGCGGAGAGTTTATTGCCAGTTCTTCTCTTCCGTTCTACGCCCTTGATTTGAGAACTGGCAGTAGATGTAAAATTAGAAGCATTTAATGTAAATTTCTTTTTTAACGTTCATAAGTGTACATTGTGTTACCTACATGAATAAATGATTTTTGACTATGACTTTGACATTTTCAAAGCGGTCTTATCATAAAAAACATAATCAGGACAGCCTACCTATATTAAGGCTTCATCGCTTTATAAAACGTTACAGCTAATTAGATTAGCGTTTGTCCTCTTGAGCTAAGGGTCTCTGAGTCATATTTAAGACCAAGCTCAAGAGGGCCCAGGCACTTCCTTTGTCAGTGATTAGCATCATCTCATTAAAGTTGGCAAGTGGGTTAGCACCTTGTTACTCACTTAGTGAACGAACCGAGGTGGGTAAACAATTTTTGCTTTAAGCCTTTTGATGATAAAAAGGAAGTAACGTGCAACTATTTTAATAATTTATTAGGATAAAAACATTATCCGATAAAAACTCACAAATCACATAAAATGACGCTAGCTGATTTGGATTTCGAATGTACAGAGCTTTTATATCGTATCTTGACATGACTCTGAGGTGCCAAAAACTAACACAGACAACGCACGCTTATAACAACTCTTAGCTACACTCTCCAATACGTGCACGCACCCATTCACACACTCACACGCTTATAACAACTCTTAGCTACACTCTCCAATACGTGCACGCACCCATTCACACACTCACACGCTTAAAACAACTCTTAGCTACACTCTCCAATACGTGCACACACCCATTCACACACTCACACATTTACCCATACTTATTGTCCTACCTACAATTTCTAACAAACTGTTTTAAACAGGTACCACCGACTAATTGTTATCTAGTTGCCCACAACCCTCCATGTGTTGTGGACTAGCGATAGATGAATTTTGTTACAACCTATTTGTTATGAATAAAGTTTTTATTATTCATTATTATTTATCATTGAAAACACTATTGTGAGTTTAATCTAGAAAATTTTCTACTACAATAATTGTATACGCATGTAGTAGTAGTGTGGGCTCAACTAGACGCTCATTTGAAACGTTGTGCGTCCTGTTGTTAGTGCTTACTAAGCCAGCCTAGATCCTTCCAGAAGCTCAGAAGTTTCTTAGGCACTTCGCATTCTTCACGGAGCAACCTCACTGTTCCGAAGATTTCAGTTCGTTGGGAAGCCACAGACACGCATTCCACGACTACGTGACTGACTGATTCCTCCGCGCTAAACAGCCGCTGCACAAGTATGTCGCGGCTAGGACAAAAGAGTATTGTGTGGCAAGATGAGATTAGTTCTGTTGAGGCTCAGTCGCGTTGTCACTAGCGGGTTTACTGATGGCAGTGACATTTTGCACTGTCTGCGTTTCACGACCATCGGTGATGTTGGAGTTCTGTAGATATTTGGCGAATCCAGGTTCGCACTTGCGAGGAGGGCAAGGAGCGGGTACGGGCCAGCCGGCATAGTTTCGGAACCTCTCGCGAGCTCGTCGGCAGCTTCATACGCAAATAGTGTCTTCAAGCAAATTTACGATTGTACCTAAACAATAATAAACAAATAATAGCTACGAGGCGTAGCAATCTCGTAGCAAGTAAAGCTTAATTAATATTAATCATTGACCTTCTCACACACGCATTGAATACTTCGTTAAGTAAAAGTAATAGCAGCTAGAATATATTGAATAATATACAAAGACTTTTATTCCTTGCAAAATATTATTGCTTAATTTTTAGATGAAGCTAGAATACTTACTCATTTTTCGTCATCTATTTCACTGCAAATTTTCTTTATTTATTTATTATAAGCTGCGCCATCAAGGCCACACATATCAAAAAATAGGATAGAAGTTATAAATTTTGCAACCAATGTCCTCGATGATTGGACGGCGTGCTGAAATAAACCACCTACGGTCTGGACCGCTAAGAGAATTAACCATTTAATCTTGGATCAATCAAAGTTCGTACGAGTCTCTAAACACCAGGGTAAAGAAGAGTTCTAACTTACTTTAGTAGCAGATAACCTGGATAGGCTGGTTGTCGGCAAGGTGGAAGGCAAAAGGCCGCGTTTCAGACTGCCGACTTGCTAGTGTAAGTCACGATTCTCAAGGGTGGGACCCTAACAGCTGCACTAATGAAAGACCGAACAAAGTGGAGAGATATCACTAGCAGGGCTGCTGGTCAGTGACACGACCTTCAGTCATACGACTGAGAAGAAACCACCTACTAGGACAGCCGTCAATGCCGAAGAGACAATGCAATTTTTTTTATCTAAAATATGCCGCTTTAATTGCGTCTATGTTCAGCCACTAATGCATGGACAACGTGTTGAAGATTTCTTAAGCAGTATTTTTGGTCTAAAAATCATTGCTTAATACACATAGTAACATCTTGGTTTATGGTTACATACGAAGACGTTATGCAAAAAAACGATGTATTAACAGTTTTGTGCTAAGGTAAATAAGGGACATATTGTCACAAGTCCCATTTCACATGTGTCTGTTAACTATGTGAGCTTCGGAGAACTACGTTATGGTGTTTGGTCAGAACTAGAATGTTTGTGATTATGTATAGAACCTCTTTGAGTGAACCGAGTCAGACTTCCAAAAAAATCTATTCGAAATTCAATTTGGAATTCTGAATTTATTACGAATGTATTTGTTATAATTAATTCAAAATTTAAATTATTAATATTACGATGGATGACATAGACAGTTAAATATCTGTTTTAGTTAGGGGTTCTAAATTCAAATTTACATTAAAATTTCATTCATTACAGAAGATTATGTGAGATGTCCCTTTATCATTAGCCAAGGTAAGTTGGTAAAAACAATATCCTATTTCTTATCACCGTATTGCATATGATTCGCATTCAAACAAACTGTTAAGAGTGACCTGTCAACTACCTATACAGTTGAAAGATACACAAATAAAACATATTTTACACAGTAACACAGTATTAAAAATTATAAGTGATTTCATGATAAATTAAGTTACATAATACCTAACTTAGTATTTAAATGACATGTGGATTACATACAGTTGACGTTCTTTGAAAACGTTGCTCTGAGTTCACAGTATCATATGTCCATCCGCGAAGGCTATTTCACTGTGAAAAAGATCTAAACGAGTACAGTCGTGAATAAAATTGCTTTCACACATTCAAATAATAATAATACTCCTAATACCCTTCAACTCGGATACTTTTACATTCAAACACGTTTCCATTTCTTTCTTCATTTAGGTATCTGTGTGCCCTTTTTGGCAAAGGCTCCTCCAAACACACACTACGGTACGAATTTTAACAAAGCTTGTGAAAGGAAAGCTTGTTGCTCCAAGATAAAGAGTGTATCCACCAGTCGACATACTTTAAAGAGGACAGTCGGAAATACTTTGATGTGATGATGATGTGAACAACTTGTTTTACGCTTAAATAATTACACTTCTTTCAATAGTCGTGATTGGCGAAAGAGAGCCCCATCAAATTGATAGACACAGCTGTAAGCAACCTTGATGGCTGGTAGTCTTCTACAGTCCGTTGGCTGAGATCGACATACTGCAAATGGTACAGTTGGAAATACTTTGATGTGATGATGATGTGAACAACTTCTCTTACGCTCAAATAATTACACTTCTTTCAATAGTCGTGATCGGTGATAGACACAGCTGTAAGCAACCTTGATTTGGCTGGTAGTCTTCCACAGTCCGTCGGCTGAGATCGACATACTGTAAATGGTACCTACAGTTAAAAATACAAAATTTCGTAAACACTTGTGCGCGCGAGCGTCCTCGCCAATAACTGGCCAGGGTAAATATTTATGGAAGAGAGACAACGACAACGGCCGGGTTTTTGAGAATTTTGAATGAAGGTCTAGGCGTTTGTGTGTTTTCCGTTCGGACGTAGTGTAATCTCGTTGTTTGTCGCGGTCGGCTCTGGACCTGATATTGAAACACTATTTGCCTAACGTTTTCGAAGAATTTCGTCCGTTTTATACTTAACTCAAATCCGTATTCAACTTACAGAAATATCATAAGTTTTTTAAGAATATTGAATATAGAAAAATTACTTCTTTAAGTAGTATAAGACTAAATATATATTTTTATGAATAATACTAAAGTCAGCTTCTTGACTTGACTTAATGTCCTATACCCCTAGATGGGGCAGAGGGCGTCCACAGTGTGTCTCCATCGCATTCGGTCTTGAGCCTCGTATTTCACCTCTCTCCAAGTCTTTCCGGCTCTCTTTGCCTCATCTGCTACTGTACGGCGCGAGGTTTGCCTGGGTCGGCCACGCTTCCCCTTACCTTGCAAATTCCAATCAAGCATCTGCTTCTAAATAGTTCAAATCTTCTTCTTTTCTTCTTCTGTTGCCACTTCATTGTTAAAGCTTTTTACAACTCAGCGGATGTGATGCCGGTCCACTCCCGTGCTTCAACCATGACTTCTTTCTTCTACCAGCCAGTCTCTTGCCTTGAATTTGCCCATTATAAGCTGCAAGAAGTCGTTTTGGTGATGAAAACGTGTCAAAGATATACCACTTCCAAATAAAATGTAAAGTGTGACTAGGAAACAAAAATTCTATAGAATCTTAACCTAAGTTAAGGATAAAAAAGATTCAGATTTTTAAGATTCTTAAAAGGCCGGCAGCGCGCTTGTGAGCCTTCTGGCAGTGTGAGTGTCCACTTAACATCAGATGAGCCTCCTGGCCATTTGCCTCCTATAACATAAAAAAAAGTTTTTATAAAAATAAATAAAACACAAAAAAATTACAAGTTTCATACCTGTGATAAGGAATAATATCGTTAGCTACGGGAGAACGCAGGAACTCAAAGTCTTACAGCTTAAAATATTAAAAATATCTATATATGCAAACGACTCTTTCGATTACACTATACAAAAAGCATTAAATATGTACAAACAATTCAGGGTAAATTCTTTGCGAGGCAAGATTATAGCGAATTGAAAACATTTAGTATTCTCTCTGTTACAGCTCGCTCTGATGTTCTTATTATGTCAATAGATGCTGCATATTATTAAAAGTCTGGATGTTTTATGTCTCGTTAAGGGAGACTTGTAAAGTAAGTTGTAAGCTTAGAGTATTATGTATAGTTTTCCTCATGCTAATGGAATATTAAATAGGGATAACGGCAGAGCTGTATAGTATATTTATTATATGGTAGTTATTTTTAAAAGTTATTATTGTATAATAAGTAGATTCTTTTAAGTGACGACAATGTTTTTTATTATTTTCTCAGTATAAGCAATTATAAAGTTGTATTTTACCTCGGTTTGTAGAAAAGCAAATACAGTATAAATAAAAAAATATTAATTGAGATTTTGTATGAGTTAACTGTGTGAGAAACTGTTTATAAATATTTTTATTTAAGTTCTAGCATTTTAATTTTAATTTTAAATCTTTTAAATTAAATAAAAGGATTCTATCGGGACACTAAAGTCAGTAATGCAATGTGATCTCAGCAAGCAATGAGATGCCCAGTCATTTGCCTTTCGTTTCTTTTCGTATTATAATCGTTTATTAAAACCTAAACATAACAATTAAATATACAGTGTTTACGATTTTCTTAATCTACATAGTAATAATAATATAATTAAAAATTAATAAATAGAAAATTAAAACCAATTTAAAAAGTTTCTTCATGATCGTAGAACAATGTCGGATTTGAAAAAAAAACCAAAATCCACTTTTTATCATATTTGGATATTACTACATTGACTAAATATTACGGCTACATTAAAAAAAATTCATGTGTTTTAAATTTCAAATTAATCAGTCGGTAAAGTAACGGATATGATGACGCTTATTGATTTTACTAGAAAACTATGTAATTTAATTTTAATATTTTTATTTTGTTTCAAAACAAACCCTTTTGTTTGCTTGTATGCCAATTTTCATAATTACAGAAAATGAATTAAAAAAGTTATGACCAAAAACTAACATTATTATATTATTTTGAAATGGCTGCCCTGTAAAGTTTAGGTACTATTTGTCAGATTCGTCACTATTCTACGACTATGACGGTTTGGTCCCTGTGGCAGTGTACCTTTAACGCTGGCAGCGTCTCCTATATTTCCATTTTTATATTTCAATGGAATTTATACTTTTAGAAATAGAATTTATCGCAATTCTTCAAACAATTACATCGAGCTAATATTTTAAAATATTATTGGTAGCAGTAAACATTGAAGCTTTTTCAAAAATAGTTTCGATTAATTTCAGTGTCAGTTGCATTTATATCGGTCATCGAACCCACTATCTTATATTGCACTTGGCAACTATCACTTCACGCTTATCGTTCTTCACTTTTAATAGATTACAGGATCGATGAGCACTGTCAATTATTTGATTAGATTTTAAAAAAAACACATATCACGCCAACAGCTAACCCGCTAATGACAAAGGGACTTCTAAGCCTCAACAAAAAATAAATAAATAAATCAGTGGCGCTACAACCTCTTTAGGTTTTGGCCTTAGATTTCTGAATCTGTTTCAAGATCATTATTTTTTTTTTAAATCTAATAGGCAAGTAGGTGATCAGCCTCCAGTGCCTGACACACGCCGTAAACGGATTTCTCACGTCTTGTGGTTTTCCTCACGATGTTTTCCTTCACAGTTCAACGTCTTTTTGTCCTGGGCGCGACAGACAGTCCCATGTGCAGAGGTCACCTCAGTCACCCACGTAGTCCTGGAATGGATGTGGCTAACCAACGTACAGAAATCCTCGGAGCAGTGAGGTCGCTCCGTGAAGCCTGCGCAGGAGACTTCTGTGTTTCTGGAAGAAGCTAGGCTGGCTTTGTTAGCCAGGACTACGCACAAAGGACCTAGTGAGAGTCTAAGTGTGGAGACTGAGTCCACCAACTTTTAACGTTTTTTACGCACCTCACGTCGAAAAAACAACGAATTACGTACAACTCAAATACCATCCATGTGTAACCATCAGTTTGACAAAGCATTAAATGCTAACATGAAATATGAGGATTTTGCAACTCTTTAAAACAAATAAATTATAAAGTACGTAACGTATCATATTTTTGTATGCAAAACTTTAACAGCACTTTGTGGGCGTTTTTCGCAATAAATATGACAATCGAATTTGAATTCGTTTTTATCGGATGTACATGAATTATACAAAAATATCAATAGACGTGTGTATGTATTATAATACAAATCAGAACTCAATTAAACTCTTCTAAAAAATTATGTACGATTA
Organism: Pieris macdunnoughi; assembly: GCA_905332375.1. Lineage (NCBI taxonomy): Eukaryota > Metazoa > Arthropoda > Insecta > Lepidoptera > Pieridae > Pieris > Pieris macdunnoughi. The sequence goes on from CAJOBZ010000005.1 coordinate 10,511,575, forward strand.
ATTTAAACCGTACTGTATCTTATTCAAATCAATATATAACTACGAAACAACATTGAGACTTCTTTTTTATAGTAACAGTGCAAACGGTTAGCATCTCACCTGAAGTGATACAGCCGCCCATAGACAATTATTAAGTATCAGTAGAATTTTATAAATTATATGCGATTCAAATATTCAGTGTTAGGCTCCATGTTAAAGAGTAGTTGTCTATTGGTCTTTCAAAAATATTTAGGGTTACAGAATTGCACCATACTTAAAAAAAAGGTATTTAATACATTGACAGTTTTATTATAACGCATTATCTAGTTAAATAATGTTTATTTAAATGTCTAAACTAAAATGTTAACTATAGCTAACTTCAGGGTGTCGGCTTTTTGTGACGGTGTGCGCGCGCATCGTAATAATTTACTCTCATCATTTTTCCCTAACGCGCCAAAAGAAGTAAAAACTTCAAAAGTTATTGCTAAGAAAACATAATATAACACATTTCAAAACTCAATTGCTGTAATAGCATTTTCCCCCGATTCGGCGTTTCCTTGAAGCGCACACATGTCTTTATTTGTTCAACTGAGATGGCGAGCGGCGACACGAAAAAACTCCAAAAACCGGCTCGCGGACGATTTCGAAAATATTTGGTCTGATTACCGAAGTACAGTCAGCAGATATGTAACTGAAAATTTGATAGCACTTTCCCCTTAATAAATCTTGTTAGTAAGTAAAATAAAATGTTATAGAGGCTATCTAGTTAGTGTTATAAGATTTAATTTAATAAAAATAAATACATTACTAATATAACAACGAAGAGCGATTCGATTCGTCGACAACTAGTCACTTTCTGAAACCAATTCGTCTTAGGGTCCTTCAAGAAAAGAGCGTACCAATTCTTAAAATTCTTGCAAGCCTTCTGGCAATGTTAGTGTCCTTGGGCGGCGGTATCACTTAACATCAGGCCCATTTGCCTCCTATTACATTAAAAAAAATGGTGCGTGTACTAATGTACGCGCGTAAGAAGTTATACTTCTTTGGCTTTCTTTATTTTTTATAAATATTAAATAAATAATAATAAATATTTAACGTTAATAATTTAATAATATTTAATATTTAGTACATTATTCAATTATTAATTAATAATACTAATAATTATTATTTATTATATTATTAATTCAATTTAATAACTAGGTATGTTTCATAACCTTTTAACTAAGTAACAATAGGTCTTTGTGGAAAAACATTGCTAAGTTTCTTTCAAAAATAATTAAAACTCCTTTATTTGTTTACAAGGTACTACAAATGTCATTATGGTCATTCAAAATTCTTGGCATAGCTGCTAACTTCACGCATATTCTAATTCTTTTTACTTGTAGATTGTCTTATTCCCATCTCGCTCGCGCACGCTCGGCGCCCATACTGATAATTTTGGGTCACGGTGCGCGCGCATCGTAAAATTTCACTCTCATCAGTTTTTCATAACGCGCCTGCCTAAAGAAGTATAACTTCAAAAATACTGTACAATTCAAAACTGCTAAACAAATGAAAATTTTACACACAGCTTGATTATATATAAACTTTATCTGAATTATTATATTTAACTTAAAATGGTTCTTAGCAATTGTCTACGTAGTTAGTAAGTCTTTTTAAATAAGTAGCTATGCCACGCATTTCAGTTACATAGAGAACAAAAATTATTGCTAAATGTCTAATATTATTACATTTAATAGGTACTAGAATTTTCATTATTTCATTTTATATGCACTGCGTGAATCAAGAACAATATTTCGTGTGGAATTGAATAGTTAACGACATCTTATTTAGACAAATTACACCAACACCAACTCTCAATACATATCTACTATACAATTTTACTACTAACTAAATTGTTTTTTTTTTATTAATACCAAAAATTTTCGTGTTTTCAAATTTTTTATGAACCGTTCGACAATAAAAACATGTTATACACGAAATCAAAAGTTTCTAAAAACAACAATAGTGAACAAAACAATTCTGTCAATTGTTTTAGGCTACGATCCAAAAAGACAGGCATTATGTTAAATATATATTGAATGAATATTTATTTCCAATACACAAATATACAGGTAATAGTAATAAAAATTGATTGATGATGAAACAATAATTTTAAAAAGTTTGCTTCTTTAATGCTGGCAGCATGTCCTCTCTGTATTGCGATACTTATTCGTTGAGCGAGTAAATATATATATTTACTAGCAGACCGGCCAAGCGTTGCTGTGGCGAATGTTTTTGTTATATTACATAGTAGCGAACTATTCAAGAGAAACGGTAGGACCTCATGGGGACCACCCTGCTTTTTTGGTGGTTATGCCATTAAATTGTAGCTTATGTGAAACGTTGGTACTTTCAACATAGCGCCATCTGGTAGAATTGTGACTGTTAAATAATTAACAAATAATTTGCAATAAAATAATAATGTGGGTATAAATTAAGATGTAAGCTATCCTATCTTTTAAGTTGGATCAAACTGCACACGGTGTGCAATTTGATTGATATCGGTTCGGTAGTGTAGGAGTCCATAGCGGACAAACATCGTGACACGTAATTTATATATATTTATCATGAAAAACGTATTGTCTGTCGGTACAAACGAGGCCTACATAAGATGGCTGTGGGCAACGGCGCGTAACGCCTCACGAAGAGACCTCAACATTGCGACGTGCCTTGTACTTAATACATAAGGATTTTATATTCTTTATACATAATTAACCTCTACGACTTTGGTTTTATGATTCTTGTAATTCACGTCTTCATTCTTTAAAAAAAAATTATGTACAAGTTTATTGAAGTCCTCGGAGTCGTACGGCCATTTCTAATATATCTGATGAACTATGCAGTTTGGAACACCATTGTCTGTGGTATTAGGCATACCAAACATAGTTTCATACAGTTGGTATATTTCTATTTATGTTAGTATTTTCTGCTCTTACTTTTGACATATTTTTTTATTGTAAAGCCATTTCTTTAAATTGCTTTTAAATAAGAAAAAGAAAGTTATAATTAGAGAAGTGTCGTTTTCTTTTTAATCTTTTTATCGTGCATTTTGTTGTCTATTATCTTTCATTGCAAAAACAATTGAACATTGTGTTTATATGAAAAAGACTTTTTAACAAAACAGCAGTATACCAACAGTCGATAAACCAAGTTTTTCTACGTTTGGACTTACTACAAATCCTTGCAAGTTTCTATTATGAATGAAGAGTAGTTTTTTATTTTGGAGGGTAAATCATAATATTGTCTGTCAATTTGAAGGGGAGAAATCGCTAATTATGTTTGCAGAAAAACACGCAACACGTCTAGTTATGTGAATAATGTAATACATTCGTATTTATATCCATTAAATAACTTTTATTAAAAACATCTTACCCCTATGAACGTCTTATAAACCTTAATTAGTAATTGTTTGTCCATTTCATTCAAAATAAAGCGTTATAAAAAGATATGTCATTTAATAACATATCGTCAGGGTCCAAAGAACGCTCATTTTTTTATTACTAAATTTTCCTCAATGCGTCTGCGTCGGTTTCTCGTTAGATAACTATATTTGTATTCGGGTTCCGGGATGTCGGCGCTCTTATCTAATGAGAACTGATAAGGAACGTTAGGGGACGAATTGATTAGGGCTGTCAAAAGCCCCCTTCGGGTACATAAACAGAATTTTGTTTATCATTTAGTCTAACACCCATTTTTCGATACGTTGCTATTTTCCTCTTAAATAACAGCATACAATGATTTAAATCAATGTTATAATAGTATTTGTATGTCCTGTTTATTAGCTGTGACGCTTACCTTAATTGAAAAAATTCTATCAAGAAAAGCAACTTTATTTTTCTTTTTATATATATCCTATATTTGTGAGGAAATTTCTTAAATATTAAACAAGGTATTCAATACAGTGCAGTGCAATAGTGTTAGCCTAGTGGTTTCAGCGTGCGACTCTCATCCCTGAGGTCGTAAGTTCAATCACCGGCTGTGCACCAATGGACTTTCTTTCTATGTGCGCTTTTAACATTCGCTCGAACAGTGAAGGAAAACATTGTGAGGAAACCGGCTTGTCTTAGACCCAAAAAGTCGACGGCGTGTGTCAGACACAGGAGGCTGATCACCAACTTGAAGAATGATCATGAAACAGATTCAGAAATCTGAGGCCCAGACCTAAAGAGGTTGTAGCGCCACTGATCTATTTATTTTGTTTATGATACAAAACAATTTTTTCAGATCCCAGAGGCATGTCTTTCTATCTGAGTGGAGCTCACTGTCCTCCGTCAGCAGTCGCCATTCCCGCTGAAGATGATTTTGCTGCTGCTTAACCGTTTCTGCACCAGAACTGGATATAAAGGTGAAAGGTTTGGAAAGACTGAGAGATAAATGAAGACTATTTTTGAAGTAGTATTGTTTAAGTCGGTAGATATATTATAATTCATTATGAAAATAAACAATGTGTTTTAAAGCATTTTCTTATTATTTCAATTAAAAAAAAAATATTCACAAAGGATATAAGGATCTCCGATATAAAATTTACAAAGGAATCAATATGTATTTCTTACAGGTGCTCATATAAACATACATACAAAAAATTATAATATACAACATAAATAGTGTCGGTTATAATATATGTAAAAATAACAAATCAACATCACTTTCCCATCCCAAAGTACGTCCTATTAAATAAAGAATAAATCAATCGAATTACAAAGTCAAAACAAACACACCGAGTACTCTATTAAACGAACATCGAAGTGAAAATTTTTAAAGAAAATTTCAACAAATTACCGATCTCCAAAGGAAACATCCTCTCTTGAATAAAGAAGTTTTTTTAATCTGCCTTAATTGTTAGCTTGGACGGTTTTAAGCCACAAGTTCCAATGTCTCTAAATTTTCCGTTTAGTTAAACAAAGTTGGTTTTTAGTTATAGCAAATAAAGTTTTCAATGATTTTATACACAAAAGCTTTATTGTCAATTACTATCTCACCTCAACAAGTTTATCTCTACACTTGGCTTATGATACATTGCAGATGCTGGTAATTTTAACTATCTTTATATATATATAACTCTACTGAACGTGTGTATGTCACTGAACTCCTCTTAAACGGCTGGACTGATTTGAATGCTTTTTTTTTGTTTGCGTGGCGCCCTGGATGGTTTAGATTCACAAATCAGCCCGGCAGATGGCGTTGCAGCCGGTATCTAGGATATTTATCTATCAAGCAAATAAACAACTGGCATATATAAATCTTCTGTGCATGTGTTCGTAATTAAACTCCTAAATGGCTGGACAGATTTTGATGAAATTTTAATGTAAATCTGGAGTCGAGAAAGATTTACATTAGCAGATTTTTTTTTGTATGTAAGACGCTTGTACAGGACAAAGTCTGTCGGATCCGCTAGTATAATAAAATATTAACTAAAATTTTTAGCTCAAATCTTTACTATGAGTAATTAACAATACTTATGTATGAGAGAAATAAAGTTTATATTATATCAGCTGGGTTCTGGGAAAAATATTATTAAAAAGGTTTCCGCCCTATACTCCACAATCCAGAAGAAAGTTTTGCGTTTTTTAGAAAACTAACCTTATAACTAAAACAAACTAATATAATTTATTTTCTTACCAGTCAATATTATGATTTTACTCTCGCGTAACAGCGACCAAATCGTGTCGTGATTAGTCCGGGCCGATTTTTCCGTTCAATTGAACTTATGAAAATTCTGAAGCCTCCGTCACTGTAATGATTGTGTAATCTTGTTAATAAGAAACTTGTATTCGGAAAACCTTATTTCATTTTGTCAATGAAAATTACTTTTATTTTGTTTGGGTTATTAGGCCTATTAATATATTTGAGTAGCGGGCAACTAAAGGCTTCAGCATGCACCAATGGACTTTCTTTCTATGTGCGCATTTAACATTCGCTCAAACGATGAAATCAAAACATCGTGACGAAACTGGCTTTCCTTAACATTCCAACCCAAAAAGTCGCCTACATCGCCATCAACTACTTGCCAAAAGATTAACAAATGACCATGATCAAAAAATACAATAATTTTAGGCCCAGACCTAAATGGGTTACCGCCGCTGGTTTATTATTTTAAGATTTTTATTGTCATTTTGATGGTAAACAAGACTACCTTAAATAAAACTAATGAATTTCTTTTGCAGTTAAAGTCTAAATATGAATCATCAAATGCTTCGTCCTTATCGCTCTCATGCCACTTTGCAGATACACAAATGTGACAAACTGTATGACCAAGATCGAGTACCAAGAACGTTCGTAATTGAACCCTTTATAAAATCTATATCAAGTTGACTTAAAAAGAGCCGGCTAATACCGAGTCTGAAAGAGACTTAAACAATAATGAGCCAACAAGTCTTGTTAGCTTTGAGACGTTTATAGAAGCTTTCCGAGAAATCCATTTAACAATTTTCATTTGAAATATTTTGATCAAATAACTTCGATATTCAACGAACGTTGGTTAATCTCAAAGTTCGAACCATGCATTGGATCACAGAGCATAGATTAAAAATCATACTGTTGTCTTTGAAAGCTTAAATTTTGAAGTGAAACTTCTTTATCGGGGTTGGAAAAAAAATTAGTGTAACATTTTTGCGTTACGCGTCACATTTTTCCGTTACGCGCCATGTTGCTTTTTGAAGTCAAACTTCTTTATCGGCGTTAAAATATGACATATAGTATGTTTTTGACTTTGAAGTTTGACAACGGATTACATTTTCGACTTGAAATTTGCTAATCGCAATTTGCAGCAATTAATTTGTAAATTGTATGCTAGGCAGTGTATCAAAATTTACTGTGTTTAAAGAAATAGTTTCGGACCTCTTAACTTAAAACAAACCAATTATGGCTCTGCGTACAACAAAGGTTTTATATAAGTTTCACTTCTTACGTGTGTACACGTAATAAGTGTATTTAAAAAAACACATTTTTTTATTTTATTATCTGTTCATGTATGTTATGCCTTTAAGTGATTGTCACATTAAATATTGTATCTTACGCGTTGGCAAGCTTTTATAAATAATAGAATAAAGCAAATATTTTTTTATCATAAGCTTATTAAATAATAATGAACTACGGAGTTAAGAGAAACACGCACATTGCACGTACATAAATCCTCAGAGCAGGTCGCTCCGTGAAGCCTGCGAAGTGCCCAGCAGACTTCTGTGCTTCTGGAAGGAGCAAGGCTGGCTTAGTTAGTCCTGGCTTTTTTGCTGGCCTGGCTACGTACAACGGACCTAGTGAGAGTCTAAGTGCGGAAACTGAGTTCACCAACCTTTAACCTTTAGGACGTACATTAATGGAGAATTGCAGGGAATTTTGTATCTTAACAGGTATACTGCATACAATTTGCTATCTAGTAAACTAACCACATTCGATATCCGCCTTAAGCAGTTATAACTGCCTCAAATTCTACGGTTTATTGTTCTACAACCGTTATTTGTTACACGTGTACACATTTATTCACAAACATTATATAACTATACAACTATAGAGCAGTGTTGGCCTAGTGGTTTCAGCGTGCGGCTCTCATTCCTGAGGTCGTACGTTCGGTTGTGCGCATATAACATTCGAACAGTGAGGGAAAACATCGCGAGGAAACTGGTTGGCCTTAGACTAAAAACATCACCGGCATGTGTCAGGCACAGAAGGATACCTACTTGCCTATTAGATAAAACAGCTACAGAAATCTGAGGTCTAAACCTATAAAGATTGTAGCGCCACTGGTTTATTATTTTAATATATTTTTTATTGTAATTTTGTCGGTAGACAATACTTATTACCATAAATAAAACAAATTAATTTCTCTTGTAGTTAAAGTCTAAATATGAATCATCCAATGCTTTGTCCTTATCGCTCTCATGTCACTGTGCCGATACATGAATGTGACAAACTGTATGACCAAGACCGACCCCAAGAGCATTGGTAAATGAACCCTTTAATATAAAGTCGACGGCGAGTGTCTGGCACAGAAGAATGTTTACCTACTTGCCTATTAGATTGACTAATGATCAAGACAGCTACAGAAGTCTGAGGCCCAGACCTAAAAAGGTTATAGTGCCACTGATTTATTTATTTTATACAACTATAACGACGAAATAGTGTTATCAACACGACAATTATCTTTCCGACTTTATTATAAACATTTTCGTTAAATTTATAGAATTCCAATGTAAATATATTTTAGGATTTTAAAATTTTGAGAAGAAACTTAATACATAAGGTTTCTATTGCATTGTTTATTATATTGCAAGTTATGTACTCTTCATAGGATGTGTTTCAAAGCACGCAATGCTTCAGTATTGACTATTCTTATTGCGCATGCTCCTATTTACGGAATTATACACGGATTTATATCTACTGGAATATTCATATTTTTAGATTGGCATAAGTATGAATGTGCCGATCTAAAAGGTTGGGTAGGTGATAAAGATGTTGTCTATTTATGAGGCCTAAAACAACAGGTGTATTGGAGTATTTCCAACCAATTCGACTTAAGGTCCTTCAAGAGCGTACCAAAATTTAAAAGGCCGGCAACTTGCGAGCCTTCTGACAATGTGTCCATGGCATCACTTAACATCAGGAGAGCCTTTTGCTTGTTTACCCCCGGTTCTATAAAAAAAGTATCCGGCCTTATAAAATTGGCACACTCTTTTAATGAAGACCCTAAAAAGAAATTTAAAATTTAAAAAGTTCAGTCAAGTGACAAGTGTGACGAGTGCTGGTATTTAGACTAATTTCCGACATGGGGCTTCAAGGTATGAGCATATTACATTATGAAAGGCTGGTAACGCACTAGCAAGCCCGCACTAGTTCTAAAAGAGTTTGCCCTTTGTCATATTACGTATGTTGGCTGGTTAATATCGCTTAGTTGCCGCATACCAAATTTATTAACTTTAAATCTCAAGTGATTTGTTTTTTTTTTTAATTTCGAAAATGTTGGCTCATCCAGTACCTAAACATACATCTGTACAGAAAATGTACGGAATTGCGATAAAGCGGGCATTTAGAACATAATTGTAGCTTAAATAATACTCAGTTTATGGGAACCTCTTTATAGAAAGTTGTAAGTATATAATTAAAAAAAAAACATCTACGATGTTCTAGTACGCTATTACGTATTAATAAAAACAAAAGCCAGTAGAAATACACGCCATTTAAAATTCGAACAGAAAAATGAACGTACAACATAAATCAAATGAAGAACAATCCATTAACTCGATGATCCAAAAAAGAAACGCTCTCTGATTGGTCAGAGTCCATAAGCGGTCTCGCCATTGGTCCGCGCAAACGTTGAAATCCGATACTTTTTAATAATGGCCTTTAGCTAATGTGGTATTAGTGGTATTTTATTACATAGATGAAATATAATCTTAAGTGCCTTGATCGTGGGAAGGGTGGCTCTATAACGTGTTTTTTTTTTTTAAAGAACAGTGGGCAAACGGGCAGGAGGCTCATCTGATGTTAAATTAAAAAGTAAGTCATAAATTACTCCGTCTCACTGTAATCTAATCACAATAAAAATAATTTTGTTCACCACAGAACAATTATTTATACTTAGAGACTGTTTTTACGACTAAATAATGATTTTAGGTAACATAATGATTTATTTACTGGAACGGAACCTGTATTACTAAATAGCTAAACTAGATTTTAATTCGTCTTAAAAAGTTTGAGTATCGCGGTTATTTTCAATCGTCATTCCCCGTTATTAATTTCTTAATTCCCTACACAACAGTAAGTAATTTATTAAAATAATATCAAAAATTCAAAAATCAATCGCCAATTACCGAATTCCTAATCAAGTAGGTATAAACTATAGTAGGCAACTAATATAGCAAGTAAGATCTCCAATAGATAATACGCGTGCAAAGGGCACAAATCAAAATATTAAAGCCTAGTCATGGGAGACTGCAGATTACCTTCAACGCATGAACAAGTATATTACGTATGATTGCTTTACAAAAATACAATATCAATTAAGGGTAATGCGTCATCTTCCATGGAATAAAAGGGATCGCGGGGAAGGACTGGAAAACGGTGGCGAGGATGAGAGACAAGTGGAAGAATTTGGAGGAGTCATTCAGTCCGTCGGATATCGTGTACTAATGTTAAATATATGTATAATAAAGGCTATTTTTATTTGTCTAACTAACTGTGCGACGGCGTTTTATATCGCACAGTTAGGTAAAAGGATTAAATATTTTTCTTTATCAAAGGCTTGTATCGTGATAAGTATGTGACAAATACTTGAAGGCTTTCGTCATCTTTTTAATGAGTTCATTTCGTAATATCACTTCTATTCTTTTATTTGAACTTCTCAACTGACTCTTAATAAATAACACATTTCAAGTGGTTGCTATTTGCCTTTAGAAAGTGTTGCAATATTTCTCCTGGAAGTCTCAAATAGACCCAGAGAAACAGGTGGCGCAGGTAACTCTCTTATTTAAACTAAATCAGTCCAATTTCCCTCTGAAAGGGAAGTTCTTTTTCGTCTCTTTCTGTAAAATTATCTTTATGCTCAGTTGAAAGGACAAGCTAGTTTAAAAAGTTGAGATCTTTCATTTGTTGTGAATAACCTTACGTCGCTGACGACATTTAGCAAGCTGGAAACCGTCAGAGATGGAAAAAGCTGTGGGCATCTGCAGGGCATCAGGACGTTCAGCAGTAAGCGAAGGTCGCAGGTGTGGGTATACGGGTTATATGGGTGAGTTAGACGGGTTCTCAGTAATAAGAGAGATATAGAAAAAGTCAGCCAGGTTTTAAGTAAACTCTCCAATCTGACTATTTTCATTACTGAGTAGAAACAATTTGTCAGAAAGAGATGTAGTACTTCAGTTAAAAGAGTGCAAAGACTGAAGCGGCAGTTCATCAGGCATCCCCTCATTTCTGGACAGGCTTGCACTCCAAGAGGCCACATCCCCCTTCAGGTGGAATTGTGGTCAAACGTCTAACCAGCTCTGTATAATAAAACACTAATATTTACATTACAGTTGCTGATTGCAAATAAAATGTAATCAACCGGATAGATAAAAAACCGCGCAATCTGGAGAGGTGATAATCAGAGCAGGCTGGCAAACAAGTTATTGCTCAAATAGGCAAGATACTCATTGATCGGGCAAATAGAAATATCGATCGGTACTGACCCCGAGTTGATACGCGATAATCAGCAAATACGTAAACGATAAACGTAGGGACGTCGTGAAACACAACTTTATCAAGGGCGAGCTTTTTATAATTGAAGTCAACATTCGCGAGGGATGTTTCTCTCATATAATTTGGTCATTACTAAATGTGGTTTTAATGGTACAAAAGGATAATTTGATAGCAATTTCGGTGTAGGAATAATATACACATTTCTTGGATATAATTTATTATTAATACAAATACAGTTTAAAATAAGAAAAACTTAAACGATAGTACACATTGACTGTTATAATTATAAGTTATGACTAAAATACATATGAAAAGGCATCCTCTCAAACAACAGTTTCAAAGAATGGCTTTATTTAATTTCCTTTCGACAATATAGTGAATAAAAAGTTATTTTTTCATAACTGTACATAAAAATGAATTGCTATTCCTTTGTATCGAGAATGGCTGGAACGATTTGGCTTTTCTTGAAATATAATATTTGTGGAAGTTCAGGGAAGGTTTATATGAGTAACATGTATAATATATAATAAATAAAACATAAACATATTAATATGTTTTGCTGTCAAATACATAGAAGGTTGATGTGTAAATGTCGTTGAGGTTTTTATTGTCTTAAGCTGGTTATGATGAATTTGTTGGTGTGCTCAAGTGGCATACCTAGAGAATCGTTTAGATGTACAATTATTTTGTTTTTATTTAAGACAGGGGTACAGGAAAACATCTGTCAGCTAGTTAATTATAAATCCTCTTATTTATTAGATGAAATAACACTTTAGTCATTCTTTAACATTTTCTATAAATTTCATCAAATTATTCTTTTCTTGTATAGCGCCATCTATTCTTAGGAGTAGATAACTACATATCGGCGTTATCTGTTCAATTATTGTGCAAACTCAAGATCCAAGATCAATCCAAGGTCGGCGATATTGAAGTCTGTCATTATTAAAATCGCTATTGGCGCCATTTAACAGTGCAAAGTGCGATACTGTAAACCAAGGCAGTCCCTACATGAACTCTTTTAGGCTCTCATCTCCTAGTACAATTCGCTGTATGAATACTAATGACACCGTCTATGTAGTCTGTACAAACCTGGTGGTCCAGAATTTTTTCAAGAGTTATACTTTCGGGCTTGAAGGCAATTTATCAGCCGTCCTGATATCATTAAAACCGATACGTTTATAGTTAATATAATTCAATAGTTCCATACTTGTTAAAAGGCCGAAACCAGCCAGGTCACGCATAGAGTTTATTACGTAACGAATTTTGGGGTGGGGATTGAATTACGCGTTATTGTTAATATTATTTTCGGCTTTCCAGTACTTTACACCACATCATGGTAACTTTTAGGTAAGTATAAAGAGTCACTGGGTGGCCACGAAACGTTTTACTATTGGATACCTACAAAAAAACGTTACGGCGCGTTCCATGGGGGGGAGTGAATAATCTCCAAAAATTGCGTGACGTAATACTTGAACGCTCCCTTACCTAAAAGAATTTGAATTTGAAATAAGAACGCAATGAAGCAAGTAAACTATTTTCCTTATTATATTTATACAAGTACCTGCCGACATTAGGTACAATATGTTAATGACAGTCGTGTTGAGGCAATAACTTGGTTATACGCAGAACGTGTAAGTGCAAAGCCATGGCGTTGTGTTAGCAATCCAAAGTGCTAATGAATTGTAGTTTGACGATTGTAAAGAACGGCATTTGAAGGTAAAGATTTAAAATTGAATATGTACTATTACGAAATTAAATCGATTTTGGCTGCCAATTTTTAACAGTAAGATTTTTGTTATCGTCAATATATATTATTACTTAGATATTGATAAGTGTAGCACAAATAACGGTTCTGTGGCCTTGCTACCTTGGTATATCCTGGACTCAAAGTTGAGGAAGACAAGTAATTAGTTCGGAGTCATGTAAGATAGAATAAATGTACATACGTACACTCTCATAAAATTATAAATGCATCCTATTTATACACAAAAGCCGCAACAATTTCAAATATGCCCAAACTCTATATAAAAACCACAGCGAAACAAAAAGTATTAAAATAAAATGTGGCGATTGGCCGAGTCTAAATATAACAACAAAATGTATAACATAAAAATATAGTTCTAATATATTTGTTTTTGAATGTGAATCACGAAAGTATCTAGGAAATTGAATACCTCAGCAACAGATTGGAGTGAGTCAAAATCTTAAAGTATACATAAATATATCATTAATAATATTATAAAGATGAAATGTTGGTATTTTTATTTCAAAAAATTCATCATTAGAATTCTAGTCTCCTAAGTGACTTGATTTATTTCAAAAATAAATCATCAGCTGTTAATAGCATTACCTATTTAATTATCCTCCTTTGCTTTACAACAATTTAAATGCTTTACAGCAATCGTGGTGATTAAGTCAACCAGTGTGTAATTAACTCACGTAACATGAATCAATGGTTTTTGCAATTTGTCTATAAATTAATCTTATACAGCCCTAGTATAAAATGATATAAACATTCTTAACCTAAGCTAATACGAGTACTAAGAATAATGTGTCCAATGAAATGTTGATTAATTTAAAGTCAAAGACAAAGTCAAATCGTTTATTTCAATTAGACCATCTAAAATGGCACTTTTGAACGTCAAAAAAAAAAAAAAAAATATAAAGATGATTCTAGTTGCCCCTTCCAAAAGGTAGTTTCGTGTGGAGAAGAATGGGCAAGAAACTCCACACTTACTCTTTTAAAATAGGTTTACAATATTTTTGTTACATTTGTTAAATAATTATATGTGAAGACAATGTACTCTTAGAATAAACTACTATACTAAAAAAGTTAGTATACATGTTCCTCACATATTTACAAATATCGAAACCTTAGAATATTAACATTAAAGAGTAATAAAAATATTAAAAAAACACAACAAAACAGTGTGTGAGATACAAAAAAAAATAATTACATTTGTAGCATTAAATAAATTTAAAAAAATAAAATAATAATAACAAAAATTAACATATTTTTTTTTAGCAAAAATTCAGCAACCAATTTGATTTTGTCCAGGCTATAGAGCCAATCATAGGATTGTCCTATGGAGCAGGACCAGCATGTTTCCAAGCATTCTTATCTTGAATATAATCATCTAATTTGTAATATGCTTGTTTACAAAGTGTACTTTTAATAAAACATTTAAATTTTCGTTCATATAAAGTTATATATAAAGTTATATATATATAAAGGGCAGATGCAGGTGGAAAATAAACGGCTAAATTATAAGAGACTTTCCTCCAACTTCGATGTTGTTCCCTTTTTTTTATAAATAATACCTATTCTACTCCCCTGCCATTGTGTCCAGGGACTTTTTATATCTCTAAACTTCACATCACACGTCTCGCGAAATACGCCCCGGCTACATCGGTAATATTTTTGTTGATGTTGTTCCCTTTGGAGTACACTCTTGGGCCGTGGGGTTCAAGTACTCAGGCGCTATTCAAAGATTTAAGTTGGCTCCTGGTGGATAGTACCGGTGACCCCGAGGTGGTGCTTTCCTCGCTCAACGAATTAGTATCGCAATACAGCGAGAAAATGCTGCCATTAAAGGTACACTGCCACATGGACCAAACTTTTCGAATTTGTCCTAATATTCTTTTTATTAATTTTTAATTATTTTTATGATTACTATATTAGGTTAAGAAAATTTTGAATGCTGTATATTTGATTGTTGTGTAGGTTTTGATAAACGGCATTTAAAAATTGCGTTATACTTATATTAAGCCGATTCATGCGAACAAAGTGTATTAAAAATGGTACAAGCGTGTGTATTTCAACAAACATTTGTCAATGTACTTTTTGTAGCTGATAAAGTACTCGAAATTTAGCAAATCATCAAAACAAAGATTAAGCAGAATTAGTTATTAATTATTCATAAATACTTACTTGAATTTAAGTAGTTTGTTTTATCGTAGGTATAACTACACTTTGGTCATTTTGGTCATGAAATATAAGAAAACTAGCATGGTAATTCAAAGATAGCTTTTCAAAGCTAACTTTGTACTATCTGTATTGAAATATCACTTCTCAACTCCAAAGGGAACAAAATCGAGGTTGAATCTCTTATATTTGAACCATTTATTATTTTCCGCCTGCTCTGAAGCCGCCCAGCTTTTTTGCTTGTCTGAAGATGAGATGGGGCTAACGTATACACACAAGTAGCATCCCATACCAAAGCCAATCCCATCTTCCAAGGGATCAACGACATCCAGTCTTTCAATGTAATTCCAATTTGTTATTTAAATCAAGTTCACTATGTGTGTTTTACGTAGGAAAACGTATCAAGTTGGAATTAAAATAAGCTTTAGAGGAATTACAGTCATATTAAATATTTATTTCAATAATTATAATATAATCATATTTAAGCAGGTTCAAAAGAATTATTAATATAAATTAAAGGTTGTGAAGAATAGGTCCTAATAACAGTTGCGTGATGTAATTTGAAAATACAAGATGGCTGCTGGGGTGGATGACCTCGCCCGCTGCATACAATGTGATAGTGGACAATTAGACTTGATAAACATGTCTGCATATAACTTGCATGTTCACGTTCTGGGAATTTCCTCTCATTTTTCCTTTTTACTTAACGGTCTAGACGAAATAGTAATTTAATAAAACATTTTGTTGTCTATAAAAATTGTGATTAAAGATTTAAATTTACGATTCAACAATATAATATTATAGCTCAGGTAACAGTTTACTTTTCCTTCTTATCTTGTTATATGTCATTTCTACTGAAACCTTTCCGCACCAATTCGACTTGCGATATACCAATTATTTAAAGGACGGCAACGCACTCCCGAGCCTTCTGGCAGTGTAAGTGTCTATGGGCGGCTGTACCTATCACTTATCACTGAACTTCATGTGAGCCTCCTGCCTGTTTTTTCCTGTTCTAGAAGACTTTTTGCGTGGCTTAACCGCTGAATCTTTGGAAGAATTAGACTATAACTGTAGCTGTTAGTGATATACATAAAAAGTATCGTATGATACATATATGTACATAATATATTCGTCGAGTTTTTTATCATCGAAACAAGCGTTGAGCTCCGTTTAAATAGTACTTAGATACGACTGGTTCTACTTCAACAGTCTAAAATACCTTATAATGAGGCTTAGCGTAGATTTGCCGTGCCGTTTACCCGTGGAGTAGTAAACGCATTTTGCCGCATGAGTCTCTCGAGTTCGATTTCCCTCACAATTCCTTCGGCGTGATTAGCAAGGTGTCTCATATCATAGCGTTTCTATTTAATTGAGAAGACGGTAACAGTTCAAAGAAGTTGGTCATAGGAATTCAATCGAACGGGTGCTACTTGTGGTGACTGGTCGTACCTACTTGAATTCGTGTATGTTAGTTATTTCGACTATGTATTTGCGTGTTGTTCCCACGAGCATGTAAGTGCGTGCTCCTATTTCACCATGCCTCCTGCTGATAGAGGACAAACCTTTGTTTTTAATTAATTTTATTATTTTTTATTACTTAAGATGTCATGTGGAACATGGTGTAATGGCAATAACAAAACCTTGGCGATTAAAAAGAGTGGCGGAGAGTTTATTGCCAGTTCTTCTCTTCTGTTCTACGCCCTTGATTTGAGAACTGGCAGTAAATGTCAAATTAGAAGCATTTAATGTATATTTCTTGTTTGACGTTCATAAGTGTACATTGTCTTACCTATATGAATAAATAATATTTGACTTTTGATACTAAGATATTATGGCAAATTACAATATAGCCTAACTTAAGACTAATAAGTAATTTAAGTCTAACCTAATTTATTAAAAAGGATATTTAACATAAGAAAGTGTCCAATAACACTACTTACAGTCTCTAATAAATGGAAGACACTCTGTTCTTGTGTTCAATATGTGTATTTTTCCGCCAATTCAATTTGAACTATTGGGACTCTTGAAGGTATTGCAATATGCAGGCAGACTATATCTATAGTAAATTAAATAGGCTGCTTAATATCTACCCGCTCCGCGTCCACAATCTAAAGAAACGGTTAAAGCTTATGAACACACCTTACGCAGAGTTGGAGATCCTCCTAAGACCTAACATTACCATCACTCATTCACTCACATACACCCACACACTCGCTCTTATTGTAAACAGTTTGAGCATGTTATGTAATTGACTATTGACTTTGTTTGGGAACCCTTGGGAACACAGGTATTATTTTATTTTAAATAAATAAATAAATCAGTGGCGCTACAACCTCCTTAGGTCTTGGCCTCAGATTTCTGAATCTGTTTTAAGATCATTTTTCAATCTAATAGGCAAGTAGGTGATCAGCCTCCAGTGCCTGACACACGCCGTCGACTTTTTGGGTCTAAGACATGTCAGTTTCCTCACGATGTTTTCCTTTCAAGCAAATGTTAAATGGGGACATAAAAAGAAAATCCATTGGTGCACAGCCGGGGATCGAACCTACGACCCCAGGTATGAGTGTCGCACGCTGAAGCCACTAGGCCAACACTGCTCTTATTATTTTATTTCAAAGGGTTCCTAAATCGTACACATTATAGTGCATTGTTTATTATGTACGGCTAACTAGACATAACTATTGACCAAAGTCAAAAATTTTAGAGAGATTGGTACAGCTTTACCCCAAGTCCACTGAACCCGCAATACAGCTAAGTGCGGCACCGTGATGGATGATGTTTGTCCAACAAATAGTTTTCAATTCTGTGTCGTCCGCTACAAGATCGCTCACGAAATTGATATTAGGGTTTCCGAATTTCTGTAAAAATATATTACCTATACAGCTTATGTATTGGAATGATATTTAATATTAAATATTATTGACAAGCTTTGTCAAACGTGTAATGATATTGTATTAGGTGAGCCGAAAAGCTCGTAGGCTGACACATTGATGGGCGCTACTAGTATTTATGTATTAAAGTTTCCCATATCATACATAATGCTATATTTATAGTGTATGTTACTAAGCTATCTTTTCTAGAATATGTATATGACAATTTTGGTAAACATATTTGCAAACAATTTAAAAAAGATAGAACATTGTATTTCTTACACATATAAAATAAAATGCTAGTTATTTTTGCCAATTGTTCAGCAAAAGAAACAATTTCCATCAAAACGGCGGTCTAGGTATGAGATATGCTTTTTTAAAATTGATCAGCCCACTACCGAATATATCCAGCTGTATACCGGAGTACTGTTTAATCCGTTATAATTGCGAAGAATTCTAATGAGAGGTGCCTGAACTTTATTAAATTAATATGATTTTTAGTTAACCTTCAAAAGACGCGTGTATAAATTTAACTACTACATATTAAGTTTTGTGAAGTATAGGATTTTGAAGAACTTTTGTTTTTTTAAAAAAAGCTAAGTAAAGACTCTGTCTTTCCTGGAGTTAGCATCTGTATTAGACCATATCAAGAATCGAAATATTAAGAAATATAAATCGTTTTAGTTTTACTTGAAGTGTATGAAAATAGTTCATCGAAATAACAAATAAATTCCCTAAACCAACTAGAAACCAAGCCTTTTAGACGCCGTGTGTGGGCTAATAATGAACTTAATTGTCACTAAGAAATTTATTTAACACAATATCCGATCCACTCAACATTCGTACACCGTTACATCGGACAAAGAAAGTGTTTTTTTATTATCACTGTACAAAACACAAAAGACATGAGGCCTCACTGACATAACAACAAAACGACCTCCGAAAAAAAGTTCAAAAGTGTTTCAATATAAAACATATGACGTAATGCCTTTAGCTTATACACTTAGAGGCTGTTATCCAATGATTAGAATCAAACGAACTGATGACTTGTCAAGTTTAATCGTTGGAAGCCCAGTAGCAACAAGTTAGTAAAATCAATAGTTTGATGAGGAGCGCCCACGCCCACGCGTTGTTCTGTGGGAATTAATCTTGTATATTGTGAACTAAAATTATTAACTCATACAGTCTTGCGATTCTGTAACTCACACATTCACAGCGACGGTCGCTCTCAAATCAGTCGTGGAGCAGTCATTTTATGATTTGGCATTCTGATAAGCAATAAACTACAAGCTCCCATCTTACCAGAAAGTCAAATCATAAAATGACTGCTTGACGACTGATTTGAGAGCGACCGCCGCTGCGAAAACCGCTGTGTGAGTTCGAAAAGTGAGTTACATAATCGCAAGGCAGGTCTCATTTTAAATAACTGATAGATTTTGCTTGATAACATTGCTGAAAGTTAACCAACAATAATGACTCTTCCCTATATGTATATTTAAGAAATGTTCTTGTTATTTCACAAAAAGATAATTTTTATGTCAACGGGAATGGACCACTGTAGGAGAAAAATCGGCTATGCGGCTATATAATAAAAATTATCTGGAATTGTATAGGAAAAACACCTTTTGTATGGCAATCAAGGTTTATAATCATTTACCAAAAACATTCAAACATCCCTTCTACTAGACTTTTTAAAAACGGACTTATTGTTCTACTTTTGAACAAAAAAAATCTATTAATGATTATTTGCGTAAAACATTAATTTGAAACGGACTAATATTTTTATGAATGTGATAAAAAACCGTAAGAATTGACTATGATAATATGACTCATAATGTAATTGTAACTTCTATTTAAAGTTCTACATTTTAAGACAAATTTTCACACCCTTAATTGTCACAGAATATAAAACTTTAAATTGTACCATATTTGTACCCTATTCTTACAAATAAATTATTAATCTAATATAAAAAAGACCGTTACTATATTAATCTCCAAATTAATTCACCGTCTGTAATCTACGGTAATTGTTATATATCATCAAATAATCTATGTTTACCAGTCCGGCATCAATGAAGGCTCTCTTCTAAACTGAACGGGCTGAGGTGTCGAGTGTTACCTTTATGGATACAATAAACCACCCACAGAGATGAGAAAAAACTTCATTCACCACCTTACACGTTTATTTGTCTTGTTTTGTTTTTTCTATTAGGATTCAATAAACATATAAATATTTTTTTTGACTTTACTATGAAGCATCGGACCTGGAAAGAAGATCTCGAAAGGACGGAGGAAGGATAAGAATGCACCCTAAGAAAAGGTGGATAGAAGACATAGAAGCGTTAGCAGGAAGGGAATGGAGAAATAAAGCCATGGATAGAGATATTTGGAAATAGCTGGAGGAGGCCTTTACCCATGAAGAGGTTCCGATCAATGGTACTGCATGAAGCTAGGACGAGTAGTAAGAAAAATAAATGTATATAACAAATCTAAACTGTATATTCATCATTTGTGAACGGGATTTATTATTATTTTTAAGCATCGAATTCATTTGTATTATTAAATAAAAAACTGTATTATTTTAAGGATTCTATACCTACTAGAACCACAATTATATATAATAGATATTACAGATAAATAAGTATCAACTAAAATATCACAAGATTCTGAAGTGAACTTGTAAGGCGACGAACAAATTCGAAATATTACAATAATGTTCAATAAAGTTGGCAATGCCGACACAAGACAAATTAACACCAGCACACACAACCCTTTTGTTCTGTTTATTGCTTTATGACTGTCGTGGGTAAGCCGGAAACTTATGCAACAAAAGTGAAAATATTAGTAAAAGTAATGCAATAACTATTTATTATTATGGCGCCGGCAGGTAAAGGGTTAAGTTTGGTTTAGAATATTTTAATCTTTACAAAAAGATAATGTTTTAATTGGTCTTACAATAGTTTAAATGTCTTACAAATTTAATGTGTGTTATTCCTCTTCGTGTTACAAAGCTAGATTTGGGCATAAACCACGTTTAATTTGTGTTAAACAACTGTGAAACTACGTAAATATGTTTATCGGTTTTACAGAACGCCAAAAACAGATTATTTGATATTATAAGGACTAAATAAAAATAGTGTATTATTTAGTTGTGTTTTTATCGCATAAATTTAATTCTTATGGCCAATTCAGTTCATAGATTAAGTCAAATAAAAACACAGAATTTTGTAAACTTAATTTTATTAACTCTGGAACTAACAGATGATATAAGTAACCTATCTAGATTCGAGTAATATGATATTAATATGTATTTATAACTACAAGATTAAATTTAGCATACCTACGTGTACAATATCAAGCTAATTGATAAATATACGCGAGATCTCTTTGATAAAAATGGATTAAAATAATATACAGAATTCTGCTCAATCATGTCAGAAAAACGTCTCGATGTGAGGTCACAACGATTCATCGAAATCATTCAAGGTGATCGTAAAACTGACGTAATGAATCTAAATTTACAATCTAAGAATTTTCGCATATTTTTATCTCAAATGCTAAATTGAAACTTGCATATAAATATATATTTAAATGGAATGTGCAGAAGCGTAGATAGGTACCTATCTTACACCAAACACCATATAATGTATATATAAATTTACCTTAACGCTATATATACAGAACTTAACCTATACCTATACGATGGTCGAACGACTATATTTCCATTTCGTCTATCTATTAAATTATTTTACACACTTTAAACAAACATTGCACAGTTCTGTCCGAGATATGACATCACCAAATACGCGCATTCTTATACCAAATCTTGAAGACCTGTTCTTCTACATTGTACACAGTAATAATAAATAAATCAATAAATTCGTACATACCCATTTCTTCGACGGTTGCGATATAAAATTTACCGTAGTCAATTTTAAGCGAAAAAACAATTGTTATAACTGAAATACCTGATTCGCGGAAATTCACCGACAGCTTAAAGATATGTTGTTTACTCAAAGGAAAGAATTAAACGCGCGCGGTTATTTTATCAAAATCAATACATATAATGATAATAATTTGATAAGGATAATATTGATCGCATTACTGATGTTATTACACATTTGTTAAGTATTTTGAAAGCTGTTGTTTTGGGCGGATTCGTGGTTGACAATATTGCGAAGTACGTTGCTTGCGCAACAAGCGCACCGGATTAATTATTTTAAAAGTGTTAGTAGCTTTTAAATTCGTATTTTAATTATGTATTATGGTATACGAATGGGCGTCGGTGCAAAACTACAAAGGACACTTCCGAGAGTCCACTAACATTTAGGCCTATTTGGGCCGCCGCCCGGGCTTAGGTGCGTCCATATCTACTCAAACTCGCACAAATATTTACACAATTTACAGGCCGGGCGGCTCTGTATCACAAGAACACAACACGCTCACATGGAGTCCGTCAGATGAGACTTGAAGTTAATTAAATCGCTGGACATTGAGGGCATTTGGGCGGTCACCCGGCGAGGCCAGGCGGCGCCGCGGGCCTACGCCAGCGGATACTGTCACAAGGGCGGCTGCGTGTGGTGGGCATGATGGTGGTACAGCGGTGACTGGTAGTAGTTGTCAGCTGGCGCGTGCCCGTAGCCATAGTTTACGTCGTACATCTTAAGGTCGGACTTTGTATCCGCGCCAGGCAGAAGCCGCGTGATACTGAACGGGTGAGGCGCGGGTGCGTAGCCCGTTGGCTCCTGTTTAAGCTGCGCATAGTGTTCCAGTGATAGTGGCGTGTGTTCCGGAAGACACAGCTCTGGCGCTGCGTGTAACTGTGCCAGCAGCTCATCACGCATTTCTTTATCTTCACCGCCACCCACGCCTTTCTCATGTGAATGTTCACGTTTCTCGTGTCCGCCATGATGGCCGTGTGGGTGCGTCGTCTTCTGCGCTTGTCTTATAGATTCCTTTTTCTCGTCCTTAAAACGTTTTTGTCGCCGCAAAAAGCAGCCGTTTTCAAACATATTCCCGCTGTCGGGGTGGAGCGTCCAAAAAGAACCTTTTCCCGGTTTGTCTGGTGTCCGCGGCACTTTTACAAAACAGTCGTTAAACGATAACGAATGCCGTATGGAATTCTGCCAACGCTGCTGGTTCTGGCGGTAGAAGGGAAACAAGTCCATGATGAACTGATAGATTTCAGAGAGAGTCAGCATTCGCGACGGATTATTCTGTATCGCCATTGTAATGAGCGATATGTAGGAATACGGCGGTTTCGCGTGCGTATAGGAGCGGCGATAAGTCTTGTCGTTGCGCGCCCGTTGAAGCGCCGACGTAGGTGAAGCGGCTTCTTGTTCCCGGGGAAGCGCTCCGTAGGGTACGGCTCCTCCACCGCCCATGCAAGAGGCCATGGTGCTGGGCGGCGAATAGCCAACGCCAGGCGAGCCCATGCAGGATCCACTCGCCACCATGTTGTTGGAGTACAGGTTCGGATACGGTTGCGCTGGCATGCAGCCCATCCCGTTGACATATGGAGGCGCGAGACCCGGCGACAGCGTGGACAGCGACGCGGACGTCGGCACGTCGCCGTACGACAGCTTCTGCGAGATCATGGCTAGCGCATCACACGCGCGTGCACGCCGGCCAGGGGCAAACACTCGCACTGATTGAAAGAGTAAATAGAAGCCGGGGGCTCGCGCTCCCCTCCTAGCTCCGCGATGGGCGCCGTAGGGCGGGGCCGGCCGGGTGCCGCCTCTTCAGCGCGCGCATTGCCCCCCGCCACCGCGCCTCGCGCCCCGCGTCACCCCTCGACCGCGGAACGCGGCCGACCGCCTCTAATATTACTATGGCTCGGAAAGATAAAAACATGGAATAATCATAAGTGTGTTAACTGGTATGTGTACTTGTGTAGAGCTTTGGATAATGTTCGCGTGAATTATATTTCATGTAATATGTGTAACGAAGGTTCTTTGTTTCTGAAACGATGCGTTTTATGACGTCTATGGGATTAAATCCGACGCGAATTTTCAGTGATACGGAAAATCCGATTTAAGAGCATTATGTGCTGTAACCAAGGTTTTGATCTAACGATTAGTAAGGCGTACGAACTTCGTAACGTCAGCGCAGTGATTATTAGGCACACATTTGTGTATAAAGTAGGTATTATACTGGCAACGGACAAACTATATAAAATTGTGCTTTATAAAAGGAATAGGACTAAACTTTTAGATTTTCTTAGCGCTACTGTAATTACAGTACACGGTATTTTTAGGTTTTTTTTATCAAGTTAACATTCTCCATTAACTCCTTGAGATAAACAAAGTAATTATTGATAAATTGAACTGTGGACCTTGTAATCACTTGTAAACAAATTAGTGTGGTACTTTTTGTTTTCATCTCGTAAATGACTCTAATCCGCTTAAATTAAATTAAATAGTGTTTACAGCGACGCTAATTTGTAAGAAAAACTATGGTATATTACCCGCGTTATGTTTAACTGATTTTATAGTTATTTTATTGGCGAAAAATAGCGTTTGTCTAGTGGCTTAAAAAACTTTATGGAGTGCGGTATAATAATTACTTTTTCTTCTATGTGAGCATTAGGTACATCGTATGGCGAAGTAAACCATCATGAGGAATCACGCATGCTTCAGACCAAAATCTCGATGAAGAAGGCAGAAAAGGCTGATCATCTACCTATAAACACGATGGATGGAGAATTGTAGGGCCACTGTCTGTTCATATTATATTTTTTAGATTTTAACGTGCGTCTCTCATCCCTGAGGTCGTAGCTTCGAACCACGGCTGTGCACCAATGTAGTTTCTGTCTATGTGCGCATTAAAAACTCGCTCGTTCGGTGAAGGAAAAAATCATGAGAAAACTGGCTTGCTTTAGACTCCAAAAATCGACGGCGTGTGTCAGGCACAGATTGATTTGATTATTAAAAATGATTGCGAAACAGATACAAAAATATGAGGCCCAGAGCTAAGACGTGCTAGCGCCATTGTGTATATAGTAGTAACATGTATAGGTTATAACTAACTGAATAACAATTGCATTTAAACGCTAATAATCTCCGAATCATGGCAGCGTTATTTAATAGAAAAAAATTACCCCAGCTCCTGTAACCTGCACTTCTGATGCTGGAATCCGTCCCTGGCTTTGCTCACTCAGGCTGTCCCGCGAAAAGGCTGGCAACGCACCCACTAAATTGACCATAGGTGTCCGTGAGCCGCGATGACCACCCCTTTTGGGTTTTTTTGGTCAAGCCCGATTGGCCCCCAATTTCTATTTTAAAAAATCTATATATTTTTGGCATCATTATCTCACGATATAAATAATATAGAATCTTCTATGAAAATAATACAGTATGTCCGTCCAATCTAGATAAAACTAGTCTAGCATAGTGTGTGTGTACCTATCGATAGGCCTCATTTCTTCGTAAAAGCTCTGCTGTGTAATAACTAAAAGAAATAATAAATGCGTATTTTTGCAACCCCGTGATTCAACAAAATAGCTAGAATGTGCAATCAGTTCGAATTTTGAAATTTTTTCGGATCACCCATCCGATTACAGGAAGGACTTTCTGTTATCACTTTCTTAGGTTCTTTCGCTACGTACTTGTATTATAATTTGATGTTTTGTGTCGTTCGCACCTATTATCGTCACCACATTGGTTATATTTAGTAACTAGTTTCTTTCCTTTTTTTTATTATGTGTGGCAGTAAATAAATTCAAACGCACGAATGCAGGGTAGAGACCCTGCTTAAGCCACTAGGCCAACACTGCTCTATTTGCGTGTAAAGTCCTATATTTATTTATTTATAAAAGTTTGCCAACGCTCGGCACATTGATACAATAAAACTGGTACAAGAAAATAAAATACAGTATTTAATGTAACTTATACCTACGCAAACATAACATGCACGAAGAGATAATAAAAAATAAAAATCAAACAATTAGAAAGTCGATTTCAAAGTGTGAGGGGAGCAACTATAACTCCAAAGAGACAGCTACCAACGGTCTTATTTATAAATGTACTATAAATCTCAGTTAGCTCAATAATGTGTCGTGTTTATCTGTACAATTGGGAGGCTTAAAGTTAATAGGGGTAATTAATAATAAATCATTGTGTGTGTGATGCCGTAATTTTATATAAAACATCTGTATTACATATGTTTATTTCAGATGGATTCTGATGAAGCGCTGACGGATGTCGCCACGGGAGTCACTTCCATCCTCGGTCGTAAAAAGTTTTTAATATTACTTGATTGAAATTGTATGATACAAGCTAACTGCACCGAGATGAAATATTTTATTACATTTTCAAGTGAATATTTTCTTGTTTAGAACTACATAAGTTAATCACATCCAAGAACTATATATTTATGATATGCCCCAGCGAACTTCGTGTCGCCTTAATATGTTTTAGTAAGCTTTCTAAGCCTATCTTTTTAGGTTAATTACTATCATATGAAACATTTTGCTATCCTATAGAGACTGTTCGCTTTTTCGGAATAAAAATCTAAGTATATTTTTAAAATTCATTTTTTAATTTTTAGTTAAGGGATTCATAAATTAAAAAATATTGAAATTGTTCCAGCGGTCTTCGAGTTTTGCGCTTTGCAACATATTTTGCGATAAAATATTATTTATAAAGACTAAACAATGTTTAGCTCTAAGCCAATATAACATTGTAGTAAACTTTTAAGTTAATTAAAGAAAATCTGTTTTCTCTTAGAAAGTGGGGTTAAACATTATAAGTAGTTATAGGCAAATATACCTTTATAATAAAATTAATAATAAATCAGTAGCGCTACAACCTATTTAGGTCTGGGCCTCAGATTTCTGTATCTGTTTCATGATCAATGGTCAATCTAATAGGCAAGTGATCAGCCTCCTGTGCCTGACACGCCGTCTACTCTTTAGGTCTAAGGCAAGCCGGTTTCTTCACGATGTTTTCCTTCACCGTTAGAGCGAATGTTAAATGCGTCAAAGACAGAAAGTCCATTGGTGCACAGCCGGGGAGCGAACTTACGACCTCAAGGATGACAGCACGCTGAAGCCGCTAGGCCAACACTGATCTACCTTTATACTATCAGTTCTATTTTCAAACATAATTATTGGTTTCATAAATCGATTGTACTTATAAATTCTAAAAAAATTTAATAGTACTTTTTTAAATACTCAATTTGTTTTAATTTACGTATCTACTATAGTAATAATAATAATTTATTTATTGCAGGTACAAAAATGTGTAAGGTGGTACAATCGTAAGTTCGCATATTCTGTCACACACAATGGCGCGCAAATTTGTCTTAAGGAATTTTACATTTATATTATTAGTCAAAGTGAATTCTTATATTATTTGTATCGTACATATCATACTTTATTAAATTTATATCAACTACAGTGTCTCACGCAAATAATCATTTATTGCATAATAAATTTTTTCCAAAAGTAATACACCAAGTCGTTTTTAAAGACTCTAGTAGGAAGATCTTTTAATTCTTTTGGTATTATGTATAATTGATTTCTAACCGTCTATATAAGTTATAAAAGGACCCAAGCGGAATATGCAACGTGACACCGGAATTCAGCTAATGGCCGAGGCTTGTACCATTACCCCATGTAACGCGAGCTGTATTGCCTGTATGTGCATCTCAGGAATCCACTTTCAATTATATTATGGGAGTGGCTGAAACTCTACACGTTAGGGGGCTATTTGGTGACATATCGCAGTTAAAGTCATATATTCATTTAGGTAATTTCATATATAATGAAAAATGAAAATATCTTTAGACCGAAATTAACAGTGGCACTGAGGATAACAGTAAGACCAGGGGAACAGCGACCTCTTGCTTTTGTTTAATGGACGTCTTAGATTGCAAATCATTTGTCTTTTTTTGTCGCTGAAATGATTATGTATACAAGAAAATAACTTAACTTAAACTAGCGGTTGCTGGATGTTTTCATAAACAGTTCGAATGACAAAATACAATTTAGTAAAATCTTCTTTTTATCCTACTCTTACTTCCACTAAACTAACAAACTATATAGACACAAAATTTATGAATACACAACATGCACAAAACCAAATACACACGCATTAAATTTAACTTTAATCCCACAAGTAGCTGGGTCATCACTTATCATAAATACAATATAAGGCTTGCAAGCCTTCTGGCAGTGTGTGTCCACGGGCTTATCATTTAACATCAGGTGAGCTTTCTGCCCGTTTGCCTCCTGTAACATAAAAAAGTACTTCTATCTAAAATCAGAACCGAATATGGTCGCAAAAATATATCCTATTTCGGAGGGAGTCAAATGCCAAATACGGGAAATAGTAGCAGTGGACTCGTTTCGAATACGCGAAGTTTTTTTTTTAGATAGACTTTAATGCAATATCAGCGTACGACGGTGGCGGATATTTTACTTTTATGAGATGTTTTTAATAAAAAAATCTCATGTGAAACGTATGTTTTAGTGAGAATAAACTTCTAACCTAAATGGCGGCTTTACTATAATCGCTTACTTTTAAGCAGTCTCTGTGATAAGCGCATGTTATAAGAGTATGTTCAAGAAAACTTATACTTTATTAATTTTATAATAGTTCGTTCCTACAGAAATATAATACAATTGACATAATTAAATAAAAAGGAGGGTAATTGGCCGCGTTAACGCTTTTGAGCGGTCTCTTCCAGGCAAACACTGTGAGAGAAAATAGTTAAGCGCAAGAGGTGCAAAAAATTCATAAGACATAGCTATTTACATAAAACTAATGAAACAAAACAGAGCAGTGTTGGCCTGGTGGCTTCAGCGTGCGACTCTCATCCCGGAGGTCGTAGGTTCGATCCCCGGCTGTGCAACAATGGCCTTTCTTTCTATGTGCGCATTTAACATTCGCTCGAACGGTAAAGGAAAACATCGCGAGGAAACCGACTTGCCTTAGACCCAAAAAAGTCGAGGGCGTGCGTCAGGCTGATTACCAACTTGCCTATTAGATAAACAAATGATCGTGAAACAGATACAGAAATCTGAGGCCCTGACCTAAAAAGGTTGTAACGATTGATTTTTTTTAATGGAATAAAACAAAGCAATTAATATACCTATGTAAACAGTGAAATGAGAAGGACACATGAATGTTACTTCATATTAAAAATAATATTTAAAGTAATAATATTCGACAATCACACGGTTTTTATTCAACTAAATAGACACAAGCAGGAATTATAATGTTTCGTAGTTGGCCCAATTAAACTTATCAGAAACAAACAAACATTAAATTGGATATACAGTCGGGATGTCTTGCAAACAACGCTAATTACTGTTCATAATATAAACAGGACCAAAGTTCACTAATTAGTTTCACTCAAAAATATGTTTTCTGTTATCCAAACCAAAGTATTAAAGTTACGCATTTATTTTAAATAAGAACTAAGTATATTCGACCGACAAGTGTGTAATCCGCGATTTGTTATATACTTTCATTATATAAATAATAATGAATCGCAAAATATGTTGCTAAGCGCAAAACTCGAAGCCACCGTCTTCCGACCACCGACTCACCGACCAATTCGATTTTTTTTAAATTTATTCCTAAAACTATGACGAAAGTTTTATGGAACATTTCATATCATTTGGTACTTAGGTTTTTATTAAAAAGCGAGCAGTCTCTATGGGTAGCATAGCAAAATGTGCTATATGTTGGTATGTACTAAAAAGGTAAGCTAAAAATCATATTATGGCGAAACGAAGTACGCGGGGGCAGCTTTTATATACTTTACTATAATACGGCTTGCATTCTTTCGTAAGAACTTTGATAATAGATACTTAATTATGTGAAGTTACCAAAAGGACGGTTACTCCGAGGTTTCTATTTGGATTTTCTGTTTCTTAATTGTATATCGCAAAAGAAAGAATATACATATATTGGTACGGAAAGGTTTGAAGACGCATAACAATGTCTGTTTTAGATATTATTTTTTTAATCTGTAAAGATGTTTGGCCGCTATTCCTTTTGTTGAGTGAGATGAGGATTATTAGAGAGCACGTCTCTCCAGAAGGTGTCTTACGTCGTTTAAAGATTACGGCACAATAAAAAATATTTTTTATAACCAACACTCATATATTTATTATTTATCTATTTACAAAAGCTTGCCAAAGCTTGGCATACTGATACATTACAAAATACAAGATTTAATGGGACAAGCACTTACATACAAACATAACAAACACGGAAAGAAAAAGTACATCGATTAATAAATTATAAAGGAAAATTGATTTCATAGTGTGAGGGGGGGGTAAGGTCGCTCTTCTTGGCTATATATTAACAATCTAAAAAAGGTAAAGTTTAAAGGTTGGTGGACTGAGTTTCCGCAATAGACTCTCACTAGGTTCGTTGTGCGTGAAGTCCTGTCTAACTAAGCCAGCCTAGCTCCTTCCAGAAGCACAGAAGTCTCCTGGGCACATCGCAGGCTGTACGGTGCGACCTCACTGCTCCGAGGATTTCTGTACGTTGGTTAGCCACACACATTCCAGGACTACGTGGATGACTGATTTATCTACGCTGAAACAGCATCTGTACACGGGGCTGTCTGTCGCTCCTAGGACAAAAAGATGTTTATTAAGGAGACAAAGGCCCGTAATTGCCGTTATCTAAAAAAACATTAGAGGAATAGTTAGGTGTATGTTAAATAATTAGAACCTTATTACACATAGTTAATAAACCCATAGAACGTTTGATGTCACTTTTGGGAATTCACTCGCGAACATATAAAAATATCGATTGTTTTGGATACAGTATTAAGTGGCAAGGTTACAGTATTAAGGGCGAATTTGTGGAAGAGAGATAATTATAAGAAAACTAGCTGACCCGGCAAACGCTTGTTTTGCCATGTATATTATTTCTAGGAAACATTTGTTTAGTTCAATAAAAATAAGTATCTACAATAATAAAAAATAGGGGTTGAACTTAGAGGAGTGAAAATTAGGGGTTGTATGTATTTTTGTATGTTGTATCATAAAAAAAAAAAAAAAAAAAAAAATTGTTTGGGGTGGACGCCCTTTCTTACTTAGGGGTTTGAAATATAGATAGTAGCCGATTCTCAGACTTACTGAATATGCATTAAAAATTTCATAAGAATCGGTCGAGCCGTTTCGGATGAGTATGGGATCGAACATTGTGACACGAGAATTTTATATATATAGAGATAACAGACTCAGGTCATATAACGGGCAGGAGCAGTGTTAGCCTAGTGGGTAGGCGGCTGTCAAAACTGGAGTGAGGGTTCGAAGCTCTTTTTTATATTATGTTAGATTAAATTAAAACAATTAATTTGCTCGTACGCTGAAAGAATCAAAAATTCATATCTTACCTAGACTCAACGTGCACTTCCCCTTCCTATCCGGTACACTCTTGACAGAGCGGTCGTTATCGCTATGAAGTAGTGGTAATAGAAGAAGCAGATGTGATGCGCTTTACGACGTTTCGCCATCGTTGCCTATTAGAGGTCATCCTGCTGCACTGATTGAGTGAATCTCCTACGACGGACTTAATTTGGTCAGTCCAACGCGTAGGTGACCTTCCGCGCGGTCTAGTACACTAGCACTTCCTCACACAATAAAAATTAAAAACGTAGAAATGTACTTAAACCTTGTAGGATGACAGAATTTCATACGTACTAGATGGATCCTATATAATCAGCACGTTTAGGAACACAGCAGGTAGATTTAACACGTTTACACCCCAACAAAGGGAAGATAACCGCATCCGTCAAAATAGTACAATTCACAAATTGCATTAACAGATAAGACAGGTAAGCTGGGATAATGCTTAGGGATCACGTTTTATTCACTTTCATTGTACGAAGATGGAGCTGAAAATGACGTGAGAAATTGTATAAGTTGGTTATTGTGGACAGAATTCATAAACGCATAAGCTATGACGAAAATTATGACGTTCTTTAATTTGAAAGCCCTGGAGGTCTGGTGAACGTTTTTATTTGTAAAAAACTAGGAACGCTTAAATAATTTAATAATAAGAGTAAAAGAGTAAAGAGTAAAAATACCCAAAAACAAGACCGACACACATTTACTATGAATTTTTGAACATACAAATAAAATATCAACCTTCGGGCAGTTAGTTAGTTGACCACTAAAGCCGGTTGCAGACCGAAAACTAAGCTATGCCAAGGCTAAACTAAGCTATGCCAAGCAAGCTAGGCTAAGCTAAGCTAGAAATAAATAGCGTGCACACCAACAGCTAACCCAAAGCTCAGTCAGTGTTGCATACTATGTGCAAAGGGTGTGCGGGGTAGCGGGAGGGGCTTACCTTAGCTCGTGTAGCTGCGCATCGGCATACACAACTAACTTAGCTTCGCATATTTTAGTTAGCTCACATAGCTTAGTTCGCATAGTTTGCGGTCTGCGCAGACGTATGGAAAATTGGGTCAGCTATGCGAGCTAAGCTAAACTAACGTAGCTTAGCTCTTGGTCTGCAACGCGTATAATAGTCGAAGGCGATTCCCGGTGACCTGGTCACGGTCTTACCGTTTACGTATAAGGACAGGATCTTGGTAGACCTGGTTAAGTTAGTAATAGAGTAAGCTTTCTTTATCGGCATATTGACAGACATTAGAACGATAATAGATCAGAATAACATTCACGCAAAAAAAGGCTTAAAAATGCAAATTAAAGAGTTGTTAAAACCTACTTCCGGAGATACTTTATTAAGGCGAAGACACAAAAGATACTTGCCTTAAACTTATCAACGGCATAGATGGAGTAATCATTTCTTAGGTTTTTTTTTGAGATTTAATGTAATGAAGCTGTGTAATCTTTTTTATGTAACTTGATTACATATATACAGTAATAGACGCCGCCTGATTGACATTATCTTTTGGTATCTACCAAGCTTAATATATTTTGTAAACATAAATCTTTATGTCTAGTGAATTTCCTCCTAAAGAGAAACACATCAGTCCTTCTTTGCGTCTGGGCAGTGAAGACCAACGCCGGTTGTAATGCTCCTCTAAACAGATCTCTATCTGCAGTAAACGACGCTTTGAGTACATGCGAAGCAGATCTATTTTATGACAGTCTCCAGGTCTTCAGGCGTAAGATGCTGCAGCCACTGTTGATTCATCACCAATAATAACAATTGTAAAGTAGAAATATATAAAAAATTTGAATTGCATATTTACATTTGTTAATTTAGTTTATTGTCGTTTATTTTTATTGTACGTATAATATTAAATGTTCTGTACACTTGTAATTGATGCACATACATGTATTGTTTTTGTATGTTGTATGTTTCCTGTGAGTGTTTGTACCTATGTGTTTCGTTAGTGCGTTTAAAATAAATATATCAGATATTATGAATGATTTAATTAGATAGATCTATTTAAGTTCTCTCCATGAGAACAATTGAGAGCTTTAATGCTAAAAAGACGTTTTCCATGCTCCGTGGGTGGTCCCCATTACCACTTAGCATACAAAAA
Source organism: Pieris macdunnoughi (assembly GCA_905332375.1). NCBI lineage: Eukaryota > Metazoa > Arthropoda > Insecta > Lepidoptera > Pieridae > Pieris > Pieris macdunnoughi. Next base: position 10,545,049 of record CAJOBZ010000005.1, read on the forward strand.
ATACTTTCAAATATGAAAATATCACACCGGCGCGATAGTGTTGTGTGGATGGGCCAGTAGCTTGGCCGTTATTGATATTTAAGCCAAATTAATAAATAATACCTTAATACACACAGTATAAATAATAATATAAAATCTATAGTTGCAATACACAATAAGAATTTATTTATTTTATTTTTTTATTTATTTTTCTTTAAATTGTTATTTTGTGTGTTTATGTGTGTGTACTTACTTTACTAATAATAGTTTAGTTTGCGTTGTTTGCATTGTTTTTATAACACCATGCGCACATTTTTTAAGTATAGTAGTTTTTTGTTCTAGTTTCTAGGTAATGGTCTTCACATATAATTATCAAATCAATGTATACAAAATATTGTAAAAACTATTTTAAAAGAGTAAGTATGAAGTCTCTTGCCCACTCTTCTCCATATTAAATTACCTTTTGGGGGAGGCAACGCTCATTTCTTGAAGGACCCTAAGTTGAATTGGTTCGGAAATACTTCAGTGGCTCCACGTTAAACATATCACATACATATAGGTTTTAATATGCAAATAATAATTATTTCGTTTTGAACATTCTCAAACGTAGCGATAGCTGTGTCAGTCAGAAACAACGATATGAACAATGAATAGAATTTAATTAGTTTTTTTTTCAATGTGGCCAGTATCAGACTTGATTACAGAACATACAAACTTTTTCGTCATAAAAAAGAAACACAACGTTGTCAATAAAGTTTTAAATAATTTTTAAAGTACAGTATACGTTAGACTTTTTTTTTACAAATTTGTAACGACTGTTCTGCTACCAAAAAAACTATGACAATATTCGAGTATAAAACATTCTTAAGTTGCTAATTCAGGAAATACCGAGTGTAATTGATAATCTAATGAATTTTGTCAACTGTTAATTTTCTCGGCACTTAAGTATTTTCCTGTTTGCCTTGGAAAATACACAATCACTATTTATATTTCATATTAGGATCGTATCTACTTCAATTTGTTTGTACATTATAATCTAAATCTGACATTAGAGTCAACAAATATTAGAATTTTTGTGAAAATAATATAAATAGCTTTTGAGGCAGTTTTTGCCGCGCACCATTACTAATCCCTCTTCCCACTGAAGTATTTCCGAACCAATTTGACTTAGGGTCCTTCAAGAAAAAAGAGTGTTCCGATTCTTTATAGGCCGGCAACTTAATTGCAAGCCGTCTGATTGTCAATGGGTGTATCTGTAAAATGTCTATTAAAAAAATTGTCACTTATGCGGAATAAAGGTATTTTTGAGTTTACCGTGCATGTAAATATGTCATATCCCTCCTATCCCAACGTGAAATGTTTTCCTAGATCAGGTAGGGTGCGCCGGCGCACAGGTACCTATGAAAGCTTCCCTCAAGAGTTTGTTTCCTTTACTTTCAGATGATAATTAAAAAGCGTTCTACGTGACTTTGGTGATGGCGAAAAAACAATATTTTGACAATTTACAGCTTTGTTTATGTTTGTTCTTGCAATTTTTGACGTTTTAGATATGAATTATTACCCTACAAAGAAAAAATATTGGTGCTCATCCGCTGTTGAAGGCAGGGTCTCAAACTTCATTTATATTTTCACTGTTCGTCATAAAACTTAATTCTGTCGTCTTTCAATCTAAGTAAAACCTCCACCTTTTAATCACAGACTAAACAATAATATTACAGATTTACGAGCAAATTCTGTACATTTTGCTCACTCAGGCTTTCTTAGTTTAATAAACGTGGGTATTTCCTGGGATGAAGGACGTAGACACTATCTTCAACTGTTATATTGCATTCATTCGTTACATAGCAATTAACATTTCATTATTTCGCTTATATTCTATTGTTGTACGCAAGTGAATATAGAGTAAACAATATCCTCTCTTCTTTAAAGCACTCCGATGACCCAGGAATCGTACATAGAGAGAATGTGTGTAGTGTGTGTATTTGTGTGTGAGTTCAAATCAGCGTGATTTATTGACATTAAATAGACATTTATCACATGATAATGTTCTAAAGATATATTTAAAAATTAAAAATCCGATTAAAGTATAATTAGAAAATTGGGAAAAATTTATTATGTATTGAAAAAACTAGATTTTTCACTTACAATGAACTTGATATAAAAGAACATAATGCAAATAGTGATAGATCATCCCACGCGACTAACATCCCTCTTCCAACGACAATAGAACCAGCGGCGTGTATGCACTTAAAAAACAATTAAAGTTATGCCACGGACCTGAATATACGGGTGGATTTACATGGCGAGAATATTACTACAGAATATAGTTCTTTTTTACTGTATTTTAAGCTGATAAATGGGTATACACAAAATATGTACTGTATTTTATTTCAATAAAATTCAAAAATTCAAAAATCATTTAATCATATGGGTAACACATTGTACACTTATAACTTGTCAGCAAAGAAATACATAATATTAATGCTTCTAATTTTACATTTGTGCCAGTTCTCAAATCAAGGGCTTAGAACGGAAGAGAAGGACTGGCAATAAACTCTCCGCCACTCTTTTTAATCGCCATGTTTTTTTTATACACAACGTTTGTAAGGAGCTGCAACCATTAAACCATGTTCCACATGACATCTTAAGTAATAAATAATAATAACATAAATTAAAAACAAAGAGTTGTCCTCTATCAGCAGGAGGCATGGTGAAATAGGAGCACGCACTTACATTCTCGTAGGAACAACACGCAAACACATAGTCGAAATAATTAACATCACCGCATACACGAATTCAAGTACGACCAGTCACCACAAGTAGCACCCGTTCACGAGTATGAAGCATGGCCAGCCATCGGCCCCCTCGCCATATTTTAGGAAGAGAGAGAACCCGACGCATGGACGCCGCTACAAGCAATGACATTTAAGCGAGCATGACGATCCTTGAATAAAAGCCCACTCAACCTTTCACAGTATTCACTAGGACTTCAGTCAGTCTAACTTTTAGTCAAAACTGCAATAGCCCAAAAGTCTTGGTCCTATTTATTCAACGCACTGACTTCGTGGGATCTGGAAAATATACATACTTGAGGCCCAGACCTAAAAAGGTTTTAGCTTTAAAGTTGTCTGGTATAGATTTTGTGTCTTTTATTTTTCCGTTTGGCCTCAATCTTAATCAAATTAAATAAATATGCTTAGAGTTGTCAACTATTAAATGATGTACCTAATGGTAACATTATTATTATATAAAAAAAAGAATAAAAATATGTGTATTATGGAATATATGCTACAGGTATCACTTATTCCACGTCATTAAATTGTTGCGGTAGACATCCCTACTCATCGGCAAAGAAGACAGAGGGTGTAAGCCGAGAAAAAGCCGGGGTAAAAAACTCTCGGTACTCTTTTAAAATATCAAATCATCATACAAAATGACTATGGCAATCAACAATAATTAGATGTCTAGCACTAGTCCCAGGCTCTTTTATCAACTAGATAATCGTAAACTTTATAGTTAGCCTACAATATATATAAAGAACAGTGCAACGAAACGTAATACGTTGCGTACTAAATATAATTCAGCTTTTATTGGTATGATTATTCATACACGAACAGATCAGATAGTTTGTTTCGAGCCATGTGAGCTGACCTTTCGAATCGCGACCGCGCAAAACGATATGGGCCAAGTAATCCCGGACAAGTGGCCGCCTCAGGGGATTCCTGGGAACTTTATTATGCCTAATTCCCTCGTATTGGCGGCTTAAGTCTGTATCGGGGATTCAGTCGTAATGCTGAATTAATTTGCGGTTCGAGGGATGTATTTAAACCAAGGGTTTATGTTTTAGCAATAAAATCTTGGATTTGGGGTAAGTTTTCTCACAGCAATAAATTGAAGAACTTTACGAACTGATTTAAAAAAAATATCCAAAGAGAATATTTAACATCACAAAATATCTCGTTACTTAAATATAGCTGTTTCATTCATCGATTAAGGCAAGTAAGGGTTTTCTATGTGCATACAATTTTTTGTCTGGGAATCGAACCTGGTAGATCACGTGCCTTAATCACAAAGACACGGTATAAATTATTATTCTATATTGCTACTATATAATGGGTATGATATAGATTAAAATCGAAGAATATTTTGAGCAGAGACAACAACTATTACATTACAAAGGCCGGCAACTCTTCCACTAAAATGGGTGTCCATAGGCTGCGATGTCAGCTGACTTGGCGTCCCGTTTGCCCCCCCTCATATAAAAAAAAGTTTAGAGCTGACTACTGTCCAAGCGTAATCTTCAAGAACAGAGCGAAAAGAACCAATACTTGGTCGTCAACGCATTTGCAGTATGGCAGTATCACTTAACATCAGGTGATCTTCTCACCCGTATACCCCATTCTATAAAAAAACCGATCACGCAAATAAATTTTGAATAAGCAAGAATTATTGAACACTATTTACTGTTATGCAAAAACAATTTCTACATTAAACTGATGTAGTGTTTAACTGAATTAAACATACAATGTAAAATAAAACATATATTATTAAAAAACAAAACATATATTATTAAAAATTGTAAAGTATCTTTGAAGTAGTAGAAGACACCATGGCCTCCATTGCCAAAAGACTGCAAGTCCTCCGCGCTCACCGACAGCATACGCCGATGCTGTCCGTGAATGTTCCAGCTATTTTGGAGCCAGCAGGCATCGCTAGAGACGATTGCAAGCGGCCGTATGGGATGTCTTTGATCCCTTGGAGGTTGGAACGGGCTTTGGTATGGGATGCTACTTGTATGGACACGTTAGCCCTGTTTCACCTGCCTCGGACAAGCACAAAAGCTGGAGCGGCCGCAGAACGGCAAATAATAAACAGCGTAATTATAGTCTTTCCTCCAACTTTGATATAGTTCAGTTTGGAGTAGTGACTCTTGGGCAGTGAGATTCAAGTGCCCTGGCGCTAATTTAAGATTTTTGGCGCCTGGTAGATAGTACCGGTCACCCCAAAGCTGGTGCGAATAAGTATCGCAATAGCGAGAAAATGCAGCTATTAAAGGTACACTGCCACAGGGACCAAACTATTTAAATTTGTTTCAATTTTCTATTTAGCAATTTTTAAGTATTATTAATACTATGTAGGTTAAGAAAATTGTAAATACTGTATCTTTGTGTATTTAAAAAAAAATGTTTCTTGATTTATTGAATGTGCATTAAAACATAAATCATACCAATTTACTAAACATTATTTTAAGACAATAATAAACAAGTATGTCTCTAAATAGTTGTATATCCTTAATGCTTAATACGGGGGATGCATCTAATTAACGCGGGGGGTATGGTCAAGTACACGGTAGCCTCGGCGGGCGTTAAGTGGCTCTCGCAGTAAAACCATCATAAACTCGCGTCTTGCTCTAACTGGTACTGTCGTGTTTAAAAGCGAATTTGAATTTCATAATTGTATACTTATTTTAATATAAAAAATGGAGTTTAGTGTGGTGCTGGAATCGCTATTCAAAAAATGTTAGCTTTTTTATATAGAACAGGGGGCAAACGGGCAGGAGGCTCACCAGATGTTAAGTGATACCGACGCCCATGGACACTCTATGCCAAAGGGCTTGCGAGTGCGCTGCTGGCCTTTTAAGAATTAGTACGCTCTGTTCTTGAAGGAAGGAAGTCAGATTGGTTAGAGTCGAAATACTTGGTTCCGCTTCTTCTTCCTAATCTTACTGTGACTCCAACATCATTATTAAACTTATTCACGAGCGGTAGCTGTCAATGAATTTAAAATGCGCGTGCGTATAAAAATACAAATAACTATTAATAATAATTACCACGAAAATTAAGTATCTAATTGTTTAAATTGTATTCTGAGGTCCGTATCACGTAGACATCCATCGTTGTGTCCATCTATGTGGAGTCAGCAGCCCCCCGATTTCCGAACCAATTCGACTTAGGGTCCTTCAAGAAAAGAGTACCAATTCTTAAAGATCAACGCACCTGCGAGCCCTCTGACAATGTAAGTGTCTATGGGCGGTGCTTTCACTTAATATCAGGTGAGCCTCCAGCCCGTTCCTCTCCTGTTTTATACAAAAAAACATACTATGACCAAGCTGTGTTATTTAATATCGGGAGAAAAACATTCTGCGCGACTGTACTGGACCACCCGAGCTTAAGTGTCCTTCAACTATTGACTAGTTTTGTGCTTCGGGTTATTCTTTAAAAATGCACCACATTGTTTAAAAATAAAAACATTTGAAAGATATATAGACTAACAAACTTAGTTTTTAACGAAGCAATTGACCAAGATTGTATATAAACAAGCACTGTTGCCTGGTGGCTTCAGTGTGCAACGCTCGTCCCCGAGGTCGTTGGTTCGAACCCTGGTTGGGCACCAACGGACTCCTCTTTCTATGTGCGCATTTAACACTCGCTCGATGACGAAACCAGCATGCCTTTATCATAGCATAGGTTTATCACTAACATGATCAACTCTTGCTTATTGGACTAAACATTCCTGAAACAGATACAAAAATCTGATGCCAAGGATTGTCGCACGGCTTTTTTTATACCTATAAAGAAATTTAATTTCATATTAACCAATTTCTAAAAAGGTAACAAAATCGTTTTTATTAATCTACCTACTTTGGTGTAGGAATTTTCTACCTTCAATTTTACTTATTTTTTTTATTTTAAAAAGGCACACTAACGAAACACATTCAAACATACGACATACTAAAACAATACATGTATGTGCACCAATTACAAGTGTGCAAAACATTTAAAGGGAAACATTACAATGATAGAAGAGAAAAAAAATTATACAATAAACTAGATTAATAAATACAAATATGCAATTTTAATAATATTAAATTTTAATTAACATAAATAAACCTTTATTTATGTATATTAGTTATAATAATAGCCTGTGATTTGTTTAACAAAACATTTTAAGTAACTTAAACAATTATCACAAAACCTGCACGTAATTTTCTAAGTAGGTATATCGCACAAAGTTTACCCTGAGTACGAAAAATACATTTCGTGCAATTGTAACACTTTGTACTTTGAAGCCATATCTAATTAAAAAATATTATTTTTGAGATATGCTCGATAAATAATGGAGTACTTCATTATGCTCCTAAAATTTTTTTTTAAAACCTATTTTTACAGTAACTTAATAAAAATTAAAGAAAAAACTTATTTGTATAAAAATAATGAAATTCTTGTGAATTCAGCCAGTGTGCCACTAAATATGGATATATTTCACTTGTAATAAATGTATAATAGGGTACAAGAAAGTAGTCCATAGATACTTTGTTGAACGTGTCCAATATTACCAAATATATTTATACTATTTAGATTTTTCAAGCGGGACGATTTTCAACGGGGTGAGCAAACACTGTGTGTGGTCCCTCCAAATCATCACGTAGCCTTGTGATTTTTCAAGATATGTTAAAATCATAACAATTTTTTTTTCGTTTTGTCAGAATTTATAGCTTTTTAAAGTAATCGAATTGGTCAACACTATTGTAGGATCACTAGAGGTACATAGTTGCAGTGACAAAACGGACAAAATCGGGAACAAACCTTTTTTGAATATTATAAACTTTTAGTATAAGTAACGGGAAAACAATATTTTGATAGAATTTTTTCAAATAAAGCACCACTATAATCTGTTATATCGATCGTCCGAAAGCTTTTAATGACTTCCGAGAAAATTATTGACTGATCTTTCAGTCTGTAGCAAAAAATATATTTTACTCATATAAAATCGAACCAAAATATACACGAAAAAACCTTCTCCTATGGGATTTAAAATAAATTTAATAACTTCATAGAGTTCTTACAAAGAAAAGGTATAAAAATCGCTAGTTATTTTAAGCACACGAACAATATGATGTACCGCAATTAATTAAATCCAAATAAAAAATACAAAAACGCGTGTCTATTCCGTGCACTCACTTCATAGGACACGGCTGACCAATTCTCTGGGCCATTCCCTATAATCAATGGCATAAGGTCCAAATTGCATTGGCAAATAAATTAGTTCCAATAAGGAACAATACGCGTATACAAATTAACCATAGGGTCACACGCTGTGTAATTGAACTGGGATTTATTTATATTGGGGACTTGAATAATGAACTAGTGATTAAATTGAAGAGGCTGAATTAATAAATTTCCCATGGAAATTGTTACGAAAATTCTTATCTGTTACCATAGACTAAGTTGCACATATATTTCTTATTATTCATAGTATATGGTATTATGTTCCTATATTTCTGTCTTTTTAGGTAACAAACACCCGCCACACCACATCAAACACAACGCAAACCTATATATAACCCAAAAAACTTCCTTCGCCCAACGCTGTTTCTCCTTCCGAGGCCCTTTCATCTTAAACCACTTTCTTAAAAACAAAATTATCACTAACATTTCAAAACTTATATTACATTTACTAAAAACTCAAACAGTATCTTGTCAACCTATCCTATGCTGAAACAGAAAAAATAGTTTAATTATAAATTTGTGTTATGTATCCCAAAGTAAAATCACGTTTAAATGGCAAAATGAAGAGACTGGCTGCCCACAATATAGGGAATCCTAGTGCAGTTTATTTTACCTAATTATCCTGTATATTGTGTACAATAAAGTTTTTTTTCTTTCTTTCTCTTTATTATGCAAGTTACTTTGATAAATTGAATAGTCGCACAGTATTTAGCGTTTTAGCTAACCTAACCTATGTCCAACGCAATGTAGTAAGAGAAATATATTCAAATGAAATTGCTACAGAAATGTCTTAGGATTATAGGATTTCAAGCTGAAGTTTAACAGTCGTATAGTTAAAAATAAGTCTTAAAGCCCTTCATTTATCAGCCGTGCTAAGCTCCAAGTTCAAAGATTGATTTATCAAATTGTCCGTTACAAATGGTATTCAGACACCTGGCAACACTGTGCACTACTCATCCGATTAATGCCCTACCTGGCCCTCCCTAGCTCCCACGCAACCCTAAAATAATACTTGTGAAAATATAATTATAATCATATTCGCCGCACACGTCCGACTTCCGCTGATCAGCATTTTTTATTAGGAGGGTAGCATTTTGACGTGAGCTTTTTAGTGTTGCAAGTATTAATATATAATTTGTCGGGATGCGTTTTGTGATAAGCGATGTGGGGGTTTTTGATTGATTAAATAAGCGTGCCTCGATTGATAGGTGCTGTTTAAGTTACTTTAAATGATAATGACATAATGCATCATGCTTGACAGCTTTCGTTTTTGCAGGTCATTAGAGATATTAAATTAGAAACAAGATGGGACTTACAGTTGTTCTACTGCCTACTTAAATTCTTGGCAAGCAACCCAAGCGTTCTCCAACAACTCAGGTTATTTGTACCTAGGGGATATGTGTGACGGCGAAGGCCAAGGTTGTTTACGATACCAAGAGCAAGAATCAGTCTTTTGCACAGATCCCCGTTAACAAACACGTTGCGATTACTGAATGCTGTCTCCGACACTATCAATATCTTCATATGTTCGCACTTCGCAGAGTGAGTTCATTGTAGCGATATTGTGTATCTAATGTATTTAATATTATATAGTTTATTTATTTTTTGTTTTCGACATTATCGTGTTGGTTTAGTACTGTAAGGATAGTATATATATATATATATTTGTATTAAATAAATAAATAACATGAATAAAATATAGTTATTTTAATCAAAATGTTTTTGTTACTGACACAAAATAAAATAAGAAACATGATAATACTTATGAAATTAATGAGCCTTAAGAGTAACATTTTTCAGTGATAGGTGTATGGAGAGGCAGCTCCTCTATACTTCTACATCCCATCTTCTTCTATTATGCTACGTAAGAAGCTTTCAGGAGCTGAACCAGTTTTACTGACACACATGAACACATTTGACAGTACTCAAGACGACATTGTGACTTGAGATACGAACTAAAATATAGCCATAAATAAGTATAAAGCCTGTTAGCCTATCTATAATCTATTTAAAAAAATAGTTGTGCGTGTACCTACTACACACGTAAGAAGTGAAACTTCTTTATGACCTTATTAGAAACTATTTCTTTAAACACAGTAAATTTTGATACACTGCCTAGCATACAATTTACAAATTAATTGCTGCAAATTGCGATTAGCAAATTTCAAGTCGAAAATGTAATCCGTTGTCATTCTTCAAAGTCAAAAACATACTATATGTCATATTTTAACGCCGATAAAGAAGTTTGACTTTAACAAGCAACATGGCGCGTAACGGAAAAATGTGACGCGTAACGCAAAAATGTTATACTAAATCTTTTTCCAACCCCGATAAAGAAGTTTCACTTCAAAAACAAAACACCTTCAACTTGTCAACACAAGTCGGAGGTTTTTCATACTTGATTTTTTTTCCCGCCCATGGCGCAGGCCTTTCGAGTTTCGTACAATTTCCATACTTGTGTTTTTGGAATGAGGTGACCCTAGTATAGACTATTTTTTTGACAAATGACAGGTCGCCGTAGATTGCAGTGTTTTCAGAGATATTCATTACGTTGTCACGAAGTCTTAGCCATAAGCTTAATAGGGACTACCCAGTAAAGACCTGTTTGATTAAAACAGGATGAGAAAACATCGGATTTAGTATTATGCAGACTAGTACTTGTGAAGATAGTATGGTAGATTCTAAATGCGGCAAGTGGTATCACCAGATAGTACCATTGTTTGCAAATGACACGACTTATTTTGATTGTCGGCTGGTACCTAATCAAATAAATTTCTTGCTTTTAAAGAATTTATCTGTAATACTAAATATAGGATGGCTATTTTTATTTAAAACCTATAGAGAGGGGTTTAAAAGTGTTTCAATAAGGTTAGTTCAATTTGTATTTTTTTTAAATATATTAGTTCGAAAAGTAGGTTTAACATTAAAATTGGTTGATTTCGATTTAGTTTATTTTAATAAAAATCTTTCTTAGCTACTTCTGTTTCACCAGTTCGCCTGTTAGTTTATTTAATAGTATTTCGTTATCTGTTAAATACAATAAAAAATATTTCATGCTGTTAAATTAATGTAAATGCAGACGTCCATCATATCGTCGCCCCTATCCATAGTTCAACCACTTTCCACGCAGGTAGAGCTTAATCAAATTACACAAATTGCAATATACAATATTCATTAGACTAGGGATTGTGGTGATTCGATAATTTTACAATATGAAAGTATTTGTCATTGTGGTAATATTTATATATTAATACTTCGTTGCATACAGAAATATAATACGATTGATATAAGCAAGCTTGACTTTCGAGCGATGTTTTCCAGGCAACCACTGTGAGAAAAAACAACTAGATAAGGTACAATATACACTATATACAAAACACATAAGACATATATTTTGTATATATATGTTATTTAAACAAAACTTATGGGACAAAACAAAGCAATTAAAAAATGTAAACGGTGGTAAGGATAATATTAAAAAAAGGACACATGAATCACGATAATTTAAAATCAGTTTCACATCAGTTAGTACGAAAGTTACGGGAGTTAAGTTAAGGGATACGATGTGGACAGGTAATGCTGGTACAGTAGAGATTTAAAGGAAGATAGAGCTCGCGCTTAGCTCCTTAAGCGAATAGAGACGGGAAGTGAATTCCATAGCCTTACTGCAACTAAAGGATTCGCCAAGGAAGAAAAAAATATTATTTAATAACATACAGCTTTCTTGCGTGTTTTTAAGCTTTTGACCCTTTGCGAGCTTTCTGGAATCAAAAAATATTAAGAATATTGCTTTAGACTCCAAACTTGCATAGCTTGATTTTTAAACTTTTAATTTAAGGTCTAATCAGGTAGGTAATTATTATCGATCCTTTTCCTCACTTTTCAAACGTCATTTCTTATTGCGACTCCAATATATTCGGCATTGAAAAAACATACCTATATCCCTAAATATTATACATAAAATCAGAAATGTATAACATAGAATAGTATGTAAACATGTTGACAATTTCAATTGTATAGACACCCCATCACTAACCCGTGATTAATTCATACTCAGTAATGAGGTAGTTTTTCACCGCGACTCGTCTCAATCAGACATTGATTTGAGCTCAATTTGCCGCGTTGCGGTCGCATTAATATTGCATATTTAATATTCAATATATAGGAGGCTAATATGACAACTCCGCTTTGACTATGGTTAGTAGTGGTAAGGCTGGCTACAATTCTTGTTTGTTATCAACTTACCTCTGAAGTATGAATGACACAGTCCGCTAACACATTAAATCTGTACTTAAATGTGTTTATAAGCAATAACTGTTAATTAAAATGTCCACCATAGGTTTAATTTTAAGTGAAGTCCTAACGTAATGAGTCACTTATCCGCCAATATATTGATTATACATAGATAATTGACCCAAATTGGACTAGATAGATATATTAGATAAATTTAAAATTATGTTAAATAGTTGTAAATTTATAATAATACATAACTTCAATCCGGTCAAAATAGTGTTTTTTTTCAAATATTTTTGGACATCGGGGCAGAATACTCAATGTCACCTCGACGTCCGCGCCGTTCCACAAGCGTTTTTTTAAGGCAGTTAATGCCGCGCACCATGACTATGTGGAACTAGCTGCCCGCTGAAGTGTTTCCGAACCAATTCGTATAAGGTTCCTTTAAGAAATAAGCGTACTAGTTTTAAAAGGCCAGCAACGCGCTTCGCGAGCCCTCTGGTATTGAGTGGGCGGTATCACAAATGAGCCTCCTGTCCGTTTTTGTACTATAATATATATATTGTATGTATTTTATTCATAATTTACTATAGCTTAGGTTAGTATAGGTTTTAATTATTTATGTAATAAAACTACCAACCCGACACCCTTGCAGTAGAGTTGAAAGGGTTTACAGAATATTATATAACGTGAACTGACACATATTATTCGTTACAAATATAATTTTGTTTAAACCTAAGATATTCGTGTATCATAATATTATATTGTTTTCCAAATAAAGGTACTTTCAATTAGCAACTTTTTGTCCTTACCCAAATTACCATGACTCACTGTTTAGAGGTTGCACCTTTACAAGTTTTCACATAGATGACGCTACGGAAGTTCCCATCCGCAAGATGGCGCCACGTGACTGCCACGGGCGGTCACGTGACCACGCGCCCTTTCACTGTTTTTATTGAAAACGCTTAAAAATAATGGAAACAATCCCCTGTTGAACTCAAAATTACACAAGGGTTATAGCAATTGAACCTCATTAAGGACGTATGACCGCCTCCCCCGTCTTTGCAACGCGGGCTGTTTTACCAAAACTCTAATTTTCTATATTATATTAATTCGGGATAGAAAATATAAGGCGGAGGTTAGTAAATTTATCAATGAAAGTAGGTAATTTAGGAATTATTAGTTTATTTCGGCGGTAAGTTTTCTTTGTTCCTATTTTTAGTTTTCAAAATTAAATAACTACAAGACTTCAAGATAATGTAAAAAGGAAATACACTTGCGAACCTTCTGGCAGTGTAGGTGTCAATGGGTGGCTGTATCACTTAACATCAAATGAGCCTCCTGCCCGTTTGCCCCATGTTCTAAAAAAAAAACATTTTGTAGAAACTTATATTTTTTTAACAATATTATAATTTTAAGGGAAAAACCGGAAGCGAGGCTCTAAGATACCATATAAAAATACGAAGAAGAAATCCATGGGCATCAATTCAAAAATATGCAAAACGGTAAAAATAAAACACAATATTAATTATTATCATTTATTAAAGCAAACAAATCAATAGTGAGTATTAAATTAGCAAACGTGGCAAATGTTATAAATTATAATAATTTAAATAACGAAGCGGAGTCAATAAATAAAAAGAATGGCACAACAATAGATAATACAACATTAGGGCGGACAATATTTTTATATAAGGCACCACGTCTATTCTCTACCTATGTGAAAAAGCTAAACACGAATTGTCAAAAAATTCAACAGACTACCAAATTTATATTCGCTGTTGTATCAATTGCATAAGTTAAGTGTTTTAGAAACTAATACAGTAGATTAAACATATAAAGAAAATACTTCTTTGTTGTAATTTTTTCAGCCATTGTCGATGGTCCTTTAAAAATAAGTCTAGTGTGACAATGACAAGACAACAATGAATATAAATTTGAAATTAATTGCATTTCGATACGCACAATAAGCGTTTACATCGTAATGCTAAGTTGTGCAAAATAAGTACCTAATTTGAGCATTATAAATTTGATAATTCGTGTTTTTTACATAACTATTACTACATTTGGTATGTCACTTATATCTATTATGAATATCTTTTCGGTGGTTAGTATAAATAGGTTACAGTACCTCCAACTTGTGAAGCGAAAACAGGCGCCACTTCAATTCGAAAACTGTTGACATTGACATACCTTTTTGTGAATTGTCAAATGTCACTTTTTCTTTGTTATCTATAATATAAATCTTTAGGCAAATGACAAGTTTATATCTACATGATATCTCACTTTCCTCAATAATAATAATTGGCAACGCTGACGCGACAGTTCCGATGTCTTTCAAAGTTGGTGGCACTGTATTTTGAGATGCGAAAGAGTTATTTGATTAGCATCACGTTAAAACTAATTCTGTTCTTTTAACACAAGGGACAGTTTCGAAGTAATCGTTCACTGTTCGGCAAGAGATGCGCAGAAATATTACTAGCGTCAACTCAAAACTAAATCTGTTCCTTTAACATAATGGACAGTTTTGAAGTAACTGTTCGGCAAGAGATGCGCAGAAATATTACTAGCGTCAACTCAAAACTAAATCTGTTCCTTTAACATAATGGACAGTTTTGAAGTAACTGTTCGGCAAGAGATGCGCAGAAATATTACTAGCGTCAACTCAAAACTAAATCTGTTCCTTTAACATAATGGACAGTTTTGAAGTAACTGTTCGGCAAGAGATGCGCAGAAATATTACTAGCGTCAACTCAAAACTAAATCTGTTCCTTTAACATAATGGACAGTTTTGAAGTAACTGTTCGGCAAGAGATGCGCAGAAATATTACTAGCGTCAACTCAAAACTAAATCTGTTCCTTTAACATAATGGACAGTTTTGAAGTAACTGTTCGGCAAGAGATGCGCAGAAATATTACTAGCGTCAACTCAAAACTAAATCTGTTCCTTTAACATAATGGACAGTTTTGAAGTAACTGTTCGGCAAGAGATGCGCAGAAATATTACTAGCGTCAACTCAAAACTAATTCTGTTCTTTTAACACAAGGGACAGTTTCGAAGTAATCGTTCACTGTTCGGCAAGAGATGCGCAGAAATATTACTAGCGTCAACTCAAAACTAAATCTGTTCCTTTAACATAATGGACAGTTTTGAAGTAACTGTTCGGCAAGAGATGCGCAGAAATATTACTAGCGTCAACTCAAAACTAAATCTGTTCCTTTAACATAATGGACAGTTTTGAAGTAACTGTTCGGCAAGAGATGCGCAGAAATATTACTAGCGTCAACTCAAAACTAAATCTGTTCCTTTAACATAATGGACAGTTTTGAAGTAACTGTTCGGCAAGAGATGCGCAGAAATATTACTAGCGTCAACTCAAAACTAAATCTGTTCCTTTAACATAATGGACAGTTTTGAAGTAACTGTTCGGCAAGAGATGCGCAGAAATATTACTAGCGTCAACTCAAAACTAAATCTGTTCCTTTAACATAATGGACAGTTTTGAAGTAACTGTTCGGCAAGAGATGCGCAGAAATATTACTAGCGTCAACTCAAAACTAAATCTGTTCCTTTAACATAATGGACAGTTTTGAAGTAACTGTTCGGCAAGAGATGCGCAGAAATATTACTAGCGTCAATTCAAAACTAAATCAGTCCGATTACTGTTTTATCTCCAGCACTAATTCTTTCATCAAAATAAAGAATTTGACAGAAAAAGTAACTTTTGTTGATACTGATTTAGTTTTAATGCGCCGTTCTCCAACGCGATGATATAAGTTTAAAATGTTTCGTATCTACATTAGATTTCTTAGCCTATGCATGATTATTTAGGAACGAGTATATTGCTTCATTTATAATACAATTAGTAATTATACATGATAATTATGATATACGAGTCAACATAGATTAAAGAAATGTTCCACAGCATATATATTTGTAGCCACAAAACCTGGTTATATCAAAGCTATGGCTCTGTCCAAAAATACAGAAATAATATTAACTTTCTATTGTTACATTATTGTATATACATATTTTACCAATTAACAACATTAGCTCTTATTATAAAACGTAGTATGTTACCATGGTTACAATCTTTAACTTAAAAGCATGGTAACCATAGCAACGTCTTGGGTATCCACGTTCTAGAGAGCACATTCCGCTATTATTTGAGCCTCAGCTTTATATTCATACACTTTTTATTTATCTATCGTCTCTTTTCGTCAAATTTAGTTCACGCTGTGACGGAAAGAGACAGCGTACAAGTTAAATTATATTGATTTATTACAATAAGGGGGTAAGTTTTATACTGTTTTAAATTTACAATGATAGAGACATGTACCCTTAGCGTAGAATGGAACGTAATAGACAAATACTATTACAATACATTTTTGTATGGTTTTTTTTGAACTTCACTAACGAACACGTATTTATGCCAAATAAATATATGAATAAATAGTGTAATACGTTTATAAGAATCGGTTCGATCAAACATTTTTCAGTGTATCTCATATACTCATAAAATACTCTAAGTCTGCATGTAATTGACTCAGCGATATGTATGATTCTCATATGTCAAATACATTTTTGACATATGAATATCACCAACACATGTAAAACATAAACTAAAAGGGATAAAAGTTGATAATTTTAATCGATTCCTAGTTTCACGGTCCAACGTTCCTTTACACGCAAATCGTCTTAAATT
Organism: Pieris macdunnoughi; assembly: GCA_905332375.1. Classification (NCBI taxonomy): domain Eukaryota; kingdom Metazoa; phylum Arthropoda; class Insecta; order Lepidoptera; family Pieridae; genus Pieris; species Pieris macdunnoughi. The sequence continues at coordinate 10,561,976 of CAJOBZ010000005.1, forward strand.
TTCTACATACAAAAATAATTGAAGTCCTCGAAGATAAGAAATTTCTCACATATTGTATAACTATCACATGACAGACCGTATTTATATACGTACTAACTAGTATGACGTAGGTAAGTGTAAAGCAATCAATCAATTATCACTTTGGGAACGCGAACAGAAAAACTTATGAATTAAGTAGGTTTTAGCGAGCCGCTGATTTCCTTGTCGAACTTTTAGGAATATATTTATAATAATTAAATTATTAGCATTTGACTAATAAGGTTGATCTCTCTATGATAACTGAAGGAGTGTGTATTATACTTTGACATTATACAGTTTCGAGAGACGCTCTTTCTGCTAGATACGTTCACACTTCACACAGATGCCTGAGAAAATCTTTGTACAAAAAATTGCCATCATAGTAACCACTGATCCGATACGATCTTAAAGTAACTATGGATAATGAAACATGGACCTTAAGAAAACATTGACAAAGGTCATCGCGGCATTGCAAACATAGGACAAGGTGTCAAAGGCAATTGCTTGAAAATTGCAAATATCAACACACCGTGCGGCGTTGATATTAACTATAGCTTTAGAGTTGGAAAGCTTGTCATGGAAATTATTCAACTTTAGTAGTATTTGAAACAATTTTTTATTAAAACGCATGGTCACCGTATGTGATGTAATCTGGTTTAGTATGACCATGCTAAAGAACGGGCGGACTGTTTTATAGTGATAATTAAAAATTTAAAAATACCGTTAAAGAAAATGAGAGAAAATGAATTTAATGTTCGGTTATTGCATTACAAAAGGACGGCATCGTTTGCAAATAGCAAGATCTATTTTGAGTAATTTTAATTAAACGCGCTGCAAAGGCACAGATAAGAAAATTTAACGATTTAGATAAGGTTTTAAGAAATTTAACACAAACTTTTTATATAGGACTTGGAATTTTTTTACCTAGCTCTTAAGCTATGCGCATAATGTCTTAACAAATAGCATAGTAGGCTGACAAATTACACGAACAAGGTGCTAAAATTTACGCAACAACTATAAATTAAGTTGCGTACAGATGCAGAAAAAAATTACACAAATCCCTTCAGTAACGCAAGACAAAAATAAATAAACAATTCAGTGTCGCTACAACCTTTTTAGGTCTGGGCTTCAGATTTATGTATCTGTATCTGGCAAGGCAAGTAGATGATCAGCCTCCTGGTACACGTCGTCGACTTTTTGGGTCTAACACAAGCCGGTTTCCTCACGATGTTTTCCTTAACCGTTCGTGCGAACGTTAAATGCGCACATAGAAAGAAAGTCCATTGGTTCACAGAATACAGTCGAATCTACGACCTCCTCAGGGATGAAAATCACATGGTGAAGCCACACAAAATCAAATGAAAAAGACTTTGTTTTGAAAAAAAAACTAAATAAAATAGTAAAATTACTTTACGTAATCCAAACAAAAGCGTAAATTTGATAAATCACGTTCCCAAAGGTGATAAAAACTAAATATTATCAATTCCTAAATAACACTTTTAATCTTAAAACGAAAAGCGATCACAATTCGACATCTCAATCTATTGATTTTTTTGGATTTAAAATCTATTAAGCAGGTGTTCCATCATCCTAGGCCATTCAAATATAATCAAATCTTATATCTAATTTCTTGGCTTAAAACAGTCTATCCTAGAACTTCTAGGCCATAATGATCCAACATTAAACATTCTATCATCCAAGGGTCAAATTACTTCTTAGCCAACAGGTCCAAACTTATCGATCTATTCTATACATTGTTACTTCTTAGCTTAATACAGTCTACCCTTGAATTTCTAGGCGATAATATTCCTTCAACATTAAACATTCTATCATCCAACGATCAAATCACTTCTTAGCCAATAAGTCCAAACTTATCGATCTATTCTATACATTGTTACTTCTTGGCCAACAGAGTATAATAGGCAGATTGTACAAAATCCGCGACAATATTAACGGCAGCGTGCCCAATTTCCGTTCGCTACAAATCTGTAACTGGCCCGCACATGAAAGTTGAGTTAGCGCTTAGACGGCGAGTGCGCATCTCATCGTGATCGCTGGGGATAGATTCCGGTCCGTTCGACATAATGCCGTTGAATTTGGACCGCAACTGTGTGATAAGACGTTCTAGTCTGGAAGTGAGGTTAGCCTTGAAATATAGTAAAAATATCTCAGTAAAGTGCGGTGCAAAAGAAATAAAAAAGCATGCGATTATTTATATCAAGCTGTGTTGGTTATAGAGAAAATTATATTCATTATTCAACTGGCTACGCTACACAAAAATACGTAATTAATTAAAGTTTTTATCCCAACCAGAATTAGGTATGAAAATATTTATAATTCAGCTAGCAAATTAATAAAAAAAGCATTTAACCAAAAACTTTTATGACATAAACTCAAGGCGAAGCTGATCACGCTTTCTGTATCCGGAAACATTCACAAAATATCAAGTAAATTATTATTAACACCAAGTGGCACTACAACCCTTTTTGAGGTCTGGGTGGTTCTGTATCTGTTTTATGATCATCATTTGTCAATCCAATAGGCAAGTAGGTGACCAACCTAATGTGCCTGGCACAGGCCATCGACTTTTTGGTTGTAAGCGCTTTCCTCACGATGTTTTCCTTCACCGTTCGAACATCTGTTATGGGATTGAACCAACGACCTCAGGGATGAGGGTCGCACGCTGAAGGCTGAAGCCGCTAGGCCAACACTGCTATAAAGATCTTATTAAGAAACTATACTTGCTTACACGACTCATAAAACTCAAAGGCTGATTACATACTTATCTATAAATATTCAAGAAACTGAGAAACCACACCAGAAAGTATTTTCATAAATATTCGCCAATATTTAATGTCTTAGGTATAAAAGTGAATTGAATTTTTCGTTTTACCTCCACTGTGTTATACGTAGTTGGTCCCAAAGTTCTGTCACTAGCACATTATTTCTACATTTCGAGCAGGATTTTATAAAAAAATTATTGCATTCTATTTTGGAATGTTTGATTATTGTTTTAAAACAAAAAACAATAACTTTCCGTAATTTTTCACGATGGAGTGGACATTGAAAGTAAACCGAATAGTTGTTATTGCGTTGCACCGCCGTGGACACTCGCCGAGTACCATTTTCAAGTTGCTCAAAAATTTGAATAAAACGCTTAGGTTTGTGTACGGTACTATTGATAGGTACCTTGAAGTCTCCAGTGTTGAGGACAAGAAAAGAACTGGCTGGCCACGCTCCGCAAGAACACCAGCAGTAATCAAAGCTATCAAGGCGCGGATAGTAAGAAATCCTGTCCGAAAACAGAAGTTGATGGATTTGCAGATGGGTGTCAGTAGGAAAACAGTAAAAAAGGTTTTAAATGAAGATCTTGGTCTACGAGCATATAAAAAAGAGTGGGCACTTACTTAATGCTCGTCTAAAAGCAATAAGGCTTAAGAGATCGCGGGTGTTGTTTAAGCGGTACGCGAAAAACCGACACCGTGATATCCTCTTTACGGACGAAAAATTTTTCGATATTGAAGAGAAGTACAATAAACAGAATTATACAGTGTACGCTAGGAGTTCTGAAGAAGCTGAAAATAAAGTTCCAAGGGTGCAACATGGACATCATCCATCATCAGTAATGGTTTGGTTGGGAGTGTCCTATTACGGGCTAACTGAGGTTAATTTTTTCGAAAAGGGGGTCAAAACCAGTGCTACAGTGTACCAAGAGACGGTTTTGTATCGCCTTGTCAAAGACATGTCCAGCACCCTATTTGCGGGACATCACTTCGTGTTCCAGCAGGACTCTGCGTCTGCATACAAAGCCAAGACCACTAAAGCCTGGTTTGAGCGTTAAAACATCGTCTTAATTAGACATGAGGATTGGCCTTCCTCCAGTCCGGACCTTAATCCTTTGGACCAGAAATTATGACAGGGCTTAGAGAGGAAGGTCTGTGATAAACCTCATGAAAATTTGGAGAATCTGAAGTCATCTTTAAAAAAACCAGTGACTGAAATCGACACGAATATGGTGCGTGCTGCGATAGACGACTGGCCGCGACGCTTAAGGGCCTGTATTAAAAATGAGGGAGGTTATTTCGAATATTTTTATGCTTTTTTTATTCCTTAATTAATGTACTAAGAATTGATATATCACTCATTACAAACTGATCAGTACTTTTGTTTTTATCATTATTTCCATTTATGACAGAACTTTGGGACCGACTACGTATATATTATAGTCGTATATATACAATATAAATATATATATATATACGACTGCTACTTTCTAACCTTATCCACGTTTTGTCACTTTTTATTGTGACCAGGACAAAACACTAAATAGCTAATTTGGTGTATGAGGGCGAGATTATTTATACTACATATAAATTTTAGGTACTCACTTGAGAACGTTGTCATCGGAGTTTTGTTTCGATTTGCGCAGTTCTGCAATTTCCCTGCGCAGCCGCATCCGTTCACTTTCGTCTTCGCTAGTACCATTTGACATTCTATTATCCTCCAAACTGCAATTTTATTTGAACATGTTAAAACTGCCTTTGATTTAACCAAAATCACTGCAGTTTTTTAATCTTTAGATGTTAAAAAAAAACTGGTTCACGAGTTTATGGGTATTATTTTCCGAGACAAGAATGAGTTTTTTTGGTTCAGTTATTTAAGGGTAGGACACGACACTGATATCCACACCTAGGTCCGTATTATGTCGGGAATCAATATTAAATCTTGTCTCAAGATAGGGCAAACTAATATTTCGACTACGTATTTGCGTGTTCTTCCCACGAGAATGCAAGTGCGTGCTCCTATTTCTCCATGCCTCCTGCTGATAGAGGACAAATCTTTGTTTTTAATTTATTTTATTATTATTAATTAACTGTTGATTAAACATGGTGTAATGGTTGCAGCTCCTTACAAACATTGTGTAAAACAAACAACTTGGCGATTAAAAACAGTGGCGGAGAGTTTATTGCCAGTTCTTTTCTTCCGTTCTACGCCCTTGATTTGAGAACTGGCATTAAATGTAAAATTAGAAGAATTTAATGTATATTTCTTTATTGACGTGCATACGTGTACATTGAGTTACCAATATGAATAAATGATTTCGATTGATTGATTACAACTCTACGACTCACAGCAATAACGACTAGTATTATATAGAACCCCGAAAAGTTTATTAGATATGAATCTGCAATAATAGTGTAAAGAATTACCCATTAGACACCCTTAGGATTCTTAATTCATCTTCCAATTTGTTGATACGATCCATCATGCATCGCTTGTCCGCATCCGACGCTCGCAGAGAGGCCTGTAATCATTCTGTGTACTGAGCCCACATACTCTAATTAATTAAGTTTTAATAGCTACATATTGTTACCAAAAATGTTGTTCTACAATCCCAATGGTAATCCCGTCTAAACTAGAAACGGACGGATTTAAAGGTGAGTTATAACACTAACAAATTAAACACTGTGTTTGAAGCTGGGTAACAACTGACTTAAATAGTTTAATGAGCTTATAACAAACATAAAATTGCGGGTAGTGGGGTTGCGACGCTAACAACAACTTGGCTAAGGGTTCACAAATCTAAATTACACTTATGTTATTGGACATTATCGGTAACAAAAATGTTAAAATACAATTTATGAGTATGGTAAAAACTAAATGTAAGGTTACATAACTCTAGCAAGGAAAAAATTAAATACAAGCAAAGAGAAAAAAATAAACCAAAACTAAACAGAAACTTGAACCTCATTAAGAGCGCGATAGACAAAATTACGGTAAGTTTAAAATTGTTTGTTGTAAATATATCAATACAATAAATAAAAATATTTTTATTAATTTCTGTAAATAAGTAATCCAGATAACCTATTCACTGGAGAATTCAAGTAGCAGATAAGCGACCCGTAGAAGACTTTTAGTTCTAATTATACAAGTTTACCACGTTTTTCGGCAACGCACTTGCGAGCCTTCTGGCAATGTGAGTGTCCATGGGCGGCGGTATCACTTAACATCAGATGAGCCTCTTGCCCGTTTGCCATCAATTACATTACAAAAAGTTAACTAAACTATCCACAGTTTTAAAATATATTCGCATTATCTGTACGCAAAACTACGCAGAATTTGTAGCTAAAAATAGTTCCTATTGCCAAGTTACTACATCTGCAGACAAGTGCAGTACCAATATTTCAGCTAATATATTCGCGGACACGAAACGCTGACCGTGCTGCCATATTTCACTTGGCCTGCAATTTCTGGTCGAAATACTTGAATAACAGGTACATGGTGTTCACATATAATTGTCAAAATGAATACAAAATATTGTAATAACTATTTTTAAAGAAAGTAAGTATGGAGTATCTTGCCCATTCTTCTGTATATGAAACTACCTTTTGAAAGGCGCAACTAGAGTGATATTTTAATAAATATTATTAACAACTATTTTGACTTTCAAACGTGCCTTTTTAATAGGCCCGATTGAGATAAATGATTTGACTACTTAAATAAACTTATATTAAACGCGATTATTACATTTACCCCGAATTTTGGAAATTTCTGATGCCTTGCAATTGCAGCGAGACTGCTATAGTTGACATGTATTTGTTAGTCTTTCGGAATATTAACGCCATCTTTTGCCGTGAAGTTGAAACTATTTTACAGAAAATTACTTATAGTGTCCTCTTATCAGGGGATTAAATTTATTTACTACAGGTAATAGTGAGTTCATTTCGTGTCAAAGGTCAAACAGATATGTTCTGTAAGTATTTCCTTGTCCATTATTTCTAAACTCAAAATCTCTTCTTTCACAGTACGAAACAAGACAGAAAAAACGTTTATTTTATTAAAGCATACACATTACACACATAGAAAAGAAATACAAACACAATCACATTAATCAAAAATGGGCCCAACTCATCTTTAAGTATCTGTCACTAGCAACACTGATTTTCAGTGGACTCATATTATCGCGAAGTGACATATACACAGACCAAAACAACAATTTAAACAATTAAAATAAAAACTATTTAAAACCAGACTAAAAACTGAAATTACAAACTCAAACCAACAACATAAAACTGACATTCCAAAAGATAACTTTTACATTTCACTTTGAAAGACTGGATGTCGCGGATTTGACGATCAGGTGTTAGCCGAGCTCATTGGTTAATCCATAGGAGTTGAGGGTCATATCTACCACATATCTACATCAGGGTTGTCGTGCGCCGTAGCAAATACAATTGTGATATCAACATCGCTTAAAACAAGTCACGTACGTTAGAGAAAATGTCTTTCTCTATGAAAGCTCAGACTATTAATTACGAGCCGCGAAAGTTAAGTCAACTAATTACATTCCTGTCACTGTGTACATTGAATTATGCTCGCAGTATTACATAGAAACATTAAAATAAATCAGTGGCGCTACAACCTTTTTAGGTCTGGGCTTCAGATTTCTGAATCTGTTTCATGATCATTTGTCTTATAGCCAAGTAGGTGATTAGCCGACTTTTTGTGTCTAAGGCAAGCCAATCCTCACGATGTTTTCTTCAGCGTTCGACCGAATGTTAAATGCGCACATAGAAAGTCCATTGGTGTACAGCCGAGGATCGAACCTACGACCTCAGGGATGAGAGTCGCACTAAAGCCGTTAGGCCAACACTGCTCTAAAAAAATATTATTAAAAATTATTCTAAAGGAAAGAGTCGAGACTATATGACTAACGCATTAGATTTTGACATACAAAACAGCTCGCGCACTCACTCTAAGATATTCTGAAATGGTTCTACTTGCGTTTAAAGAACTTTCAAAGAATAGAATGCCATAAATGCCGAAGTCTGAAGCATAGTTCCATAGACTAATGAAAAATAAAGAGTAAAATATAGCTTCCCAGGACCGAACAGGCGGGTTTTCTACGCTGAATGTCTTCTGCCCCACCTGGGGCACATAGCACATTAAGTGAAGTATATAAAATATGACTAAAAAGCGTTATAGAATAAAACTTGTAAATAATCATCAATTTATATAAAAATGTTTTGCTGTTCGTTTACTTCGGTAAAACTCGAGAATGGCTGGAGCGATTAGGCTAATTATGATCTGAAAATATTTTTGGAAGTTCAGGGAAGGTTTAAATGGGAAACATAATTAATAAGTAAAGGAAAATACTAAATAATTATTAATTTTCCAATTGGTAAAAACTGTTCCCAGCTGAGGAACTTTTGATGTCTTTTGTCTTTTTCGAAATAGGTAGAAATTTGATTGTTTCATAGCTGTAGTATGAGGTCCGATCTCTTTGGTCTGTTTTAATAAAATTACTTTTTCTTTTAACACAAATATATGTAAGTGATGTGATCGTATCCCTGGTTCAACTAGTTAATTTATAAAAAAATCACATGACACAAAACGGTCACAGATTAGTATTTAATCCTAATACTTTAGAATTTTAAATATAATAAATGTATATAAGAATAATAATTATAACAACACCATGAAGTTTGTTTACGTGTTAACTACCGCGACGCCATCTTGCGTAGAGCGTTTTGGCGGGTTTAAATACATGGTTTTCAAATCCCAAAACATATTAAACATTATCCCTTTATTTTGAAATGAACTTAGCAACTGTTAACTCGACGTTCACTTAGCGAGTGCTTCGCGTTACCTACGCGTTTTTGCACGTCAATTAACCTATTACGCCCGTTGCGCTACACTCGCTAATGATTTACGTATACGCTGCGCCCACGCAGCGTACATGCGTACATGAGAAAATGTTCAGCTTAGCAACCTTTGAACGACGACCATCCTATATAACTGATATTATCAGACTTTATTATTGAAATGTTTTTAAGTAATTAAGTAGGTTCTATTGTGTATAAGATTATCTCTTTGTACCTATATATAATATATGCAAACTATCGTGAGGGATTGAAAGAAAACGAAAGAGAAATCTTTTATGATGAAAAAAAAATGACTTTTGAGGCGGTATTCCCAAGTTACAACCAAATAATTGTGTTATACAAACAAAATCTGTGGCTACAACCATTGTAGGTCTAGGCCTCAGAATAAAAATGAATCACAAAATATGTAGCTAAGCGCAAATCTGGAAGACGACTGGACCAATCCGAGAATTTTTTCTTGAATTCTGAGAACGATTTTTTTGGAGAGAAACATTTAATATCCTAGTACTTAGGTTTTTGTTAAAAAGCGCACCGTCTTTGTGGGGTGGCAAAGCAAAATGTTGCATACGTTGGTATGTAGCTATTAAAAAGGTAGGCTAACTAACAAAATCATATTAAGGCGAAACGAAGTTCGCGGGGGCAGCTAGTGCGCAGCGTTAGCTACGCACAGCCAATAAAGGCCGCCATTTATATAATGTACTCCGTCTAATGTCTTCGCGCATAGTGCTTTGGCTTTGTGGTTTAACCCGAAGAGCGATTGTCAGCGAAAGTTTTGCTTACCGTAATGAAATATCAATAAAACAGACGCAGAAATATTTGATATACATAACAATACAGCCTAAATATACTACGAGTCTTCGTACACGTAACACGATTCAAACATCGAACATCAAATCAGCGCGGGTTGCGGTGACGTCACGCGGGGTGGCGCCGCGCTGCATCCACTCACATCTGCCAATATTTACACAACGCCCCTCCCAGTACGCACCCGTTCATATTTCAAATGCCCCGTGTAGGGAGAACTACAAAACACGGCTGGCAGCTCATCACACCGACGCGTAACCGTTCAAGCCAAAACGTAGATAATATGTTCGCACTCATTATCACCATATCAACGTTTTTCTTTTGTATCCAATAGGTAGCCAATTTTTGTTTTTTGCTTTTATAGAACAGAGGATAAATGGACAGGAGGCTCACCTGATATTAAGTGACACCGCCACCCTCTCAATGCCAGAGAAGAATTGGTACGCTCTTTTCTTGAAGGACCCTGACAAATTGGTTCGGAAGTACCGTCTTGTCTTGCTGAGCACACCAAGCGGCCAATCAGCCAATCAGCCAGTACTCCGATACTGGCTATGGCTTTAAGAGTGTCTTGGAAAAGAGGAGTAGAAACAAAGGGTTTTTTTGCGGTAAACGTGAAAACTAAAAAATTGGACTAGATTTAGTCGACCCCAATCGGACTCAACGTAGCCACTTCAGACACAAGTTTGTTCCAGTACTCATCGAGAATAAATAGTTGTATCCATAAATCTCTTATGGTAGGGGAGCCCAAGAGGGGATTTCGGGATTTACTAAAGCGCGGCAGATTACTATATAGGGGGATACCTTGTACCCGGTTAAGTACCTCCACAAAATATGAGGCCCATATATAAGGCCGCGCGTGAAGGAGACAGGATCAGATTAGTAAAAAAAAATTGACCATCAGAAATTCCCGAGCGCGTCAGATTAAGGTAGGGTGAGTTAATTACATCCTAAAAAGTGTATATTCCACTAATCTGACAATTTGAGAGTGACGGAAAAAAGGGGAGGGCAACAAAGTTGTAAAAAAAAACGTCATCTCGACATTCTCGAGCGTAGCTAATTTTTTTTTATTTTGAAGGAAATAATTCAAGAATAATGAAAAATATATAATCTGACAATTTCCGCAAGCCGAAATAACAAAAATTCGTCGATAAAGTTAAATGGGTGCAGCTGCGTGATGCCTACATTTCCTTAAACCGATCGGAATCTACTAAACGGCGTTCAAAATATTTCCCTCAAAATTACATTTCCTGTGAATTTGAACCGATTCGGACCGATAGATTTTGAGAAATTTTGAAAAATCTTAAAAAATAAGAAATATTTTTTTTAAGTGGTTTCTTTATCGATCAACTTCAAAAACTAATCCGCCTTTGAGCTTGAAAAACCACGTCGATCGCCACCAAGCTGGTCAAAAGCGGTTGATTCGTTCGAGAGATATCGTACATGAAAGAAACCCGAAAAAGTGTTTTTTCGGGATTACTCCGAAATTTGTGGTTCGATCAATTAAAATTGCAAAATTACTTATGAGAATGATAAAACTGCGTCGAATGCCGCCAACCGCGTGAAAATTGCTTGATCCATTCAAAAGTTATTGCGGTTTGAAAATTCCAAAAAATAGTGTTCTATGAAACTTCTATCAGACTTTCGAGCTGGGAGAGCTCAAATGCATAGAAATGTTATTTCTTTGAACTCAGCGAGCTCAAAATATCAATTTTAAGCGCCCAGGAATGGAATTAGCGGGAAGTTGCAGGGATGGCCCTTTAGGTGAACCGTTTTTCTATTTTTTTTTTGTCAGATCAGGCGAATCCCTCTAGATAATCGTCAGATTATGAGACAGTACGTTTAGAACATAAAGATGAACCACATATATCTTAATCTGACGCGCTTGAGTATTTCAAAATTGCGATTTTTTTTGCAAATTAAGAAAATGGCTGTGGGTTTGCGTCCCATCGAAATCGTCAGATTAGTGAATGAGAGATTTTTTTGGTGCACTTAACACTCCCTTAGAAAATCTGACGCGCTCGATAAATTTTTTTTTTTTTAATTTTCAACCCTTAAATACAACCACCCGCATCATGCAAACGATCAGATTAACATACGTACATTATTAAAAATACGTAGGGCATAGATGCTATCAATATCTGACGCGCTCGAGGATGTCCATGCAACAGTTTTTTTTACATATTTAACTATCTATAGCCGCTTCCCCCACCGATGAAAAGGAATTTATTATATAACATTTTTTTCTTCTTTTTATCTAAGCTTTGTATCCCAATAGGTCTCTACGACGCTCGAGTAAATCCCCATTTAGCATCGTGGGCTCCCCTACCATTATATAGAAACCTAATTTTATTAATTACACTTGTTATTTTAATTAATAAAAACATGTGTCAACCTAAAATCTCACGGACGCATTATTTTTCAATAAAAATTCACGGCAACATAAAAAGATACGACGTGTATGTGTACAACTATAAAATAAAAGAACTTAATCCTAGTCAAGTTAGTAAGAGGTTCACGAGTAAAGACATCCTCCAGACCACTCCATTTTTCCCTATCCATCACCAAGTCTATCCAAAAACCTCCCCCTGTCTTAATCCGACTGCCTATCCAGTGACCTACCACTTTCATCTTCGGAATGGACCAGTCCAAACCGTTATTTTCTTCGTCCAATTGCGTCCCATTTCCATTATAATTTGTTGTATTAGTGTCTATATTAGCGTTTCGTATCTACGTATATTAACCTTACATTAAGTGTTACCTGTATCATTAATACAGATAAATCTGGGCCCAAATATGTGTGTGGCTCACATTCAACTAGAAAATCCATCCATCGGTAACAATAACCCTGCAAATTGTGCACTTCATTACACCGCTGTTACGCTGCTGTGTAATAGAAGGCCACCAAGGCAACCGAACGTACGAATGCCCTCGCGTTTAGGTGAATCGATGCGTTCCGCTCTTTAGCGAGTCTACGCTGATTTTATAATCCCTAGTTCGCGAACTGGTACCGAACCCCCGACTATGTTTATTTACTTTGACAAATGCTGCTATACCTACGGGGCTTGCATTGTTACGAAATTTATCTATGAATGCATTGTAATGCTAAATTTCTCTATGGAATATTAAGTTATGTATTGAATATGACAAGCGTTATGGGAAGGCATTTTAAATTTGGAATTATTATTGGTTATAATCCAACGATCACTGTCGGCGTAGCAGTTTCAGAGGTCGTGGGTTCGCATCCCGGCTGCAATGCACTTTATGTCTATGTGCACATTTAACATTCTCTCGAACGGAGAAGGACAACATCGTGAGTAAACCGGCTTGCCTTAGATCCAAAAAATTGACGGCGTGTGTCAAAGGAGGCTGATTCACCTGCCTATTAGATTGACATATGATCATGAAACAGATACATAAATCTGTGGCCCAGACCTAAATAGATTGTAGCGCCACTAATTTTTCTTAATTTTGGTTTTTTTTTTGGATTAAATTTAGGCTGCTAAGAACATATACAATACATATCAAATGAAAGCTTATTTTTTCCTATTCGACGGTTTATTTAGTGTACATAGTTAAAAATAACTATATGTACATTACAGTAATTCATCTAATTAGGCTAAAGAGCAAAAGCGTTTACGATTGTTTCACTGTTTAAATATAATTACGGACGACACAGTAACTACACATGACGGCACATTCTGACGAATGTCTAGAACGTAATAATCTATTGCCACTCTTTTCGAGGAAATATTACGACCTTGGTAAAATAGGGATCGATTATTTAAATAAAAAAATAAATCAGTGGCGATACAACCTTTTTAGGTCTGGGCCTCAAATTTCTGTATCTGTTTCATGATCATTTGTTAATCTAATAGGCAAGTAGGTGATCAGCCTCATATGTCACGCTGTCAACTTTTTTGATCTAAGGCAAGCCGGTTTCCTTAGATATTTTTCTTCACGGTTCGAGCGAATGTTAAATGCGCACATAGTAAGAAAATCCATTGCTGCACAGCCGGGGTTCGAACCTACGGCTTCAGGGATGAGAGTCGGACGCTGAAGCCACTAGACCAACACTGCCCTCTATCGCTGGGATCTATTATTACCACTCTTTATTCGTTTTTAAACTGTCGCATTAACTTTTATGATTATTTGGTTGAATTACAATTTAATCTAAAACTATCTTTATGGTTATTGCGATCTATTTCAGGGGAGGTAAAATTTGGTAATTGAGTAGGTATTACTAACATTGTGCACAAAATAATTTCCGTAGAATAGAGACATCCTCGTGCTTTCTATAGTAAAACGTTTTGCAAAATTTTTGACAAAACTTACAGTTATAGAAAACATCACCCAAGGAAGTCAAAAATGAGAAAATATTAAACAGTCGTAATAGTGCTTTACACCCCCTGTTCCCGGGGTAGGCGATATAACCTTTTAACAAATTATTTAAAAATTGTATTATAACTATAACCAAATTATATCTTCATACAAAAGTGAAATAAAGTTATAGAAATAAAATCCAGACATTTAAATGAATTATTTTCTTAGTGTGAAAAAAATCGTACAAAATTTAGCGCAGTCACGGGTTGTGGGTGTTTCGCGAACAAACAAATAAAGGTGTATGACGTGAAGACGAGTGGAGAGCCCTCAACGGACCACCCAACGCTACGCAAATACACTAATAGTTATAAGAAAAATGGAAATATCGGTTTTTGTAAAAAAGAAAGGTTTTTGTGAGAAAATTATGAATTTTTAGGATTGTGTAAAATATTACTTATCAGGTGTATTAGGGTAAAAGGGTTCTCTTATTCCTTCGTTATGTAAGAGATTATAAAAAAATCCCAGCTGCATATCTTTGCTTGCAGGATTTTTTTATAAAACAGGGGGCAAACGGGCAGGATGCTCACTTGTTAAGTGATACCGTCACCCGTGGACAGTCAATGACAGAGGGCTCGTGAGTGCGTTGCCGGCCTTTTAAGAATTGATACACTCTTTTTTTAAGTACAAAGTTTTAATCTTCTTTGAATTAGTCGTCTAAGATTCTACTCCGGAATGCACGAATTCTCATTAAATACATAGAAATACCTACGCATCATAAGGAAGTTCAACTCGGCAATGGACTCTCGAAACTCGACAACTCGAAAATGTACCATGCAATAATGTGGTGGCGCAGTCTTTAACCGCATAGAAATTAATTAAAACATAATGATTTGTGAAATGAATGAAAGAAGGTACAATTTTTTTGGCTTTAACGTAAAGCTTAGGTTTCCGACGTTACGGTGACACTCAACGTTCTCTAGAAAACCTACTCCGATGTTATTTATAGACAACGTATGGGTGATGTCACCCAACGTTACATTACGGCCGTTAGATAACGGCACCGCTATTCTAGGAAACCTATTTACCTGATCACAAACCTCTTAGAATTAAAAAAAAAACTAACCTAATGTAATTCACTGGGAACTGAGACAATATCATGTACATCATGCATGTAATATTATAAGTTTTATAATTTTATTTAAAGGGGTCCAAAGCCATGCGCTTCTTTAATATTACTTGGGGTACTACATACAAGCAAATAACGATAGAAAAAAAATTGGAGCTGTTTTAATGTGGAGCCGTGATTCGACAAATTTATCGAGAATATTACAACGTATACATTCATTAGATAGAATAATGAGTTAATATTGTAAAACTATCTTTAGATTTTATCATCTATACACGAAGCATGTTAAAAATCAAAAGACGGGACAGAGTAAGACTAACAAAAATAAGAAATAGGACGAAACTATAAAACATTGAATTTAGTGTGAAACAATTAAAATGGCGATGGGCAGGCCATACGATAAGAGATATTACAGGTAAATGGACTAAAGATATTGTAGTATGGTATGGTACAGGGCAAAAGAAACCGGGGAAGATCATTGAACCGATGGGAAAACAATCTTTAAACAGTAGCAGGCCCACTATGGCGGACAGCCCAGGACAGACTGAAGTGGAAAAATCTGGGGGAGGCCTATGTCGGAAAACAAGCAAACACTGAGGAAGACTGAGTACATTAATTATAATATTAAATATCAAAATATATAAATGCATAACATTATTAGGTGTACGAACTTGGTTGTTAGAAATAAAGGCTTCATTTATTCATTCAAAGGACAACCTTTCTTAATTTATGTGTATTTATCATCTTAAATAGTAATTTAACGTGATTTAAAACATTTTTTTTACAAAATAATTAAAATTGTAAAAAGCGCCATCTAGTGGAAATCTGTTAAATTACTAAACGATGCAACAGCGCCGTTTCACAGCTACACAAATAGTTTATTATAGTTTAGAATATCCTCAAGAGATGGCGCTCTGTTTAAGCATACCTTGATTTCTTCAAGATTCCGTTCAGCAACTTTTGATTCTGATGTGGCTGACCCTGAACCGCTCTGTAACAAAATTTACGAATAATAATTATATAGGTATTTAAATAAGAAAAGTTTAATTAAGTAAATAAAACAAATTACGTTTTGATTACTCTTACTAATTAAAACGATAAAAAATGTAGCGATTAAGTAACCATTTTACATTAAAATCTCCTTTATTGGTAGTGAAAGGCGTGTATCAGTGAGATTAGAGAAACGCACGTCGCTATTTAATGTAAAATATTCGATAAGATACTGTTACGAAGATGGGTTGACTGAAATGTTTATCGATTTTACCACAAGTTAGAGAGGTTTTCAGAAGCTGAATTGTGATGTATGGCCGTTTTAGAAGAGCCTCTAACATTCCAGAATATTTGAATTTGAATAAAAAATCTTTTTTTTCAGTCTGTTTCAGAGTAAGTGTAGTCGAATGGTACAGTTTTCAGGACACCCGTTTTCAGGAGTTATGAGGACTGGTGAAACCCCTTTGATGGAGGAATATGCTACAGTGAACTTTCTAGGTGTGAGACTAGGACGGAATGAATCGCGAAACAGAGAGGGCGGAACCTTCTCGAAGCCATACTGAACATTCTAGAACGCCGTACGACTAGAACGGAGCGATGTACGAAAGAGATAAAAAGTGTGTCGTTCTTGCATTGTGCGAAAAGGATAGAACAACAGCTACTCAGTATCACTCCTGCCAAGAAAGTCCTCGAACATTGTTTAAGATTATTCCAAGGGATATATTAATAAGGGAGCAAAACGCGGCCAGTAGATTTTACACATTCCGGCCGAGCTACGCTCGACAAAATAGCCTGAGTTGAGCTGTAAAGGCCGTTAAGGCCAGCGAGATTCCATATAAAAAGAAATACAAATAATCAGTAGATTCAGTTTCTGAATGCTTTCAAGGGAGATGTGATTAAAATTTTAAAGGCAGGTGCTTAACTTATTATTAACACATTACAAATTGTGTTGATATTCTTATTATATGAAAATTAATTTGCATGCCTATTTTTATAATTCGATTTAAATGTAGCACTTTCTTGCAAATAAATGATTTATTTATTTATTTCGAGTTCAATAGATTAACAACAAAAAGACAAAGTGCGAATAGTGAAGGCAAGTGATAAAGAACTGTGAAGTGCGTAATTAAAGTAAATAGTGACAGTAATTTGCGTCTTTTTAGTGAGTTTAAATTCTTAGTTGATTTATTTAAAAAAACCCTGAAGATATCTACGGCGTTTTCTATCCGATACCCTAACTCGTAACAATGCATTATAATCAAAACATTTCCTCTTTAAATTTTCTTGAAAAATTCAAAAATTATTTGATTAGTTCAACTTTCACAAGTCTTAATAGTGTGAAGAATTTGTTTAATTAGATTATAATATTAAAAATCAATTTCTTGGTAAATAAAAAAGTAAATGAAATCGCTTCATGATCTTTTTAAATCAAAAATACTATTCGTAATTGCTACGGCACTTTATTCAAGACATCTATTGGTTTAGTATTATTAGTAACAAAAGAAGATTTATATATACCAGTTAAACTAACGAGATACCGACTTGACCTGGAAAACCAGATGTTAAGTTGGAATATAGATAAATAACCTAGATACCGACTGCAGCGCCATCTGCCGGGCTGATTTGTGAATCTAAACCATCCAGGGCGCCACCCAAACGCATACAAAAAAATTATTTCCAATCGGTCCAGCCGTTTAAGAGGAGTTCAGTGACATACACACGTATAGTAGAATTATATGTATTATATATACGTAGTCGGTCCCAAAGTTCTGTCATAAATGGAAATAATGATAAAAACAAAAGTACTGATCAGTTTGTAATGAGTGATATATCAATTCTTAGTACATTAATTAAGGAATAAAAAAAGCATAAAAATATTCGAAATAACCTCCCTCATTTTTAATACAGGCCCTTAAGCGTCGCGGCCAGTCGTCTATCGCAGCACGCACCATATTCGTGTCGATTTCAGTCACTGGTTTTTTTAAAGATGACTTCAGATTCTCCAAATTTTCATGAGGTTTATCACAGACCTTCCTCTCTAAGCCCTGTCATAATTTCTGGTCCAAAGGATTAAGGTCCGGACTGGAGGAAGGCCAATCCTCATGTCTAATTAAGACGATGTTTTGACGCTCAAACCAGGCTTTAGTGGTCTTGGCTTTGTATGCAGACGCAGAGTCCTGCTGGAACACGAAGTGATGTCCCGCAAATAGGGTGCTGGACATGTCTTTGACAAGGCGATACAAAACCGTCTCTTGGTACACTGTAGCACTGGTTTTGACCCCCTTTTCGAAAAAATTAACCTCAGTTAGCCCGTAATAGGACACTCCCAACCAAACCATTACTGATGATGGATGATGTCCATGTTGCACCCTTGGAACTTTATTTTCAGCTTCTTCAGAACTCCTAGCGTACACTGTATAATTCTGTTTATTGTACTTCTCTTCAATATCGAAAAATTTTTCGTCCGTAAAGAGGATATCACGGTGTCGGTTTTTCGCGTACCGCTTAAACAACACCCGCGATCTCTTAAGCCTTATTGCTTTTAGACGAGCATTAAGTAAGTGCCCACTCTTTTTTGTATGCTCGTAGACCAAGATCTTCATTTAAAACCTTTTTTACTGTTTTCCTACTGACACCCATCTGCAAATCCATCAACTTCTGTTTTCGGACAGGATTTCTTACTATCCGCGCCTTGATAGCTTTGATTACTGCTGGTGTTCTTGCGGAGCGTGGCCAGCCAGTTCTTTTCTTGTCCTCAACACTGGAGACTTCAAGGTACCTATCAATAGTACCGTACACAAACCTAAGCGTTATATTCAAATTTTTGAGCAACTTGAAAATGGTACTCGGCGAGTGTCCACAGCGGTGCAACGCAATAACAACTATTCGGTTTACTTTCAATGTCCACTCCATCGTGAAAAATTACGGAAAGTTATTGTTTTTTGTTTTAAAACAATAATCAAACATTCCAAAATAGAATGCAATAATTTTTTTATAAAATCCTGCTCGAAATGTAGAAATAATGTGCTAGTGACAGAACTTTGGGACCAACTACGTAGAGACTATGCGTCAGTGAATAAGAAAATCTTAATTCAACCTCTAAAACACTGTATGAGAAATCGATTATATAATTTCTGGTACTTCATGAGACAAGGGGTCCTAGAAAATGTTACTCAGAAGAAGTCAGAAATGCTTTTGTCCAACAGATGTGACCACGTTAAATCAAGTTTCGTGATTAATCTGCTGACGAAAGGAAGAACCTAGGAGAAGTGATTTCTTTAACGCCGCGAAAAATCTCCTTAACAGTATGACTAGGTCAAACATTATCTTATCAAAATCTTAGCGTCAACGCGATACAGCTTTACCGATAAAATTTTTACCTTCAGTCTTTATTTTCTCTTTAAATTATTTTTAATGTAATAGTAGGCAGACGGGCAGGGGGCTCACCTGACGACACTCACATTGCCAGAAGCCTCGCAAATGCGTTGCCGTCTTTCAAGAATGGGTACGCTCTTTTCTAGGTTCCCCTAAGTCGAATTGGTTCAGAAATACTTCGAACCTGGTTCCACATACTGGTGGTGCGCGGCAAAAACTGCCTTAAGAAACGCTCAGTTGTGGAACGACAGACGTCGAGGTGATACGGATGGTATTTTGTATTCTGTATTGAAGTCCGATAATCATGAAAGATATTTCTTGCATTAAATGTATATAATTTATTTATTTACAAACAATATTCAATACAATAATGATTTTTTAGTATTTAAAAGTATAACCATAGACATTATAGTACCTACTTGTTTTTAGTATGTTAAAGCAACTAAATTGTATCATATTATATTAATTACTTTTCTTAGGTGTTAAAATTAACTTTGTTTATATAACAGCAGTCCCGGGTTCGATTCGTGTAGTTGATATAACTAAATATCGACGTTTGATTGTTTCTCCGCTTCTGGAGCATATTCTTTGTATGTCTCGATCACACACCCGTTAAAAATATAAAATATAAAAATATAAATATTTATATATACAAGTAAAATAGAGAGACTAAAGAATAAAATATTACCAAAAATTATATTGGACGCAAATAAATAATTAACCGAATTCATTTGATCATTTTCAAAATAGTTGAGAGTAGTCATAGTTACCGATATGAATTATTTTTACATTAAGAACGCATTCCTCCCACATAGAGTTTATAAATACAAGGTTGTACATAATGTACACAAAACTGATATTAACATATATGTAGTCTAATATATATAATCTTTTTCTATGTTGCACAAACATAAAATCTTAGTTAACGTGAAAATGCGTTTAAAAATTAAGCGTCGTTTCGTATTCGTGTAAGAAAATGGAAAATCTATGCATTCCAGCTGAAAAAAACTGACATTATCGTTAACTTCTTCATTAAAATATCGTACACGCAATATTACAATCACAGGAATAAAACGGCCCAAGAAAGAAAAGGAAAAATTCAAGAAACGGTAGCCATACTTAGGACTGTAGGTATATTAATCGTAATAATTTTAATTGCAACGCGGAAGCTATTCGGAGCGTCTCTAATCATCCTTCACTTTTTGTTGTAACTTCGTGACCCACTGTATTAGTGAAAGCCGGTATTATTACGGTCTCATTTACTAGCTTTATAATGCACTAGCGATGCGACTGCACAAATAAAGAAACCACCACACATAGACAACATAAACTAGCTTCCTGAAACTAAAATAGCTCTAAGTGGTTTGAATTGGGAACGTGAAACTGTCAGTGATATCAATCACCAAAGAGTTCGACTCAATACAAAAACGTTACTGGCTGTAAAAAAAGAATCCGCGTGTGGTTCAAGAAAAATAAATGTGGTTCTTTGTGGTAACACCGAACGTTTGGTGACCTTTGATACATTATTTCCCTTAACAACAAATATTAAACCAAGTACATACTTCTATATATTTAACGTAAAAAGTCACAAACAAGGAACAAGGAAACAACAGGAAAGGTTATACTTATTATAATATATATACTTTGCCATTCACAAGCCCATAACACTCACGAAATAATATATTTAAAGGCGTAAAAAATAAATAAATAGTGTAAACTCTATTTAACGACACTTAAGGACACACACTGCACACTCGACCGAGCATATTTTTTTGTTACACAGCGTTGTCGATAAATGGAGAGAAAAATCTGAATTAAAAAAAGAAAGTTTATTTCAGACTAGTGTTAGTAATTACATAAAAAACAATTCTATTCTACGTATTTTATTATGTTGTTTTTTTACTTATTTTATTCGTATCTTGCGATATTAAGGCATCTTCGTGATAAAGCACGTACATGCAATCCCAATTTGTAAATAAAATAACGGATTTCTTAGAAAGTTAATCTTACTTTATAGGAAGTCTACACAACATAATTAAATAAAGTAGAAGAATGTTATCGAGAACAAGGCTAAGATGATTGATGATATCGGAAGTGATTTCATCATCAGCTTTTTGCGTATTAACCATAATTTAGCTAATGTATGTTACGGTATCGGGTTCCTATCATCATATACACAAAATAAATGTCTAGAACTGATCGTCCGGTGGCTTAAGAGGCAGTCCTCAACACATTTTTCGTTCTATGTGCGCAATTAACACTAGAATACAACGTGAGGAAACCGGACTCTAAAGCCAAAAATTTACATCACAGGCTGATCAACTATAAAAAAGGGTTACAAATTGAGGCCCTTTTTTTATAGACCAGGGGCAGGGGGCAGGCGGGCACGAGGCTCACCTGATGTTAAGTGATACCGCCCGTGAACACTCAATGCCAGGGGCTAGCCAGTGCGTTGCCGGCCTTTAAGGTTTATAGCTCCACAACATTCTATCCCAAAAAAACTAAGTTCAATCACATGATCACTCTTTTGTATTACGCATTTAAAAAGTTATTATTTGCTTATGAAAATTGGCGATGCTCCAAGACGCCCGGCTTGCAGTTTCACCAAAGTAATCGAGTATTGAAATTATTTTTATATTATTTACGGTAAAAAATAGTATATTCCAATATATTAGAAGAGGTACATACATCAGTTCTCTCTAGCACCAAGGTACGCAGGCGCGCGTACATAGCTTCTTCTCTGATGCGTGTGGCATCTCTTATTTCCCGCACCAGCTCTGTGAGATATCCAGGTGAATACTGCCCACCTGAAAGAATAAAAAAATAATTTATCCTGTACAATATAGTAATTTTGGATGGAAAAACTCCAGAATGAACGCTTTCCAATGGTATTCCTAAAATAACTACGTCAAATGTATTGAATATCTGTTAGTGCCATATATGCCAGCGATATACGGTATTATAAAATATTTACACGTAAAGATACTACTCGAAACTATCCACAGTGATCCTTTGTATGTAAATTAAGATTCGTTTACTTCCAATAATCTTGAGTTTATTATGTATGTGACATGTGTTCATGCTATTACTATCCAAAGACACCTGCAGAGCGCACGTGCATGGTAGAGAACCATTCAAAGTAATAATTTATTTGTGATTGGTTAATGCCATTTTACATTTTTAAAAGGATTTTGAATAGCTTTAGTCTTGGACTAAAGTCCCGGTATTATGATAATTTTATTGGAGAATCCATCTCACTCCATATATATATACGTACTTATATTTTTATACTAGTATTATAAAGATAAAAAATTAGATTTTTGAAGTGAACTTCTTTAAGCGCATGAGGGTAAAATTTTTACGGATGAAACGCAATAATAATAATATTAGCGTCACGAAGATGTGCAGCGTTTTTGTCGATAAAAAGGGAGAGAGCGATTGAAACCGATTGAGAGAGAGTGAGAAGGGCGAATTACCTTATAGAAATTATATTTTTAAAATTAAAATATCGTAAAGAGAAGTTATGAAATATGTATTAGTATTTTATATTTTATGCAAAATATTTTTTTGAAATCTTAAATTTAATTGTTGTAAATTAAAATGCTACGTGTTTTTTTTCACGTCTGACATGTGTACTTTGTACGCACGCACTTTTTTATTACAAATAATACGTTCTAAAGCTACAAGTTCGATTTCATTAATTATTTCACTGTTAAAATGCTACATTATAAGTAACATAGACTTTCAAATAATACACCAACTGTGCGACACAAGCCACCAAAAATAAATAAATGTAATTAATTTCGAAGCTATTTATTTACAAAGAATGTTTTTCAAATTATAAAACGATAACGTGGGAATTGAAAATAATTGCCCAGTATTAGGTAAAGCTAAAAGAAATGAACAAGTTCACACGCACTAAATGAGATTGTCTAATTACGCGATTAATGAGACGACAGTGTAATAAGACGGATTTGCGTATTAACGGTAATACCGGCTCACTTTAACGGTTAAATGCAGGATCTACTGGGAAGCCTCATAAAGTGTGCAACTATTTACTAGCTGTTTGGACCACTGCTTGGTCTTGTCCCAAAAATCTATTCTCTTTTCAGGCCCCATAAGACACCAATGATTGCCATGCGTCATACTCGGGAACGGGTGCTATAGGCAGCGGCACGTAAGTCTAGCGCTGGCCGATACGTGGAGGGGATTGCTGCGCATGTGTACTGTCGCGCGGGGGACAAAATGCGACTGGAGAGCCAATCTTTTTTTTTTTTCTTTCTTTTTTTTAAAGACAATTCACACCAATTGACCTAGTCCCATGCTAAGCTGGTGAAGCTTGTGTTATGGGTACTAGGCAACGGATATACATACATATTATACATAGATAGACATATAAATACATATTTAAACACCCAAGACCTAAGCACAACATCAAATGCTCATCACATCGATGTTCGTCTCAGCCGGGGATCGAACCCGGGACCCATGGTTTCGCAGTCAGGGGTACTAACCACTAGACCAATGAGTCGTCGACGCTCTTCATTCCGCTAGCCCCCCCTCAGGTACCTTATTTTTTACTTCTGCGCAATAACGGTCAGCGCTAGAGTTTCGTGCCGCTACTTGTACTTGTGGTGACTGGTCGTACTTGAATTCGTGTTTGCGGTGATGTTAGTTATCTCGACTATGTATTTGCGTGTTGTTCCCACGAGAATGTAAGTGCGTGCTCCTATTTCACCATGCCTCCTGCTGATAGAGGATGAATCTTTGATTTTAATTTATTATTATTTATTACTTAAGATGTCATGTGGAACACGGTGTAATGGTTGCAGCTCCTTACAAACGTTGTGTAAAACAAAAACTTGGCGAATAAAGAGTGGCGGAGAGTTTATTGCCAGTTCTTCTCTTCCGTTCTACGCCCGATCAATTTGAGAACTGGCAGTAAATGTAAAATTACAATTTAATGTATTTTTCTTTTTTGACGTTCATTAAAGTGTATATTGTGTTATCTATATGAATAAATGATTTTTGGTTTAAAAACTTAGCCATCAGTGAATGGTCACTGACGGCTATAATATATGACTATACTGATTGCTATACTATAATGGTATAGTTCATGTATGTTCTAGGTTATTCTAAATGAATAAAACAATTTGACTTTGATTTATTCTATGAGGATGGCTGTACGAAACATCAAACGAAGCGTTTTATAATTCGATATAATTATTTTAAAACACGACTTATATGTTCTTACTGCTTTTAAGTTACATATTTCATTAATTTTACGCTACAAAATAACATCCTTCATTAAAAACTTTTTTGTCACTACACATAATTATCATTCCTAAACGAATTCGATATTTAAAAAACAGTATAAATCTAGCCATTCCCAGCCGTAACTGGATACTTCTAATTAAATGTGATCTAGAAAACGGTAGAGACAGTCTCGATTGTGGATATTCATAAATATATTTTCTACTCACAAATCGAAATTATCTGCGGATTATCGACCTAGGGTTATCAGAATAGGTCGAACGCAACACGCAATCTCACTTAGTACTGAGATTTGCCAGACACGAACGCTTTTTAGATATAGGTTTTACGGTACTTATAGAATGTCACGAAAAACAAAAAAGAACGAGAAATATGCAGTTGAAGGTTGCTGTAATAAACGCAAAATTATTAATAGGATCTTTATCTTATCCTATTTAGATAAAAAAAGGTTCCTAAGCCAAGATACTAAATGTAAATACGAAAAAATCATAACATTTGGTTCTGCACTTCTCGCACTCATCATGTTTCTTATTTTAGTTTTTCTCTTTAACTAGGGTTGCCTGGAAGAGATCGCTTATAAGCGAAAAGGCCGCCCGTTGCATCCCTTAAAATTTTTATGTATTGTGTTATTTTTATTGCAATGAAGTGTAAATAAATAAATAAAAATCAGCAAAGTATAGTTACCTCCAGCACCCATATTTGTTGCACCTTTCGCATAAAAACTTTGAGGTTGATAACTATCCAATTCAGCTGAAAATATCAAAAAAAATAATGCCTTATTTTTACACATTTCATTTAATTATATGTTTTTATCCTTTGAGATATATATTTAGTGTATAGACGGCTCACTAATGGTAACTACTTGATCTCATAATAACAGGTGTAAGTGAGTTAATTAAACCAACCTGTACTATTGAAATTGCACAACGGCAGACAGGTGAGAAACATGATCTAAGGAACAGGTGAATTTAAAAATGTTTTCAAATTTCAATACAAATAACAAACTGTTGACACGTCAAGGATAAGTAACATTAACTTGGTCAAAACTTAAGTAATATGATTCACAAGGCAATGTGTAGGATGTTTTTAGTATTAATATATTTTATCATAATATAAAATGACCTCATTTTGTAGGCGTTAAGGTTGTCTTTAGTTGACAAGTAAATATTCAGTATGGTATTTTGTACTATATTTATATATATACGAATAAATTAATAAAAATATGGATTATGTAAGAAAATTCCGTGCATGCATAGTGGAATGGAAGAAAGTTTTAATTTTACATGATAGACATGTTTGTGTGGCAAAAATTAAGGGATTAAGTATATGTCAATATTTTATTTCACTCTTAGGCTCCATTAAGAATAAAGTTGCAATATTAAAATAAATTTCACAATTTTATAGGCACTTTGATTTTGTTTGAGGAAAGAATAGTCAATTCAATGTACTTATAAAAATTGTAAATCTAATTATAAAAAGTGTGAATCTAGGTTAAGTAACAATAAGCCAATTACCAAGTTGTTTATCATTTAACTGTAAAATTCTTTAAGGTATTTTCTTCACCGAGTTTCACTAAGATGACAATTAGTGCTAAATAAATTTTAGATACTATACTTAAAAATTAATCAAATGAATTATCAGCATATATATGGTAATCTGAATATCAATTCATAGTCATTATCAATAAAATAATTATAAATCAAACTTGTAACAACTTCAAATCGCAGTTAATGGTCTACTCACCTCTTGTTTCTTGTAATTCCTTATTAAGTCTTTCATTAACGATTTTCAGTGACGTTATCTGGTCAAGCAAGTATGACAATAGTCTGCTTCCAACCTGACTCCCAGACACACCAGAACTAGATTCAGAGTCTGATTCTCCATTGGCTTGTTCTTCTGCACCTTGTATACCTCGCATACAAGGATCACTGTACCGTCTATTATTACTACCATCATCTTTATCATTAAGCAAATCACTATTTGAATTTGTGTCCCCAGTAGATGTGACAATAGGTGGCAAGCTTGCAAAGTCTTGGCTATCAGAAAAATTCTTTGGTTGCATGTAATTTTGATTAGCTACATCTGCTGGTACACTAGAAAGTTCTTCTGCTCTATTTTTACTCCGCCGTCGTATTCTAGGTCGCTGCACCTGAATACTCTTGTTTTCGAAATGCTGTGGCCTGTATTCCGGATAATGGTGCATCATAGGGTTGTAGTGCATGGGCAAGGTTGGTAAGGACATCGGTTCATTCGACCCGTACATTAAGCGATGGGAATCGTATCCTGGAACAATTGGTGAAGGACACATAGACCAATTTGAATTCGTTCGTTGATTATCATATCCATCTGGAGCGGATTCCTGAATATGATGCATTGTTTTATCCAGCCATTTCGATAAATAGGAACTTTTACTTCCTTTGGATTTTTTTCGCTTTCCCAGAGGACCGTTGCTCGGCGATGCATTGCCGTTCACTTGTTTAGGAGTAGAAGCCATTGAAGCGATGAACGGATAATATACACTTTACTAGCAACCGTTTTTTAACAATGTTAAGCTCTACTTCATTTTACAAATGTGTTTATAAATAAATACAGCTGAACTTAATTTGAATTAATTAAGTCTCGTTTTTTCGATAGCAGTTGCTCGTTCGCACTTCGCGTTATTTTGCTATCGGTTCACGATTGACAGATGACAGATACCGGTTGCTAATGTGGGGATAGTCGAATAACGTCACATGGGTCAATCGTCATATATCAACGAGTAGTGCTCATTTATACAAAATAGTCTAAATACAGAGACCGAAGAAGTAAAAACTATTAATGTATTTTCACGAAGCGACTGTTAAAATTTAATAGCAATCCACTGTAAAAAATGTTTTTATTAAGTAAATGGCGCTTCTATTTACTTCTATGTAGTTTGTTAAACAATAACGAGATGGCGCTGTAAGCGAATAGCTGATAGCTGGTGTAAAAATAGTGTCTCGTCTTTTAATTTCTACAATATAAATTAAAATTTGCATAAGGTACTCCAACAATATGTCAGCAAAAATAATTAATAATTATTGATCAATAGAAACAGATCACATTACATATATGAACAAACCCCCAAAGGTAAATTCGATGTATTTTTTTAAATCATGTAGGTATAGGGGTAATTTTCCTACAAGGATACTCAAGTAAAACAGAATCAATTATATGACAGAAATTTAATATCAAAATATATAAAATAATGATTTTATGCACATTCAACATTTGATTTATTTTTATAACATTATAATATTAACTATTAAATAGAGTAGATATCACCATAAATACTATGGCACAGTATGTGAAAATGAATTTAAAATAACATAAAATTAAATTATTCTGAAATAGACTATAGATTTCAAATAGCAAAAGATGAAAATAAAATTATTGAAACATACACAACTACCTCTACGTAAATCTACTAAAACAAAAAAAGTACAGATATTTTTTTAAAATAATGAATTGCATTTGGAAATTATTTTATATTGTACTTATGGAAGTGGATATAAACTTACATAGCGTATCAATTAATTTAATGATTACTAAAATTACGTGAAATGATAAATATTCGAGAGAAACAATTGGTACTTCTGTACACGAAACCCCAAATACAATGATTAAATTATGTTATTTGTCAATATGTTAGTTACCGTTGAGGTATAAAGGCTCCGAAAGTTAGCTTACGTTTAACGAAACGTATTGGTGTTTTTAAATTTTCCGATGAAATTAGCCACTTTTTATTGATGTGTATGATCTTAGTATAACTGTCAACTGACAATTTACAATAAGTATTCACAGACAATCTTAGTGACAGTTCTGGTGGGCAATAAAAGTTGTTTTTTTTAAATTAGATACTACGTTCCGTAATACGCAAGCTGTATAGAAATTGGCATAGTATGCATAAACGATTAAGAAAAATAAATCTTTTACTAGAAATAATTTAAATGTCGTCTGTGACTATGCCACTTCTTACTTTTAATTGAGTATATTTGTATATCTTACTTAATAACAACATAATTGGTGATATATTGATAAGCCTTACAAAACGAAAATATATAACCAATAATTAACATTTAGCTTTTCACAATTCGCCCACTTTAGTTTAAATTGTCACATGTGTCACCCCCAAGACCATAGACACTACATTATGATTTTCATATATCTAAATCAATCTATATAATTATAACTATATTACTAAGCTGTCTCTTTTTAACACAGCGTCAATACAATTAGAAAGAAAGAGAGGAAAGAGTAATTTCGTTAAATGAAATTAGGCTGATTTAGTTTTTATAAGGGCTTAGGGTCTATGCATTTATATTAGCCAGTAAATGATTAGCCTTTTAGCCGGAGACAATTACTAGATTCCAACGATTACAATGATATGTTTTTTTAAGTTTTATTATTTTAAACTTTAGTACATTCCTATATATTTCCATCATCATAATTCTACGGTCTTGCCGGTGCACCTTGCTTATATTATATAGAATTCTACTATGTACTTATCTTAAATTATTTTACAACCAAAAAAGCTTCCATATTCATGTAAGAAATTTATATATTTTTTTTAAATGTATAGAATTTATCTTTGTCATAAGATATTTTAGATGGAACTCTTTTTCGGTTTCGGAAGCATATTACGACCCCTCCTCAATCGAGTGACTTCTATTTACTGGAGATATGATGAGAAGACCACTAAGACTTACAATGTATATAGGTCTCAAAACATTTCTTTAAAAATGCATATGTCGCAGCCAACTAGCTTAATTAGCCGTTTAATGAACAGCTTAGCCTTTTAACTAAACGGCGCCGTTTAACTAACGGCCTGAAAGATATTTCGCCGTAGCGTTTGTTACAACATTTAATAAACTGGCTGGCTAATGCTTAGGCCATTCGTGCAATACAGTCATTATTTGGCAGACATAAAACATATTTCTTTTAAAATTAAATTGCTTAAGTCAAATTCACATTATTATGTTTCCTACACTCTTACATTGTACTTGTTGTTTTTCATGAAAATTTAGAAAACACCATCAAAGTTGTGATTTGCCGACGCCATATTGACAGTTTGAAGAGTTTCGTTTCGAGTTTAAGAGTAATTAAATTAACAGTCAACAGGCTAGGCAAGCAATGAAACGTAATCGATCCAAGTCATTTGCCTAGCTGTTTAATCAACTGGCCGTACATCTTTCAGGCCGCTAGTTAAACAACGCCGTTTAGTTAAACGGCTAAGCTGTTAATTGAACGGCTAACGGATTCCATGCTATAAATCCGACAGTTCAAATGACCTTCTCTTCATGGCTTCAGTACATTGGAATGTTTGTGTGAAGTAAAAAGTGCATTCCACACAAAACCAATAAAAATCACTTATCAACGTCTTAAACTAATTTTACATCATCAAACGCAGTCAGAAGATCGCTAGTATTCTGAATTACGTCCGTGTCAGGCCAAAAGTCATTCGATGCGAGGGATACGTTCGGATCAAGAAGCATTTCGTTTTGCATGGAAAATCCAGGGCTGACTTGCATTTTATTTGATAGGTACGGGTCGTAGCCTTGTAGTGCACCAGTCGGGGACACCAGTCTACCGGGACTGAAGGTGTAGCTACTAGCAGGAGATAACGACTGAGGAGTGGACTGAACTTTCATGGGACTGCCAACGGGACTGTAATTCGGACTGCACGGCAAAGAGTACTGGCCTATACTAAGACTCAATGGAGACAGAGCACTTGGAGTTGAGCGTATAATTGGGGCATTTGCGCCCTGTTTATTCGCTTGTATTATATTTATGACAGGAATCGGGATATTTCTGTTCGGGACGGGTAATTGTGGATTTAGGACAACACGATAATTTGTCGAAATCTTCTCTTGCCTCGCCCGTTCCA
This sequence comes from Pieris macdunnoughi, assembly GCA_905332375.1. Taxonomy (NCBI): domain Eukaryota; kingdom Metazoa; phylum Arthropoda; class Insecta; order Lepidoptera; family Pieridae; genus Pieris; species Pieris macdunnoughi. Next base: position 10,592,454 of record CAJOBZ010000005.1, read on the forward strand.
TATCCTGTAACATAAAATAATATATTAGTCAACGATATTGGTTTTTCTACACGTTTATTGCGTAAAACGGTGCACAAGGGATTTAAGGATAATAATGAGGAAAGAGTATTAGCTTTGTTTAATATACGAGTACACGAAAATACGTAACAAATATTGTTATTTTGTTTTGAATGTTTCAGGCGCGTTCGACAATATTGGGCGTGGTATTTGTGTTAATAAACAGTAGTACATATAGATTTCTTCTTAACCTACATACATCCCTCTAAGCATTAATTATATCCATTTCTTACCATCTGGAAGAAAGATCTGATACTGATCATCATATTACATCGTGTATTAACATTTCTCATACAAAACTTTTACTACTATAACTTACAATGTATGTGACTTCAAAGTTCAATAGGGTTCAAGAGACAAGAGCTTTCGTGTCCATTTATTATTATTGCGGTCTTGTACCAATTTGTGCCCATCCCATCGGTCCCATGATACGTAGACCCTCCCCATTGTAAATCTACATCCTCTAAATCACATGACAGTTTATTTTTCTTATCATGTGATTGGTTTCTTCCGTTTTATTTATAACAATGGTGTATTGTGGAACGATTTGATCAGTCTAAACAATTTAATATGAACAATTTATCCAAGAAAATATTATGTATTATATAGATTAAAGTGTGAATTAAGAAAAAATATAAATTGAATATTTTTATAAATTGCTATATATATACTATTTTGTAAAAATCCCGGGAGACTATTAATACAGCTTATTCTCTAGTTGTTTAAAAGCCAACCACACTTTGGGCGTTAATTTAAACGAATATTTTGGTGCTATTGTACAGAAGAGATGCCTTTAAACTAATTATAAAAATAGAACATTTTAACTAAAGATTCTGTCAAACTGTGTTTAGGCTGTAATAAAGAGTTCTATTTTGTATCAAACAAATGAAATCAAAAACTACTGGACAGACTTCAGAAATGAATCATTAGTATGCTATAGTGTTCTTGAGTTTGAATTTTGTAATTAAAAAACTTGGTTTGCTTTTTCTGGTGGCTATGAAAAAACTTACAAGATTTTTAGCATTGTTTAGTTTATTGGAAAGATGCAATTTAATTGATCATCGGAACCGTTTTTTCATATGTTGAATTAAATTTTAGTAATCAGCATTCCGCTTTTCATTGTCTATCAGAAACGATAATATTTAGGATTGGCAATTTTTTTTATATCACTAAGTGTGCTCAGAATGTCTTCATATCAAGAATCCTGTGATTATAAATGTATAATAGTCATAACCATGAGGACAATCATTTATTGAAATCTAACTTTTATTAGATATTGGATCGCTATCGTTTGAACTACCAATTAATGTTAATAAAGCTATATTGTTTCTTTATTGCGTCGCCTTAAGATAGTTATTACGTGAACGATTAGATTTGATAATAAATTGTAGAAGTTTTATTAATGGCAGTCGTTTGCGTTATATTATTTAAATTTGCTATTTTTTATAAAACGGAGCAAACGGGCAAATGTCATCTGATCTTAAGCGATGAGCCCATGGAGACATTCAAACTCAAACTCAAAATATTTTTATTCATATAGGAACAAGTACAATTATAAACGTCAAAAAAGAAGTTAAATTAATTGTAAATTTACATTTACTACCAGTTCGCAAGTCAAGGGCGTAGAGCGGGCGAGAAGAACTGGCAAGAAACTATCCGCCACTCTTTTTAATCGCTAAGTTTTGAGTCATACAAATTGTTTGAACTCCCATCATTCCCAAGGATTAGGATCATTTAAGTATTCGTTAAATATATAAAAAGTTTTATTGATTAATTTACCTTTAACTAAGGGGCTTTGAATTTATTTAGTGATAATTATCTAATTTCGCTTGGGAGTTTGTTGTAAAAACGAATACAATTTCCATATAAGGAGTGGTTTATCTTCTGGAGCGTGGTTGGTCGTACACTCAAATCAGTTCAATTTCACGTATTATACTGGTGAAAGTCACCAATTGTTTTAAAATCATTGCCAGAAAGCTCGCAAGTGCGAAAGTTTTTAAAATCATTAGAATATATATCTTTCGAGTTAATTTATTCACTCCGTCGTGCAATACGTTAACAATGAATAAATTTAAAATAAATACAAATTATATAAAAATGGCATCTAATTTTTTTTAAAAAGCTTAAGTATTTGTTACATTTTACAACGTTTAGTCGCTTGATATCTGAAATGCAACAATCCTTTGACTTTCAAACGACAAACAAAAATACACCACTTGCCAAACCACTGTTGCCACAGCTAAAATTAGTTTATTAAAAAATCCGAGTGCGATTTTACGATTGTTTATTTAAAAATACTTTGGATCAAAAACTTTATTTATTCGAAATGATATCACTAAAGCGTTAATATTTCCCTGGCTTCATAACATATACGTACACGTAATTATGGCAAAATAATATCAACGATATTGTCCCAAATCTCACGATAATAATGGTAGTTATATAATAGAATACTATAGAATACTAGCTGCCCTCGATAACTTCGTTTCTCCTTAATGTGATTTTACTTAGCCTACCTTTTTAGTACATACCAACATGGCACATTTTGATATGCTACCCCAGAGACTGTTCGGTTTTCCGGAATGAAAACTTTTTAGGTTTTTCTGTGAATTTTTCTCTATATAAACCTCAGAGTTCAAGTCACAAGCTTTTAATTAACAAATAAAAAATAGGGGTTGATCGTAGAGGGGTGACAATTTAGTGTTGTATATATTTTCGTATTCAGTATAAAAAAAATAAAAAATATTTAAAATATAAAAATTTAGGGGTTTGAGAGATAGTAGCCGATTCTCAGACTTACTGAATATGCATGAAAAAATTCATAAGAATCGGTTGAGCCGTTTCGGAAGAGTATAGGAACGAGCATTGTGACACGAGAATTTTATATATAAGATAATTTTAATCTCCATTTGTAATGCTATCAACAAACATGTCTGATTCTTTAATCTTGGTTCTCAACCACTCAGCAATGCGTGGTCGTGGTGGATGGACCCATAAACTTAGGCGGGTATAAAACACCCAGATCATTACAAAAACGTTATATGAGATGTTATAATACTGTTTTTTTATAGTACAAATGAGCAAGGAGCTCATCTGATGTTAAGTGATACCCTCCGCTCATGGACATTCAGAAGGCTCGCAAGTGCGTAGCTCCCCTTTTAAATAATAAAATAGTAGTAACGTAAAATGTCTATGAAAATATACTGTCACCCCCGCAAATCTAATTTCGAATATGTTTAAATATAGTTCACTAAGTATTTCGATTATTTCATCCATAGCTGAATTATTCATGTAATAAATCTACCTAAACAACTCGCCACGATAATAATGTGTTCTACTTTCACATTCGGGGCTGCCATTTTTATACGTATAAAGGATAAGGTTTTAATACGAAACCTTGCGTAGTTCAGAGTAAACTATGACTTCCGAATGTCATACAATATGTTTTTGACATACAGGTCGTACCACAACTGAGCCTTTTAAGACAGATTTAGCCGCGCACCACCACTATGTGGAACCAGCTGCCCACTAAAGTATTTCCGAACCAATTCCACTTAGGGTCTTTCAACCAATGCACCAATTCTTGAAACGCCGGCAACGCACTTGCGAGCCTTTTGGCAATATGAGTGTCCATCGGCGGCGATATCACTTAACATCAGGGAAGCCTAATGCCCGTTTGCCTGCTATTATGTCGAAAAAAATGTGGTGCTACAACTCTTTCTTGACACCAGAGTCGTTTCTTGGTCATTTTTCTTAATAGGCAAGTATGTAATCATATGTTTTAGGTAACCCATGCCGGTTTTCTTACGTTTTCCTTCCGTATGTCATAATATTTGATAAATATATTTTAGTATTGAAAAGTGTGTATTAACTGGAGTTAAAATATTGTATTTCATAATAATATTTATTACAATTGTGCAAAAAATGGATAAATGAATGGTAATTATTATTAATAATTAAAAACTTTATATTCAAAGGTTGTTTCTTTCAGTGTTAATATCAAGTTAAAGCAATATTCAAATACAATGGCATGACGCAAATGCGTCGCCGACCTAGCGGTTCTACCAAGAAGAGTTATTAAAAAAGAGCTTGACTAAATGCATCTCAAGAATAACTGTTTCGAATTGAAAAATTGTTTTTTCTATCTATCGAGAAATATATATAATAATTTATCTATTTATCGAGAGATACTATGGATGACCAAACTTAGTTGAATAGTTTAGTTCATAGTTGTCGGTATGGGTCTTTTAGTGTTTTTTCTTTGCTAAGCCGTAAATATATATAATAATATATTGCTGTGATAAAAAAAAATAGATTTCCGTTAGGCTATGTTGTAAGCTTTTCTGTTGTCAATTAAAATGTAATGTAAAGGCTTAAAATCTTCATATTTGGAATAGTCTATGATACGCTCGAAAAGAGAAATATGTAAGGGTAGCATGAAAGTCTGTGGTCTATGCCTATCTCTTTCTAGAATCAAGATCTAAGGCACCGCACTGTACCGAATGCAGATAAATTTACTCCAGTTCAAATCAATGAAAACATTCATAACTTGATAACAACTTTATCGCTATATACATATATAGCCACTTTGTAACACATTTAGTTCGAGAAAGATCTAAAGCTAATACTCTTATATGCTCGGGTTCTACCAGTAAATTAACTACTAAAATTGACAGCTACAGTACAGGCTTCCACCACAACTTAAATAGCAAGTATAAAACTTCATCATATAATCGAGTTTTGGTTAAATTCGAGGCAATCATTGACTGAAATCGAATTATTATTACACGAAAGCCCTGCTGTCATGTCTCGTGGTGTGGTAAAACCTAAGCGTTAGGAAATAGGGACAGGGTAAAATAAAATGTGCACCATTTCAGCTAAAAACTGTCGAAATATTTTCATTTTATTATGTATTACCATTTCGTTGAAAATAACACTTAGACTATAAAAGGTAGAGATAAATCTATGAATGTTTATTTAAAAATATGAAAATTGTGGCGTCGAAACGAATATGTGCAATAACGGACTACAGATGGCGCCTCACTTTAAACCAATTATATTGTGTCGCGATTTGTTCTGACAGTCATGAAGTTAGGCGCAAACTGTATACGTTAATAAAACCTATTGTTTAAGAGGTCCCTAGATTTGTTCTAAATTGTACTTCATATCATTTGGCAGTGATAACAATATACTAACAAATCTTGTTCACGTACTAAAACCTAGTATAAACTCTGAATAGACAACGTCTGTTGCACTATAGACTCAATAGACTCGATAAAACAACCTTAATCTTACCCAGCTAAAATAAATAACGAGCAACGGTCAACTAAACCTACAACGAATCGTTATAAGAAACATAAAACGTGCGTATACGCACGGTAACTTAATAAATCTATAAACAGCTCAATTTCCTCATAACCACATAGATATGCGCGCGTTAACATTACAATACTAAATTTGCATTATTTCGCATCGTTAGCCACAGGGGCAGAGATTACAAGCCAGAAATGAACTTAGCTAAATAGCCCTAAGGAAGTCCCATTTTATTCCACTCCATTGCCTCTATGCACTACACTGTTCCAGATTGTAACATAGATCGTGTCTAAACCATAATATCACAATTTATGACGGCACCGGATTTAAATAATTCGTATTCCTGATTTTGCAAGAGGCAACCCTTAAACACTGGACGCACATTATCACAGTTTTTTTATAGAGACGCTTGCATCTCATGCTTTCGCCTTTTGGCGAGGTCGACACTGAACCATACATATGTATCCAGCGTCAACATCACAGCCGCTCACCAGGAGGTTCATGAGGACACTTGATGATGATTGTGAGGTGGGCAGGGGGCGGGAGAGGGGCTGCGCTTCACACGCTTCGCACAGGGCTCCTCCTCTTGTTTAAGAACCCTCTTTACACCCGTGTCCCATGAGGATATACTCTTATTTGGTATTAGACCTAAAACATATGGATAATTAAAGATATGAACGAGAACAAACAAACATATGAACGAAAGAAGTATAGTCAACCTGGATCTGAATAAATATTTGTGATGAGATCTTGTGGAGGTGGTCCGGTAGGGGGAGCGACCAGCAAACGCTGTAACGCTGGTGCAGACGTCTGTGGCTCTGATGGCTGGGGTCTTGCCTGTCTGACATTGTCTGGTAAAGCACCCCACATGACTGCCGGTTCCAGAATAGGTAAGTCATCATTGATCGGAATGAACGGAGAGTTGCCATCGTCAATGTCGTTGTCCGACCTTGCGCTGTCATACGCATCTAACGATAATTCCGTTAATAACGAGGACTGTTCACCGGTTGATTCATTTTCCTTAAAAGCGACCAAAAAACTTTAAATATTAAGTAACTTAAAATATTATTACTTTAAATTCAATTTTTATCCCTTTCTTTACCTGACGTTCAGGAGATGACAGCAAAGAGTCTGCTATCAAAGAATCTACGGGCGATCCATTTGCTAGGTCATCGCCGAGAAGACTACAATAATTGTCGTTCAATATAAACTCGTCAAACATATCAAAAGGACTGTTTTCCAAAGGAATACAAGTGTCACCAGCCGTGGGAGCCAAATGTGTCAGATCCTCGGGCTCGTCTTTTAGCACTGCAATAAATAAATAACGTAAGTGTTTAATGATAATAGATCATGAATACGGATGAAGCAAAGCAAGCAATGGTACCTAAGCTGTCGCGTTTCAAGTTCCACTCACTTGTAAATCCCTCGTTTTGGGAGAACGTGAGATAGCCTTTGTTCATTTCTTTCTCTCTTGGTGCGAATATGAGCTCTGTGACAGGTATTGGTCGCTCCTCCTCGGGGAGTATTGCAGCCACAATGGCGCCGTTAGCCGGTTCAGATACACAGCTCGGCGAAGTAGCTATTCTAGTTGCGATTGGAGTCACAACTGGTTTTAGATCCGCATGCTGCACTTGGTGTGCAGCGAATACTTCATCTTTGCACTCGATACCGCTGAGAAAAAAGCAGAACATATAGATGACGAAAAGAAACACAATATAATCTGGTCTATCGGCTTTGGCTTTACTAAGTATGCAAAAACCGTGTTAATTTAATGGAGGGTAATATGTATGCATGATAAATGATAATAGAAGCGCGCGATAATAGTCTATTGTTAATTAGTTTCACATACATAGAAACAGTAGGTGAGAATAGTATATACACAAGTATAGTAAAAACGAACATGTTAATAATGCAGACAAGTAATCAGTCAACAGTATTCAAGGACAACGATCAAACTGCCTGATAGCGTCGCACGTAATCAAGCAAAAACTAAAGATTAAATTTTTTATATTAATTTATAAATATGATTTTCACCATTAATGCATCTGGATTTCTACAATACCTCGATTTCGATCGAGTAAACCCTTCCCGACAATTATTACGATAAAATTCTGAGATTTTTATAGGCACAACAGGCGTAGGCGGTGGAACAACAGAGAATAGAACACAGCGGAATTGTTAATACGCTTGATAGTTATCAGTGTTAACATAATTGTTGGATTAATTAATAAATGTCAAGTGGTGAGATAACCCAAGGAGCTAAGGGAGTATATTCAACGTTTACGTCAGTGATTTGAATAAGAATTTATCTATCAATAGCCGCGCAATAATATGTTGTTGACGCCTTCAGTTCAAGTTTTCATTAACCTCATAAATTAATATGTAAATTTCCGCTTGCATAGTATTCATAATGTATGAGATCTACATAGTAACATCATCAATACCTTTATCGAATTTGTCGGCGAGTAATTACGAATCAAGCATTTCGCCGATTCACTTAATGTTCGTATCATGAGGGGGTGTGTTACGGCGTTGCATTTACGCTTTTCCGAAAGTGAATTTATTAGAAGGAGAGGGTAGGATATTGTGGTAATAGGTTTGAACGAGACGCAATGATCATAGTAAGTACGACCTTGCCTTCTCCCCCTGCCGAAGCCAAACATCCCAAGTTTCCTTCGGGCGGCCATTCACCAGAAAGCTAGTGAAACTGAATGCGCGCGCAGTAACAACACGAGGTATCGATTGCCGGTAGGAGATTTTAGAACAAAATACCGTCAAAGTAGACAATCCCGAATTTACTCACAACTTAGGGCTTTCTTCGTTTCTGCGATGTAAAATTTCGTAAGCAAAACAAATTGAAATAGATGTCATTGATATTTTTTCGCCTATGTTCAGATTGAACAGATGTTACTTCGACCTTGGCCGTGATAGCGCTGAGCGGGAATTCAACAATAATAATTACATCTCCACGGTCGAGGACACAGCCGCGAAATCTCAAAGTTGTTATGATTTAGAAAGTGAAATGTTATCATTAAAAAAAGATCGAAAATTACGCGCAGTTTACAAAAAAAAACAAAATTACAAATGATTTTTACTCTTTTGTTTTTTTTTTAATTTTACATAAACAATTTAAAGCTTATAAATTCCGTATATAGGCACATAATTTCAGCATGACTAGACTTATGTCTCGTAATTATCATGATTATCGCAATATTTACGCTAAAACTTTTTGATTCCGATAAGATATGCAATTACAGACAAGTTTAAACTAACCAACAACATTCATAAGAAAGTAGTGGAAAAGTTTCACAACACAAAGTATATTAATTACAAGTGAGACATTAAGCATCAGTAAGAAAATGGCGCTGAGACCGGCGCGGGAGTCAAGGCCGAGCTGGTGGCGCGTTATGTAACAATTGAAGGAGGCGGGGGACGCTAGAACTAATTTTAGATGATCTCACAAAACGCAACTGAAGATGCGGCCGCAATTCTCGGCATTCAACCACTGATGCGATTCGCTAATTTATTGCATGAAAAACAACATTCTACACAAGCTATTAAACGTAAATAATTCTACCTACATATCACAACTAAACACGACACGAGAATCATGCAAATGTAGCTATTGTTTTACCGATGCACAAACGAAATGTGATATTACGAGTACGTATTATTGGTATCCACTAATTAATAATTTATATCCAACTGTACAAAAGAGATTAGGTAACAAACACGCGATGCCAAGTGCCAACACAACACCGTCATTTCACTTTTCACAATCACTGACGCGCAAAAACACTTCTTACCATTTTGGTTAACTAAATATCAGAGTTAGCAAGAAGTTTGAGATCGTTCTCACACAGCTGATCGAGTTTCGAGTTCGCCGGTTTTAGGCTGTACGCACAGGTACGCTTTGTATGAAGTCCGTGGCGCGAATGATATGGGAGGCGGGAGCTGCGATTGGCGGCGACGACGGCGCACTGTGACGCGACCAAACTAAATACACGGCGAGGCGAGGCGCTGATAAATATTCAATGGTTACCGCTTCGTTCATTCGCCAGCCACGCTATGAGATAACAGAGTTCGCGTTCCGCCGGTATCACGGACAGGTTGAATCGACATCAGTAACCCATCAAGTGATTGTCACTCAAGTGGGACATATGCGAGGACTTACAACCATTAAACTGATAAATAATAAGTTGATGATAGTATTATCACTATAACCAAAACTGTTTCTATCAGCCTCCATTTGTAATGATTCTTTATATGTTAAATAACATCTAATAATTTCTCATAAATCACACAGAATAGTGAATATGAATTGTAGTAATGAAATGGAAAATAATAAAAAAACGCTTATGATGTTAAAAAATAATTCTCATAGCAACTAAGAAGTTTTAAATAAATAGCTATTACATCGAGTGTCGTCATCGGTCAATTAATATTGTAATTATCAGTAGGTGCGTTATGAAGAAATCTTCATTTTAAGGTTTATTTAGTAGGTCAAAATAAAACTAATTTCCATCCGAATATGTACACCAACTTTTCATAATAGAACGGACACAATTCTGAGTCTGTATCCTCAAATATTGTCTTTACAATTTGTGCGACTCGACCCTAAACAAATACTTAATTCAGTTAGGTCACACAAATGTATCAAAGATTACATCTGATGTCACATTTCTAAAGTTACACTTGTATTCATACAGCAGATCACGTTTCAATTAGTTCCTTCTGTGTTTCTGTACCCTTATCAACATTATTTAAGAATTTATTAAGTTAACAAATTCATGCTTTACTGGTTGTTGCAATGATAATTGCATGTTTTGAAAAGTGGTAACTTTTGGCTCTGGACACTTCTGTCCAGTTAGTTGCTTCCAACCCAGGAATAATTCCAAAGTAATGCCTTCAATGGAGGCGACGCGACTAAAGCTGTCAAAAGCTATAGTAAAAATTCCATTCAATCAATCAGACATAATATGGTAGTGGAAGCCAAACGCGGCGCTTCACAATTGGGCGTAACTCAATACCATAATGGACCGTGTACTTAGTTTTAATGGAAATATTATTACCAGCCAATCTATAACAATTGTTCACTCCTTTATAAGTATAGAACAGAAATAGTTTATCGTTTTAAATCTGCGTTGGTTAAAATACACGAAATATATCAGTATGTTTCAATTATTGTACTGAATGAGAAGTACAACAAGACAAAGTACTCACAACTTTGACTCGAACTTAAACCAAAGACAACTTCACAATATTCTTTGTACACTACAATAGTGCTTTGAGCACCGATATGCGATACAAAATGATTCCATGAACTGGTGACTAAGCATGCGCGTTGCTGATGAAATAAAGAGAAATCCTGGTAAAAAACCTATCTTTTGATGCAATGCTCACGTTAAATTAAAAACTATTTTGAAGTGAATTTAAAGACTTATGTTTTTATATAATAAAGCCAGTTTTAAGAAACATCGATGAAGACATTGAAAACACGCAGATATTTTCGTTATTCAAAAATCTACGCATAAGAGTGAATTGTTAAATTTATTAAAAGTGTTTTTATACGAATAGCAAAATTATTTGAATCTTGTTACAAATACGATTTAATTTATACAATTTATTTTTTCTGACACGTTTTTGTTAAATAAAATAAATCAGTCGCGCTACAACCTATTTAGGCATGGGCCTCAGATTTCTGTTTCATGATCATTTGTTAATCTAATATAGGTGATCCAGGCGTGTCAGCCTCCTGTGCCTGACACGCCGTCTACTCTTTGGGTCTAAGGCAAGCCGGTTTCTTCACGATGTTCTCCTTCACCGTGCGCGCGAATGTTAAATGCGCACATAGACAGAAAGTACATTGGTGCACAGCCGGGGATCGAACCTACGACCTCAGGGATGAGAGTAGCACGCTGAAGCCACTAGAACACTGCTCATTTAGTCAAATAGTGTACTAATAAACTCATCATCCTGCCTTGTTTTTATATACTAATAATAATATTTGGTTTTTACAGAAATATTGAGTTGAACACTTAGCAAGTTGACATCGAACAGGTGATACAAAATCGTGAATTAGGTTAAAAACAGGTAATAACTCATAAAAGCATGTCAATTTAAAAACACTATTACACAAACATACTAACAATTAAACGTGGTATAACCGTGAAAATATTAAATAACCATAGCGGATATGATGAGTGTGACGATGGCTGTTTCTTGATAATACATTTAGAAAAAAATACGTATTTAATAGATTACATCATAATAATACAACAGCTATAACAACAAAACATTACATCGTTCAGGCGCAATTGTAATAAATAACACTGTTAAGTAATTTCCAATATAAATCCAATCTATTAAAAATCGGTCCCCGGTATGCGATGAAAATCTCGGTTTATTTGACACTTAAAAAGTGACGTTTTCAATGTCCTGATTAAATCAGTCGTAAACTTATCATTTAGTTTCTGACGTTCTTAATACATACACATAATAAATAACTTTACCACCAATGTTAAGTCTTGAAAGGAGGATTTGGATGAGCGACCTGTGCACTTTACATAAAATAGCAAATGGCTCACTTGACTATCTTTTGGATAAACTTGACATCAAGGTACCAACGCGTTCTGTGCGTAATCCCACAACTATTTATGATACCCACAAGTAACAAAAGTGTATCCCAGAATGGTCCGATCGCTAGGATGTGCAAGTATTATAATTCTGTGTGTTCTCATGTTGATATTTTTCGCAATAGTATTTATGAATTTAAAAAGATTATTCGCGGTGAAGACTAGCAACCTGAATAACTTCATTTCTTGTCATTAAATTTAAAATATGTATACTGTATGTAATAGTTAATATTTAGTAATCCAGCACCGAAGATGCCAAAATGCTAGAATGCAAAATGCTGTGTACAGATCTAATTGGAATTCAGGTTTACAAATGTTGTTTAGTGTAACTGTATGTTTTTAATCAATTTGTTTTCTTTTTTTTATACCAAAAATGTAAGAATAAAATAAAAATGCTACAGAAGTCAAAATCAGAAACTAGACATTTTGAAGGTTGCATAAAGCCCGAACGTAATTGCAAACCATTATACAATGAGCGGCGGCATTCTTGGTCCAGTCATTGACCTGTCCCACCCCGTTTTTGATCCTCCTACTGAGCTCACTACGTGACTCCTGCAACGTTCATATATTACATCACTGCGCTTTGCGTCATTTGCGTATTTAAATAACGTCATATTAGAGTCCTGATATTTTAAACATCCGTGATCTATTTCTGGAGTTAATTTACCCAAAATACATAAGAATTACCTTGATGAACATATTTTCTTTAAAGAAAACACTTTTTTACCGGATTGAAGTTATGTATTATTATAAATTTACATATTTTTAATTTTTTCCGACGTTTCTCGTGCTTTACAGCGTGCATGGTCACCGTGAATACGTAATAATACATAACTTCAATCCGGTAAAAAGTGTTTTCTTTAAATGTGTAAAAGTTATGTCAATAAAAGACAATACTATATTTTCTTTAATTAAAAAATTAACTTCGTAAAAAAACGTGTGTGTACTTATGTACACGCGTTAGAAGTGATACTTCTTTGGCGTAAAAAGGTAAAAATCTTTAAAAAAATATTTTATTCTACGTTTATAGAAAAAACGACACTAACAATAGAAAAAATGTACTTATACAGTGAATTGAAAGTTTTATTATAACGCATTATCTATTTAAATAAAGTTTATTTAAATATCACAAAAAAAATTCTACATAATTATAGAAATGGACATTTTTTATTTTAGCATGCAACCTATACATATTGATATTTACTATTAAATTCACGTCCATTGGTTGGAGTTCAGTAGACATGTAAGTTACAAGACGTGACGTATGATACAAATATTCTTGTAGAAACATTGTCTAAATATCGTACAAATACAGCATCAATAGTTGTATAAAAAAACTAACTTCAGGGTGTCGATTTTTGTGACAGTGTACGCGCGCATCGTAAAAATTTACTCTCATAATTTCACCAAAAGAGGTATAACTTCAATTATATCGAAGTGTTTTTTCAACAGTATGTACATAACGTTTCCAGTCCTCTCCAACTTTCGTGGTCTGCCTCTCATCAACATCACAAGCATTCCTAATGCTCATTACAATGCAGAAGTAAGATCGTTTAAATATAATACAATTAAAAACGATAATTATTAATGTTTTTTGCGGGCAAGACTTGTTAAGCTCCTTGAGTCAAGGTCAATTGTAAATAAGTTGAATATGGCAAAGCTAATAAAATAGAGTTCGTTCTTGCACGTATGTGCGACTGTTTACGTGACTGCCTTCACGAATTACCAAGCCAAAAAAGCTCGTAAGAAAAATATTGATCATGAAACCGGAACCGGCACAGACTGGACTTGAATTACAAATGGCGATACAACGGGATCCAAGTAAAAACATCTATAAAAATCTATATCAAAGGGAATATCTGAATTTTTATAGATTAAATAACGACTTTATTGAGTGGTATTAAAGTGCATTTCACAATGTAGACACAAATGTATGAAACATGTGCGAATCATACCATTATGTGGTGAAAGAGATAGAAAAAGTGAGGTAAATCACAATTGTTTATAAAAAATATCAGTGAAATCTATATATATTAAAAATGGTTCCCTATTTCCGTTGATCACTTATTGTCAGGAGAAGGTTCTTAGGTTCTTATGAAATAAAAAAATATGATAATACAATTCAAACTTTTTTGTTTTTGTTTTGTTTGACATAACATTGACAGAACCGGACCGATTTGAATGATTTTTTTTTTGCATGCGTTTGGGTGATGCCCAGCAGATGGCGCTGCAGTCGGTACTATCATACTTTGTTTAATATACTAATCGCTTGAAACATCATGCAGGACAACGTCTGTCGGGTCCGCTAGTAGATTCATAAAAATGCGATAAGCACCAGGACTTCAGATACACATCTTTTTAGCAATCAAGAATTACATGTCAAGTTACTATTTGACGTTTTTGATAATGCTCAGACATTCTTAAAGGTTATGTTATAACTTTGGTTGACCTGCAGATGGATAAAAGATGGGCGAATAATGATTTTACTGCCACTAATTTTGTGACTACTTGAAATTGGTTCTAAACTCGCGTAAGGCATCCAGGCGTAAAAATTCTATATTCACGACTTATTAGAATTACGAAAACAATAAGCCTATTGTTAACTAACCAGTCATGCAGTATACTGCAGTAATAAGAAACCCAGATTTATACATTAAACGGCTATAAATCATATTTTTTTCAAATAATGGAGTTTCAACACGAAACATTCTTTAATGCAGCGACATTTTTGTTTTTAGTATAATGACATATTTCGATAAAATCTTAGCAATAATTCTAAGTGTTTAATTCCATAATACTAAATGAAATTTAATGCCAATAGTTTTGACGTTAAAACATCCGAAATCGATATTATTTATATTGTGATTTGTCAGCATAAAGAATTCTTCAGTTTCGCTTTATATAATACCCACTAACGTCTCGTCTTTGAATACAAAACACCGAGAACTTTTCTAGGTCAAACGAAAGAAAGTTTTTGAGGCAGACGGTAAAATTTTCGTTCTTTTTTATGAATACCTTTTTATGTAAGAAGTCTTTAGGCGTATATGCGTGTATCAGATCATAATTTATATAGGTCTCTTATTCTTCGGCTTTTCAGAAGCAATTACAGTCAACGCCGATTACAACGACATCGTGTAGAACATCATACCAGTTATATTGACCAAAATCAAAGGTCCCGGCTGAATTCTATTGTATTAGGTTCTTAATAACAACGTCATCGGCTGTTACGACTATAGGTTTTTACGACCAAATATGAGTAGTCCCTTTGATGTCGTTATAACAGATTTTGACTGTAGTTTTAAAAACTTAACATACACGACGCGATAGGGAGGCGTTGTACAAATTATTAGTACAGTATTTACTCACAGCTAGTTGGGATTAGCGTCTGAACGAATAGGAACTATTATTATTAATTTAAAATTGTAGTTATTATTATTAATTTGTGTGTGATACATTTGTATTGTTTAATAACCTTTAAGTTTATAGATTTACATTGCCATTATGAAGATATGTGTTCAATAATTATACCTTGTTATTACAATAACAATAAAAAACACAATAATAATAATAAAGCTTAATATATTCGGTAGGGGGCAACACAAAAAAAGGCTTAATAAGCGCCTATCTGGTACCTAATCGGTATTGATAGTTTTTAAAAAGTTCACCACACTTGTCTTGTATTTTAGAATAGATAGTTTGTAACATATACTGTACTGAAAATGCATTATATATGATATGGTGTATAAATAAATGCTACATTTTATACTAATTAATTGTTACGGTTTCTACATATTTTTTGTGGTAGTTATGATAATATTTTGCTTATAAAACCTCCTACATTAAACACATTCCCTGGATATTGTAATAGTTTTTAAATTGTTTTCAATATAGCAGACCCGCAACCGGGCCATTAACCGGAATCCACCCACTC
Source organism: Pieris macdunnoughi (assembly GCA_905332375.1). Taxonomy (NCBI): domain Eukaryota; kingdom Metazoa; phylum Arthropoda; class Insecta; order Lepidoptera; family Pieridae; genus Pieris; species Pieris macdunnoughi. The sequence continues at coordinate 10,608,390 of CAJOBZ010000005.1, forward strand.
CTCCGTTCAACTTGAAAACTGCACTGTTCTAATACCTACTAGAGTGAACGACCTGGGGGGAAGGGGGAAGGCCGGAGGTTGCACCCGCTGGCAAAACCAACGACCGCCAAGCTGCATATAGAATACTATGTACAAAATTAAAATCTCGACAGAAGTACGAATACCTGTGCTTTAAAATAACAATATGATTCACATCAAACTATCTACAAAATGAATGCTATCACCAGTCACCACCACTATGTGGAACCAGCAGTCAACAAATTCACTTAGGGTCATTCAAGAAAAATGCGTACCAATTTCTAAAAATTTCGGCAACGTATTTGCTCTGGAAATGTGAGTGTCTATGGGTGGCAGTATCACGTGACATCAGGTGAGCTTCCTGACCATTTCGTTTAAAAAAAAAATATAACGGTTACTTCTAGATAATTCTAACGTCTACACATACCTAAAAGACAGTGACTGATCTGATCTCTGATCATTTTTTTATAGACAAGAAGGATCAGCCTTCTGTGAAGGTTTCAAGATGTATTCAAACGTTCAAACATATTAAGAGTCCATTGGATCACATTGATTCGAACGTACTCACGTCGCACGCTCAAGTCACCGTGCCAAACTGTCAGTTGCTGCTACGTACAAATAAAGAATACAATATTTTTGTTTATTAGTTTCTTCTGAACGTAGTGTGTATTTATGTTCTGTAGTCTACGGTTTCCAAATTAACTTTGCACGTGTTATACTTCTTGTCGACTGTGTATTACGTAATAGAATACATTTTGTATGAAAAGCTTGAGCTTTGGGGGTATTTAAACCGCGCCGAACGAAAATTTAAAGTATAGTCGAGTCAAAAAATTAAAAATCATAATTCTTTACTTATTTAGCTATAAGCATAGAGTTCAGATTGAAGCCTCCCAAAGTCAATTAACTACGTGTGAATGACGTACAAACCTAAGTGAATGTGTGCATGTAAATAATGAAGGTAAAAAATTATAATAGAGGATTAAGTATTGCTTCTGTTTTGTTATAGTTGTGTGTACCGAGCCAATGGTTCAACGTCGTTTTACATTTGTGGTAGGTAACATTATGCAAGCTAAGGGTTTTATTTAAGCTATTGTAGAGATAGGCTGAGCGATTAATGTATGATTACGTGCCAGGGTGGTCTCGCAAATTACGTAGCTAATTTTATTAAGTTGAGTCCTTTTTTGGGGTGTGTCGGGACGATGAGGTGACGTGTGATGATGGTGACGATGTGGATGTGATGTGGAGAGGTTGCGTGCCTACTACGGACGTAAGTATATAGTTGTTTCTGTGTAAAAAAAATATAACTAAAAAGATTCTAGAACCAAAATCTTGAAGGTTATGTTTGTTAAACCCTAAATGGTATTCTTCAGATTGTATCCGTTTCTTTGATGATTTTTATTTTATCGATAAGACGCTCTGACACAATATGTCGTAGATTTTTGGTTTGAGACTTATTTCAGAATGTTTTTCATCAACAAAGGAGTGTTAGTTGCGCGAAAGATAATTGCAATTTGCATTAGTACAACGCCGTGATTCGAACGCACTACCTCAGGGTAAAGGGTCACTGAAACCACTAGGCCAACACTGCTTTTTAGAAATTTTAACAAATTAACTAAAGGTATCGCGTACATTATGTTTCCACGAAGATATTAGGTCCTTACATATGAAATTGGCGTATTTCGTACTGGCCACTTTAATCACGATGTTCTCCTCTTTGGTTAGGAATTCCAAATTCAAATTTGTACAGCTATTTACTCATGTATTTTTGCTTTCAACGTTTTCGTTCTGGAAATTTCGACCTGCAGAACAAGCCCCGTGGATGGCCTGAGACGCAAGTTGATAATGAAGTATTGAAGGCTATTGTGGAAGCGGATCCATCGCAAACCACGTCCGAGTTAGCTGCATGCTGCGGTGTTAGTGATAAAACTGTTTTAATTCACTTGAAGCAAATTGGGAAGATTAAAAAGCTTAAAAGATGGGTACCTCACGAATTGACTGAAGTAAACCGGCAAACGCGCGTCGACTGCTGCGTTACATTACTGAACCGGCACAATAATGAAGGTATTTTAAACCGAATCATAACCTGTGATGAAAAATGGATTCTTTACGATAATCGGAAGCGCTCAGCGCAATGGTTGGATCCTGGCCAGCCAGCCAAATCCTGCCCCAAGCGAAAATTAACCCCAAAAAAGTTACTTGTAAGCGTATGGTGGACTAGTGCCGGTATTATTGCAGTTTTCTCAAATCTGGCCAGACTATTACGGCTGATGTCTATTATCAGCAATTGCAAACCATGATGGAAAAGCTAGCGGCTAAACAACCTAGGCTGGTCAATCGCTCCACGCCACTGCTACTTCACGACAACGCTAGACTACACACTGCACAACAGACGGCTACCAAATTAGAAGAGCTTCAATTGGAATGTCTAAGACATCCTCCGTACTCCCCGGACCTTGCTCCAACAGATTACCATTTTTTTCGAAAATTGGACAACTTCTTGTAAGGGAAAAAATTTAACTCTGATGGGGCAGTCCAAATCGCCTTCACAGATTTTATTGATTTCCGTCCGACTGTTTTTTTTAGTAAATGGGATCAATGAACTACCTATGAGATGGCAAAAGTGCATAGAAAACAATGGTTCATACTTTGATTAATTGAATATATTATATTTTAAAATATTCGACTTTTTGTTCCTCCCATACAAAACGCCAATTTCATATGTAAGGATCTAATTATAACCTACAAAATTTTGTCCAATATTAGTAGATTACAATCATATTTTATTCGTAACTACCCTCATACAAGTTTTCATACCAATTAATTCGAAGGTATTCAGAGAAATCTCTAACAATGTTGTTTTTCAATTTGACTGAGTAACACGTCCTATTCAGATTGGCTCATAAAATCGATTACGACCAAAAGCTGAACATACAACGAACCAAAGCAAAAATATTTTTATTCGAGCGTTTTGATTGTCCTAAATAAATAGTGATTCATTTCAATTAATCAAATATGAACAGGCGACAAATTATTATATTGACAGCTTATGCCACGACGAAGATCATTAATAACTAATAGAATTGTGAAAGAGCCAAGAGGCTGTTTCAGTTCAGAGGAATCAGTCATCCACGTAGTCCTGGAATGCGTGGCTGTGCGTAACCAACGTATAGAAATCCTCGGAGCAGTGAGGTCGCTCCATAAAGCCTGCGAAGTGCCCGGGAGACTTATGTGCTCCTGTACGGATCTAGGCTGGCTGGCTAAGTTAGCCAGGACTTTACGCACGACGGACCTAGTCAGAGTCTAAGTGCGGTAACCTTACCTAACCTTTAGAATTGTGGAGGTATTTCTGTTTCTCTAATCTACGGGGAGGATCCTCGACCAGTCTAACCACTGACTCGCCGCCCCGAGGGGCCCAGTGGCTAAAGTCAAGAAGTTCTATATATCCTCAGCAACAATAACTTCGTTACAGGGACTCGCGTCATCGCAGTGATTCAATTTCAATTTAGAAAATTCTTTATTTTGTTTCACAAAAATGTATAGTGCTACATATCCAGTGTACGTTATTTCCTGGAATGTAACAAACTTACAACTAGACACGTTTTTACAGCCATTATGCTTGTTTAAATACTTATAAAATAGATAAAACTAAATTTGTAATGTTTCGAAAGGTTTTAACAATAACAAACTAACAATGAGGTAAACTACCTGGTAATTAACATAATCGCAGTGATTAGTATTAGTTATTGAAGAAGAAGGCGGCACCTGTGTCGCTATGACGGTTCTCACATCATACCCCTTACTGATAAATCCTCACTTTTTTAAACACTTTATTTTTTTAAATATTTTAATCGACAAACCGAATTTGGCGGTTTAAAATCTCTAAAGTCAACAAACATCGGAACATCTCGACAGACAAGATGGCCGGCTATGTGGGATTCTTTGTTATTTTTAAATGAACGTAATTTTACGTATAATAGATTTTTGAGACAATTAGTATATTTAAGGTAAATGAGCTAGAGAAGAAGCTTAGAAAAAAAATGCAATACAGTAATATTTTTTTTACCAGTATTTAGTTAAAAAATGTTTATACAGCTGGTTAGTAGTTTATAATACAGCCCTAGAAATTTCGGTAACAACTGAGAATAGTAGTTATTTCTTAACTTTAAAAATGTAAGGCGAATCTAAATTGAAGTAGGAAGTTGTAATGATAATACAAGTTACTGATAAAATGTTATTGTAACATGATAAATAACAAGATAATGTAACAAGTTGATATTATATTATTTAATAATACTTATTGCATGACACTTAATTAATATAAATACTATGTTGAAACATCTATTTTTAACATATTTTGCAATAAAATATTGTATTTATAAGAAATAACTGGGAAATATAACATCAAGGAATTATTATGTATTGAAGGTTTAAAAACAAATTAAATTTAATACGTTTAGTTATTAATATATTAATATTTTCGTTACTATTTGGACTTGCAAATGGCAAGCAGTGTTGGCCTAGCGGCTTGAGCGACTTCCTTCGAGGTTCGAACCACTGCGGCGCATATCGCTGGTACGGTGAAAGAAAACATTGCGAGGAAGTCGGCTGTCCTTTGAAAAATATTAGGAAACAGATACAAAATTCTGAAACCAAGATTAAGGCTTGTAGCGTCACTAGTTTAATAAAGCCTTCCACGCTTTTCCGGAAGTTATTGATAATTGCGTTATATTATTTAATTTTAAAGTATGTATAATAGAACTGATAATTCAATTACAATTACGGTATTTCTATATTCATCTAAACATTGTTTATGAATTCATCATCGATATGAAAGTGGTTAGGAATTTATTCATTTGCGCAATGAATACAGATTGTCGTTTGGAGTGTGCGGTGGCCTGTTTTCTTCAATTTACATCTAAATATGTACGAGATAGCATATTAGTTTTTTTTTTTTTTATTGGACAATTCACACCAATTGACCTAGTCCCATGCTAAGCTGGTGATACTTGTGTTATGGGTACTAGGCAACGGATATACATACATATTATAGATAGATAGATATATAAATACATATTTAAACACCCAAGACCTAAGCACAACACAAAATGCTCATCACATCTATGTTTTGTCTCAGCCGGGGATCGAACCCGGGACCCATGGATTCGCAGTCAGGGGTACTACCACTAGACCAATGAGCCGTCGTTTGTATTAGTATAACTGAGTTATTTTTGTTTAAGTTAAATTATTTGTACCTATATTCTATTTTGACTACACACACTGATCAAAAGTATTTGTAACTAAACATATTTTTTGTTTATTATGCTATAAGCATAGAGCATATATTATATTATATTTAAGTTATTTGAAAATACGACGTAGTTTAAACCTAATTATTTACATAAAAAAAGATTTCTGAATGTATTTCCTGACCATTTTTTTTTCTTAATAAACAAGTAGGTGATCGGCCTTCTGTGTCTGACACAAGCCATCGATCTGTGTGTAAGACATGCTTTTCCTTGATGTTTCCCATCACCGTACGAGCGAGTATTAATGATCATGGAAAATCCATTAATCATACATTCGACTTTAAGAAGTACCATTTTCAAGCCATTACAAAAGTAAATAAACAATAAAATAAATAAATCAGCGGCGCTACAACCTTTTTAGGTCTGGGCTTTAGATGTCTATGTTTCATGCTTATTTGTTGATCTAATAAGCAAGTAGGGGATCAGCCTGTGCCTGACACGCCGTCGACGTTTTCGGTCTAAGGCAAGCCGGTTACCTCACAATGTTTTCGTACACCGTTAGAGCAAATGTTAAATGCCGGGGATCGAACCTACGGGATGAGAGTCGCACGCTGGAGCCACTAGGCCAACACTGCTTAGAGAAAAGTAAATAATGCAGATAAAAATGCGAAGAGGTACAGTAGATTTTCAGTAACGACACAAAAATCTGTTCTAATGTTCGTAAATTCATTTCACACGAAAACTAAAAGAAAAACAATCGTTTACAGCATTGATAGAACTAATAGATGTACTGATACACGATATTAAAAACAACCAAGACAAGTCTAATAATAGCGATACGGCCCTTCGAATGCATTCGTCACGTGCACTTACATTGACCTACATATGTAAAAAATAAACATCAAACGACACACGATTTCGCCCAGGTGCAACCTATTAAAACCTTAATGAAAATTCAATGTGTTGAAAATTTTAGATACGACGTATGATTTAAGCTCTGCGAATTTATGCCGATATTATTGCTGATAGGAGAAAATCAACTTTAGCTAAATTAGTACAGTATTTTTTTTCATGTGGACTTAACATTATAGAATATGTTTTATTTTTAGTTCTTGATGTAGAAATCTAATTCTTCACTCTTCTGGGCCTATTCGAGATTTAATTGTTTGCACAAGACTTCGGCAGCTAATTTCTCATTGTACACATTAAAATCCTAGTTACTTAAAGAAACATTTTATTCCTTTTTGACGGTAGTTTTGATTTGCGTTCCCTTGACAATCTTATTCATAAAACTGAATTCTATCACTCCTCCTTTACTGTGCAAAGTATCCTGCTTTGGAACTCCTTACCTCTTGATATCAAACGAGCTCAGTCTTTCAATTTAAGTAAAAATCTTTTGATAATTTATCTTCTGCCTCGTAATTAGCTACTTATATATATATAAATAATTGTTACTCATTATCCCTAGGATTAGCTTTTACATTTTTGTTTATATTATTATTTTTAGACTTTACTTTATTTTAGTTAAGTTAGTGTCACATTACGTTATGTTCCTTTTTGTTAGTTATTCTACAGTTTTTGTACTTTACCCTCTGTAGGTGTTTCTTGCTGTTGTTAGCGATAAGGCCGCCCGTTGCCTAATAACTTATGTAGCCTGTTTTATATCTATGTTTTTGTATAAGGTAATTGTAAATAGATAAAATCTTTAAAAAAAAATTATAAAAACATCACGCTCTGGAAGGACGTACATAGCAACCATTTCACCCTAGATAACCTACCATGCATCTGAATGCTTTTAATTTTATCTAAAGTCAACCGAGATAAGATAAATTTTCCGTTGAACCAATCGTAAATAGATCGGCTGTTGCATTAACTGTCAAGTACTGATCATGCCTACATTTAGTGTGGAATTCGATGTGTCAAGAGGCAAATTCAAACAGGAAAACCTAATGAGGATAGTGAATTCGTAATGACGTTTGTGAAACAAAAACAACACACACCGGATAGAACGCGGAACCTTTGGCAGAAATACTGACAGAAATAAGAGTTGAGCCAAATATACGTGGCGTAACTCAAGGCTCACTACTATAAACATTATTTTCAATGAATGCCATCCAATGAAGCATGTAATAAGTGATACTCTAGCAATTTAATATGACGTATTTTATTTGCGAGTACAAACAGTTTTATATCGTTTATCGCCTGTCACATGTACGGTTATAAAACTAGAATTTAATTTATTTAAATATGCCAACTGTTACGATTAACCAAACAATTACGATCCAATTAGTAAAATAAACATAAAAACACTGCACACACTTAAATAAAGAAATCATATTTTCAAGATATCATTAACACAGATTTTAATGAATTTGAAATAGATGAAATATAGATAGCGGAGAAAGATTGAAAAATAGTAGCGTTGGCGACAAGTGGATGTATTTGGAGAAGGCCTTCACAGCATCGGAGGCCGTGTAATAGTACTTAATATATAATAACATAAAATTAATATAACTTAAATTATAGTACTCATAACTAAAGGCTATTTTTATCAAGAATATTGCAAACCGGCCACGTTTGGCGTTTTAAAATGTGCATATTCACGGATTACGCGTGACGACAACCAAAATAATAACAGTATAATATGATTAGGTTTAGAAGACCAAAAAGGTGGTTAAAAGCATGAGGACAAGGAGAAATGTATATTTCCCATACCTCAATAGTAGGTGATGGTACATATGCAACAACAAGAATACAGTTGTCGAATATATCATCATACTAGATATTTGATTTGCCGTCAAATGCCATAATTGTTATGTGATAATAAGAGTTTGAGGAAATAAAAACTTCCACACTAGAGTATAGATTTATTCGTGACCTCGAGACGTGGACTCCGAGTGCTGACTATGGCCCATAAAAGCGATACGACACAGAAAGTACTTTCAGAGCCTGATAAAGAATTTTGTTACCAAACATTAACCCACACAACAGCTCTTAATAAAGTCAACGTCGAAATTGAATTTTATGACCGAAAATCTGAATATTCATTAGATAAATTAGCAGACTGATGTTTGAAAACTTTTAATTAATAACCGAACAAGAATGTACTTCAAAATGTTTCTTAGCCACGAGTAATAGACATAAAATATTAACAAATGAGTAAAGTAATTTGGAACATCCACTTGGAACTTGTAAAACATCAAAAATACAAACGAAATTCTTGTTTGTCACCAGAAGGCATCAGGGAGCATTGTTACAACGTAATAGCCTCATAAAAATATGATGAAACGACAACGACACCTAAAGACGACCTAAAATCTTGTAAAAGTATCTCTAATCCGGGCATCGCTTTAATAAAGCCGCTGTGAATTCTCTTTAGAAACGAGACTTAATTGACTTGAACGAGTCGCCCTAAGTAACTTTTAAGATGGCGGATAAATTAAAGGTTCAGCATAGACTGAATTAGAAGAGTATATTAAAGAGAAAATTAAAACCTTTGTTATATCAAACTCATATACAATATAAGAAAATCATAAATCGCATGTAGGTTTTGTTGAATCAGAATTTCGGGATTCTCTTGGGCAAATTGTTACATAAGTCGCCACAGGCTGTGATCAAAGGATTACGAACTACCCTCCCTTATCACCCAGCTTTATTTCGGGTCCTAACAGTTTGCGTTTTTACGAGATCGCCGACCTAAAGGGATATCAATTACAGTAGAACAAGAAAATATTTTGTGATATTAAATTTCTTAAAATAGTTCAGATTCAACAATCTTAACTTTGAAATGATGCTAACGCCGTGTTTTAGAATAATCCAGCTTAATTAGACTACGTTAATTAAGATTTATTATTGTTCTCATTGTCCCAGAAACACTTGTGTTGATTACATGAAGATGCTCAACGTACTACAAAACTTGATAAGGCCTTCAACTTTTCGAAGTAATATTACATTCCGCCGTTCGTTGATTGGCAGTTATGCAATAAACTTAATGAAAGAGCTCCTAAAAAAGTAACTGAAATTGAGTGATCCAGATAAGGAGCGTTCATTATAACTCCGTTTATACGTAACATAAAAAGCCATTTTATCGATAGACCATTTTATAACAATAAAAAATTTAATTAAAAATTCCACTTACCTTACTTAAATTCTATACAAGTCTTCAAAAATTCACTAAACACTTGAATTGCGTGGTTTTTCTTAAAGCTAAACCTACCTTATGACGTAATTGACGCAGACGACGCTGATGGGCTTCTGTTGTTTGTCTGTGATGACAGTGGCCTGGGTTTGAACCCAGGCGTAGCCGCCAGACTTCGCCAGGAAACGGTATTGCCCGGTTTCGCATTGCCCCTTTGAGAACACTGAAACAATTATCAAAATTTGATGTAAAATGATAGAAATTATATTGAAATCAATAATATTCAGATAGATTGAATTTGTCTCAAACGATCTGTCACATCTCTTATTAATCAAAGAGCTTGACCTGAAAACGTGAACTTTTAATGATAAATGTAATCGTCAAAACCATCTACCGCCGCATTTAATTTTATTTTCAAGCAATAAATAATGTTATTAAACCATTCAATTCGATTCGGCTACATTAGAAGGATTCCAAAGGGATTTCAAAGGATTAAAACGATACAATAGACACATGTATAAATTATATAAATTTACTGGAGGATAATAACTACATAAATCTCTTAAGTTTTGTAGAATAAAATAAGCCGTTACTAGGAGCGTTAGTAGACTGCTATTAGGTTACAATTTTCCACTATCCTAGATCTAACATTGCGTGTCTGCAGAAATAGTTCCAGTAAAGGCAATCGAATTAAGTGTACATCGGTTTCCTTCTAATCAAGGCGCCCTTATTTCTAATGCGTCTATTAGCCTAGTGTTTTATTAACTACTAGTTTTTGTACTTGACTCTGCCAAATCTTCAAAAAAATTTCTACAACATAGTTGCTGATTAAAACACCAAAGACTTCATCAAAATAAATACCGTGTAATTTAACATCTCATAGCGAGGATGCAGTTTCATTACAATACAGGCAGGTACTTTTATGTGCTGACAATCCAAACTCATTGGTATAATCTGATTAGCGATCTGCGTTAGTCACCCGATTAAAGAAATTTACACTGTTGCTCACTGGCATAATCCCAAATGTACCACTACTCACTAGGTGTTATTGAAGACATTCTAGGTACCAAGCTGCGACAAAAACAAATTGATCGTGATTACAAATTTAATGTTGTACATTCTTTTTCATGAATAGACACATGCTACAGCACTTGAATTAATACCATAGACATATTTATCTGTACACTTTTGTGATAATACATAATATTGCGATAAAATTACAATAGATAAAAATATACTTGAGTGGTTCATTGAACTGCCGCCAATTACTAAGCCAATACTATTATTAATAATTAATATATCATTATTAATTATATACAGTCAAACCTGGATAAGTGAGAGCTCAAGGGACCGCGATCTCAATTTATTTTATGGAGGTTTCTCCAGTGGCGTAACTATACCATCTGGGGCCCGTGGCAATTCTTTTGATGGGGCCTTATCAGTAAAACTGGTCACGTTGTACTCAGTTTCAATTTAATAAACTTCCAGATTTTCAACGCACTCATTTACACTTTGTATATGTCCCACTAATGGCCAAAGGCCTCCTCTCATAGGTGAGAGGGAATGGTCTGTAGTCCCCGCGCTAGCCCAATGCGTATTGGAGACTTCACATTCATCCATAGCACATAATATCTCTTGGGCAGGGGCCCTCTTGGGTCAGGGGCCCGTGGAATTTTGCCAACCCTGCCCTGCAACCCTATCGTTACGCCACTAGGTTTCTCACTAATCGTTTCTAGCTTACAGAGTTACAGAAAGCGTTTGTCTGATTTATGATAGTCTATAAAAATACGGCAAATATGACTTAAAGACACGTATCACATATTTATTGAAATAATAAGTGAACATAAATGTCTAATCTAAATAATATTATAGCAACATTTACTTGTAATAATGTTTTAATTTCTTTGCGATTTTGTTTATAAATTTTATGTATGTTTTTCAAGTTTATAAATTTTAACATAAGAGACGCTTTTGGTTGGAATTAAATAAGAGTCTTAAATTTCGATTAAGAATGAGTCATACACGGTAAATTAATAGTTTTCTCGCTTACCCAGTTGTCACTTACTCAGGTTTGACTGTGTATGATGTTATGTTAACATATTTTGAATAATTCGGAAGCATCATAACATTTCATCGATGTAAAATACTCTTATTACTCACATCTTTGAATATAAATATTTGTTAATATATTAACTTCATCAAAACTAAAGTTATATGAAGTGCAAAATGTTTACGATACAACGGGGACATTAAAACCGATTTAGGTTAAATGGTCTTAAAAACCGCTTTGCAGTATTTTACGTTAATTGTAAATAAAATTGCAGGACGACTGGCGAAACGGCAATCTTGTTCAGTCAGTGTATTTGTTATTCTTTTAAAAAGGAATATCGACAAGAATCTAAAAAAAGATTCTATTACAATCAGATCCCAATATTATAGAAGGATTATAAAATGTATTATAATCAACAGCGACAAGTAATAAAATAGTGAGGATAGAGTTACATAGACATGATGTAAAACCGCTAATAATCCTCATATGAAACCAGATAGTAACAGACATCGAGACAAATAGCGACTAAGATGGGAAATTAGCACATTCATATACTAATAATGAAGACGTATATGCCGAAGACTTCAAGGACAAACTCCATAATCTAATTAATAATGATAAATATGCCATAGTAAAACTACCTAGTGTACAATCTATTGTAATGACAGGCTTCCGGGGACTGATCCGGATTGATCCAGATAACAATCCAACTCTGAGACATTTCAAATGACTTCCTTTTAGTACAATTGGGATGAAACAGTTTCTGACAGATTTCTCAGAACACTTGCCTAGTGAATCTATAGGAAAGCCTTGAGGTAAACGATTACTATTAACGGAAGAGGCAATAGTTGAAAACTAGGTTATTCCAATTTCAATGCTATTTAATTCCCAAGAGAGAATTTCTGGATGCATATTAGAAAATCTATACAGATTATAATTTTCGTCTTTTCGTTTCAAATATGGAATGGACAATGTTATGATACTTGTAAATACAACTAAAAGTATTAGAAAACCGTCCCTTTTGAGTCAATCTATGATACCCAATGACCCATAGAATCATCATCAAACATAGAACTGATTTAAATAAACCTATTGTTATAGGAACGAGGATAATACTGCATCCGTTTTACTGGGCACGTAATCTATTCCGACCATGCCCGTTCAAATACAGTAGTGAGAAAATCTTGGTTACTATTGTTTTATGTATCATACAATCTGGGACAATTTACGTATATTTATTTATCTAAAACAAATCAGTAACAAGGTCAACTAAACTATCCCTTTCTATCAAATTAAGTTTACGCTAAATGGAAGAGAGACGAATAGTGTTTTAGTGTAATGTTGATGAATTTCAGGGTAAATCTACCAATCTTGATTGATTGTATGAGATTAAATCTCAAACAAAACTTTTTGTAACAATTTCAAAAGACCAGAACCAAAGTTTACACAACCCAACAAATACATAGCTAGTTGCCACATTTTTGTCATAGACTGATAGAGTAGAAGTAAGATTTTATTACAAGGGAGTGTTTTAAGAGTGTTCAGAGGAGTTCGGAGCTGCAGCTGAGTTTCATCATCGGACGTCGAGGCAGAATACAAAATCACCGTATCACCTCGACAACCATCGTTCCACAACTGAGTGTTTATAAGGCAGCTTTTGCCGCGTACCACCACTATGTGGAACCAACTTCCCACTGAAGTATTTCCTAACCAATTCAACTTAGGGTCCTTCAAGAAAAGAGCGTAATTCTTTAAAGGCCTTCTGGCATTGAGAGTCCATGTCCATGGGCGCCGTATCACTTAACATCAGGTGAGCCTCCTGCCCGTTTGTAGGGGGCAAAACAGTTCTATATAAAAAAAATAGAAAGTAATTAAATCTGCATAATAAATATTTGATCATAGAACATGTATCTGCGTAACAGAACATACAAAACTACGCTTTTAAAGATCCTTTTAAATCGGGTTCAACGACCCCAACGTTCATATGAAATTCTGTACATGTGAAGGTTCTGAAATAACAACTGCGATATGGTTTATATTTTTGCTTCTCTAGACGGTAAATTTACATAGTCGTATAATATTTTATTCAAATGAAAAGCGATGCAATTTTTAAATATCAGTAATTTTATCAACCAATTCGACTTAAGGTCCTTCAAGAAAAGAGCATACCAATTCTTGAAATGCCGGCAACGCACTTACGAGCCTTCTGGCAATGAAAGTGTCCATGGGCGGCGGTATCACTTAACATCAGATGAGCACGAGGCTCATTCCATTCAACAAAAATTTAGCTAAAATATAAAGCCTCCGGAATATTTTTTTAATATTTTGGAAATAAATATTGTCTATGTCACTCATCTATTCGTGACAAACATGCAAATAATAATTAGCTTTGATTAAGTACCATATCGTGCTAAAACTGGAAACTGGAACTTTATACACTCAGTATTTGACGAAAGATCTCATTATTAAATCTCTTGCAATTTTTCGGTAAATCCAATCTTCTATAATATAAAAATGAATCGCAAAATGTGTTGGTAAGCGCATAACTCAACAACGCCTGGACCAATTTGGTCAATACCTTTTTTATAATATTCCTTGAAGTACGAGGATGGTTCTTACGGAGAGAAAAATTTAAAAAAAATTGAGTGAAAAAGTCTGAAAACAACACTTTTCTATATTCCCATACAAAAGTTTTTCCTTTAAATGTGTCAAGGTTATGTCAATAAAAGACAATACTATTCGTAATAATACTTAAAAGTCAATTTGAACTTTAATACCATATCATAAAGTTCAAGTGTTAGTGGAGGGGTTCCGGGAAGGTAAATTTTTATTTTTTGACATAATGTATTTGTTGTCTTATCAGCTTTCTTTTTTATCTTACTAGCTAGACCGGTGTCTCGAATAGCAGAATAAGTATTTAAAAAAAATAAAGAATCGACTGTTAGGCGGTACGATGTTCGCCAGGCCAGCTAGTATATCAATAAATTTCTACAAAAGGCATTATTTATACAAACAAATCTACGATATATAACATTATATAGAACATAAATTAACACAGTAATTGTATATAGTAAGCTACTTTGGATAAAATTTGTATTAGATTTGAATATAAACTTGAGAAAAAGAGAGATGTCGCTAAAAATGTTCAAGACTAAACTACCACGAATAATGATTAACACTTTGTTCCAAAACCGGGTTTTATCTCGCATGATCAATTCACATGACTGCACGGCCTTGACGCCATATTATTGCTTATTAATTTTCAATTAGATTATCCATAAATTCTTTTCTTTCTTATATAATTTTTCTAATGAAGAATATTATAGCTTACGAAACTTTAGTGTCCGTTAGGTTTAGTGCGATGAATCCTGCTTCCACTTTATATTGAAAAAAAAAAATCAGTGGCGCTACAACCTTTTGAGGTCTGGGCCTCATATTTATGTATCTGTATCACGATCATTTGTCAAACTAATAGGCAAGAAGGCTGATAACCTATATCAGCCTTCTGTGCGCAACTCGCCGTCGATTTTATGGGTGCCTAGTGAGTCGATTTCCTCACAATGTTTTCATTCACCGTTCGAGCGAATGTTAAATGCGCACATAGAAAATCCAATGGTGCACAGCCGGGGATAGAATCTACAACCTCAGGGATGAGAGTCGCACGCTGAAGCCAACCTGCTGCACCCATTTTATATAGAACAGTTGTTTATAGTCAAAAATCAAGACAAACTAGCAATTTATTCAGCTTTTGCAACACTTCATAAATAACACATTTACACACAATATTAACGATATTATCGGCGTTATCAGCTGTAAAAACACGCGGGCCTAGTGTGATCATTACCCAATTTACGTAAGTCAAGTTCAAGGCAACGGAAAGCTAAAATATTTTTATCACGACGTTGAATTGAATGGATTTTGTATTTATTTTAAATGAACGCAGCTGTTATCGGATAGAATCTTTGTCATCTGAGGAATCTTTAATCTCTGGGATATTCGCATTTAATTGTTTTCCTTTGACATCTTTAGAATTAAAATTTCATTTCCACAATTTTATTTAAAAACTCCTGTTTATATTAGATTAAGTGTAAAATTTTAATTTATAATTAAATTACACCTTAGGAATTTAGAAAACGAGCGCAGTTTTGTAATTATTTTTTTAAATAATAAACATATTTCATATAGTTGTATTACCATTGTCTTTATATATGTACGTAGTTGGTCCCAAAGTTCTGTCACTAGCACATTATTTCTACATTTCGAGCAGGATTTTATAAAAAAATTATTGCATTCTATTTTGGAATGTTTGATTATTGTTTTAAAACAAAAAACAATAACTTTCCGTAATTTTTCACGATGGAGTGGACATTGAAAGTAAACCGAATAGTTGTTATGGCGTTGCACCGCTGTGGACACTCGCCGAGTACCATTTTCAAGTTGCTCAAAAATTTGAATATAACGCTTAGGTTTGTGTATGGTACTATTGATAGGTACCTTGAAGTCTCCAGTGTTGAGGACAAGAAAAGAACTGGCTGGCCACGCTCCGCAAGAACACCAGCAGTAATCAAAGCTATCAAGGCGCGGATAGTAAGAAATCCTTTCCGAAAACAGAAGTTGATGGATTTGCAGATGGGTGTCAGTAGGAAAACAGTAAAAAAGGTTTTAAATGAAGATCTTGGTCTACGAGCATACAAAAAAGAGTGGGCACTTACTTAATGCTCGTCTAAAAGCAATAAGGCTTAAGATATCGCGGGTGTTGTTTAAGCGGTACGCGAAAAACCGACACCGTGATATCCTCTTTACGGACGAAAAATTTTTCGATATTGAAGAGAAGTACAATAAACAGAATGATACAGTGTACGCTAGGAGTTCTGAAGAAGCTGAAAATAAAGTTCCAAGGGTGCAACATGGACATCATCCATCATCAGTAATGGTTTGGTTGGGAGTGTCCTATTACGGGCTAACTGAGGTTAATTTTTTCGAAAAGGGGGTCAAAACCAGTGCTACAGTGTACCAAGAGACGGTTTTGTATCGCCTTGTCAAAGACCTGTCCAGCACCCTATTTGCGGGACATCACTTCGTGTTCCAGCAGGACTCTGCGTCTGCATACAAAGCCAAGACCACTAAAGCCTGGTTTGAGCGTCAAAACATCGTCTTAATTAGACATGAGGATTGGCCTTCCTCCAGTCCGTACCTTAATCCTTTGGACCAGAAATTATGACAGGGCTTAGAGAGGAAGGTCTGTGATAAACCTCATGAAAATTTGGAGAATCTGAAGTCATCTTTAAAAAAACCAGTGACTGAAATCGACACGAATATGGTGCGTGCTGCGATAGACGACTGGCCGCGACGCTTAAGGGCCTGTATTAAAAATGAAGGAGGTTATTTCGAATATTTTTATGCTTTTTTTATTCCTTAATTAATGTACTAAGAATTGATATATCACTCATTACAAACTGATCAGTACTTTTGTTTTTATCATTATTTCCATTTATGACAGAACTTTGGGACCGACTACGTATTATATAGTATAAACTAGCTGACCCGGCAAACGTCGTTTTGCCATGTATATTATTTCTAGGATTTTTTTTTATTTCAATAAAAATAACCATCTACTATAATAAAAAAATAGGGGTTGATCGTAGAGGGGTGACGATTAAGAGTTGTATGTATTTTTGTATGCTGTATCAAAAAAAAAGTTTGTCTAAAAATAAAAAAAATTTGAGGTGGGACCACCCTTAACATTTAGTGGTTGAAAAATAGATGTTGTCCGATTCTCAGACTAACTGAATATGCATATTAAATTTCATAAGAATCGGTCGGAGGACTATGGGAACGAACATTGTGACACGAGAATTTCATATATTATAAATTAGTTAATAATGCGATAAGAATCACGTAAAGTTGGCGTTAAAGAATTACGTCAATTTACATTTAATTATTTTGCAAATATGTGAACTATAAACTATTATGTATTCATACATTATTAATACCCAACTGCGTCACCGGTAGGACATCACTCCAATAGTGCCAACAACCAACAATTATTAAAGTATTCTCCAACTTCTCCAACATTGCTCAGCGAATACATAATAATTAATCTTGTCCGTAGACAAGAGGTTCGAGCGGACGTGTCTGATATATATACAGGTTGGCTAAAAAGTGATCAAACGCAACTAGGGGATAGTTGAGGTCATCAGCTGCAAAAAATTGTTCTAACCTCAACTCCTGCAGTGTTATAATTTATTTTGCGTTTTTATAAGAAAATTGACTTATTTTACTAATTCCTATTAAAATTCGAAAAAATCTACATCCTGTATCATTTTCATAATATCCACTAGATTGGTACATACTGATGAGTCCTTGCGTTAGACATGCTATTTATAATTGTTTATTGATTGTGTGTGTAAGTCATAACTTTTTGTCTACAGGCTTCTTTTGCTCTCAAAAATTAAGGATTCCTCGATTTCATATTAAACCTTTTCCTAGGTTCTAACACTGCTTTCTCTAGGATGTGTAAGTGACCTTATAAATTTTCTCCTGAAATTGATATTTTCCCCTCTCTATCTCACAGTTTCACAGATCAATCTTTTCCAAAATTTTGCAATAACTTATGATTTATATCTATCGCCTAAAGGATATATATAGTTTGTATATACATATTCTGAATAGTGTTAAGTATAGCCTGCTATTTTGCGTTTTTTATGATTCATATCCACGTTTAACCGCCTATGCACAAGCATTGAGGCAATAGATTGGGTGCAGTGCAAACCATTAAAAAAATAAAACAGTTATATAACCACTGATACTAAAAAAGATAATCAGAGGAATTCACTAGTCTACCTTCAAAACAGTGGAAAGGTCGCGACAAACATTCTTAATCATAAAATGCAGTAAATTTACGATGTCTTAACGAAGAATGTGTAGGCGAACTATTTCAACATGAGAAAGTGAAAATGCTTGAAATTCAACGCAATTGTATAAATTAAATTAGGATCGTCGTAAGGTGTAATAGATTTTGCTTTACGTGATCGAGATTCTATTGAGAAATGGACTTTATCATTTATTTTATCGAACAAGGACACTTTCCGTTTCTATTTTTGCGTTTTGTATACGTCTATTGAAGTAAAACTTCTTGAGGCGCATGAGGGTAAAAGTGAGAAGGGTGAATTACCTTATAAAAATTATATTTTGAAAATTAAAATTTCGTAGAGAGAATTTATGAAATATTAGGGTTTTTTATTTTATGCAAAATAATTTATTGAAATCTCACATGACGAATTGTAAATTAAAATGCCACGTGTTTTTATTATCGAAGAAATAAATTTAAAAAAATAAATAAATTATTTGTATTAATTTTCGACACTTATTATTTTAATGACAATTAAATTAATTAAATTCCTAACATATCTTCCTTCCCTTCCTCTAAGTCTCGGAAATCTAAAGTTTTAGATTTGTATTTATACATGAACAAAAGTTAAAAATTAGTTTGCCAAAGAAGCTTTACTTCTGACTGCACAGCTGGGGATCGAACCTACGACCTCAGGGATGAGAGTCGCACGCTGAAGCCTCTAGGCCAACACTGCTCTAAAACTGATAATTACCTATTATATTTGGTAATCCGCGAAACCTTAGTGAGGAAGCAACAATTTTGTATGTCGTCATTGTTTTCGCGAGCAAAGAGCGGGTTCATCAAATAAACGTTTTTTTGATCGATTGTCGGTTCAATAGTGATGAGTTTTTGAATAGACTATGATTACTTTGTCTACGGGAATAATTAGCGTTAACTATATTAAGATTCGTTCTACAATACTATTTCATTTCTATAAGTTACACAATTTAACTTTGCAGCGACCGTTCATCATCCGCCCACGGCCGTAAACGGAAATAATGCGAACGCCGCAATTAAACATAAATGCCCTTTCAGCTTTTTACACGCTTTTAGCTTGTCGCAGTGAAATAACCTCTTATATACATATAAATATATGATATGCAACTGACCCGGCAAACGTTGTTTTGCCATGTAAGTATATTATTTCTAGGAAAAAAATAACCATCTCTTATAATAAAAAACAGAGGTTGATCGTAGAGGGGTGAAAATTAAGGGTTGTATGTATTTTTGTATGCTGTATCATAAAATAAAAACAAAAAGTTTTGTCTTAAAATTAAAATTTAGGGGTCTTATCTATCTACCTTATCACTTAGGGGTTTGAAAGATAGATAGTAGTCGATACTGAACATGCATAAAAAATTTCATAAGAATCGGTCGAGCCGTTTCCGAGGGGTATGGGAACGAACATTGTGACACAAGAATTTTATATATTGGATATTGTTATTCGTTTTTGAAGTCCCTAACTAACTTTGGGATATGCCCCAAAAACATTATTTATATTCTTTTCAAACAAACCTGAAACTTTATTTCCCGACCCTCGTGAGTTCTGTGTGCGTTAAGCACTAAGACACGGAGATGGCTTACTTACAATAACTACTTCCAATGTAGATTTAGCTTGAAATAAGATCCGTCATGTACGTACGACCTACAAACAAGTCAGACAGTTATGCATCTTATGAATGTCCTGCATTTGGAGCCTCCAGGTGCGATCTGGAGCAACACATCAATATAAAGGTAACTAGCGAGCATTCACCCGAAATATTAAGAAGATTCAGATCGCAACTGGAAGATTTCTGCAGTAAGATGCGTCACTCACTGCAACAAGAGCGTAGCGGAGGCGAGACGACGGCCCCCACTCGTCTATGAATATAGAATAGGAATAGTAATATATATTTGGAAATGTCTTTATATAACATAATGTTTGTACAAAATATGTGATAAAATAAAGGTCCTCCACCACAAGGGTTGGGGATATTGGGAAATTTATATATATAAAAAAAATGTCTATATAAAAACATCAGCTGTGTTATACATAGATTTTCCTAAAGAAAACTGAAAGGCTGTATTTAGTTTCTATAAAAAAGAAGTGCAATTGTTGACTGTACTTGATATGCATAGCTCACGACTTTATCCAAACATTATTCTATGAACAAAGGTATTATAATTGGTATAGCGAGGATTTAGACAAAAGTATACTTTATTATTCTCCTACACAATATTCTTTGAAATTACAGTATAACCTTGTGGCTTCAGCATGCGACTCTCATCCCTGAGGTCGTAGGTTCGAGCTCCGTCTGGACCTATGGACTTTCTATGTGAGCATTTAATACTAACTCGAACGGCGAAGGAAAACATCGTGAGGAAACCTGCATGTCGCAAACCCAAAAATCAAATACTGTCAGACACAGAAGGCTGATCACTTGCTTGTCAATAAAATATTGATTGAAGAAACGGATGCAACTTGAGGCCCATACCCATTAAGGGTTGTAGCGCCCCTGAATTATTATTAAATATACTTCCAAAAAGGTGTATTTCCGTTATGCTAAATATACCAAGAATATCTTGATTGTACGACGCAACGGGGTTTAACCCAGACAGGCGAAGTTATGTTCTCTATTAATTAAATAAAGTCTAAAAGTTTTTAAATATTTTTTGTATTTCTTCTTTAATGTCTCGTACGTAAGTACTATATACAGCAGTTACATATATAAAATATGTAAGCAATAGTAAACATCTGAAATCTTCAGTCGTGAATTCAAAATGATAATAGAAACGCATTTTATCATTTCTTTGGACAAACAGATATATATCTTTCCAATTGCCTATTAATTGGGTAAACTAAACTACGTTAAAAATACTAATAAATATAATAGACATTCACGGAAACCAATAAATTAAATTAACGCAAAATTTTGACTTTCATATGTGTTTGACATACAGTCAATATACCCTAATGGGGACGTGAAAGTCCAGACCTTATTTGTTAATTTTTACACAATCTGGACACAGGAAAACGCAGGTGTTCCTAAAAGGATTTGCAAATCAGGAGACAGGATTCGAGAAACATGTCCTACGTATCATATATTAGTTTAATTTATTTCAACTATGTTGCATTACAAATAAAAACAAGTAACATAAATGAGTAGGGATGCCTTATCGCTAACAAGTCATCCTTTCCAGGAAACCCTAGTAAGGAAAAGTACTTAAGATGCAAGTGCAAGAAGGGCATAACCAAATTAACCGAAATAAAATTACAAGTAACAACAAATTACTTATATAATTTAAATAAAATAAATATTAATTAATTTCACAGTTCAGTATGTTTAGAATAATGTTGCAGTAATTTAAATTAAATATAGTTGGGACTGGTTCGTGTGTATGCCAATGTAAAAACAATCAAATACGTCAACACGCTACCCCCGCATGCAAGTTTACGATTAAATTATGGTGAGTTATAAAGTAATAGGTTGGGCACGCGAGAATGATACTAAGGGTAGGCTAGACACTTCTAATACCTAGAATATAGCCATAACGCTATACGGCTGTGAGGTTTGGACTATTAAAGAAGACACAAAAAGACACCTCGAAGATTTTGAGATGTGGTCGTCCTATGCTTCGCATCAGCTGGATCCAAAATCAAACTCAAAATAACTTTATTTACATAGGTAACCGAGTAGACTTATGAACGTCAACAGCAAAGGTATTAAATTGATTCTAAATTTACATTTACTACCAGTTCCAGGCAAGAAACCCTCCGCCACTCTTTTTAATCGCCCTGTTTCGAGTCATACAAATTGTTTGAACTGGAGCAAATCAGTCCCAAGGATTCGTATCATTTAAAAGAAAGATATCATTTAACAGCCAAAGTTTAACAATAAAGTGGCACCAGAAAGAGAAGCCATAATGCTGTGTGTGGTTGGACTCCGACTTGCTTCCTTTTTGTCTTTTATCTAAACATTTTGACCTTCCTACCTATTGTAATTATCATATAGTACAAGAATTTCTTAATTATTATTTCATATTTATTACTTTAAGATTGTTTATTGGAAGTAGACTGACTGGCCGGTCCGAATGCCCCAGATGAAGAGATGTATATAGCGGCAGTCTAAAACTTTGATAGCGCGATATAGGGACATGGTACTGCTTATAATCGTTAAAATCACTGAAGCTTAATTACTATAAGAAAAACCTTGAAGTCAGAATGACTTTATAATAAAAAATATATAATTAAATTCAGCAAATCGCCTCAATTCAATAAATAAACCTGGCATTCTGAAAAGGTGGGAGCTTGTAGTTTATTGTTTATTAGAATGCCAAATCATAAAATGACTGCTTCACGACTGATTTGAGAGCGACCGCCGATGGGAAAACCGCTGTGTGAGTTCGAAAAGTGAGTTACAGAATCGCAGGGCAGAGCCGTATACGTTAAGCCGTATACGCCACATACGTTACCGCTCGGGTCTGTACGTCATGCTTAACTCGTTTTTTATATCGAAAAAATGTTCGAATTGAAGACATTTACTTTTTATGTTATAGGGATCACTTACACTAGGTACATTTAATATTATTAAATCGAATTCAATTTTCAAATAGCTTATTATCGCATAATGTATCAGTCTATCAGCGTATAAAATCGTCAATATTCCCAAGTGGCTCCCAGATAAGCTACTCGAATTCACCCACGCGACCCGAAACCCATATTTTATCCCAAGACAAGACCAGTAAATTATATTCTGAAGATTAATGTAGTTGAGTCTCTCCTGAGGTCATGCGTTTCTAACTATGCACATAAGTGCAAAAAAAAAACAATAAATGTTATTTTTTATATTAAAATTTTTGTGTGTTTCTGTGTGTGTCTTTCGTTTGGTATGTGTATGTCTATTTTCATGACAGGCTGAACTGAACAACTATGCCTTAATATAGTTACATTTATGAGACAAGTTTAAAAACAGCATAATCTCAAAAATTGTGCTGGGATTTGAAGTTTTAATTACTTCCTACAATTTCAAAATGGTTTCTAAAAACAGCGTTACATCGTACACAAGTGCGTCACCAACAGAAGTCAAGCCTTTATGACGTACAATTTTTTTAAAGTCTTCCTTTCGACAATCACAAACTTTCTTAAGAAAGCGTCTATTTTCGTAAAAAATATTTGCATTTATTTTCGTCTGGGCCAGGCAGTACGGAATTAAATTATCACTTGGCCGGTCGCAAAACTCGAAAACATGTATCTGGTACAGTTCGTTGGTACCGTATGACTTTAAGTTATAAAAGTACATTTTCTTTTACATACATCCCTTCATCACAGTACAAACAATTTGAAAGACAAGAAAGAACGTGTACTTGAGTAACAATTTTATGTATTATTAATAAACCAGTGGCTACAACTGTATGGGTCTTCCGATATTTTGTAAGAACAGGTGGATGCGTTCTACACCTGACACACATTGTCCAATTTAGTTCAGCGGTTTTCTTATAATTCTTTAGCAAATGAGAAGAATTTGAAAAATTAATTGGTGCTCCAAGGTCGGAACTCACGACCCCACGATTGAGAGCCACCCGAGATAATGCTCTTATCTTCTTTCTAGTTAGATTTTTCGATAATTAAAAAAAATCCAGTCCTTAGAAAATATTTGATAAATTGAATAAAACCAATGTTAATTGGTCCCCTCGGTAAGTTGAAGGCATAGTATCTTGCTCGCCAACACGCTACAATTTGAAGTCCGGGCTTCCCTACTCTATATAAATTGAATCAGACCTGCAATCTGCAAACCATGCACATACCTGTCAATTCTCAAAAAGAGATATCGACGTCATCATGACAATGATAGACTGAAGGACACTCAAAAAAAAGATTACTGACTTTTCGGAATGGAAATATGTGAATAATTGTATTACTGTTAATGGTTAATATATTATAATATAGAAATAATAAATGGCGAATTTTAATCTTATTTACATGAGGCTATTTTAACGCTTGTTATTTTGACCCATTGGAAATTTATCTCTAGTCTCTTGACTTTCAAATTATCGAGAGTCGACTGTAGTGGTAATTGTAGAAACAATTGTGTTTTTAATTACATATGTACTTATTATTCTATCTTAACAGTTACTACTAATGCAATAGAACGACACAATAAAACCTACACCGATTTCCTACATAATAAAACACTAAAAATATATATATATATATCTTACGAACAATATAGCAAGCAACTCTTGTGAACTCAGCCAGTGTATAAAATAATGTAAATATTTGTATACAATATACATAATACGTTAAGCTTATTCGCTATAACAATAGAATATCTTTCATACGTATGTATCAGAAACATTTTTTATTACCAGAGCTCAAAAGAAATCAGTATTTGGCAATATAAATTGTCAGTGCGTGGGATGAACGAATGTATTCAAATGCGCAATACGCCATATTACGTTCAATTGGCAAATTGTAGATCGCATACGAACTAACACGCTTCAAGGATCACAAATACTAATCTATAACGTATCAATGCACCGACTACGATTAAAAAAAATCAGTGGCGCTACAACCTCTTTATTTCATGGCCTCAGATTTCTGAATCTGTTTCATGATCATTTTTAATTCTATAGGCAAGTAGGTGATCAGTGCCTGACACACGCCGTCGACTTTTTGGATCTAAGACATGTCCGTTTCCTCACGATGTTTTCCTTCGAGCGAATGTTAAATGCGCACATAGAAAGAAAGTCCATTGGTGTACAGCCGGGGATCGAACCTACGAACTCAGGTATCAGAGTCGCACGCTGAAGCCACTAGGCCAACACTGCTCTTAGTCTAAGATTACTAAAAATAAAAATACTCAACGATATATTTTACTGTAAAAATCAGTAAATGTTTAGAGGTATTTTTGTCCTACAGCATTTGAATTTGGTAACAATGAAAATTTTATATATAGAACTCCATTTTTAATCTGTAAACGTGCTAGTTAACATAAGTCGGTAAACGTTAAAAAAATGCTATATATATATGTTGTTGTGATACCAAAAATTATGTATTGATAAGAAATAAAAAAAATACAGATAACCTATTGCTAATACAAATATATTAAACCGACCTTAGTGAACTTAAACGTGAATTTAAATTTAAGTTTAAAATAAATAATGGGCCGGATGCTGGTATGGGATGCAACCTGTTCAGACACACTGGCCCCTTCCCATCTACATGGAACCAACAACAGAGCTGGTGCGGCTTGTGATGCTGCTGAAAAAGCTAAAGCCTGCAAATACAGGGGCCCTTGGTCCGTGGGGTCTTAGCGCTATAAGACTCTTTAAGGAAAGATCAAAAAGGTAAGTCGACATCACAGGAGACCGAAGAGCCCGCAGCTGCCTCGGACAAAGAATAAGTCTATCTATTCAAAGGGGGAACGCTGCCAGTATCTTCGGAACCTTGTCTAAAGGGACTCCCATTAATAATATATTTTAAGGTTAGTTATTGTTCTTTTTTTTGTATTTATAAGATAGGTTAAATTATAAATTAGGTTTAGTTTAAAATAAATTAAATTCGAAGTTTGACTATGAAATAATTATTAAATTATTAATTGAATTTTTTAACACTTAAAACATAACTTGGAGGGCAATGGGCGGCTTGAAGGTGATCTCGGCAACCAAAGTAATGAGAAATAATATAATAAAAATAAGTTTCGACAAACAGAATATGACATAATAAACCTTTTTGCTTTTAATTATAAATTATAATTTAAAGCCTTTGAGATGTGTGCTGGAGGCGAATGTTAAGAATACCGTGGCGTGATTGCAAAGCGCACCAATGCATCGATCTTAAATCAACTCCAGACTCGAATTATTAATATATGAGAACTTGGGACTGATCGTGGATGGTAACACATAAGGCAAAAGATACGTAGCCAAACCACTAGGTTAAAACTCAAACTGTACACTGTAGAGAGGTGCTGGACAGAAAACGGTGGAAACAGATAGTTCGCTCCGCCTTCCTTGCTGACCACGACGCTTAGACATGAGCCAACCGAAGAGTGAGAGGAAATTTGACATTTGCATGATAAATTAATATAGCTGCTTGTGTTATTTTTAAATATGGCAACATATCAATACTCTAGTCATATATTTGCCAACTTGATATGGCAATGTCGTTAAATAGCACTCGGTACCTTAATGGTACAAAGTTCGCATTTATATTAATATCATCAAATAACTCACGGACCTATTACGAAAAACTCAAGATATACCTTCGTATTTTCATACAAATAAATATGTAAATTTAATGGACACTTAAATAAATTCTACAATTTATTCATACTAATTAATTTTAACGTGCTAAATTTATCCGGTTTTTAATGGTTATGCATGCACTTATTTTATCGTATGATCGTTTTTTTATTATGTATGTTAATATTATTATTATTCGGTTTTCGGTCCGGCTATAGTATTTACGTATATTGTTTTTTAATGTACCATTTAATTTCGTTAGACTTAGAGCGAGGTTCGAAGTTTAAAAAATATTTAGCGTACGCCATAACTTTCATATTAAAATTATCAATCCCTAACTACTTTTCCAAATAATGAACACAAATTAAATCGTTATTTTCGTAAATCTAGAAATATTCTAACTACACGCAGATTAAAGCTTAGATCAAGACGAGATATTTTCACTTTGGCGCCATCTTTTAGTGGATGAAGAAAACAAGAAAGAAATAGGTCGTAATTTTTAACTCGACATCGCATGTTCTATACAACAGCGATAGGTGGCGCTGTTTTACATTTCACGTATAACGTATAAAAATAATGTTCCAATTTAAATGCGATTTTATGCACTTACATGATTTAAATTGATGCGCCAATGATGCACTGTCGGCTGCGTGATGATAATCATACAGGGAACGCCCGTTTAAATCGCCAGCGTCGAAACCAAGCGTATTCATTAATCTGGAACAATTCATCGTAAAATTAGAACGGAAATAGCGTTAACGATTCTTAAATTTAAATTTTTAACAGAGCGATTTAACGTCATATATGTATATTATGCATGTTATATTAGGCAACTCTATTGAACACATTAATTTGTTAAATTATTATAATGTCTCTTTATTTTAATAGATTACTTAATGAAAGCAAATATAAAAATCTTAAATACTAAAATATATAAGTTATCTAAACAGAGGAATTAGCTGACCTATATTTTAATGTTACCCATAACACGAAAGGTCAAACAATGTGACCTACCATTATGCCTAATAAAGGTTATGTTTACCGGTATCTATTAGGTTGACCTTGAATGACCTATTGATATTTCCTTATTTTTTAAACGACTAAACTTTAAACAAATAACTCAACTACCAAACAACCTAGTTTCAACTTACATGTTCGGTACAATTCAAAAACCCCGCCATTTCTTTGAATTCCCAACACAAAACACCAAACAAAACACAATATCACATCCAAACCAAGAATCACATCACAAATCACTGCAGTCTGCACTTTCAACAATTTCCACCAGCTTGTGGGTTTATCGCGAACGAGCGTTAAACACAATCATATTTAACCTACAAAATACGTTTGAAGGTGATATTTTGTTGATATTATACAACCACGACGTATGGAACATGGCGAAGGTCAAACTTCACTCTACCAAGCATTACCTAAATTCGGTCAGGTAATAGCGTTGATTTTTATTAACGCCATCTAGTAGAGACACGACGTACTATGAAAAAAATTGTAGGTGGAAGAACTTTAGAGATATTAATACCATACATTTCACATTGCTTTTTAATTTATCAACATTAAGTGGGGCATACATTTTTAAAAATAGATGTATGTAACTGTATTTTTGTACTAAAATATCCGTAAAAGCAATTTATTGGACATTTACGACAAAAAACGCAATTTGACTTTAAAAAAATAGTTTAGCTTAGTAGTTAAGTCCGTGGCAGTGCGTTTGAACCCCACCTTTGACAAAGCATTTGGTTTACCATACATGTTTGAAACTACAATTTTTAACCCAAAAACATTTATAACAGAAAAAACAACAGAATAATTTTGCTTAGAACTAAAAGTGAAATCTGATTTTATTCAACTTCTTGTTATTCAACCTCATTTGACTGTTATTAATAAAATTAGTATGAATGTAACCAGATTTCAAGATTTTTATATTAAACATGCCGGTCTACAATTATCTCGTATAGCGCGAGCATCAAAATGTCTTGAACAAAATTTAATGGGATCAACACCTATGATGCACAGAAGAAAATGAAACAGACACAGACATTGTTGTCTATTTTAGTGTTATGTATTATTATTGTTTGGCATATATGCCTATATGTATATAAATACACTAATCCCGCGATTTCCGTACCCCATATAACGCGGTTTTCCCCCTATAGCGCGGAGCCGGCGGTATTTATGTAGTGTGCATTTTATAACTATGTTCTTATAAAATGAAACTAAATTTTATTAAATTTATGTTCCTAGTTTTTAAATTGTTTAAAAAAAACAGTTTTACGAGAATACTCCTACAAGGCGATTTCCTATAACGCGGTCCGGGTTTAAATAAAATAATTAATTATTTTATTATATTAAACGTAAATCTTACCCTTCATCCGTATATGTAAACTTCATATCCAGATTATGTTTAGTAAGAAACGTCTTACTATCAAGTGGTATTTCAATATTCGACGGGTGGGGTATTGGCCGTCCCACTGCCACCAAAGCGCCATTTCTATTTAACTTTACGCCATCTTTTTTTATCAATCTCATTATTTTCGGGTTTCTCTTCTGTCAGCATGTGGCCAGTCAGATGAATTACCTGTAAACATATAGAGATACACTTTTTATTGTTTATTTATCATAAAAATTAAAAACTATATAGTAGGTATTTTAAAATGATTATTCTAAATTTTTAGGTAGATTTTTGTGTCTCCGTAGATATTGCAGCGTTATCACAGCTCAACTCATATTAATGACATCGTTAATAGTCAAATACAGGGCGCAAAAATAGATTTTCGTTTAGTTTTTTGTAATTTGAACTGTTTTGTTTAATATTTGTATGATTTCTTCGTGTACATGTCATGTTTATAAGTGCTTGTCACATTAAAATTATACATTGTGGTTGTTTTACCAATTTATCAGTGTGCCGAGTGTTGGCAAGCTTTAATCATTTAAAAAAAGTGCGTGCGTACAAAGTACACATGTCAGAAGTGAAACTTCTTTGGCAAACTTATTTTTAAGTCTTGTTCATATTTATACAAACCTAAAACTTTAGATTTCCGCGACTTAGAGGGAGGGAAAAAGGAAGATATGTTTGGAATTTAATTGTCATTAAAATGTCTAGTGTCGAAAATTAATAAAATTTATATATATTTTTTAAATTTAAGTCTTGGATAGTAAAAACACGTGACATTTTTATTTAGAGTTAGCCCTTTGAGATTTGAAATATAAAATATGTACTTCATAAATTCTCTTTACGAAATTTTAATTTTAAAAATGGAATTTCTATAAGGTAATTCGCCCTCTCACTCTCTCTCAATCGCTGTCTCCCTTTTCTTCGACAAAAATGCTGCACATCTTCGTGACGTTTCCGAAAAAAAATCACCCTCATGCGCTTAAACACTTCAAAAACTTTGCCTATGGCGTTGACCTACATATTGTTTGTAGGCTTCGATTTCCGGGATAATCATTATTATAATATGTATAAAATAATGATCGGTGAACCATAGAAATATGCTTTGTACTTTAGGCCGAAAATACCTTTGAAACTCGCCTTGTATGTATTTCTTATCGTGGTTTAAATAGGCTAATTAAACATTGGCGGACCATTGTCATACAATATGACGTATATTCCGACGGTAAAAACTTTAAACGGTTCCTGTTTAACACGATATCTGTGCTTAGGTAGTATACATATATTATGAAGCCAAAATAAATAAATCAGTGGCGCTACAACCCTTAGGGCCTCAGATTTCTGTATGTTTCATGATTATTAGTTAGTAGATAAAAATTTTTGGGTCTAAGGCCGGTTTCCTCGTGATGTTTTAAATCACCGTTCGAGCAAATGTTAAATGCGCACATAAAAATAAAGTCTATTAGTTTGCCAGCGAAACTATGACCTCAGGGATGAGAGTCGCACGCTGATACCACTAGGCCAACACTGCTGGACAATGAAGCCATACAGGAGTTTTAATATGTAGTATACGAAATACAGTGTTATTTAATACAATTGAGGTGACTATTGAATTATCGTTTACACCATACTTATAGAGGAAGAGAAAGATATGTCGAAAACATTCAACGAAAAACACATCAATAAAAATTATATATTTTTTTCTAATTTAACCATTATAACCAAAGCGCATTTAGCACCTATTTCTATTGACAATTTACAAATATATTAGACTTTAATACCGAGAATTAGAAATCGCCGTTCTCTATTGATTGACCAAACAAAACTTTTTAACGCTTTATTACATCACGGACAGTTCAAGGATAGAAACTTCTCAATTATGATCAATACGAAATTTACTATGAAAAATGGTCTTCAATGTTTCGCTTAGGGAGCATTCAAGTATTACGTAACAAATTTTGGAGGGGGGGGTTCTTTTGTTAAACGTAACGATGCGGGGCAGGGATTGAATTACGCGTTATTGTTAATATTATTCGACTTTCCAGTACTTTACACCATATAATGGTAACTTTTTGGTATAAAGAGTCACTAGGTGGTCACGAAACGTTTTACTATACTTGGTTACAGTACTGTACTTGGGTACAGAAAAACGTTACGGCGCGTTATTGGGGGGAGGGGGGGGGGGTGTGTGTCAATAATCTCCTGTAATGTTTACATTCAGATTGAGAATAAAAAAAAATATAAAATAATAATATTATTATGGGCGACGATCCACAATCCCGTTATATTTTTTTCGGATTAGATGAGATACGTCCTATTGGAGAGCACGCCTGTCCAGGTGATACCTATTTAAGCGCCTCTAAAATGAACTGATATTAAACTTTCTAGGGAAGATGGAAGGGAGCACAGAGTTCCACAAGATTTTACAAGAAACGATGATCCAAATCGTGGAGAGCGGAACCCGGGGATGTCGATGGGGTGGAACTCCAGCGTGCTTTTAGACGAGCGTTGTTTGATGTCCAATTATCGAGGAAAAAATAAATAATAAATCAGTGGCGCTACAACGTCTTTAGGTCTTGGCCTCAGATTTCTGAATCTGTTTCATGATAATTTTTAAATCTAATAGGCAAGTAGGTGATCAGCCTCCTGTGCCTGACACACACCGTCGACTTTTTGGGTCTAAGACATGTCGGTTTCCTCACGCTGTTTTCCTTCACCGTTCGAGAAAATGTTGAATGCGCACATAGAATGTCCCTTGGTGCACAGCCGGGGATCGAACCTACGACCTCAGGTATAAGAGTCGCACGCTGAAGCTACTAGGCCAACACTGCTCATTTATCGAGAAAGATTACGCTAATTACCTTATACGAAGCAGATTTTAAATGCACATTTCTCCCCTTTGCCGTTATGGTACATTTGAGCCGCAGAAGCATGTCTCGCCTTCCCACTTTGGAGGCACGCAGCGCTTCCCGTATCTCGTCATGGTCGCAGGGGTGACTGAATTCAAAGACGCTTTGACCCATTATTTCCATCTGTAAAACAGTTAACTTAGAATAATTCAAGTATTCTAGTCTACAATCTGAAACAAGTTTTCACGTTTAAGTAATTTACGATTTTTTTGTAATTTTAGTTATATATTTTTATGTATCGGTATTAAAATTATAGTTAAATAAATTATATAATTACACGTTAAGTTATTAAGTGTAACTAATTCACTTAGTAATGTGTGAAGTTTATGGCTTCAACATCATAAATTACTAATATAAATAATAAATGTTTAAAGGGCATTGATCTTCAAAGGTACATTATCATTGAGGAAAATTATGCATAAACAGTAAAGCCACCTATATCAGTCACATATTAAAGCTACAAAGAGAATCCTATATATATATATAGCTTTTTTAATATCACCAAAAAGCCTTTACTAAGTTCATTGAACTCAAAGTTTTATTAGTCTAAAGATCTCTCTAGTCTTTGATTTCCGCCGAAACAAGAAATACTGTATTGATTATACTAAGTTTAAAAGGAAAAAGTGCGTCCGTACAAAGTAAAAAGTCAGAAGTGGAACCTCTTTGGCAAACTAATTTTCAAGTCTTGTTCATATTTATACAAATCTAAAACTTTCCGAGACTTAGAGGAAGGGAAAAGAAAGATATGTTAGGAATTTAATCGTCATTAAAATATTAAAAGTGTCGAAATTAATACAAATTAAAAATTTAATTTTTTAAATTTATTTCTTCGATAATAAAAACACTTGGCATTTTAATTTACAATTCGTAATTAAGTAATTTGAGATTTTAATACGAAATTTTAATTTTAATAGAATTTCTATAATGTAATTCGCCCTTCACACTCTCATTCAATCGCTCTCTCCCTTTTCTTCGACAAAAACGCTGCACATCTTCGTGACGCTAATATTATTATTATTGCGTTTCATCCGTTAAAATTTTACCCTCATGCGCCTAAAGAAGTTTCACTTCAAAAAAGTATTAACACTTATAACCTGTTAGCAATTAAAGACTATACTTAATCACTGGAAACACCCAGCAGGTTCCATTCCCGGGAAAAAATTGCCACTAAAACCTACTTAATAATGGTTAACATACAGAGATATGTGTGTCTCATAGGATGAATGCATCAAGACACAAACAGCATCTAAGAATACAAGGAAAAATCCATAGCAACTAGACACGTGTGTTAAAAATAACTGTGACCTAAACCTAGTTTTAATAGTCTTGGCCGTTAAGAATTTTTCTACGAAGCGACATGAAATTTCGTCAATATTTATTTTATTTGCGCCGTATCGCGGCCACACATACAGTATAACTTCAATCCTTAAGAAGTTTAAAATGAGAGCTTTTAAGTGGGAATCTAATGACTTTCATATGACAAAGCTCGTCAGCGCGATGGCGACGATTTTAGTGCCCTAATGACAGATAAGAAATACAAGAGACTTAATTAATTACAAAGTCCTTTATGTAAGTCTTTGACTGACTTTTGTATGTCAATATGTGACATAAGGGACCCTTTTGGATCCTTTTTAAAAATCTAACACCTTGACAATCGTGATACTAAACCAGTCGTCTTAAAATCAAGGACTCAAACACTTGTTTTTTTTTTCGTATAAGTACCTGTGATACACCCAGATGTTCTGCAATATTCTCGCTACAGTACACGATATCGCCCTGCTGAGAGAGCACCAGAACGAAGCCATCCAGGGCCTTCATATAGGACAGTTCAGATTGCACCTCCTCCAGACCTTTGGGGCTCTGCAGCGTCGGCGCATCTGTGTCAGCCGGTACTGTAATTGACAGGTTTACAATTACAATAATTCTTAAATACAATTTGTAGAGGACATGGGCTCATTCCTTTAGATTTACTATTCACATAGATTAGTGATCATCGAATATACACCATATTTTTTATATAATAGGGAAGGCAAACGAGTCTTTTTTTGGCTATAAAACGCAGAACACCTATTTTAATGGGTGCGTTGCCTTTAAGAAAGGACAATGCTCTTGCTAAAATAATTCGGCTATTCGTGGGGTAAATTTTGATAACTTAAAATAGCTTAAATTAATAAACAGTTTTAATAAAATATAATAATGTATAAGTATTTTTGTAAAAACTTCAGCAGCGCAGCGTGGGTCAAATTCGAACTAAAAAACAGAATTTAAATGTTAAACATTCGATTATCGTATTGAGGCTGTATTCAGATTTCTGCCCCGGATATAGGGCAGGGCAACCGGCCAGTAGCCCAGGGTCTTTTACAAAAGTGACCCCCCAAATAGACTTAATAATAATAAAAGAATCTATAATTGGTTTCACAATAAATTATTTATTGGAAAACATTACTAAAAAAAAATTATCAATTTTATCCTTAATTTGTAGCATTGTGTTTTTATATAGTTTACTGGACCATAACAATAGAAATATTTGTTTCTAAACTGTGTTATATTCTACAGCCTTTTATCGTCATGTTCATTTTTATCGAAGTTATGACATTGCGATTGACATATGGCGATTGACACCTTAGTAGCCCAAAAATCGACAGCGTGTGTCAGACACGGAAGGCTGATCACCTACTTGTCTATTAAGAATCTAAAAGAATTACTACGAAACAGATAATCTAAGCATACAGACAGTGCGATGCTACCTTGTAATATAGATAACGAAAGATAAAAGCAATTAGGAAATACATAAAATATTTTTTTGCTGGTTGCATAAAGACAATTTTTTACGTGAATTACTAAAAATCCTATTCGAAGTAATATAATGATCTTAAATATATTATATTAGGTATTTTAATACGTTGTTTACTTACTTTTACATATAGATATCTAAAATATGTTTGTAAGTGACAAAAAAATAATTTTAGTGAACCCGTCCATGTTTTGATTATTTTTAATATTTTTTTTTGTGTGTGTCCCATTTTGACTAATATGTATGTATGTTTGTATAGGTATATAAAGCGAGCTGTAGAAATTCTATTAAAAAAGTATTCTGTCATATTATTGTCCCTAAATAGAGGCATGTCTGACATGCCTGTAAGAGACGACAGGACAAGAAATTTTTATTTATTTATGTAGTTACGTTTAACATATATAATAAAAATATTATAGACTATATAGGTACATATTTTTGTTAATGAAAAATAACTGTTGCCTAGAACTAAAGTAGCAAAGTTAGTGGGATTTATGTACCACAAGGTAAATAACATTTTGTTTGAGGGAATCCCGATATCCACTCAATAAGCGGAATTATTGTGCAAATACGAAAATTAATAATATAATTCATCTGAATTTGGAGAACTTTGGAGTATTAAAGGTCCGAAACCCGTTACTATACGCTCTTCTCTATCTTGTTATTACACTGAATTCTATATATCGTCACTGTAGAATGATAACCTCATATGTCAAAATATTTTAATGAATATTTTACTTAAAAAATGATTTTAAAATGATCAAATAAAATAATAATTGTTATTTTATTATTATTTTATTGATAATTTTCTTATTATTTATTTTTGATTTTGATTATTGAGTCGAGAAAGAACTGAATGCATTGGCGACGCGGTTGACGACTCAGTCTGGCGACGCAGAGACGCCAAACGTAGCCATGGCGTCCCGGTGAGGCAGAGGCCTTATGTCATTTAACTGGTATAATCATGAAGTAAGGACTTATTTATGTTATTAATAAATAAGTCCTTTTTACCATCTAAAACTATGGACAAAAACACATAATAGCAATCTCTTCACGACGTTTTCCTTCTTCTTCGCGATGTCATCATGCTTCGACACAGATTACAGTGTAACTTACAATTTGTTTGAATAAGTGCAATTTTTTTTTCGATTTTCTCATCTGCGCATGCCATGCTAGATTTGAGCCAGCTGACAAACTAAAAAGGCTTCAAGAACACTCAATTCTAATACGTGTATATAACGTCCCCGTCTACCTAGCAACCTACCTGTATCTACCATCAGCACCGGTACACTGGTACTCCAATCAGCTATAACGATTCCAACTTAAAGAGTTTTTGTACCGCAACAACATACAATATCACCGCTATATTGGAATTGGAATTTAAACAATTTAAATTTAAAATAGTATATGAAAAATTGCGGCGCCTCACAAAGATTTAAATAAATTTTACTAGACGCTCTTTGGAAAAACCAAAACCATAAACCATAGAGGCATTATGACCGCTGCATAATAATTTGATTACTTTAATGCTAACAATGACGGATTGTGGGTCAAATACATGCAAATATAGAAATGACGCGTGCCAAACAAACGCAGGAAACTGCGGTTCGCATCTATTAAAAAAATTATGAATTGGTATTCTTGAAAATGAATATATTCTTATTACTTGGTAGTCTTCTAATCAATTGTTGCTTACTGTAATTTAAGTATATTTATGAGAATTCTATAAAAAAGGTGGATAGAAGAAATAGAAGCGGTAGCAGGAAACGAATGGAGAAAGAGAGCCATAGACAGAGTCAGTTGAAAAAGCTTGAAGAGATCTTTCCCCGTAAAGGGGTTCTGATCGGTACTGAAGGTAGCTTAGGATCAAAGTCAAAGTCAAAACATTTATTTCAATTAGACCACCTAAAATGGAACTTTTGAACGTCAAACAAAATAAGTACAAAGAAGATTCTAGTTGCCCCTTCCAAAAGGTAGTTTCGTGTGGAGAAGAATGGGCAAGAAACTCCACACTTACTCTTTTAAAATAGGTTTACAATATTTTGTTACATTTGTTAAATAATTATATGTGAAGACAATGTACTCTTAGAATAAACTACTATATAAAAAGTTAGTATACATGTTCCTCATATATTTACAATATCGAAACCGTAGAATATTTACATTAAAGAGTAATAAAAAAAATAAAAAAAAACACAATAAAACAGTGTGTGAGGTAAAATAAAATTATTACATTTGTAGCATTATAAAAAAATAACAAAAATATGTTAAAGCAAAAAATCAACCAATTTGATTTTGTCCAGGCTCTATGATTGTCCTATGGAGCAGGACCAGCAGATATAGGATAACAAGTAAAAAAAATAAAATATATAACAATGTAAAATAATCTAAGCTGTATGTTATATTTTTTTTTGTCATGATTGGAAATAAAACGGGCTTTATTATTATTACTTATGAGTATTCGATTCAATGAAAAAGTTTAGTAAGGGTTTCGGTAATTTAATTATATCTATGAGTATTCGATAAAAAAGGTGGATAGAAGTAATAGAAGCGGTAGCAGGAAACGAATGGAGAAAGAGAGCCATAGACAGAGTCAGTTGGAAAAAGCTGGAAGAGATCTTTTCCCGTAAAGGGGTTCCGATCGGTACTGAAGGTAGCTTAGGATATAGGATAACAAGTAAAAAAAAAAAAAATATATATATATATATAACAATGTACAATAATCTAAGCTGTATATTTTTTTTTGTCTGGAAATCAAACGGGCTTTATTATTATCAATGAGTATTCGATTCAATGAAAAAGTTTAGTAAGGGTTTCGGTAATTTAATTATATCTATGAGTATTCGATAAAAAAGGTGGATAGAAGTAATAGAAGCGGTAGCAGGAAACGAATGGAGAAAGAGAGCCATAGACAGAGTCAGTTGAAAAAGCTTGAAGAGATCTTTCCCCGTAAAGGGGTTCCGATCGGTACTGAAGGTAGCTTAGGATATAGGATAACAAGTAAAAAAAAAATATATATATATATATATATATAACAATGTACAATAATCTAAGCTGTATATTTTTTTTTGTCTGGAAATCAAACGGGCTTTATTATTATCAATGAGTATTCGATTCAATGAAAAAGTTTAGTACGGGTTTTGGTAATTGATATGAATTAAGTCAAAGAGCTTTTTCACCATGCCTAGGTACGAAGAGGCTTAACGTTCAGTTATTTTAAATATAATATTTCATGCTATTCATTTTATCTCATCTCAGAAAATATTTGGTAATAAGAAAATAAGAGCCGAGTTTTGCAAGTTCTTTCCGTATACCCTTGATTTTAGAACAGTCAGCAAACATTTTTTACGTTCGCAAACAAATGCTAGATCAATAAATATTTTGACTCTTTCCGAATCACAATGTGTCGGTTAACCGCAAAATATTACACATTTTACAATAATTTTTCGAAATATGAAATTAAAAATTGTTTAGACCTTATACACACACATTGAATATTACATTTTTATCATTAAATAGTGGTTCACATAATATATTTCCTACTAGTTAAATATTATAAAAATCTCCAGTGATGTGATTATTTCAAAATCATTTTTTAAACATATGTTGTATGGTTATCTACACCTAACAGATACGTTTAAGAATGATAAATTTAAAAAAATATATGTTTTAAAAAGATAACATTTTCTTGAATATAAAAGGAAATATTATGATTAAATTATTTTTATCAAATACTTTATCTTTTGTTCTGTTGCTATGTTTTTTGAACTTACCTTTTTCTATCCACAAAGCTTTAGTAAGTATACTTAATAAGAATTTTCATTTAAAATCGCTTCAATTTCCATTTACCTACTTAATTGTAAAGAATAAAAAAAAGGTTGATCTGTACAAAATAATATTGTTTTTTTTGAAGTTTTACTTCTTTTGGCGCGTTAGGGAAAAATGATGAGAGTAAATTTTTACGATGCGCGCGCACACCATCAATAAAACCGACACCCTGAAGTTAGCTATAGTCCAAATTGTCATGATTTGGCATACGAGCCCACGCGACAGCCCATGCACACCCCTTTCATTGGGTGCGGTGCCGGCCTTTGTTTTTTTTTAAACAGTTGGATGTCGTATTTCCCAAGAAATACCCCCTAAATTCGTTACATACTCATACTCTCCCAAATAGAGGCGATGAGATACTTCTTTTTTATTTACAAAAAAATATTAAAACAAGAAACTTACGCATAGACACAACATCACGCACACGAAGGTAGGAGATGGCCAGTCGCATCACGGATGCCTTGTCAAGCTGTTCCACCTCCTCCTTCTTGGCAGGCAGGGCTGCAGTCAGCTCGTTGAATATCTGCATCTCCTTAGTGCGCCGACACCGAGCTGCCACCCGAGATTTCTCCTTCCTCTTTTCATTATTCCTGAAAGAAAAATTGTAGCATTGAGTCTAGCAAAATCTTCGTTTAGGTGATGTTTTGTGACATGTCCCAGCAATAGCACAAATATGGTACTACATACAGTAATCTTTATTACGCAGTAGAACCGGTTCGTGTTATAGCAAATTGCGTTGTATGAGTATTCTCGTAATACTGTTATTTTAACAATTCAAAAACTAGGAACACGAATTTAATTTAATTTTATAACAACATAATTGAAACTGGTGCAAAAGTACGTAATTATGGAATTGACAAATCATTATAAATTACACACAACAGAAATTTAACTTGTATCTCCACGTTATAAGGGGGAAATACGAGGCGTTATATATGAGGACGTAAATCGCGTTTGACGAAAACGCTTTATAGGGGAAATTACTGTGCTAAACAATATTTAACGGTTATTAGACATTCGTAACATAGATGACAGACTGTATACACTTTAAAACTAATCTAAGTCAATAAAAGCTAAATTTGTATGCAACAACGCGCAGACGGTGATCAGCCATTTTCTCCAATAGATATCCGATAAAAACGTTATCATAAAGCCGTTATGTAATCGGTTATCGAGCAAGGTTGAATTTGAATAACGATCCCTTATTTCCTTAAATTTTTCTATCTTTTAGATACTTAGAAAGAAATACTTTTTTTTAATTTTCTAACCATAATATAATAATCATTATCTATGTAAATAAAAACGAATCGCATTAATGTTGCTAAGCCCAACTCGAAGACGGCTGGACCGATTCGAGATTTTTTTTTATTGCTTAAAATCTGAGAAAGTTTATTATGCAAAGATAAATTGGGGAAAAAAAGGTTTTATTCTGGAAAAGCGAATAGTTTACATGGGGTAGCATAGCAAAATGTTCCATATGTTGGTATGTAGCTACTAAAAATGAAGGCTATAAACAAATCATAAGACGAAACTAAGTCCGCGGGGAAAACATAATTTTATATAAACTAAGTTAAATAAATCAGTGACGCTACAACCTTTTTAGGTCTGGGCCTCAGATTTCAGTACATGTTTCATGATCATTTCTTAATCTAATCGGCAAGTAGGTGATCAGCCTCCTGTGCCAGACGCACGCCGTCGACTTTTTGGGTCTAAGGCAAGCCGGTTTCCTCACGATGTTTTCCTTCACCGTTCGAGCGAATGTTAGATGCGCACATAGAAAGAAAGTCCATTGGTGCACAGCCGGGGATCGAACCTATGACCTCAGGAATGAGAGTCGCACGTTGAAGCCACTTGGCCAACACTGCTCGTCAATATAAACTACGTAGGTATTTATATGTGAAACAATTTGGAGTAAATAAAACATGATTTTCACTTTTATATGATAATTCTGATAGGGTGCGATAATGTCAAATACATTGTAACTTCACGATATTTATTGATTAAAACCTAATACCCACTTTTCTTTATAAGATTTCATAACAATGATGTGTACAAAAATAATGTAATAATAATATAGTTTTTTTTGTTATATTTATGGCGCGTCTAAACGGGACATGTTTTGCTGCAATTGATGGCTGCACTGTTGGCCACTAATTGCCCGGCCATTACAAAAATATTTTAATGCAGCTGATGGCCGAACAATCTATGGCTGGGCATGGGCAATGTGTTGCAATATGTCTGCAATAGTATGGCCCATGATGCAGACTCCTTAACGGGCTACACAAACCGGCAACAATGGCTGACGAAATCACACTTGTCGCAGCAGCTTATATTGTTTTAAAAAAGAAACAGAAAAAGAAGAGATTGTGGATTCGACCTTACTTAAATAGGAGTGAAACTGTAGACAATTTGAGTCTAGAAATATGCCTTGATAATAAATTATTCAAGAACTTTACTAAAATGTCAAAAGCAGTCATTTTTAAGTAGTAACCTAACGTCAAAATGCAGCTGATCGCAAAACACAGAATATAGCAACAGGCACACTTCACTCATAGCAAACTTCATGTCGCGTAGAAAAGGATACACTGTGCCATAACCAACAGAGTGACTGAAACAACAATAGAACTGGCTGTGCAATATTGCAGTTGAATTCGATAGCCCAGCGATCGTCCGGCCACCCATCGGGGCAACATCGTCCATACAGTGGCTATACAAAACATGTTTGGCTATATGGCCGGGACATTTCTGCAATATTGCATAGTGTGGCTGCTATTGTTTGCAATGTTGCCGGCCACAGTGTTGCAGCCATCAATTGCAGCAAAACATGGCCCGTTTAGAAGCGCCATTACAATTTTACACTGTACAGGTATTGGCAATCTTTGTGAGAGCCCGTTGTCTGTTATAGGACTGTAGAAGTCTTGTGGTGACAGGTCACCAGTCTTCCATCGCAGAAAATATTCAATACTGCATTAATTAGTATATTAAACCTAAATTAAAGAAAAAAATATTTTCCATATCTTCTGGAATTATCGAAATTACCGAATTGGTCCAGTCGTATTCGCGTTTTGCTATTAATTTTTATTTAAATATAGATTATAAAGACGATATAAACTCGTTTGCCTTAGGAAAATTATGTTTTAAGGTCGATTACAGTTAATAAAATGAAATTTAATTGTGTGACTTAGTCGGTACACTTATAATTCTGTAAATTAATAGACGTGAAGAGAATTGTAGCAATTTGTTAATCAATTTTTTAAGAATTCTTTAAAAACCTGCACACGGCCAATCAATAAATGTTTGGCAATAAAGACAAGATTTTTTAAAAATTAAACCAAGATACATTTGTATCTTTGTTAAAAACCTAATAACGTGTTTGAACTTCTCTTGCCAAGATCAGAACTTGAATCCTTCTGGGCATGCTTTCCACGACGTTTTGAGGAACACGTTCCCATTCTTCTGCAATGACTTTTGTAAACTCCCTGATATTACATGGAGCACGTGGCACTAATCTTACTCGTATATTTAAAACATCCCAGACATGCTC
This sequence comes from Pieris macdunnoughi, assembly GCA_905332375.1. NCBI lineage: Eukaryota > Metazoa > Arthropoda > Insecta > Lepidoptera > Pieridae > Pieris > Pieris macdunnoughi. The sequence goes on from CAJOBZ010000005.1 coordinate 10,650,436, forward strand.
AATCGAGGTCAGGACGAGCTGGTCATTATAAACGACAGATCCCAACTTCTTGCATGTTTCGTGTTGTTCCCACGAGAATGTAAGTGCGTGCTCTTATTTCACTATGCCTCCTGCTGATAGAGGACAAATCTTTGTTTTTAATTTATTTTATTATTATTTATTACTTCAGATGTCATGTGTAATGGTTGCAGCTCCTTACTAACGTTGTGTAAAACAAAAAACTTGGCGAATAAAAAGAGTGGCGGAGAGTTTATTGTCAGTTTTTCTCTTCCGTTCTACGCCCTTGATTTGAGAACTGGCAGTAAATGTAAATTATAAGCATTTCATATATATATCTTCTTTTTTTGACGTTCATAAGTGTACATTGTGTTACCTATATGAATAAAGGATTTTGACTTCTGACGTTTCCACGTCGAGAGAATGGTGCAAGCGAGCATTGTCGTCCATAAAAATGAAATCTTTTTCAAGAGCCGTCAATTCGAGTTATGCATGTGGAATTACGATTTCCGTTATGTACCGGTGTGCATTTGATGTTCCATTTTCTACGAAAACGAACTCTGTACGCTTCGTCGAATTAATTGCCGCCCAAAACATAACGGAGCCTCCGCCATAAGGGGGGATATCATCGAAACACGTATTAGACCCGAAGTATGACTTCTGTATATCAAAAACGTATTTGAGCAGTGTTGGCCTAGTGGCTTGAGCGTGCGATTCCTATCCCTGAGGTGGTTTAATTCCTGGCTGTGCACCAATGAACTTTCTTTCTATACGCGCATTTAACATTCGCTCAAACGGTGAAGGTAACATCGTGTAGAAACCGGCTGGTCTTAGACCCAAAAAGTGGACGGGGTGTGTCAGGCACAGAAGGCTGATCACCGGAAACAGATACAGAAAACTGTGGCCCAGACCTAAAAAGGTTGTAGCGCCACTGATTTATTTTTTTAAATAAATCAGCGATAACTTCATCGTAACAACGTGTGTTATTAAGGTTTTGTTATATGTTTATTTATAAAGCTTACTTATAAAGATGATGCTAGGTTGTAAAGAATATATATTACATATAAAGAATACAGTGTCTTTGTCCTTAATACCTAATGGTAAATAAGGTTTGCTAGAATGTTCCTTATGTATATTTAACCTAATTGCATCGTTAAATATATAGACGATATAAAGTATTAAATCATGTGATGTCAAGGAAAAATTGATTTAAATTCGATTGTCTTTCATAATATCTAATATTATAGTATATAAAATTCTCGTGTCGCGGTGTTTGTAGTTAAACTCCTCCGAAACGGCTAGACCGATTCTCATGAAATTTTGTGTGCATATTGGGTATGTCTGATAATCGGACAACATCTATTTTTCATCTCCCTAAATGTTAAGGGTAGTCCACCCCTAATTTTAATTTTTTTATTTTTAGATAAATTTTTATTTGTTATTTTTTTTATGATACAACATTAAAAAATACATACAACCCCTAATTTTCACACCTCTACGATCAACCCCTATTTTTTTATTATAAATGATATACATGGCAAAACGACGTTTGCCGGATCAGCTAGTAACATATATTTTTCTTCGTTCATATTTCAATTTATATTCTAATTAGTTTAATTTCTTGACAAACCTTGATAGGTGTTAAATATACTATTTTTTGTAATAAAATAATAACAATAAAATATTTTATTTAGTTTTAAAATTAAGTAAGTACATATATTTATGCTGCACGTATGAGACCACGGTTTGTTGCACAGTACTCTGTAATTGTTATCATACTGTCATAATTATTATAATTAATACGTATTTATGCACTTACATATTACAATGATATAAATAAAAATGAATCGCAAAATATGTTACTAAGTACAAAACTCGAAGACAGCTGGACCGATTCGAGTATTTTTTTTAGCCCTTGAACTCTGAGGAAGGTTATTATGGTGTGAAAAATTGGATAAATTACATGGAAATACCTAAAATCAGTTTTAATTTCGAAAAAGCAAACAGTATGGGCATAGCAAAATGTTACATATGATAGTATCTAAGCTACTAAAAAGATAGGCAAAGTAAAAAAAACATATTATGGCGAAACAAAGTTCGCGGGGGCAGCTAGTCACATATATAATATACTAGTGGACCCCACAGACGTTGTCCTGCATGATATTAAGCAAAGTATGAAAGTACCGACTGCAGTGCCATCTGCCGGGCTGATTTGTGAATCTAAACCATTCCCAGATCCCCTTGAACACACACAAAAAATTTCATCAAAATCGGTCCAGTCGTTTGAGAGAAGTTCAGTGACATACACCTCACAGAAGAATTATATATATAAAGATATGCATATGCATATATATATATATATATATTACATAATCTATATGTTTGTACGTTCCTATCCATGTATCCTTTAATAGCCTTATTAAAAATAAAACTATATTTTTATATCGTTTCTAAAGTAGCTATATTAACTCAAGCATAACAAAAAATAAACTAATACAGGAAATAGTTGAAATAACTTAAAACTTGATTTAAGTTCTATTCAAAGTCTAAAATACAATTTAAAATTCTAACTTATGCTTAACGAATAAACAAATATACCAGATTTTCCAGAAAATCTGTGACAAAATAAAGCAATTTTTTAATACAGTGTTTTTTTTATTTTAAATAACTATTATATACCTTTTAGTGACAGCACACAACTTATGTCCCTTATCAACCTCCTCGGGCCCGCCCGGAACACACATTTTAAATTTGGAACACAACAAACACTTTGCGGAAATGAAATTATAATTTAAACGGAAAATCTGTATATTATTCAATATATTTACGGTTACATAGCCTACAACCTCAACACAAGACTCCTCTACCAAACATCATTAAACACTAAGCCACAACAGAAACCTGATCCATCAACTTCTCATTAGTCGATAATGTTATCATTGGCCTAAATGGTTATTAAGTGCGTCAACAAAAGAATCTATTTAATAGTTTATAGTTGGACTGTGTACCGATTCTATTAGAAGTAGAGATGGGAAGACATCGCCTGCGTTTGATTTGACTTCTAAACCTCAAAGATATGCCTCATACGATGTGACCTTAAATGGTATAACTAATTAACACCATATGTATTATTAAACACCTTCACATTTATAGAAAATTATGTTTTCTATATTATGTGTGCTTTGTGTTACATTATTCACATAACTCGCCAATCATCGCGCTCCTTCGAGAAAAGAGCGTACCAATTCTTTGAAAACTTGCGAGCCCTCTGGTAATCTGAGTGTTCATGGCTTAACATTCTCCTCCATCAGCCTCCTGCCTGTTTGTCCCTCCTCTGTTTATTTATAAAAAATAATAGACAATTGTTTCAAAGTCTGTTGCTGACCATGCTTGTTGAAAAGCACTAGAAACTTAGTTTGTTTTTAATAAACTCAACATTGTCTAACTATAAAACATGTAGGTACTTATTACCATGGCAACCATTTTTTGACAATGAATTCGTCTGTGTTCATAAAGTTTCCTGACGTTCTGTTACAATACCTTTTGATATTTGAATATGATTAAAAGAGTCTGCCTTCGTAATTTAATTTATTCTCTGCAATGGGTATAATGTTACAATTGACGCACAAAAACCACACGACGTGCTTGGATTGTAATATATACAAAATTTAATGACGTCGATAAAATATATTGCAAGACAATAACAATAATCTAGTGGCGCTACAGATTTAGATTAGGTTTGAAACATGTCCTTACGATGAATATCTTACTATCTTCACCAGTGTTCATTGCGCGCACATAAAAAAAAAATCATTGACACATTCTAACTAAGACAATATTTCATTCTAATTTCAGTAAAAATATTTTTAAGTAAGGCAATATTTGAAGATAAATATTTTGTGAGCTTTTTATACTATCGCGGCTTAAATATAAAAACACTCATAATTTTGCTAATTGCTATTGACTAATTGATTTGCTAAATGCTATTAACTTAAGACAGAAAGTCTCTTAAGTATGCTCTTAATTCGCCAAATCCTCGGCCTGAAAAAGCTTGCGAATTTTTTTTTATAGAACAGGAGGCACATCTGATGTTAAGTGATACCGCAATGGACACTCGATACTCGGATTATGTGTTAGTGACGGAAGGCTCGCAAATGCGATGCCGCCCTATAACTGTTGCTACGATATTGAAGTCGAATTCGTTGGAGATACTTCTGTTTTATTGCTTTAAACAAATTTTGGTTCTATATGAGATGTTAGTCATAACAAAATTGTCTGAAGGATAAACGCATACAGTTTAGGGAATAAACATGATAACGCGTGCGAATGCGATAGATTGAGGAAAATACACTTGAATCTCTTGCCATAATTTTATTCAACATCACCAATTACGGCGAGCAGAGTGACGTAAAAACTTGTTGGCGGCGGGTTTTTAATTGGCTGAACGGTAGCTGGGTTATTTTTTTCCATTTTCATAGAAATGAACAAAACTGCCAATGAGGAAATATCGTTTGTAGTTCGATGATAAACAATTACAATATTCCTTAGTCACATTGTTATTGTTTCATCTTTTGTTTTTGTACAGTCGACTCTCGATAATTTGAAACTCAAGGGATCAGTGGTAATTTCAAATTACCAAGAGTTCAAAATAACTACGAGGGGAACTACTAATAACTCAAGTAAATAAGATAGTACGGGAGGTAGCAACGTTTGAAAAGAAAGAATTTTAGGTCAGCTGATTTTGTGATATGTCTTCCTTCTTGCACTTCCGGTTAGAGTCTGGGCAGTCTGGCTGGCGGTAGCGGTTGCGTTCATTAGTGCGCATCCTATCTGTCCAGGTAATAATCCTGGATTTTAAAAGCATTTTAAGAAGCGTAATTTTTGATTTTTCCTTTTTAAATACGTCTACCTGACATACTTTTTTTATTGCCAGACATTTTTCACGTTGCTAACTATGTGCCAGATGCGATTTTAAGTTTTATTTTTATAAAAATTTCAAAGCATTTTAGAATGTCTGTAATTTTAATATTATGTTATTTAAATATAAGAAAAACTGAAAATGAATTTGCCAGACATTAATTCGATTGTTAAGTCTTGAATTAAAATGATAAAGTATTGCAGTATGATGAAGCATTGCATTTTAAGAAGCGTAATTTTTGATTTTTCCTTTTTAAATACGTCTACCTGACATACTTTTTTTTATTGCCAGACATTTTTCACGTTGCTAACTATGTGCCAGACGCGATTTTAAGTTTTATTTTTATAAAAATTTCAAAGCATTTTAGAATGTCTGCTAATTTTAATATTATGTTATTTAAATATAAGAAAAACTGAAAATGAATTTGCCAGACATTAATTCGATTGTTAAGTCTTGAATTAAAATGATAAAGTATTGCAGTATGATGAAGCATTGCATTTTAAGAAGCGTAATTTTTGATTTTTCCTTTTTAAATACGTCTACCTGACATACTTTTTTTATTGCCAGACATTTTTCACGTTGCTAACTATGTGCCAGACGCGATTTTAAGTTTTATTTTTATAAAAATTTCAAAGCATTTTAGGATGTCTGTAATTTTAATATTATGTTATTTAAATATAAGAAAAACTGAAAATGAATTTGCCAGACATTAATTCGATTGTTAAGTCTTGAATTAAAATGATAAAGTATTGCAGTATGATGAAGCATTGCATTTTAAGAAGCGTAATTTTTGATTTTTCCTTTTTAAATACGTCTACCTGACATACTTTTTTTATTGCCAGACATTTTTCACGTTGCTAACTATGTGCCAGACGCGATTTTAAGTTTTATTTTTATAAAAATTTCAAAGCATTTTAGGATGTCTGTAATTTTAATATTATGTTATTTAAATATAAGAAAAACTGAAAATGAATTTGCCAGACATTAATTCGATTGTTAAGTCTTGAATTAAAATGATAAAGTATTGCAGTATGATGAAGCATTGCATTTTAAGAAGCGTAATTTTTGATTTTTCCTTTTTAAATACGTCTACCTGACATACTTTTTTTATTGCCAGACATTTTTCACGTTGCTAACTATGTGCCAGACGCGATTTTAAGTTTTATTTTTATAAAAATTTCAAAGCATTTTAGAATGTCTGTAATTTTAATATTATGTTATTTAAATATAAGAAAAACTGAAAATGAATTTGCCAGACATTAATTCGATTGTTAAGTCTTGAATTAAAATGATAAAGTATTGCAGTATGATGAAGCATTGCATTTTAAGAAGCGTAATTTTTGATTTTTCCTTTTTAAATACGTCTACCTGACATACTTTTTTTATTGCCAGACATTTTTCACGTTGCTAACTATGTGCCAGACGCGATTTTAAGTTTTATTTTTATAAAAATTTCAAAGCATTTTAGAATGTCTGTAATTTTAATATTATGTTATTTAAATATAAGAAAAACTGAAAATGAATTTGCCAGACATTAATTCGATTGTTAAGTCTTGAATTAAAACTATTGAAGAATCATTATCGTGTGAAGAACACGAAGAAGCTGATTCTAGGATAATTTTTCATATTTGCCAAATCGATTTTGACGCAGAAGTTGTTATACGCTGTTCTGATTCTGATATTTTAATTAAACTTCTGGGAAATATGGATCACCTGAAAAAATCTTTGAAAATTTGGATAAATATGGGTGTTGGAAATCATCAGCGTTACATAAACATCAATGAATTGTACCGAATTCTTGGTGACTCTTTATGCAAAGCTTTACCATGCTTCCACGCAATCACCGGATGTGATAACACGCCAGCTTTTTTTAGAAAAGGCAAAGTTAAGCCTTTTTAAATATTAGAAAATTCTGAGGAATACCAGTTAGCTTTTGATAATATAATTTCGGATGATAAAGAAGTACTTGAAACTACGTTTGTAACCCTGGAGAAATTTATTTGTCAAATGTATGGAGTTAAAAATTGTTCGATTATTAATGATGTTCGATTTCATTTATTTTCAAGTACGTTTAAGTCAAAAAAATCAGATGAGAACTTTGACAAAAAATTTCGAAACTTTGACTCATCCAGTTTGCCACCCTGTAAAGTGGAATTGGAACAGCATTTATTGAGGGTTCGTTACGTGACGAAAATTTGTAGAAATGCTCACTCAAAACATCCAACATCTTTATCTCCAATGGCTTTTGGTTGGACCATTAACGGTGACAAATATGATTTTGTTTGGTTTTTGGGAGATCAATTACCATCCTCAGTTGCAGATATTATTGTTCAAAGTAAGTGTTAAATGGAACATTTATCAATAATAACTAAAATGTTTAATAACGAACAAGAAAAATTACACTGTTTATTTTTTTTCTGTTGCAGATGATTTAGAAGATAACGAAAGTTCCCAAGAAGATGATATGAATGACACCGACAAAGACAGCGACGATGATGATGATGATTATGAAGATGCCTCTTTTTTGTGACGTCACTATAGGCTAAAACAACTTGTAAAACTTAATATTAATTATTCATAACTTACATTTAGTAATTAGGACAATTTAAATAAAGTGTTGATTATTAATTTTAATCAAATTTTATATTCCTTTTTATGCTCGTACTACAAGCATTATACTGCAATACTTTTCATGACTTTTACATTTTAATTCAAGGCTTAACAATCGATTAATGTCTGGCAAATTCATTTTCAGTTTTTCTTATATTTAAATAACATAATATTAAAATTACAGACATTCTAAAATGCTTTGAAATTTTTATAAAAATAAAACTTAAAATCGCGTCTGGCACATAGTTAGCAACGTGAAAAATGTCTGGCAATAAAAAAAGGATGTCAGGTAGACGTATTTAAAAAGGAAAAATCAAAAATTACGCTTCTTAAAATGCAATGCTTCATCATACTGCAATACTTTATCATTTTAATTCAAGACTTAACAATCGAATTAATGTCTGGCAAATTCATTTTCAGTTTTTCTTATATTTAAATAACATAATATTAAAATTACAGACATTCTAAAATGCTTTGAAATTTTTATAAAAATAAAACTTAAAATCGCGTCTTGCACATAGTTAGCAACGTGAAAAATGTCTGGCAATAAAAAAAGTATGTCAGGTAGACGTATTTAAAAAGGAAAAATCAAAAATTACGCTTCTTAAAATGCAATGCTTCATCATACTGCAATACTTTATCATTTTAATTCAAGACTTAACAATCGAATTAATGTCTGGCAAATTCATTTTCAGTTTTTCTTATATTTAAATAACATAATATTAAAATTACAGACATTCTAAAATGCTTTGAAATTTTTATAAAAATAAAACTTAAAATCGCGTCTTGCACATAGTTAGCAACGTGAAAAATGTCTGGCAATAAAAAAAGTATGTCAGGTAGACGTATTTAAAAAGGAAAAATCAAAAATTACGCTTCTTAAAATGCAATGCTTCATCATACTGCAATACTTTATCATTTTAATTCAAGACTTAACAATCGAATTAATGTCTGGCAAATTCATTTTCAGTTTTTCTTATATTTAAATAACATAATATTAAAATTACAGACATTCTAAAATGCTTTGAAATTTTTATAAAAATAAAACTTAAAATCGCGTCTGGCACATAGTTAGCAACGTGAAAAATGTCTGGCAATAAAAAAAGTATGTCAGGTAGACGTATTTAAAAAGGAAAAATCAAAAATTACGCTTCTTAAAATGCTTTTAAAATCCAGGATTATTACCTGGACAGATAGGATGCGCACTAATGAACGCAACCGCTACCGCCAGCCAGACTGCCCAGACTCTAACCGGAAGTGCAAGAAGGAAGACATATCACAAAATCAGCTGACCTGGAATTCTTTCTCGAAAACGTTGCTACCTCCCGTACTAAGAGTTTAATCAAAATTCGTGATTTATATATTTATTGAAGTAAAACTTCTTTAGGCGCATGAGGGTAAAAATTTTACGGAACGTCACGAAGATGTGCAGCTTTTTGTCGAAGAAAAGGGAGAGAGCGATTGAAACTTGAATACCGATAGTGTCTTTAATACATATCCATATTATTATTATTTTATTAAGTAAATAAATTAAAATTTTTTTGTTGGTTTTGTATTTTTATAAGGGCACAGAACCAAGACCTTTTTTGCTAAGACCCAGTTGGCTATTTTAGAAAATGTGGACATAAGTTAGCCATTATGATAATAATGAATTTGTCATATTATTTGGTAATTGTTACCATATTTATGGTGGTATTTCCATGCAACCATAAAAAATGCAGCCATTCCATCAATTCAATTTCAAAAATTCTTTATTTTGTTTCACAAAATTTATGGTGCTACATATCCAGTGTACATTATTTCCTGGAATGTAACAAGCTTACAACTAGACACGTTTTTACAGCTATTTTGCTTTTTTAAAAACTTATAAAATTTATAAAACTAAAGTTATAATGTTACGAAAGGTTTTAACAATAACAAACAATTTTTAACAATGAGGTAAACTACCTGGTAATTATGCAATCTTTAGATGAGATTTGCATTTTGACATGCCTAAATTGAATAACTAAATATAGTTCTAACAAAAAATGGGGTAGCACCGAGAACAAAAGAGTGGACGGCAAGCAATCACAATAGGAACAGTCACCCGCTAAGGCTAGCGCGAGCATCAGTCACGCAACGCACGCGTAATCCAGGTCTATATATATTTATAATAAGGCCGGAGGTCGCGCGCGACGCGGTGGCCAACACTCGCGCACCTGCGCGGGCCACTGATAACCAGTTATTCATCGCACTCAAGAAACAAGTGATGGGGTAATTTGTATCTGTTGTATTTATCGATGTAAGGTAAATTTTTCATCCGCGTTTTACAAAGGTTATTAATATATTTATTTTTACTTTTTCAGTTGTTATGTAAATAGAATTTTTTTTGATAATTTGAATATAAACTGATAAATAGTCGGAAACTTAATTTTATTGTGAAATTTTTGGAGGTTTGTTCGAAACGGAGTATTAAATGCATATTTCAATGCTTTGTTTTGGACAACCTGTAAGCTATTTAAATTAGTAGGGCACGTACTGCTCCATACTGGGCAGGCATAAGTTATGCAGGGTCGTATTAAGGTTCGATATACACTTAGCTTTGTTTTGCTACTGAGGCACGATCTTCTATTTAAGATGGGGCTCAGTGCATTCAAAGCCTTCATGCTCTTGAGCCTGATGTATTGTGTGTTAAGGGTCCAGTTGAGTTTGTTGTCTAATATGACACCCAGGTACTTAACAGAGCGATTCCATGGTATCGCATATCCTTCAATATTGAGGGTACGAGTAGGCAGCGATCTAGTCCCGGAGAACATAATTGCCTCTGTTTTAGAGGCGTTAATTTTTAATTTCCACTTCCTGAAAAAGGCGGTCAATAAGTCGAGTGAAAGTTGCAGGCGACTTATGATCAAATCCAGGTCTTTGGAGGAAGTAAAGGATGCCGTATCATCGGCAAAACAGGCGAGATTAGTGCGTGTTTGAATGGGTATATCGTTAAGGTATAGTAAAAATAGCTGGGGGCCAAGAATTGAACCTTGGGGGACTCCGGCTGGGACAAGTTTAGGTGAAGAGAGTGTACTATTTATGTGCACCTTGAAAGATCTATGGGTTAAGTACGATTTCATTATTTTAATTATTGCTATAGGTACGCCAATTTTTAGCAGTTTGTGGATAAGGGCTTGGTGCCAGACTGTGTCAAAGGCTTTCTCAATATCTAGGAGGAACATGCCTGTAGATTCACGCAAATTGAGTCCATGAGACACAGTCTCAGCTACTCTAGCGAGCTGTTGGGTAGATGAATGAGCTTCACGGAAGCCAAACTGCTCATCAATTATTATGTGTTCGGTAGCTCTGCGAAGTCGGTTGCATAAAATCTTTTCGAAAAGTTTGCCTAGGCAGGGTAAGAGGCTAATTGGGCGATAACCTACAGGATCAGATGGGTCTTTGCCCGGCTTGTGTATAGCTATGACTTTTGCTATTTTCCAAGCCTCAGGGAAATATGTAGTCAGTAAGCAGGCATTAAATAATTTTGTTAGCAACACAATACATTTTTGGGGTAGTCGTTTGATTAGATGATTCGAGATTTCATCCGGTCCAGCTGCTTTACGAGTTTTGAGTGAAGATATAAAATTGGCTACTTCAGCTGCAACCATTCCATCGGTATTTTCTTATGACGTTGTCACGTTCAACTATCGTCAGTAAACCGACTTAACGGACAACCGATTTTTTAATTAGCCTTAGTATCATTCATTAATATAGAAAGACTGGCAAAATTAAATTATGGGATTTGGGCAGCTTAATTACTCAATAATTAATTTACAAAAAAGTTTCACTTCTGGCATGTGTACTTTGTACGCACGCACTTTTTTTATTATTTATTAACAATTAAATACAATAATACAATTATTCACAAAATTTTATTTCGAAAAGACATGCGTAATCTTTGTTTGAGTGAACTTCAGTCTATCATTGTCATGATGACATCGATCATTATGACTTTTTTACCCATATCTCATTTTGACAATTGACAGGTATATTCATGATAAACACTTCAAATTATAGAGAACAGAGAAGCCCGAACTTCAAATTATCGCATGTTGGCGAGCAAGATACTATTCTTTCAACTTTAAATTACTTAAACCAATTAACATAAATGTTCTTCAATTTATCGAGTATTTTTCAAGGGACCAGAAAAAAAGTCAAATTCACGAGTGCTTTCTTATTATTTTAGTCGTGTTACTCGTACTTTTATAAAAATCTAATCTTATCTGTTAAAGGACAACTTCTAAAGTAACTTGTATAAATTGTTTGTATTACATTGTATTTTTGTTGAGTGTTCCTTATTGATAAAAAAATAAATTTATGTTTTATTAATTAAATAAAACCTAAACATAACGTTGACGTATACACTATTTACAATTTTATTAACCATAAAATTAACCAAAAGAAAATTAAACAAATTTAAAAAGTTTTCTCCGGTTGGCAGTGTACCTTTAACGCTGGCAGAATTTCCTCGCTGGTTTGCGATACTTATTCGTTGAGCGAGGAAAACACCAGCTCGGGTCACCGGTAGTGTCTACCAGGCGCCAACTTAAATCATTAATTAGCGCCACGGCTCTAGAGTCTTTACTCTAAAGGGAACAAAATCGAAGTTGGTGGCTGCTCTGCGGCCGCCCCAGCTTTTGTTTGTCCGAGGGAGGAGTCAGTTAGTTTATATTAGTTTCGTAAATATGATATTCGAACAACTTTAATTTAAAAATATACCGAATTAATTTAATTTGTTGTTAGTAAACAATATGGTACAGTCATTATTCACAGTCTGAAAATTATGTGGTAGGTATACGATTACGGTATTGAGTTGTATATATGTATCTATCAATCATATTGGTTTTATTTTTTTATAATACACCAAACAAAAATACATACAACCCCTAATTTTCACCCCTCCACTATCAACCCCTATTTTTATTATAGTAGATAGTTATTTTTATTGAACTAAATAAATGTTTCCTAGAAATAATATACATGGCAAAACGATGTTTGCCGGGTCAGCTAGTAACATATAAAATAATAGTTTAACTATATTTAACAGGAAATAATACAAAATGTATAATTCAGTCAAAGTCAAACCAAGAAGGAAATCGAATCGAAAACCAAAACATCGTTCAAATACGTAACGTATTTTGGGAGGGGGGATCCTTTTGTAAAACGTTACGATGCGGGGCGGGGATTAAATTACGCGTAATATTTTTTTCGACTTACACCACAAATTAGTAACTAAAGAGTCACTAGGTGGTCACGAAACGTTTTACTATACTTGGGTACAGTACTGTACTTGGAGATCGTAGATGAAATTTTAAGAGCGTTATTTATGGTCTGATAAGAGATATCTATACAGGCAGCTAATTCAGCAGTGGCAAGCGAATCTTTAGGACGATAAAAACAATTCAGAACAAGCTATTTATTTTAGGAGTAATGTTTGCAAATAGAGCAATTAGCGTAAGTGATAGTATTAGGCTAGCAAAAGGTCAATATAAAGATTGAATTAAGCAAATACACAATTATATTGCGTAGGTACAAGACCGAAAGAAAAGCCGTAAAAGTTTGTAAAATGTTATTACAATCAACTTACACAAATTTTTGCAAAAACGTTAATTACAAATTAATAAAATATAAAATAGTTTTCGTAAAATAAAAAAGGGCTTTGTGACAAGCGGCAAAATAACAGCTTAGAACGCGCTTTTCGTCTTCTCTGTGCTGCTCTAAGGCGTAGAATCTTAGACGCTGACAGAGACTACGTCCAAAAAACTGAAAGCGTTCGAGATTTGGGTTTATCGACGTATGCTTAAAATATCTTGGACAGCTCGCATATGAAATACAACCGTGCTGGACAGAATGTAGAAGAACAAAGAAGTGCTTATAATTAGGAAAAGGAAACTTGAGTATTTCGGACACGTTTTACGTAACACTAATAATACGAGCTACTTCAACTAATCATACACGGCAAAGTGGCAGGAGACCTGGCCGCAGACGCAAGTCTTAGTTGAAAAACCTTAGACAATGGTTTGGCTAAAGCAACAAGTCATTGTTTAGAAGCGCGGCATCAAAAATTAAACTAGCCCTGCTGATCTCCAACCTTCGCAAGGAGATGGCACTATTAGAAGAAAACAATTTTCGAAATCTACCGAACAAATTTTGTACGTTCACACAGATGAGATTCCAGAGGACTTCCAAAATACACGAAATCCACAGATCAACAAAATCCAGCTTAAACTGAATCTTAGAGAAATACAGAAAAAGTTTAATAAATCTGTGTAATGAGAAGAGTGTTTATGCGCCGATGTCATGACAGGTCTTATCATAGCAGGCGCAAAGGCTTGCCGACGACATTGAAGCGGAGAATTGTGCGGCGCCACTAACACGACCTTCGGAAATGAAGAACGCGACTGAAGAAGAAGATGCGACATTAATGTGCGTCCCTATGTGACACCACAAACAAATGCATCTAAACCCAACACTACTGCTCACTACTTACCTCATTAGGATAGACACGAATTTTTTTACGACGTAATACAATGTTTATGGCTATTTTCATTCCACAAAAATAACTATTTTTGTCTACGTGATAACAGTGATGACGTACGTTAACTATGTGAGCCCGACAATTGGTCGTGATTGCTAAAATAATCGCGATCCCATCTTCCAATTGAGGATCTGTTACGTAGACCACAACGTCCGTTGTTCGCATCATCTTACATCATATAGAGTTTATACTACCTTCTCACGTCTTGCCATCTCTCGGCTTGAAAACTTGAAGATATTCCCCACCATTTAAAACCCTACGTTTGATATCCACATAATTTATTTTCATATTAATTAATCAGGAAAACATAACTGTGTCTCTTTGGTGATCATTTGTTTTTTCTAATGGGCAAGTAGTTAATTAGTCTTCTTTGCCTGACACACAGTTTATGGGTCTATCGCATGCATTCCTCACGATGTTTTTCATCAGCCACGTTAGTTTTTAAAGTATAACTAAGTGTAAAATATTGTGTCATTTTATATAGATTCACAATTTTATATAGATTGTCGTAAAATATATAATATGAATCTTTGTCTTCTGTACACGTGTATAGTGTTTCATGTCGGTGACATTATGCAATAATAGCAAAAAATAACATTCTCTTTGTAGGTCAAATACCTTTATTCAGAGCTATGTTAGCGAAATTCATACATTTTAGAGGGCATTAAACTGAATATTTATAGAATCGAATCAATAAATGTCGACGTTTTGTTCATGGAAACAAAAAAATAAAGGTATGTAGTGCGTCAGTTGGTCGAAAAGCTCTATTTATGGTGAAAACATTTTTGATAATCCCAGTTACAATGAAATTAAAAGCTAATGAATATATCTATGACTTCCAGTTATGTAAACATAAAATTTTTACTAAACAGCACATAAATTACTTATGATAGAGTACAAATCTTTGTTTTTAATGTAGTATATTAGTATTTAATACTTAAGATGTCATGTGGAACATGGTGTAATGGTTGCAGCTCCTTTTAAACGTTGTGTAAAACAAAAAACTTGGCGATTAAAAAGAGTGGCAGAGAGTTTATTGCCAGTTCTTCTCTTCCGTTCTACGCCCTTGATTTGAGAACTGGCAGTAAATGTAAAATT
Organism: Pieris macdunnoughi; assembly: GCA_905332375.1. NCBI lineage: Eukaryota > Metazoa > Arthropoda > Insecta > Lepidoptera > Pieridae > Pieris > Pieris macdunnoughi. The sequence continues at coordinate 10,665,621 of CAJOBZ010000005.1, forward strand.
AGAAGCTTTTGACGTTCATAAGTGTACATTGTGTTACCTATATTAATAAATGATTTTGAATTTTATGAATCGGTCATTTTCAAATCCGAAATTTAACAAACAAATCCGCAGGTAAACTTATATATAGAAACCAATTCGTTCTACTGATATTGATTTTCCTCAATCATTAATATTTGCTCGCGAGTCTATTATAAAATCGTTAAATCTTCATAATTACAGTAAATAGGTTTAATGGTAAATTAATTATAAAGAACACTGGTTGAGTGACGCCGTAATTTATCGAGTATTCATGACACGCATTAGCAAACAGTATGGCTACCTCCGCACTAGAGCCTGGTTAAAAACAGCGCCAGTATTCTTTAACTTTCTCTCAATAGTTGCAGATTATCGATTCTTTACCACGAAAGCGTAATAAACTATCAGCAAGGGAGTCAACGATATGAAATATATCAATCATATACGATATTTGTAAGGACTTAAGAAGCGTAATAATGAATATTTCGACACTATCGATCGAGTTGTTCGCAGAGAATATATATGTATGAACTCATCATAGTAGCAATATTGTGTATCTTATGTCTTTTTTTCGACATTATAGTATTGGCTTAGTACTGTAAGGATACTGTATGTATTTTTGTCAATAAATAATTTTCATTAATCGAATGCACTACGTGAATTACGAATTGGACTTACCGAATGAAAACTTAAACTTTCGTAGCCGAAATACCCGAAGAAATAATCGTAGTTATAAATAATCGTAGAGGTCCAGGGTTGTGCTGAATTTGCTAGGTGTCTACAATTGTATGTTAAACAAGAAACCAATACATTTTGTTAACAGCGCTAGGCGCCAAGAGGCATGTTGTGCGAACATTGTGGAACGCTCGGTTCTCTAGAATCTCAAAAGGTTTAACTTTCCTTACGTCAAAAATGTATTGCAATGTATTTTGCTTTATTTTTGCTCTCAAACATTACACATTAAAATAAGAACAATCAAATACTTATGAAAATATGTTATAGTATATACACGTGAAACTTGAGAATTTAAGAGGCGCAACTCTAACCAGATCCATGCATCCTCACAATCGAGCCCTAATTATCACAACACACAACTCCCCCTTTGTGTCTGCCAATTTGACATACATATAGTTTCTGAATCTTAGGCGTTGGCCTAATGTTTAATTAAATAAGCGATCCAGTGTGAACGTCGACTAATAGACTGCACTATAGACGTCCGATTTGATACCTAAGCTGATTTATTACTACGAGTCAAAGTCTGTGCCGGATTATAAGTTCTATAATTTATATATTTTTGACTCACTGATACATGAACCGTGCATTCGAGCAATTTCTACAAACATTTATTGTTGTATTAATAGTGGTATTTCAAGAACTGGTTTAACAGATATTCATTAATATATTTTAATGATTGGTTAAGCTTCTACTAGTTATGATTTCTCTGAACGGGAACTAGGAAAACAATAGTGTGAAATACATACAGTGAGTTACACGCATTTGAACAATTAAGGTAAGCTACCAATGGTAAATTAAAAAACAATGTTTAAAGAAATTACGTAAATCGTAATACACTAGTATATATATATGTGTGTAAACAATATTGCCTAAGGTAAAAAGAATCTGTAATATAAATGTAAATTTTAATAACAGTAATATATCTATTGCAAGTAAGTATTTATTTATTTTTGAAGTGAAAACTTCTTTAGCGGCGTTGTACCTCCACTTTTTAGGAATGGGTAAAAAATGTTAAACTCGCGTCAGGACACGTGACCTGATCGAAAATTCGTAAGACGGATGGATATTAGACAGCTGGCGCGGCGTATTTAATGTATTATAAATTGTCATTTGTGTACGATAGCGCAATAAATAAATATTGTATTCTACCACATAAATGATAGTACTTTTATACTGATAATTAAAGCAATTCGTGCAAAATTATTCCCTAACCATTCCAAAATATCAAAAATGCACAACGTTAATATTCAAGTTTTCACTACTGCCGGCACTCCCGGAGTACAACCCGTGGTTTTTTTTTATTAACACTTCGTTGCATAATACTAAAAAACTTTTTATTGCATTAAAATAATTAAATAAAAAGTTATTTACTTAGGAGAGCGACTGGCGACCTAATCGATTACGAGCAACCACTTATTACTTATTATTGTTGCACTGAATATTCTACCCCATACACTAATTAAATAATTATGCAAAACGCATAATAATGACTTTTTCAAACACAACGCAATAAATGCCTATCATCGTCACTAAACCACAATAATCCACTGTTGTAAAGTAATAAAGCTAATTTCATATATTAATTATATATATGGGTGTTTCTCTGCTATTTGGAAACTCGCCCATACAAGACTGTCCTAAGAAAATTTTTTTAGATGTTGAGAATGTTTGTTAATAAAATTAAAGACAATATTAAAATAAATATATCTCTTAGAAAGGCCCACTGATTTTCGTCCCGGTTTTTGAGTTATCAAACGATTTTATCCAAAAACGTGACAGGGGACTGTTGTAAACGCACAAGGGATTGTTTTTATGAATAAAAACACGAATTTTAGTATGAAAGTAATCAATTTTAATGCGTAGTTCTTACATATACTTACTTAATATGACAATCAACATTCTTAGTATTTAAAACAATTGTACTATTAAAGTAATTGGCATTAATTTTACAATGTCTTCTATAAAATTAGTCTTAACATGGCATTTCAGGAAACTATCTTAAAAATTATTATTTCTCAAAAACAGAAACGGATATTGGAAAATAATCTTCTCCCTTTTAGAGTAAGATCTGGTTGTGGTAATTTCTGCAGTATTTGGTCAAAACTGATATCAGAAATATCATCTTCATCCATTTTGAACTTGTGGCCTTTATCATCACAAATTTTCATAAAAAATACTTTCGTTAGTTCGCCATCCTCATCGTGTACTACTATACTACTACTACTATTTTTTGACGTTCAAAAGAGCCATTTTAGATGGTCTAATTGAAATAAATGATTTGACTTTGACTTTATAAATAACAGCAGCATAACGATATTCCGTGTTTCTGCCATTAAACCTAACTAAAACGTAATCACCATTTTTGTAATGCTGTTGGCTGCTTGTACTAGGCCCTGAAGTATTGTCAGAATTAGTAATAAACTTGTCATACGGTCGTGGAATTTCGGTTTCTGGAATAATGTTATTATCCGCGGAGAAATCGGCTGGCCTGGTTTCATCTTCGGAGTCTGTGTAGTAGACGTCGAGTCGAGTTGATATCCCCTAGGTTAAAATGTTGGCATTCTTCTTCACAGCAGCTTAAACTTTTCATTATAAGTTTTTCAGTGCTTTGTAGTAGTCCCAAACGACATCTTGATATGTTACCCTTATTCTGATGTATTTTAAGAGTGCCATTGAAACCTTTCAGGCATCATTCTGAATATCGTTAGTCATATATTTTATTGCAGCATCGTCAATTGCAAAGATTGTAATAGCAGGACATTTTTGTACAGCATCTATAAATGAATCCAAACTAACTATGTCACCTCCTGTAGCAACAATGCCATCTGCAGTTCTTTTGCATGTAGTGCCAACACCATCTGCGGTCCTCTTTCCACGGCCACTCTCTCTAAAGTACCAGGAAGACGTCTTCATATTTTGGACCTCTACATGAAGCTTTGAAGCTAAAATATAAAACGTCGCTTTGTTTCGATATTGTGTTACTGGTCCGTCGCTCCTCCAAAATAAATGCCAGTAACATGCGTGGGTAAAGTTTTGAAAATAGGTTTTAATTGTTCCCGTTTAAGTGTTCTCATCAAACGTTCTGCTATACGTTTTTTTCTATTATTTCTTCTCGTGTTTTGGCTGGTTTCTTTTTGGGTGGCATATTGAGATACTTCCTAAGGAAGAGACAATAATATTGTTAATGATTTTGATCATAAATGTGCAAACTGGCATCTCAGACTTGAGAAAACCCACAGAAAACAGTCCCCTGCGTTATAAAACAGTCCTCTGTGCTATGAATTGACAGGGGACTGTCGTCCAGGGTACTGTCATTTTTACCTGTTAGTTTAATAAAACATGATTTTTTACACTTATCACATTCACGAAATAAAATGTGGCTACATACTTTATAATCACTTAGATGTAAACAAATATTTGTAATTAAAACTCTTAAAATAGTAAAAAAATGGCTTACCAGTGGACTGTTTTTTGTAACGGCCGAGACTCGTTGTTCACTGAAAGACTTAGTGGTGACACTAAAAAAATGGCGACTGCTCTATGATCTATACACCCAAAAGAACTTCGCACTGATTGCGTTCCGTTTCACTAGGTTAACGTATAGCACCAATACAAAATTTGACTTAAGTGCGGTTTTGAAATGTTATCAGGGGACTGTTCAAAAATTTTGAGGACAGCATTCACGTATTGATTTTTTACTCAAATTTTTATAGTTAATATATAATTGTGATTTATATAGATGCTTACTGTTTTATTTAAGGTATTTCAATATTTTTTATTCAATTATCAACGACACAAAAAACAAAAATTGGTTCAAGACTTATAATTTGAGAAATGGGACATACCAGGGGACTGTGTTTTGGGGTGTTTGAGGTTGATTTAATCAGATATTACATTATTAAATTACTAAATAAACTGTGGCGTGTCAAGAATACATAATAATATGTCATTATTCATACAAAAAACGAAGAAATATTTAGAATTATTGTATAAAATTTGCTTAGGACAACGATTTTCCACTTAGTAGAGAATAGCCCATATATATATATATATATATATGTAACATATATGGCTAATACCTAACTAATAATGTGCCACGCTTCGCTGACATGATTGAATGGTTGGCACATTATTTGAGAAATGAGAAACAAAACAAAGAATACATTACATATAACTTTAATTATTTAATTTTGCAAAACTTGTAGAAAAAAAACGATGCGGATTATATCTCATGATAAAATTTCAGCTGGCGTACGTTTCAGAAGCGTACAAAACATAACATTTATAAATATAGATTATAATTCTTAATTTTGTTACTTATAAGTGTGTGACTCTCATCTGACGTCGTGCATTCGAATCACGGCACTGATGGAGCACAGCTGTAATAGATGAAGCTAACCACTGTAAAATTATCGTAAATTCTAGAAACCTCGATCTACGTACCTCAAGTTAAGTAGCGAGGTTATCTGGTAGTTAATAAACATATCCCGTCTAATTAAACAAACAAATACAATTCACAAAACAAAACAACTCGAGAAGTAATGTCTAGAGTGTAAAATCACAAGCTAGGTGAAATCATCTTCACGCGGTCGTATCAGCTGATGAATTTTGGCATTTTCCCAAAATCCATACGAGCACAAATATTTTAGCTACGAGCTGGAACATTTAGATTTTAGAGGAAATAAATAAGAAAAAAGTACACATGTCAGAAGTGAAACTTCTTTGGCACACTAATATACTATAATATACATATAAAAGTGTCGAAAATTACTACAAATATTTTTTTTTTTTAATTTATTTATTCGATAATAAAAACACGTGGCATTTTTATATACAATTCGTCATTTGAGATTTCAATAAATAATTTTGCATAAAATATAAAATACTAATATTTCATAAATCCTCTATACGAAATTTTAATTTTAAAAATATAATTTCTATAAAATTCACCCTTCCCACTCTCTCTCAATCGTTCTCAATCTCTCTCTCCCTTTTCTTCGACAAAAACGCTGCACATCTTCGTGACGTATCCGTAAAAATTTTACCCTCATAAGCCTAAAAAAATTTCACTTCAATAACATCCTACATCAAATTGATAAAAACACTTTTAAAATATTATATCACTGTACTAGATAATTGTGATCTTATAAGCCAGTCTGAAAAGTTAGACCCACAAGACGCCGACAAGTATAAAACTTTGCTACTTGTTGCCTACAAGTATAATAATTCCATATTTAAATTTTAAAATAGTCTGTTCATTTTTTAACCATCAAATTATTTTAAAATTTCACATCGCACTAGGTATAAATCGTAGAAATCAAAAATTTATCACACAATAAAAATACATGTACTAGTATAACCTACAAAATGTTGATAACATTGTAACAGATAAATAAAACAAAATTAGGTGGAATTAAGCGATGAAGTAAATTTACTGATAATATACAATTTATCACACATAATTCGATAGTCGGTATACATATCTACAAATGAGTATGGCGTTCGCTCGTGAAAAAAATCTAAGAAAATATAAGAAACTGACACTAAGCATCTCACGTTTAGATAAAGTCAAGAAAGTCGAAGCACAATTTACGCGTAAGCACCAGAAATTTCAAGACCAAGTAGGACCAAGATAACATTGTAATCATTGATAATAATAAAGTCAAAAGGATTCACTAAGAAGATTTGAATATTACAATCAAAATGTTTAAACTTAATGCTTGCCTTTGTTATAAAAGCAATCCCAAAAAATTATTTAACGATAACTCAAACAAGAATCCAAATCATCAATACATATTGTAAAATAAAATATTCGCTAGCCGTAAGGATGCAATTCCCCATGTTAACAGTTAAGTATCAAATACATAGATAAACTTACATGAAATCCTCCAAATCAACAACACTGGTAAACTGGCAGGGTTCACCGCCAACATTGTAGCACATACTATCGTAATCCCATTCTTGTGACTGGCGACAAGGCAATGCTTGCATGAACTGTGGTGCAGGCTTTTGTGGGTAACATACATTTATCGGGACACTGGGCTGAACATTGTTTACGGTTGGACAGAAGTATTGGATTCCGGGATCACGAACATAATAGTCAGCTTGATAGCGCTGATTCGAATAATCACCAATCACATTGCAAGCGTTATAATCGCAAATGTTTTGCACAGGCGTCCATTGAAAATTTGAGCACTCTCCACTCCAACCAGGTACCGAATCTTGTGGTAGAGGATCACCATTCACCAACATTTTGGCGAAAGCGTTAGCACAGAATTAACAATAAAACAGTCCATCGGAGTACATAATCATCGTCCGACTGATAGGGCAGATGTACTTATCTTGACTTGTTAATATACGTATAGTAGCAAAAAATGATAAGTCTCATAAGATAACTGTAAATACGAAAGATTATTTATGTCCTCGGCTTACAAAAGTATTAAGAAAATTTACAATACATTTTTTTATTGTATGAAAATTTTGAAAATGCTGGAATACAATTCTTGCACAACTGTTTAAATATGACGCATTATCAGTTACTGAAATGCTAATAATTGGTAATAAAATATTTAAAGTGCTAGACAAATGAATACACGTACAATTAATGTGAATTCTAGGGAATGCAATCTCGAGTCGAGATTGTCAATTCGAGATCACGTGGTATTAAGAATTACAATCTCGCGAGAACTCGGTATTTTCGAGAAAACTGAAAACTACCTGATAGTTTTCAAAAACCAAATGTTTAAATTACACTAAACACAAGGAAAAGGCTGTGATGAAGATGTGTTTTTGAGGTTAGTTAGGATTCGACAATATTTTAAAGAAAAATAAGTATTGTTACTCATATTTATTATATCTGTTCCAGGTTCCTATTATCTTTTGTCAGTCGCTATGTACCCAACAGCTTGAAAATGCCCTCTGACACTCAACCATAATTGAATGCGCTGCAACGCGCAATAAGCGAACAGAAAGCTCGAAAAGAAACCCCCTGTAACCCCGTAATACTTGCTCCACTACACTATATAGATTCATCTCTTTTTTTATGTTACAAGGCAAAATATGAGGCAAACGGGCAGGAAGCTCATCGGATGTTAAGTGATACTGCCCCCCTATGGACACTCACAGTGCCAGAATGCGCAAGCGCACTACCGGCCTTTTAAGAATTAGTACGCTCTTTTCTTGAAGGACCCTGAGTTGAATTAGTTCGAAAATACTTTAGTGGCCAGCTGGTTCCACAAAGTGGTGGTGCGCCCAAAAATTGTTAAAGAAACGCAAATGATCTTTATGAACGATTTATGAGTGAATCTATCTAATCTCACAGAAACACTTGATTTTTTTCTGCTCTCGGATGCTCCTAACGAAAAGACATGTTGACATAGCAGCAGCACGTAAATTCAAATCCTCTGCAATGGTTGAAAGAGGCAATTCAGCGTTTTCTGTTGCGGTGTGTGTAGTCTCATTGTCGCGTTTAAAAGGGTATCTGACGTATATTATATTTACTAGGCAAATGGACAATTTAATCGCCTTCAAAGTCATCTTTAAATCCCTGGATTCAACGCCTCGAGATACGCTTGTTCATGGAAGAGATTAATTTTCTGATACTACTGACAAGTAATCTCGTCATATTTCGCTTCGGTATTGATCTCGAACAGTGGCACGAAATCTCGCGGGATCAGGATTGCATTCACTAGGGAATTACTGAATTTCTTTTGAGAGTATATAAAACAATAAAGGAATTAGTCGAGATCACCACCATAGACACATCTTTAGTTTTACTGGAGGGAATGCACTTCCGCAGAGCGTGGGACTCGGTTTAACAGCCCTTTTCACTAAACTTCTCCCACATATTACGTCATTGGTGGGGAAACTTGGGTACGGTTTAGCATTCTACCAAGAGACTCTATCACTAGCTGCTACATTCTTCCATTAAATTGGTATCGCTCTACAGTTCTTTAATTACAGTAAGGTTGCAATTTCTCCCACCTGCATGTTCTCGCTTCCTCACATTTTGCAGATTTGTGTTCCACTATGCCGCATCTATACTTCATATTGCTACAGTCCACAGTGGTGCCTTACTTTCAAACATTTGCAACAGCTCAGAGGGCGAGCTTTTACACACTACCTGCAGCAAACTCCATCGAATTAGACATTATCCTTCCACAATTATTTTTGCTATTGCAACCGAGCATTGAATAAGCGAACTTCTTGTGCTGTATCCTTTTCAATCCCTGTCCACCTTATTAACTCTGCTGCACAGTTTTCCTTATTAGGGAAGCAATTACACCCTCAGCAGTAACAATAGCGTCGAGCGTTCTTCTAACTCTCGTCATTATAGTTACCGCCACTTTCAATTTAGGCAAGTAACTTTGCCTTTTCTTTATTAGCCTCGCCATCTTTCTCAATAAGACGCCTACCGGTACATGTATAGCCTGACTGAGAGTACTGTAACTTCCAAAAGCAACAGAAATATTGAGTTCTTGTCGAATCGATAATCGACATATATAATCATGGCCATTAAAGCGCCTATACCAGCCAATTAGAAACATAATATACTTGCGAATATAATCAGCTCACTAAAACCTATTTATTTCGGAAGGGAGACAGTAATAATGTAGATTAAAGGCGTTTACACTTTTTAATTTAAACAAAAATTTTTTTTTTTTTTAAAAAAACCCTTTTTTTTTAAATGAGAATCTTATCTAAATATTTTTTTGTATGATATTGTAAATAATCTATAGTTTCCCCGTTTTTGTGTACGCTAATCAAACGTTCAAAGTACAACTTTCAATCGTCGTATGAAATTTAAATATTTATAAGTCCATAGAATGCGACTAATATTGTGTAATGGAAAACCTTGGTATGTAACCTGCTTTATGTACCGTCTCTGTGTCTTTTTGACTGTCTACAATAATATTTAACAACAGTTAAAACAAGAACTTTAAGTTCTATTCCGGGTTTTAGTTTATTTTTTTTCTGGATCGTATCGCGCTCTTAACCACAAATAGCATATCCGAGTAATCGATAATATACGTAGTAACATAGAGTCATCCTAAGTCTATTTCAATTTATCTCTAAGCTTATGAAGTTACTATGCTAAATGCAACAGGAGATATGAAATGTATATAAATTAATTTGAATAAAATATTTCAATAGTAAATTCCAATAATAAAATATATATACTCGACCACAAAATTCACCAAAAGCGATAAATAATAGTGTATTTTTTGTATTGATTTGCCTGTATGTTATAAAAGTATAGTATAAAAGATCCCATCTACAATCCTCTCTTTTAACACTCCGATTACCCAGTTTCAGATGGGTCTATGGAAGAACAAGCTATGCATAAAATACACAAAAACATTCGAGTTGTTAGACATTCGAGTAGTAGTGCCCATGCGTCGAAAAAATTGACGTGAGTGAGTCCGTTGAACTTTCGGTAACTTCTGGAAACGTTATCTTAAAATTACGTTACATTAATTTTACGAGGATAGCAGTGCCTTTAAAATAATATCCTGTCGCAGTCAATTTCTCATATTTTTAGTTTTACTTCAATATTTGAAAAACACGCCATTCATTTACCATTTAGATTTATTCCTGCTTTCTTCTATTTATATTAGTTAATTAATTTTGTTATTTAAACAATATTTATCTAGATGTCTATAGTATATTAAACTCAAGGTTTTTGTATAAGTGTTAATTATGTTTATGTCCGAAGAGTTCACGATCGAATAAACATCGAATGGATCAGACTAGTGAATCAGGAAAATTCCACTGTATGTGGCTATTAATGTCCCTTTAAAACTTTTGACCTAATTCATTTTAGCTTGGAGACGTATTATTACGTAAACGATTGACTTTTACTACCCTACCTACGCTAAAAGCGTAAAGCTAATACTAGTAAAGTAATTATTGAGTAATTTCTTTAAATCATTTTATAGAGTAAGGTGAGTTTAAATTAAAATCCGTTGAATTTGAATTCACTTACAGGATTGTCTTGGGTTAACCAACAGAAGAGTTGGTCCTAAAGGCAAAGACAATTAAACATCCGTATAATAGAAGTCAATATAAAAGAGTTTTAGATCAAGATCTAGTGATGCTACTAAACTTTATCCAGCCGAATGTCCTAACACACATTCAATTTAGGTCTAAGATATCCCAAACTGCTTGAGGTCCTACACTATTAGTTACTGTAAAAACTGATCAGAACAAGAATAATCAATGTGTTGAAGACCGAAGAACTGAAGCAATTAACTTTGTATGTATACTATAACCCAACTAATACTGCTTTATTACTTAGATTTTTGTACTCTTAAGGGTCTTTTTACCCATATGTATATTTTTTTTAATGTAATATATTTTATTTATATTAATGTTGCATTGTGGCAAATGTGGCAAAACTTTAATCATACATAAAATAATTGATAATTTATGATTTAAATGGTAATGTGAAGAGAGAGTAGAGCAATTTGAGGTAAATTTTTCAATTAATTAAATTTCAATAACAATTCATTTCACACATACAGCCATTGCATTAATAGGATATGAAAATAGATACCACTAATTATTTTTATCTATAACAAAGTTAATATTCATTATATGAAGAAAATATAGCATAACACAACAAATATTATAGTTATATTTATCATAAGTTTTCATAACTAACCTTTTATCAAGCTTTCAAAATAAAAGCTATTACAATTTAGTTTTTGCTATTATTTTGTATTCAGTTCATGCTATTTTCAGGTGAATACTTTGTTTGTTTTTGTTTTAAATCCTACATAGCCCATATTATTGGTTTAAAGGATTACTATTATGTTTATAAAAGGTAGACATTGAACAACCTATGCAATAATAATAGATTCTTTGATTGAGGACAAAAGGATAAAGGAAAGTAGTTATAAGTATTGTTGGAAGTAATAAAAACATAGAGAATGTTCAAAACCATAAAATATAGCAATAAAATAACTAAGTGTTTAATGACATACTTATCAAATATATCACTAGACTTTCTTGACGCACTTTGCTTGTTTAAGATTATTTCCATATGTAGTTGGTGAGTGACACATGTTATATAATTCAAATAAGGCACAATTTGTAAAAAAAATATGAAATTTTAATGTATTAGTAATTTAAAAGGAGTTTTTAAAAGATACTACATTAAACTCTGGGATCTAATAACAAGGGACATACAAGTATTATGTAAGCACTATAGGGGGAGGGAGTCTTTGATTTTACTTTTTGGTGATGACGTCAGCAGTAATTATTTACTATTTTACACATATTACCCACACATTCTCTATGCTTGAAATTCATTATTGAGGATTAGTAAAAAAATTGATATGTTTATGTACTATTATTTTTGAGAGCTTTGCTTGCTTTTGCTGACAAGAGGAGGGGGGGATAAATTGCAGTAAATCTGCTTACGTAATACATGAATGGTCGCTAATTGGTTTCAAGCATTTTCATAATAATATGTACTTAAAATATTTCTAAGTAACATGTAGAAATTTGTATTATATGGCTTCTAAATTAATTGTTAGACAATTATATAGAGTCACATTAATGTAACAAAACCTCTAACTAATTCAAATTTTTAGTAGGTTTATGACTAAATTAAATTGTTTCCAATGATAAAAATAAGCTTTAACAAATATACATATTGCTTGTAGGCATTGGTATAAGAAAGTAAATCACAAAGGTTAGATCTTAGAGAATAATACAAGTGATATTCATATTATAACAGCATTTATTTACCAATGGATAGGTAAAGTTCAAATCTAGGGGCTTTGAGCTATTAAAATATATATCTAATGTTTAATAAATACTAAATAAGGTAAATTTGTTATGCAAGTTATTAATTACACATTGTTAAAAGGAAGAGTCATAATATAGCTTAAAATATCCTATCACGTTTTATAAGATGATGAATAAATAATACCAAACTTTAATTATGCCTAAATTTACTTCTGTGACAACTGACATTTTTATCATGATTATGCTTACGCGTGATTTCGTAAAAGGAAGTTATTGTACTAGATAAGTTCTGATTCAACATTGCATAAAATAAAGCAAAATCACATCGGTTTAGGTACACCTAGTTTATTTGATAATATAAAACAATTTATACAAGTTACGAATAAAGAGAAAGTTTTTACAGGGCAATAAACAGGAAAATATGAATGAGGTTGCTTCCGTTAACTCAATAATAAGGTTTATATGAGGTATAAATACATTATTGGAAACTTACCGTCTCTTCTGAGTGGCTGGTTTCGTAGCCATTTCTGCTTTAATCATTGCTATTCCGACCTTAACAATTTGACGATATGACCACACTCTTAGAACACTGCCAAGGAGAGTAACATATCGCTCTTCACGATTAACTTTGTTTAGTTTTGCTGTATATCACAAATTAAGTCTCACAAATCACAATATAGGTCATTTTATTCTGCACTACACAAACAATAAATACACTTTGTTGTCGTGAACTTGCACAGTAGAAGCAACAGAAAAATAGATTTATAAAGCCTCTAGCGAATTAGACGTAATGTTATGTCACAGTATTAAGCGACATTTATTTAATTGTCACATTACTTTGTCAAAAAAGCCTGGTGTCAATTGTCAATAATTATTAATAATTGCCAGATTAAATACACACATGGGGACATACATTATTTATGTAGTCTGTATTATTATTATCTTGCAAAAGAAAAGGGAAAGAAAAACACTACGCATGATTATATAAGATCGCTTATACGATATATCATTTTATTTGTTTAAGAGACATCTACCGACATACATTAAAACACACATTAAAAGTGCTGTTTTTACTTACACAGCAATCTTGTTCTCATGTTAGAACATAATATTATAGAAGTATGATGAAGATAGCATCGTTTCCTATTTTGCTTAAATTCAAGTTGTGTTTCGGAAATATCACCTATCAGATTCTTCTAAAAAGCATATAGAAAAAGAAGAATACAATTAGACGAGTACATTTTTGAAGTGAAACTTCTTTATCGGGGTTGGAAAAAAATTTAGTGTAACATTTTTGCGTTACGCGTCACATTTTTCCGTTACGCGCCATGTTGCTTTTTGAAGTCAAACTTCTTTATCGGCGTTAAAATATGACATATAGTATGTTTTTGACTTTGAAGTTTGACAACGGATTACATTTTCGAAGTCAAACTTCTTTATCGGCGTTAAAATATGACATATAGTATGTTTTTGACTTTGAAGTTTGACAACGGAACGGATCGCAATTTGCATCAATTAATTTGTAAAATATTGTATGCTAGGCAGTGTATCAAAATTTACTGTGTTTAAAGAAATAGTTTTAATAAGGTCATAAAGAAGTTTCACTTCTTACGTGTACACCTAGTACACGCACACATTTTTTTTTTATAAATAACTAGCAGACTCGGCGAACTTTGTTTCGCCTAACAGTCCAATAACATCGTGTTAACTTTTGTTAAACTTAATTTAGGACTTCATTAAGACTGAAGATGATAACATTAATACAACTTTTTTTGCAAAACAGAAATGTTTTGTGCTTGCCATTGCGAAAAAAGAATGGCAAGGAATATTTTTTTTTTGCAAGCATAGCAAGAATAATTTTACACATTAGGCCTCTTCTCTCTAGCGCCAATATTACGATACTGTATGTTAAAGCACTTTCTGATAAACAACATTTTTTGTTTTATTATCCGGCGCAAGAACAAAGTAGTAGGTTCCTTTTATATGCGTAATTTTGTAAACAGATGGCACTACAAGCTTTTTGCATTCGTAAAGTTAATTTATTTATTTTTATTCGATAACTTATCCGATATTTTATTACTTATTCTGCTATTTGGAGCGGAGAAGAATCCATCAAAAAAGAGATAACTAACATCGGTCGAGCCGATCTTGTGTTATAACTGGTGTAAATGTTTATATTAAATTCCATGTAACGGCTTTCGATTTAACAACAAACCCCCTAAAGCGTCGACATCACTCGTCTATGGTTGGTTAAGCTTCTCTTCCATACAATGTCACAATATTCTACATAACACTACACCTACCCTCAATAACGACAAATAAATAAGAAGTACTTTTTGTTTTTTTTGTTTTTTTGTTTTTCTTTAAGTTGCCGAAATTAGTTAAAACTGCGGAACTTTGTACGTTCTTTTGCCGCTTTACTGTCCTAGTCCGTAAAACTCGACTGTCGCTATATTACGTATCGAACATATAAGAAATCCATTCTTTTATTTACAAATTGGGAGCGCAAGCAGCACGTGCTTTATCACAAAGATGCCTCAATATCGCAAGATATGAATAAAACAAGTAAAAAATACAACATAATTACTAGTGCAGAAAAAGACGACGAAAATAACAGACTATACGCAATAGCGTTCAAATAAGAATTGTTTTTTATGTAATTACTAACACTAGTCTGAAAGAAACTTTTTCTTTTTCTAATACAGATTTTTCTTTCCATTTAACGATAACTCTTTGTAACGTCAAAATATGCACAGTCCCTTGATTGTCGTTATATAGACTTTACTCTGTATTTATAATTATTCGCGCCAGATCTACTATAGAACTGACCACGATGCTCATACAAGAGTTACCGACCAAGAGAGAGACGCTAGCTACTACATTTATATTAATTTGTTAACTTTTTGGTTTTATTACTCAGTCCTAGTCTCATGAGTCACTGGAAAAAATGATATACCGACTGCTGCTAAATGCCAAATCTCGAGGTTTTATAGTTTTTTGTAATGTGTGCCAGAATAATGGACTTGGTGGGCTTTCGCCAAACTAGCTAAAATCAATAACCATTAATTTCTATAAGAAAGATCGCTCTCTGGTAATAAATTAATCTATATATAATGAATAGATACAAGGTAAAAACATGTAATTATTGTCGAGACGAGGGAAGCCCCGTTTTATCCTAAGCAGCCTTTAGATTTTCCACGAGTATTTGATAGGATAGGAACGAACAATGAATATATGAACGAATTTCAAATTAAAATGGCGGGATTAACAGTGACTACGCTAATGATAGTAGGTAATGAGTTTAATTGTTTAAGGTTATGAAAAATATGATACTGTCAACAAAACTGGCTACATAGATTTTCCACGAGTATTTGATAGGATAGGAACGAACAATGAATAGATGAACGAATTTCAAAGTAAAATGGCGGGATTAACAGTGACTACGCTAATGATAGTAGGTAATGAGTTTAATTGTTTAAGGTTGTGAAAAATATGATACTGTCAACAAAACTGGCTACATATACGATATGCAATATATAAATTTGTTTTCTGACGAAATGGTACGTTACATTATACTTAAATTCAGTTTAAATAAAAAAAATGCAAAAGAAAAAGGCCAATACTATGGACAGTTAAGAAAACTTACACACATAAGAATTCATATTATTCTAATTTCTAACCGTGTTTGACATTAACTCAATACATCCAGGCGCTACAACCCTAAATGCGTCTTGGCCTCAGACTACATCCGCTCCTTCAATTGTTTTTTGATGTTTGTTTCTTTCTTTCATCGTAGGAGATAATATTATCATTGGTGCACAACCGTGATTCGAACTCACGACCAGGGGTCATTATGCCTTCTGCTCTGAACTCAATACACAAAATTAAAATACCTAACTCAAACGGTTTTATATTTTTATAATAACTGGAGTAGGGTAATACGTTTATCAATTGATCAGGATAAAAGAATCAAAAGACACAGAGAAATGAACTGTATTGCATAAGGATAAAGCTGAGAATCGCTCGGTAAGAGGGTTTCATTGCAACTAATTCGTTCCGAAGCCTGAACCTAATGAAGACCCCGGCGACGCGGCGCCTTTGTTTAATTCCTCAATTTATGAGGAGCAGTAATCGTTTTCTGGAAATGCAAGTAACCATTTAAATAACTTCAGTGTTCGCACCACGCTGGAATTTGCTATTATTCTGCGGACAGCAGTTTCCGCATCGTACATTTACATGATACGACATTCTCTGATTTTAAACACAGGTATAATATAATCCTTTTTTAAATATTTTAGCAATCAGAAGTGAGAAGTATATTATTCCACTACACACTCGGGAGTCACAATTCTAAGTGACCAGCCTGCTCGTGTCCCAAAAACGGATACCTTACCTCTCTTCTATTATTTTCCACTGCTTGCTTTCGAGAAAGCTGCACGGCATAAAAACAGTTCTACAATAGGTAGTCAACCCATAGCATTGGAGTTACCAAATTTATTAAAATGGCAATTCTTTTAGCAATTTATTTCACTCTTGGGCCGTGGATTCAAGTACACAGGCGCTAATTAAAGGTAGATTTGTAGACACTGGTAGATAGTACCGGTGACCACAGAGCTGGTGCCTTCCTCGCTCAACGATTAAGTATCGCAATACAGTAAGGAAAAGCTGCCAGCATGAAAGGTGTCACGGATTTCAATTCGTCCTAATTTTCTATTTTTCTATTTTTAACTATTATTATTTTACTACTAGCTGACCCGGCAAACGTTGTTTTACCATGTATGCATTTCTTTAGTTCAATCAAAATAACTATCTACAATTAGGGGTTGTATATATTCATAAGAAGAATAAAGATTAAAAAAAAAAAAAAACTTTTCGGGGTGGTCACCTCTTATCACTTAGGGGTTTGAAATATAGATAGTAGCCGATTCTCAGACTAACTGAATATGCATAAAAAATTCATAAGAATCGGTCGAGCCGTTTCGGAGGAGTATGTGAACGAACATTGTGACATGAGAATTTCATATGTAAGATTGTTATTACCGCATAATTGTGTGAATAAATTGATTGTTATTATGGCAAATACAATATTGAATTGAAAATCCCTAATTATATAAAAATAATGAGTGTATTTATTGTGTAGGTCTTCCGACATAAATCGCGTTGTATGGTGTAAATAGTTTCCACTTTCTCTCACCTTACAGTAACTACTATAAAGAATCGTCTGGTGAAATATCCCGTGTCATTTAACGACCTATTATGTAGGCCTTAGCAATTTGCGGGGATCTAAGGCAATTTCAGTAACTTGAATGAATTGAATATTTCTTCGTAAGACGTTGTTCGGGGTAAATAGCGTGTATACTATAATAGGTCGGTATTATATATAATTGAAGAGTCGGGTTTAGAAGACTGATCACCTACTTATTTTCTAGAAAAAGCAAATGATCACGAAAGATATTTAGACAGTTGAGGCTTTATAGTTTTACTAGCGGCGAACATCGTTTTGACACGTATATTATTTCTAGGAAACATTTTTTGAGTTCAATAAAAATATGGACCATCAATAATGAAAAATAGGGGTTGATCAATGGGGTAAAATTAAAGGAGTATGTATTTTTGTTTGATGTATCATAAAAAAAAATTAAAATCTCGTCCAAAAAAAAATTTTTTAGGGGTTGACAACCCTTATCACTTAGGGGTATGAAAAATAGATAGTAGCCGATTCTCAGACCTACTGAATCTTAATATATATATTTCTTCTGTGCGTGTGTATGTGACTGAACTTCTCTCAAACGACTGGACCGATTTTGATGAAATTTTTTTGTGTGTGTTCAAGGGGATCTGGGAATGGTTTAGATTCACAAATCAGCCCGGTAGATGGCACTGCAGTCGGTACTTTCATACTTTGCTTAATATCCTAATCGCTTTAAATATCATGCAGGACAACGTCTGTGGGGTCCACTAGTATGCATATAAAATTTGATAAAAATCGGTCAAGCCGTTCGGAGAAGTACGGTAACTAACATTGTGAGACGAGAATTTTATATGTAAGAATTATACATACCTTTGAGAAGGTTCCAGCTGTATGTGTACTACCTGTATCCGTCTGGATGTTTAATATTTTTATTCAGTTTTCTTTTAATAAGGGGATCCATAATAGGACTGTCCCACAATCCAACGCTTTTTTTTAGATTTTTCTTTATTTTAGTTATAGTTTGTGTTACATGTTATTTTATGTTCTTTTTTGTAAATTATTTATGCACTTCATGTACTTTACCTTCTTTAGGTTGTTCTTTTTTATAGTTCCGTACTAGGATTGCCTGGAAGAAATCGCTTAAGCGATAAGGCCACCCGATGAATAAAAACTTATGTAATCTGATTTTTATACGTCTGTTTTCGTAACAGTAACAAAGTGTTAATAAATAAATGTCAAGCCGATTTCGGGTGATAGTTGTTAACACGAGTGTTAAACCAAGTGTGTGTTATTGTTTAACAAGACATTTAATCAAAATGGGTTAATTTTTTTTTAATACATGATCCTTCAGTAGGTACTCTGAAACAATGCACGCGGAAGTCGGGAATCCATACAGGCGGTCGTAGTTTTTATAGTCAAATCAGATCAAAATCATTTATTCATTTAGGTAACACAATGTACACTTATGAACGTCAAAAAAAATACATATTAAACGCTTCTAATTTTACATTTACTGTCAGTTCTCAAATTAAATAGTTGTATTGATTGTGTTTCAATGTAGAACTTTATAAGCCATTTTAAAAGTAAATAAGAAAGCAACTAGCCATTGCCGAGTTTTAAATTATTTTGTACTCGAGGCCCGTTCCTATTGCGTTTTATATTCCGTATTCAGACCGTTCCTCTCAAGTTTTTTTCAACTCTAAATCTATTACGCCTTTGTACCTGCCTTTAAATTGAATTGAATGAAAGTAGGGCGATCAGGAATAGGCATAACTTGTAAATTTTACAAAGCTCTTCTCTTTTCACAGACTAATAAAAAGGTTACAACCGATTACAAAAAAAGTTTTTTTGTATAGAGAACTGGCCTGTCGTTTGGTCTCAGTCCAAATTAATGTTAAGTGAGATGCCGATTTATCCGCTTAGGTAATCAGTTTTACTTAAACGTTTGTTTCGATACTAGGCAGGGTAAGGCCACGTTCACACGGCGATTATTTTCCCGTATACCGTATACGAGATTTTATCGAATAGAGTAGTGACAACAGAATATATATGAAAACTTAAAAATTGTTTACACGGCGTTCATACGGGAAAATCCCGTGTTCGAGAAATATATTTTACCGTATACCGTGCGAAGTTGTCACTGGAAACGCCGCGTCTCGAAACGATTTTATCGAATACGACACGCAGTGGCGCTTATGTTCATGTTGTCTCATTCACACGACTCGCCCATTCGAGAATCGTACGCACTCGCACGCGTGGCCCGCAGTTGCCCTTGTGCGTTGTATCAGTCGGTTGTCAATATGGAGGACAGAATTCCAATATTGATCGATGATTTTATTTCCTTGATCGAAAAAAAAAATCTAATCGAATGGTTGCCGTGTGAACGATTGCATCGTATACGGTAAAACCGTATACGTGAAAAAATCGAATCGAATGGTCGCCGTGTAAACGTGGCCTAATTAACTAAAATTGTAAATTGTATGATAAATTTATTAACTGTATATTTGTCTGTATATTTCTTGAAAATTTAATGTCAAGGTGATCTTTTGATATGAAATTTTGATAGATTAAGTCCGCGTTTCATGTAATAGTTTCTATGTTTTTGAAATATAGACTTTCGCATTTCTGGATAATATAGCACAAAGGTAAAGACTATTTGAAGTTGGCAATTTTTTTCGATATCACTTTTGTATCTGTTTCATGATAATTTGTTAATCTAATAGGCAAATAGGTGATCAGCCTCCTGTCCCTGCATCGTCGACTTTTTTTGGACAAAGGCAAGCCGGTTTCCTCACGATGTTTTCCTTCACCGGTTGAGCGATTGTTAAATGGACACAAAGAAAGGAGGTCCATTGGTGCACAGCCGGGGATCGAACCTACAACCTCAGGGATGAGAGTCCCACACTGAAGCCACAAGTCCATCACTTTCATTATTGTTTCTATATTTCTAAAGAATGTCAATGCATATCTTATTCCATATACATCCTCTTTAATAGCGATAAAAACCAAGAACAATTTATCACTTACAATAGAGACATTGGAGTTTAAGAAATACTTAAGTGTAGTTTTATTGCCTTTAAATACTGTTGGCGAGTTGCCAAAGAGAAATTTACTTTTATAGTCAACGAGAAAAGTTTACCATGAATTACGTCTGCGATAACTATTTCGTTATTTTTATAGAACAACTGATGTTAAGTGATACCGCCGCCCATAGACACACACATATTGAGGAGGGTTCGCAAGTGCGGTGTCAGTTTTTAAGAATTTGTACGCTCTTCTCTTGAAGGACCTTAAATCGAATTGGTTCGGAAATACTTCAGTGGGCAGCTGGTTCCACACAGTGGTGGTGCGCGGCAAAATATGCCTTAAGAAACGCTCAGATGTGGTACAATGGACGTCGAGGTGATACGGATGGTATTTTGTATTCTGTTTTGACGTCCGATAGCGAATTGGGTAGCGAAAAGGTTTTATATAGAATATCTGAAGAATTACGCGTTGGACACGTTCAATTTCCAAATATATGAAACAAAAATCATAAGTAAGTAAATTAATAGACAAAAGAAATAAAACTAAAATTAAATCTTAAACAAACAACAGTTATTAATTAATATTTCAAAGAAAAAACTAAACCCGCTTCCGTGGCACTTGCCCCTAAGCTCACCGCCACCGCAAACATGCTCTCGCGCATAATGCCAAACCTCGGCGGGCCGAGTGGGGGGGTGTCGCCTCTTATACGCTAATGCGATCCGGGCAAAAGCACTGTACGGGTGTCCCATATGGGCCGACAAACTGACCGGGTACAA
Organism: Pieris macdunnoughi; assembly: GCA_905332375.1. Classification (NCBI taxonomy): domain Eukaryota; kingdom Metazoa; phylum Arthropoda; class Insecta; order Lepidoptera; family Pieridae; genus Pieris; species Pieris macdunnoughi. The sequence goes on from CAJOBZ010000005.1 coordinate 10,687,119, forward strand.
TCGCACAATACTCAGGCAGTCGCAGCGAGTGGTCACTGCCAGGGTTGCGAGGGCGTACCGCACTGTGTCTTATGACGCAGTGTGTGTTATAGCCGGTACCGCGCCATGGCATCTCGATGCGGCTGCTTTTAGCGAAGTATATTGGAGGAGGTCCGAAGCTCGGTATAAAGGGGATAACCCCACACTGGAACAATTAAACGCGTGGCGAGCCGTAGAAGACCAGGAATTGTTAGTAGAGTGGGAAAGCGAGCTGGCGGGTGCGAGTGCCGGTAAATATACTACCGAAGCCCTCAGACCTTTGCTTCAACTTTGGGTAAAGAGGCGCTGGGGTCACCTCAGCTATCGACTTGTGCAGATGCTGTCCGGACACGGATGTTTTGGTAGTTATCTGCACAAAGTAGTAGGGTGTGAGGAGTCACCAACCTGTCACCACTGTGTCGGAGACAACCGGGACGACGCCCTGCATACACTGAGGGACTGCCCAGCATGGGAAGCGGAAAGGAGACCTTTGTTAGATGCTCTCCAGGGCGAGGACACAATACTGCCAAACGTAGTGAAAGCCATATTGAGCGCAGGAAATGACGGCTCGTGGAAAATCTTCTATAATTTCTGCGAGTCGGTCATGAAAGTCAAAGAAGAAGCGGGAAGAACCAGGGAGCTTTGTCCCGGAACCCGTCCGCGGCGGCGAAAGAAACCGCAGGCCCGTCAAATCCTCGCCACCTAAAGAGTGCCCAAGCGGGGAAGCAGGGGTCCATGCGTTCAAAAGAAGGGATGGTGATCCATGATCCATCCCTGCAAGCACTGGACCCGATCTCCCCTAGCTATTCCTAAAAGCGTATGGCCCGATCTGTGAAGGATACTTGCTGTGTCAAGTATCTTCACAAATCAACAATGGGCAGGGAGAGGCGGACACAACTGCCGCATCGCATGTCGGGAAGCGGATAAGGCTCTGCTGTTACCGCATCCCGCCTAACTCCTAAGGCGATTGTTGGTGGCGCCTTGGGGTTTTAGTGGGTATGCACATTCGCGAGTCCCACATAACCCTCCCGCACTAAGCAGTCGCACCGCGGTAGGGTATGCGCAATGCATTTCCCCAAGTAAAAAAAAAAAAAAAAAAAGGTGCCTCATGTGACACACGCCGTCGACTTTGGGTCTAAGGCAAGTCGGTTTCCTCGCGTTGTTTTTCTTCACCGTTCGAGTGCATGGTACATGCGCACATAGACAGGAAGTCCATTAGTCCACAGCGAAGGATTGAACCTACGACATCAGGTATGAGCTAAGCCAACAATTATCATACTTAATAATAACCCCCGAAATATAGATATATTTTAAAAAGATGCCACAAAATATTCTTTGAGACACAAGTGCCAAATATGGAACCATAAATGGTGAGGAATTGAAACGTCTAAAACGTTCCAGTGACATGTCTTGCCAAATGTTACAGACCCGCAATATTCTGCATTTCGCAACATTTTTTGAAATACATTCATACCGAGCGAAAAGTAGCGACAAATGCTGAAGAATATTATCAATACATCTGTAAAACAAAATCATTCGGAGAAAATACATTTTTTATGAAATTTTTGAAGTTTATACCTACTGAATCAGTCCAACTTTATAATTTATATTTGTAAAATGTTGATGTTTCGTAGATATTTAGTTTTAGTAGAACATTTTTTCAGAAAAGAGCGTATCATTAAAAGGCCAACAACGCACTCGTGAGTCCTTTAGAATTGAGTGTGTGGAGCACCGTATTATTACCGTTTGCCCTCTTCTATATGAAATAAATTTCTTATAAACTTATTTAAGCTTTTATCAGTCAGTATTTCTAAGTTTTCTATGTTATGATTATTTCATCAAATAACGTGTAATATTTCATTTTTAATAAGGTTCCAGGTAACAATGATCTTAAGTGTTAATTCAGAGTCGAGACTTACCGCTAAGTATGACTCCCGTTTCGTAATCCAATACGTTTTTGACATTCGGAAGTCGTACTTAGCCCTAAGACTCTGAATTTGTTTGTGGCTTAACTTTACAAAGACCCGCATGGCTGAGGTCGTAGGTTCGATTATCGGCTGTGCGCCAATGGACTTTCATTCTATGTGCATTTATACGGCGAACGAAGACATCATGACGAAACTGGCGCGGGCGTGACTAAGACCCAAAAAAGGGGGCCTCATAGCCTAGCGGTCTTATTTAAGTGGCAACTAGGTGAGGGGTACCGGGTTCGATTCCCGGTTCGAGGGAAAATTTTAATTTAATTTAAATTTATTCTCGGCCTTTAGGAGGGTTGTGCGGTACCGGGCGAGTGCCTAAACCATACATGGAGAACACGGTCGAAATTCTAAGGCAAAAAGAACGAATTATAAAAATCCTATACTTGACGCTGGCTAATGCACAAATCGTGCCAGAGCCATAATAAAAAATAAATAAATAAATAAATAAATAAATAAATAAGACCCAAAAAGTCGACGGCGTGTGTCAATCCCAGGAGGCTACCTACTTGCCTATAAGGTTGACAAATGATCAGGAAACAGATACAGAAATCTGAGGCCCAGACCTAAATAGGTTGTAGCGCCACTGATTTATTGTTATTTTTTAATCTTTACCAAGTCTTAAGTCTTAACAGTGTTTGTAAAAACAATTCTAAACAAAACAATAACTCAAAAGAAACGAATATTTTAAATACATCCAAATAAATAAAAAAATACTAAATTTTACAAGAAACTTCGTCACAGTCTCAATTATAGAAATAGTTATACGATGGGCGTAAAAACCAGTAAAGACCAAAAAGTAAACCACAATTTATCAACCGGAAATGCGATCATACTTTCTATAATGGAATTCATCATTGTTACGTCATAGTCGTGACCGAGATAAATGTTCAATAAGTTCACGGTGATTGTACTTTTTCCCACAGGATACAAGTTAGCTCGATTTACCTTAAATAGAATACTTAATAGAATTTTTATTCTGAAGGAAAGATTTCTATAAAAATTTCGGTAAAAATTGTTTTCTTTTTTCTAAAGTTTCTTTTGTAATGTCTTTATCGATATATATAAAATGTGATAGATTTTTCTTATTATTAATTATCTCATTTCTTTTCCAGCTTGTTACAAATGACTAAGATCTGGGAAGAATACGTCTTGATCCAGGTTTATTACATTGTTCATTCCTAAAGCTTAACATAAAAACTACAGGTGTGTCAAAGATCGATGAAAACATGGCGATTAAAAAGAGTGGCGGAGAGTTTATTGCCAGTTCTTCTCTTCCGTTCTACGCCCTTGATTTGAGAACTGGCAGTAAATGTAAAATTAGAAGCATTAATATGTATTTCTTTAATGACGAATCACAAGTGTACATTGTGTTACCTACGTGAATAAATGATTTTTGAATTTTGAATTTTGAACAATGTCATAGGAAAGAAAAGAATAGACAAAATAATTACAGCTTTAAGAAAAACAACTAAGGTAACAGATGTTACAATAAATATAAATAAACTAAAGTGGAAATGGTTGGGGCACATCAAACGAAAAAGAGGAAGACAACATAGATGGTGGATAGACCAAAGGGCCTCATAGCCTAGCGGTCTTATTAAGTGGCAGCTACGTGAGGGGTACCGGGTCCGATTCCCGGTTCGAGGGAAAGTTGTAATTTAATTTAAAATTTGTTCTCGGCCTTTGGGAGGGTTGTGCGGTACCGGGCGAGTGCTTAAACCGTACATGGTGGGTACGGTCGAATTTCTAAGGCAAGCAGTGAGTATGCTACCTAAGAAAGGAGACTGTGTAGGTTTAGAACGTAGCAATACGCTCTAGGCCGAGGATGGCAATTACAAGTGGTCAGTAATTCAACATCTCTCTAAGCCCGGGTCCCTTGGGTAGAATGCCTAGCGAACCCCGAGGGCCCATATTAAGGGCGTGTGAAGGGCTGAGGTGTTTTTAGTGGGTGGGGTCTCGATACCCCTCTGAATAGCAGAGGGATTTGAGTGTAGAGACCCAGCCCCACAGACCCCGCGTCAAGCTCGACATCCCCGATGCGAGCCTGCGTAAGCGCATTTTCACCTCATATAAAATAAAAATAAAAAGATGGTGGACAGACCAAATTAAAGAAACAGAAGTTGGACAGGTTTCAACAGGCAGGGCAAAGAGTGGTACAGAGCAGGGAGGAATTTTGACGAGGCCTTTTCCATAAAACAACATATCTATATACACAGAATACCTAAAGTATCTGTGTATATAGAAGATATATAGTGTATACTTTATAGAAATAGAAACGTGTTTAAATGTATCTAAATTAAAAGGCTATTATTATTATATTTAAAAAAACTCTATGTAATAGCGGTGTAAACGTAGTGTCTTCAGCGAGTGTTTCATTCCTAAGGTATCTCGACCCCTGGTTGTGCACCAATGGATGTGTCTATGTCGTGAGGAAACCGGCATACCTTACACCCAAAAAGTCGACGGTGTGTGTCACGCAAATCACCTACTTGCCTATAAAAAACAAATGATCACAAATCTTAGGCATTTTTTTCATCATTACAATGCTAGGCTGTATTATAAAATATTCTTAAATATGTCTACCCGAACCGAACTCAACTGTTTGATAAACTTCAGCATCGCTCCGTGGGCGTTTTTAGAACTAAACGGAAGCACGTATCGTTGGAATAGGAGTTTTATTTAAAAGCTAAGTATTTTTATCAGTTTACTTAATTAAGTCAATAAAAATTCTCATATAGGTAAAACGGCGTACAATTTCCTTGAATGATGTTGTCTAAGGCCGTATGTACTACAGAAGTATCCTAAGGTGATTAAGTCCTCCAAGTATGAGGACTAAATTATATATGTGAGTGGTCATTAGAAAACATATAATTCGGTCAAAGATGAACACGTTGAATTAGCATAGCAGTAGTCGTAGTAGATATATATTTTTATATATAAGTATTTCTGTGAATATAACAAATAGTTTTTTATAATTTTTAATAACTCCTGATGTTAAGTAATACCGCCGCCGCCCATAGCACGCACATTGCCAGAGGTTTTGCAAGTGCGTTGCCTTTCAAATACATATTGGTACGCTCTTTTCCTGAAGGACCCTAAGTCGAATTGGTTTGGAAATACATCGATGGGCAGCTGGTTCCACATAGTGGTGGTGCGCGGCAAAAACCGCCCTTAAACTACGGACGTCGAGGTGATAACTTTCGTATTCTGCATCGACGTCCGATGGTGAAACTCAGTTGCTAGTATTAATCCGAGTAACTACTCTGAACACTCTATGGTAAATGCGGAAGAAGATGCAGAGAGACCCCACATCCCTACGCAACGCCAAGAGATCAAGCCGCTCGGAGTGACTGGTGAATGAACCTGCGCGACTTCAGTAGCTTATGACACTTACAGAAGTTTTGTTAACTTTTCTTTAAATTATTAAAAATTCTTCACGTATATTATCCGAAGGGCCCAGAACTAAACATTTCGTATTTATAATAATTATAAGACAATTTCCTGCTTTAATCGTTTCAATCGCTAAGAAGCTTTAAAGTTAAGCTCCACAATAAAGTTACTCTTTACTGAGCTTTATAATTAAGCTTCGTCTAATTACCTGTTTGACAACTTTTATTAAGTAGATGAATATCATATTTTATGATTTCCGTTGCGTGTTTTTGAATTGAATTTAATTACTAGCTCGTATTTGTATCGCAAGGCACTTTTTGCAAGAGGAATTTTAGTTGTTTAATTAATATTCGAGGATACGGAATTTAACATCAAATTAAATATAAAAGTAACGCACAAAAACCCTCAAATAACTATTGAATGTGTTCTTATTAATCTGCTACTAATTTGTAAATAGCAAGATAATATATTTTATTAAGTTTTATTACTTATATTTTCGGTACTGGTAATTTTTCTTCCATTGTATTGGCCGAATATGCAAGACAATCTAATATGTAAACAGCGTATTCGATGTCAACTGAGAACTGTTCACACTCCAATACATTCTTCTAGCTATTTGCCCCATAACTACACTGGTGATATGAATGCCTAAAAGTTTACGACATTTTATTTTGTAGAATAAGGGGCAAACGGTCAGGAGGATCCCCTGATGATGTCCATGGACACACTCGGCGTTTTAAGAATTGGTACGCTCTTTTCGTGACATGTGTAAAAATAAAAATATTTTGATTCAAAGATAAGAAGTTAAAGTCGAGGCTTAACGTATTTCTCTCGAGTTATACTTAGCATAAAGCTTCGACTCAATCTTACCGTATGTTATTTCGACTAAATCTCCATTCAAGAATTGCAGTTTTAGAACTAAACACGTGTTTTACAATAAAACTTATGTAGGTGATAGTATCACGTACAACTCATAAATCATAAAACTAGAGCAAAAGTACTTGCAGCTTACGTGTATCGGTGATATATTTCATTTTTATTCCATTTGATGTTGAAATGTAGTGTGAAGTGGATGTACCTATATTTATTTTAAAATATTATCTTATTTAAAAATATCACATTCGTCACCTCTCAACTTTGAAAGCCATTAAACAGTATTTAAATATTTTTTTACTGATAAATCTTTGACCTAAGTTTGATGTTAACAAGATGGCGGATATTTGTGATCAGCTGTGTTTATTAAATTATCATATCTTTGATTATTTTTTAATGTAAACGATTTACCCGATTTTTAATCATTAAGATGTTGTAATAAGATGGGATGTGAAAAAAAAACTAGTTAGGTATGTTTATCGGTAAGTGGGATTACATTTTTTTTTTATTATGGCATTGCGTCTCTTATCTGTCATACTTGACATGGCAGTATCTGACTAATCGCGATTGTTATAGGTATATACAGCTCTCAATATGTCAAATTATATATTATATTAACGTTAAACTCGTCACAGATCTTTTAATTAATATTTTATCTTTGTTTTCAATATTATAATACATACATGCCACCAACAGTACAACTTAATATCTTAGGTGTTAAAATTAAAAATTAACTGTATTTAATTTAACTTCATCACGGTCGTTAATCTTGGAAGTAAGTCCACGGGTTAAGCCCAGGCAATGAGTTAAATAAATTAGTTTTACTTTATCTCCAGATCTTCAGTCAATTTGGGCGGTCTTAAAATATTACAACTGTTTTGAAATTAATGTTTCATTTAAGGTTTTTGTATCTCTTGATCTTATGATTACAACTTTATTACTATAATTAATTAGACATTTTATTCGCTTTTGTTTCATCTTCTTTTAGAGCCTCTCCATTAGAGGAGGTTGGCCATCTGTCTCTTGAAGCGTGACGAGTTCTGTGCCAGATGCAGCAACTCTTCCGCAGTCGCAATACCCGTCCACTCCCTAACGTTGCGAAGCCATGATTTCTTCCTTCTACCAACACGAATACCCTGGATTAAACCCATTATAATTATTTGAAGGAGGTGGTAGCGGTATGATGAACCTAATCAAAACCGGTCAAATAACCAATTCTTATATCAGTTTCAAATTTAAATATTTTTTCATAACCACTTGTTGCTTTTTTATTTTGGGAAATATTGCCTGTCGCGGTGCGACTGCGAAGTGTGTAGGGTTATGTGGGACTCGCAATTGTGCATACCCAAGGCACCACTAGCAATCGCCCTAGGATGGATGCGTTAACGGCAGAGCCTTATCCGCTATCAGTCACTTACTTGCTGCGGCAAAATAAAAATCGCGAGTCATAGCGCGAACTAAGACCCGAATATATATGGGATATATACGTATGGGAATTCTGAATTCCCTTAGAAGTACAACTAAGAAATTAGTTCTCATTTTGGCCACAACTACAAATAAAATTTTTGTAAAACATTTTTGTTATTATTCGACAAATGTCGTATTATATTTTGGTTTCGTTTAACATTCTCCTACCAGAGTATAGTAATTTTTTTTAAATTATTAATAATCTTACAGCTAACATACTTATAAATCAAAACAATTAGACAGTACAGAAAGCCAAAACAGATTACATAGATAAACAATATATATGAAACAGAAAACAAGTACAGAATAGACAGAAATATATTTAAAAAAGCTAAAGTAAACTGAAATTTAACATTTAAAGCAATAAATAAGACTTAATATTTCAAATTACTGCTTAAACAAAATCAAAGTCTTTCCGCCTCTTCATATACTTTCTCACATCTTCTTTGGTGAGGTGGAAATATCTGTATCCTCATAATTGGTGTCGACGAGGCACATGGAACAATTTTGTGTATCATTTTCAAATCATCATATTCAAATTTGTGATTCAGCGATAAACTATGAAAAATATTAAATATAATTATCTAATATAAAAAAAGAAATTTCATCCGTCGTAGCATTTAAAATTTATCTAAGGGCGCAGAGTTCGTCTGGCTCGTAAACATTCTCCCCCACTAACAATGAAAAACGAATTAAGTTATTGTACAAAAATATTACTGAATATAAAATTTATTTATAACTAAGGAGGTTTAGGAACGAAATTATTTAAGATTGTAATAATTCACTTTTATGTTTACTTATTTATTTGAAACTATTTCATCAAAACTTGTCGAGCAGCATGGAAAATTGAAAAACATGTAAGTATTAACAGATATTTATTTTTGTAAAATAATTTCTCCTTAGTATAATTAGTAGGAGTTGAAGGTAGCCTTCTCCCGGACAAGAACCCCATCAAAGAGTAGTAAAATACTATATATATATATATATATATATCTTTCTACTTTTGTATATAGTATTTGTCAATAACCCATAGATATGGCGCGCGCCGTCCATGTGGGGCTAATTTACGCTTTACTTAGACGCGGGACTTCGACTGCGAGCGGAACGGACCCATCACGGACTCCACATACTCGTAACGATGATTTTCATACATGTGCTTCCACCAAAGTGGAGCGGAGTGAGCGAGTTGAGCGAGTTTCCCACGGAATCCGTACGAAACTCGATGAACTAGTTTTATTATATTTCATACAATTACTTCTACTGCAAAAGAGTAAAGAAGAGCGGAGCAAGCGAGTAAAGCGGAGTCCGCTGTGTATGCTCTTGAAAACTAGTTTTGAACGGAGTCGTAACGTCTCGCCCCCCTTCCCTTCGTTCGTACCTTGCGTGCCGGTTAGTTGTCCGGCCGGTGCAAAGCCACACATGGAAAAAAAATAAATGGCTTGGAATAATATAGTTCAGTTAAAAGGGCTACCTAATACTGGTGCTCAGCTCCCCGCTCGCAAAAGGACGCACAGCCTCGTTGGATGGAGCGAGAACTAGGCAGAAAAGGAACGGAGTGGTCGTTAATTTCCCGCTTACCGCTCCGCCTAGTTGACCTCGTTGTCAGAGGAAGACAAAAACTATTATCATTTCAAACTCCGTTCCGCCGGTCAACTATTTCAACACTTACGCAGTGGAAGAGGCTTACTTACCTTTCGTGGGCTTTCCTTCCAAATGACATTCGATATGTACACCTTGGTAATCTGCCCCGCGGCGTTTGCCTTCCACATTGCCGACGACAACCAGCTTGTCCAGGTTATCTGGTTCGAGACGGGCGATATGACCAAAGTAAGTTAGAACTCTTCTTTAGTTGTTGAGAGTCTGGTGCGAACTCGGAACCATTGTAATTAATGGTAAAACGATATTTAAAGGAAATTGTTGATCTTTGATCACTCTTCCATATTTTGTTCGTGATTGCAATTTTCGGAGATAAATAATAATAATAATTAAGCCTCATTTGAAAAAATTACATAATAAACACACACATTTTTTTTTCAAGGACCCCTTATTGAGTATAGGCCTCCCCCAATTGGCATCATCTCTCTCTGTTTTGATCAGGTTTCTCCCAATCCTCTCCACCAACTTCCTAAAGCTCGTCAGCCCACCGTGCAAGAGGGTGATGTCGCTATCTTTTTCGTGGTGGCCCTTACCACTTTGTTACCCTCTTTCTCCATCTGCAATTGTTCGAGCGGTATGGCCCGCCCATTTCCACTTAAGTTTTTTGCAATGGGATAGTACATCAATAACCTTTGTTTTATATCTTATTTGTGTACTTCTGATCTGATTTAAAACTGAAGGAGATAAATACTTTGCATAAAAAGCTATTTCTGTTAAGTTAATTGGAAATCTTTTCCCCTCAGGTATAAAATTGTAATCACACCAACCACAAAATACGTCCATCCTTTAAGGGGAGTTGTTAAGCAAAAGTTCGAGATTTCGCGAGTGTAAATGACAGATATCAGCTTAGAGACAGCTTTTTACTTTCCAAAGTTATATCCCAGCTCTATAGAAACCCGTAATTTTCTTTTGCTTAATTTTACTTTTGCAGTAATCTCTCATTCTCTAAACTAAATCAATCTAGTAATACTGTTTTATCTGAGACACTCATTTGTTTCTAACATTTATTTGTTTACGTTTACTTCACAGTGACAGAGTTATACTGTACAGCCAAACATCAAAGTTCTGTAATTAATAATAATAATCTAGAAAAAAATTACATATCTCTTTCATAAAATAGATTAGTCTCCTAATCTGTAATACGACATTGACTTAGTGCCAAGTATGCCGGGTCAGGTAGTTAAATAAAAATATACAGCCTAAAGAAAGAAAAAGTGCATGCGTCCAAAGTACACGTGTCAGAAGTGAAACTTCTTTGGCAAACTAATTTTCATAACTCTTGTTCATATTTATACTAATCTAAAACTTTAGATGTCCGAGACTTAGAGGGAGGGAAAAAGAGATATGTTAGAAATTTAATGAATTTAATTGACATTAAAATATTAAGTGTCGAAAATTAATACAAATAATAAATTTAATTTTTTAAATTTATTTCTTCGATAATAAAAACACGGCATTTTAATTTACAATTTGTCATTTGAGTTTTGAATAAATTATTTTGCATAAAATATAAAATCCTAATATTTCATAAATTCTCTTTATTTTGGATAAAATATAAAAATATCTCAATCGCTCTCTCCCTTTTCTTCGACAAAACCGATGCACATCTTCGTGACGTTCCGTAAAAATTTTACGCTCGTGCGCCTAAAGAAGTTTCACTTCAAAAAACCTAATTAAGAACAAATAAAATATTAAAATTGAAAGGTTAATTAAAACATAAATTCATTTGAACGTTACCGGCATTGAAACATCCATGTTTGTATTTCAATGACATGTTTCGATTGCTCTACGTACAATATTTATAACAATTAGTGGTGATTAGGGTTTCGTGTTATGTATGCAACAAGCCATGTAACCGGTCATTAAATGGAATTTAAGGGATTTTTAAGCAAATTAGGCAATGTAATTGCTTTCTTTGTTTATTACCTTTCTACTATATTCCTTAGCTTATAAAAATACTAGCTGACCCGGCGAACTTCGTTACACCTTACAGTCTAATAATTTCGTGATAACTTTAGATAAACTTATTTTAGGATTTGATTAAGGTTATCATTAATACAAGTTTTTTTGTAAATATAGAAATGTTTTATTGCGTGCCATTGCGAACGAAGAATGGCAGTTTTACACAATAGGCCTCTTCTCTCTAGCGCCAATATTGCGATACTGCATGTTAAAGCACTTTCTGATATACAAAATTTTTTTATGAGGTAACATGTCTTCGATCAAGATCAAAGCCTGGTTATGCATCTCCTCATTCTCAAGATCGGAATTTCATGAACTGACACGAATTCGATGTAAAATGATGCGAAGTTTTGGCAACAGATGGCACCACATGATGTTTGCATTCGTAAAATTAATTAATTAATGTACTGTTATTCGCTAACTTATCCGATATTTTATTACTTTTCCTGCTATTCAGAGCGGAAAAGAATCCACCAAAAAAGAGATTACTAACATCGGTCCAGCCGATCTTGAGTTATAAGTGGTGTGACTAACACGACTTTGTTTTATATATTTGGATTGAAGAATTTAGAATACAGACTAATTATGCTTAAGTTAAATAAAAAGTAAAAGAAAAACTTTTAAAATCCTTTTAAAGTGCTTGGGAGGTCCTGTCCATTGGCACCCCATTATAGTGATCATAGAGAATAGCTAAGCGCATCTCCCTCTCCTAGGGACTAATAAATTTTACTATTTATACTTATACTAGCGGACCAGGCAGACGTTGTCCTGCATGATATTTCAAGCGATTAGGATATTAAACAAAGTATGAAAGTACCGACTGCAGCGCCATTTGTCGGGCTGATTTGTGAATCTAGACCTAGATACATAAAAAATCATTCAAAGCGGTCCAGCCATTTAAGAGGTGTTCAGTGTAATACACATGTGCAGTTGAATTATGTATATATAAAGATATGTTATCATAGTTATTATTGTATTTAACATTAGTACTCGACCTCCGACGGGGTGAAGGCCTCCTCCAAATTCATGTCTCTTATCTTCGCTACTAATTCCCTTGGGTTTCATCATAATATCTGTCAATCATTTCATCCTTGACCATTTGCTAAAATGTTACACACTTTCAGCCTTTGAGATAATATCCTAAAGATTTATTTAAATTAAATACAAATAATTAACTCCCAAAATCCAATTTATTTTGACCCGCCAGTTGAGAATGTTTGCCGTGAAGTATGTACAACGTCGGGACAGGTTTGTAATTTTAATTTAAAATCTGCACTAACTAGAGTTTCGAATGAAAATTATTCGTGTGTTGTATAATCAATTTATTAAGGAAGGATAGAAAGGGTATAATATTCTACGACTGAATTAATGCGGGTGTACCACAGGGAGCAGCTTGCAATCAATAATTGTGATAATGAAACACGATTTCAATCCGACAACGAACTTTTCAATTTAAATGCGCGAAAAAGAAAGTTTAAGGCAAATTGAAAATTTCTGGTTTTCAAAAAACATATATTTTTAATAATCACAACATACAATAGACAATATATCGATCATCATTAATAAAAAGCTATGCGTACGGATTCAATAGAAAGTGGAATAAATCTATTTCAAACAGGTGTTCAGAAGAAATAAATTCTAAATCTCAAAAAGACAAGAACAATTTTACCATTTGTTAAAAGTGCCGCGTTACCGTTATCAAAAACGCATCTAAAACTAATGAGCGAGGTTTAGTTAAATTTATCGTTTTCCAGTCGAAGGGCCAAAGTGAAAGTGATCATTTACATATATTTGTCTTCCGCTATCGCATAACTCACAATTTTTCTATGTCCATTTATTTAAATGTCTTGATATTTATCGGAAATTGCATATTATTAAGTAATTTGATTATGCAACGTAGATTCAAAAATTAATTTTTAAAATTTATGACGTATTTATTTATCAGTAAAATCTTACTATGCTAATTAGTATATTTGTAATTTTTATAGGCAATTGAAAAAGAAAACATACATACGATACATCAAAGTTTAATTTTTGCCTTGGTGTGTGAGTGTGTCAAAAGCTTTAAGTTTGTCAAAAACGTTGGATTTGACAAGTGACAAATCGTTTTTGACATATAGGACGTATGCTTAGCACTAAGTCCTGACTCTGAACCTTCCCCTAATCTACATTTAGTAATTAGTACAGTAGCTATCGTTAAAATTTGATTAGGGTAAAATGTCGTCACATTTAAAGCATTCATCGTAGTTAAGCTCGATTTGAAAATGGAAATATTTGTATTATTTACACCATTAAGTGTCCCTTAATGTGGAATAAACATATCTGTGTCTGTCATCGATAATTTTCTTGAAAAGGCAGATGAGATCGGTAAGGTATATGGACTAAATCAATTAGACTTTTCGTGAATTACCTTAATTACATCCGCGAACTGTGAAATCAATTTTCGTTAATTATATCCTGTGAGCGTTAAATTAAAATACGAAAATATTGGCAATAATATACAGTTAATTTTAATACTATACAGAGTGTATCGTAAAGTATTAATATATTAACTTAATTTCCACAATTTAACCAGTCTGTAAACTTATATCTACATAAACCATAACTAGTTCATTGTCCCATTTTCATAATATATCAAAGTAGATTGAATAAATGTAACTTTGGGTTATGAGATATAAAAGCACATCCTGTATATAATGAGTATAAATATCCATCCGTGAAGCTCGTTACGATAAAATCGTGATAATGAGCGGCCGCACGTCAGAGTTCTTTCATCGAGATATAATTTTTAATTATATTGACAGGCATCTTTTTAAGCAAAGAATGCTGCAGCATCCTTCCAATGCAGAAACTTATATTGTCTTGAATTTGAGATCGATTTTTTAGTTTTTTGAAGTTATACTTCTTTAGGCGCGTTATGAAAAATTGATGAGAGTGAAATTTTACGATGCGCGCGCCCCGTTACACAAAATTAACAGATGAAGTTAGTTCTAGGTGGCATGAAAATCGATAATAACTATGTTCAAGTTGTATATTCTAGTATTTTTATATTTAGAACACGTGTTTCGTAACAGTACAATTAAACAGTGTGAATAAATAAATATTATTTTGTTGTTTTTATTAAATCAATTTCATATACGACGGTGATAGTATTTACTAATAATAATTTATTGCTTAATTTTAATATTTATCGTTTATCACTACTGCATTTTAGTTATTTTTTTTCCATACGCCAAAGAAGTATAACTTCTAACGCGTGTACATAAGTATACACACTCTTTTTATTTAGGTTCTTCGTTGTTTAAATGAGTTAAAGAAAGAGCGTATAAAATCTATCGCCCCTGCACCGTCGGTAATTGCCAATTGCATTACGAAGTTTTTTACAATTGAAAATTACAGGATGACGGCGCTGTTAGCATATTCCTCCGGTTGTCGTACTAAGTACATTTCGGATGTCACTGTATTCACATTCAACATGTCATAAAGCATGTCGTACTAGCAAATAAAACTACATAAAATCTAGAAGATTATCTAACATCAACCTGAGCAGTGGCGTAACTATACCATCAGGGGCCCGTGGCAAATCTTCTTTCGTGGCAATTCTTTTGATGGGGCCCTATCAATAAATAGGCCCCTTCTCAGTTAAATTTTAATAAACTTCGAGATTTTCAGCGTACTCAATTACACGTTGTCCATGTCCCACTAATGGCCATAGGCCTCCTCTCTTTGGCAAGAGGGAATGGTCAGTAGTCCCCACGCTAGCCCAATGCGTATTGGAGACTTCACATTCATCCATAGAACATAATATCTCTTGGGCAGGGGCATGTTGCCAGCCCTGCCACCCTATTGTTACGCCACTGAACCTGAGGGTACTGAGAATTCAACACATAATAATTTCGTTTTGGTTCCTCTTAACTCACTTCCACTTTCGACCCTTGCAAACTTAACAACACAACGGCCCTAAAATTTTATAAGATCCCTCTATAATGGAAAAACTAAACACTTTTACTTATCATAACACAACCTTCTACATTCGGCTCATAAAATTATTTTGGGTTCTGTTGACACGAGCTTCCATTGTTAATAAACGAAAGAAAAGCTATGAAAAGCAGTGTAATTTTCATATAAAAATCCTTCACGATTTTGAAATTAGAATCATTCAAGCGATCCATTGTTAAGTTACTAGCGGATCCGATACACGGACTGTACACACGTCAAACAAAAAAGTTGTCTGTTTGTAAATCTAAACCATTCTCCACATGAACACAAAAAAATCATCAAATTCGGTCTGTTTAGGAGTTTGATATGTATATAAACACATGCACAGACGATTTATTTATTGATTTCCTCTTTTTTAATACATACCTAAAGTACTTTTTCACCCATTATAATCAAAAAAAAGCCCATCAATGACCTGGGTCCTGTGTCTCTACATAAAAAAATTACATACGCCTTGAAAACGCCCGTACTTATATTATTTTTAGCAAGATTAAATGCTGTATGTAGACCAAAATCTAGTCATTTCAGACATTTTGCACTTACAGCAAAAGAAAATCTGCATTTTTTTCTTTACAAATACTTACTTCTTCCCATTTAAAAACTTAACGCTACTTACAGCATTTCAGGGGCGTATGATTTTTACATTCTGTTTACTTACAGCAAGTTTAGGGAACCTACAGTTTTGGTTTTTTTTTACCATTTACGACATTTTATTTCAACCAAACATTACATTACCAAATGACCCACTGCATTTCTAGATCTAATCATAATTATAAACTAATCTTACATCTTGAATTGCAATTAAAAGTACCCAAATACATAAATTTCCTGCATACAGCATATTTACCGCCTTAAATTGATAATATTTCCGCGCGTACATTTTTCTTCCTTAGTTACAGCGTTTTAAAGGTTTATGATTTAAAAAACTGTTTGCTGTAACTAGCCAAACACTACTTATAGTAACTTTGGATAAAAAGTTTACATTGCAAATGGTGACTGGCAGTTAAATAAATATATGTTTCAAAAATGGTAGCAATATCATGGATAGGTCAGACACTATTAATTTTTTTCCGAAATTAATAAAGTTTTTGGCTCTGGTGAACAATTGCAATATGTCTACTTACAGCAAATGTGCTTTCCTACGTCGATATATATATATTCACCATCTCTGCTTCCAGGCTATAAAACACGTATTTATTAAGAGCATTCAAACGCTTAACAATTTCAGCATACAAGGTGTAATCTCGGACTGGCTGATAGTCTAATAAAAAATATATAGAATAAGTAAAATAAAATACAATATTGTAAATTTATATTAACTTATCTTACGAATAAGTATCGCAATACAGCAAGGAAATGCTGCCAGTGTTAAAGGTACACTGCCACAGGGACCAAACTTTTTAAATTTGTTTTAGTTTTCTTTTTATAAATTTTTAATTATTTTTATTATTACTATGTAGGTTAAGAAAATAGTAAATACTGTATATAGTATTCAAATAATCTGATATAAATATAATATATACCTTTGATATCATAAATTATTTTAATTTGTTAAATTCTTTTATATTTAAATAATTAATTATTCGTATTGCTACACAGTACATGCAACTGTGAAATCACAGATTCTTGAAATATATCTCACTACCCTACAGTTATCAGGAATCAATTATTATTATAAAAAACACATAAAACACCTCCCAATATATCTATAAATATTCTTATTGAACTTAAAATCCTCTCAACCTCTGTATAAAAATGTTAAAGATCAAAGTTTAAAGCCATACAAATTATCCGTCGGCAAAATATGAAGATCCATTGATAAGCTGAATCCCTCGTTCAGAAAAGGTTTAATCTTTACTGCCAGACGCTGCCAGAAAATAACCATTGCAAGTAATCTATAGTAAAAGGAAATCTGAGAGTATTTACCCGCTTTTAATGATTTTAAAACAGGAAATGTTTATTTTTGAGACATATTAACAATATAGAGAGGCGGAGGATATAAAAAAACAATGACAATTTTCAATTTTAATCTGATTTATTAATTTTTTTATAAAACATTTTGAGTTGTACTAAAACAATTTCTACCGCATCTTTCGCTGGAAGACATGATTATCGCATAATGGGTCATCATTGGATTATTTACAATAAACACAGATTTACATTTAAAACAAATACTAATTGTGTTGTCAATACTATTATGTTTCCTTCTTCCAGATTGGCGTAGGTCATTCCATCCGGCCTGATTCTCACTTCATCTTATATCTTCCTTTAACCACTTGACGACTGTCTGTCGAATCAATACTGGCATTTTGGCGAGCTTTGCTGAACTGAGAATCGTATTTTTTTGTGGTAGCCATTTGGTTTAAATTCTCATGCACAAGTTCTGTGGCTATATTGTATTTTTATTTATATCGATTTTGTTTTGACATGGACATGGGCCAGCCGGATTGGAGAGTATTTTATTAACGTGGTAATGGTTATAGTTGTATTTTCTTGGATTTCCGGTATGGGGCCGTTCTAGTATTACGTAAGCACATTTACTGCAACTTATCCCCTCCCCTTCCTCTTGTCAGCAAAAGTAAGCAAAGCGCTCAAAAATAATAGTACATAAACGTATAAATTTTCTGTTGGTATGCTCGAAAATGCATTTCGTTTTTAAGCAAGTACAATGTGTAGGTAATATGTGTAAAAAAGTAAATAATTACTATTGACGTAATCACCAAATAAGAAAATCAAAGCCCACTCTTCCCTATAGTGCGTAGTACGGCGGCCCTTATGTTGGTTTTTGTTTTCTTTTGAGTAGCTAGATTCTCCAGACTGCTATTGTTACGTTAATGCAAACCATGGTGGTTTTCAAATCTTAACCCTTTATTTAGATCATATTATTCTGTAAAAAAAGAGTCACAGGAACGATGCGCTGGACATATATGAGACGGAAAAAGGGTACCTTAAAGTGGCTGTCTGGGAAATAAAAAAATTAGATTGAGTAAAGTGTCCTCGAAATTTAGAATGCGTCTTGAAACATAAAAAATACATGTGCATAAGTTTTGAGTTAGTTAAATTATTCTTGTGACAATTATTATATCTATTCATATCATTGCTTTTGTAGTGGTGTAATTATTGTTTATATAGAAATTTCGCAATTGTATTTGTAATATTGTCTACGCATCATTATTTCGTAATTCCACTTGCACGTGGATCAATCAGTCGCCCTATAACCGCCATGTAAGTCAGAGGACAATAAAGATAGTGAATTCTGTTATGGTTTTCATTTGGTGTACCTCAAACACTAAACTGGTGACCCCGACGTGATTCGCGGGGGGGCCCCCCGAGATTCAATGGGAACTAAAAGGAATCTAATAGCCACTCAAAAAATTAAAAATTTGTGTGCAGTATCGAAGAGAGCCACAACAACGGCAAATGCACCATCACATCATCACACACCACATATGCCTGCTGTAGCGGACAATTACGGGGCGCATCACAATAAACAAGCTCATCTAAGTTCGGCACTCCAAGGAACAAGATCAAGGACGTCCCAGGAGTCGCGGCCACCAAACTACAGGACAGGTCCTCGTCCAAAAAGAAGGACTCCAGGGGATCCAGAGTGGCTCTGCAGGTTTCATTTCCGGTGGAGGAAGAACGCGAGAAGGTCAGGAACCTTATGCCTGGCGTAAAGACAGACAGCCCGGAAACTAGAACCAGTATATCCGCAGGCGGTGGACGGATGTACTGAGGGACAGGTATCTAGTAATCACCGTTTGTTAGTTAGGGATAGTTTATCTAAGTTTACTTTCCTGATAGACACAGGAGCTAATATTTCTTAATCCCGAAATTGTGTTAAACAACGCCACTAATTCATTGCGATTTTAAATTATACGCGGCTAATGATAGGAGATAAAAAATACGGCATATGTTATTTAAAATAATTTTGGCCTTAGGAGAGATTTAAAATGGCCGTTCATAGTGTGCGATGCTAGCAACCAATAATGGGGCAGATTTTTTAAGAAATTTTAGATTGTCAGTAGATTTATATAATAATAGATTAGTTGACCTAGTTATAATTTGTACGTTTGTGGAACAAAGAGTGTAAACTCGATAGGAGCGGTGAAGTCTATTAGTAGTAGCCAGCCGTACGCGGAATTACTTGAGCAATTCAAGAAATCACACGTCCACCTATTTTTAAGGAAGTCCAGAGCATTCCGTCTATCACCATATTGAGACAACAGGCCCGCCAGTATATACGCGTGCAAGAAAGTTCCACCTCACAGGTATGATTTAGTTAAAAAGAATTCCAGCTGATGCAGGATTAGAATCTTATAGTTTTAGCTTGCATTGATTAATAATATTCAATTTGTTGAATTTATTTGAAACTGTCATAAATTGAGGAACTTAGATGCGTTTATGACGAAAGTAAAAAGGTTGACAGTTAAAGGTTGGTGGACTCAGTTTCCGCACTTAGACTCTCAATAGATCCGCTGTGCGTAGTCCTGGCTAACTAAGCCATCTTAGCTCCTTTCAGAAGCACAGAAGTCTCCTGGGCACTTCGCAGGCTTCTCACTCGACCTCACTCCTCCGAGGATTTTTTTACGTTAGTTAGCCACAGCCTCGCATTCCAGGACTACGTGGGTGACTGATTCCTCTGCGCTAAAACAGCCTCTGCACATGGAAATGTCGCGAAATACGAAAGTAAATAAACACTTATTTATTCCTTGTAAATATTTAGGGCAAATGATTTAGTATAAATTTTACGGTCAACTTGTTATCAAGAAATTATTTTATTATAATTGTAACTTTCATCACATTTAACTTAATTAGGGCCCTAAATGAATTAAAAACAGCTTAAAATAAGAAATTATGGATATTTTATCTGTTTTAATTAACTGTAAGTCGTTTACCACAATCTCAATATTTTCAGTGATTAAAATCAAGGGTGCTTCAATCTTAAATTAAGTATGCCAAAAAGATTAATAGAACTGATTAAATAAGATATTTTTAATTCCTTAATGAGAAAATCATTTAGCGCTCCATTTAAAAAAACTATATTCTTTGATTTGACCTGACTTTAAAGAGATGTTATCGAAGTAAGTGATTAGTGTCTTAATCGATTTTGATGTCTAAGATGGTATCTCGATGTTTCGCATAAGATCAATTGCACCCTTTGAGTAAATATTCATAGGTTTATACAAAACACAGGTTTTGAACGAGAACCTTCGAGTTGTCCTGTCTAAAGCCACTAAAGCCATCACTAAAATAGAAGCATTTTAGTAATTAATGCATGCGCGTAAGTCGGTAGTTCATTACCCGGTGAATTAATTTATGCCAATGGCTGATTATGCGCCCAAACAATATTCACAAACATGGTCTTATCTGGTACACTCTTGACAGAGCGGTCGTAGGCAGAATGCAAAATACCATCTGTGACACCTTGTCGTCCGTCGTTCCACAACTAAGAGTTTCTTAAGGATATTTCTACCGCGCCCCACCACTATGTGGAACCAGCTGCGCACTGAAGTTTTTCCGAACCAATTCGACTTAGGGTCCTTCAAGAAAAGAGCGTACCAATTCTTAAAAGGCAGGCAGCGCGCTTGCGAGCCTTCTGCCAGTGCGAGTGTCCATGGGCGGCGGTATCACTTAACATCAGGTGAGCCTCCTGCCCATCTGCCTCCTGTAACATAAAAAAATTGTAGTAATATTAGAAGGGGCAGTTGTAATGCGCTTTACGACGTTTCGCTATCGTTGCCTATTTAGAGGTCATCCTGCTGCACACATTGAACCTCCTACGACAAACATGGGTTAGAGAACTTCATAGATCTAGGTAGATATTTTATTATATTTATATTCTTCAGAAATTATTTGTAATTATGTAACTAAATTATTAGAATAAGATCCGCCGTACCTCTTTTGGGGAAGACATATTTCGGCGACGTTCCGTTATAAGTTTTAAAGTGAAGCACTGACACTACGTCCTGATTATACAGTCAAAATCTGTTATAACGACATCGAAGGGACAACTCATATTTGGGCGTAAAAACCGATAGTCGTAACTGCCGATGACGTTGTTATTAAATACCAAATACAATAGAATTCAGCCGGGAGCTTTGATTTTGGTCAATATAACCGGTATGTTGTTCTACACGATGTCGTCGTAAACGGTTTTGACTGTAAATTGACTGTCATTTCGGGCTTAATGCCCGGTTTAATACTATCTGGCGCTAGTAACAAGCTAGAGTAGAATTGTTTTATTTCGCTTAAAACAAATTGGCAAACAAATGAATCTTAGTAAAGACTAAAAATACCAAAACTTTAAATTGGGTCGTGCTCATTATAAAAGTATTTTTCTCTCGAGATTCATATGATTTTAAATGTTGAGAAAATACTTTTAAAGTATGTCGATCTGCAGTTTCAATAACTTTTCTGTATTGAGAATTTTAATATGATTCCGTTGTGACATAGATTGGTGTGAAGTTTATATGTATATTTACGACGAAATTTATTTTTTTATTTACAGAAATAAATAAATCCTTACAAAATGTGAATGCGATAATGTCGCGAAAAAATAAAGTAAAATATAATAGAGTAAATATTATATACTTAAACACATAAAATACACAATATCGCTAATGTGAATTCACTCTGCGAACATATTATAATTATGTCGATAGTGTTGGAGACAGCATCAGGTAGGCGCAACGTTTTCAAAAAAATTTGGTACAAAGAAACCGAGTTCTTGGAGCACACTTGGGTTGCAGACATAGTAGGTCAACTGTACGTCCCGTCTCGTTTCCAATTTTTTGTACCTACCCCACCATCCTTAGGAATAATAATGTTGGTTATATTGATTGAAAGATAGCAGGGACAGACGCCATACAGTCTGTAACATACACGATCTATATATATAAAAGAAAAATGATCTTCGTTTGAGGCTCCTTCACGCCTAAACCACTGTATCGACATGAAACTACCACCATTCGATGCGAAATTTTTCCTAGATGGTTTGGCTATGGCTATTTATTTATTAAATTCCAACGTTCCTTCATTTTTTTATTGCTGTTTTACTTTTATGAAAATTTATCCATACGGACTTCACCGCGGAAACATTCGGGGAGGCTTCCTAGAACCTCTAAACGTCAAAATCTGTTAAAAACTCGATTTTCGAAATATTTCAATTTTCTTAGCGGGAAGTTAAAAAGAAGAATAATAAAAATATGAAAAAAAATAAAATAATGAAACATAAAATTTATTTTAATTCGTCCAGCAAAGCGGGCGCGAAACGGCTAGTATATTATATATATGTAGTAAAATCTTCTAATGTTAGTTTTTGACATTATAATTTAAGACATACATTTATGTTTTGAATCAACTCTTTTGGTACAGATGAATGCGTTTATTTTGTTAGAAGTAAGAGTCGTGTAGACATAACTATTAAAAAACAGGTGTGATTCAAGAGAATTTGTTTTGAATGAAATTACGACCAAGCATACATGTTACACTATCTCTAAATGAAGCCTTCACAAAAGCAGCCTTCCAAAAAGTATTGTAGGCTAAACGAACATGTTTGCTTTGAAATATCAAACAAAAATTCCAACACATCCAGTATTCACATATACGCAGCGTAATCATTGTTTACCAAGATTAAGAAAATCGAGTGATATTAAATATTTGTTCAGAAATGCAAATCAGGCAACCGTTGATAATTGGGCGCACAAAGTTGGAGAATAATTACGAACTCATGAATAAAATTACGTTCGTACCAGGTGTTTACAATTTTAGAAGTGTTATCGGCTTTTTTACGGTTTAGGGGTTTTAACACCTGCTAAATATATGGTTGGATTTGATTACGATGGATAGCAGCATCTTATGAGTATAATGCGGAGAGAAATAATATGTTATAAGTTAATACGGTGATAAAATAAGATAAAAAAGAGTGGTGTGAAATTATTTTATTTTATATTTATTTACATTACCAGCTGCCCACTAAGGTATTTCCGAACCAATTCGACTTAGGGTCCTACAATAAAAGAGCGAACCAATTTTTAAAAACCGGCAACGCACTCGCGATCCCTCTGGCATTCAGAGGCTCCCTGAGCGGTATCACTTAACACCTGTTTGCCCTCTGTTCAAAAAGAAAAAAGCTTCTTTTTTATTTTTATACATACAAGTAAAATCACCGTGCACAGGCAAAAAAATTCGAGTTCGTTACTACCACTCATCAAGGGTGAACTGCTGTCACATTTCTTACATATTTCTTAGAAGCTCGTAAAAACAATGAGTAATAAAACAAACGTTTTGCCTTTATCTGAAATAATGTAAACTTTACTAGCGAGAATAATCTGTAAATTAAAGTCCCAGATCTTGGATGTGTTGGGTTATATATCAAGTAATTCTTAGGAACCCTATTATTAATTCAGCGTCTTGGTGCGCTCTTTATTGCAGTAGCATTAAAGTTACTGGACTCAATGTTATCATCAGATCTATGAAATTACTCTATTTTGTTACAAAGCACCTTGCACGGTGCAATTTCCAAGGTACTTTTTGCATACATTTTATTTCTTTTTATTTTATACTCTATAGGTTGCACGTGTAGAATGCGGCTGTTATGTGTATTTTTTAATAATTATAAAAATATCTATTAATTTACATTTTATTTAAAAAAATCGATCTAGTAGCAACGATGATATTCATTAATTCAGAACTATGAAATTATTAAATGGCCGTGACAACTTTTCAAATCGTATTAACATACTTATTTAAATGTACAGGTACACTGCCACAGGGACCAAACTTTTTAAATTTGTTTTAATTTTCTTTTTATTAATAATTAATAATTAATATTATTGCTATGTAGGTTAAGAAAATTGTAAATACTGTATATTTGATTGTTAAGATTACTAATAAACATTAGTCTCGCTTATTTGACTTGGTCATACTAATAAAAACATTTAAGTATTGTGTAAACATTCAATATAGCAATGTATATTATATATTTTAACTTTAGGATTTAATCTGTTTATTATCTTAAGATATTTCCAACACACAAAGGAGAGGTAGAAAATTTATGGTTCTTAAAAATAAAACAATAATAAAATCTAAGTATCGCTTATTTATTTATTTATTAACATTTCGTTGCAATAAAAATAAAAGAAACACAAATAACACAATACATAAAAAATTATAAGGGATGCACCGGGCGCCTTATCGCTAATAAGCGATCTCTTCCAGGCAACCCTAGGAAGAGAAAAACTAAAAAATGAAACATGATGAGTGCAAGAAGTGCAGAACCTAATGTTATATAAAAAAATATAGAACCTTAGTATAAAGTAATACCAAAAAAATATTAATAACAAACTAAAAGCTTTAAAGCGATTAGTTAATTTAAGGTTGAAAATTTGCAGGCTAGAGCAATATTTGATTAAGTATTTTTACTTATTTAATACAGGTATTAGAAAAAAATTATGTGGTCTTTTAAAATATCTTAATTGCTAAATCCTACCTCCATCAAATGACTAGACACATTTCAAAGTAAGGTACCTAATAGTTTTAAACCAAATTCTAATGTAGATTGCAATATGTATATGGTTTTAAAAGCGAAACTCAGGTTAAATAATTTATAATGTATTTTTTTATATTAGATAGGTAAGCCTCCTTCTCCACCCCATTTGCCTGCATTTGCAATTCTGTAACACACTTTTCAAACTCACACATCAGATTCCGCTCTCAAATATCTCGAGAAGGAGAAATTTTACGATTCTGATAAACAATAATCGCGACAAAAGCCACCTCGCCACTCGAGTGAGATTGTTTACATTTCAAAATAATATAATTCGACACTCAACTTATGCCCAAAAATAGCACGCATTCGGTATTCTGACAATACCATCCGTCATCTCCCGTGAATTAAAATCGGCAGTGAAGTCGATGTCGAATTTTTTACGTCAAATTAAAAGTTTCTTTTTCCTCGGTGATTTCGTGAGTAGAGCCAGCTTTTTTTTGAGAAGTTAAAAGTTGTTTTATATGAAATTATTCTAACATAGCACAATTTATATGTATTTCAGGATTTTTTAAGACAAAATATGTATAAGGAAAAAACAACTTTGTTTTTGCTACAGAAGTCCCAATTCCAATTTAAGCCTCTATTTCAAGAAATCAACGATGTTAACATGGCGAAGAAAATGTATATGGCAAATTGGTTGTACATTCGCTATTTTCGGAAACCCAAGAAGTTAATTGGTATTGACGAAACCTTGTGAATGTTCTGCTATATAAATGAGATCTCTGATTTATATATATATTTTGCTACAAATAAACGGTAAAGTAGACATTGTATGTCATCATTATGTACATTTTTAATTTAGGCTAATAATAAGCTTTTTATTTTATATTTTTTAAATGTTTGATTTGTCTAAAATAGGGTTAGGTAGTAGGGGTTAGGTATTATTTTTGTGTGTGTAATCTTTGAATCACTTAAATAGGTTCAATGGTAGTTTCATTCCATCTTGTCTTCTTTAATGATCCCTTCCATCATTTTGTAATTACTCCAACAAAATATTTAATAAAAACATTGGTACCTTTAGTAACATTTTGAATATTTAAGATATCTACTCATTCTCTTTAGTATAAATCCTTAGATAATACACTGAGATAATCTGTTTTATCTGACACTGATACCATTCGTATCACCTTGGCGTCCGTCGTTCCACAACTGAGAGTTTCTAAAGGCAATTTTTGCCGCGCACACCACTATGTAGAAGCTGCGTACTGAAGTATTTCCGAACTATTAGACTTTGGATCCTTCAAGAAAAGGGCGTACCAATTCTTAAAATGTCGACAGCGCGCTGGGTCCATGGGCGGCGGTATCACTTAACATAAAAATAATAATAACCATTTGTTTTTCTAGGATAATATATCCAGATGATAATGTTAGGTATTCCTTGCTAAGTGCTGAAACATAATTAATACTTTGAAGTTGTCTTTCCCCCACAAACATTACTTGTCAGTTGTCGTGGTATGCCGTTATGGTGAAAAATTGGAAATTATAAACAAAAAACTTAACCTAATATGTATTTTGTAATACAAATAAAGAAAGTTTTTATTTATCTTTAAGTGGCCCCTTTGCCAGATCGGTTGTATTGTAATAATTGTCATAGAAGATTAAAAATACATCTCAATATTCATAGTAGGTTATCATCGGCAAGCATAGGGATATTTATACACTACATTTCAAAAGTAATTCACCTACAAACTCCCTCCACTTACCAAAACGTAAAATGAAATTGCGTGACAGAGTGCCATGAGATTCCAAAAAGAGGTGAATAAAGTGAGTTCTGTTAGTGACGGTGTTGCTAGTTGGAATAACAGATTATCAGAAATCAAGTTTTATCCTAAAAATTAGATTATTATTTTTCACATAAAAGCCTGGGGCTACATTGATGAGATTTTTTACGATTATTTAGCAAACAAAGTAACGCTCAATGAAATGAGCTGAGTCAATAGAAGAGGCCCCGGGCGTTGCTTTGATTAAAGTTTTAACCAAAAGAAATAACCTACATTTTAGGGTTGCCTGCGGCAGGAAATTATTGTTAAGTTAAAAAGTCTAAAAACTAATATGCTTTGTAACGTTACCGTTCAGATCGTGTATCAGTTAATAATATTTAGTATTCAGGAAATATGTGCCTAAAAGATACTTGTGAAGTCTTATTTAAAAGACCCCGTAAACGTTTTTGAATAATCTATAACAAAAAATTTTTAAAACAATGCAATACCATACTCTATGGTACTAATATATTTTAATAATGTGATGATGTAGTGATAAAATATTATAAGAATTGGCTATAATGATATGACTCATAATGTAATTGTAACTTCTATTCTACCTTTTAAGACAAATTTGCACGCCATTATGTGTGGCAGAATATGCGAACTTTAGATTGTACCACCATAACATTTTTGTACCATATTCGTGCAAATAACTTATTATTATTTTGAAGATTGTTCTAGTTTTCGTATGCGCGATACGTAAAATTAAGTACGATACAATTAATTCGTATATTAAAAAAAATATGTCATACAGTTTGAATGTCGAATGTCTTAGAGTTCTATAAAATTATTTTGATAGTTCTTAAAACATTTGAACGTAAAAAAATTGTATTTCTAGAAAAACACAATTAAAAAGTTCAAGTATACTTGATTTTAAAGTCCTTGTCAGTTTATAAGTTAGGTACTTATTTTAGTTGTTTAATTGTTAAAGGTTACATAATTCAAAACGCGGACCTTGTTTAGCCAAACACAGTTACATTTGCCTCAACTTCAGCTTGCAGCGTTTTTAGACAATAAGGAGTAACTGCAATCTATGTTGGTTCACGTGCTTTGATATTTGACTGCAATACTGATTCGATTCATTTTCATTCATCAATTGTCATCTTGTCAAATGTCCAATGTCAATTGTCAAAAAGTATTCAATAATTTCTTTAAATGTTTTGGTACTTTTATGCTTTGAAAAGGAAGTTTTGAACTCACAGCGCCTCAAGTACAGATGGTTTTATACCCTATTTTAATTTAATTAACGATATCGGCTGGATATAGCACAACGTGGAGACTTGAGACTGAAGCTAACCAAATTGGAAGCAAATGTAAAATCTATTTGCAGCAAGCATTAAGTGCAAGGATCTCACTAAATTAATATAGAATTTGATTAAAATTATTTGGAATTTGAATTTCAGTTTTTTATTGTTTCAAAAATGTACTTACTGTGTTTCGTTAACATTTCCATAGTAATTTCTTCCTAAATCCTATCATTTAAGTTTCTTACGTGAAATATTCAACTTATTTTTTTTTAAATATTTCACACGTGGTAGAAGTGAAACCTTCAAAAAATTTGGTTTCAAGATAATGAGATGAATGTTATTTTAAATTATAAGTTCAATATCAAATTTTGATAAAATTAAATAAAAAGTTTGAAAGTCGATGGAACGAGAAATCAACAGTAAAAAGGGACAGACACATAATTTCATAAGTTTAAATAAGTGTAGTAAAAAGTTTTCACTTAAAAAAGCTTTTATAATTAATGATATTGTGTACCTAAATAAAATTGATAAATTCAATCTAATTTTATAATTAAATTAAATAAATCTCTTTCAAATAAACAGATGTGGAAAAAAAATCGATAATGTAATATGTATTCGATAAACCTAAACTAATTTTTTTACGGATGAAACGCAATAATATAATTAAATATTAGCGTCACGAAGATGTGCAGCGTTTTTGTCGAAGAAAAGGGAGAGAGCGTTTGAGAGAGAGTGAGAGAGTGAGAAAGGGCGAATTACCTTATAGAAATTATATTTTGTTGTGTTAGTTATTTTATGCATAAAAATATTGAAATCTTAAATGACGAATCGTAAATTAAAATGCCACGTGTTTTTATTATCGAAGAAAAAAATTTAATTTATTATTTGTATTAATTTTTGACACTTAATATTTTAACGAAAGTTAAATTCATTAAATTCCTAACATATTATCTTTCTTTTCCCCTCCCTCTAAGTCTCGGAAATCTAAAGTTTTAGATTTGTATAAATATGAACAAGACTTGAAAAATTTGTTTCACATCTGACATGTGTACTTTGTACGCACGCACTTTTTTAATTCAGAAAATGATTAAATACACAAATTTAAAGTTTATACACTATATAATGTAAATCTAATTTTCTCCCACGTTAAATCTTATGAGTTTATGTGTCTGTCTATTTTTACTGTCGCTTTTTCGTTTCATCGACCTTTAAATCAAGATGCATAGGAATTTTAGAAAGACTTGGCACGGCACAAAAAAAGTTTGGGAAACAGCTGAATGTGCTGTTTTTTAAATTATTCTATATACCGCTGTTGTGACAAATGAGGTCTTTATTACCATATATAACGATAACATGTGTTAGCCCTAACTAAATCACCATGTTTCGTCAATCATTCAACTATCACAAACTGTTATAATAGCGTTTAAAATTACCTTAACGACAACGTGTTCACAATAGATTATGTATAATTTTATGGGTAGAAGCTTTAATACGCTTGGGGCCAATTTTATGTAACTTCTGATACATTTAAATACCCATAAACACAGTGGTAATTCGTTGGTTTCTGACATATAAATATGTGTTTAGATTCGGTTCACTTACAGGTTTTATCAATTTATAAAAACTAGCTGTGCTCTGCGGTTCTACTCGCATTATTTCGGTAGTTGCATGCTGGCCTAAAGCCTTCCTCGGTCAATTGAATTTTAAGTTAATTCTAATTACTAGATTCTTCGGCCTTACGTAGAGAGGTTGGCTATCACTGCATCTTTTGCGGGAAGTCCTGAAGAACTGTTAAGGATCAAGTTTCCACTGGTTCCATCTTGACGTCTGGCGTCAAGAAATAAAACGCTTCTTGCTACCCACCACCACTTTATTAAACCAGCTGCCATTCTAGGTGTTTCCAATGCGTTACGACTTGGGACCTTCAAGAGAAGAGCGTACCATTACCTTAAAGGCCGGATAATAATAATAATAATAATCGGTTTCATTATCGAAGTTTATTTAAAAACTTTTTTAAATTTATCTACAGCTAAGCAGCGTTTACTAAGTAACCAGCCACTCATCAATCTGACCTCGTGGGTTCGACTTTTGGCGAATGGATTTTTATTGCTACATATCCCATACTCCATATTGACTTTGTATTACAGCAATTCTGATTCGATAAACTGCCACAGGGGCCAACTTTTTTTTTAAATTAATGATTAATCATTTTTATTATGAGTAATTACTATGTAGGTTAAGAAAATTGTTATAAATTAGGTTCTACTCAATTTAAATGTTTAATTATTTTTCTTATAACAATGTATGTTAGGAATATATAAATAAAGACACTTAAACTTTCAAATACATATTAATTAATACCAAGGCATTGACCCTTATCTTGTTGAATAATAAATTGACTTCAGTCCAGTAGCTACAGAACTATAGAACTTTCCCATCAAACAAAGCGAAGATCAAAGCGTTGCTCCTACATCATTTATATTGACACCTTTCGAATCGATATTTCACGGGCCATTAACATCCGATACGCAAGTAATTATCACAATTGTAAGAAACAATTCCATTTCTCAGGGGCTCTTAAAGCTTTGTTCACATCAAAGTTTATTTCGTAATGGAGATCTCGGAACTTAGTTTTGTTTACATCACGGAATGGTTTGTTTACTGAGCCCAAACAAACCTAAATCTACTGACGGTGGCATACATTTTGAGCTTAAACAGTCCTGTAATATTTGAAAATAGGAATAGTATGGGTTTAATAAAATACTGGATGATTCTAAATATAGTCGAAAAAACTATTGATTAATTATTTATGCAGCAGAATCTTAAGGGTGGTTGTGTGAATGTGAAAGATGCACAATTGTTTTGCAAGTATATTGTTGGCCCGTCAAATGTCTTTTGACGTAAAAAAAGGTTTTTTTTAAATATAAAGCAAACGAGCCTACGGGACGCCCACAAAGGGTAGTCATCGCAGCCCATAGACACCTATTTTTTGTGGGTGCGTTGCCGGCCTTTAAAAAGTCATTGAAGGAAATATTTTGTTCTATGTTATAACTATTATTATCAAGCGTTATTTCTTAAAGTTGTTACACATTTGACAAAACACACGGACAATGATTGATTACGTTTAGTAGTTTCCACTTAGACATTTAAAATTATTAAAATCATTAAGTATCAAGGTTATTGAACGATTAAAACTACTTAATTCATAATTAGCAGGATAAAAATACGTGTATAATGATGCTTTAAAGTTTTTTTAAAGTGCTTTATGAATACACGAAACATCGTTGTGTAAATAATTTGTTAGCTTAATATTTATTGAAATGAGAGTTTATTCAACAATTCTACTAAGATGTATTTTACTTCACAAAGACAAAATTGGACCATAGATTTGTTCTATTTTAGAGTATTTAGTTAATCATCATCATCAATGGCTATACAGCCTATTGTGGGGCTGCTCAAGTACATTTTGCCATCGCAATCTATTTAATGCGTCTTTGAACCCCTATTGTTTCGAGGGCCTTAACAACTCCATCTCACGAACGCAGCCTCGGTCTACCCGGTTTACTCTTGCCATCAGGTTGTGAGTTCAGTAAGGACCTTGGGGTCCTATCGTCCGCCATTCGGTGCACATGTCCCAACCACTTGAGCTTAATGCATTGGACGATGAACGCGTAAGAAATTTTAAAGCTTTAGTTTATATTTGTCACATCATTTATTATATTTGGACGCACCCCTTTCGCTATATTTAAATAAACAATGTGAAATTCTAAATGAAAAACTTCAAGGGTACTTCTGTAAACAGTTAGCACAGGCGTACTTTAAATGGGTGATAAATCTCACGCAAAAAGAATAATTGCTTATATGAACACGTCTCTGTTCAGGAACACGCACAATGATTTGTAGTCCCATAAATACGCCTTGACAGTATACAGCAGGGGTAACATGAAAAATGTAATGAGTGAGTGTATACAAATTGCATTCCAACATACTAAGGTTATACAAAATTGATTATTAGAGTATGGGAATCGTTGTGTACCTACGTGAAGAAAGAAATAATAGGAAATTAAGTAATTGCAAGGTTTTTACAGCTAAACGAAGAAGTGTTTGTGGCTTCAAAATCAGTTAGTAAATAGATGTGAAAGCTGGTATAAAACATATGTACAGTGCCACATACTTTTCTTGGCCGGCGGCTGTCTTGAAATGTCAGACTGACGATGTTTATTTTTGTGTAATTTCTTGATGTGTACTATAAATAATTTTACTATCTACCAACATCTAATAAAATCCAATTAAATGTATTTATTTCTTGCATTATTAATTACATTGGCAAAGTTTTAATTATCGAACGGTTCTTAACTTTAAAGATATTATATTAATAGTACAATCAACAAAACCTATCATATTAGTTGTTCCTAAGTTTGTGTCACATTTATTTAAGCCTTCCATGCATCACTTCAAATTATTCCCCTTATAATGGTTAATTTTTATTTACTGGCAATACTAATAATCCATGACAGCGCCGCTCTTACCAGTCAAGAAAAGTATGTGGCACTGTATGATGTTAAGTTCTTAAATAATTAGTGACCTGACCTTCAAGGTGTACGAATTTTTAATATATTTAGGTATATATAAAAGAAAACAAAGTTTTTGTCGATTTATAATAATAATTATTAAGCCTCAGTTATTCCTCGAAACATAAACATACACACACTTAAAATTTTATACACATTTTTTTTTAAATGACTTCTTATAATGGCCTCCTTCATCTGGCTCCATCTCTCTATCTTGAGCCTGTCAGCTCACCGTGGAAGAGGGTTACATGTAATTCTTTTCCCTGGTGGCCCTTTACTTTTTATCATGTCTGTCCATCTGCCATTGTTCATGCAAGCGATGTTACCCGCCCTTTATGTTATATTTTTTGCAAAGTTATTGATGCATATTTATTCTACCAAATAAATTGCTGTATCTGTTGATTTTGTTGATACTATTCTACGCAGTAGCGCTGTAGAGCGATGACCGACTGGTGAATAGTGACCGCCCTGGGACTATCCATTCTTCTCGTACTTTATGGTCACGTTCGGATACACGAAAGCGATTTCCGAACGTTTATCAGCTATTTCATACAAAATAGCATTTCGAGTTCAACAAATTACAACTATGATTTAGTAGTAACTCCCGAATGGCAACTTAAATTGCTCTTTGAAGTATGTTTATTTTTCGTATGAGATATTTAGGAATTGGTTGATTGTTTTTGCTGTAATTTTCTTTTTATACTAAACGGAATATGAAGTTAAGGTATTCATTAAAATTCAGCCCCAACTAACAATCGCTGAAGTTTATGAAGAGTTAATAATTGGGCGGTTTGGACTTAAACCAGTAGTTAACTTATCGGTGGTGAACCGTATTTTGAATGTATAGTATTAATTAGCCTGCCATTAAAGTTCCAGAGTATTTCGCTTAATGTATCATTTTATAATATATAATTTAAAACATTACTACCACTATTTGAGGCGTGATGTACATGAATATGACCTCCTCCTTTCCATCTTCCCTAGACAGTTAATTGTGGGTTCATTTAAGCGTCGGTTAAATAGGCATCTGCTGGAAAGGCGTGACCCCCAATAGGCCGCATCTCACTTACCATCAGTTGGGATTTTGGCCAAACGTCTGTCCAGTTCTGTAAAAAAACGACGTGCCGATAGAAGTGAAAACTTGAATTTTAACGTTGTGCATTTTTGATATTTTGGAATGGTTAGGGAATAATTTTGCACAAATTGCTTAAAATATCAGTAGAAAAGTACTATCATTTATGTGGTAGAATACAATATTTATTTATTGCGCTATCGTACACAAACATGACAATTTATATTACATAAAATACGCCACGCCAGCTGTCTACTATCCATCCGTCTTACGAATTTTCGATCAGGTCACGTGTCCTGACACGAGTTTAAATTTTTTTACCCATTCCAAAAAAAGTGTACAACGCCGCTAAAGAAGTTTTCACTTCAAAAATTATCATAAATTTATGTATATTGTTAAAGTTTTCCTTTCCATTTAATACTCCTTTGTTCATATTATAAATTAATTTATACACATTTCTGTAATCACCTATTTTCTGTAAATATTGATGAAATTTTGATATTACCCCGGGAATTGCTTTGCGTTTAAGCACAATTCGTTTACACCGCAACGACCTGGGTTCGATTCCCAGATCACCTATCCAAAAAGTTATCAGCGGAGCATATTTTATATTTAAAAAATACGTTAAAACTTTTATGCAAATTCACGAAGAGAATACCTAAAACTCGTTCGTATAAAATTGTTAGACATGAATATACTTTTAAAATTAAAACGTTATGTGAAAATTTAATTTCACGCAAGTGTATGGCACTTAGCTTTATCATATTCCTTTGTGGGTGATGAGGATTATAAATAGTATGAAATAAAAATACTCTTGAAAATTTTTCCTTTTGACCTGGTTTAAATTGTCGCGTTGTACGTGTACTGTTTTATATTCTATCCACTGAATTTTCTAAACCATCTTAATCCTATGACAACTATCTATCTATTTATATTAGTAATATTAGTCGTAGTTACAACGACGTCTTTTATGAAACCAACTTTAGCACTTCCAGTCTCTGTGTTTGAAAAATCTCTCTCTCTCTCTCTCTGTGATTGGCCAGAATCCCATCTAATTTAAGGTGAGATGTAGGCCACATATTCCACATTGGAGGGCACAGGGACCAGGAGAAGCCTATTCAACCGCCGCTTAAATGAACCTGTCAAAGCCTGAAATTAAACTGTCTAGCAAAGATGGAATCAAGCAAGCAATTCCACTGCTTTACTGTTTTAACAAGAAACGAAAATCCAATGCAGTGCGGCATCTTTGGATGTCAACAACAAAGCGGTGAAACTCCAGCGTGCTTCTAAATGAGCGTTGTTTGAAAGAGGATGACGGAATCAAGTTGTGTACTGTGTAGTTCCATGGAGCATTCTCCGGAGAGAAATCTATAGAGACTGAAAGGCGAGCAACTGAACGGCGAAGGTCAAGAGTTGAGATTCATAGAGTGAATCGTCGTCTATTATTCGCTTAGCCCGCCTCTCAATAGCATCCAAGGCACATGACTGCAGTACTCCAGTTACCTGTGCAATTATGTGCACATAAAAAAAAATACACTATTGGGGTTTCAAACACAACACCATTCAAACACCAATCTCATCATTGTGTAACGTATACTTAAATGCTTCTGTACAATTTGTTTGGTCATCATCTTATTCCTAAGTAGCAATTCAGTATGAGAGTGTTTTGAGAGGTGTTAAGCTCACCCATACTCGTACATTCTCAAGCTCTTCACACATTTTAGGTCAAGAGGTAGAGGAATAAAATTAAAAAGCGCTAATGAAGTGAGCTAATCATGGATTAACATAATATCGCATTTGCATTGTAAATTAGGAAATAACTATTTCTATAAAAAAGGAAAGCGAATGAACAAATATACAGGTATTATAATGAGAGTCTGTTTTGTGCTCCAATTTCGAGAAATTCAAGGTGTTTTTCACTGTGCTTAAATTGTGAGATATTACGTGGGTCGTTTTCATTCATTTTTATACGAGTCAGTTCACAAACGTCACAATAAAAAATTTTTTTTTGATAAAGATCAACCTTCACTTATGAACAATTAAATACTTCAAAATTTAAATTTACAGTATTCAAAGCCGTTGAAGACCTGGCAGTAAACGCGCTGCTTAGGCTTATCACCAAATTATTTTGTATGAGCCAATATCTAATTCTAACTTATTTTCGTTAAAATTAACATTTCATTATTTCATATTGTTGTACGGGAGTGGTTAATATAAAGTAAAAATAAAATCCTCTATTATTTAAAGCACCCCAATGATCCAGGAACCATACATATTTTGTAAGTAGCAATCTCCTAATACATACACCTCGCTCACCTAACCATGTCCTTTCATAGGATCTCGGCCCAAGTGTAGAAAAGTTTGTGCTGTCTGAGTAGATTTCAATCGATCATTTGATCTCCGTAGGGTTATGGAGACCCGACCGAATAGTCTTTTGTTGTTGCAGTATCAATTTGTTTGACGCAAAACAGTAATTGGTTGTTAGTAGGTGATGTAGGCTCTTGATACAAAGTATTTAACAAAATACAAAAATGTTTCAACTAGAGAAAGTCATGGTAATTTCTTAAATAAACAAAAAATATTGTATGCAATATCTACGGGGCTATCGGTGTACGCATCTGCGGTAGGTCAAGATTCGTTTTCGAGACGCTTGATTGACTTTGAAGTATCTCGAGACATAATGCCCTTACAACACTTTATGTATTGACTAGAATTTAATGCATATTTTAAAACGGGTTTTAATGGTGATATTAAAAATTTGTTTATAAACTAAATATACAGTCAAACCTGAGTAAGTGACAACTGGGTAAGTGAGAAAACTCTATGAATGAGAGTTTTTACCGGGTCCCGTCATTTTGCCCTCCTAAGACATCTATAAGTGTCAAGTGTATTTTTCACGCGTGAATTGATAAGTGATATTAATATTTGCGTATACCTCTATAAGCGACAGTTAAATGCATTTAACTTTTGCTATTTATGACACATTCTTAAATTTAAGAGGAACTCTTATTTATTCCAAACCAAATGTGCGACTTTTTGTTTTTTTCTCATTAAAAATTATATAATTATAATAATAATTTTATTTGTAATAATATAGTATAATTTGGTGGATGTCATTGTAGTAATTAATACTCAGAAGATGGTTTTAGTAAGTTAAATATCAGTTTATTTTATATTTTTGGTATCTATTTAACAAATCCCCAATAATTTTTTTATTCTAAATGTTAAAAATTAGGCGTTGAATTAATTTGGCTTATTTTAGTAAAGTAATTTATTTATTGTGTTTAAATTTTTATATTAGTAAGTGGTGTTTATTAATAATTTTATATTATGAGTTTTTTTACTTAAATTTTTTGTGTAGAAGTTAATATGTAATAAAAAAATTTAATTATTTATTTTAAATTTAAGGTAGAAATATTAGTTTTAGTTGGCTCCCCAAATTTAATAAGTAAAGAAGTTGATTTTGCCAAAATTTAAATTAAATTAAGAAGTGAATATTTTAAGGGAATCTAAAAAGATAATTTAGTTATTAATGATTTATGTCGTTGTCATTTAATTATTTAATATATAATAAGATATTTTTATTTTTTTTAATTTTATTTTTTTTTATAGGGAATGTGGTGGGATTTTAAATTTTTAGGTTTAAAAATTAAGTACATGTTTTAGAGTTTATAGTTAAATTTATTGAAACACAATAAAATAGTCAAGGTCCTTTTTGAGAAATTTATATAAATAACAGTTATAAGAAGTTATCATAAAGGTTATTTATAAGTTAAGGTGTTGTATTATTTAAATAAATTAAAATTGCAATATTGATCCCTTGGTATCAAAGAGATAGGTAAGAGTTTATTTAAATATTAATTTTAATATGGATTATTGTTTATATATTTAAATTTTTAAGCATTCATTATTCAATGTTTACTTTTCTAAAAAGTCAAATGTTAAAGTTTATTATATAATGAATATAAAAAATTTTCTTGGTGGTATTAGTTTTAATTTTTTAATAGATTAATTGTAGCTATATGTTTAGATTTTGATCTAAATCCATATTGGTGTTGTATAAAAAGTTTATATTATTTATGGTTAATAATTATAAATTTTTAATATCTTGAATAACATACGAGATGGGTTGTAGTTCGGATATTTAGATTTTATATTGATGATGGATTTTTTTAGAATTGTCTATAATTGTTAGAAGATTTTATAAAATTATTTTTAATTTAATGATTTTGGTTGTGATGCCATCTATATAATAAGTTTGGTCAAGATTGTTAATAATTTGAAATTTCCTGAGCTGTAATTAAAATATTTAAAATAATTTTTGTTGTTATTTGGTACGGTTAGATTGAAATTGTTTTGTTTATTAGTAGATGATTAGTGAGATTTAACAATAGTAGAAAAAAATTATTAAAAGATCACAAATGAGAATGGGATAGTTATTTTTATTAAATTAGCTTTTGAAATGTATCTTTTTTTGTTACCAAGTTCTTTCAATAGACTCACATTTTTTTGGATTTGTCATTTTAGAAATTGGCTTATAATAATATCCTTAGTTTTTTAATAACTTTATTAAGATTTTTATTTTTGAATTATTTTTATAGAGAATTGTTCTGTTATTTTTTATTTTTAAGGTATTCTATATTTATAATATTAATTATTTCTTATTATCAGTATTTTAATTTAAAATTTTTGTCTTTGTTATTTTGTTGTTTTTAAGTTTTGTTTATTAAGTATAAGAATTTATTAAAATATTTTATAATTTTATTTTATAAATTTTATAATTTATAGTATATTAATTCTGCTTGAGTTGTTTAATTTTTTTATTCAAATAAATTGTTTTGGTAGCCATAGGTAAATAATATTGATAAGTAAAGTTGTATTTATAAATTTATGAATGATCAATTATTTCTTTGATGTATGGGTTTTTAGTAAATAATGGGTAATTTTATTAATAGCTTGTGACTTGTCCCTGAAAGATTCTTGTATAAAGTGGTATTTCTGTTTTAGTAAGTAAGTTATATTAAAATAAAAAATATAGGTTTGTTTTTAATTGCTTCATATTATCTATAAATTTTTATAATTAGTATTACAGGGTTATATATAAGTCCAATTTAAGAGAATAGTTAAAGTGTTACCCATAAGTAATTATTCCCATCTATGAATGTAGATTATTAAATATGTTTTAAATCATTGTGTATAAAAATAAAATCACTGTTTTAGTTTGAGGTTGTAATATGTTATAACTATTAAGATGAAATAAAATCTCTTCACTTTTAATCAGGTTTTAAAATATAATATGTGTTTGATTTATAATTATAATTTATTATAATTTTCAAATATATAAATTTATAGAAAAAAATTATATAGGTTGCAATTTGTAGATCTTATAGTTATATATAGTTGTTTAAATTTTTTTGTAAAGCTTAATGTTTGGAGTTTTTTGATTTTTGATTTATTTTTATAATGTTGGTATGCCTCTTATGTATTTTATAGTTAAGTAGTTATTGTTTGAGAGAGAGTTATCTTAATAATTTAAATATTTCTGCTGAGATGGAGTTTGATCTGAGTAAATTTTAATTCTAGGTAACTTACTTTTATTGTAATAGTGTTTTAGGTGTATAAATATTGAAGCAAATTTTTTAAGAGGTTTTTTAGAATTTGTTTTGATAGAAAAATTTTGGTGGCTTAGAGGTCCTTAGATATAGTAATATTATTTTGAATTAGATTATCCGGGTGAGCTAGTATCAGTACTTGGTAATGGTCGTTCAGGCAGTCCTAAAATAATATTTTTTTCGTTGTTGCTTCAAATAATTCTTTAAAATATTTTCTTGTTTAATATTGATTTTACATAGATAATTTAGTGTTTTTAGTTATGATCTCGGATTTAGACTTAATTTTTTGTTAAAAGAAATTTTATTTTAAGTTCTGAGATTGAGATTTTATTGAATTTGTTGGTACTAATTATGATTTTATAGATGCAATTTCATTTTTAATTCTAATATTTACGCATAGCTGTCATATTTTGTTGTTGATCAAAAATTTTTAACAGGTCAGTAATTTGATATCTTTTTATTTTATTTGTTTTAGTAAGTAGATGATGGTTGTTTCCTTTTGAAAGTAATTGGTGTACTTGCTTGGTGAAATTTTATAGATCGGCTAGAATTCTCTAATATTATTGGCACTTAAAACATCTATCTATAAAATTACTTGTAAATATGTTTTAAAGTCTTATTTATGCAGTTTGGTGTTTATATGCAATTTATGTAGATGTACGAACTTAATTATTTATATACTTAATGAAACAGCTGGTTTGAGTATCGCCGGTAAACAATTATGTGGCAAAGTATTATGCGATAACAAAGTACAGAGGTATCAGGTAGTCGACCGCAATGATAGTGATATTTCAGTCCACTAATAAAGTTGTATTCACTGTATGAATGGTGAGATGGTGTAGAAATCTAGTTGTCCTGCTTAACGGCTGAGCACAATCGCGCAGTGCGTCATTTACGTGTTGGGTGTACGACACTAAAGGGCTTATAACTTACAGGGTTTGCCAGACGTAAAACCACTCTGTCACAACGATATAAGGATCACTTTAGCAAATCACAGTTAACTATTTTTCTAATAAAATTGAGCACACGTCCACTTCTATTCAATAGCCGCACGACTGATTGTTTTTTTTAATTTTATAGACCTCTATATGTGAGACAGACCTCTAATGTAACCCTGTAAGCTAGAAACTCGAGTAAGTGAGAAAGCTCTATAAGAGAAAATGAGATTGCGGTCCCTTGAGTTCTCACTTATCCAGGTTTGACTGTATTTGATTTTTATTTAATAAGCTATCACAAAGTTTGAAAGCCAAGTAGGTACCTCAGTTGGCAAAGGAAATGATACACAAACTTAAACTGATATTTAACAGCATTTTTATTCAAGATAGAGAGAAATTTGGAGAATTTTGTTTAAGAAAAAATATTGTCTTACTAAATAAAGTTCCGTAATGTTTTTGCATTGATTATTTCTAACCAATCTGTAGTAATAATTGTTTCGCCGGGTATCGAACCAAAGATCTAAGAGAAGAACTTAACGTCCCAAAGGAGATGTTGTGACGAATTATGAGCTTCTGTCTATACTGAAATATTGCATTGTGTAGCTTTTAATACAAATATTGGATGTTCGTACTTTGTATCGACCCGAAGCTTTTAATGCTCTTAGCCCTCTAAGGATTAGCTTTGAGGACGAAAGTTTTCTAATGGACGATGTAAAGCTTCTATTATTAAATAAAGTAATATCACAACCTCTGAGTAGGTTTTTGTGAAACATTATCAAATGTCAAAATATATTTTTGAAATATATATAATAATATTTTGAAAAATATGGCCAAAACCGCAATTGGCGTTTTGTGTTTAATGCACACACGACTGTATACGCTGAGTACGAAAAGGAATATTTGTGTTTAGACTCATCAAGACTTCTAAAACCACCATGTGACCTTAATTAGTGACTGCGATTTTAATATTTTCGTACCAATTACTTTCAAATGACATCAGCGCTACGGATATTGAATGGTGATTTATAATAATTACACAGACAACTAAGTACGCAATGAAAAGGGGATATTTAAAGAATGATACCTGTTTAGGAACTGTGCTTTAAGGCTTCTAAGGCTCATGTGACCTGATTTTGGAAATAATAAATGGCTCAAATATTAAAGTCTTTCCTTCAACTTCGAATTTGTTCCCTTTGAGACTCTTGGGCTTCAAGGGTGGGGTTCAAGTGCTCAGGCGCTAATTAAAAATTTAGGATGGCGCCTGGTAGATTTACCGTCGACCCCAGAGCTGGTGCTTTCCTCGCTCAACGAATGAGTATCGCAATACAGTGAGGAAATGCTGCCAGCGTTAAAGGTACATTGCTACAGGGACCAAACTTTTTAAATTTGTTTTAATTTTCCTTTTATTAATTTTAAATTATTTATATTATTACTATGTAGGTTAACCCTTAACTGGTTTCGTGGGGGTCGCGCGGCCCCCACGCGTGATTATGAAGGATGGAATTGATATAAGGCCATATCATAAATCGGAAAGCTGAGTATTTAAATTATCCACGAGAACTGCGAGAAAAGATTGAACGCTTTGTAGCGTCTTATACTGTAACTGCATCATTTGCAACAAGTTCTTCGTCGGAAGAATCCGCTAGCTCTAGGCAAAACGTGCTAAAAAGAGGGCGCTGTTACTTCTGTGTTAGAAAAAAAAGTCGGAAAAATTGCTACAAAATGAAACATTTCATTTGCAAGTTGCATAGTAGGACAAAAACACTATGTACTCAATGTCCGTAACACTAATGTCACGTGACAGTGTTACGGACATTGACAGCGCTGTATTCAACGAGGTCTAAGCCCAGATGACCACGGTCTTTGTTAAAGAATGTCAATGCTAATCATGTAATAACAGACTAACTTCCGCCCCCGTGAATTTCGGGTATTTTGGAAAGATTACTTAAAACTTCTACAACAATATTAGTTATTTATTTCATTCAATTTGCATAAATTCATAATTCGATTGGTCAGTCAGATATAAATATTAAGCTAATCTTTGAAACTGGCATTGTTGTTAGGTTGAGTAGCGGGGCTGAAATTTATTGTTTCGCCGAGAATCAAATCAAAATACGTTTATTCAATTTAGATGCGTCTTAGCGCATGCTTATGAATATCAAAAACGTTTACAAAATTCGCGAAAGAGCAAGACTACGCCATCCGTTCGCAAAACTACCAGGAGGCCTTGTTCTGAGAAGAACGGGAAAGAAACTCAGCAAGTTTTACCCTCCCTCTACATTACAATTATTCAAAGGAAAATGTCATAAACCACAACGTCATTAAAATTACATAAATAAAAAAATAAAAAAATCTGTTCTGTGATTTACCACATTTACCATTACACACAAATCAAATTATAAGAATATAATTACAACTATTGCCAAGCGTTTTTATCTTCCAGGTAGTCATTGACTGTGTAAGTAACCTTTACACATTAAGGTTTTTTTGATATGTGATTTGAATCTGTTTAAAGGCAGTTCTAATATTTCACTAGGAATCATGTTATAGCAGCGTATACTTAGGCCCATAAATGAAGTATTTATTTTCTGCAA
Source organism: Pieris macdunnoughi (assembly GCA_905332375.1). Taxonomy (NCBI): domain Eukaryota; kingdom Metazoa; phylum Arthropoda; class Insecta; order Lepidoptera; family Pieridae; genus Pieris; species Pieris macdunnoughi. The sequence continues at coordinate 10,729,810 of CAJOBZ010000005.1, forward strand.
CCTGTAAGACGGCTGGAAAAGTTTTCCCTTATTTCTCGTATGCCTATTGTGAATGTCACTGTTCTTTAAAAGAGAACTAATACTACTACGCACAAAAACGATACAGTTGTAAATATAATGGGAAGGTACCGTCAAAATATCGATTTCCTTGAACAAATTTCTAAGTGAAGTAAAGCCAATTTTTGCAATAAAAATAGATTGTATATCTGCTGCTTTGCCCCATAAAATAATTCCATACGACATAACGCTGTGAAAGTAACTAAAATATACTATTCTGGCAGTCAAACATGTATACTACACTACGAAATCGTGAACAAAATAAATGATTAAATTAGTTGGAAATCTATGAAGCGTTTTCAATGACTAGGCGGCTTTAACACATTCCACAGTTTTGTCTAATCAGTAACTCAAAAAGTACAATAAAATACTTTTTTTACTATTTGCTTGTTCAAAAATGCATGAGTTGTCCAATTACTATTTAAAATAATGACTAGAGATTTCTGTTCACTAAGAACTTAAGAGGCAAAAGGAAACATGGCCGCCCAAAACATACCTGGCAACGAAACATTATTGCAGTGGGAAGCTGGAGCTGCCCGAACATACCGATCAGGCTGGTTTTCACTGCTGAATGCCGCCCCACTTAGGAGACATAGGAATTTAATTCAAGAACTATATCTTCTCAAGATTTGTGTGATCATACTTCCAATAGCGATAGCAATATCGTCGTATTTTTATTCGATTGTAATTTGATATAGTTAGTACGATGTCTAGTTAATTTCTTAGATATTATAAGTGCTTTAAGTTTCGAGAGAGTGACAGACATACATATATAAATCTGCTCATTGCCTTTAGAACATATTGATAAAACGATAATGTTAAAGTCTTAACGACGACCGTGTTTAACGCACATGAGATAAAGCACAAAGATCCTGGTTTCGATATCCAGCAAAACATGCAGTGATTGGATAGTAAAACACTACCTTCATAACTTTATTCCCATAATTGTTACAAACAAAACCAGAAATGTGTGCATATTTTTCGAGGCCACAAACAATTGATAAAATCGTTTGGTATAATTTTATTTTTTGTAATACGTATATCGTTTTACAATATTAATGTCCCTACAATGGTCTTCAGTCGTTAGCTCATGTCTGAACGTCGTGGTCAGCAAGGAAACATCTAGCGGACAATCTGTTTCCACCGGTTTCTGTCTATCTTATTACATTGTAAAGTTTTGAAGACGATAAGTCTTTCACTTGATCGGTCCATCTGGTTAGAACGACTACGTGATGTTTTGCCTTCTGTGGTACCAACCACGCTCAGTTCCTCAAACGTGTCAAATGTCTAGGTATGCCAGCAAATAAACATCATCATTAATCACCGGCATGGGCAAAGTCTAAGAAATACCCCACTGCTCGCAGTTCCTCCAGCCTCCTACATTTCATAGCATACACTTTTTTTCAACACTAGACATATTCAATCTTCGCATCTCCTACAATCTTACTACCTAACTAATCTAACTATCAGTATTTATGTAACTGTAACACACATGCTTCAGTTACACACACACACACACACACACTTACACACCCACTCGCATTCTCTCCCTCTCAATTCTGTTATTACGTTATTATTATGCGTATTATCGTTTTTCTAAATAAATATTTAGAAAACGGACTTTACACTTAACCCACTAAACATCCCAAAACTATGGTTTGAGTGTTGCAAATCAACAATGTAGTGGCTCAACTCGAGTGTGGTTCCGGTCTCAAACATTTATAGATTCCAGACTTGTCGTTTTCCTGCTTTATTTTAGCTGTTGCCAAGGAACAAGTTGATTCGAATTTCAAAAAGCAATCTTAAATGTTTCCATATTAAGCAGGTGATAATATAACAAAAAATATTTGCCTTGAATTTTATAGATTTTCTTTACTAGGCCGTTTTTATAACACCGAGGTCACTCATATCAGTTTATTCTTGAACGAACGCATTATTATAACACTTTGTTGCATTACGAGCGTACAATTAGAACACTTAAACAATTTGGAGAGTTACGGGCGGTATCTCATTGAAGCAATATTTTCTGTACAAAGAGGGTAAAGAGTCTTAACCTAATTAATAATAATAATTAAAAGTTGATACATAGAAACATAAAACAAATTTAAAAAGTTTGGTCCCAGTGGCAGTGAACTGTAATAAAAAAAAGTGTGTGCGTACAAAGTACACGTCAGAAGTGAAACTTCTTTGGAAAACTAATTTTTAACTCTTGTTCATATTTATACAAATCAAAAACTTTAGATTTCCGAGACTTAGAGGGAGGGAAAAAGGAAGATATGTTAGGAATTTAATGAAATTAATAGGCATTAAAATATTAAGTGTCGAAAATTTATACAAATAATAAATTTAATTTATTTCTTCGAAAATAAAATCACGTGGCATTTTAATTTACAATTCGTCATTTAAGACTTCAATAAATAATTTTGTATAAAATATAAAATACTAATAATTCATAAATTCTGTTTACGAAATTTTTATTTTAAAAATAGAATTGCTATAGGGTAATTCGCCCTTCTCTCTCAATCGGTCTCGATCGCTTTCTCCCTTTCGACAAAAACGCTGCACATCTTCGTGACGTTCCGTGAAAATTTTACCTTCATGCGCCTAAAGAAGTTTCACTTCAATAAACTAAAAACAAAGTTGGGCGTATGCTGAAAATAATACATACATTGAAACTACGAAAATGATTCTCACCATATTTGGAGATGATTGGAAGCTCAGATTGCAATCACCAGTTCATTTCACGCGGATGAAAAATTCACGATTCCATTCAAAATAATGATTAAAGGAACTCAAGCGATCACGTACGTGCATTTTCGTGATTGCTATATAATTTATCCGTATTTATAAAATAAAATATAAACTTTTAAATATACTAGTAATTTTACATTAAAAAGCTAAATTATAACTTCGTTTAACTAAGTAAAAAATCTACGAAAAAAATGCACTGTCAATTAACATTTTCTAATTTTACACAAATCAAGCCAAAAAATTAATTCATATTTTTCTCTTCACTCACACCTCACTTAGCAATGAATTAGCAATAGATAGAGTGGCTCGCTGTCGTAGTTTTGCACTTCTTGCACTTGACTAAAGCCTTTATTTTAGTTAGTCAGTCTAGTTTTTCTTACTATGGTTGCTTGGTCTAATCAAATATAATAATCGATAATTAATTTACGATTGTTTACAAAGTTAAAAATAACACCAGTGGCGCTACAACCTTCTTAGGTCTGGGCCTCAGATTTATGTATATATTCATGATAATTTGTCATCTAATAGTCAGATGATCAGCCTCCTGTGCCTGACATACGCCGTCGATTTGCCGAAGGCAAGCCGGTCTCCTCACGGTGTTTTCCTTCACCGTTCGAGGTAATGTCTAGTTCGTTACAATAGCCTAAACTGAGTTACTGACTACGATTCTTCAATTTATATTTTTATCGGCTTTGTATGTATCTTTAGACATGCATTTATAACTTATTAACTGCTGTAAGGGGTAGTATAAGGAGTATAATAAGCAATTTAGGAGTGATAAAATATTTATGTCAGTTTGTATTGATCCGACCTTTATAATTAATTTATACGAATATAACCCTTGTTAGCGTTCCTGTTTCTGGCTTTATACATTTTAATGCATTAATATTTGTAACATACCCAAAAGCCAGTGGCATATGTTGATTTTATACATTAGTCTTCGAATGTATTATACATCAGTACCAAGGGCAAGAACCAGTCTGTTGCACAGATCCCCGTTATCACACACACACATTCACACATTATGTGTTTCATATTATATACTTTATTATATTTTATTTTTCTCGACATTATTGTGTTGGCATAGTCTGTAAGGGTAATGTTTGTATTTCTGTAATAAATATATCTTTAAGGCTTTAACGAGAAAATTCCTAGGGTTGAGAATCGTACGCTAAACTAGACTAATAATCATCTCTTATTATTGTAACAGTATTTATGACCTGACTAGGTATAATATTATACTTTATATTATTAATATAATTACATTATACGTATAATTTATATTTAAAATTTTCTTAACCTGCAAAGTAATAACAAAAATTATTAAAAATTAAATTAAACAAATTTCAAAAGTTTGGTCCCTGTGCATTCGCGGTCCAATAGTTTTTGAGTGTATTCATTACAAAATTACTATCTTTCATTTTTAATATTCTTAGAATATATGCTATTTTATATATATTTTTTAAATAATTTTACTTGTACCTGTAGTAATGTTACGTATCATTAGTTAAGCGTAAACCAAATGGTAGCAATCATAGCACAATTGAAGCCAATATGAGCCCTTTAGTTTTTACCCGACTCATAAATTGTAATAATGGTAATGACCAAAAAGGTAGAATACACTTTTCTTGAAGTGTCACTTAGATTTAAGAACCCATAAATAAGTCAAGTTAGTTTTTTAACGTAATTTTATGTTAGTTATAAGTTTATGTTTTAGAGCCAATTGACACTCTAGCTTCAAACATCGAGTTTCATTTATTTGACATCCCTCCAACAACCGCCATCAAACTCTCTTTAAATATATTTTTCCCAAACCGTCAGCGCTGACTGCAATAATTACAGTTATATCTCTAATACCTTTGAATTTAGAACAAAAACTCTTTCGTCTGACCGAGCTTTTGGCCTTAAACCGAGCTTAAAGCACTATTTATATAAAGAAACATCTGTTTGTGGAAACCTTTTTTTGAACTGCGATCTCTTTACACATAACGATCTTGACCGGGCTTTTTATTTAGCGACCCCGTTCTAGTTTCTTTCTGAATTGGATATTTGGTAGCCGCTTCATCACATTTTTCTATGACGAGGGTGAATTCGAACAAATCTGACGGGTTATTAGGGAATAAATCAACTGGAAACTCACGTTAGAATAACGCTAAGAAACTTTTGAATAATTCATTAACTATCAAGCAAAACAGCGCTTTTTATATTAAGAAAGCGTGTATATTTTGCTGGAAAGAAGTAATGATAAGGATTTGTTTATTTCCTTTTTACCTAACCATTTATTGCTGCAATATTAATTGAATGCCGTGTCTGATAGGCTCAATATCAACAATAGAATCGAATCGAGCCTCGCTCATAAATTATTTTGGGTTAATACTCTAAT